>OY776679.1:2023184-3382528 GCA_963675555.1 Leptura quadrifasciata
AGCGTATGAGATTTAACATCAAGTAACAATTAGCAAAACAAATAACACCGTATAATATTACACGAGATAGGCAGTTGCAAACTTACGTTGGACTAGTTAAAGTAAACAACTCAGGTAAGTTAAATGTAAATCTTTTGAAGTACCCTTTGTAGAGCCCTTGTGCCCCTTATGCATATACAGTTCCATTAGAGAATTTATACAGAATATCTGAATACATCACCGATGGAAAGTTGAAAATGTTACACATGATTTTAGCGTTTTAAAGCGACATGGGTCGACGTAGTAATGAGGGAGGCTTTTTTTATCATTATTCAGAGATAAAATTGCGGCATGTCATGTATTTTTTAAATAGCGATGGGAGTATTCTTGGTAAATCACACTAGCGGACTGACATTTACGCTTTTCACATTCACAGCTTGTTTATGTATTCCAACAGCACCAGCGTAATGAAAGGTAAATGTAATTTTTGACTTGGTAATTTGATGTGCCAAATCTTTGACATAAGAATTTACGCCATTGCTAATTAGTATAATTATTTTACAAATAACTGCATTCGTGTTCCTTTGTGACTTTAATTTCTTCAGTATTTTATGTTTATTCAAAACAGAAGTTGGCTATTCTGTAAAGGATATGTTATAATATATTAAATCATATTCAATTTTAAAGCTTGTTACTTTATAGTACACTATAAACTGACCTTTAAAGATTCAAATTTGGCAACAAAATTTAACAGGATGAAACTATAGCCTACAGGGTTATTGCATAATGAGAGGGACATACTCTTAATAGGAGGTAGAGAACATCATTTGTAATCAGAACCTCCCGTAGAAATTTCTCATTGGGCCTTCACTACGAAGTTACAAGGTGTTTTATAATGTTTGTCAAAACTGCTTTTTGTCATAACTTTGATAGGAGGATAGGAGTGGAATAATGGATTCATATTTGATACAGCTAATATAGCAACGATCCTTCAGGGGTAAATGTAAGACGTGAAAAAAAATCCAGGTTCGGAGTCACTAAAATTTATGTTTCTTCTGTTTTTCTAAAAAACGTCACTGTATATTTTCTTCCAAATTTCTATACGATCTCGCAAACAACTGAATGATTAATTGTTTGTCATTTAACGTGTCAATAATCCACATTTAGTTTGTGACGTATATTAAATTGCGAAAGTTTGTGTAAAATACAGGCTGTCCATTTTATCAAGGCATTCGAGAATATCTCACTTAATATCGGTCGTACAAAAAAAAATATTTTTACGAAAATTGTGCCGATCTATATAACCTACAAAATGGTTTGAAGACATTTGAAATCCATGGCCTACTTTAAGAGTTATGGCGGAAAATATTGGAAATTGCGGAAAACGTCTAGGCCAAATATCTCCGTTATTTGAAGAGATACGAGAAAAATTCTAAGGCGAACATTTTTTTGCAAAACAGAGTGTTTCAACGAGGTTTTAGCTAATTTTTTTGACAACCGCTGTATTTTGAAATTTACTCTTCAGGCTGTTAAAAAAATTATTTTGAAACGGAATTTAAGTATAATATCCTTTTGTTTGTATTTTATGTTTCACTATTATCTCAATTATTTTAAAATAGTTGGCTATGAACAAACTTGACAATTTAATTTTTGGTCAGATCATCTCAGTTAATACTTAAACTCTCACTCAATCACACTCGTTTAAGAATTTAGAATTTTCAAAAATGAATTTCACTCACATTGATCGTTATAATATGTTCGTTACATATTGCCAATGCAATTTTAACTCTGGATTAGCTCAAGTAGAATATACAAACAGATTTCCACAAGCACTACAGCCAAATAAAACTCTGTTCAGAAAATTAGCTACGAAACTGAAAAATAATGGTTCATTTTTAAAGAAGACAAGGTTGAACAGTGTTACTGATAATGTAAATAGGGTGAACCGAGTTATTAATTATGTGAGAAATAAAAATAGAGAAAATTTGGAAACATCATTAAGAGAAATTCAAATTGCTTGTCATATAAATAAAACAAGTGCTAGAAAAATTTTAAAGAAAAATGGTTACCGTTGTTATAAAGCCAAAAAAGTTCACAATTTACAAGCGGGGGACAAACCAAGGTGGACGACTTTTTGTAGGCGGCTGTTGGAAAAGAAGCGTGCCAATCCATTAATATGTAGTAAAATACTGTCGACGAGGTAAATTTTTCCAATAATGGATTTTTTAATCACAATATTCATTAGAAATGGACTTCTGAAAATACACACCATAGACATAGACCGCCTGGGTTTCAAAATCGTTTTTCAATAAATGTGTAGTACCAATTTAATAGGTCATTATTTTTATGATGGTCACCTCAGTGGTCAAAGGTACTTAAACTTTTTGAGAAATGGATTTAATGAATTCTTAGACGACCTACTTTTAGAGAATCGACACAACTTTCAATATTTTCTACAAGATGGAGCTCCTCCCCACAATTCCCAGATTTGCCTAGATTATTTAGACGAAATTTTGCCTCAACATTGGATAGGTACCAATGGATTTATTCGGTGGTCCCCTCGTTCTCCAGATATAACCTCAATGGATTTTTTTCTATGGGGGGTATATTAAAGATAAGGTGTTTTCGACGATACCGCAAAATGTAGAGGACCTAAAAGCTCGAATTCAACAGGCATGTATTACAGTTAGCCCCGAAATACTGAGTAATGTTTTAAATCTAGTGCCTCGCCTTGATCGATTGTGCATAAGAAATCGCGGTGGACAATTTGAACACTTGACATGATATCTTAAAAATTATTTTGAGGATTAGATAAATCATGTTCGATGTGCTATATTCTTTTTATTATTAATTTGTTTTTGTTACCTGAATTTACTTTAATCTTCTTAATTGTGTTAATGTTCTATTGTAGCAAAGATTTTAACAATTTATTGAATTATTTTATCGTTTTATTTAATCATACTTCTCCACGGCAAGTATAATTCTTGTTAAAAAAATATTATTGGTTTTAAAAAAATGTTTTTATAATTACTAATGTAGTACCAATGAATAAATATGGCATGTGATATATCATTGAAAAGGGAGGAAAATCTATTTAATGGCGCCATTTCCCGCCCGTTTCAAAATAATTTTTTTAATAGCCTGAAGAGTAAATCTCAAAATACTGCGGTTTTGAAAAATATTAAATAAAACCTCGTTGAAACACCCTGTTTTGCAAAAAAATTTCGCCTTAGAATTTTTCTCGTATCTCTTCAAATAACGGAGATATTTGGCTTAGACGTTTTGCGCATTTTCGATATTTTCCCCCATAACTCTTAAAGTAGGCCATGGATTTCAAATGTCTTTAAACCATTTTGTAGGTTATATAAATCTGCAAAATTTAAAATTTACAAACATGGAATATGCTGACATTATATTTATATATGGTTTCTATAATGGAAATGGTAGGTCGGCGGAAAGAGAATATCGGCTGCGTTTTCCTGGTCGTCGACATCCTAATCATAAAACCTTTAATGCGATACTCCAGTATTCATGAGACCATGGACAGTTTCCTACTTCTGCATTTGTGGAGCGTGTTTCGGAAAGATCGTTACTGCATGAGCTGTACCAAATATGAATCCACTTCCCTGTCAAAGTTATGACAAAAAGCAGTTTTGCCAAAAATTATAGGCTTCGTAGTAAAGGCTCAATGACAAATTTCTATGAGAGGTTCTAATTACAGCTGATGTTCTCTACCACCTATTAAGGTATGTCTCTCTCATGATGCAACACCCTATATAGATTAGTTATAGAATGTAATTAAAACGGTTTCTTTAAACTAATATAGAGGTTGTTAAAATTTACATAAATTTGTTACAGATTAAAGTCGCTTTTTAACAGGATTTATAGTTTTAAAATACTTTGAAATTTAACATATCCCTTACAAGATGCCCATTACCGCCCGTTATTTCTCTTATTTAAGGTAAAAACATTTTTCGGAATATAGCAATATTTGCTCTTTAACTTATTATAGGACTTTAAAGGCACTACAGTTTCGTTTATTGACATTTATCTGTGGTACTAACAAACGGTATGAGCGTCGCCTATAAAATATATTTAATTAACCACGTACAAATAGAAAAATATATTTTTTATAATACGTAAATATTCGTTGAATTTCCCAGCTCAAAAACTAATGCGTAAAATATGTTATTTCTACGCCATCAAGTTCGCTACGGACAGCGAACTTCATGTTTAATTCTACCCCAATCCGCCACCTCTCCAGTCATTCCCTTTCTATGTTTGTTCAACAAACTTGTAGAATGGAGGTATGTAACGTTGACATTAGGGGAAAATGCGTCGATGGTTTACAATGATGAGCTCTTATAGCCTAATAGGGTTTCGTGTTTCTACAGGATGGAGCAGAACACAGGTAATGATACACACATTTGAATAGCAGGCCGTTTAGACATGAAATTAATCGATAACGAGATGATTTTATGATCACGTGACGATGTGAAGATGAAGGTAGCAGGTAACTTATTTTATAAATCAGTTATGGAAAAAAAATATCTTTGGAACTGTCCCATTTTTAATCTCTTAGCTCTATAACAATATATTTAATCGAAAAAGTGTATAAAACGCTTTTTTTACTTTTAGCAAGTAATTTGGTCGTTAATTATGTTGATTAAAATTTGTTATTTTGCTTAAAATAGCATTTCCTTATTTAAAAATATATTTTTTGATTTCTTCGTTAATAAAATTGTTTAAATAAAATGTTTCCACATATTTTTATATTTCAAGTAAACTATAATTAAACACCGTTCAAGCGAGGCCAAGACTGTTAATTTATCTTGACTGTAACTCATATTATTAACAATTATATACATTCATACCACGCTGGAATACTACCACTTTTTAGAATTACCATAAATTTACAAAACAAAAATAAAAGTAGTTTATTTATATTTATTAATTCTCTATGCCAATAATTACAAAGTACTGGGGAGAACAAGTTAATAGAAAATTACAATTACATAAATTAATTGTACCAAATACATAAAGTAAAACGCAATTCATTGTAAGTGAATTTGAGGGTCAACACCTAAATATATTTGTTCGAACTTTTTTGCTGTTCATTAGTACTCCAGATACTATGACGGTCAAGTACAAAAAGCGCCTATTTTACTAGATTATACAGTTTTGTAGTTTTATACTATTAGCATCGGCGACTCCGCCATAATCTCGAATAGACAAAAGATAAATTGTTCTTAAATATATCTCAAATGTATTTAATGCTTCAAAATCTCACAGTTTCCTTATAGAATATTTATTAGAGCCCCTTGTATTCCTTATTTAAAACAGAAACATTTTTCGAAGTGTAACGATTTGCCTTTTACCAACTCATTAAAGAACCTTAAAGCCACTAAAATCTCGTTTATCGACATGACATTTCTCTGAGGGGGCGAGCGTCGGTGCGTCTATACTATGTACATACTTCGGTATGCGATGTAAAGTAACGACAGGCGCAGTTAGTACTTGGATGGGTGACCATTCCAACGGAAACCGCGTTCTCGCCTCACACATCTTCCAGCGGCTTGTATATTAGTGTATGCGCGGAAGCTATACAACCTTAGGCGAGGGTTGTATAGGAGATATACCATCCTTCGGAGGGGATGTAAAGTCGTCGGTCCCTTGTCTATTAAATGTTAGGCAAGTAAAAGATTCCTACTCTTCTTAAGGGAAGAGGTTCGGCAAAATTCCTGGTTGGGGGTAGCTCGTCTACAGGCGTCTTTGTTAGGCCTCAGTAGCGGAAATAGGCCGACGTTAAATAAATGTATAAAAAAAAACATTTCTCTGTGGTACTATCAAAAACTAAGATCATTTGAACCTGAGATTTTGTTGGCTAGAAAATATATTTAATTTACCACATAGAAACATAAAAATAATATCTTTTATAGTAGGTGCGTAAATGTTCATTGAATATTCCAGATCAAAAACCAATACGTAAAAAATGTTATTTCAATGGCGTCAAGCCCCTTACTGACAGCCACCCTCGTGTTTAATTCCACCCCATTGCGCAACCTCTTCAGTCATTTCCTTTCTATGTTTGTTCAAAAAACTTGTAGAGTGGAGGTATGTAATGTTGGCATTAGGAGAAAACGCGATGATGGTTTATAATAATGAGCTTTATAGCCTAATAGGATTTCGTGTGTCTATAGGATGGAAGGCAAAGATACACGCATTTGAATAGCAGGCAGTTTAGGGATGATATTAATCGATGTATTCTGACTCAATCGTAGGCGATTCTCTACGATTTTGACTGTGTTGCATTGAATAACGAGATGATTCTATGATCATGTAACGATGAAGGTATAGTAGTAGTACCTTTTTAATAATTTAGTTATGGAAAAAAGATATTTTTCGAACTGGTTCATTTTTTAATCTCTTGACTCTATAACAATACATTTAATCGAAAAAGTGCATAGAAAGTTTTTAGAAACTTTTTCAAGAAATAATTAATTCGTTGACTGATCTAGTTAATTAAAATTTGTTATTTTACTTAAAATAGCATTTCTTATGTAAAAATGGCAATTATTTACAATTTTTTGTTTATAAAATTATTTAAGTAAAATAATTCCACATTTTTATATTTTAAGTAAACTATAACTAAACACCGTTCAAACGAGAACAAGAATGTTAATTTATCTTGACTCTAACTCATGTTACAATAAATACACCACAAGTAATGACGACCCCCTTTATCCCGGAAGGCTCTAGAAGAGCTGCTTGTGTGGGTGGGGGCTACACATTTAGAGACAAGAGACACACACCCAATATCCCTGTATAGTGGAAAAATCACTCTTACAGTATTTTCCACTGCTACGACCGGTGATCAAACCCGGAACTTTTGAGTAAGAGGCAAGTGCGCTCACCTCTCGACCATCAGTCATTATAACAATTATACACATTCATACAACTCTGGAAAACTACCTCTTTTTAGAATGACCGTAAATTTACAAAAACAAAAAAAAAACAAAAATAAAAGTGGTATTTATTTATTAGTTTAACTTTATTAATTCTCTATGCCAATTACAAAGTACTGGATAGAGAAAATTACAATTACATAAAGTAAAACTCAGAAAAAATATCTATTTCCATTGTAGGCGTATTTGAGGGTGAGGTATATTCGTTCGTACTTTTTTGCTGTTCATTAGTAGTCCAAATACTATGACGGTCGAGTACAAATAACGCCTATTTTAGTGGGTTATACAGTTTTGAAGTCTTATACTATTAGCATAGGCGACTCCGCCATAATCTCTAATATACAAAATCCAAGACATCGTTCCTAAACACATATTTAATACATTTAGTGCTTTAAAATTTCACAGTTCCTTTATAGAATATTCAATAGAAGCTGTTACCTTCCTTATTTAACACAGAAACATGTTTCAAAGTGTAACGACATTTGCCTTTTACCAACGCATTAAATGACCCTAAAGCCACTAAAAACTCGTTTGTTATGACATGATATTTCTCTTTGGCACTAACAAAAACTATGATCGTTTGAACCTCAGATTGGTTGGGTTGAAAATCTATTTAATTACCTAACCACGTAGAATTATAAAAAAATATTTTTTATAGTAGGTGCGTATATGTTCGTTGAATTTCCCAGATCAAAAAACTAATGCGTAAAAAATGTTATTTCTACGCCTCCAAGTCCTCTACTGACAGCGAAGTACATGTTTAATTCTACCCCATACCGCCACCTATCCAGTCATTCCCTTTCTATGTTTGTTCAACAAACTAGTAGAATGGAGGTATGTAACGTTGACATTAGGAGGAAATGCGATGATGGTTTACAATGATTAGCTTTTACAGCCTAATAGGATTTCGTGCGTCTATAGAATGGAGCAAAACACAGGCAAAAATACACACATTTGAATAGCAGGCAGTTTTGGCCACGAAATTAATCGATTTTTCGAATCTCGAATTTATCGATTTTTTCATTATTTTCAATTTTTTAGCATATTTATGTTAATAATTCATAATATTTTAATGGAAAAAACTTACTTTGGTATAGAATAACTAAAGTTGAATGAATTTAGTTGTTGGAAACCACGCGAAAATTGAATACAAACAAAAAAAATACTGTTACGTATGCAAACAAAAAAAAAATGTACAAAATTTGAACTTTTTCAGCATACAGGTATTTGAAATGCCCGCCCAAAATGACTGAAGGTTGGGGGTAGGACAAAGTGAGCCTGTACAAGAGCAGCAGAGCTCGTTCTGTTGTAGTAGTAAATCTCTATTTGTCCAGTTGTGTAAAAGTATTTTTTCAGTTTGTGATGCGTCCTTTGTAAACGCACGTGGTGATTGAGTTTTTGATTAAAATTAAACGAATATCCTTTTCACAAGAAAAATTTTTATCAAATCAAAATAATAAAAACAATTTAATTATCACAATATCAAGTCAATTACAGTCCGAGGGCTTTTTGTGTAAACGAGCTCCTGAAGACGCCGACGCACTGATTGTTAATACTGCGATCCAATTAGCTAAACAAGATGATAAAACTGTAATAATCGTGGGTCAAGACATCGATTTACTAGTTCTTTTACACCAATTAAATTCGAATGGGCTGGATATTTATTTCCACAAACCAGGCTCAAGCAACGTCAAAGATTCATTTTATACATCCCATTGTTTTAAACACGAACCATACACAAGTGTAATAGCGTTTCTTCATGCTTTCTCTGGGTATGATACAACTTCAAGTTTTGCTGGAAAAGGAAAAAAATCAATAGTAAGATCTTTATTGGAAAATAAAAATTTATTAAACCTAGCCAGTGTTTATTATCAAAAAGATGCAGACCACATAAACATAGCAAAAAATGGATCTCAACTTACAGCTAGTATTTACAAAAGTAAGAAAATTTATAACTCATTAAATCAATTACGATTTGAGCTGTATCAGCAAACTACAAACAAATCCACTTTTAAATTGGAAAAACTCCCTCCAACTGAAGAATCAGCTGCACAACACTCCTACAGAGTCTATTACCATTTGCAAAGTTGGTTGGGTAATTTTGACAACGATCAGGACAACAAAAAAGCAAAGGACTGGGGCTGGAACGAAAATGTAGGAAGACTCGTGCCGAAATACACCTCTGACAGTTCCGACTTGATTCCCGGAAAGTTGTTAAAAAGCGTTAGCTGTACTTGTGAAAGTAGATGCAATAATCAAAGGTGTGGCTGCCGAAAACACGGCTTAAAATGTACCAATCTATGCAATACATGCACTGAGAACTGTTCAACAAATAGAGACAGAAGTATTTGTAGATTTAAGTGATTTTGAATATATTGATGAAGAGCCAGCAAAAAATAATGACATCGAAATTGAAGAGCCTGAAAATGCCAATGATTTTGAAGATAATATAGAATTTGAGAGTTTGATCGATGAAGAAAACGAACCACAACAAAAAAGGCCTCAAATTGATTAGATTTTACAATCAATTTATTGATTTTTCTTTTTATAAGTTATACACAACCAATATTAATAAATTAAATATTTGTAAATAAAGTAAAGAATTCGTAGCCAATATAAATAAATTGTATGTTGTATTTTATCATATGTATTTAGAATAATTTAATATGCATATAAAGTTTTCGAAACTTAACTGTAGCTTATGAAAATTAATAAAGTACTATTGATTTCCATATAAATGTTAAGTTTCATGAAGTTTTCCCTACCTCTCCGTGATGAAATTCATTCAACTTTATTTATATTATACCAAAGTAAGTTTTTTCATTAAAATATTATGAATTATTAACATAAACATGCTAAAAAATTGAAAATGATGAAAAAAATCGACAAATTCGAGATTCAAAATTTTTTTTCGGTTTTTCTTAATATTAAGCTGCTAAATGACAATAAATCACTAACATCGACGTACTATTTGAAAGTAGACATCTCGACGAAAAAAATGAGCACTAGTAGAACATCAAAATCCAAAAACAAATCAATAAAGTTGTTCGCCGAAAATAGGGGTATTTTTTCGGAAAAATGGTAAAATCTCGAAAAATATTTATTTCCCATAATTGAAAAAATTCATGCTTATTATATGCAAACAATTACGTACTTTCACAAAGCTTCATTTAAATTAAATAATTTTGACGCGAGAAAAAAAAATAAAAACAGAGAAATCGATTTTTCGTCATTTTCTCGCAAACTTTGAGGTTATGTCGAAAAATATATAGAATAAAAGTTTTAGATTTTTTTATTATCTACAGCTTTTGTATGAAACACTTTTCTCTGGGAGTTCACGTTTCGCCACAAATCACGGAAAAACGGTTTTCATCCCTTAAGTAGCACCCCATTTCACTACTTCCCTTCATCTCAAGTTCCAAAGTTTTTTTTAAATTTTTTATGACCTCAACTATATATTCCAGCCAGCCGTTGCCTGCTATTAATTTTTTCATCTCAAAAGGTAACGGCCCCAGCCTATTTTGAGACACTCCTTATGTGATATATATTTGAAAACATGTTATTTACATGAAAAGATGCCAAGATTGAATTTTCTGGATGTGTAGTATTTTTTAATTTGTTGGTAAGGTCAACCGAATTTTTTATACTGTATGTAGGTGTGAAATTAAGTAAATTTTTTACTATTTTGTTCAATTCTATTGCTATTTGTTTTAAAGGGCTATTTATATATGACGTCACGGGCCTATTTAGAGCTTTGTGAACTTTTATCAGACCGTATAATTTTGGGGCATTGGACCTCAATATGTTTGTTCGAACCTTTTTGATGTTCATTAGTACTCTAAATACTATGACGGTCAAGTACAAAAAACGTCTATTTTACTGAGTTACAACAGTTTTGAATTCTTATAACATTCGCAACGGCGACTCCGCCATAATTTCTAATATACACGGCACAAAAAAATCGTTTCTAAACATATCTTTAAAATATTTAGAGTTTTAAAATTTCACAGTTCCCTTACAGAATATCCACTAGTTCCCGTTATCTTCCTTATCTAAGATACAAACATTTTTCGAAATGTAACGATATTTTCCTTTTACCAACTAATTAAAGGAGAACTCCGCCCAAAGTGCCCCGGTCGTCTTATGGGAAAAGATATGGTAGTAGAGGCATGTCACACTTTCTGGTTTTTTTTTTGCTTATAACTTGAGAATGATTGAAGACAGTTAAAAATCTGTAACGTGTTTTGATTCGATGTTATATACGGACTATCACGTGGTATAGGTGACAGCCCTGTACCATATGTCATTCTAGCCAAAGAGTTTTGCATCTATAACATCTGGCAAAAGCCTTTTGATCGTAAAATTCTTCTCTTCAGCCGGTGGCGATGATGATGTGGATGTGGTGTGTGTGCCATAGGAAAAACGTGGCGGATTATAGAAAAGAATATGGCGATGGCGGCGCGGCGTCATATTATCTGTTTTTTGCTTATATATCAAAAATCTATCATCTGTTTTGATTTGATGTTAGATATGGACTACCATGTGGTGTGGGTGGCAGTCTTGTACTTCAGCTTTTCTGGTCGTAAAATTGTTTTAGCACGCAATTTTGATAATTGGATTGGAATTGGATATCATCAACATGTATGTGCCACGAACAGTGTTTGATTATATTTGCTATATAAGCGGTTAATAACGAAAATAGCGGTGGGCTTAGAATGGAGCCCTGAGGTACACTAGTAGTGATCGTTAAAACCTCCGATATAGAGGGATTCCCTCCATCACTAATTTTTACTGCTTGTTGTTTATTTATAAGGTAATCAGAGAACCAGTCAATAGCAGTTAGGTTCGTTTTATAGTAAATTAGTTTTGCTTTTAAGAGTTGTAATTCAGAGAATCAAATATTAAAACAATTAAAAAATAAAATGTCCAGACACGCTGCTGCGTAAGAACATCGAATACACATTTATCATATTAATACACAAAATATTCAAGTAAAAATGTATATTAAGTCACTCACACACAAAAATAAAAAATACGTACATGAAAGCTCATCTCATAAGGTTAAATCTAACTGTAATACGAAGATGTAAAATACGAGCAGATAGACAGACATATATATTTGTTACATGTAGTATATAATAGTAATAATTAAAAAAATCTGTTTGGCCGGCAGGACTCGGTACCAAATTTAATGTATTTAATATCAAGGTGTCAGGATCCCAAGTTACTAATTAGTATTAATTAATAAAAATGCATATTTTCTTTACGTGAATTTGAGGATCCGAACTATTTTGTGTTCATTAGTACTCCAAATGGCTATGATGGAAAGTAAAAAGCCAAAGTCGTCAAAAATCATTTTTCAAATCCAACAGACGCATATTTGTCTGGGTTATATACAGGCTGTCCATTTTATCAAGGCACTCGAGAATATCTCACTTAATATCAGTCGTACAAAAAAAAATATTTTTAGGAAAATTGTGCCAACATATATACCCTACAAAAGGGTTTATAGACATTTGAAATCCATGGCCTACTTTAAGAGTTATGGCGGAAAATATCGAAAATGCGGAAAACGTCTAGGCCAAATATCTCCGCTATTTGAAGAGATACGAGAAAAATTATAAGGCGAAAATTTTTTGCAAAACAGAGTGTTTCAACGAGGTTTTATCTAATTTTTTTCAAAACCGCTGTATTTTGAGATTTACTCTTCAGGCTGTTAAAAGAATTATTTTGAAACGGGCGGGAAATGGCGCCATTAAATAGAGTATTTTCCTCCCTTTTCAACGATATATCACATGCCATATTTATTCATTGGTACTACGTTAGTAATTATAAAAACATATTTTTTAAACCAATAATTTTTTTTTAACAAGTATTATTGCCGTGGAGAAGTATGATTAAATAAAACTATAAAATAACTCAATAAGTTGTTCAAATCTTTGCTATAATAAAACAGTAGCACAATTAAGAAGAATAAAGTAAATTCAGGTAACAAAAACAAATTAATAATCAAGAAAGCAACATGGAGCAATTATGGAAAGAGTATTCGCAGTTATGCCAATGTATAGAGGTCCTCCATAAAAGCGTCACTCCTTGCTCAGAAAGTTAAAATGTCTTTACCAATTAATTTAAGTATAATATCCATTTGTTTGTATATCATGATTTCACTATTATTTCAATTATTTTAAAATAGTTGGCTATAAACAAACTTGACAATTTAATTTTTTGACAGGTCATCTCGGTTAATACTTAACTCTCACTCAATCACACTCGTTTAAGAATTTAGAATTTTCAAAAATGATTTTCACTCACATTGATCGTTATAATATGTTCGTTACATATTGCAAATGCAATTTTAACTCTGGATTAGTTCAAGTAGAATATAGAAACAGATTTCCACAAGCGCTACAGCTGAATAAAACTCTGTTCAAAAAATTAACTACGAAGAAGAAGACAAGGTTGAACAGTATTACTGATAATGTAAATAAGGTAAACCGAGTTATTAATTACGTAAGAAATAAAAATACAGAAAATTTGGAAAAATCATTAAGAGAAATTCAAATTGCTTGTCATATAAATAAAACAAGTGCTAGAAAAATTTTAAAGAAAAATGGTTAACGGTGTTATAAAGCCAAAAAGTTCACAATTTACAAGCGGGGGACAAACCAAGGAGGACGACTTTTTGTAGGTGGCTGTTGGAAAAGAAGGGTGCCGATCCATTAATATGTAGTAAAATACTTTGGTCCGACGAGGCAAATTTTTCCAATAATGGATTTTTTATCGCAATATTCATTATAAATGGACTTTTGAAAATACACATTGGCATACACCGACTGGGTTTCAAAATCGTTTTTCAATAAATGTGTGGATAGGTATTTTAGGCACCAATTTAATAGGTCCTTATTTTTATGATGGTCACCTCAGTGGTCAAAGGTAATAATAACTTATAATAATAATAATAACTAAACCTAAACTTTTTGAGAAATGAATTTAATGAATTCTTAGATGACCTATCTTTAGAGAATCGACACAACTTTCAATATTTTCAACAAGATGGAGCTCCTCCCCACAATTCCCAGATTTGCCTAGATTATTTAGACGAAATTTTGCCTCAACATTGGATAGGTACCAATGGATTTATTTGATGGCCCCCTCGTTCTCCAGATATAACGCCAATGGATTTTTTCTATGGGGGTATATTAAAGATAAGGTGTTTTCGACGACACCGCAAAATCTAGAGGACCTAAAAGCTCGAATCCAACAGGCATGTATTACAGTTACCCCCGAAATGCTGAGTAATGTTTTAAATGCAGTGGCTCGCCGCGCTTGATTGTGCATAAGAAATCGCGGTGGACACTTTGAACACTTATATATCTTAAAAATTATTTTGAGGATTAGATAAATATTAATGTTCTGTGTGCTATATTCTTTTTATTATGAATTTGTTTTCGTTATCTGAATTTACTTTATTCTTCTTAATTGTGTTAATGTTTTATTATAGCAAAGATTTGAACAACTTATTGAATTATTTTATCGTTTTATTTAATCATACTTCTCCACGGCAAGTATAATGCTTGTTAAAAAAATTTTATTGGTTTTAAAAAAATGTTTTTATAATTACTAATGTAGTACCAATGAATAAATATGGCATGTGATATATCGTTGAAAAGGGAGGCGTCAGTTCCCGCCCGTTTCAAAATAATTTTTTTAACAGCCTGAAGAGTAAATCTCAAAATACAGCGGTTTTGAAAAAAATTAGATAAAACCTCGTTGAAACACTGTTTTTCAAAAAATTTTCGCCTTAAAATTTTCTTCGTATCTCTTCAAATAACGGAGATATTTGCCTAGACGTTTTCAGCATTTTCGATATTTTTCGCCATAACTCTTAAAGTAGGCCATGGATTTCAAATGTTTTTAAACCCTTTTGTAGGGTATATAAATCGGCATAATTTTCGTAAAAATAATTTTTTTTGTACGACCGATATTAAGTGAGATATTCTCGAATTCCCTGATAAAATGGACAGCCTGTATTATCTACAATAAACTGTTTTGAATTCCTATACAACTGGTAACGGCGACTCCGCCACAATCTCTAATATTGTGAGGAATTAGAAATTCATCCCTAGACACATCTTTAATGTATTCATACCAGTTCAACAACCCTCAACTGCCTGGCAGTTAGAGTTTCGTGGTTCGGCTTCCATTTTCTAGACAGATTTAAAGGACTTGCCCCGCGAGGCATTCTCAACAATGACATTGGAATTCCGGCTTCACTGTTATGTTATCAATTAGTATTGCGGTAGGGACACTTAATGCTTTTATCGTCAACACAGATGATTATACATTTTAGAACTCGTTATGCTAAGTTAATTTAATGTCAAATTTAAGAGACAGTTGTATCTAACTGAAACAAGGAAAATTATCACCCTTTGACCCAGAAAAAATATTTCATTCATTTCTGTATGTGGTAAAACTAATAGCATTTTATTTTGAGAACATAGTCCTTGGGAATACAAAAGTTGTTTAATTTAATTTTACCCGAGCGTGAAATGTGTGTAAAATGATTTAATCCACTTGAAGTAATAAAACCACTCTCCGCATTCCATTCACGCCATTAAGGTGTCGTTATTACTAAGGGGTCACCGAAATGGAAATGGAATAATTTCTATTAGGGACACCAAATGCAAACGAGTGTTACCTAAAGCTGATGTTAATGTTTAAACCGATGTCGGTGTTGCCATTTAAATAAATTAATAGTGAGTTCTTTTACCATGCATGGCTGCATGATTTACTAGACGCATGTTTATGCAGTGTGACCATTTCAAACTTCAACACCCCCATAAAAGTTGCATGTATTAATCGATTTTGACCAGTTTTTTTTTTTAAAGATATAGTACCAAAAACTGCACTTTTGGGCAAAATGTCATATTTTATTTTTTAAAATCATGGCCTGCCGCGATTTTTCTAGAGGTTAAAATTTAAGAAATCATATTAGCAATTTTTTTACGCAAAATCTGAATATATCCCTGCATTCGGCTCCCTCCTAAATGGATGTGTACCAAATTTCATAAAAAATACGAATTAATAAATTTTTTCGGATAAATTTAAAAATATTAGTACGCATTTATTATTGCAGACATAGTATGTCATGGAATAAACATCAAAAACAGACAACAAAGTTAAATTTAATAAGCAATGAAAACATAATGATGCTAACCAAGAGCAAAATTAACAAGGAACCAATAACAATGACATGAAATAATTATTGTAACAAGGAAACACAAAAAAAATGTATTAACGACAATAAATATAATGTAATAAATGAAGATTGTAAAGAAACTCCAAAATTTTTGAAGCTTCCAGCAAATCATCGTTCAATGTAATACATTTTTCATATCTTTTTTTAAATATTATTTGACATTCTTCTTAATTGTGTAGAGGTAATTTCTAGACATGCATTCCTTATTATAGCTCAGAGGTCTTCAATATATAAAACTCAAAGAAAAAAGTCCGTTGGTGCTAGATCTGGTGACCTAGGGGGAAATTCAATTAGAAGCCTGTTGAAACCTATCAACTGATTTCGAAAATGATTATTTAACCACTGTCTCACTATCACTGCATTATGTACAGGACACGCGTCTAACTGACAAATTAACTCTGTCACAAATGGGTAAACTGTTTAGTGCTTCTGACAATTCATCCCGCAAAAAATCCAAAAATTGGAATCTATTTGAATTTCATTCAAAGAAGAACAGACCAATAACTTTATTATGGAGTATCCCGCACCAAACATCTACTTTTAGAGAATATTGTCTTTTACAATTGATAACCCAATTTGGATTTTCTACTGACCAGTAGCAAGCATTTTGGAATGAAACCGTACTGTTGATGGTGAAAGTGGCTTCGTCGGTATATAATATTTCTGTAATGAAATTAGAATTATTGAGGTGTTCTCCTTGAGCCCATAAACAAAATTTCAGTTTTTTATCTTCATCTCCGGGCTCTAAAGTATTCAAAAACTTTGGTTTGTATAGCTTCACATCGTTCTTACAAGACATCTTTGAATAGTTTCTCTTGGCATATTTAAATCTATACTGGCACTTCTTAAGCTGGAATTCGGAAAATATTCCAAAATTTGATCATTATGTCTACCTAAAAAATGTTCGTGATTTCTGCCTCTGTTAATATGTTTTGATACGGCACCTGTGTCTTTATAACTATATTTATATTGTATAGTGGTACTACTGACGTTTGGTCCATTGAGATGTCTCATATTAAATTTCTTATCAAACGAGCATTATCGCCAACCAGACGAACTATTTCAATTTTGTGCCTCAAATTTATTTGTTCCATAACAAATATCACTTACTTTTACAAATGTTTAGCATACAAAACTTATCGGCCGTGTGTCGTTCAGTATTTTTCATTATACCATAAATACTTTAATATTAAACGATGATTTGTAAGCCTTGCATTTTTCATCAATTCAAATAATTAAATTTACTAGTCATCTGTGCCTTTACCTTAGTAACGGTGCATAAAGGAAGCTTTTAGAATGTGGAACAAGAATGTTTTTGGCGTAAATGAGGATATTTTGCTGTGCTATGTAACAGAATTATCGAAAAAGTTTGCACCAAACACCTTATGGAGTAAAATCTCCATGCTAAAATAGTACATTATACACTAAGGGAGAGAAACGTCTTATTTTTCCTGAGGTGTTATTTGAGGCCCGAGGGCAACAAATACATCGGGGAAAAAATAGCAGTCTCTCCCGAGGTGTATATACTATTTTTTCCACGATCGGGAGTAGAAACATTTATTTCATAAATAAAGAATTATAATAAATTGGAGCGAAATTACAATATTTAGAAGCCTTTGGGATATTTCCATTCAACGTATCATGCCAACAGATATTTGTTTACAAATACATTTGTCAAGTGCAAAAGTTGAGTTTTGGCATTTTTGGTATGGAAAACCAAGGAGAACCGCAAGATATCGCTGAAGCTGCCGGTGCGGCAGTTTTAAACATATTACCCACAAAATCAAGAAATTTGTATGATAAAGCGTACAATCAGTTCAGAGAATGGTGTAAGAAAAAGAAGGTACAAACGTACACGGAAAATGCTATGCTGGCCTATCTTCATGAAAAATCAAATGAATATAAATCTTCCACGGTATGGGCCCAATATTCCATATTAAAATCGTGTATGATTGTGTACGACAGCATAGATATAAGTAAATATGCAAAGCTGATGGCATTTTTGAAAAGAAATTCCAATGGTTATAAAGCAAAAAATCAAAAATTTTGACAAGGGACCAAATTGACTCTTTTTTAACGCAAGCAAATGACGATAAATATTTAATGATAAAGGTAAGATTATATTAGTGTTTATTAAGGTATGATTACGCATTAATATTGTTACTTTTTTAGATTGGGTTGATCTCCGGAATTTCAGGCGCATGCCGTGGAGACGAATTAACCAACCTAAAAGTTGATGATATTGAAGATGTAGTATCATCTTTAATAATAACAATACCTAATACCAAACCTAAAATATCCCGTACCTTTGTAGTAACCAGAAATGAAAGAAACATAAATTTACTCGATCTACATCGTATATATGCCTCATTGCGTCCCTCTCACACCAGTAATGGTCTATTTGTTGTATTTTATAAATCAGGAAAATGTACTACACAGCCAGTAGGCAAAAACACTTTTGGAAAAATCCCAAGTATAATAGCCAGCTACCTAGGATTATCGGATCCAACCTTATATACTGGCCATTGTCTACGTAGATCTTTTGCAACTCTATTAGCGGATGCAGGAGCAGACATCACGACTATAAAACGTCGCGGAGGTTGGAAGTCGACGACAGTTGCTGAGGGGTACATTGACAATTCGGTGCAAAACAAAACAAATATAGCAAATCAAGTACTACAAGCTGCAACTACGGTTCAAAAAACTATAAATGTGAGTAAAGAAAATGTTTCATTTAGTGAAGTTCCTTCGAATATTAATTTCAATAGTTGTGAGAATGTAACATTTACTATCAATGTTAATAAATAAGAATTACATTTTGTTTAGCTATTGTACATGAAATAAAAACTCCCTTAGGGCAATTATTGTCTTATTTCGTCCCTTAGGGAGTAAATGCTTTACTTCTGTCGCAATTTTGATGCCATAGAAATCGATTTCTACTCCCGGTCATGGAAAAACCTATTTAAAGCTCCATGATAATGTTGACATTTCTAGGTTAGTATTACGCCAGGTTGTCTGTTATTATTACGAGTTCCCGTTCCCAATTTCGGGCAATAGAGTACTGTTATACATAGTTTTTCGTCTTTTGGATGTTCATTTTGTACTTGTATTTTTATTTATGAGATACTTGTTTGTATTAAATTGCAATAAATAATTACTGAATTATAATTATTATATAGTGAATTTTTACTAATATGGCATAACTGATTTTTAACGATTCAATGATATGAATTGTGGTTTTCGTAAAATATTAAAAATTGACACTATCAGTTAAAATTTTTATGAGTTTATATCATTGGAAAGAGAAAAAATAAACGGAATGAATGGTGCCATGGCCTACTTTGAGATTTGTTTTTTTCATTTTTGCACAAGAGCGTATGTCAAAGACAACTGCGTTTTTCGCATTTTTTGATACACATTACTATTCTTATTGTCTTTGCCGACATATTTTATCAACTTAACATTTTTCATATCTCCTCAAATAAGGAAGCTATAACTGTTTGTGGTTTTCCTATTTTTCAGGTGTTTGTAATATATCTCACAAAGTAAGCTATGGATCTTAAATTTCTTTTTACTGAAATATACCTAAAAAAAAATGGGATAACAGTTTCTGAAACTTTATTCTTCTAAAATAGATATTAAGCGAGATATTTGGTGTGTCCCTCGTAAAATAGGCAGGCGGTATATTATTAGGACATTGGCATCCGTTCGTGTTGGGGAATGGTAGCTCAGTGTGTTAAAGCGAGTGGCTAGCAAGCTCTCTAATACTATCCACCTTTCACTG
Organism: Leptura quadrifasciata; assembly: GCA_963675555.1. Classification (NCBI taxonomy): domain Eukaryota; kingdom Metazoa; phylum Arthropoda; class Insecta; order Coleoptera; family Cerambycidae; genus Leptura; species Leptura quadrifasciata. The sequence goes on from OY776679.1 coordinate 2,043,172, forward strand.
ATATTTCATACCTTTCATCCACTTTAATTCTTTCCTGTCCCCCTCTTCTTTTGTTTTTGTGTATTTTTGTGTGTGTCGTGTTTGTTTATTCTTCGTTTCTGTTTGTACATTTTTGTCTGTAAATTCATCCTTCCTTCATTAACTCGTAACAGAATCCAAATTTTATATCAGAACAATCAAAATTTTTAGAATCCCAGTTTAGGCCTGCCTTGCGCAACCCGTAGTTGGAGCAATTCGCGGATGGCACCCCGTGCAAGTTACGGAGTCAGCGTCAGTGCCCAAATTAAATTCAGTGAAGTGCACGAATGGCGAAAGCCAAGTGATCGTTTTAACCAGTTTTAAGTTAAACTTTCATTTTTAAGCATTTTTTGTCACAGCACTTAATTTTATTTACTTTTGTAAAAGGAGTTTGAGTTTTTATCGTTTTCATTTTTACCTAGCCAAACCAGTCCCGCCTCGGCCCGACTTTGCGATACATCGGTGGTCGCAGGGTCGATCCCGATGGGCTCTGGGGAGGCACATTTACTGTATATCAATTTTAATAAAGTTGTTTTGAATTGAATTGAATTGAATTGCTAGCAAACTGAGTTGCCTAGCGAAGTGGGTTCGATTCCCGCAAGGCGAAACAATTTTTCATTAAAAAAATTGCCCCAAGAGTGGCTCGGAGTCCACATTAAACTGTAGGGCCTCGTCTCTCTTTGCCTAGCACAAGATCCTTGAGATCTTCCAGGGAGTTACTTCGGTAACTTGAGAGGCGGGGTTAAGAAAACATTTTTTGTTTCAAACATTTATTTCTACGCGTCCGTCAAGTGTAGACGGTAATTTACAAGGAATAAATTGTTGAGCGAATGGCTAGAAATGCGAGCGAACGTTTCCATCGGCCCTTAGTAAAAATAAAAAGATCAAAGGGAATACGAACTAAAAAATATCTGAAAATCTGGATGCGTTTAAGCAATTTTCATGAGTGGGAAGGCCATGGATGCTGGCAGTCGCAAATAATTTCGTTCATATGCAGCAACGATAGCAACGCAAATGAATGCAAACGAATGACGAAGTTTCCCAGCTTGACTCTTGGCTTTATATTCATAAATTTATTATAATCATCCTCGTTTTTTGTTTATTTATACTTTTTCACTTGATATCTTTAACAAAAACAATGAAATGAATATAATAAATTAACATTGTAAATTAATAAATGCCTCTAAAATTAATTTGAAATCCTGATCCAGTCAAAGGGCCGCTAGAAAAGAAACCAGGTTCCGCTAACAACGCCAGCAACCGTGGAACTTACAGCTAGTAACATCTGTTCAATAACAATTATAAATTTAATTACACTCCGTCTGTGGGCTGGGGGTATTCTCTCGTTTCTTTGAAGGTTACGTTTATTTATTATGAGCCGCTCATTCATTTTCTCCCTCGCTTTTTCTTTTACGTTCTTGTTTGTTTTATCTCCTTTTGGCGGCCGTTATTAAAATTTCCATAATGAACGTTATAGGGCAAAATTGAAAAACATTTTTATGGTCCTCACATAAAATTATTATTTTAAATCCACGTGCTTAAGACTTCAGGATGTGTCGTCAGACACGAACGTTTGGCGTTCGTGTTTATGAAACTTTATTTATTTTACCACGTGACAGATCAATGTGCATCTGAGCAATCTGTACTGCACTGTAATACTGTCGTTTGTTTATTACGGCCCACTCGAAGAAATTATTAAAATATTGCTATTTTCTTGTTAATTTAAGGAACAATAAGTTAAGTGAGTAAACATTTATAACTTTGACACATAATAATTTTTAGTCGCAAACTCCTCTATACAATCCTTATTTTACTATAACGTAACCAGATTGCAACCAACAGCTACTCTCCGGGCTATGTGCCCCGCCGAGCGCTGAATTACAAGTTACAAGCCTGGCGCGTTAAGTGTAATAATTGCATATTACCATCAAAACGCTAATGTTTCGATTGCAACAAACACCAGCCGAAAGGCTGACCCTACTTAAAGGAGCTCTCGTGTAATCGAAGCATTAGCGTTTTGATGGTAATATGCAATTATTACACTTAACGCGCCAGGCTTGTAGCTTGTAATTCAGCGCTCGGCGGGGCACATAGCCCGGAGAGTAGCTGTTGGTTGCAGTCTGGTTACGTTCCTTATAGTAAAATAAGGATTTTATAGAAGAGTTTCCATACGCCACCGTGCAATTTTGCTACTTTCCATAAGACTTGCTCTTTTCTTAATCATTTTGAATTTATATCCTATCTTCAATAGCCATCGCCGAAGTGTTTTTTTCACTAACTGACACTAGATCTTTTCTTATCAGTTCCATATGTATTGATTGTACAGTTGGTATCTCATTTTTGATACTTACCATAAATTGCATCGCTTAACAATATCACCATAGACGAATCTAATGTTTGAGAAGTTCCTTTGTCCGATCTAACTTTTCATTTCTGTACCTCTTCCTTAATTAATTTATGAACAGTTCGTTCTGGATTCTCTGTTAAATAGAACGTTTTTTTCACTGTTCCTTTTTCTCTTTCTTTTATATTTGTATACACTTTTAAAACCATTTTTTGAGTCTGTGGGTGTAAATATTGTGGGGAAACTTTCTTCGTAATTTGTGAACTTTACCATCCACCACATCTTAATGACATTCTCTGCTGGTGCTTGGTTGTGGATCTTCCAAAGGCCTAAACATTTTCCCAATATTACTTTACCACGCCCACTTGTAAACAAAAAACCTCGAATATTCACTATCCGCCAAAATGTTTATAAAAACACAACTGTATAAAATACGTTTAAACACAATAAAATTTCACATACCTTGTATATAACTTCACTGAATGAAATTAAAATTGAACGATTGAGTTGCTGATCTAAATATTTCAAGTGCGTACCTGGACGCAATTGTTTTTGCGATTAGTTTAACGGTATTTTAATGAGGTTGCGAAGTTTTTGTTGCGTTTTTTTGAGTACTGAGAAGCGCTGATCTCAACTACACAGCTTTCACGATTTTATTTTTTAATAATCTTGAGTCAATTTGTCCTTTGTTTTAAAGATCATATTTATTGTTCTGAAAAGAATTCACTGTCTATGAAATAAGATATTATAGCATTATATTAGCTTATATTATCGCTAACACCTGTTATGGAATAGTTACTTCCTGAAACACAGAGTGGCTTTAGACCAAACCGAGGCACATCGGATCTAATCTTCACACTTAAACAGCTTCAAGAAAAAGCACTCGAACATCAAGGAGAAGTTCACATGGCCTTCATTGATTTAACCAAGGCGTTTGACTCGGTGGACAGGGAAGTGCTCTGGAAAATTATGCTCTGCTTAGGTATTCCTAGAAAATTTGTGGAAGTATGTCGCAGTCTACATACAAACAACAACGCCCAGGTTATGTATAATAATGAGGCAACCGAACCTTTCCAAACCCTCACTGGAGTTAGGCAGGGATGTGTCCTGGCACCCCTACTTTTTAATTTGTTTACCACTGCTCTAACAATTATTGTTGACAACAAACTGACAGTCAGAGGAATAGGTCTCAGATACCGTTCTGATGGCGATCTCTTTAACATAGGGCGCTATAGAGCTTTTACGAAGACACGCACACGATTCATTTGTGATCTCCAGTATGCGGATGACTGTGCACTGTTAGCCTCTACGCCGGAAGAGCTTCAAGAACTTTTAGATGTGTATGCCCAGAGCTATGATTCCTTGGGACTTAAAATCAACATTGGAAAGACTAAGATTATGTCAACTCCTCATCAAGTGAACCAAATAGACATTACACTTAACGGAAATTCTCTTGAAGTGGTGGAACAGTTCAATTACTTAGGCAACGTTGTTACAAAGCAAACATGGACAGCGAGATTCGCAATAGAATTAACGCTGCATCTAGAGCGCTCTGGGGACTTAGAGAGAGAGTATTTGACAACCACGACCTTGCTTTGTCAACGAAAATGGCTGTCTACAGAGCAGTTGTCATTCCAACACTGCTATATGGATGTGAAAGCTGGGTCACTTACCGTCGTCATGTGAAAGAATTAGAACGTTTTCAGCAAAGACACCTCAGAAGTATGATGAAAATCTGTTGGTTCCATCACATATCAAACGTGGAAGTACTCAGGAGAGCAAACAGCCTTCCAATTGAGGTGCTTATTTCAAGAGCACGCCTTAAATGGGCAGGTCACGTTCATCGTATGCATGATAACCGCCTTCCTAAATGTACACTTTATGGTGAATTGCTAAGCGGTAGAAGAAGGCGTGGCGGTCAACGAAAGAGGTTCAAAGACGTTCTCCATGAAAATCTAAAATCCTGCGGTATTCCAGACGAGCAATGGGAACAACTTGCAGCGGACAGAACCGAATAGCGAGGGGTTGTGGCCAGCTATCAAGGAAATGTTGCTGCAAGAAGGCCAAATCCAAGACCTAACCAGGTCTATGTTTGTCCTGACTGCGGTCGACATGTGCTCTCCCGAATTGGCCTCTATAGCCATAGTCGTGTGCACCGTAGATGAATGGGAATTACAATAGACTACACCTTTTTACTTGTTTTTTATTACACACAATCTATCGACTGTAACATTTTTTTATACTCGGACTCGAGTAAAGGCTAATAATAATAATATAGCATTATATTTATTGGCGAGAATTTTCAAAATTATTCCCGTAGCTTTGTTTTTATACTTTAGAATTTTTTTTCCTAAAGTATACATTTTATTAACACCCAAAATTTTACAGGATCTTCTTGAACGAAGTAGAGTTCACATCTCACCTTTTAAGCAACATTTGAACCACTTTACTAATTCCATATTTACTCAGGTTGCCTAACAAAATCTCCCTGTCATTCGTCTCCAACGCTCACAGTAAAGTAAGGTTTGTAAAGGCACCATAGGCGTATCTATCAAATTACGTGACAGTTAAAAAACAATGTAGAAAGAACATAAACAGGATCGTGATGGAATGGTAATAGAGTTACTGTAATTCGACCCTTTGAGAAGTGCCTCGGCCAATTTGTGCTAAACTCACACATCCAACCTATAATGCCGTACAAAGTGCCAGTTGATAAATATAAACTGTACAGGGGATGTTAAGTAAGGTATTTTATTAGAATTATAATATAAACTGCTGGCCACTCGAACTTACACATAGAGAATTTTAGGCAAAATTTAAAGTTCAATATTTTCAACAGGAATGCAAATTTTTGAACGCGGCAAATTTTAAGAGCTAGTTTTTTTCGGATTAAGCTGCATGACGTATATTTATCGTAGGACCATAAGTTTATTATATACGGGGTGATCAATGAAGTCATGCAAAAAATCAAAAAGTTTGTATGAGTGAAATTTCCGCAAAAAATTTTTTTGGTCGTTGCAATATGGTTCGATACTAAGGTAACATCAATATCTCTAGACGGTTTTGTCAGTTTTTTGGATTAAGGCCCTTAGGCCTTGTACACACTACTCAACATAAAATTTGGATACCGAAATTTTTAAAATGCTATAACTTGACATTGGATTGACGGTTCTTGATGATTTTTGCGGATTTGGAATCCTTATTTCACGTAGATTTTCTATGGTCTAAGCATTTTATTTGAGGGTTGAAATTTACACGTTATACCGGGTCGATAATAAACAAAAACGTAGCGACAAGAACAAGTTTATTACATTATATTCTACAATGTACAAGATTGCTTAACAACGGCCAAAAGTCAATTCTTAAAAAATTTATAATTCTAATTCTGGTAATTTTTAATAATTAAAAAAAAATTTAACTAAAAAACTAAAAATGAATTTAATTTAAACTTAAATTAAAATTACCTAATTAAAATTAGGTACATTAATTAAAAAAAAAGAGAAGCTAATATTTTGTTGGTCCTCCTGCTCGTAATATTATTTCCCGACATCGATTTGGTAGAGTATCCACAAGATTATTTATAAAATCTTGTGGAATATTCTCCCATTCTTCACGAATGGCCTCACTGAGCGTTTCTAAGGTTTCAGGGGGTACATTAAGAGATCTTACTTTAAGTTTTAAATAAGACCAAACGTGTTCGATGACATTAACATCCGGAGACTTTGCAGGCCAGTCCATCCTATTGATGTTTTGTGCCTGCAAAAACTCTGTGATCCTTCGCGCTCTGTGAGGTCGAGCGTTGTCATCCACCAATAGAAGTTCTGGGCCGTAATGTCGAGCAAAAGGAACAACAATAGGTTCCAAAATTTCCTCCTGATAAACAGTAGCATTAATGGTTTGGTTGGTAATGAATAGCTCGGTTTTACCATTTCTTATGATACCTCCCCACACTGTAACACCTCCGCCACCAAATGCTTCTTGAGGGTCCATATTTTCCTCCAAATATCGCTGATTTGGCCTTCCCCAAACTAAAATTCGGCCATCGGAGTGAAACAAATTATATCTTGTTTCGTCAGTAAATAAACAATGGCTCCACTCTGCATTACCCCAATTCGCATGCCGATTTGCCCATGCCCGCCTATGGTGTTGTAATAACCGCACACATTTTGCTCTGCGACGGGCTCTATAATTTAAAATGTTTGGCATTATGTTATGTTTTTAAAAAAAAAAATCTCACCTCAAGTTGTTTTTATTTAATGTTCTTCTCACTGTTCTGTCCGAAACTCTCACCCCAGTTTGTTGTCTTAAAGAGTCATTTAGTTTTCTAGAGTTCTTTGTTCTATTTCGCATAGTTTCTCTCATTAAAATTCTTTCGGTTCTTTCGTTTATTTTTTTTTGTATGTCCACCCCCATGCCCATAAATATGATCACCAGTAGTTTCGACGCGGCGGATCAAATTATAAATTGTCTTTTGGCTGACATTGTAAATGTGCGCAATTTGCTGTTTTGACATTCTTTCGTTGAGAAGTCGAATGCAATTTTCCCTTTCTGCCGTGGTTAAACGCCTCATATTAATTAAACTTTACAAAATTATAACATTGAAATGTGTCAGATTATTTCTAAAATAATGTAAACAGTTTTTAATTGCATAGCAACAAATTTGTTTTTCCAATGCCTACTTTGAAATTGACGCGTCGCGTAGAAATTACACCCGATCATAATTATGGGCTTGGGGGTGGACAAAGAACTCTGTAAAACTGAATGACTCTTTAAGACAACAAACTGGGGTGTGAGTTTCGGACAGAACAGTGAGAGGAACATTAAATAAAAACAACTTGAGGTGAGAATTTATTTTTACAAAAACTTAAATAATGCCAAACCTTAGAGCGCGTCGTACCCTACGTTTTTGTTTATTATCGACCCGGCATAATGTGTAAATTTCAACCCTCAAATAAAATGCTTAGACCATAGAAAATCTACGTGAAATAAGCATTCCAAATCCGCAAAAATCATCAAGAACCGTCAATCCAATGTCATGTTATGGCATTTTAAAAATTTCGGTATCCAAATTTTATGTTGAGTAGTGTGTACAAGGCCTAAGGGCCTTAATTCAAAAACTGACAAAACCGTCTAGAGATATTGATATTACTTTAGTAACGAACTATATTGCAATGACCAAAAAAATTTTTTGCGGAAATTTCACTCATACAAACTTTTTGATTTTTTGCATGACTTCATTGATCACCCCGTATATAATAAACTTATGGTCCTACGATAAATATACGTCATGCAGCTTAATCCGAAAAAAACTAGCTCTTAAAATTTGCAAGCCGCGTTCAAAAATTTGCATTCTTGTTGAAAATATTGAACTTTAAATTTTGCCTAAAATTCTCTATGTGTAAGTTCGAGTGGCCAGCAGTTTATTTTTTCGTGATTCATCCATTATTAATTTCATAGGTTTTTTTGTTCAAAGATAATACTAAAATTCATAAAGTTGGGGTAAAATGTTAATACTTCTGACTTTCCTTTTTCAATATTTTTAGTATATTTAAAACCACGACCATTAATTTTTTCCTAGTAATCAGGTTAGTTATCTAACTTTACTTTTACCATGAAAGACGTCATCACGGTGAAATAGTATTTATTCGACTGGCACATCGTTTACGTACGACGAAGTGTGCAACTTCCTGTGCATCAGACACAATGTAGAAGTCGCACCTAGGAAAATGTTATAAATATATTAGCACATTCTGTGCAATTTGATAGAAGTACTAGAGCAAGAGCCAGGGATTTGGGAATATGTCGAATTACCACCGTTCGAAATATTCTAAGAGAACATAAGTAAGTCATTTATTTATAAGGAATTAATTCATTATAATTAAAAAAAAGTTAGTTTATGCAAAAAGTATTTATAAAGTTTATAAAATTTACATATTAAAGATAATGCCATGTATGGTATAAAGTTTTTGTTTTACGGCAATGTGATGATAAAATAAATAATATATAATATATTTAACGTTTCCATTCTCTCCACAATAATTAAAAAATCTCACAGCGTTCATTTACCTCGATAAGAAAAAGAATCGTGTGACATAATTGAACTTTATGTTGGGTTGACTTGCTAGTTGAGTTCAGAAGAGTATTCATAAAAGAGTAGGGGTTTGGTATATACTTTTCTTCATTCTCTAACTCAAATTAATTGCAAAAGTGAGCTTTTTCTCATAAATAGGTAAATACATTCGAATTTTACAGCTGACGAACTGTCTAAAATAAAACGTTTTCTACTCTTTTTAGTAAATCTCCACACACACTAATACCGCCGTTACTGAAAATCCATAAATTTACTTTCTGCATTCAAAATATTCTCATAGGCAAAATCCAAGTTAATTGAAGACCAAAACAGGCGCACCTGATACTGCACATTCAATTTTTAAAACATTATTTCCTCTCCAGCTTGCAACATCAAGCCACCAAATTAATTAGTGACAATTATTCACAGAAACTGTTCCACTTGTTGAGTGCCACTGAAAACATTACAATGCAGTCATGTTGTAAATCGTAAAATCGATCCTCCCACACCGCGAAAAGTTTCTCGCCCGGAGAAAGCTGGAATTTGCCCGGAAACTCTCCGAACAGAAGCTCCTACGGACTCCACTATCCGATATTTGAAAAGTACGGGTAGATTTTTAAAAAGTATGAAACTAATACTTTTGTTCTGAAACTTTCCAACGTTTACTCGTGCTGCTTTTAATTTATTTCGTATCAATGTATAGGTGAATACAGAGTGTATCATAACGGAATGTCATAAGGAATGCATTGTTCAAAATAATGTAAGGGAATAATTGTAATTTTTGACCACTTCAACGCCCTGTATAATGTAAACGTACGCTTTAATGAGAAAATTTTATACGACAAAATTTTCTTAAATGTAGACGCGGATTACACTACTGCATTTAAGAAGTCAAGCTGATGTTCGGAATGACCAGCTCTACAACAAGAAAATGCTGTACGAGACTGCTTTCGTGGAACCGGGCAGTAGCGTACATTTATTTAATAATAAAAATTTAAGGTTGTTTATGTTATATTTACTTAAAATAAATATTATTAGCTGTAATATATCTTTCAAAAAAACATTTTTAAAATGGCTTCTTGGAAACCATCTGATACACAAGGAAATTTATATAATGAAATTGTTGAATTATGAATTAAGTTAAAAAAGCTGATGAATATCCCTCGTTCACGATGCCGAGTTCAAGCAATCAGGCGGAGACGACGAGGAAAATTGTGAAATTTGTAGAAGTAATATGCATAGAAATAAAATGAAGTGTATCAACGAAAAATGTAACGTCACAGTTGATACTAGGTATTTTGAAAGCTCGACAAGGGCTCTACAGTATGGCTCTAAAATCCACAAATACAACCGAGCAACAAAACTCGGTTGTATTAACAGTGAAATTGATGGATCGAAATGTAAACGTAGTAAAAAATTTTCGTTTTTCATTTCTATATCACATCGTCGAAAAATATACATTCATAAACATTAATTAGATTTCTCGTAACTGGTATTCACATAATATTCTTTCCTATTATTTGGGTTTTCTACCACATGTATTATTATCCTCTTCAAAACAAATCACCGAATCTACAAAATAATAGAATTATTGGAAAAAAAGCCTCTGCGCCCGTGACATTTACGCCAAAGGAATAGTCAGAGGTTATGTTTTGCAAATAATATAAACCGGAGTAAACACATAAATAATGTATTTTGCTGACGTTTCAGAAAGTAATCTCTTTTCGTTTTCAAAGCTTTTTTTTGGAAGAACTCTTATTTTGCTGTGTATGTCAAATACACAGCTTTAAGATTCCGTTTATGTTATTTCCATAGATACTTACTACTTACACAGAACATAGAACTGATGATATTTTCTTTTAGATAATGTTGAGTTTGTTAAGTTCTTCTTTTAACATTGGTAGCCAGGTTGTACAAATATCTACAGAACAACACGATATGCACCTATCTTCATTTAATAAGATTATTGCTGATTCTTTAATTTTTCTTTTTTTGGTATCTGTTTCTTTTGTTAAAATTTTTGCCGAGTCCCAGTTTATTCTATGTCCGTTTTCCCAAGCATGTTCACAAATCTTTGATTTCTGAATTTCATTATTTCTAATGTAATTCTTGTGCTTATCCAACCTCACACTGAAAGATCTGGATGACTCACCCACATAACATTTATCACATTCGCAAGGGATATTGTAAATACAGTTTTTTGAATTCTGCTCCCTGTTTATCGGTTTTGTTTTTGTTAAAATAGATCTTAAAGTGTTCCCCGTGTGAAATATCGTCCTAACATCAAATTTGTCACCTATATGGCGTAGCTTCTCCGATAGTCCGTATACATAAGGAATTATTGCTGTATAATGACGTTCAGGTTTTTGTCGTACCTGATTGTTCCTATTTTCAATATTTATGAAAACTCTATCAATAAAGGCGTCAGGATATTGATTTTGTACTAGAACCTTTTTGATAAATTTTTTCTCGTTATTTAATATTTCATTATTAGATGAAATTATTTTGGCCCTATCGTATAAACATTTTACAAGGCCGCTTTTAACATTTATTGACTGATTTGAGTTAAAATTTAGATATCTATTAGTATATGTTGGTTTTCTATAAACGCTTGTTTCAAGTGTATTATTTACCCTTCTAATTAAAACATCTAAAAACGGTAGTTCATTCCTACTTTCTACTTCTAATGTGAATTTAATAGATGGTTCCTTACTATTTATATTTTCCAAAAAACTATCTAGTAAAAAACCATGAGGCCAAATTGCAAAGATGTCGTCAACATATCTCCACCAGACAACCGGTTTGTTTATACAATTTTGAACATGTGTGTTCTCAAAGTTCTCCATAAATATGTTGCTTAAAATTGGTGATAATGCAGACCTCATAGCCATACCAAAATCCTGCTGATAGAACTCATTGTCCAATTGAAAATAGGTTGTTTTTATACACAGTGTTAAGAGTTCCATTATGCTATTTACACTTAATTTAGTTCTAGTTTCCAAATTATTATCATTTAGCAACCTGTCTTTAACTATTTTTAAGGTTTCATCTACCGGAACATTGGTAAAAAGACTAACTACATCAAAACTAACCATCAGTGTGATTCATGAATATCGTTTTCATAAATTGTTTCTATAAAATGTTTACTATTTTTAATATATGAATCGGTATTTCCAGATAATGGATCAATAATTTTAAATAAAAATTTTGCCAAATTATGACATGGTGAATTAATAGAACTAACAATTGGTCTATCGGAAAAGCTACGCCGTATAGGTGACAAATTTGATGTTAGGATGATATTTCAAACACTTTAAGATCTATTTTAACAAAAACAAAACCGATAAATAAGGAGCAGAATTCAAACACTGTATTTACAATTTCCCGTGCGAATGTGATAAATGTTATGTGGGTGAGTCATCCAGACCTTTCAGTGCGATGTTGGATGAGCACAAGAATTACATTAGAAAGAATGAAATTCAGAAATCAAAGATTTGTGAATATGCTTGGGAAAACGGACATAGAATAAATTGGGACTCGGCAAAAATTTTAACAAAAGAAACAGATACCAAAAAAAGAAAAATTAAAGAATCAGCAATAATCTTATTCAATGAAAATAAGTGCATATCGAATTGTTCTGTAGATATTTGTACAACCTGGCTACCAATGTTAAAAGAAGAACTTAACAAACTCAACATTATCTAAAAGAAAATATCATCAGTTCGATGTTCTGCGTAAGTAGTAAGTATCTATGGAAATAACATAAACGGAATCTTAAAGCTGTGTATTTAACATACACAGCAAAATAAGAGTTCTTCCAAGAAAAAAGGTTTGAAAACGGAAAGAGATTACTTTCCGAAACGTCAGCAAAATACGTTATTTATGTGTTTATTCCGATTTATATTATTTGCAATACATAATATCTGACTATTCCTTTGGCTTAAATGTCACGGGCGCAGAGGCTGTTTTTCCAATAATTTTATTATTTTGTAGATTCGGTGATTTATTTTGAAGAGGATAATAATACATGTGGTAGAAAACCCAAATAATAGGAAAGAATATTCGTAGATTGCCACAAATAACTTTCAAACAATATTTGGTATTCACATAAGTTTTTCTTAAAACCCATAATTGTGACTGTGGTGATTTTTTAAATATCCATTTGTAGATTGCATTATTTCAAGTAAAAAATTCATCCATCCATCCATCCATATGGTTGGGAGATATTCAATGCTAATATAGGGATGAATAGAGCTTAGAAAGGGGCTTCAAAAAAATGTACTGATATACATAGCATTCCATTTAAAAAAAGGCACTTGGTCCTGTAATTTCGTCTTGGCTCGCCCTGTATCTTCGAAAATAATTTCCAGTTATAGACTTTTTTATCTAGTTCACTTGCAATTTTTTAAAAAATTTCTAGCTATCGTAGAACTCAAGATATCGAGATCCGACGCACTATTGCCCCACCCTATATACTTTCCTTGTCATTAATTCCACATTTATAATTAAGCCGCTGTCTCCCTTGTCAGCAATTTTCTTCTTATTAACAAAGTCATCTTTGTCAACATAATAAATCTGCCATACGCGATATAACTATTTACTTATTATACAGTAACTATGTTGTTTACAGTAACTATGTTTTACCTACTGCAAGATGTTTGTACATTTACACTCGTATATATATTAATATCTTCTCTCATTATTTAACCATGTTACATAATAGACACATCGTGTTGACAAAATGGTATTATACAAAACTGAAACTCCGCGTAATTTCAATAAGAACGTACAGCTCGTGCCTTTTGAATTCACGCGAGGCCACTAAAGTTTGCAGACTCTAGAAGTATTTATGCACGTAGTTCTCTATTTTAGAGCGCATTGAAGGGTAAACAACCAAACTTTATGCCAATCAAACTTTATACCAATTATTAAGCATCATGGTAATATCTGGCAAGTTAAAGGAGCCATTAGGTATTTTACTGGCCCTTAAAAATAATAAGGTACAAATCTACCTTTTATGTTGTAGTATACAATTTTAGATGCCTGTAGGGTAAGTTTATAGATATTGGATATTCAATCCATAGGAACCCCTCAGTACCTATAAATATATCAGCATGTATAACATATTGAAAAGGTGTAAAACCTATTTCTTATATCTTGACTTCGAATAACTACGCTCCAAGAATAAAAAAGTGGGGCTAAATGTTAATTTGAATTTTTAAAATTTAAAATACGTTTTTTTATTGTTTATCTGAAAGTAAGAACAGTACTAAAGTAGAGATTATTTAAGAAGTTCTTGACCGCAATAAAATGTGCAACAAAGAAAGCTACAGAGTATTTTCCGTCTTCATGCAAATCAAAAGCAACAATCTTATTCAGTGGATGCCCCTCACAGAGAGTAAAATAATAAATCATGTCTTTTACCGTGTACCTGAGGAAGAGAGACATAATGTAATATGTGGGTGTATTTTGTATCGCTTTACAAACTGCTTGATGTCGCTGGTGGGATTTTACTCAGGTCCGGACTTGTATAGATAAAAAATCTAAATAGTGAAACGAGCTGTTTCATTTAATGAGACCGCACTCAACTTTTCTATATTTATAAACCAGGTCGCTTTGAGCAAATTATGGACAATTTTTTTTAATATCGATATAATTTATCTCGTATATAAGATGTAGTCGAGCAGATGTACAATTGCACCGATGCGGGCGGCCGGTAAAAAATTCAAGCTGATGTTCGGAATGGCCGGTCCTAAAACAGAAAAGTGCTGTGAGAGACTGTTTTGGTGGAGCCGCGCAGTGCCGTACGTTTAATAAAAAAAAAGTAAGTTCGTGTTATATTTACCTAAAATAATTGTTATTAACTATAATATTTTTTTTAAAAAATATTTTTAAAATGGCTTTTTCGAGACCATTTCATAGAGAAGATAATTTACGCGATAAAAATGTTGAAGACGAGGTAAAGGAGTCGATCGAATCGAGTTGGGAGTCTAAGAACCAGCGTTTTCTTTTTAATTATTTATATCTTGACGAGACGTGAGTTGATACGCATGATTCTGTTGATTACAGTTGGGTAAACACGACTCAAAATTGTACTTTAAATGCGCCATGTTGAAGAGGAAAGTTATTCTGCATGCCGGAAGTAGAAATGGGTTCGTACCCAACGCACAGCTCTTGTCAGCCAAAAATATAAAACAGTGTTCTGCTGACTATCACGGAGATATGAGCGCGGATTTATTTGAAAAATGGTTCGCTGATCAGCTGTTACGTAATATTCCCCCAAATTCAGTTATCGTTATGGATAACGCTTCTTATCAGTCGCGACTATTAAATAAAGTAACAAATAATAATACGAAAAAGAACGATATAATAAAGTTTATGAGATCTAAAAATATAAATATTCCTGATAAAATTTCAGTAAAAATAGATGTATTGAAAACTATCAAAGAATATAATTTTAAAAAAGAATATGTTGTAGACCATATCTGTGAAACACGGGGCCATAGTCTGTTACATTTAATGCCATATTAATGCATATATAATCCAATAGAATTGATTTGGGGCAGTGTAAAACACGAGTTGAAAAAATACAATCAGAATCTGATTCTAAACACTGTAATTCTAGATAATATAAGAACGTTATAAACAAAGAAAAGGAGTATCCCGTTTTGCCGCACGTAGAGCTTATTGTTACTCAGATAGGGAATGATTCTAGTGGGCTTACTGATGACTCCGTTACCATGTAACCATTTTTTTCTCCAAACTACTCTGTAAAGTTGTGTTAGTTGTAGATTCGTTTTGATGTTAAAGTCTAGAGATATTACTCTCATAAGTTCCATTTTAGAGAGAAGTTTTATTTGGTTAGTGAAAGACGCCATTTATTGACGGTGTAAATAGCAAGTCCGCCATATTACCAGATTCTCACTTTAAGTTCTGTTAATTTACAGTATTAATTCGTATACTGTACTGTTTTATCAAAGCGTAAACTTTAGACATTTTCTTAGTGAAATAAAGATTTTTTTGGGGCACAGACCCTTGTTTAATGCGTGCAACCTTTAGCGACTTAGGGGTTAACTTGTAAATTTTCGAACAATACGCCCTCCAAGTAGGTATTTGCAAGATTTTATTCATTGCCAATTATTAAGTCGTGACAAAGTGCAACATAAAATGTAAGTACGTTCTTGTTAAGTTCACTCAATGGTTTTCGGCTTTTTATCAAAAAATAAAATGCCCCCAACTTTATTTTAGAGATTTTGACTCTAAAAATTTTAATTCTGGTTAATGTCGGAATATCGAAATGAATTCTGACTCCAGTTATACTCCGGATTTTGTTTATGTTTGTAAATTACCTTTTGTTACTATAAAAATTGCCTGTATTAGTTTAGTTATTTTTCTTGCGTATTCGAATACCGCATAGTTTAAAATTCTCTTGATTTGCTTTTGACATTGATGTATTTACGTATTCGAATACCGTACAGTTTCAAGATCTCTTGATTTGTTTTTGACATTGATGTATTTTAATGTTCCACGGCCTCAAGGTCATGTATTTTTCTGTTGTAATATAAGAATTTTACATTGTTTGTTTCCCTTTAATCCAGTTCTTCCTCACTCCTGCTGTTGAGGTAGCCAGGGCCGTTTAAGTACCAACGTTCTTAAAGAAATGTATAGTAAAAATAGTTGTTTCAATTTATACGCATCGTAGATTGCAGAAAGGGTAATTTCTTGCTGATTCGTCATTCGAAGTGTTGAAATCGTCCTTGGCCATTCCAAGTCCACGATTAGCAGGGTGCTGTACCGAATCACTGTGGCCGGTGGAAGAAGCCTTTATCCATGTAAAATTGGCCACTCTGTACAGGAGGAAACTTATGCGCTAGCATCCTTCGATCTCTTTTTCTCTACAGTTGACATTATTCCCCCAAGGATGATAAGAAAAGACAATGGTTTAAGCCGCTCGGCCTTCCATATTGAATTCCGTCTTAACAACAAACAAGAGAAAGAAAAATAACGCGATTTATATAAAATCCAACGAACAAATAAAGCCAATTGATCCGAAGAGACCTCTCCGTTCACCTATATTATTTGATTTATAACACTCCCGATGGTTTGTCTTCTGAAAAGATGAAAAGCCTATTTAAACGTCAACCTTTCCGTTCTAAAGTAAATTCCAAGCAGAAAATAATGGCATTGTAAACCAAATGTGAATGTGTTTTGCAATTCCGACAATCTGATAGCCGCCATTGAGGCGTCATATTTAAATTGAATTTTCAACGAAATTGGTAGATTTGATTATGTGGGGTCGTGTTAACACATGATACGTGTCGACCGCGTGCGGCTTCACGCGCATGGATAGATAAATATCATTGAATGTTGATGAGCTCCAAAAGCTCCATTAGTTTAGCTACAATGCTATATCTTCGAAAATTTTACGAAATTTTTAAAACGCCGTTTATCGTACGACAATGTTCTCTCCGTCATTTATTTACTTTTGGATGTATGGTTCAAAAAATCTTGAATATAAAAATTCGATCCATTTTCGGCCATTTACGGCATACATGTACTTGCGCGCAGTGATTTTTTCTGTTGCACAATTTACATTTAACTATTTGTATAAGTAAATATAACTCGTGTGCCCTATAAAACATCAAATGTGCCCTTTAAAAAAAGAGATACAGTGTTATAAGAATATAATCCAAAATCTCATTCACACTTTATTCAAATATAGGGATTTTTCTCAGTTACTGTTCAGTTTTAAATTATCTTTTTTGAATTTTCGCGCTCTCCATGGTAGACAAATTCACTAATATACCTCGCACATGTGCAGACTATCTATCTAGCAGACTAGTACTACGAGAAAACAGCTACAAATTGTTCACTCAAAAGTATTTCAAATACGCTGATCTTGCGTGTATAATTGGATTTCTCCATGCATTTTCTGGGTACGACACAACTTCTACGTTCTCACGGATAGGAAAATCCAAATTAATAAACATATTTGTCAAGTGATTCAGGACGCCCTTCATAATTTTTATAATGAGAACGCATATGTCGAGAGTATAAAATCTTGTGGGCAAAGAATAATAGCCACTCTTTATGGTTGTTCCATCAAAAATAAGAAAACATTAGGTTTACTAAGGTATGAATATTTCGAAAAACTGAGCAAAAGAAATGTTGCAATTGACGTCAAACTGTCTTCACTACCACCAATCGAGGGTGCGGCTGATTATCACAGCTTAAGAACATTTTATCAAATTCATCGATGGTATTGTGAAAGAACTAAGGATGCAATTGATTTCGGCTGGTGTAAAATGGAAAATGGACTGATGCCAAAAACTACAGACAAACCACTCGTTCCAGAAGATTTCTTAAAAATCTTCGCCTGTGACTGTAAAGGTGAGTGCAAAACGAAATCTTGTTCATGCAAGAAACTGAATTTAAAATGTTGCAGTTTATGCCATTTTGGCCGAAATACAATCTGCCAAAATTCTGAAGAGATCACTCGGTCACCAGTCGATGAACTTACTGATGACATGCCAGATGGAAACAACAAGTTTTATCGATGATGATGATGATGATTATAATTCCGACTACGAAAACGAGGACGACGAAGTGAAGAGAAGTGAAGAGAATATGATGGACGAAGCTGAGAGCGATTTATATTTAGCGTTGATCTTAGTGTCACGTTTCATAGCAGTGCACTATTTTTATCTGGAATATCTTAGAACACTAAAGAATACTTTAGTGGTAGTTTTTACCGTGGTACTTTTACATTTAGACACAATACCATATTTGTAACTTATAATCATGTTATTTACTAGCTCGTTAACCAAATAATAACAACACAAACAAGAAATTTAAGTAGGCGGACCTAGAAAACTGTACACAAATGATGACGGATGACGTTACAGTTAGTACGATGATTGTAGTTATCCAGTCAACTACGCCCATTCCTGCCTCCAATTTATTGGGCCCTATTCTATGAAAAATTAACTCACCACCGCTCATTATAATATTCATTAATGAAATTCCCGTCATTGCAAATTCTGAGGTATCTTAATAGATTAAAAGGTCAAAATTAATATGATAATTTCGCAGGCATTACAATTTTCATTCAGAAATGTTTAAATATGAGCAGTCAAAGCATTTTGCCTTTAACTTGGGAACGGTGAAAACTCGGAGAAGCAGAATTAAATTTACTTAATGTCTCAAAGATAACGTCTAAATGTAAATATATAATTAAAGTTTCATGAGGAAGTTTAACGGAAATAAAAGAGTTATAATACACAAATTGTATTCGTTTACATTAAAATAATGAAATCAAGAAAGGAAAGTTATTGTGTCACTTAACTTATTTGTTCAACAAATTTCTCTGTTTATGAGTGCCGTCTAACTTTTACGTTTTCAGAAACTCTGTAACTTCCTGAAATTATGGTGATCTATTTTCTTTATAAAATATATTCAAAATTAGGTGTTATTTGCAAAGTTTTCAGAATGTTGACAGCAAAAGAATTCTACGATAAGTTATATAACATATTAGACGAATGCGTTTCGAAATGCAAACATTATGAAATGTCTTATCAACAATCGTACGCGAAAAAAATTATCAACAATGTCAAAGAGAATCGGCATCAGAAAAGTTATAAAAAACAAGAACCAGCATCACTTAAATATATTCAAGGAACTACGATAAATAATCAAACAAAAGATAGACAAAGCATATGACAGCGAGATAAAAATTTAGCATTCTGTATCTTCAGACTCTAAACAATTTTGGTCATTTGTACATTCAAAGAGAAAACAATCAAGGATACCAGGTAAAATGGAATATATGGATAAAACCTATGAAAATTCGGAGGATATTGACATATTTAGTAATTCTTTTAGCTCAGTATTTTCAATATCACCAGATAATACAGACATTAACAGAAATTGAAGAAGCTATTAATTAAAAAACAAATTTACATCAGGTCCGGACTTAATACCATCCTTCGTGGTCAAAGACTGTGCATATGTGCTATCAGTTCAGTTGTACATAATATTTAATCTATCGTTAAATACGTCGACAATCTCGAAAAACTGAAAAATAGCAAAGGCGCGTCTAATTTTTAGAGCGAGACTATGTAAACAACTACAAACAAATCTTTATGCTAACTTTTTGAGATGATCTTGTATATAACTACATCTACTTGTTTACCAAAATAATTATATATCACCATATTAACATGGTTCTATGGCTTACAGATCTACCAGCACAAATTTAATTCTGTTCGTCCGTCTATGCGTTGTACACAGATTTCTCTAAGGCTTTTGATAGAATTGACCATAAAATATTACTGAACAAATTAGAGAACTTTGGTTTTAATATCCAGTTGTTTAATGTTCTTTGGATTATATCTAGAAAATAGATATCAGTTTATATTCTACAATGGTTTCAGATCATCTATACAGGGTGTCTCACCGGGAACTGAATCGATCAATATAGAGAAAAGTACGCATCAGAAAATTTTGAAAATTTAGATAATTACTAATGTCGGTGTGGCCAATCAAACTAAAATAATTACAAGCAGCTGGCACTTCCACTTATACCAGAAGTCGATACCAACTTACTTATTTCAAATGGAACACCCTATATATTTTAGGGTTTTCGAAAAGAGTATAAAATTCTGAGTCGAAAATATGTAGCATATCCTATACCTAAACGTAGTCGTTTCAGAGATATTTGACATTTTATAAAAAATTTCACAGGTGCAACGGTTTGCAAGAACCGTTATAACTTTCTTCGTGTAAAAGTACTTCATTTGCTTCTTGTCACGTGAAAAGAACACAAGGAGAACTACGTTCTACAACTGAAATAAATTCAATAATATCATACCAAGTGTTCCGTTTTTCGCGTTACATTTTGTCAACTTCAAACCGCGAAAACTTGTTTAGGTCAAATGGAACACGTTTACGTTAAGTTGTGTAAAATTGAATTCCCTTTCTTCTGCTATTAGCATTTTGAGGATTAAAGTTACAACTTTTTGAAATATTTGCGATTTTATTAGAAATTCATGAATTGTTGTAATCATTTCATCAAAATAGCCATGAATAGAAACAATCAGTCATTATCTTATGTTAAAAAATGCCAGCACGTTTAAATTACACCCACGAAGATTTTTTAAATTTGTCTATTATTTATGGAGAATGTGATAAAGTAATATCAAGAACTTGCAGCACATTTGCTACTCGATATCCAGAAAAACGGAAACCGTCACCAAACACTGTAAAACACATACTGGAAAATTTTAAAAATTATGGCTCTGTCAAGGCAAAAATGCAAAGAAGAAAGCCTATTGTTGATGACAAAAACATTGAAATAGTCATTCTGGGATATTTTCATGCATTTCCAAGGATGTCATTAACAAAAGCTACTCTGAAATCGAGACTATGCAAGGATTCAATTCACAGAATCTTATTAAAATATAAGTTTCACCTCTCTTCATTCCATATGGTTCAAGGATTAAAAGAAACAGATTTCCTAAGAAGACAGAATTTTTTTGAGTTTATTCTAATAAGGTCAGAGGGTCACGATTCTTATTTGGGAAATATTATATGGACAGATGAAGCAAAATTTACTAAAAATTGACTTTTTAATAGACACCATTCGCATTATTGGAGTGACTCAAATCCTCATATGTTCACAGAGCGAAACTTTCAGGAAAGTTGGCAGTTCAATGTCTACTGTGCCATAAGAAACGATAGAGTGGTGGCATTACAATTTTATCAGGAAAATTTAAACGGTAAATTAAATTTTCTCTACTGCTAATATGTATAGGTAAATTTTTGTTTTTTTTTTTAGGTGAAAGATATCTGAAAATTTGAATAATAACTATTTAGAAAATGTATCTCTCGCCGAGCATAGAAACATTTTTTATCAGCACGACGGTGCTCCCCCACATAACGCATATTTAATTAATAATTATTTACAAGAACTTTTTATGATCAATGGATTGCCAATTATGGCCTCCTCGCTCGCTCGATTTATCAGTTCTGGATTATTTCATTTGGAGAACTATTAAAAATAAAGTTTATGAGTGCCCATTAACAACCATTGAAGATTGCATGCAAAGAGTAAGATATGCATTTCAAAAGATATCACAGGATTCAATTAGAAGAGCTACCCATGAGGAACTAATCCGAAGGTGCGAAAAATGTGTCGAGGTTCGAGAGCAGAATTTTGAGCAATTATTAAATTAAAATGAAATTATATTTTAAATTGATCTTATCTCTGCTATTTTAGTTCATTCCATATCTTCAATTCGATTAATACGCATGTTACAGTGTTAGTGTTATTTTGCGTTTTTGTGGATGTCGAGTAGCAAATGTGCTGCAAGTTCTTGATTTTACTTTATCACATTCTCCATAAATAATAAACAAATTTAAAAAGTTTTGTTGGTATAATTTAAATGTGCTGGCTTTTTTTGACCTAAAATAATGACTGATTGTTTCTAATCATGGCTATTTTGATGAAATGATTACAACAATTCATGAATTTCTAATAAAATCGCAAATATTTCAAAAAGTTGTAACTTTAACCCCCACAATGCTAATATCAGAAAAGAGGGAATTAAATTTTACACAACTTGACGTAAAGAAATACAGGGTGTTCCATTTGACCTAAACAAGTTTTCGCAGTTTGAAGTTGACAAAATGTAACGCGAAAAACGGAACACTTGGTATGATATTATCGAATTTATTTCAGTTGCAGAACATAGTTCTCCTTGTGTTCTTTTTATGTGACAAGAAGTAAATGAGAATCTTTTACACGAAGAAAGTTATAACGGTTCTTGCAAACCATTGCACATGTCAAATTTTCTATAAAATGTCAAATATCTCTGAAACGGCTAGGTTTAGGTATAGGATATGCTACATATTTTCGACTTAGAATTTTATGCTCTTTTCGAAAACCCTAAAATATATAGGGTATTCCATTTGAAATAAGCAAGTTGATGTCGACTTCCGGTATAAGCGAAAGTGCCAGCTGCTTGTAATTATTTTAGTTGGATTGGCCACACCGACATTACGAATTATCTAAATTTTCAAAATTTTCTGATGCGTACTGTTCTCTATATCGATCGATTTATTTCCCGGTGAGACACCCTGTATCTTATCGGCGTCTGGAGTACCCCAGAGTAGTAGTCTTGAACCTTTGCTATTTCTATTATTTATTAATGACTTATGCGAAACTCCTGATTGTGACAAACTAATATATGCAGATGATCTGAAACTCTTTAAAAATATAACATCTGAAGATGACTGCAGGGAACTTCAAAAGAAATCTGATGAAATCAGTCAGTGGTGTTCACTTAATAAGCTAGATCTGAAAAGTTGTATCATATAGGAAAAATAAGAACAGATTTCAGTACGGCAATTCTATAACGGGAAGATACTAGAGCGCGTTACATTGATTACGGAATTGGATATTTACCTCGATTCTGAGCTGAGTTTTGGAGAACTTATAAGAAAAATTCAAACTTGAATATGGAGCAATAATTTGGAATCCACATTACCAAAATCAGAAAAGCAGTATAGAACAATTACAGGGAAAGTTTTTAAATTTATAACATTGAAATGAACTGGACAATATCCAGAAGGAGATGTAAATAACGGCAATTTATTAAGCACATTTATTTTCGACAGCCTTGAATTTAGAAGACTGTTTTCTGGTATTCTTGTATAAGATCATTTATAACAAAATTGACTTGTGGGAAATGCTTGTCTAGTTAAATATTCACGTTCCAAAGTTGCATTCTCGCAAAATAATATATTTTACTGTGAACGGGCTAATACTAATGTAATGTTAAAATCACCCATATATTTGTATGTGTAATTACTACAACAAAATAAATCAATTGCGCTGCGATTTAAATGTGTGTTCCCAAAAGGAATTGATAAAATTTGTAAGACAGGTTTTTAACATAAAATTATTCCTGTTATTAAGAATTGCATGTGTGTATAGACACATAATTAATGTGTAAATGTAGATATGTTTTGTTTTTTGCTATCTAGTTGCTTACAGTATTTACAGTATAAGTCTTATGTTATAGAATTTTGCTATATTATAAGAAACTCTTTCTTTCTCACAACAAACTCCAAATTTTCGGTGTTTCTTAGCATGCAACTCCTAGTATTAAAGATTTCCCTAAGCAACTTCCAAAAGCAGAAAACACAATTTTGTTAACATTGAGTTTCGACGCCGATAAGTGAACTTAAAGAAACTTTTAAATCAATTTACTCCAGAACATGCAATAAAGACTAATTCATTTCTCGAAGCTACGAGAAATTTTCCAACAGCTTTCACCTGTAAATGTGTCTTATTGTTCCTATAGTTGAAAAGAGCTATTAAAAGTTTCAAGTCAGCGTCTTCATCACTTCGGCAAACAAAAAAACGTTTTCAGTCTGAAATAAACATTCGTGACACTTTAATATAGTATTTAATTACATTTAATAAGAACTACCTGTGGAGGAGATAAGGCTGTTCATTTTAATATTTAATAATTGTTCCGTAACACTGCTTATGAATATTTCAGCTTTTCATGAATAAGTCATTTAACTTACATCTAAATGTAGATGTAACATTTTGGGTGTTCGGGATTACATTCATTAGATATTGTCTGAATGTTAATTGTAGTATTCTCTCGATAGTTCCTGCTTTCCTTTATACTTGTTTTGCAATGAAGCCTTTTTCATAGTAAAAAGAAATTGGCGAAGGCTTCCAATAATAATACATGTTTGGCTATAACTCTAAAACGGCCTATTAAATAAAAATTCTTCAGCAGCAGATAAAAACTAAAGATCATTATTTTTTTATCCATTGATATACAGGAAGTCCATAAGCAACGGATAAATTCATTATCAATGTAATTAACAATTTATGAGTGAAATCCTAAAATACGTAAATTTTAACCTCACCACAATAAAATTGTGAGAGTTACTAAAATTGGTCCAAAAACTAAAATTGAGATAACATCAAATTTTTATGTTTTGAGGTCCCAGGAGCCCAAAAAGTGGTTTTCGAAAAATGTGTGTGTGTGTGTGTATGTGTGTGTGTATGTGTGTGTGTATGTATGTGTGTTAGCTCGATAGCGCCGAAACTACTAAACGGATTTAAATGAAACTTTGCATGGAGGTTTCTTTCGTGCTCCCGAAGATCTGAAAAGGTTTTGGTTGAGATCGGATTACGTTTAGTGCGGTTTTGGCGCTGCAAGTTGTTTATTTTGTGTAATTACTTACAATTTGCAATCGAACCATTGAAAAGCAGTTAAAATTCTGATTTCAACGATATATCACACTTCCACTCTTTCGATTTGGTTTTCGTGAAAAAAATTAAAAACAAAACAAATGTAAAGCATAGATCGCATTTCGTGTAGCATAGTCGATGTGTGTAGCCGTTGCGTCGTGAAACTGGTCACGTCACGTGTCACGTGCATACCTATTCAACAACTATAACAGCTTTACTGTCGCATTTCATTTGAAATGTTTTGAATTGGATAACGGATTTGAATAAAAGTTTGCATGTTGGTTTCTTCAATGTTTAGAAGACCTGAAAAGGTTTTGGTTTGAGGATTACGCTTAGTGCCGTTTTTTTAATCTCACCACAATAAAATTGTTTTTAAATATATATAATAATACATCATTATGGCCAGTTTTTAAATTTTCAGGTTGGTAAAATTCATAAAATATTTAAAATAAGAAAAACTTGTAGGCCAATAACTGAACAAGGTAAACAAATATTTTTCAATAATGTAGGAAATATACCTTGTGAATTTATTGATGATGCCAAGCTGGATTGTAATATATTTTTTTTAAATATTCATAGAGAAAATAAAGAACGCAATGGTTGATGCTTTCCCTGAAAAGTCGCTTTTACATGACCCAAATTCAACTTATGACTCAAATTGGTTCAACCAAGACCTGCGTGAAATGAGGTCGAAATTAATGTTTCTGTCAGATATATATACACATATAAAAGTAATTATCTCAAAAAGGAATTATCTGATTACAAAACCAAATATAAGAATGTTATTATTTATGCCAAGAAATCTAATAATGAGAACTTAATAAAAAATTCTCAAAATTCGATAAAAACCATGTGGCAAAGTATAAATAAAAACAGAAATAATACGCATTCACAGATACAGAAAGATAATAATTTAGCTCCAAATCATCATATTTAACCAATAGATATCAAACCGTTAAAATAAATAATGAATATTCAAATAAATGGGGTGCCCCAAGGTTCAGTATTTGGGTGCATTCTCTATTTAATATATGTAAATGATTTCTCAAATTCAAATGAACATTCTAGTGACATACTTTTTGCAGATGACACAACTATTTCGGTTCTAAATAATAGCATTTAACAACTTTCATCAGTGGCATGTGAGGTGGAGTCAAGGGCAGAGTTTTGGTTCAAAGCAAATAAACTCACATTAAATCGAGATAAAACAGTGCCATGATCTTCTCACTTCGTGATAAAATAGGACACAGTGTTCCTGATCCTCAGGAATCAACAAAGTTCTTGGGAGTTTATGTTGATAATAAATTGACCTGGCATGTACATATAGAAAATTTATCAAAAGAATTGTCAAAAAATACATTTATTTTGAGAAATCTAGCAAATGAAGTAGGTAAAGAGGCTCTAAAAAATACATACTTGCACTATGCCACTCTTTGCTTTCCTACGCTGTTCTAGTATGGGGACAAGCGTCAAATTGGAACAGAATTTTTGCTCTAGAAAGACGAGCAATACGTATAGTAGCCAACTTAAATTATAGGGCTGATTGTAGAGAACAGTTTCGTGAGTTAAATATACTTACATTTCCATCAATATATATATATGAGTTGCTTTTGTATGCTAGAAAGAATTTATATACTCAGGGTTTAAACAGAGAAGAACGTGTCTATCATTACAATACAAGACACAAAGATATGTTAACAATACCTTACGTAAGACTAACAAAAAGTCAAAAGGGAATTCAAATTTTAGCACCCAAATTTCTCAATAAACTACCAGCCGATATAAAATGCATACCAGATCCGAGTTTCAAGAAAAAAATAAGGTCCATCTTGCTCGAAAAAGCTTTTTACTCGTATGATGAATTTCTATCATATAAGTTCAATGGTGATTTAAAATGATTAAAAATGTTTGTCTAAATCTAATGTTTGTTCTTTATTCCTATGTTTTATTGTGGTGTATATGATATCTGTATATATTTTTATATTGTTATTTTTTTCTTTTATTGTAAATATTGACGTATGCAAATAGTACTTTTGCATATAGCATAAATAAAGTGATTTTTGTTTTGATATACAGACAAATCGAAGAATTACACTACAAATATTCCTCTAAGAGCAAATTTTGACGATTTTCGTTTGTTTCCCGCGCCATGTTTTAATAGTTTATTATTCGATAACGTAGGTGTCATGTCATAAATAAGACTTCGGCTATTTGTAACTTTTAGTGACAATAGTGACTGTGCACCAGTGGATCGTCACAAACTTTAAAGGTAGATGTAACAATAGCAATATCATATTATGTTTTAACCTCTCCACAATAAAATTGTGAGAGGTTACTAAAATTGGTTCAAAAACGAAAATTGAGATAACATCAAATCTTTACGTTTTGAGGTCCTAGGAACCCAAAAAAGTGGTTTTTGAAAAATGTCTGTGTGTGTGTGTATGTGTGTTAGCACGATAGCACCGAAACTACTGAACGGATTTGAATGAAACTTTGCGTGTGCGTTTCTTTAGTGCCCCAGAAGATCTGAAAAGGTTTTGGTTGAGATCGGATTACGTTTAGTGCCATTTTGACGCAACAAGTTGTTTATTTTATAATTACTTTCAATTTGCAATGAAACCATTGAAAAGCAGTTAAAATTCTGATTTCAACGATATATCACACTTCCACCCTTTCGATTTGGTTTCCGTAAAAAAAATTAAAAACAAAGCAAATATGGCATAGATCGCATTTCGCATGACATGATCGATGCGCGTAGCCGTTACGTCGTGAAACTCGTCACATCACGTGTCAATCCACGTGTGAGGGTTTCTTCACTGCTCTAGAAGTAGAGCGGATTACGTTTAGTGCCGTTTTTAAATATATATACAGACAAATCGAAGAATTAAACTACAAATATTCCTCTAAAATCTAGTAAAATTACTGAAATGTTAATGTTTCATTTAACAAAGACAGCCGCGAGCGATCGGATTGCAATGAGCAAATTTTGACGATTGTCATTGTCTTCGTTTGTCATCCGATAACGTTGGTGTCATGTCATGTTAATAAGATTTCGGCATATTTGTAACTTTTAGTGGATTGTCACAAACTTTAAAGGTAGATGTAACAATATCAATATCATATGCTTTCTGTACCTTCGTTGGTGAATTTATTATAGATTATCACTTTACCAATTTTCAGTTTGTTGCTTTACAAATCTGTAGTATTTAGGATAACTAGACTTTCTTAGTCGTTCTAGTGATGTTAAAGTTGTTAATATCCTAATAGTATATTATTCAACGAGCGATAATATAGGTAATAGCTCGCATAGATGATTGTAAATTCATTAAGTTGAGGTTTTTTTAGTGCCCCAGAAGATCTGAAAAGGTTTTGGATGAGATTGGATTACGTTTAGTGCCGTTTTGTCACACAATTTAATGCTCTTTTCGGCTTCAAAGATCCACCGAGTGGGGAGGTTCCAGCCGCTTCCAGTAGCTGCCGATTTTTTATTATAGATTATCACTTTACCAATTTTCAGTTTGTTACTTTACAAATCTGTAATGTTTATGGTACATAACTAGACTTTTTTAGATGTTCAAGTGATGTTAAACTTATTAATATGGTAATAGTATATTATTCAACGATCGATAATGTAGCAAATTGAATACATTATTTACGATTATACCAATTAATATTAAATTACAAGTATACAGAAACATTATTTATAAAATAATGTCAAAAGTTAAACGTCAAAACTAATCAAACATGTCAAATCACCTTCCTTCCCTCAATAATAATAATGGACAATTCCATTTCGTCGTATCGGAAAGGTGATTGGCTGTATCTAGTGAATTATAATAATATAACTCCCGCTTATAATTCACGCTATTTGTTTAAGGATATTATTACTTGTTCAAAGCTAGTTGATAAGTAACCTTCCTGTAGCGTCTTTATGTATACTTTCTTTTCCGGCCTAGGCCGGGAAAGTAAGTTTCAAATGTCGTTTTTTACCTACATTTTTTAAAATAACTTAATTTATGATATTGACTGCGATTTCAGAAAAAATAGTATGTGTACCTCGTACTAAAAGCACATTCCCGGACTTCGATGCTTGTTGACCTCGGCTAACGCCTCGTCCAATAATTTACATCGTCGGTCGTCGTTTTACTACTAGATACACAATGTACTATTCGACAACTTCTACGTATTCAAACCATTGATTTTATTAATAAAACCCATCTTTCAAAATCTAGACTGACTCCACTATAATGTAAATCAAAATAATACTTTAATTCCTATGGCAAGCGTATCTCCACAGTCAGAGAGTGAAGGGAACGTTACAGCCCAAAACCGATTTATTTCTCCGCAAAGACAACCTAGACTTTGTTATAAATCACCTCCTCTATAGATCATCTGTCCGAATACATAGTAACATACTACCTTTTAAAGTCATGTTCGATCAATCAAACCCGGTTTTCACATCACGTTTTATTATTTTTAAATATCCTCATCCATAAATGTAAGTTGTTCTATAATGCGCGTTTCCGTTCCGCAAAAACGACATCGAAGTGACTCGAGGAAAATTTGTTTACATACGATACAAAACGTAGAGAAAATGTTCGAACACTTATCGTGAATAAATTATTGCCAGAAAGGTTAAATATTTACTGTCAATAACAATTCAAGGGGGATACTTCCGCTGATGTATTCTTCATAAAAAATGCATGGCCTGTTTATTTCGGCATTACTTATACAGCAAAGTTACATACATATGTATTTACGTACATGATAACTGAAACGGAAAAGTGTATTCTTTAGGAAACTTCTATCATTTTCGTTCATTTACATATCCAAAGTGATCATGATAAAAGTTAATTGTTGATAAATTAGAAAAATTGGAAATTTGAAACTGAGGATTGAATTAAATAATACAGGGTGTCTCACCGGGAACTGAATCGATCGATATAGAGAAAAATACGCATCAGAAAATTTTGAAAATTTAGATAATTACTAATGTCGGTATGGCCAATTCAACTAAAATAATTAATACCGAAAGTCGATACCAACTTGCTTATTTCAAATGGAACACCCTATATATTTTAGGGTTTTCGAAAAGAGCATAAAATTCTGAGTCGAAAATATGTAGCATATCCTATACCTAAACCTAGCCGTTTCAGAGATATTTGACATTTTATAGAAAATTTGACAGGTGCAACGGTTTGCAAGAACCGTTATAATTTTCTTCGTGATAAAGATCCTCATTTGCTTCTTGTCACATAAAAAGAACACAAGGAGAACTACGTTCTACGACTGAAATAAATCCAATAATATCATACAAAGTGTTCCGTTCTTCGCGTTACATTTTGTCAACTTCAAACCGCGATAAGTTATTTAGGTCAAATAGAACACCCTGTATTTTTTTACGTCAAGTTGTATAAAATTGAATTTCCTTTTTTCTGGTATTAGCATTGTGGGGGTTAAAGTTACAACTTTTTGAAATATTTGCGATTTTATTAAAAATTTATGAATTGTAATCATTTCATCAAAATAGCTATGATTAGAAACAATCAGTCATTATCTTATGTCAAAAAATCCCAGCACGTTTAAATTACACCCACGAAGACTTTTTAAATTTGTTTATTATTTATGGAGAATGTGATAAAGTAATATCTAGAACTTGCAGCACATTTGCTACTCGATATCCAGAAAAACGGAAACCGTCACCAAACACTGTAAAACGCATACTGGAAAATTTTAAAAGTTATGGCTCTGTCAAGGCAAAAATGCAAAGAAGAAAGCCTATTGTTGATAACGGAAACATTGAAATAGTCATTCTGGGATATTTTCATGCATTTCCAAGGATGTCATTAAGACAAGCTGCTCTGGAATCGGGACTATGCAAGGATTCAATTCACAGAATCTTACTAAAACATAAGTTTCACCCGTTTTCATTTCATATGGTTTAAGGATTAAAAGAAACAGATTTGCTAAGAAGACAGAATTTTTGTGAGTTTATTCTAATAAGGTCTGAGGGTCACGATTCTTATTTGGCAACTATTATATAGACAGAGAAGCAAAATTTACTAAAAATGAACTTTTTAATAGACACAATTCGCATTATTGGAGTGACTCAAATCCTCATATACTCCGAGACCGAAACTTTCAGGAAACTTGGCAGTTCAATGTTTACTGTGCCATAAGAAACGATAGAGTGGTGGCATTACAATTTTATCAGAAAAATTTAAAAGGTAAATTAAATTTTCTGAAAGATATCTGAATATCTTACAAAATTTGAATAATAACTATTTAGAAAATTTACCTCTCGCCGAACATAGAAACATTTTTTAACAACACGACAGTGCTCCCCCACATAACGCATATTTAATCAATAATTATTCACAAGAAACTTTTTATGATCAATGAATTGCCAATAATGGACCTTTCTTATGGCCTCCTCGCTCGCCCGATTTATCAGTTCTGGATTATTTCATTTTGGGAACTATTAAAAATAAAGTTTATGAGAGCCCATTAACAACCATTGAAGATTGTATGCAAATAGTAAGAAATGCATTTCAAAGCATATCACAGGATTCAATTAGGAAGAGCTACCCATGAGGAACTAATCCGAAGGTGCGAAAAATGTGTCGACGTTCGAGGGCGGAATTTTGAGCAATTATTAAATTAAAATGAAATCATATTTTAAATTGATCTTATCTCTGCTATTTTAGTTTATACCATATCTTCAATTCGATTAATACGCACGTTACAGTGTTAGTGTTATTTTGCGTTCTTGTGGATATCGAGTAGCAAATGTGCTGCAAGTTCTTGATATTACTTTATCATATTCTCCATAAATAATAAACAAATTTAAAAAGTTTTCGTTGGTATAATTTAAACGTGCTGGCATTTTTTGACATAAGATAATGACTGATTGTTTCTAATCATGGCTATTTTGATGAAATGATTACAACAATTCATGAATTTCTAATAAAATCTCAAATATTTCAAAAAGTTGTAACTTTAACCCACAATGCTGATATCAGAAAAAAGGGAATTCAATTTTACACAACTTGACCTAAAACCTAAACCTAAAAAAAAATACAGGGTGTTCCATTTGACCTAATCAAGTTTTCGCGGTTTGAAGTTGACAAAATGTAATGCGAAATACGAACACTCGGTATGATATTATTGAATTTATTTCAGTTGTAGAACGTAGTTCTCCTTGTGTTCTTTTTATGTGACAAGAAGCAAATGAGGATCTTTTACACGAAGAAAGTTATAACGGTTCTTGCAAACCGTTGCACCTGTCAAATTTTCTATAAAATGTCAAATATCTCTGAAACGGCTAGGTTTAGGTATAGGATATGCTACATATTTTCGACTCAGAATTTTATGCTCTTTTCGAAAACACTAAAATATATAGGGTGTTCTATTTAAAATAAGCAAGTTGGTATCGACTTCCGGTATAAGCGGAAGTGCCAGCTGCTTGTAATTATTTTAGTTGGATTTGCCAAACCGACATTAGTAATTATCTAAATTTTCAAAATTTTCGGATGCGTACTTTTCTCTATATCGATCGATTCAGTTCCCGGTGAGACACTCTGTATAGTTAGACAAAAATAATAAAAGTGTTAGTAAAGTAAAAATATCTACTACGAAAGTCTAGTATTCTACCATTTCCTATGAAAGGAAATTGCCACCAATGAAAGATTGTGCAACTTTTTTATTCATCTTTTTAGGGGTGCACCGCTCGCCTAGTTTATGCGACAATTATTTTGAAATTTGGAATATATTCAACGCGGTTCAAAATCTTTCCCGATATTTTTGCAGCCGATAGTACATCCGAAAATAATGGTAGTCCTTTATATAAACTTATTTCCGAAAATGAATAATCCCCATTAAAAGGAGAACAAATCAAGAGGAGTTAGGTCAGGAGACTGAGCAGACCACTTGATCGGTGCATCTGCATCTCGGCCAATCCTTCTATTAGGTTAGTGGTTGTGTAACTAACATGTGCTGGTATAATGCGATATTGCACTGTCATACATAAAAAAACATATTTCTTCTCCTCCGAAATGAAATAATACCTAATATTTCAGGTGTTTTTCAAAAAATCGTAATACATATTACCCCAGTTAAATTAATTTATTACAGGTATCTGAAGGTTGTAAATCATATGGGAGAGTTAGTAATTGATAAATACTTATAGACGTACAGCCAGATTTGCCCTATTTTTTATAAATAACGGCCAAAGTAGGGAAATTCAGTATTCGTACCGTAAAATTTTCCAATTACATTTTAGAGAAAAGTTGCATTAGGAAAAGTTGTAGCTATTAAAAAGACCTTTAATTTTATTTATTATGCGTTAAAATCGATAAATAAATGATCAAGATAATGGCGAAAAATCCTCTTTTTTGCAGTATTTTATGAATGTTAATATCTCTTGCAATAATGTTAGTAAGTGACATATATCGTCTTAGTGACGAGGCCATTATGGTCAATCATCATAGCAAGATAATGGATGGATGGATAATGGATGGATGGACTTGTAATTAGGCACAATGAAAAGCCGTTTGTATTGTTATTTTAAATGAAAATACAAAATTTTTCTCTTTCTTTTTTCAAATACATTTATCATACGATTGATTTCTAAGACGATTGTAACAATTTAAAAATTATTACATTAAAAGTAATAATAATGAATATCATTTATAACAAATTTAATGTAAAGAAAATCCATATAAATCTAAGAACAAAAAAGATCAATCATTTTTATATTTCATTAAAAAATTATGTGGATTTTTTTTGTAATACATTTATTATTAATAATTTTTATTAACAATATATTATTTAATAATAATAAGATGTGAATAAAATAAATATACAGGGTGTCCCAGATTTAAACGGACATACTCTAGTGGAAGGTAGAGCACACTCAGTCGAGTTCAAAACAGCCCTATACTTACCGTTGAATGTGAACAGTTTTTGAGATACGAGGTGTTTTATGGTTTTTGACCAGAACTTTAGTCCGCCATATTTTTGAAATGACTGCTTAAGTGACTTTGGAAAAAACTCAAGGACCGACCAACATTTTTTTAATATGGCTCTTTGGGTGGTTATCATCACACTGTATATTAATTTTTGGTAAATATTAGTAAATTTTTAAAAAGCCTATGGACCAATTTATCAAATAATGTCATAATATTTGATGGCATGTTTATGGTTATTCTTCAATAAATTTTCAAAAGTATTGAAAGACCAAATTTGACATTCTACAAATAACACAATCCAGTTGCTAACATCAAAATTTTGTTAATTTTAACTACATACGTGTGATTCTACCAGAAACGTCAGATTTAAGTCCCTGTTGATTTTTTTCATCATTTGAGGTTAAAGTGGAAAAATAAAATACTAATTATTTCAAATTCATTTAGTTTCATTTAATTTACAAATATTAAAAAATAAATATAAATAAAATTGTGAAAAATATTGGGTACATGATATGAAATCTCAGTTCCGTGCTATGTCCCTACATAATAGTACGTCAACTTACCTACGAATTAAATATTTAAAAATACTAAAATATAATCAATTGAGTAAATAATACATATTAGGAACTAAGAATTTATTTGATGTAAATCATATTAGTTTTAATTTTTCATATATCTACAATTTATATTGGAAAATTGCTTTGTCCCTGTGCTAATTTTAGTGAGTAATTAGCTCCGTGGAAAGTTTATTTATTTCTAAAAAAATCCGATAGATGCCAACAGCATTAATATTTGGAATGGTGAGACAAATCAAATATTAGTGTGTAGCCGCCATTTAAATATAAAGTGTGTAAGTTAATTAGCTTGTGATATTTTAGTGATTTATTGTTGCAAAGGTGTCATTAATAATTATCAACTCCGTGTACCTTTAATTTTTGTGTTATATTGTATTGTTATTTGATAATATATAAGTCTTCAATTCTTCTTAATAAACTGTAACAATTCTCCAACTGCCAGATTCCTAACCTCAAAATTTGAATATTTATAGTCGATAAATGTGAAAAATTCTCATTCCGTGGGCCTCAGTTCCGTTACCATCCAATGGTAATGGAACTGAGATTATGTAATGGAGCTGAGAAAATTGAGTTTATTCGTATTATTATTAATTTAAATGTTAGATCTAAATTAAACATATGTAGTTCTTGACATTGCAAGGCTTTTTGTTGCTTAAATTTCATAGATAATATATATTTTACAGAAGAAATGGCGAAATCAAATATGAAAAATGTTGGGAAAAAAATTACATCAGAGAAAATTAAAAAGCGAAATGAAATGAAAAAAGTATCTATGCGGAGGTTAAGAGAAGCCATAAGAAATGACCCTGAAAAGTATGAAGAGGCAAAAAGAAAAGAGAGAGAAAGGTACAACAAAAGAAAAGAAGAGGGGAAAATTAAAAGTATAAATGAAAAGAGTGAACGTGAAAAAAGGTATATGAGAAAAACAGAGGAGAAATTAGAGTAAAAAATCTTATGAGAATAAAAAACGAGCGAAAACGTTGGAAAGAGTATTAGCTGATCAAACTCCTCCTTCCACACCTCCTCCGGAACCCGAACGGATTCACGTTAATACTCCACAGCTTTCAGGAAAAATAGTTGATGGATACAAAAAAAGACGTAAAAACAGAAAGGAACTAAGGATGAAAATTGCTGAATTGGAAAAAAAACTCAAAAAAGAAAGAACCAGTAAAGAAAAATATAAAAAGCGGTGTTTAAGACAATCAGAAGCACTGCGGGATAGTCCAACAAAGAAAGTAAAAGAACTACTACAAGGACATACCGTTACTCCTGCTATAAAAAAAAGCTTTTATTTGGGGAGGTACTCTGTTCACAGTTGAAAGAAAACTTTTCATTAGAAAAAACCAGATCTGGTAAAAGAAATTTTATCTCTAATGTGTCTGGGCAATTAATAAAAAAATACCGCTATCAGTATTTCATGGAAGATCTTTCTTCTTCGCGGATCGTTCGCTCAAAAAATGGAGCACATTTTCGCAAAGAAAAGTATACAGAGATTAGAAGAAAGGTACAACTGTTTTTCCAAACCGATGATAACAGTCGTATATGTCCTGGAAAAAATGACACAGTTACATATAAAAAAATAAAAAAACAGAAAAGATTTTTGAATTACTCTCTAAAAGTACTATACCAAAAGTTTTTAAGCACTCATCCAAGAATTAAAATTAGTTACTCTTTATTTTGTAGAATGCGGCCTTTTTGGGTTATATTCTTAAAAGCAAGGGACAGGGAAACTTGTTTGTGTGAAATACACGCCAACATGGACCTATTAGTGTCAAAGTTAAAAATACATAATATGATTAAAGAAGCAACATCACATGATATTATTAAAACTTTAACTTGCACGGAAAATCATACTCAAGAAAAATGTTTGGAACGAAAATGTGATCTATGTAAAGATAAATCAATACAAATACTTGAATTTGAAAAAAGTGACATGACAAAATATGAAATGTGGAAAACTGTAAGAGAAAAAATTATTATAAAGGGATAAGATAAAATTTGCAGTAAGACAGTCAAACAAGTTGTTACGAGTTCTAAAGAACAACTTTTATTTGCCTTTCAAAACAGCTTGAACAAATTTCTTTTGCATGTTCGGAATGTAATTCATCAATATTTTAAGAAAACATTTAATACCAAAGTGTTGAAAAAATAAAAAAAAATCTTTCAGAAAACGAGGCAGCTGACATGTACTGAATGCGGTGCAGGAAAAAAATGTATTCATCATGGATTAGGATCTCTTATTTTTCCAAATGAAAGTATCCTTTTATTAATCTGTAATATGTTTAAATTGGTACATTTTAGCAAAATTACATCAAAATAGTTCTTTATTAAAAAAATTCTCCTTAACTTAAAACTTTAGATAATAAATTACTGGTAGATGAAGTCTACACAGACAGCGAAGATGATCTGCCATTAACAAACTACACAAAAAAGAAAGTTTCACCTAAACAAAACGATTCTGTTTTAGTCAAATTTACTGGCAAAAGAAGTACGAAGCACTACATCGCAGTGATAATAGATGTTTCTCATGTTGGCAGTTGGCAATTCTTTTGTTTTTCCATCAATTGATGATGATACTTCCATTATATTGTTTGATGATATTGTAACTATACTGGATTATCCATTTGTTAATAGTCGTGAGCGATATATTTTTAAATTACCTGATAATATAGAAAATATTTGTTAAGAGTTAAGAGTTATACCTAATATTCTGTTTAGTTAATAGTTCTAATTTTTTCAGTTTTACTTGAACAAGTTACAAAGTAGAAAATATATTCTGTTTATGTTTCATTACCAAGAGTTTTATTCTACATGTCTTTTTATCAGGCTTTTCGTTGAGCTTCAACTCCGTGACTAAGAACCTCAGCTCCGTGACTTCTCTATAAATAAAAATCGATATTTTTCTGAAAAATATCATTTTTAATTTGGGTCATTTTCACAGAAGTACTTTTCAATCATCACTTTATTGTTTGACTATATAAAACATATTAATTTTACAAATTTAAAAATAAAAAATCTGGTAATGAAATCTGACGTTTCTGGTAGAACCACCCATACCCCGCAAAAGAGGATGTTATTTATTTTTGTGGATTGTGTTATTTGAATGTCAAATTTGGTCTTTCAATACTTTTGACAATTTATTGAACAATAACCATAAACGTTCCATCAAATACTATGACATTATTTCATAAATTGATCCATAGGCTTTTTAAAAGTTTACTAACATTTACCAAAAAATAATATACAATGTGATGTTAACCACCCAAAGAGCCATATTAAAAAAATGTTGGTCGGTCCTTGAATTTTTTCCAAAATCACTTAAGCAGTCATTTAAAAAATATGGCGGACTAAAGTTCTGGTCAAAAACCATAAAACACCTCGTATCTCAAAAACGATTAACATTAAACGATAAGTATAGGGGTGTTTTGAACTCGACTGAGTGTGCTCTACTTTCCATTAGAGTATATCCGTTTAAATCTGGGACACCCTGTATAAGAAAAATACATATATTGCACGTACAAACAAATGGGTGCTTCATTAACTTATCAAATATTTAGATCATCAAAAATAAACTGTTTAGAACAAAATTGAAGCAAAAGTAAAAGATTTATTGCAAAATTTTAGCATTCACGTTGGAAATAAAGTAATAAAACAAGTAGATTTTTCCGGCATTTCCTCTTTTTATTACCCACAACTTCAACTTTTCTTTAGAACATAATTGGAAAATTGTACGACCCGAAAACTGAATTTTCCGATTTTGGTCGTTGTTTATAAAAAAAATAGGGCAAATCTGGCTGTACGTCTACCCACATTTATCATTTATCAGACTTTGAAGTGCTTTTTCTGGGTCACCAGGTATATACACACTAAAATAGCTTTAATAAAAGTTGCTCTGTTGACCGATAGGCTTAAAAATGCATCTCATTTAAAGAAATGTTTTGTGATTTGTTATTTTTCAGTAACCTTTGAATTAAAATTTCTATAACCGTGTTCTTAGATGATTTGCGATGATAATGAGCTTCTATTATTATCTACCTTTACCAAGTAAAGTGTAGTAGAATGTTTAAAAATTCGGTAAATTTCCAAAAGCAACTCACCTCAAACGTCGATTAATTTTGGAAAAATGAGACCGCCAGTTCCTATCCGAACTTCCACCGTAAACTCCTCAGACGGACCATTTCAAATCCGGAGAAAAAAACCAAATGTTAATACAAAATCAAAAATATTTCACATTTTGACACACTCATTAATAACTGTTAACTCAAATTTTCAGCGCGGAATTCAGGGGGAGCTCGGACGTAGATTCGAGGATCCCGAACGCGAACTGCTCTCAGTTGTTTCAGAAACCAGGCTGAACAGGGTTGCTGAAATTCCGTGGAATTTACGCAGGCGTTGAGCTACCCTCGACATTTTATAGTCCACATTTTACGTTATCAATTTAATTATTTTGTGATTTAAACTTATTTGATTGTCTGGTGTGCGTCCATTGAGCATCATGAGTGGTTATTCTGTAAATTTATTAGAGTTAGAGCTTGTATATATTCATTCAGCAGTGAAAAGTGGAATCGATAACGTAACCGAAAGTACCACCTGTAGATTTCTACTTCATGAATATAAAATAAATATAATTTAATCTCTTTTATTGTGCTATAAGATGCTACTGTTATTTAAGGCTTTGCATGCGATCTGAATTAGCAACAAAATAGTCGAGAGATTTGTTATACAGTGTGGCCCAAAAGAAATGCAAAAATTCATAAATGGAAAGTGTCGTTAAACATTTCAATAATTTTTTGAAAGACAAATTCAAATTTAATGAAACAAAGTGTATTTATTGAAAAATGTGCTTTGGTTACGTTTTAGTTCTGTCATTTACGTCATTTACGTCATTTAATCATTTTATTTTGTTCTTGTGCTCCTCGAGCTAATTTCTTTAACTTCTTTATTTACAATGCCTAGACGTAATAATTTTTTAAATAGGGAAATGAGGGATAATAATAATGAATTCTTTATTCACTTTTGCTATATATTTGTATAGATGTGACAAGTCAATTTAGAACACACGTAAATAAATAATAAAAGAATTAGTAAAATTACAAATAATACACTGTATACAGCTAAATTAATAAAATGCAAAACACTACACACTATTAAAACTTTAAAATATACATTGAATAAAACTATGTCTGTAATATATAACTTAATCGTTACCTTCATTACTAAAAACCTCTTGCAAGGAATAAAAACATTTATTTATTAGATATTTTCTTAATTTATTTTTAAAAGCAGAAAAATTCTGTTGGTTCTTTATGTCAATAGGAAGTGTATTAAAAATGCTGGCGCAACAAACATACGGACTTTTCTAAAAAGTGAGAGATTATAATTATTAATTGATATCTGATTGGCTACACGAGTGTTATACGTATGTCTATTTGAGTTTAATTCAAATTTATTTTTATTTTTGTAAACAAACACGGCTGCCTCTAGTGCAAAAATTGAATGTAAAGTTAAGATGTTATTTTCTATAAACACTGGTCGACACGAATCTAGTGGCATGAGCGAAAACATGAAGCGAATAACTTTCTTCTGTAAAATAAAGACACGTTGTGTTTCTGCACCTACACCCCAGAGAACGATTAAATATCTCATATGAGAATATACGAGCCCATAATATACATTTAGTAGTTGTCCTTTCGATAATATTGGCTTAAGATTTCGAATTGCAAAAAATGCAGAATGTAGTTTTTTGCATACAAATTCTATATGATTTATCCAAGTGAAATTTTCGTCTAGTGATAGACCTAGAAATTTGATGGACGCCGATCGTGAAATATTACCTTGGTTAATTATTAGATTTAAAACAGGCGGTTGTCGTCTTTTGTGAAATTGTATATACGTTGTTTTATTTACGTTTAGGATCAACTGATTTCGTGTACACCATGATGAGAATGATTCTAATATGTTATTTGCGGTATTATTTAATTCTTCTGGCGAATCAGCCACAAGCCCAATTGTAACATCATCAGCATATAAAACCAATTTAATATTTTTACTTAAATCCATTTCCAAATCATTAATAAAAATTATAAATAGCAGAGGAGAGAGGACTGCGCCTTGAGGCAGTCCGACGTTAATGTTCCTCTCATATGAGTAATTGTTATCAAATTTTACAACAATTTTTCTGTCAATAATAAAAGATTCAATCCATTTACTAAGATTTCCTCGAATCCCTAGTGATTCAATTTTTTTTATTAAAAACTTATGATTTAGGCAGTCGAAAGCTCTACTTAAATCAAATAGTATGCTTAGGACATATTTATTAGCATCTAATGATTCGTAAATGAATTGTACAAACTCATATGCAGCTGTTATGGTTGAATATTTAGGCCTGAAACCGTGTTGACTTTCACTTAACATATCGAATGATGTTAAATATTCATAAATTCGTGTCTGCACAATTTTTTCGAAAATTTTTGATATATACGGATTTTGTGTTATAGCTCTATAGTTTTCCATCAGTTCCAGTTCACCTTTCTTATGGAATGGTGTAACGTGCCCTAATTTTAAATTGGTGGGAAATATACCAATAGAAATTGATAGGTTGAAGAGGTAACAAAGCGGCTGAGCAATAATATGTATACATGAATTAATAATGTTAAAATTAATTTGATCAGGTCCTATCGATGTTCTGTTTGTTATATTTCTCGGTGCCTCATGTATCTCGTATAGCTCAATGTCTCTAAAGAACATTGATTGGGACGGGATGTTAGAAACCGTACAGTCATTAAAATTTACAGGGAATTGAGAATTGATGAGATTTTCAGCTACAGTTGAAAAATATTCACAGAAAATGTTGCTTATTTCACTTGGATTATTTACTATTTTGTTGTCGTGCAGAATGCTTAACGTGTCAATATTATGATTTTTATTACTGTTGGTAATGTCTCTCACAATTTGCCAGCTAGCTTTGTTAATGTTTGTTGAATTTTCCACTATGTTGTCATAAAAGTATTTTTTCAAATGTTTGATTTTTAAATTGAATTTTTTCTTTTCCTCGAAATAAGCGTTTCGAGCTTCCTCTGATTTGGTGTTTTTGTATAGCCAAAAAAGATTTTTTAGATGTTCGCTATCGTCTAGAATATCTCTGTTGATCCAGCATTTTTTGTTTTTTTGTGACGACATAATTTTAATTTTTGGGCAACTCACATCAAAGCAAAAATAAAACAGACTCCAGAAGTAATTATAAGCTTCTTGAGGATCGCCTAAATGATATAGTTCGCTAAAGTCTGTATTTAAAAGTTGTATATTTAATTGACCTAAATTGTTTTCTGACAAATCTCTTTTCCAAATTGCTTGAGGTTTTTGTAATACTGTTTGGCAACTAAGGTTAAAAATACACATCTGAATTTTATGGGCTGAAAAGTGGATATCTACATTTGAACTTGTTTTATATTCTATATTAGATACAATATAGTCAATTGCACTATTACTGTTATTGAATGAACGAGTTGGCTCTAGAGGGAGGCACGAATGTATATTAAAACTATCAAAAAGATCATCGATTAATGACTTATGGATATTTGATGACATATAGTTCACATTGAGATCACCACACAAAATAATTTTAGGAAGGTTTTTCGCGATCATGCACAAAATACTATTTAGAAATGTTAAGAAATGTTGAAAATCACCACTAGGCGAACGATAAATCGTAAGTAAAGCTGTTTTTATATTATTTAAGTTAGTACTTATAGCACAGCACTCACATGTTTTCTCTTCTAGCATATTCCTGGGTATTTTGATTACTTTGTAGATAGTGCCCTTCTTGCCGTAGATTGTTACACCTCCATGTAAGTGAGTACTCCGACAGAAGTATGTTATTAGCTTATATCCCTGGATACATGTTACATTCACCTGGTTTTCAGACATCCAGTGTTCGGATAAGCACAGAAAGTGTGGTTCTTCCTGTTTTAACATAATTTCTATTTCATTGATCTTGTTAGAAATAGACTGTATGTTTATATGAATTATTTTTAAATTATTGACTTGATCCATTTGGGCTGGATCCTGACAAAGGTTTTTTGCTTCAGATTGGAATGATTTATCTCTGGAGCGAAAAAGAAACTGTTTTAATTCAATACCATATGGCCAGTAATTAGAATTATACAATTTATCCAAGGATTCATATGGAATACCTAGTTTAAAATAAATGTGATTTCCATGATACGTAACGAATTTTTCACAAATGCAATTTTTAATATTCACGTCGTTTTTAATATGATCAAGTATATCTTGTGGTTCGATATCGTTTTGACTAAATTTACTTATATGTAGCCATGCTTTCTTTGCTACGCCACTGAGTTTATTGCTTCCAGTATTTGAAAGAGTGCCTGTAATAACTTCTACTCTTTTTTTCTTATTATAATTCATTTTAGTGGCCGTATTTACTTTGTTTTTATCGATAATTTTTGTTTCACTGATTTTATTTTTTTCAGTAAGTTTATCTTCTTTGTTCTTCTTAGGTGTGTTATAGATTTTTTGTGGTTTAATAATTTTTTGGCTCTCATTAATATAATACTGCTGATTTTGTTGCATATTAGGACGTGAATTATTCATATTATGATTTTTGTTTGTTAGTAGATTGACTAATTCTATATTAGACTCTCGCAATATTACCACTTCTTGCTTGAGCTCCTCGATAATTTTCAATAGTTTGCTTGTTTCATTTTGAATTATTTCTTGCATTATATGTGTAAGATTTTCATTTTCTACTTGAGATTGTGAGGTATTTTCTTCATCACATGTTTTTGTAGCGCCTTTCTGGTTACGTATGCCAACAGGCATTTTTATTGATAAACACTAATTTATTAAAATTTAGAAGAATTGTCGGACACCAAATTATACGTGTGTTCGCGAGAACGTTCCGAAATAGATATGATATGTGTTTACACACAAAATAATTTTAGCAGACGTACTGAAGCGAGGAGATACTCTTTGCAATATCCAAATAGAATACAGCCAGACCATAAGATTTTCAAAGATCTGTTTCGTCGTTTGGGAGAAACGAGTTCATTTCGTCATAAAAACGATGTAGGACGACCGAAATGAATTACTCCAGATCAAGAACTAGAAATTTGAGTTCGTGTGGATGAAGATCCTCAAGTCAGCTCAAGTCGTTTAGCGCGGCAACAGGGGTGAGTAAATAATCTGTCCTAAGAGTCTTACGTAAATAACGCTTCTACCCATATCATCTCACTCCTGTACAAAACTTACTTCGAAGGGATCTTCCACAGAGGCTACAATTTTGTCAATTTGTTCTAAATAAACACAACAGGGATCGAAATTTTGTTAAGAACACTTTATTTACCGACGAAGCAACTTTTACTCCCCGAGGCGTTTTTAACTGGAGAAATACCCATTATTGGGCAGTAGAAA
This sequence comes from Leptura quadrifasciata, assembly GCA_963675555.1. NCBI lineage: Eukaryota > Metazoa > Arthropoda > Insecta > Coleoptera > Cerambycidae > Leptura > Leptura quadrifasciata. Next base: position 2,086,856 of record OY776679.1, read on the forward strand.
ATCCTCATGCCGTTAAAGAAAGGCATTTTCAGCAAGAATTTAAGATTAACGTTTGGTGTGGTATAATCGGCGATCAATTATTGGGACCATTTGTCGTTTCTCCAAATTTAAATGGACAGTCATCTGTTTTTTCTTAAAAATACTCTTGCTGATATATTACATGCTTTGATGCTAGACATACGGAACAGAATGTGGTTCATACAAGATGGAGCTCTCCCTCATTTCTCCATTGAAGTCAGGAATTATCTTGATGAGACTTTCCCACGCGCAGATGGATCGGTCGAGGAAGTGAGTTTGCTTGGCCACCAAGGAGTCCTGATTATAATCCTTTGGATTATTATGTGTGGGGACATATGAAGTCCTTAGTCTGTGCAAATACTATCAACTCGAGAGAAGAAATGTGGGACAAAATATAAAACTCAGCGAATTTTATTAGAGGACAGGACAATGTATTTTTCAATGTAAGAAAATCTTTTATGAATAGAATTAGATAAGGCATAGAGGTAGGTGGAGACCATATCGAACATTTACTCTAAATTAATTGGATGGAGTCTGCGGTAGGTTCTTGATGAAACATATTCAATGTCATTTTATTAATTTTATACCATTGCTTAGCAGCAATGGGAGGAAATGACCATTATATCCGACTGAACAGATAGTCACATTATTCGACCATTAAATTGTTAATGATTAAAAATACCATTTGTCATAAACTATATCAATATGTATTAATGACATATACTACCAACAGTTATATTTTTACATAGATACATCAATGAAATACTTAACGCTCGACTTAATGTTCCCATTAAATTACAATGGTATGTTGCATCAGTAACTGAGTTTCAAGAATTTCACATTAACTGAATAAAAAGATCTAAAAACATCAATATGATACAATTGGATAAAAACGTTGCCCAAGGAATCACTACTTCCACATCCAAATTTTGTATCCAAGTCTTATACACACTAAATTCCAATGTAATATTTTACTCCCTTTAACAATAGCGTGGGGGAAGGCAATGGGGGTGGTAGAAGGGGTGGCTAATGCCAAAAATTTTTAGAGTCCCTTGGTTTTCGTATGCATGCTAAATCCCAATTTAATTTTTTACTCCCTTTAATAATACGGTGGGTGGCAGAGGGGGTAGCTAACGCCAAACAAATTTTTTGAGACGTTTCGTTCTTGTATACACACTAAATCACATTAATTTTTTTGCTCCCTTTCTTAAGTGTGGGGGTGGTATTGGATGTAATTGAAGGACTCTTACCTGCTTGCTTTGCCTATTTATCCGTATTTACCCCCTAACCCTTCAAGTGTACCAAATTTCAAGTCAATATCACAAACGGTTCAAGAGTAAACGTGTGCACAAAAAAAGTTACAGACAGACCGACAGGCAGAATTGTTTTTCGCTCAAATTTAAAATCTCGACGTTTCATGGCATTTTAAACCTATTTCAATAAAAGAGATATTTTTCCACTTCAGTTGTTACCGAGAAAATCGTTACTCATTAACTGTGACACCCTGTACAAGAACATTGCATTTTCGCAATATGATTTTTAAGCGTGCTTTGCTTTATGAATTAAAAAAATGTAAAATTAACTCACCATTTATACGTGGATGGGTCTGTTAAATCCAGTACTCTGTGCTGTCTTAAAAAATATATAATCCACCCCTGGGATTGTTTGCACCACACACGAGCCATTTCATACCGCGGACTAGGTAACTTAATTTAAGCTTTCCATTTATTTATTACCCTTGGCAAGTTACATATGAATCCATTAATTAACAAGGCCCTTGTACATCGATGCTGTAAAATTCTAAATGCTCGCCGACGCCGATGTCCGATCCGTAGACGTAAAATCGCAGTAGCCGCGATTCTTAGAAGGAGCAACAGAACGCGGTCTAGACATGACCAATTGCAACGTGCGATCGCCGTGACGCAACAAACAAGCAAAATCTTATTGTCGCTCTTCGCGGTATCTGTCCCCGCTACATGCGCAGATCTCTTGTTACTAACAACTGTTAAACGACATTTGACATCGCAATCACGGGGTAACGTTTGAAAACAGTGCTTTTATGTGCATAACTTATTTAATAAATTGATATTATGGAATTAAGTGCTTAGTGTTAGTGTCCTATTTGACGTACAATGAACGAGTAGTGAACACGGAAACTGGATGGATTTCAAATGAGTTTTGTATTTTTTATCTGGCGTTCTTGAGGTAAGTTTAGGTATTAAGAATAAATATTGTTTTAATTATAAATGTTCTGCGTTTTGTTGTAAATTTATTAAAGAACTAAGATGTTCTGTCTACCCTATTTTCGTGCGTTGTCTTCTACGCCATTGAAAATATAAAATGATGTATTTACAATTTAATTGTAATTATCTATGAGGTCATGACCATTTTAATAAATATCATATTAGGCCCAATCTATTTGCAGTATTTGCCATTTGCTCGTTGTGACCTATATATTTCTTCGTAGATGTTTGATACATCATTGACAATGTGTAATCCTCGTAATTCACGACAACAATTTTTTGTGTATATTGAAGTAAACCTAAAGAATAGTTCAAATGTGCTTTTAGAGGACGGAATATGAAAGTATAATATTTTTAGTCGCAAACTCTTCTATAAAATCCTTATTTACCATAAGGAACGTAACCAGACTGTAACCAATAGCTACTCGCCGGGCTATGTGCCCCGCCGAGCGCTGAGTTACAAGTTACAAGCCTGGCGCGTTAAGTGTAATAAATGCATATTACCATAAAAACGCTAATGCTTCGATTGCAACAAACACCACCCGAAAGACTGATCCTACTTAAAGGAGCTCTCGTGCCAGTCGTCACACACTACTTGCAGACTGCAGTTTCGAGGTGTTGGTTCTCGTCAGTGCAAGGTAGGCATGTGACGATCGACACGAGGATCAGAAAATGTAGTAAATAGTCAAGTGGTCCTCGTGTCGGTACGCAAACGTACAGATGAAGCTAATAAAAGCGTGGTAAAAACGATTAATTTTCCACAAAAGTGTGTATCGATTTATTTAGACGATCGCACAGTGGACGATTTGTAAATTTTAGGTGGACAAAAATCTGTGCATTTCGAAATGAGCTTATATGTTAATTAGGAAACCGGAATAATAGCGAAAAAATTCTAGGCACTATGGGGATGGTTTTGAGGGGGTTGGTTGAATGTTCTACTAATTTTGTTCAAGTGGCGCTTCTTTAAAAGACCACCTGTTAAGAGAAGAGACCATATGTCACGTCGGTCGTCGGCGTATTAGCATTTACGCTCTCATTTAGTTGTTTATGAAAATTATGAAAAATTATTTGGTACAAAGATAAATCTATGGATTTACAAACGCTGAAATCAAAAGTAAACGAAAGTCTGTCAATGAATTATATTAACAAATATTTATGCAAACGATTAATTCTCCCAAAAATAGAATTTTCACAGCGGAATATGAAAAACCCGAAAATGTTATATCTGCTCTCACTCCGTCGATTATGAACATTAAGAAAAATTATTTGAAAAGGTATTTGGAATTATTTTTCTTCTTTTAATTTTTTATATGAGGCATAAATAGCGAAATTTAAAAAGTAAATCCATAGAAACCTAAAAAATTATTGTTTTACTTATCTTGGTTCCACATAAATGGTACCTGTCGTAGTTCAGTTAATCCACTGAAAAAATTCTTTTGGTAAATTATTTTTTTACAGACATATTTGTTAATGAAACTCATTAATAGACTTTGTTTGTTTAATTTAATTAAAAACAAATATTAAATTCATAGATACATAGACAATTGTTTTGTTTATCTTCGTACCAAATATTGTCTCTTAATTTTCATAAAAGTCGAATGATAGCAGATATGCAAAGATCTCGACGACGCGACATCTTGATAGAGAATATCTGAGATTAATGTAATAATAAGAATAATAATTATTGTCAGATGTATTATTAATCAAGGTTAACTATTTAGCAACATTTACTTACTATGAAGATTTTTGGAGATGTAGCGTTCTGAATATCAACAAGAGGGAATGAAATATCCTGATTTATAAATTTAATTCACGTCACAAACAATTCGCAACAGTTGTTTAAAACCAAAACGTTCGATCTACAGCAATGAAATTTGAAGCGTTATGTCAGCCGCATTCAGATTTTTCCATGACCCACTACGTTTTTCAGTGCTGTGAATGTGCTATACGATGAAACAAATCCAATGCAATATTTTTAATACACCGATCACCTGGAAGATTTGGTTAGAAAATGCGAGGTTGCTGGTAATTTTCACTACTCAAATAGAAATGAAGAGTTTGAAGACCAATTGGCAACATTTAATGTGGCTTAACTTCTAGCACGAACGTCGCGATAACGGTGATAAATGGGACAAAAATTCAGATAAGTGATTTTGTGAGCACGAAATTTCAAATGTCAGTGGCGGTATATCATCAAAATTAATTGTTTAGGTGGGGGATGGGCCCTCTTTTCGTAGAATTTTTTCATCTACCGAGTATTATGTGTAAATCTGAATAAAATATTTCAAATAATACTCCATGAAAAAGTTGCAAAAAAGGGTTAACACACAAAAGTTCTGTGAGAGTGATGAAACATGGTCGCTGAATACGATAATGATACTTTTAAGGTTCTCACCCCTCAGCAACTACCCCTAAACTCGAAAAACCGCCGCTATTTCGAGTTTTTTTCCATCGTAGGCATACGGATCTGTTTCTTGGGCTGGATTCGCGTAGGCCCTATGAAATTTAACCATGCAACACCTTATCCACCGCCGGGGTTGAAACTACCCCGGCCCCTAATACTAAAATATCACCAAAAAATCAAAATGCATGAAAATTTGTTTATCTCCGTTTTCGAAGATGCTCAACTCGATGGTAATATTCATTTTCCCCCCCACCCTCCACCAACCACCCCCTTTTCATATTTATTGATACTGATGGGCATGTAGGGATTCAGTGGATAGGGGTTTTTAGGGGGATTTCGACATTGTAAAGGAGGTTGAGTGACAAGACATGTCATCAACCCCGAAACTACCACCACCCTTAACATTGCAATCCACCGAAAAACACAAAACAGTGGAAAATGTTTCTCCCCGTTTTCGAGGTCGCTAAACACGATTTCAAGACTATATCATCCCCCACTCTTCATCAGCTGCCCCCAAATTAGGGGTCGTTGGTTGAGGGTGGGGAAAAATGAATATTACCATCGTATTGAGCACCCTCAAAAATAGGGATAAACAAATTTCCATGCATTTTGAACTTTTTTGGATATTTTATTTTTATTTATTAGTGGAGGGAGTAGTTTCAACTCCGGGGGTGGATAAGATGGTATGTGACTAAATTTCATATTACTTACCAGAATCCTGCCCAAAAAACCGATCCGCATGAATACTATGAAAAAAACGCGAAATGGAGGGGTGGTTTTTTAAGTTTAGGGGTAGATGCTGAGGGGTGGGAACCTCAAATTTATTACCACCATGTTCAGCGCTCTAGAAAACGCAGAGATGCCCATGTTTCATCCCTTTCACAGAACTTTTGGGGTTTTTTCAACTTTTTCATGAACTATGGCTTAATTAAATATTAAAGAATTTTTTAAATAATTTCTTTTTTAAGAAATTCTTTTTGTAATTGTAAGTTAAATTAGGGAAATGAAATGTTGGAAAGTTGAAATATGACGTTGCATCTGACGTCCACAAGCACGAAGACATTTAAATACTTGAATACTCCACTCGACGCGTGTTTCGCCCACCATATTGGTATCATCTGGAGATGCTTAGTATGTTGTAGGGCATACTACGTATCAACAAAAAATTAACTTGAAAAATTCCAGAATCTGTCAAAATACTCGAACTTTCCGCCCGCATTGTCAAATACATACAATAAAAAGAGAGTCCTTGTATTTTCAATTATCAAAAAACTACAATTAAGATGCCTAAAATATTGCCCAAACCTTCAAATCAGCCAAAATGCACATTCTACAGAAAAAACTTCCAAAATTTTCAACTTTAAAAATATTGTCCCTGTATATTTTCATTCCACTCATCATATTCTGCACATACCCCAAATATCAAATTTTAATTTGTTTAAATAACAATTTTACATGCATTCAGTCCCGCGATCTAAAGTCTATCCGTAATTGCGTAGTAAATAACAAACGGTTATTTACCTTTCCACACGTCACCCCGGGGGCGAGCGTAGGTGCGTCTTTACTATGTACATACTTCGGTATGCGATGTAAAGCAACGACAGACGCAGTTAGTACTTGGATGGGTGACCATTCCAACGGAAAGGAGAGGAGAGGAGATATACCATCCTTCGGAGGGGATGTAAAGCCGTCGGTCCCTTGTCTATTAAATGTTAGGCAAGTAAAAGATCCCTACTCTTCTTAAGGGAAGAGGTTCGGAAAAATTCCTGGTTGGGGGTAGCTCGTCTACAGGCGTCGGTGTTAGGCCTCAGTAGCGGAAATAGGCCGACGTTAAATAGATGTATAAAAAAAAACACGTCACCCCATAATCACATATCAACGTCTACTTCTGCTTCCCAAACATTCAGTGCGACAAGTAAAGTATGAAAGATCTACATCCCACAGCACTTATTATACATTTAGTATGACCTCAGCCGTGAATAAGTTCTGGACTGAGGATTAATTGGTACAGGTGCTTATTGAAACTTAAATTTCCAAGTTTCCACAAATCTTCAAATAACTTCCTTAATAAAAATGATACAGGGGTCACCGAAAAACTAAAATACTTCAAATTTCAGGCTATATTCGTTCATATAATTTTCAATTAGGTTTTCAAATGATTTCGATAATTACGCAGTTACGTGTGTGCACGGAATGGCTGGGGCAAGGAACCGGTTTTAGACCAAGCCCGCACGCAGTCTGGGAACATATCCAGATAACAAAAAAACGTTTCTGCTTGACTCGATGGGGCACGATTAACGAAGTTCCACGAGAGTATATAAGCTCGGGCGGGACGAAGCCCGAGCAAGTCAATTCAGTGCCGCATTCTTTAACCGTACTCGAGTTCTTCCCTGGTAGCTCAAGTGAAAACAACCATAATCTTTGCCCTAGTGCTTTTTTAATATTTAGTGTATTTTATTACTATTTAACCGGCTCCTTCGCCAAATAGCTGAAATTTCTGAAAACTTTAAACAAATCGAGTTAATTTTTTTTAAATTCGACGTAACTTCGCTGTTGAAAAGTTACCCTGTTCAGAATATATTGTTAGTTATTTTTATTTAGTTTCGTTTTTTTTAACAAAGTCCGATTGATATCCAGACCCTTTAGTTTTGTTTGAAATTTTATCGTACACCGTCTTCAATTCTGAGTATTTTGCGATCCGACTATCAGAAACAGAGATGTTACGAAATAATGCTAATTTGCAAAGTGTATTGTTAAAATTAAATGTCTCCGCCCTACTTGATTTTAAATAATTTAACTGTGAACTTGTTTTGAAGTCCTGGACATGTGATACAATAAAAGACCAGTCTAAGCAACTTCCTTTTTCCGATATTTTCGAGTCTATTTTGTCTTTACTAAGTGTATTGTTGCAACAAATTATTTAAAGTTAAACATAGAGAAGAATCAATAAAAATGATTAAAACTAAATAAAGGAATTGTTGCATTTTTAACTTATTCATAGAGTTACAAAACTCAATTAGCGGGTGAGACAACAAAAATTGTTTTGAACGACGAATTTTGAAGTAAAATATATTCTCATACGTACCTGGCTATTAATAACTCAGTATCTTGCAGAAACGTGCAACTTCTTAATTCCACTACCTCAAAAATTGATAAAGTTAAGAATGATTTTAGTCTAAAGTTCATCATAAACGCATAGTATGCACAGGCCGCGACGATTGTCTATTTCTTATGTTAAATTAGAACCAACTGTTGAACGTTTCAAAGTATTCGTCTGTTTATTGCTCTTAAATTCAAGTAGGTATGTAATAGATCTAGTAATTTAACGTCAACAAGCCAGGGCTGTGTCAAAAATAGGGGACCAAGTGGGTAATAATAAACAGAAAATCCGATATTTAAAGTTTCATTTTAGTAAGATGAGACTCGTGAGGTATATGTACTAATTTCGAGAATAAACGTGACCAAAAAGAAACTGCAAATGATCATTTTTTCGGTGTTTGCGTTACAACCAAACGATATTTAACATAGTTTTATTGTGCTTTATACTGTTTGTACCCGAACTTTTTGCTATACAGTAAATGTATGAAATGAATTAATTATTTCAAGGCATCTAATTTTAAAAAAACAGGTCGATTTTTATTTTTAAATGCGTATATCTCTTGATACACAAGGTATGTCTACCTAACCATATACTAATATTAATTAAATAAAATATACAGGGTGGACAAAAAATGTATTTGATGCTATAACAATGATCACTATAACACGACATGTTCAAATTGGTGACCTCCAGCAATAATATATTGACATAGACGGGAAACAAATTCTTCTTGAATTGTTGCTATCATTTCTGGAGTTATTTGTGAAATCTCCACTCTTATTCTTTCTTTTCAATCTTCTAAATCTTCCGATCTATTTACATAAACTTAGCTTTTTGTGCAACCTCATAAGAAAAATCCAATAGAGTTAAATCTGGAGACCTAGGTGGCAATTCAATTGCTTCTCTTCGACTTATCCATCGATCACGAAAACAAATATTTAGGCAAATCTGTACGGCAATGGTATTATGCCAGGTGGCGCCCCATCTTGCTGAAACCATAGGACATTTCTCTTTGGAAATGGTCTGCCTAGAGTTGATAATTTCTTGTAGAAATTGTAGGTAACCAGGCCCCGTTCAGCGTTAAACATCTTTTTAATTAAGCAAAGACTAGCTTTGGTGGCATTCCTTTTACTCTGAGGACAAATTTTAAAAACATTTTTGAAACAATTTTCCAGCCTCGACAATTTTTGAACGAAATAATTTTGATTCAACGGTAAATTGTTTTTGGGTTTTTGGTTTTCGACACAATTTTCATGCCTAAACAATTTTTATTTATTATTAACCCCTTCCTGAAATCGTCTCTCGTTCCCGATGAGAAATTTACAAAGGACAATTTCGATACAATTTTTCATCCTAAACAATTTGAAACATTTTAGATTTTCCGTGGAATTATTTAATTCATTATCATTATAGTAGCAAATTGGTTTACCTATTGTATAAAAAAATCTACCACTACTTAGATATTTTAAGGGATAAAACTCCCGATGAGAAACCATATCAAAGCTTGCTTTAACAATGAATATTAATATTAAATTTAAAGCGAGGCGCGAATAAAGTTCCAAGTCGAAATTTTGTCATCACGGCACGTCCTCGCGATATTGTCTGGAAATATAATTAAATACGACGGAACATATAAATAAGGTACCTAACTATGATACCCTCAAAGTTGCAATTTCATTTTAAATGAGTAAAATCAATTGTTTTTCCCGGCAGCTGTGAGGAATATCAATGAACATACAGAATTATGAGGGAGAGTAGCTCCGCGTTTATTCAATTGAAGAATAAAACAGTTATAGTAAATACGGCCAAAATTGAAACTGGTCAGTTTTAAAGCACAGGACCGTGCGCACTGAACTTGATATTTTGTCCTATATATTTGGCAATGGTATAGAGATTCGAACGGTAGTTGAAACTGTGCAGGCGAGTCCGAGACTGGCAATGTTATCAGCCTGAATGAACCATCTACGACTGCACTGATTTAAAAGTAATAAAACGGACAGGCCTACTAGCACACAAAAACTCGTAAATCGTTTCTTATCAGTCAACGTGGAAGTCTAACAACGTGCTGTCTATGTGCCAGTGCAGTGCATAAATACCTGTTATAATATCAAGCGTAGGAGTTTAGTTAGTTATTGTTCATATTTATAAATATTTACTACTATATAAAAGGTAAAATATTTTAATTATTTACTAATTTACCATAGCTTTCTGGAGACCATTTGAAACAGAGGATAATATAATAACGCCCGAAAATCCCGAAATAGTTGAACCGGTTATTGTCGAAAAAGCCGAAATAAATTTAGAGTTTAAAAACCAGATTTACACGTACAAAGTCAACGTATTATTTTAAATATGTATGAATGTTTGAAAAGCGAAAATCCTGAACAATGCGAGAAAGAAATAGTACGACGTATTAACGAATTAACTAAAATATCAAAATCAACAATTTATCGCGTAATTCAAGAAGGCGATGTTATAGATCACAGCGCAAAGAGGAAACGGAAAAATACGAAATTAAAAAATATTGATGATGCCACTAGAGATGTAATACGGCGTATAATTTATAATATGTATGAAGAAAATATAGTTCCTACGTTAAAAATGATTCAAGAAAAATTGAGCGATTATCCTGATTATAATTATAGGTCTTTAGATACACTAAAATGTCTTATTAGAATGCGGTTTTAAATATAAAAAACTTGACAGTCGTATGGTAATTGTGGAATCGCGTCGTATAGTTTCACTTCGAGTAGATTATTTGAAAAAAATTAGAGAATATCGTAAACTAAACAGGCATATAGTGTATCTAGACGAGACGTGGTTTGACACGCATGATGTTGTTCAATATGGTTGGGTAGATAGTTCGCACAATTGTGTTTTAAATACTCCATGTTCTAGAGGAAAACGCGTTATCATACTTCATGCGGGAAGTGAAAATGGGTTTGTACCCAATGCGTTGGTCTTGTCGGCCAAAAAAATACCGCAGTCTTCTGCAGACTATCACGAAGACATGACAGCCGATCTATTCGAAAAATGGTTTTCTCAACAGCTTCTACCAAATATTCCGCCAAATTCGGTAATTGTATTAGATAATGCTTCTTATCATGCGCGTATATTAAATAAAATACCAAATAACAGCACAAAAAAGGAAGACATTTAAAAATCCATGAGAAAAAGAAATGGAAATTCCTGTAAAAGTTCCAATAAAACGCGAATTACTGAAAAGAATAAAAGAACAGAATTTCAAAAAGGAATATGATATTGATAACTTATCCAATATACACGGTCATACACTTTTGCGGTTACCTCCATACTATTGCATATTTAATCATATCGAGATGGTTTGGGGAACACTAAAAGTACGTTTACGAAAATGTAATAACTCTCCAACGTTAAGCGCGATAGTAGTTGACAGTGGCGGCCCGTGGCTTTTAGCTGTGGGTGGGCAGGATGGGATAGAATTGAATAGTAATTACAGTTTTCCACAGAAATTTAGTGGGTGTAAAAAATCAATAAGTAAAAAACTAATTTCTTAAGTTTATTCTTGAATTTTGTACTTATAACTCAATAAATCGAAATGGTTTCAAAATAAATGGCGATAGAGATGTACATACACAAAATGCTGGTTTTTTAATCCTTCATCATATGGTGATAAAGTGCCCCACGTACCGATTTTGATTGACACACAATCCATGAGTCTTTGAAATGAAGTTTCTACTGTTCCACAATCCAAAATATGAATGAGAGAACAATAATATAACTGTTTTTCGGTTGATCACACTAGCAATTTTAGAAACAGTAGAGAGTTCATTTCGTAGACCTTCAAGGCCTTCTTTAAAACTACCTGGGTAGAATTCAGTGAAGTTTGAATATATTGATGGTCGAATAATTTATATTTTAAACTAGAAACGGTATAATCTTTCAATATATTTTATTTTTCAATCGCTTAGTATAACGTTTTTACATTACTTATCTATCCCTTTTGAATTCCACGGACTTTTACTATTTCTACTGAATAACATGCAAGGCCAGCAGTAAAGTTTATTTTTTATTTCACTTCCAGAAAGCCATAATCATTTACGTCGCTCTAATTTAGTTATAAAAATTTTGTCATCGTAAGTTAGGGATGAAAAACTATTTTCTAATAAAAAAAAATTATATTAACAATTAGTCACTTGTCCACTCATCGCACTTTTTTCTGCTAAAATAAACAATTACTAAATACCGATAAAGATCACAGATTATAAATTTAAAAATTTGAGCGTACGTAGAAACATTATACAAACATAATCAAAATTTTCCAAAACAATAATTTTCAAGCTCTAAGGTTTGCGCATAGGGATCCGTGATCCACATGGCTGAAAATGAAGCGATACTTGGCGAGATATTACGACTACAGGAAGGGACAGCCAATGTCAATGTCAGTGTCCACATTCCACCGAGCGCAAAGTCGCATATTTGAATTTGCATTTATTTCATTTACATATTATATTATTATTATATTTTCACATCTAAAACTGAAAAAATAAAATAAACATTATTTTAGCACTTTTTGGATAATAAAGAGTGTACTAATGCATTGCATTTATTTCATTTACGTATTAATATTTAATTTAATAATTTCACATTAAAACTGCTAAAATAAAATTAAACAATATTTTAGCACTTTTTGAACAATATAAAGGCATATGTATACTAATAAAATTTTATTTGATAATTTAACTACAAAAATATATAAAAATATAAATATAACTTTACAACTACGGCTTATATAATTGGGTGGGCACTGCCTATCTTGCCATCCTTGACGAGCCGCCACTGGTAGTTGATCATATAAGAGAAGTAATAAATGACATTGATAATAATACTGATTTATGGAAAAATTGCGTTAAGCATGTAATTGGAGAAGAAAATCGATATCCAACGCTATCGCCTAGTGCGCCGATTTTAATTTAACTGGATAATGATTCCTCCTCAGAAAGTGAAGATTCGGACGCGTCAATTAACATTTAACTTTTCTTCTTTTTTTCATTCACTTTTTTATTGTTACATTTCGTGGAATATATTTTGTTTAGTTGACAAGAAATTTTAATTTAAGTTACTTCATTCTAGAGAAATATTATAATTTTGTTTTTATTTATGTTTTATATAAGTATACAGATATTTATTTTTGTTTTCGTATAATAATTCTTTGCTTTGTTCAAGAAACTTACGTTTTTATTTTAGAAGAAACTTAAATTTTTATTTTATTTTTGGCTAAAATCGTTGCCCCTCGTTAATCTAACCTGTCCCATCCCCTCCTGGCAAGATATGTTCATACCTTCTCGTTGGTTCTTGCTGAGCAATAACATATTTCAATATAATATGGGTTAACTTTAAAACTAAAACCAATAAATTTAAATATTTAGACTTTATATCTAAAGCTGATATAATACCTCAAAAATATGTTATTGGCGAAATTAACCTAATAAACAAAAAATAATAAAAATGAATACAATTTTAACATTTTATTGTGACAATCATTTCCATTTACCTCCGCCTATGTACAATAAAGAGATACCGACTGTTTTTGCCGGCTTCTAGTTTTTATACGGTTTCAATTCCAGTCGTATATACTTTATACTAATCATAATGAAAAGATCCACATGAACACTTTGTCGGCTATGGATTTCAAATTTCTTTCTATTGAAATATAGCTCACAAAAAATGGGATAACTGTTTCTAAAACTTTATTCTTCTACAATTTATTTTATTTGGTGTGGCCCTGGTAAAATAGACAGATGGTAATAAGCCATCTGATAACAAAATAAAATGAAAACCACAGGAACTAACCGTTGTATATGCAACCAGAAATACACGTATGTGTATCATGCGTTGCATACTGACACTGGGAAGTTTTAAAAAGTCTAACTTATATAACTGGAAATTATTTTCAAATATACAAGGCAAATCAAGGCTGTACAGGGCCAAGTTCAGTGTCGATTAGGGCTGTATTTGGAATGACAGAAAAACATATCTCTTGGCTATTTTTTTTGTATCAAGTACTTCATAACCCAAAAATATTTAGTATTACATGAAACGTTACATTTCCGTTGGCAGGGTCTGAACTTTTATTTTAAATAGAACGAGATTTTTTGTGACTGTCTAAGATAAGAATTTTTTTCTTATCATTTTTGTGCCCTACGCAGTGTTTTAAAAGGAGTAAACGACTTATTTACAAAAATGTGCAATAAAACATCATACATCGCATTTAGTATTTATTGTAAACAATAAAATAATCATTTATATAAATATTATAAAATTATTACTTTGGACGGAAAATGTACTAACATTAAGTAAAAACACTAAAATAACTATTTGTGCGGCGACTCTAGTCATGGTATGCGATGCACAGAACAATGTAGGAATGGTCAGCTTTTCTCTAATCCTAAACATGTATAAAAAAATTAATATCCTTATGTATAAAATACTTAAACTGTCATTTAACCTGTCAAGTTAAATTTTAATAAAAAATCAGATCTTTAACTTACACTAATATAGGCCAATTCAGATGTGTCAACTTTTTAGCGAAAAATATGTTTTCGATAATACTGAAATTGCCATTATGACACCAAGTAAGCTTGTTGTTAAAAAATGTCGGAATTTATTAACGATTTTTCAACAATATTTTGTTTTCTGTTCATGATGTGTTAAAAACAATATTTGAACAAACTTAAGGCTTCTCAACTCTTATAAAATTCTCTACAAAAGAGGTAGATACTAGAATTATTAATATACATTGTTAATAGTTCCATTATGCTATTTACACTTAATTTAATTCCAGTTTCCAAATTATTATCATTCAGTAACCTATCTTTAACTATTTTTAAGATTTCATCAACCGAAACATTGGTAAAAAGACTAACTACATCAAAACCTTCAGGTGTTATTCATGAATATCGTTTTCATAAATTTTTTCTATAAAATGTTTAGTATTTTTAATATATCAATTGGTATTTCCAGATAATGGATCAATAATGTTAAGTAAATTGCAATTTGGCCTCATGGTGTTGATTTACTACATAGTTTTTTAGAAAATATAAATAGTAAGGAACCGTCTATTAAATTCACATTAGAAGTAGAAAGTAGGAATGAACTAGCGTTTTTATATGTTTTAATTAAAAGGGTAAATAATAAAATCGAAACAAACGTTTGTAGAAAACCAACACATACTAATAGATATCTAAATTTTAATTCAAATCAATCAACAAATGTTGTAAAATATTTATACGATAGGGCCAAAATAATTTCATCTAATAATGAAATATTATCAAAGAGGTTCTAGTACAAAATCAATACCCAGAAGCATTTTTTGATAGAGTTTTCATAAATGTTGAAAATAGGGATAATCAGATATGGGAAAAACCTGAACGTCATTATACAGCAACAATTCCTTATGTATACGGACAAATTTGATGTTAGGACGGTATTTCAAACGGGTAACGCTTTAAGATCTATTTTAACAAAAACAAAACCGATAAACTGGGAGCAGAATTCAAAAAACTGTATTTACAATATCCTGTGCGAATGTGTTAATGTTATGTGGGTGAGTCATCCAGACCTTTCAGTGTGAGGTTGGATGAGCACAAGTATTACATTAGAAAGAAAGGAATTCAGAAATCAAAGATTTGTGAACATGTTTGGGAAAACGGACATGGAATAAACTGGGGCTCGGCAAAAATTTTAACAAAAGAGGCAGCTAATAAAAAAAGAAAAATTAAAGAATCAGCAATAATCTTATTAAATGAAGATAAATGCGTATCGAATTGTTCTGTAGATATTCGTACAACCTGGCTAATAATGTTAAAAGAACTCTTGGATTCCTTCAAAGTGAAATTCAAGATGAAATTAACAACCTATCCCAGAACTTAAGAAATGATATGTACTTTCATCAACATGGAACAGAACCTCACAATGCTCATATCATCCTCATTATTTAAATGAAACGATGGATTGGTACCAATGGTCCAGTAAGGTGCCCACCTAGGTCACCTCATCTGATTCCCCTCGATTATTGCTTGTGGGGATCACGAGCATTCCAGGAAATTATCAATGATAGGTTAAGTAGTATTGCTCGGTGTGCTTTAAACAGGACTGAACTTTGCGTTACGGAGAATGGGCGTCAGTTTAATTCGGTGTTTTCACTATATGCATATGTGCTTTTTTGATATTAAAACGAAGTACTTACTAAGTAGAGTAAAGCAATTCCCAACATTTAAACATCATTTTATCATGTAGTAAATTAAAATTTCAGCAAATAAATAACATAAAATTTGAATAATAAAATGTGTAGGCAGAACGCCCTGTGATTGATGTGACGTCATCGCTTGGATTAATGGCGGAAATCACCACTTATCTACATACTAAATAAGTGGAAAATACTTATTTAATTATTTACGCTTTATGTGTGATTATATAAAAAAAAATAGCTACACAACACAACATAGCCAACGGGGATCTAAAGCTGCTACGTAAATACCTACTATTTAACATCATTGGCATTCATGTATTATCATTTTAAGGCAGCAAGTTAATCCCTATGTTATGTACCTATATTGTATATAATTACGTTTGTAATTACTTGATGTACTTAATATTTATTATAGTTTGTCAATGTAAATATTAAATCTAACCTACAAATGCGGCTCATAGACATGTAATGTAAACAAAAAATTGTCAGGAAAATACACATTCGATTTAAACAGTATCTTTCTTCTGCACATCAAGTGTATGTAGGTGCCTTTATTAAAAAAGATATTTGTCTTTATTTAATAATTTCAGAGCTTCAAGGGAGAGTTATGGGAACAGTGCTCTTGGTTATATGGAATTTAAGCCTGAAGCCTCCATATTCACAATTAAATGCTGAATATGTTTAGAACATAAAGTGCGAAGTAAAGCTTATTGTAAAGTGTTAATTGTAGATGAATATAAAAAAATAACTCACATTAAAATGATCAGTTGTAGGTGGATCACGTCTGGCAGCTTTAAACCACTTTTTGTCTTGGTACTGTCACAAAGACTTTCCCAGGTATGTTCTTGGATGTATTTTTGCATCCTGGCACAGAACACCACTTGTTTTCCATTATAAAACATTAACACATTGCCAAATAATGTTCATTTATAAAATAATTGAAGGAGTTTGTTTGCCAAGTCAGACCGATGACATCATCAATGTGCATGCCAACGTGATGTAGTGTTTTTGGCGGTTAAATTTCAATTCAAATTTCAAAATGTTTATTTAAAGGCATTAACTGACTGGTAGTATAAATTCAAGTGTTTTTAACTATAATTAGGTATTATCTACCCAGTCAAAAAGATATTAAAATGTCTGGAAACACCGAACTGGGCAACGATTAACAAGCTAAAGGCTATTTTCTTAAAATAGAACTATCAAAATTCATTTGACTTTGGCATTATTTTAATTTAGTTGTAGTTTTTGAATAGTAATGGTGCTGAAGCTTTCGTGTATTTATTTTGTGTCATCACGTTCTTTATTTCTAATCTTTCTATCTAATATTGAGGATGCTCCATACATGTTCTATTTAAAAAAATTATTCTAGCATTAATTCGGTATCAAGAATTACTGTTTGTGTGGTAGATAGAGTGGAAATAGAACAATTTTGCCCCAATCACAGCCTTCTGGGTTGAAAAAATAAATAAATAAAAACATTACAAATTTTTCCAAATTTCAAAATAATTGGATCAGAGACACAAAAGTTATAAACCTGAGCTAGGTCTAAAATAACAATATTTTAAAGAATGACAGGAACACATTGTTTAGGCAACGATATTTTTTCTACACCTGGCAACTGTCGTAACTACAGCATAATAAGGGCTCAGTCAAATAAATATAAGTATCGTAAGCATAATACTGTCATGCGCAAAAAAAATGGGACAAGTCTTATAATGTATTTGCTAAAATCTAGTTGTATACATCTAACTTTAATTTTTGTGACATTGTGATTGTCATTTTGGGCTACTCTTTACATATTCAAGTAGAGACAGAGCTACATTTAGCGGATTATGGTAAACTGAAAATAGCAGAGAATAATACAATTTTTTGTAGAGATTCCAAACTTTGGGTAGTTGTTAGGTGTCTTAAAAATAAGATATTCCTAGAATATCCACCTTCTGCAAGTGTCATAACGTTGTTTTATTTAAACTCGAAAAAGGGGTAAATTAACCCTCTTTTGGAACTATTTTCGATTTAAAATTTTTTTTGGACCCCTTAAACTGTAAATTAAGCAACGAAAATGTGGTCCTTTTATTGTCAATGTTCCCCCCCTCCCCCTCCTGTAATTCAAATATATGTACTTTTTTACACGCTTTATATTAGCTTCACTGTATGTTTGTTTGTATGTAACGGGATCTTTGAACGTGATTCTCACCCACTTCAAAGCGTCAGATTAAACTGAAACTCTGCACACTTATCAAGGACCGATACCAATACAATAATTTGACAACTTTGTCCTAATGTCCTCACCAGGATCATTAGGATAAAATAAAAACGAAAAAATGACTAATCTATTGTCGACATTTTGCCGGATGCGCCGCTGTTATTAATAAATATTTTATTATTTTATATGGAAAAACTAAAAAAACATGCTTTAATATCAAACCGAACTAAAGCTTAAAAAATTTGTTTTATTGTAAAAAGCGTGGGGTGCTTGATATCAATTGTTATAAATATTTTTATTGGTAGCTATTGATAAAAATATAGTAAAAAGCACTTCAGGCTTTTTATAATAAAATGATTTTTTACTTTTTAGTTCGGTTTGCTTTTAAAGAGTGTTTTTTTAGTTTTTTTTTACTATAATTTTTACCAAAAATTGATTTTGGGATAACTTGGGCAAATCAGATGAAATATTGAGTGAAGGTGGCTCGTAATACCTACAAATAGTCTGCCACATTTCAAGTCAAAAGCTCCATTAGTTTGGCTTCCATGCCATTTTTTCGAAAATTTTACGTTTATCGTACGACAATTTTTCCTCCGTCAAAATGTAGGTTTTTTATGTACTTTTGGGTAATATGACATATAGTTATATGTACCTTGTGCAAAGGAAAATCACTGCGCGCAAGTACATGTATACCGTAAATGGCCGAAAATATATTGAATTTTTATATTAAAGATTTTTTGGGTACTTTCACCCAAAAGTACATAAAAAATATACATTTTGACGGGGAAAAAATTGTCGTACGATAAACGCCCAAAGGGTTTTAAAAATTTTGTAAAGTTTTCGAAAAATGGCATTGTAGCCAAACTAATGGAGCTTTTGACTTGAAACATGGCAGGCTATTTGTAGGTATTATGAGTCACGTTCACTCAAAATTTCATCTGATTCGGGCAAGATTTGCTCAAGTTATCCCAAAATAAACTCTTGGTAAAAAAAACCCTACATATATATGAATTACGGGACGGGGACTGAACGTAACATCACGAAAATTTAAGTGGGGATTCCTTGAACATTGGCAATAAAAAAGCTACATTTTCGTTGCTTAATAATAGTACTTTATTCTGTAAAAAGAATATTACAGGAAACGTCAAAATACAGTAATATGAAATCAAATATAAATAACAATACAATTTATTGTATTTTGTCACGACACATACACGCATATAAGTATATATAAACACAAAATATATAAATATATATATAAGTAACAAATGAACAATCAGTAAAGTGTCAATGTTCTAGAAACTCTGTCAGAGAGTAAAACATTTCTGTGGTCAACAAGTTTTTTACCCAACTGGAGAATGCCTTAAAATTTTTATTTCTTATCTCGAGAGGAATTTTATTATACAATTTTGGACCCCAGTAGTCCACTCCCTGCTGAGTTATATTCAGTCAGTGATGCGGAATTTGTAGCTGTTCCCTGTTTCTTGTGTTATAGTGGTGATTTTCAAGATTTGGACTAAATTTATCTTTATGTGAATGCACATACTTAAGGCAACTGAGTATATATAAGCTTGGCATAGTGAGAATACCTTGTTCTTTGAAGGCATCTCTGCAGCTCTCTCTATAATTCATGCCACATAATGTTCTGATGGCTCTCTTTTGTAGGATGAAGACTTTCTGAGCGTCAGATGATGTTCCCCATAGTAGTATTCCATATTCTGCGACACTATGAAAATTTGAGTAAAATGCTATTTTTGCGGATTGGTTGGTGGATACGTTTTTTAGTATTCTAATGGTGTAAATAGCTGCGGCAAGTTTTTTGCAGAGCTCTTCAATATGGCCTTTTCAATTTAATTTACTGTCTAATGTTAAGCCTAAGAATTTCAACGATAACCTCTCCATTTCTCTGTTTGTAGATTAAATTATATTTTGCGTTTTTTCTCTGTTTAAAGCCAATGAGTTCACCATGAGCAAGATATTTGCTTCGTGCAATATATTTTGTGATAAGGCTGTTAACTCTATTTTATTTTTCCCTTTTGTTAAGAACGTTGTATCATCGGCATATAAATAAGCCCCATAACTTTTAACATTAGAGAGTAAGTCGTTGATATATATACTATAAATAGTACTGGCCTCAACACAGAGCCTTGTGGCACACCTCGGGTTAGTAGCTTTGGGTTCGATCTTTTATCATTCCACCATACTGTTTGATATCGATCTGATATATATGATTCAAACAATTTATGTGGAGTTCCTCTGACGCCATAATAGTGTAGTATACTGAGTACAAATTTATGGTCAACCGTATCGAAAGCTTTACTTAAGTCACAGCAGATTATTTCTGTTTCTTCTTGTCTGTCGAGAGCCTCTGTTATTTTTTCTACTGCTTCTATCAGGGCAGTGGTAGTTGATTTTCCTTTACGATACCCATGTTAACTGCTATGTAATATTAAATTTCTCAAAAAATGTTATCAGTCTTTTTTTTTAAATTATTTCAAATATTTTTGAAATGACTGGTAGGATAGAGATAGGTCTATAATTATTTATGTTATTGATGTCACCTTTCTTGTGTATCGGAATAATTTTCGCATGTTTTAAATCATTGGGAAATATTCCCTCTCGAATACACTTATTTATTATTATTGTAATTGGTGTTACCAGAGCATCTCCAATTTTCTTTAAAATGTAAGTTGATATACCATGTATATCTTCTGTTTTTTTAGTCTTGATGTTCTGTATAACATTTCTAATCTCGTTTTCATCCACTTCTTCCAAATATATAGACCTAGAGTTGGATATTGTTTGATTTCTTAATAGCTCATCAGGTTGTTTGGATGGTTTTAATTGGGCAGCAATGTTTAATCCGATATTTGCAAAAAAGGTATTAATATCTTCAGTTGTTAGAGTTGTTTGCTCCTGGTTGTTATGACAGTTTTGATTTTTTCTGGTTTCTGACTTAATTATTGTCCAAATTGCTTTAGATTTATTTCCACAACCAGCTATAATTACATTACATTTACAGTTTAAGGAGGCCAAAAAAATTTAAAATCCAAAATTTACAGTTAATTCACCTTTTTCGAATTTAAAAAAACCTTCCGACACTTGCAAAAGGTAGATATTCGAGAAATATTTTACTTTTAAGACAACTAACAACTACCCAAAGCTTGGAATCTCTACAAAAAATTCTATAACACTTCGATTACCGTACCCCACTAATTAGAAAAAATAGATCCCATTTTTTTCTGCTCATGACAGTACCATCAAGCGGCATAAGAAATACTAGCATAAAAGTCTTTGACATATCATTAGTGCCATTTTAAATGCAGATCTTTTTTATCTGTGATTTAGCCACATGCATAATTTGTTAAAATGACAACGCATATTTTCAAGCAACTTTGCTTTCCTTTGCTTATGTCACTCAAATTCAAGTGGAATAACGTAATATACACATAAACTTGCGTACATTAGATTTACCTAACCAAAAAGTTGCCACATCAAAATTGGCCCTTACAAAAAAATATTGCTCAAAATTAGTCAAAATAACCGTATAAAACTATATAAAAATCTCTAAAAAGTTTGTACAAAAATAAAAATACTAAAAATTAACGAACACAAGAAGTATATGCCCACTACTTATCTCAAAATCCTAAAGATTACAAAACCCAAAATGGAACTAGAGACAAGTATTTTAGACATTCTCAAGCTTGAAGAGGTATTACAACCATCCTTAGTGTTACAAGTGCAATATTCCATGAAAATGTTGTAGGTTCCTGTTCTCATTAAACAGAACCTTTCATCTCCTTTAATTCCTGGCTCACCGAGGTAGGCACAGCTGCGAACGTACTTCCACACTCCATTCACTACAAAGAAACAGTTTTTATACACAATGTAACAGTAGTTAGTCAGAAGTTCTGGAACCAATAATTGTGAATCAGTATTTATTTAAGAGGATATTTGCCCCACACTCCTAGGGTATGACTCTCCGCGGGGTGAGAGACGAAGACGTATTAAAATTATAGTAAAGACCGCCTTCGAACGTCAGGTGCCAGGTTCTTTTGGACGATTTCACTATTCGTTCATAACAACGTACAGGTCCGTACTAAATATATTGCACAATAGAGTTGTTGGTTTGCGTATATGATCATGTTTTTTAATTTTATCTTTTTCTCCTCTCATCTGGCTTTAGGTTGGTTACCCTCAAATGTTGTAATTAATTTTAACCCACATCCCTATGTCCAATAATTTCCATTTGTATATTCTTGGTGAAAATACAAGAAAAAATTCGATAACACTAAAGTTCAAGATGGCGGTTTTAAAATGGCGGACGTTTGAAATGACTGTCACAGCAAAGCCCAGCACAAACCGCAGGACCTAGCTAAGAAGGGAGTTTTGAAATTCTACACCTACGCGGTAAAATGTATGTGACAAAGAAAAATAAATAAAATTTGGCCAGTATTGCTAAGGAAGAAGTTTGATATATAGTTGGTAAAAAAATATACAGGGTGAACGTCTTAAAAAATAATTAGTAAAATAATATAAGAGAGGATAATATTTGACATATAGTTAATATAATTGCAAAAAAGAAGAAACTTTCTTTACTTTTAATAAATAATATACTCAAAAATTGAAGGTAGCGGTTTCAAAATGGCTGACGTTTCAAATATGTTTTCCGATTTTAATCAAAATCAGTATCCTGGGGTATATAGAGTTGTTTGATTTGATCATGAAATCAGTTTTTACAAATAGCAAATAGCAGATTCAAAATACAGATAATAAAGAGGAATTTTAATTTTCAGTTTTATTTAATAAACTGCCACCACAGTATATGGGGGAGGAGCATTGCATAAATGAGACGAAGAAACAGACATGTAGTTGAATATTGATTACAAAACAGCTAATGTCTAAAAAGTGTAAAATAAAATATTTAAGAAAAATTTCTAAAGGCAGGGTTTAGCATATACATTAAAAACTAGAAATTAATGTTTTTAACTATCACAGTAGATTCAGGCTTATATACAATTAAAATAAAAACAGGCAATTAAGAAAATGCAAAAATTTTCTGAACAGAGACAGTAAAATATTCCGTACAACACGCTTGTAACGCCCCATGCTTTTATTTTAAACATATAACAGCCTTAAAATGTTGTGATAGTTAAAACTATTATTGTCTATAAATTTTTAGTGAAAGCATTTGTCTTTAAAAAGGTTTTTTATCGTCTGCATCTGATTTCTTTATTAATTATAAATACAGATACGTCAAATAAAAAAATAAAAAAAGGTAAACCCACAATAAATAAAACCACGCCAACTATCCAACAGTGTTGTATTGTAGAGAATTACAAAACTTTTTAAAACCATCATTGAGATTCAAAATATGTAAATAATAAATGAAGTGGATAGATAAAGATTACTGAAAAAATGTAATTAGAATGTAACGAAGTAATAATTTCAGCATTTTTTTTTAATTTTATAGATTTAGCGTCTTGTAACACCCCTTGGCTTAAAACCAGGAAGTGTTTCAATTATGCGAACGGCAGCTCTGGGTTATGGGAAAGCGAGGTCGTGGTTCAATATTTACTCATTTGTTAACTTGCAAAAAAAATATAAAATAGTGAATATATATATAAACAAAAAAATAGATGTTCAGGGCGCCACCTTAACTTACTATATGAACCATGAGTATTGTGAAAGCTAAGGAAAACAATACTGAGTACCTAAGTTATGTAATAAGCTCACCAATAATATATATCCAGCTAAATGAGTAGAAGAAAGGAAACACACATGTTAATAATAAGTTGACTTTAATATTTGACAATGGGACAGTTGAATAATTTATTTAGCAATAGCAAAAAAATTTAGTTAAGTTGAAATTTGAATGATTGATAAAAAAAAATATTTAATTATGACAAGGTTTAACAAGTATTATTTAAGAAAATTTTATTTAAAAATATTTATGTGAACATGTATGAATATTTGAAAAATGTTAAAATTTAATTAAAATGGTACCATTTCTTACAAGTAAAAAAAAATATATGAAAAGTAGAAATTTAAATCAAACAAAATGTTATAAATAATACCACCCAACAGAAGGCCCTGGTGTAACTTTGTTCCAGAATCAGGTATGACTGCAGGGACCCCTCTACAACACGCTGCCTCCACTCTCAAATTGTGTCCACTGTCTACGTGGTCCAAAAAAAAAATCGACGACTCGGATTCTTTCGCTTATTGACCTCTTGCTTCTTAAAATAATACCATCTGTGTGTGGCCGTTACATCGGAAAGATGATATACCAATAATGATATCACACCAAAGAAAATTGCCTCATATGAGGGATACTGGCAACCCTAAGATATAAAAAAAATACACCTTACAAAATGAAATTCAAACGAATTCGCAAGACTTACCCCAAGTGACCTGTGGGGGCTCAGTATCGATTATAAGCCTAAGCTTATGGCGTGAATAAAAATTATGGCTTGACCAAATTTACTAGTTAGGCTACTGCCCCAAGCCTAAGCACTACCGGCTCCTTCAATGGATCACGCTTAAAAAGGCTGCTAAGATGGCTTAGCTTTCTAACGCGGTCTTGCGAATTTAAAAAAACGAACGATCCCTACAAGCAGGTCTTAATTACCAACTCAAATCACAGAATTGTGCTCTTTGCAAAATCGAACGATAAGAAGAAGAAGATGAATTTAAAATATCCAAAATATAACCTTAAAATAGAGAGTGTGCTACTATGTGCTTCTAAAGAAATAAATAAAACAAGTTGGATAAACGATTTCAGACAATACACAATTATAATGAAAATGATTTAGTTTAGGAATCACTTTTGTCTTAAAAAATGCAGAAAAATTTTGAATGTTAATAAATTTTTTGTTGTCCACACTCCAAAATAAAGCTTTTTAAAATACCTTCTATTTCAAACTGTCTGTCATCGCAAAATGTCAGTACAGAGCCATCTACATTCTAACATATTAATAAATGATCTGATCGAAAACGGAAGCAATTTACACATTCTAGCAATTGGCTTCTGGAGAACTCAAATACCTATATTATTTGCCAAAATATTACGCCTGGGAGTTTCTATTGGTGCATCTATATTTAGTCAATGCCTATTGTTAGTCTTATCTGGTCTATCTACGACTCGAAACTACAATTTTCCCTAGAATGTACTATTGCGGTCGAATTGAAGTAATCGATTTTTTATCAAGTAGTATTGTTACGTGCTTACAGTTTTCAGTAAACACTTTGTGGATTCAAATAACTTGCAACAAGAATTTTCACAAACCACTGATTTTATTAATCACTCAAATTACACTAGTAAATACTTAAAAATCACAACTAATAATAACTTAATCTAATATGAATTCACTACTTTTAAAACACTATGTACTTTTCTTCCTAAACTTGACAACTTTTGTCTAACCTAAAAACTCTCTGTCTGTTTACTTCACTGAACTGAACTCTTCTAACCTACAAACTGTCTCTGTAACCAGAACTGTACTGGATACTAAACTGAACTCTTCCTTATACTTCACTAAACTGTACTGTTCCCCCATCTGCTAGATTCACCTCCTTATATACACCCATAGAAATGTACCAGAACAGTATTCCACAATTGTCTGGAATCCTACAGAGTTTTCTACCATGTAATAGATGACCGTTCGTCAATTGGTTCATAGACGGTGCCACCCTACTAGTCAGGGATTAACACAATAACAGGTTTCCTTTCACCTTGAACAGGGACTTAATCACATCTTTTCCTCATTAGAGGGCAGCACATAACAGTATGTTTTTTCAAAAAAAGTCTGTTGTAGATGGGAATTTTTATATCAGTCATGTCAATTAAATTATTTTAACAAGAAATCATTGGTGGGTATCACACACTAATAAAAATAATAAAATATATTATGATTGATGCGTCACTGGTCAGAACCATATTTACAACGGGAAAATCAGTCGATTACTTTTTTTCGGCCGCAATAGTATATATATTAGACTTTTTTATGTTTAGCTGAAACCGCAGTCTATGTTTTTCTCCTTTACGATAGTCCATAGTTCAATCTAACTATATAACTCAAAAATGAATAAAATGTTCAATTTTAAATATCTGCAATTTCACCACCGTTTTATTAAAATATAACGAACGAAACACCACAATAATAAACTGCATAAATCACATAATAGATAAAAAAGAGAAGCCGTTCCTGAAACTGATCACATCACCACAGGTATTTACAAATAGAGTTAGGAGGGTGTTAATAGCTAACGATGTCAATGAGGGCACCACTTTCCACTTATAAAATATCCCATATTTGCTAGCAAGACGCCTATAAGTTTGTGTATAGATTAACGGAATACAATAATTTTTTTACTAAAATGCATTTTTTTTTGTGACAATTAATTCATTTTGTCATTAGATATACGTTTTGAAGCGTACAAAATCAGCCATAATCAACTTTTTTCTTAAATTCAATCGTATAAAATAACCAATAACTATGAGAAAATTAAAAAAATGTTACACGGGAGGCATAAAACAATCTTTCTTCTTTTCAGTACATTTTGTTCGACATTTCTATCTTAGTTATTTACATAGAAATTAGGTATTTTCTGATACTCGTTAATACATCATGTGAGCAGAGCAAATATCCTCTTAAGACAACTAAATTTAAGACCCTACAAAGCTGTTTTAACAGTAGTTATCTTGCAGAATATGATACTCATCAAAGGCATGACCTGCATACTCGCCTGATCTGAACCCCACCGAGCATGTTTCGGAAGATCATCAGAGACAACCCTTGGGTACTTTGTATAAGCAAACGAATGATTCATAAAAAAATAATATATAATTATTATAATTCTTAATCATCCTGCTTGAGCTTGAACTCTTAGAAAAATTGTTGATTTCTCAACTGGAGTTTCATCACCATGTAATGCTGGCTGCCTAACAGGGTTTCCTAAATAATTATTAATATAAGCTTAAAAGAAAGCAGTTATTCAAGTACCATTAATGTGACATTAACAGTTCCCTTATATCGCTTGTAACACCAGTTATTAAATAGTCTAGAGATATTGATCAAGAAGAAAAACCTACATCAAGTTTAGACAGATTACTAAATACCTTTTTGTCTCATTTTTCTGCACATCGTAGCCTTCACGTTTGGAAGATAGTCTAGCGGTTTCAATGTTTGGCAATCTGTAATCGCAAACGTGGTATTATCGAAGGGGTCCGAACACTTTGGGTCCGCATCTGACCTGCAGTCCCAACATTTTATTGAAAACCCTGAAAGCAATTAATACCATTTATTTACAATCAATACATAAGTACAACATAACCTACAAATTACTTTAATTTTATATATACTGTTAGCAGAACCTTTATATTCCTGAAAAATTGGGACTATTATTTAAGTACTAAATTATTAAAAATATTTTCAAATTTAAGTAGGGATTAGTCACTAATATAGAAACACATTAGTGGGCGAGGCCGTTTAAACAGTAAACAAACTAATTTAAAATAAAACCTACCTCCTTGTATTAATATAATAAATATCACCAAACTTGCCAGGCACATGAACTTTAAATCAAATTCCATTATCGCTGCTTATTAATATTTTCATATATATTTCGTTGTAAACAAAAATTCTTGATGTCTTCAAAATACTGGGCGATTACGTGTTGGTATCTTTCTCTTGCTCAAACAGGTGTTTGAGTTCGATATTTGTAAGTTTGTTTCACTACTAGCGTCTAGGGGACAAGTGTCACTTTCTATTCTTGGCTCCTAAGACTTGATCAGATTGTTTTGTCACAATGCTGCGGTGCGTGTTGCCTATTAGCCCCTTATGGTTGGTTTACGTTTAAATAAAATTCTGTTAAAAGTCGGATTTGATAATCAGCATATTTTATCAATATTAAAATTTCAACACTTTTAGTTGTTTATTATTGTATATACAGGGTGTCTCACCGGGAACTGAATCGATCGATATAGAGAAAAGTACGCATCAGAAAATTTTGAAAATTTAGATAATTACTAATGTCGGTGTGGTCAATCTAACTAAAATAATTACAAGCAGTTGGCACTTCCGCTTATACCGGAAGTCGCCTTATATTTTGTCAACTTCAAACCGCGAAAACTTGTTTAGGTCAAATGGAACACCCTGTATTTTTTACGTCAAGTTGTGTAAAATTGAATTCCCTTTTTTCTGATATTAGCATTGTGGGGGTTGAAGTTACAACTTTTTGAAATATTGGCGATTTTATTAGAAATTCATGAATTGTTGTAATCATTTCATCAAAATAGCCATGCTTAGAAACAATCAGTCATTATCTTATGTCAAAAAATGCCAGCACATTTAAATTATACCAACGAAAACTTTTTAAATTTGTTTATTATTTATGAAGAATGTGATAAAGTAATATCAAGAACTTGCAGCACATTTGCTACTCGATATCCACAAAAACGCAAAATAACACTAACACTGTAACCTGCGTATTAATCGAATTGAAGATATGGCATGAACTAAAATAGCAGAGATAAGATCAATTTAATAATAATAATATAATAATTGCCCAAAATTCCGCCCTCAAACCTGGACACATTTTTCGCACCTTCGGATTAGTTCCTCCTGGGTAGCTCTTCTAATTGAATCCTGTGATATGTTTTGAAATGCATTTCTTACTCTTTGCATACAATCTTCAATGGTTGTTAGTGGGCTCTCAAAAACTTTGTTTTTAATAGTTCCCCAAATGAAATAATCCAGAACTGATAAATCGGGTGAGCGAGGAGGCCATAAGAAAGGTCCATTATTGGCAATCCATTAATCATAAAAAGTTTCTTGTAAATAATTATTAATTAAATATGCGTTATGTGGGGGAGCACCGTTGTGTTGATAAAAAATGTTTGTATGTTCGGCGAGAGGTAAATTTTCTAAATAGTTATTATTCAAATTCAGATATCTTTCACCTAAAAAAAAACAACAAAAATATACCTATACATATTAGCAGAAGAGAAAATTTAATTTACCGTTTAAATTTTCCTGATAGAATTGTAATGCCACCACTCTATTGTTTCTTATGGCGCAGTAAACATTGAACTGCCAACTTTCCTGAAAGTTTCGCTCTCTGAACATATGAGGATTTGAGTCACTCCAATAATGCGAATTGTGTCTATTAAAAAGTCCATTTTTAATAAATTTTGCTTCATCTGTCCATATAATATTTCCCAAATAAGAATCATGACCCTCAGATCTTATTAGAATAAACTCACAAAAATTCTGTCTTCTTAGAAAATCTGTTTCTTTTAATCCTTGAACCATATGGAATGAAAACGGGTGAAACTTGTGTTTTAATAAGATTCTGTGAATTGAATCCTTGCATAGTCCCGATTCCAGAGCAGCTTGTCTTAATGACATCCCTGGAAATGCATGATAATATCCCACAATGACTATTTCAATGTTTTCGTCATCAACAATAGGCTTTCTTCTTTGCATTTTTGCCTTGACAGAGCCATAATTTTTAAAATTTTCCAGTATGCGTTTTACAGTGTTTGGTGACGGTTTACGTTTTTCTGGATATCGAGTAGCAAATGTGCTGCAAGTTCTAGATCACATTCTACATAAATAATAAACAAATTAAAAAATCTTCGTGGGTGTAATTTAAACGTGCTGGCATTTTTTGACATAAGATAATTACTGATTGTTTCTAATCATGGCTATTTTGATGAAATGATTACAACAATTCATGAATTTCTAATAAAATCGCAAATATTTCAAAAAGTTATAATTTTAACCCCCACAATGCTAATATCAGAAAAAAGGAAATTCAATTTTACACAACTTGACCTAAAAAAGTACAGGGTGTTCCATTTGACCTAAAGAAGTTTTCGCGATTTGGAGTTGACAAAATGTAACGCGAAAAACGGAACACTTGGTATGATATTATTGAATTTATTTCAGTTGTAGAACGTAATTCTCCTTATGTTCTTTTTACGTGACAAAAAGCAAATGAGGATCTTTTACACGAAGAAAGTTATAACGGTTCTTGCAAACCATTGCACCTGTCAAATTTTATATAAAGTGTCAGATATCTCTGAAACGGTTAGGTTTAGGTATAGGATATGCTACATATTTTCGACTCAGAATTTTATGCTCTTTTCGAAAACCCTAAAATATATAGGGTATTCCATTTGAAATAAGCAAGTTGGTATCGACTTCCGATATAAGCGGAAGTGCCAGCTGTTTGTAATTATTTTAATTGGATTGGCCACACCGACATTAGCAATTATCTAAATTTTCAAAATTTTCTGATGCGTACTTTTCTCTATATCGATCGATTCAGTTCCAGGTGAGACACCCTGTGCATACGAATACCTATACCTAGAATACCTAGAAATTTTAAATTTCTAGGTATTTTATATTTTATTTAATTGCTCTAAATGAGAAATTAATAAAATAGTTTTTCAGATTAATATCCATTAAATACTTACTTGTAAAATTGTAATATCCTTCTTTTGTGAAACTATATATTCTTTGAAATTCAATTTAAACAAATACAATGTTGTTTTCAAAAATTTATTAGATAATTTAACAATAAAATAAATATTGCTATAAATTAAAATAAAGAGTGTAAGAAAACATGACAAAATAAGTAGTCCTACACAAGTAAAAAAGTACAAAAGAAAATAAATAAAAGAGTATAAGACTGCATGGGACATTGGAAAATTCATACAAAAGTGGACAAAATAAATGAGTGATATGGATATGCAATAACTAGTTTCTTACAAATTGACAAAGGACAAAGTTGATGTTAAAATTTTGAAAACTGATGGTTCAAATTTTGCAATACATTTTCTCATTCAAACCAAAACATTATTTTTTCTACTAAACCGCTGCATATTATTCCATTTACTAAAATAAGATATAATTCCATAATAATTATTTGACAAGAGGCTAATAGGCAACACACAACGCAGCAATGTAACAAAACAATCTGGGCAAGTCTCAGGAGTCAAAAATAGAAAGTGATACTTGGTCCCTAGACGCTAGTTGTTTCACTTGCTTGCAGTTTGAAGTTAGTGTCATAAAATCATAACTGTTCATCGAATCCTAACAATCCTGTATCTAAAACAACATTATATTTTTATCAGTAGCTATTAGTATTGACGATATATAATATTACTGATAAAAGTAGCATTCTACAGTTTTAAAATACCTTTCTACGGTAGCATTGTCAGGAACTAACTTTATAGTTTTGAAATTTTGTTGGCTGCCATGTGCAATGAAGAGTGAAGTGTTGAAAATGAAAAACAGCTACTTTAGAAAGTGATGGAAATAATTAAGACGAACTTGACGTTAGAATTTGTTGTTTTTATAGAAGCATCTTGTATTTACACGTTTTAACATAGTGCCTTACAGTGTGCTCACAAAAATGGTTACAATAACAATAAATATAAGGAACCTTGCCATTGCTGCTATATTTATATCAATAATTGGCTCAAGTAAGTACAAAATTCCTTGTCAGTTTAATATTGGTTATGTTTTTCTAGCAGACCAAATGTGTTTACGTGTATATTTGTTAGTCTCTTTGTGGTTAGTTTATTTGGACGAATGCACAATTCCTCAACACTAATGGGCGTGGACTTTTAACTTGAATTTATTCAAATACAAAGTAATTTTTTTAGATACTTTGTTAATGTTTAATGACCTATTTTATAGGTGAAGCTGTAAGGTGTTATCAGTGTGGTTCTGATGAAGATGGACCTTATAGGGATAATTGTGGAGCGTACACAAAATTTGACAAGGGTAGTCATATCGCAGTCGAATGTAACAGTGATGAGAGCCACATGCCCGGGTCTTTCTGTATGAAAGTGACGCAGCAAAGTCCCAAGGGGTTTATTTGTAAGTATTAGGGTTTATATTTTTCTTAGGAATACTTATATGTCTACTATGAAAATCAAAATAAAAGTAGGAAGATGATTTATTTTATATTCGATATCTTATGTAATAATGTTTAAGGGCATTATTATTATGTAGATATATACATATTTATATACAGGGCTTCCTAAGCGATTACTATTAAAGTCGGGGCAAGAATTCAGGCGATGCACGTCACAGATTGACAAAATTACTATAACTATATGAAGTCAATCAAAGCGACTGCACCTGAAATAGCTGCAACCCCCAATTCAGATGACATGCAAATTGTATTGCCACAACTGAAAATGTATCATTAAAATTATGAATTGTGACACAGCATAAAGCTTTATGCTGTGCTAGTGATAACTGCAACGTCTGCAACCCATAATACATATAACAAAAATCTATCAAAATTCGATTAATTGAAACAAAAATAGATTATAAATAATTTCTCAAATGAACTTTATTTAATAACTGGACAATGAGTTTTATAATATATATTATAGTACAATCATAATTATAATTAAATTCTGCTAATTAAATAAAATTACTACAATATTAAACAATTATACATTTTTTAGTTATTTACTATTCATGATAAGAGAAAAAAACATTTACATATTTAAGCAAATTGAAACCTTTCACATATTTTCTTAATCGGGATTTTTTGTTGATGATGAAAATAATAATGATGCGCCAGGAATAAAACTATTTTTATTTCCAGCATGAAGTATAATAAACCTAAAAATATATTTCTACATTAATAATAAACCCCTTTTTTATTATATACAGGGGTCCCATCATTTCAGAAACGAATTTTTACGAATATTTACCTTTTCCCTTCAGTTTTGTTTTTTTTACACTTTCTTTATTTCCATCTTGCCAGGATCTTTGTACAGAACCATACTCAAAGATCCACATCTCATCTAAATACACAAATTGTCGAGGATAACCCAATGAAATATTTTTTACATATTTCTGTAAAAAAGTGACGCGGCTGAAAACAATATTTGGCAATTCCATTAATCCTCTATTTGGATTATCTGTTAGAAATTTGAAACCTATTTTTTTTCAATATTTTGCCCAAGCTACTCAAACTTCCTTTGTAAATGTCACGTTCAATCAATAGCTCTGAAAGGGATTGTCTGGTAATATGTTGTTCTAAAACTTTAATAAATATTTCCATGCATTATTTTAATAAATACTCACTGTTTCTGTACATTTCATAAATAAAATCTCGAATTGCTGCTTGGTCAAAGTTATCAATGTCGCATACAGGCTTTGTTGTTGATCCAGTTCTTTTAGGGCTACCTAAAGCTTCCCCAGTCTGAGTTTTTTTGGAAACGTTGCTAACAACACTCAAACTTATGTTTAAAGCATTAACAACTCTCTGAAATTTACTGGTTATGTTATGATATATAGTTAACTTCTGGAATTATACTTGCCTCTCTTACAGCAGTTAATGGTAACAGTGGTCCACCGGCATCTCTCTCAAAATAATATATTAAAGAATAAATTAATTCCTGGATATCTTTACCAAATGCCGTCGGCATTATGACAGGTAACCTAAAAATATAATGCATTGATTTGTTTTCACACAAATAAATCTTGCTCTACTTACCAGAATAACATTAATAATACAATTATATTAGTTCTGAAAAGCACTGATGGTAAATAAAACAAGGAAACAACAATTAATTAAAAGCGCGAGAGAATGAAATCAACAATAAAATAATTCGAATCAATAAAGTCGACAGTAAATCGATTTAAAATATCGGTGCTTTTATAAATTTAATAAATTTATACTACCAACCTTTCGCGACGAAATACGATTTAATTAACTTCTATTTCTAAAAATAAGACAAAAATGCTAAGGATTATGAAGCCACATTGAACTGTACTTATTTCTGAAAAAGGCTTAATAATTTGGTGTCAAGAATTACTCTTTTTAATGTAATTAATACTTAAAAATTATGTTGGCATTAAAATGTTTTCAATTACGTCACTCGTGACGTGCATCGCCTGAATTCTTGCCCCGACAATACAAACCATACAAACACAAATATAGGCAACCAGTTATACCGCGCTGCTTCACAATGACCAGAAACCAGTCTAGAACAGTGCTGGAAATCTGGTGGCCAATCACGACAGATACTTAATTAACCCCTTCATCATGATCCAAGTTTAAGAGTGTGTAATCGAACACCATCCTGCCAATAACACAGAATATACGCCAGTCTAGGAACCAGATTTGGCGTACAGGACTGTACGAATTGTAATCGCGACGCGATTTTGGGTTTATATGTACCAGTTGCAACAAATTTTTGCAAAACCTCGATGACACACAGAACAGCTTGAAATATTGTGGGTTGTGTGTATTTAGTTGGCATAAAAGACGAAATATTAGTAAATCACCGAACTTAGCTATCAGGAACACATAAGTGTTGTGGTATAATTTGATATAAGTACTATACTTATTATTCAAACTATTTTGAATACTAAATACGTAGGTATTTAGAACACCAGGTAATGTACACATTTTATTCATAGTTCAAATGTGTTTTTAGAGGCAAAATATTAAAACATAATATTTTTAGTCGCAAGCTCTTCTATAAAATCCAAGATAAAATCCTTATTTTACTATAAGGAACGTAACCAGACTGCAACCAACAGCTACTCTCCGGGCTATGTGCCCCGCCGTGCGCTGAATTACAAGTTACAATCCTGGTGTGTTAAGTGTAGTAATTGCATATTATCAACAGAACACTAATGCTTCAATTGCAACAAACACCGGCCGAAAGACTGATCCTACTTAAAGGACCTCTCGTACCAGTCGTCACACACCACTTGCAGACTGCAATTTCGAGCTGTTGGCTCTTGTCAGTGCAAGGTAGGCATGTGACGAACGACACGAGGATCCCTTGACTATTTGGTACATCTCGGTATCCTTAGGATAGCGACATGCAAAACAATCAGCAGGCGCCATCTAGCAGTCCAGTGTCTGTTACAGGCGAAAAATAAATGGCCTGACTGGGCTTAGCATAGTTCAAATGTGCTTTTAGAGAGCGGAATATTAAAACATAGTATTTTTAGTCGCAAACTCCTCTACCCAAGTAACACAAATTGCGTTTTAAAAACTCTATGACTATCTACTCCACCTTTTTATAAAGCTTTATACTTTATAATTAAGAGTTAACAACAATAGTCCAGTATTAATGAAGTATCCATATACCCAAAATAGGCACAGTTTATACAGCCTTGGTAAATTCTGTAAAAGGTACATAAATGCTTAAAGTACCATTATGGCAACCTCTTTGTTTCGTCTTACCAGTTGTTATAAATTATGTTATGACTGCTAAGAAGTTGTTATATAATTGCTGCAAGTAAGTTTTTCTGCAGTAAAAATTCCTTTAAATGTTGTGATTTACTGTTTGCAGTTATAAAGCATCGATATCACAGCGTCTCTAACAGTTTCAATGTAATAACTTTCTTATGGCAAATTATTAGGAAGCTGAATGAATATTTCCTGCGAATTAGTGTATGCTGTGGTTCGTAGAAAACTAAATTTGTCATGCGAAGAAAATTTTTCTGTTGAAATATGCTATTCTACTTCGAAATAAATAGACGCGCCTCCAAAACTCCTTGAATTTGATAAATTAAAATTATTTAAAAAAATATATTTTTTAATTTTTTTCTATAGAATTGTTTTAAAATGATAAGTCACATATTTTGAATACCCCATAAGTGATTGCTATAAATATTTTGCAAAGTTTTCCTTTTCAAGTGTTAAAAGTTAATAATACCTCAAACCGGTATAACAATGGCCGCCCTGTCATATTTACTTTTAGAAAATACAATATGGTTCCCTATAAGTATCCAAGGAAGGTCACTACAGAAGCAGTTATATATTCTTAAAACACAACTTTGGCTGTGTAGAAGTAGTAGTAGCAGACAAAATCCTCGGACAGGTGAATTTACTTTGATAGAAATCCACATTTTGAGGGATATAATATCACTTTTGTTTAAATTTCAGACCTAATTTTTTATTGATTTTGCTAGATTTTTGTAGTTTGTATTGAGAAAATGACTGCATAAAAATTTTTGCTACATAGCAAGAAAAATTCTAAACCAAATCAAATGACATTGGAGGTTATAAAATGCAGTAGTTTAGCTGTATAAGAGTTCTATAACGGCGGAAGTTTGCAGCTACATAGCTCCAAAACAGAATTTCAGTTGAATAAATGCTTTATAAAATACTCCTTATACTATACGTAAAAAGCATTTATAAATAATCTATATTAGGGCTGACATAAATGGCATTTGGCTTAAATAACTACATTGCTGTAAAATTTTGCTTTAAAACTCAATGTTATAAAGCCATTATAGAAAAATTCCTAAGCTGTAAAACAGATGTATAAATGTTATATAGAGGTTTATACACCTCTTATAAATATACATGGTGTGTATCTGTATAATAGACCTTACTAAGCCTTATATAAATTAAAAAAAACTGTATGAGATGCTTTAATAAAGAAGCTTTATATTTATGCTGTGAAAGCATTTTACCAGTAATCTTATTCCACCAAGTTACTTTATAAGCTGTTTAGTGTTGAATAAAGCTTCAATATAACCAATTTTCTTTACAAATTGCCATAATGTGTTATTTATAAAGCTTAAAGTGTAATAAGAGGGCGACGTGTGTTACTTGGGTATAAAATCCTTATTTTACTATAAGAAACATAACCAGACTGCAACCAACAGCTACTCTCCGGGCCAATGTCAGTTTTGGTTTCGACGATGTTTTTGTCACCTATATCATCTAGTTGTCCCGCAAATGTAGTGTCATTGGCAAACAGAATTAAAAAGACCAGCATAACATGTGGTAAATTATTAACATATATTAAGAACAATAATGGTCCCAGAACACTACCCCATTTGGTATATGCATTGCATTTATCATTATTTGGATCTCAAGTAAATAAATGTTTTCAGGGGACGGTAGATGGAGACAAGTCATAAGGAGATGTGCCTCTGTGGCAGATACAGGAGTAACAGGCGTTTGCAACTGGGGAGTTTACGAAAACGGAATTTACTGGGAAGAATGTTATTGCTCGGAGGACGAATGTAATGGAGCTAATTTTATTCAGCTTTCCAAAGTCCTGTCTTTCATGTCACTAGGACTCATGATATTAAGGCAGTTTTAAGCTTTTTTTTCTTTAGTTTGGGTACCTATAATGTAAACAACTCCTTCGAGATACGACAACGACCTGTTTTTAAATCACTATTACTAGGATTGGTAATTATAGTATCATTATTTTCAGTCCACCTTAAAATAGCCAAAGCGAGTAGTGCCTATTGTAAACGTTATCATAAATGTCTTAAATCAATACATAAAAGTCAGAACTGTAAGGAAAGAAATAAGAAAGTCATAGTTTGTCCTATATAAGTAAATAGCATGTTTCAAAATTACCAGAAAAAAGAATTTTAAAAAAATATGACTTATGTGTGACAGTCCTAGTTACGGTTCTGATAAAAGTATTTTTGAGAACTCCACACGACAAAAAATTATTGTATGAGGAGTTAGCCTCATTGCTCCCCTAATTTTGAGAGGAGGGGGGGGGGGGCATTATTATTATTATTTAGTTGTATACACTTTATGATGACGAGAACTGAGCTTTTTTTTTTAGCGTGTTTTATATTATTATACAGAGTGTTACATAAGTAAGAGGACATAGAGCAACTACGCATCCCAGCTGACAATTTAGGTGTCGACGACTTCAGCTAAAGGAAAATTGACCAAAGCAGGTCGAAATTAGTTAAAGTTCAGTTGGTTAAGTTAGGTACAGATAAATTATTAGTGAAATTAATGCCCTAAGAGGTTATGGCTAATATTTTAGTAACTATTGTCACCTAATAATGGAGGGAGTAGTTAAAGGTGACCTATTTGAAACAATTTGGTAGCGTAAATAAGGGGATATTTGTGACCCGATAAGTATATTTTCATTAAATAACTTATTAAGTTGTTGACGTCATCAATATACCTTGATAGGAAATATTAGTGAAGTGTATTTAAATGACTAAACAGGTGATTGAATATTTTTAACAAAGCACTTCACTTATTACCTAGTAGACGCCAAAAATTGCCTGTTTTTCACTAATCTCT
This sequence comes from Leptura quadrifasciata, assembly GCA_963675555.1. Lineage (NCBI taxonomy): Eukaryota > Metazoa > Arthropoda > Insecta > Coleoptera > Cerambycidae > Leptura > Leptura quadrifasciata. The sequence continues at coordinate 2,125,133 of OY776679.1, forward strand.
GAAGTTGAGGTCAAAAATATTGGTGGAAATTCAATCGTGCCACCTTTTAACACATTTGGTCTTATGTATATTATATACAAATCAAATCAAAATATACTTTATTGCCCAGAAGAATATTTCTTATTGACAAAGTGATGTATAAACAGGTAAATAGAAAAAAAAAAAGAAATAAAATGTATACACATATATATATATATATATATATATATATATATATAAACACGTAAGTAAAATAGATAAAAATACAATATATAAACAATACAAAAAATACTACAGAACCTAATCGTTTACAGGTAAAAGTTAATATGTACATTTGAGCACATTACAATGTATTGTCATAAAATTCGTTTAAATTATAATAAGGCTTTACAACGAGAAGATTTTTTACTGCCTTCCTGAAATGAATATTCGAATTGCTCAGTCTGTATTCAGCATTGATGGTGGATGCATGTAATCGAATCAGAGTGGAGTTAAATTGTTGTAAAGATTATTTTCATACCCAGTGCGACTTAGTTTAACCTCTAGCGATGAGTAATATCCAGGCAGGCCCTTCAGCTCCTAAGAGGCCTAAGAGGACTCCCAAAGCTCTTTTCTTTGTATTTTAATGTGTTTTTATAAAGTTTTAATACTGAAAGGAGCATTGTTATTTGTAGATTGACAAAACCTACCCTTTATATGTGTGACGTCATATGGCAATATCAGCACTGTAGATAAAATTCTATCAACAATGCCAGTGTCGTCATATGGCGTTTTTGTTTTTTCCTTAGTTTTAATTCAAAATTTACATTTCTTATATCTAATTGGATTGTTATAAAAAGTTTTGTCAATTAAAAAAAAAACCTACTCAGCATCAGGGGGTTACCTAGCAAAATCCCATCAGCAGTTAATGTGTTAAGAAACATTGCGAAAAAGTAGTAAAATATGGAACTCCAGAAACTCGACATGGAAATTTAAACTTTGTTTTTGCACATAATTTAATTAATAAATATTCGTGGAACATATTGAATATTGAATTATTGTTCGAAAAAATAGGGTACCAAGTCAAAAAAACGGTTCCAGAGTAAACATGCGCACAAAAAAAGTTACAGACAGACCGACTGACAGACAGGAAATTTTTTTTTGCTCAAATTTAAAATCTCGATGTTTCATGACATTTTGAGCCTATTTCAACAAAAAAAAATTAAAATTTTTTTGCGTTACTATACTTCCACTGGATATGGAAGTAATTGAAAAATAAAATTTTATATAGGTATACGTATATTCTTCGCCTTTAGAATAATAGGTATTTTTAAGGGGGTTAGTAATATTTTAAGGTACAAAGCCTTATTTCAACAGAGAAAATTCATTCCTAAGTAAATTCTCGCGTATAAACCGTGCTAATTAAACAATTGTCTAAGATAAAAATATGTCTCATGAGTAGTTAATAAGTACTTGTTATTATAAACCATGTAAGTATATAGTTTTACCTTTTTGACGAAACAGTTTTAAAGGAAGTTTGAGCACGACGCCATAGGCGGAGTGCCTCAATCTTTCGAGTGCGATATGGATAATCCACTTGAGTTGTACAATATACTTTTTCTACGACCGGATGAAGAAAAAACTACAAATAATAGTTTTAATCAAATTTTAATATACAAACTTAGCTTCTGCTAAATCTTATGCCCTAGGTGCAAACATTTTATAAAAGCTTCAGTAGCCTAGCGGTTATATGCACGCTTAAGAGATCATAGGTTCAATCCCCACATATAGCTACTTTTTTTTTTGTCATAACATACCTCTAAAATTTTGTCTGTATATAATAATTTCAATAAAATTTTAGGTGGTATACCGTTTATCCATTCTTCACTGGAAATCAAATTTTAATATACAAACTTAGCTTCTGCTAAATCTTATGCTCTAGGTGAACACATTTTATAAAAGCTTCAGTAGCCTAGCGGTTATATGCACGCTTAAGAGATCATAGGTTCAATCCCCACATATAGCTACTTTTTTTTTGTCATAACATACCTCTAAAATTTTGTCTGTATATAATAATTTCAATAAAATTTTAGGTGGTATACCGTTTATCGATTCTTCACTGGAATCACTCATTTTAAATTATTTTCTAGCTCAAACTGCGCGAATACACACTGACAATTACTTTGACAGCTTACGCACTAACTTCAATTTTTCTTAAACGAATAGTTGCCTATGTACTTAATACACGAACTGTGATTGGTCGATTTCATATCCATCCTAGAACATATATGAAATATATCCATTCAGTTAACTGGAATGGCCCACTTATCCATTCTACAGACTGTACGGAAAACAGCAAATTTGCATAAGGAAGTAGAAAAACACCATTTAAGTAGAGTCGACATCGAATTTATGTCATATTTCGCATATTAAATTGGTGGCGTCACCTGTTCGACATCGAATCGCACCTAAATTGTTAGCTGGGATAAATCAGTTAAAATATGATGACACAAATAATAAACGTAATTTTCTAAAAATACCTAGGATTAAGAAAGTTTCAGTATTAAAAGTTTTGCATAGTCTAAAATAAAACTCGTTTGCATAGTAACAGATAGATAAAATAGTTCTGTGACATTTTATGAACGATCCACCTCTAAATAAAAGACTTTAGAGGATAGCGTCTTCCTAGGGGTGCAACCGGAACTGGGTTAGGTTAGATCGTCATATGGGTCTTGTTCTATGTCTTCTAACTTAATAGAACATCCTGTATATATATTTTTTGAATTGTTTTTATATACATGTTTTTTAGAATCTCATTACGTACTGTGGTACAAGCCCACTGCCTATTTTACTTCACAACGTTACGCCATGTATCATACTGTAAAATAAACAAACCCAGGTTGGTTTAAATGTTTGGTCGTACTGATCATCATGCACTAGGTTCGTTCTCCAACTCCAACACTAGTAAAATCAGTAGTTAATGGTTGTGTGTCTGCGTTTTTTCAAAGATATAACTCCCTTCCAGATGGCCTTGGCTTTCGGTTTGAAGGTTGTCTAATGTGTGTTAATTCAAAAGTTGTTACCACATTTTTCTGGTTTGTCCAGTTTTTTACGCCTGTTATATCCAATTGTTTTATTTTATTGCATTGCGTAGTTAGGCACAGTAGGCAGTGCTGCGGACACACCCTTATGTTGATATTGAACTCCAATTCTTATACACCTTTTTATATATTTATTTGAAAAAATGTTTTGTAGATGATTTTACTTGATATTTTTGAGGAAGTTGGTCTCTTACACTTCTGCAAATATCTCTAGCAATAACTTTAAGAAATTGCATTTGTATTTATATAATATTCTAATTTAAAAAAAAAACTGCTGGCCCTCAAAACATATCACATAAATTTATTAAATTAAAAATTAAAATATATATTTAGATTCGGATTGCAATATTTTCTTGCTTTAATCAAAAAACTGACTTAACTACAACAGAAAACGTATGCAGGATATACATTTTGGAGGAACCCTTGTAAGATTGGATTATTTCTATTGTTACAACAGCATAAATGCAAAACGTAAACATTTGACCACTTTATGCAATGCTTTAGAAACAAATTTGCAAGTAAATCCCAAAAAGCATATCTCCATACCTCTTTCCATTTTGAATATATTTTAACTCAAATTTTCCATTGGAATTTAAAATATTATTGTGCAGTGACCAGTGGTTTATAATAAATTACGGCGTTTTTGCCATTGATGGTACGTAGCATTATGGGAATTAATTTCTACGTACAATTGTAAAACCGCCTCTTCAATCCGTCCTATGTTTTTTATCCATTGTTACTAAATGTTTATATATATATACAAATTTAGCTGTCTAATATTAGGAAAATAATTGTTATTTTGTATTTTTCATTTTAATAAAAAATTAGGAAAGATATTGTTTTTACGAGTTTTACTTCTGCGATTTTTAATGCTGCAATTATTGGGCGCAGTATCTGCCAAATTTGATGCTCACTATAAAATTTAATCAAGCTGTATTTAAAATATTTCAGCTAAATGTACAGTATGTGAATTTACCATAATGGTCTTAACATTAATTGTGGTATTCTGTCCATATTCTTTCTTTCTTTTTTGAGTTTTTCTGCCACATGTATCCTCTCTTGAATATTATCACAGAATCTACAAAAAAAATAACAAAATTAACCAGTGTTTTGGAAAAGTAACCTCCACGGCTGTGAGGTTTATGTGATCCACCTCATGTTGAAGTCCAAAAGATATTCCGAAACAGGTGAGCGGGAAGAAAGAATTCTATCGAATGGCCACCAAGATGTCCATATCTAAATCTATTCAATTTAATACGGTGGTCGACTCAAAAGCGCCGACTGCTAGATTCGTTTTAACAATGTGGAAGCAGAGCCCGGAATTACTGCAGAAGTTGAGAGAATGGAAAATGTTGAGTTGGACAACGTTATACATGCGCCGAACATGATCTAGTTATAACAAACACCATTTTCCGACAAAAGGATAAATTTAAAGGCACCTGGCGTCACCCCAGATCAGGTCACTGGCATCTACTGGACTATGTTATCGTACGTAGGAAGCATCTCAAGGACGTCCAAATTACAAAGGCGCGCATTGATAGCGAATGTTGGACCGATCATCGTCCTGTTGACTCTAAAATGAAAATTGTTATGAGACCCAAAACACCGAAGAACTCAAGTAAAACGTAGACCCCGTCTCTGTATTAGTAAATTGCGTGACCAACAAACCGTCGAACAGCTAAAGCAAAAAGTTCAAGAGAATTTGAGTGCACTAGAAGAAACCAATTCTGTAGATGTCGCTACTACCTGGACACAAATTAAAGACAGTTTAAAAAGTGCGAGTGAGGAAATTCTTTGCACTGCAGCAAGTAAAAAACAGGAGGACTGGTTCAATGATAATGAAGCTTTTATACATGAACTTCTTGACCGCAAACATATTGCCTTACAAAACGCTATCAACCACCCCAACGACTCATCAAAAGCAGAAGCTTTTACCCAATCTAAGTATGAAACGCAACGCGAAATCAGAAGAATAAAGAACGAGTGGTGGGCAAGCAATGCCAAAGAAATTCAAAGGTACGCCGATTCACATGACTACAGGAATTTCTTTCAAGGAGTAAAAGCAGTGTACGGCCCCAGTCGGAAAAATATGTGCCCTATTAAAGATTTAAATGGAAATCTTCTCAAAGAAGACCAGGAAATAAAAGCCCGATGGAAAGAACACTACTCTAACATTCTTAACCAGCAAAGTCAAGCCAATCACGATATTATAAATCTTATCCCTCAATATGACACCTTCGAAGACTTAGATAAACCACTAACAACGGAAGAGATCTTAACCGCCATTGGGCAGCTAAAAAATAACAAATCTCCCGGCGCCGACTCACTCCCAGCTGAGATCTTTCTGTGTCGTCAGAGCTCATACCCTACCTCAAAAAACTGTTTGATGTCGTGTGGGAAAGTGGTCAAGCTCCGCAGGAGTTTCATGATACACTTTTAATCAACCTCTTCAAAAACAAAGGGAGCGCTGCGGACTGTGGAAATTACAGGGGTATAGCTCTCCTGGCTGTTGGAGGGAAGATACTCACTAAAGCGATGGCAAATAGGCTAACACATGTTATGGAAAAGTTACTTCCTGAAACACAAGAGTGGCTTTAGACCAAACCGAGGCACGTCGGATCTAATCCTCACACTTAAACAGCTTCAAGAATAAGCACTCGAACATCAAGGAGAAATTCACATGGCCTTCATTGATTTAACCAAGGCGTTTGACTCGGTGGACAGGGAAGTGCTTTGGAAAATTATGCTCCGCTTAGGTATCCCTAGAAAATTTGTGGAAGTATGTCGCAGTCTACATACAAACAACAACGCCCAGGTTATGTATAATAATGAGGCAACCGAACCTTTCCAAACCCTCACTGGAGTTAGGCAGGGATGTGTCCTGGCACCCCTACTCTTTAATTTGTTTACCACCGCTCTAACAATTATTGTTGACAACAAACTGACAGTCAGCGGAATAGGTCTCTCAGATACCGTTCTGATGGCAGTCTCTTTAACATAGGGCGCTTTAGAGCTTTCACGAAGACACGCACACGATTCATTTGTGATCTCCAGTATGCGGATGACTGTGCACTTTTAGCCTCTACGCCGGAAGAGCTTCAAGAACTTTTAGATGTGTATGCCCAGAGCTATGATTCCTTGAGACTTAAAATCAACATTGGAAAGACTAAGATTATGTCAACTCCTCATCAAGTGAACCAAATAGACATTACACTTAACGGAAATTCTCTTGAAGTGGTGGATCAGTTCAATTACTTAGGCAACGTTGTTAATGACAAAGCAAAGATGGACAGCGAGATTCGCAATAGAATTAACGCTGCATCTAGAGCACTCTGGGGACTTAGAGAGAGAGTATTTGACAACCACGACCTTGCTTTGTCAACGAAAATGGCTGTCTACAGAGCAGTTGTCATTCCAACACTGCTATATGGATGTGAAAGCTGGGTCACTTACCGTCGTCATGTGAAAGAATTAGAACGTTTTCAGCAAAGACACCTCAGAAGTATGATGAAAATCCGTTGGTTCCATCACATATCAAACGTGGAAGTACTTAGGAGAGCAAACAGCCTTCCAATTGAGGTTCTTATTTCAAGAGCGCGCCTAAGATGGGCAGGTCACGTTCATCGTATGCATGATAACTGCCTTCCTAAATGTACACTTTATGGTGAATTGCTAAGCGGTAGAAGAAGGCGTGGCGGTCAACGAAAGAGGTTCAAAGACATTCTCCATGAAAATCTAAAATCCTGCGGTATTCCAGACGAGCAATGGGAACAACTTGCAGCGGACAGAACCGAATGGCGAGGGGTTGTGGCCAACTATCAAGGAAATATTGCTGCAAGAAGGCCGAATCCAAGACCTAACCAGGTCTATGTTTGTCCTGACTGCGGTCGACATGTGCTCTCCCGAATTGGCCTCTATAGCCATAGTCGTGTGCACCGTAGATGAATGGGAATTACAATAGACTACACCTTTTACTTGTTTTTTATTACACACAATCTATCGACTGTAACATTTTTTTATACTCGGACTCGAGTAAAGGCTAATAATAATAATAATACATATCGCGCAATATAAATCCGTATTAAACAAGGTCACTTGCTTTTTCATCTTATTACGTGGATATTTTTTCGGCTGGCTCAAACACTAGCTTAACATCCCTCACTCTGTAATAATTATATTAATCTATAAGATATAGAAACGGCGGTTCCTATCAAAATTTAGTCAAAGAAGTTTTTATATGAAATTTCTAATAGGGATGCCTTTTGTCATTTGAAATATTTAAAAAAGAAAATAAGAGAAAATTTATTTCCCGCACCAATCCCGTAACTACTCTTAGAAACCAAAACATTTAAATGAAAATTTGTTAAAATGTGTAAAGTTTATTACCCTAGCACACCATTAAATTTATTTTTTGTCGCCGATAGAAGGTATTTAATTATAAGATACACTGTATACGACAATGTTAAATTAACGATTGGTGTCAGGCAACCCAAATTACACTGCGGTGTATAGTGGCTTGCATAATATTTCCATGCTGTTACCTGGTCATTTTTCACTTTACGCTTCTTGGCCATTTTGTCCCAGCATTCCTTGTGCTAGGTTTTTATTCATTCCGTCGCGGCTAATTTTTAGTAGCTACCCGGCAGTAATATATTACGTTTTCATTAATCATTCATTTGAATTAACTTTTGCTAAGAAAACAGATACCTGCAGAAATCAGTGACCTGACGTCCATAACATTAAATCAACTGTTTGTATTAGGCAACACGAATTACTCTGCCTTGTATAGTAGCTTGCCTAATAGCGACGACGGGTCAGTAATAAGTAATGGCCATGGAAATATGATGCTTCCTGATTGGAACAAAAAGTTGTTTGTTATTCTGCCAAAGCATCTATCACACTTGTAAAAAGCAATGGAAAATTGACTCACTCCTTCAATTAGCCGGTAAATAAGTAAACAAAAACATTAATAATTATTACAAGTAGGTAGGGCACGTAGGCATTTCTACTCGTTTATGACGAGATGTTGAATAATAAATGAGATTACTTAAATGCTCGATGCTCGTCTGCTATAAATAAAATGAGCACTAATTCACTAATTAAATTAGTAGGTTTGTGTGTACATTTTAAATATTATTTAATGTTTCTTCTTGATAGAATAATATCTTTATTAAATAATGCGATATAGCTTGTGTAGGTAGGTATATGGTATATCTATTTTGCATATTATTCTGAGATGAAGCAGTAAAAAAACTATATCGATTTGTAACAAAAGAGATTCTCAGCTTCGTTTTTATTTTTAAACGCTATTTTAATCGACTCGCACTTTCTCTGTTTCTTTGAGTCAAATCTTGTAATCGATTTTTCAGCCATTTCCTGCGAAAGGTTGATAAACTTTATAAGTTTATAATATAAGGTTTGATGTGCGTCTTTTACCTTACATTTACAACTGCATTTGATCTTATTATTTGTGTGCGCAAGAAAGACGAGGTGGAGAAATTATTTATAGTTTAATGAAAATATACTGTTATGTGCACGCCTCCGCCACTGCCTCGTAGAATATACGAGAAGGGCCAGAAACGCCGCGAGGGATAGACTGGAACGTTCGAGAATAAACTCAAATTCTTCTGGCATTGATGAGATTTCTAACACATTATTAAAAATAATTGGTGTGTATATAGTTTGTCCTCTCAGTTATATAATTAATCTATGAATTAGAACAAGGCATATATCCCAAGAATTTAAAAATATCTAACGGACTAACCTAGGTAACTAACCTCTTTTACTTCCACGTCCAGTGAAAGTATAGTAATGCAATTTTTTTTTTTGTTGAAATAGACTTAAAATACCATGAAACGTCGAGATTTTAAATTTGAGCGAAAAAAATTTTTCTGTCTGTCGGTCTATAACTTTTTTGTGCGCACGTTTACTCTGGAACTGTTCATGATATTGACTTGAAATTTGGTACACTTATGTATTATGACGAGATCTAGAACTAGATTATATTTTGATCTAATTCCGTTGAAGGATTCGGGGTAAATGGGGTAATTAAGTGTAAATAGGCAAAGCAAGCAGGTAAGTGTCCATAAAATTGCAATTTAGAGCTTGTCCGAAAGGCCAAGGCCTCAAAATTTTTTTTGGCATCAGCCACCCTCCATTATCACCCCCCTATACCACCCCCACACTATTAAAGGGGAGTAAAAAAAAATTCAAATGTGATTTAGTGTGTATACAAGAACGAAACGTCTCAAAAACATTTTTTGGCGTTAGTTACTCCCTCTACCACCCCCATTGCCATCCCCGCCGTATTATTAAAGGGAGTAAAAAACTAAATTGGGATTTAGTGTGTATACGAGAACCAAATGCCTCTGCAAATCTTTTGGCATTAGCCACCCCCTCTACCACCCCCATTGTCACCCCCACCCTATTATTAAAGGGATTAGAAAATTAAACTGAGATTTAGTGTGTGTACGAGAACCAAGGGCCTTTAAAATTTATTTTGGCATTAGTTACCCTCTCTACCATCCCCACCCTATTGTTTAAGGGAATAAAATATTAAGTTGGGATTTAGTGTGTATACGAGAACCAAGGGCCTCTAAAATTTTAGTGACATTAGCCACCCTCTCCACCAACCCCCATTGCCATCCCCACCCTATTATTAAAGGGAGTAAAATATTATATTGGGATTTAGTGTGTATAAGGCTTTGATACAAATATCTGGATGTAGAAGTAGTGATTCCTTGGGCAGCGGTTTTTAAAAAAGGTGATCCGAACTTAGTTATCAACTGTAGAGGAATCAGCCTATCACCCAGTATATTAAAAATCTTTGAATCTGCAATTAGTATGCAGCTTCTAGATTTTCTTACAACTAATAATATACCCTCCCAAAATCAACATGGATTCATAAAACAGAAAATATGGAGTTAGGGGTATTGCTCATGAATAGTTCAACTCATATTTGTCAAAACGCCTCAACAGGTAAACATTAAAGTTTCTCTTTCCAGCTTGGCAGCTATTAATACTGGAGTGCCGCAAGGATCTATATTAGGTCCAACGCTTTTTGTGATTTTTATTAACGATATGATAAATTATTTAGAACATCGATTGTGCTCAATCGTGTCATATGCAGATGACACTAATATTTTGATTAAGTGTAAGAATTTATCTGATGCGGAGAATTGTGCCACTTTAATATATAAATTTAAAAAATAACTATTGGGTTGGAAAAAAAAAACAAATTATGTATAAACCGCGAAAAGACAATGGTTGTAGTTTTGAAACCTCACAGTCTAGACCAAATGTAAATAGTAGTCTAGTTTTTGATGGCAAGACAAATATCAAGTATTCTGAGAAGTCAAAAATGCCAGGGTTAAGGGTTGATTGTCATCTTAAATGATGTAGTCATATACAGGATGTCTGTACAAAATTGTCTAAAGTCTGCTATGCTTTAGTTTTAAGATCCAAACATTGCAGCTTATCAATTATAAGGCAATTGTATTTTGCATCATTTCTTTCTGCCATTAAATAAATATGCGATCGTTCATTGAGGCCAATCACCTGGTGCTCATAGTGTTTTTCTTCTACAAAACCGAGCAGTGCTCAGTGGCTGATTCAAAATACAATGAATCTTGTAGGGATATTTTCAAATCGTTAAATATTTTAACTATGACATTTGTATATATTTATGAACTTATTTGTTTTGTGTATAAAAATAAAACAAATTTAATTGAAAATAGAGCTCAACATTTGTTCAGTACCAGAAAGAAAGATCTCCTTATACCACATAAACAAAACAGCGTTGTATCGTTCATTCGACAAACCTACACTCTTCACAAAAGTATCACTTTTAAACGTAATAAAACAATACATTATTGCTAATGGCAACGCAGAGCCTTCTAAAATGTCAAATTTTAATGCCATGAAATGTGTAAGAAATGTCATGATTTTCTGACGTTTGAAGAAAAATGCTTATTGAATAATTGCTAACAATTTCTCAAGTGTAATAGAGAATAATACGCATTTAAAATGTCAAAACAAATTTATTTTTACAAACTACAATTAGGCAACACATAGTCTACGAAGAAATTTTATCACTTAAGTTATTTACAGTATTTATTGGGGTGGAATTATTTTATTGACAATATGACAATATACCTATTTGACATAGTTTATATTAAATTAAATTCCTACCTTAGGTAGGTATTAAGGAGAGTATTGTTAATAATATAAATATCTGAATTTACTACAAACAAAATGGTACGTATATTATTGAAAGATTTGGTCCAGTAAGGTATCTGCTAATGGGTGACATTGGCGTGGGTACATTTCATGTTCTTTTTATTAAACAGGTACCAACCATTTATTGGTTCACTTCTTGGCATTTTACTTATAGTACTATAATTGTATAAAGGTAACAAACATTCAGCACCCACCTTCCTAACAGAGACTGTCTATCTTTTATATAAAATAAAGGAGAAGAGACTATATTAAACTTTTAAAACAAGGCTAACTTTAAAATTAAATATTAACTTTAATGCCGGAAGAAGAAAATAACAGAAACTGCTAAAACGCTTGCGAGTAGAATGTTTGTTCTTAAGCCTGTAGCAGAGTTACATCCATCATAGTCACAGTATTCGCAAAATTCTAGGGTGAGCCCTCTGCTAACTGGATCGTGGCACGTGCTTACCGGCGTGTTGAGATCTATCGGCTGACAACGCCTGACTATGCTGATATAGTTGCTACCTGAAAATTCAAATAAAATAAGTAGATATGTAGAGGAAAACGATAAATGAAAACAATTACAGATGTAGCAATAGTGGTGGGTAGTGCCGATGCTTCATCACGTTTTACGTCTTTTATGTCGCGTGCATTAAAATGAGAGAGAAGGCCAACCATGTGGTCCGCCTTTTTAGCGTCTCACCTCGTACCTCCTTCTCAATTATAGGTTTCTCGCACTATATATACATTTATTATTATCCTTTTGGACTTTAGCAAAGCAATTGGCGCCTTAAATCATGCTCTTTGTGCAAAAAAAATTGATATTTTCAACGTGGCGTTCCACAAGGTAGTACGTTAGGGCCGCTTTTGTCTTTTATATACAGGATGTCCCAATAGTGAGTCAAAGTACAATATCGGCTTTATTATAAGGACACATGCCTACCTTGCACTGACCAGAGCCAACAGCTCGAAACTACAGTCTGCAAGTGGTGTGTGACGACTGGCACGAGAGCTCCTTTAAGTAGGATCAGTCTTTCGGCTGGTGTTTGTTGCAATCGAAGCATTAGCGTTTTGATGGTAATATGCAATTATTACACTTAACGCGCCAGGCTTGCAACTTGTAATTCAGCGCTCGGCGGGCACATAGCCCGGAGAGTAGCTGTTGGTTGCAGTCTGATTATGTTCCTTATAGTAAAATAAGGATTTTATGGAGGAGTTTGCGACTAAAAGTATTATGTTTTAAGATTTAAGAAATTAATTCGCTGTGTGTGTATTACTATTAATTAAGAAGATTTATTTTGCAATTATGTAGACAAGGGATGGACTACAACGACCCAACCACCAAATATTGATTGTAAATATACAGGTTATTTTCTATTCAGGACATTTCAAAAGTGAATTTTCAGAATATTTTCGAATGGGACACTCTGTATATTATTGTATTCTATAGATGTTCTTTCTGATGAATTATAATACTCTTTTGTAGGACAAAAATCCATGCACGTGTTGAATATCTGGGCCGCGACGATTAAAAAAGCACGAGGCATTTATTTTGAAATAAACAACTTTCACTCACTATTATTATTAAGAAGCCTCTTACTACTCGTACTTATAACTGTACTAGTTTGAAGCGCCTACCTACTTACCTATCGTTAATTCGATGCTCCTAGTGGCATCTAATAATCACGTTTGTTGCGGGAATTAATCTTACAACAATTTTTCATCATTTAACAGAAAATTGTGTCCATATTCAAAGATAGATTGATAAATGTAATGTAAACCGTACAACTACTTGAAAATTTCAAATAAAAATGGAAAAACTTTGAAGTGAGGTTGTTGGTTATTTAATTTCTAATACGAGGATGAAAGGTCTTCAGTTGTGAAATATTTTAATTGCAGTTTTTTTGGTTTGAAATGAATTCTATTACATGATTCAGTTTCTTTAAAGGTAGTTGATAGATTGTGCAAAAAAATGTTTCTTAACATATAATATCTGACGTAAAATGAAACTGACAAAAGGGTTATTAGGTTGTTTCCGTATAAGTAATATCGTGAGACGATCAGGAGTTCATTTAACTAACAGGGCGGAGGTACACCACATTTTACATTGAAAGTAAGGAGTAAGTTTTTCCCAATAGGTGGATCGGTATACGCGGTGAAATTGAGTGGCCTGCTTCTCCCGATTTGACCCCGCTTGACTATTTTTTATAGGGTTACTTAAAATCGAAAGTCTACTTCAACAGACCAAATAACGTCGATGATTTCAAAGACAGAATAGGGCAAGAAATTAATCAAATCGCCCCGGAAACGATACAAAATGTTCACTTCCATTATTGTCAAGAAGCTACGAGCGCCCAGTTCGAACATTTGATTTAAACTTTCCATGTTCTTCTGTTTATTTAATATTAAAATTGTAATATTTTTCAATAAAAAAAAAATTAGAGAAATTCAAAAAATCTTCTATTGCTAAAAAGAGAATTAAAAACCCTTTCAAATGAGCTATTACACGCACCCTCGTTCCAAGGTTTAAAGAAATAGCTGTTACTTCGAGGGTGTTAAAGGGGGAGGTATAAAATTATACTAAAACATCGGCAGCTACTGGAAGCGGTTGGAACCTCCCCACTCGGTGGATTTTTGAAGCCGAAAAGAGCATTAAATTGTGTGACAAAACGGCACTAAACGTAATCCAAATCCTTTTCAGATCTTCTGGGGCACTAAAGAAACCTTGAACTTAATGAATTTACAATCATCTATGCGAGTTGTTACCTACATTATCGCTCGTTGAATAATATACTATTAGGATATTAACAAATTTAACATCACTTGAACGACTAAGAAAGTCTAGTTATCCTAAATACTACAGATTTGTAAAGCAACAAACTGAAAATTGGTAAAGTGATAATCTATAATAAATTCACCAACGAAGGTACAGAAAGCATATGATATTGATATTGTTACAACTACCTTTAAAGTTTGTGACAATCCCCTAAAAGTTACAAATATGCCGAAATCTTATTAACATGACATGACACCAACGTTATCGGATGACAAACGATGACAATAATAGTCAAAATTTGCTCATTGCAATCCGATCGCTCGCGGCTGTCTTTGTTAAATGAAACATTAGCATTTCAGTAATTTTACTAGATTTTAGAGGAATATTTGTAGTTTAATTCTTCGATTTGTCTGTATTTATATTTAAAAATGGCACTAAACATAATCCGCTCTACTTCTAAGAAACCCTCACACGTGAATTGACACGTGATGTGACGAGTTTCACGACGTAACGGCTACGCGCATCGATCATGTCATGCGAAATGCGATCTATGCTTCGTATTTGCTTTGTTTTTACTTTTTTTCACGGAAACCAAATCGAAAGGGTGGAAGTGTGATATATCGTTGAAATCAGAACTGCTTTTCAATGGTTCCATTGCAAATTGAAAGTAATTATAAAATAAACAACTTGTTGCGTCAAAATGGCACTAAAGGTAATACGATCTCAACCAAAACCTTTTCAGTTCTTCTGGGGCACTAAAGAAACGCACATGCAAAGTTTCATTCAAATCCGTTCAGTAGTTTCGGCGCTATCGTGCTAACACACATACACACATACACACACACACAGACATTTTTCAAAAACCACTTTTTTGGGTTCCTAGGACCTCAAAACGTATAGATTTGATGTTATCTCAAGTTTTGTTTTTGAACCAATTTTAGTAACCCCTCACAATTTTATTGTGGAGAGGTTAAAAATCTCATTTGAGAATTAAAAATTGACGATTTTAAGATTTTACTCATAAATTGTTAACTACGTAGATAGTGAATGTATCCGTTACTTGTGAACCTCACTGTATATCGAATAACACACAATACTCACCTTTGATAGTTTTTTTCATGCACACATTTTTCTGCCTCCTGAGTGCAGCCTCATTGTTATCACAGGTTTCTAGAGTGGGATTGTTGAAGTTCTGATTGAAATTAGGATTGAAGTTCGGATCGTAGTTCTGCCTCTGGTTGTAATTCTGTTGTAGATTGTCATAGTAGCTGCCGCCTCTTCTCGCCAGAATTTCTGTGGCGTTAAAGTGATCGTTGCAAGCGGGGTCTATGTCGCTGGAGCATTTCCAACACTGCAGCGCAGAGGCTGAAAAAAAAAGTAAAATTAGTTGGTACTGGTCTCTTATAGACAGGAAATAGCCAAGTACTAGCAATGATAATGTTATAAAAACATTTTTTTTTGTGTGATATGCTTAGAAGGTACTAGAGGCTTTAAAAAGGCTCCTTGAGGGACACTCTTTATTGGGTTTATTATATTGCAAATGATTTTTATTGGTTTTGAGCTTCACTACTGTGAAGTAATTTTCAGTTTTAAATTATTCTCAAGAAGTGGTTTGGATCCCACTAAACACTGTAAGGCTCTGTCTTCCACCCAGATAAAGCTGGATCTCCTAGACTGAAAAGGATCATAATATTTCTGTGTTACTCACAGTCGTGAGTAATTTATTACTCACAAGTCATAAGAATTCGTAGATTTTTGGCAGGAAGTGAAATCATGCAACTCAGATTTTTGTTCGTACTTAAACTGGAGGACCGTAAAGTATCAATAACGTACCGAGAAATCCGCATTTTTGTTTTCAGAAACCGGATTCCCAAAATCTGTTGTAATTTGTAGTTACGAGATAAAACCATTAATAGTCGCTATTACATGGTAAACGTTAAAAATAACTATTATTTTGTACCTGTTTAATAAAATATCTTATAAACTACGGAAAATTTCGCACCGATTCCTGATTGCTACTCTATCTACATAATAAGTAATGTGTCATACTCAATTTTAATCAGTTAGTCACTTTATTGCGTTTCACTTTTTCCTCGATATAATTATATTCACACCTGCCTGAAGCAAATGATGGCAAAAAATCAAAAACAACAACAAACACGTAACGGAATCATTTTCATTGGTCTGAGGCATTTACACTCTTCTAGAATGTATCACACTAAAATCGTTCGAAAGTAATAGTACGGGAGATAACGCTGCATTTTTTACCGAATAAATTTCATTTTTAGCTGTTGATTAATATTCAATAATAAATAAAATGAGAGTCAGTGGCTGCACCCGCGGTGGAGCTGAAGGTGACATGTTAAAGTTGTAAAAAAAATTATGCTACGAGTATTTTCATACTATGCCAAAATTTATGAGATGATTTTTTAGATCATTTCCAACAAAAAAATTATAGTCTGCTGTATTGAAGAGCAAAGATTTTACGTCAGTCACATATATGAACCAAATTGAAAATGTTCGAGTATAAAATCATTTTATACCTTATGAACTTTAAGCAGCTGAATTTTTATACTTTTAAAATAACAGAGAAAATCGAGAACAGAGTGTTTCAACGAGGTTTTATCTATTTTTTTTCAAAACCGCTGTATTTTGAGATTTACTCTTCAGGTTGTTAAAATTATGATTTTGAAACGGGCGGGAAATGGCGCCAATAAATAAAGCATTTTCCTCTCTTTTCAACGATATATCACATGCCATATTTATTCATTGGTACTACGTTAGTAATTATAATTTTTTTTTAAACCAATAAGCATTATACTTGCCGTGGAGGAGTATGATTAAATAAAACGATAAAATAATTCAATAAGTTGTTCAAATCTTTGCTATAATAAAACATTAACACAACTAAGAAGAATAAAGTAAATTCAGGTAACAAAAACAAATTAATAATAAAAAGAATATAGCACACAGAATATTAATATTTATCTAATCCTCAAAATAATTTTTAAGATATCATATCAAGTGTTCAGAGTGTCCACCGCGATTTCTTATGCACAATCGAGCGCGGCGAGGCACTGCATTTAAAACATTACTTAGCATTTCGGGGGTAACTGTAATACATGCCTGTTGAATTCGAGCTTTTAGGCCCTCTAGATTTTGCGGTGTCGTCGAAAACATATTGTCTTTAATATACCCCAATACAAAATAATCCATTGGGGTTATATCTGGAGAACGAGGGGGCCATCGAATAAATCTATCGGTACTTATTCAATGTTGAGGCAAAATTTCGTCTAAATAATCTAAACAAATCTGGGAATTGTGGGGAGGAGCTCCATCTTGTTGAAAATATTGAGAATTGTGTCGATTCTTTAAAGGTAGGTCATCTAAGAATTCATTAAATTCATTTCTCAAAAAGTTTAGGTACCTTTGATCACTGAGGTGACCACCATAAAAATAAGGACCTATTAAATTGGTGCCTAAAATACCTATCCACACATTTATTGAAAAACGATTTTGAAACCCAGTCGGTCTATGCCAGTGTGTATTTTCAGAAGTCGATTTGTAATGAATATTGCGATGAAAAAATCCATTATTGGAAAAATTTGCCTCGTCGGGCCAAAGTATTTTACTGCATATTAATGGATCGGCACGCTTCTTTTATAACAGCCACCTACAAAAAATCGTCCTCCTTGGTTTGTCCCCCGCTTGTAAATTGTGAACTTTTTTGGCTTTATAACACCGGTAACCATTCTTCTTTAAAATTTTTCTAGCACTTGTTTTATTTATATGACAAGCAATTTGAATGTCTCTTAATGGTTTCCAAATTTTCTGTATTTTTATTTCTTACATAATTAATAACCCGGTTTACCTTATTTACATTGTCAGTAACACTGTTCTGTTCAACCTTGTCTTCTTCTTTAAAAATGAACCATTATTTTTCAGTTTCGTAGCTAATTTTCTGAACAGAGTTTTATTCGGCTGTAGTGCTTGTGAAAATTTGTTTCTATATTCTACTTGAGCTAATCCAGAGTTAAAATTGCATTGGCAATATGTAACCAAATATTATAACGATCAATGTGAGTGAAAATTATTTTTGAAAATTCTATATTCTTAAACGAATTTGATTGGATGAGAGTTTTAAGTATTAACTGAGATGATGTGTCAACAAATTATATTGTCAAGTTTGTTCATAGCCAACTATTTTAAAATAATTGAAATAATAGTGAAATCATTAAATGCAAACAAATGGATATTATACTTAAATTAATTGGTAAAGACATTTTAACTTTCTGAGCAAGGAGTGACGCTTTTATGAAGGACCTCTATACATTGGCATAACTGCGAATACTCTGTCCATAATTGCTCCATGTTGCTTTCTTGATTATTATTTTGTTTTTGTTATCTGAATTTATTTTATTCTTCTTAATTGTGTTAATGTTTTATTATAGCAAAGATTTGAACAACTTATTGAATTATTTTATCGTTTTATTTAATCATACTTCTCCACGGCAAGTATAATGCTTGTTAAAAAAAATATTGGTTTAAAAAAAATGTTTTCATAATTACTAACGTAGTACCAGTGAATAAATATGGCATGTGATATATAATTGAAAAGGGAGGAACATACTCTATTTAATGACGCCATTTCCCGTCCGTTTCAAAATATTTTTTTTAACAGTCTGAAGGGTAAATCTCAAAATACAGCGGTTTTGAAAAAAAAAATAGATAAAACCTCGTTGAAACACTCTGTTTTGCAAAAGATTTTCGCCTTAGAATTTCTCTCGTATCTCTTCAAATAACGGAGATCCTTGGCCTAGTCGTTTTCCGCATTTTCGATATTTTCCGCCATAACTCTTAAAGTAGGCCATGGATTTTAAATGTCTTTAAACCATTTTGTAGGTTATATAAATCGGCACAATTTTTGTAAAAGTAATTTTTTTTGTACGACCGATATTAAGTGAGATATTCTCAAGAGCCCTGATAAAATGGACAGCCTGTATACAAGATGATAATAAAAAAAACTACTACCTGGTTTAAAGTAGCTATCACCCCCTTTCGATGACACCCTTCCTGGACTAATAACTTGGAATGAATGGATGAAGTGGTTCGTTTTCTTTAAAAACAAAATACACAAATTGTTTTTTTTTCTCTTTCGTTTGTAAAAGTTTGTCTCATTCGATTATTGTAAACTCACCTGGAAGCTTTGAAGAAAAATATTTGGGAGGGATAAGTTGGAGTAGTGGGATGTTCGCAGTTTAAGATTTCTTGGTTTTACAGTACACAATAATATAATTTAAAATCGACACGAACTTGATAATTACGAAAAATCTGTTACGAACTCGTGATTCACAGCAAAGATAGAGTAATTTTGTTGTTAAAAAAATAAAAATCACCGTCAGCTGAACGTTTGTGGGTGGAAAGATCGTCAGTTCATTTGTCAAAGTTACTATGCAACGCTAAAAGCACTGAGCGTGTAGCATGTTTATGACATTGGCTGATGGTCTTACCCCCGTTATAAATACAGCTGACGATTTTCTCTATTATTTTAAAAGTATAAAAATTCATTTGCATAAAGTTCATAAGGTATAACATGATTTTATACTCGAATATTTTCAATATGGTTCATATACGTGACTGACGTATAATCTCCCCACTATTCAATAAATCTCACTATTATTTTTTTGTTGAAATGATCTAAATAATCGTCCCATAAATTTTGGCACGGTATGAAAACACTCGTAGTATATTTTTTTATCTCCACTGCTACTAGAGTAGCTGACGTTCAGATCACTTATGTATTAAGGAAAACTATTATTGTTATGATTTTTAGTCGGTATGAAATGACTCGTCCAAATGCAACGCTACCACTCGGACTACAAACAACAAACATTATATTTGTTGGTTGTGTAATTGTACAAGAATTCAAGGCCAAGGTAAACTGTAATATTGTTCAAATTACTAGGTAAAATCTATTATCGAAAATTACGGATAAATGAATATGTAGAAAGCACGTTTTCTATCCCATTTTATTTCTGTTTGTTTTGTTTATCCTTCTTCATGTTCAGAACATCATCTTCTTTGTAATCGACTATTCTTTGCATTTCTACACTCCTTGATGTATGACATTTAATTACATGAAACCTTATGTTAAAACATTAAAGCCAACCAATTAGATTTTGATTTGCTGTACGTGCTTTAAGAACACAAACAACGACTCTTCAAAAAAGGTAGGATTTTCCAAGGACACCTCATAAATAGTAAACTTTTATTGTATTCCTTTTAAGCGTGCAGGATGTGAACAGATTAATGATGTGAGATTATTTCAAATGTGTATTGGTTCATTTGACGCAAACGCTTCAGTGCAGCCTGTGTAACTGATAACATTGGAAAATCATATAGTGGAAAGCACCTTGAGTTTATGTTATTTTTTTACTTTTAATTTAACTGCAGCATGTCCCTCACAAATTATTCCCACCAACTATTGATTTTCTAGCTTGAAAACTTTATTGATCACAATGATTTTTAAATTTTGACTGTGTTTCACACGAAATTTTAATGGAAAAGTTACAAAAATTTAAAATTACTGGAAATAGTATAACATTATTGAAATAATATTTTTGTAATCGCAGTCAAATTGTTAAATTCAGTAATATTATGTCAAGTACAGAAATTTTAAGCACAGGGGTGCCTCAGGGTTCTATATTGGGACCCTTACTATTTTTAATTTATATTAATGATGTGCCCCTGGCAAAAAAATTTCTCGCATTTAAATGATTTTTTTTTATACATTTATTTAACGTCGGCCTATTTCCGCTACTGAGGCCTAACACCGACGCCTGTAGACGAGCTACCCCCAACCAGAAATTTTGCCGAACCTCTTCCCTTAAGTAGAGTAGGGATCTTTTACTTGCCTAACATTTAATAGACAAGGGACCGACGGCTTTACATCCCCTCCGAAGGATGGTATATCTCCTATACAACCCCCGCCTAAGGTTGTATAGCTTCCGCGCATACACTGATATACAAGCCGCTGGAAGATGTGTGAGGCGAGGACGCGGTTTCCGTTGGAATGGTCACCCATCCAAGTACTAACTACGCCTGTCGTTGCTTTACATCGCATACCGAAGTATGTACATAGTAAAGACGCACCTACGCTCGCCCCTAAATTTAAGTGATGTTGCAGATGATACCACAATTTCCATTAGATCCAATAATTTAAATGATGTTGAAGTGAAAGAAAGTGAAATCCAGTCAATGACTGAACAATGGTTTAGTTCTAATAATTTGATTTGTAATAAAGCCAAATCACAAGGTATAATGTTCATGTTACGCAACTTTAAATTTTCTACTTTTGCATTATCTAGTGTAAAATCCTTAGGTGTATATTGCGATTCCCATTTGAGATGGAATATACACATTGACAATATCTGTCAAAAAATTAGTAGTAGAACTGATGTTATTCATAACTTATCGGGCAGTGTCCAAAGATCCATTGAGGTCTATTGAGGAAGCCTATTTTGCATTGTGTCATTCAATTATAGGCTATGCAATAATAGTCTGGGGAGATGCTGGTAAGGTATTTACTATTCAGAGAAAATTAATCAGAATTAATGGTTTCCGAAATATGGACGTTTCTTTGGCATACACTGTATACATTTTCAAAAGGTAATGAAAAGTTTTAACAATATTTGGTCCACCTGTTATTTCAGAGTTGTTTACAAGTAAGGTATTTTGTATAAATCTGTCGTGCTTTTCTGACTTCATATAGACAAGAGTTCTTGACGTGTTGAGGAATGCTAACTTCGGGAACTTCTATATAATAGTTCTCATTGTTTATCGCAACCAGGGTCTTACATTGCTCTCTTAGCCGGGATAAAGTAAATTGCACATTAATATATTTCGATGTTTTATAGTTTCAGTACAAAGAACGTCAAAAAGGTGTTTTTTGAAGAAAATAAATTAGAATTTCTTACAAAACAAATAATGCTTTTGTGATTTAGTAACAACTTTACTTAAAATATAGGCAATTTGTTAGAAAAAAAATGGCTATTTTTGAATATTCTGACGTTTTTAACTATATTAAATATAGAAATTCTTATAAAGTATTAATACGCGCCATAGGTATATTGTTGTCAAGATGAGGTCACTTGGTACGTTATATAATACCTTAATTGTTTAAATTGTTCGGTTATGTACAAAATGAAACAAAACTATGAAAACTACATCCCAGTATTTACGCATAGTGCGTTCACTGCTTGAAATAGTGTTGCTATTATTGCTATACAAATTGTACTCGTTATTCCAAATAAATGACCGTTTACACCTCTTCATGTTTCGTAATTTTCACATTTGTAGTGATGATTTCATCTTGCGTTGTACTATAATTATTTAAAAATAGTAGAACTTTATAAATAACTATCGAATTAAAATAGAATAAGTAAAACATACTTAGATAAAACTGAGAAAATATCTAAAACAATTGTTTTGTGCCTACTTGAACATTGGAACATACGGTGTATCTCAAGAATACCGTCAGTCTTTAGGCTGGTGCCATAACTTTTTGAAAAATATATAATATATATATATTTCGATTCTCTTTCGATTTTCTCTTTCGATTCTCTAAGGCCTTAGAGACGGATCGTGGTGAGATCTGGGGAGTAGGCAGATTGAGACCCCGGAATCGAACCAGTTCCACGAACTCCTAGCATTATTTTCTTTGACAATTTTTTCTTGACCCACTTTTTATCTTGAAAATGGCTCCAAAACGAGAGCCGAAACGTCGAGTCATTAACAATCTCAGACGCGGTTCAACCCGAGAATCTAGTATTTTTCATACCAACGACCGCGGAAGCTTCACGGAACATATATATATATATATATATATATATATATATGAAGTGTTGTTGTACTTCCGGGTGCTCTCCCGCGTCGATGATCGACTCCTCCAGGAGTCACGGTTGTCTAAACGACGTTTCGGCAGAATCTCATCTGCCATCTTCAGGTTCTCACTGAAAGCTGCCTACTGCTGCTTCTCGTTGCTCGAACTGAGTTCAGCAGCTAATACTGTTTAATAATTTTTCGGGAATTATGTCTGAACTATCTGAGCTAAATTTGGGCATGAGTCTACCTAGATGTTCGTTCCAGCCCCATTGCTTACTTTTTTGTTATCAGGCTCGTTGCCCAAATAATCCCAAACCAAGTTTGCAATTGGTAATAAACTCTATATGAGTGTTGTGCAGCTGCTCCTTCAGTTGGGGGAAGTTTTTCTAATTTAAAAGTAGATATGTTAGTTGCCAGTTGGTAATGTTCAAATTTTAATTGATTTAATGACATCCATTTCTTTACTTTTGTAAATAACAGCTATAAGTTGAGATCCATTTTTTGCAATGGTTATTTGGTCTGCATCTTTTTTTAAGAAAATACTAGCTAGGCTTGATAAACTTTTGTTGCTAAATAATGATTTTACTATTGTTTTTTCCTTTCCCAGGAAATATACTTTTTTTTGTTGAAATAGGCTTAAAATGCCATGAAACGTCGAGATTTTAAATTTGAGCGAAAAAAAATTTTCTGTCTGTCGCTCTGTCTGTAACTTTTTTTGTGCGCAGGTTTACTCTGGAACCGTTTATAGAGTCCATAAAATTGCAATTTAGGGTATGTACGAAAAGTCAACGTCTCAAAATTTTTTTTGGCATCAACCAACCCCCCCCCCCCACTATCACCACCAATACCATCCCCACACTCTTATGAAAGGGAGTAAAAAAAATTAAAATGTGATTTAGTGTGTACACAAGAATGAAACTTATCAAAAAAATTTTTTGGCTTTAACCATCCCTATTGCCACCCCCAATTCATTATTGAAGGGAATAAAAAATTAAATTGGGATTTAGTGCGTATACGAGAACCAAGGGACTCTAAAGTTTTTTTGACATTAGCCACCCCCTCTACCACCCCCATCTTATTATTAAAGATTGTGAAATATTACATTGGGATTTAGTGTGTATAAAACTTGGATAAAAAATCACCTTCAACCACAGGCGAACGTTGAATATTTCACCAACGCTCAATATCCACAGCTAAACTGACATTTTTCTCGCAAACGCTTTGACAACTATCTAAAATTTCCATTTATGCCGAAACCATGGCGACTTGATTTGAATTTATATCTTATTATATTATGACATGAACTAACTTTGAAAATGTTTCCCTCATTCTGCCGGATCCGTTAGTTATGGATGTAATATAAAAATCCTATTTTCACTGTACGTACACTTCCTGTAACCTGTGACGAATTTTATAATGATGTTTCAACACTTTCCGTGGTTATAGTTATCGTGTTTACAAGAAATTTCATTGATGGACAAGTGATGTCATTTCTATTTAATTATAATTAGCTATGAATAATTTCTGAAAAATGTCGCGTTTGATAATAACATGCATATAGAACTACGCAAGGTGTAAATTAGCCATCCTAGATTCACATATAATCAGTTATTTTAAGCTTGAAGAATTAATGAAGAAAAGTTAAATGTCTATAACATTATTTATGTCTATTGACAATTTTTATTTTCCTCGCTTAGCGAAGAGAAGCATTTTAATTTTGAAAAAATTAGACGTGACAATTGTGTTTCCATCGTGAAATAAATTACAAGTTTTAAGCCACCCAAAGAATAAAATTGAATTAAACGAAAGATCCGGGATTTACCAAATTAATTGTAAAGACATGTTAAGTTGAGGAATGTTGGACAAACGAAATGTCCAATTATAACAAGATTCAAGGAACATATGGCCCAAATCAAATACGGAAAAACAAAATCTTAGTGGTGCCGCTTTTGATAACAATTACAGAGTAAATTTCAATAACTTAAGGTTAATCGGAGACATAACACACAATAGACAGCTAGATGCGTTTGAAGGCATAGAGATTACAAAATGTAAAAACAGTATGAAGAGTGACAAAGAGTCTATTCCAAATAGTTCGCTTCTTTGGTTAGTAGTATATCGTTAGTTTAGTATAAATATAGAATACTTTACTGGGTTTATTTCAGTTTTAATCAATATCCCGATGATGCTAATGTTAGCAAAACGCACATCGAGTAGTGCAGTGTTCAAATGTTTTAGTGTTTGTAGAAATTTCGTCAGAAGCAGTGTCCAACCAAAGGTTCCGACTTCTTGCAGGACTAAGAAATGCATTAATGCAGAACCTCAGGAGTATAATATTTCTATATTTGTAATCTCCTGATGATGCAAGCTTGGTTGGCGGAACGCTAGTCAATTTATTATGCAGTAGCCTTTAAAAGTATTGTTTACGTAAAATCTTATCAAAACACTTCATACACGTGTTATTGATTGATATGTTAAATAACTTTTATATTTACTGTTTGATTCTTCAAAAACTTAACTTGAACTTACTCTTCAAATTTCAATACAGTCGAACCCGTGCTTGCAACAGTCCGAAGGACAAACGGCCGGACAGACAGACGAACGTTTTGAAACCGATTCGGATTTTAATGGCACAATGATTTATGATTTCTTATCTATTATTCAATGCTCGTTATTTTTGCTACTAAATCAAGGTATATATAAAATAAATTACTTAAGTTACTTTATGTCCATATGATTTGTCTTGTATCTGAGTATATTAATTGACTAAACTAGGTTAATTCGAATACAAGTTGTTCTAAGCACGTAGACTATACGAGGACGTCATTTCAATTATTACTTTTTATAATTACGTATATTTATAAAGTGTACGCAAGGCTGGAGTCTGAGAAGGACAATTGGTATCAGTAAATCAAGATGTGCCAAATGCGAATGCCATAAAACTCTTGCAAGACATGTAAACAAATTTCACGGGTTAAACTTTATATACAGGGTGGCACAAAGTAGTAGCTCACTTTTATAACTTTTTTATTTCTGTGGATATGGAAATGAAACTAGGGTTACTCAGAAAACTGCATTTTATGACACAGGAAATAATTTTATACTTAACATTATTTATCTAATCTTTAAATTCATTTTTAAAATGTCATATTAATTGTTCAAAATGTCCACCGCGATTTCTCATGCAAATCAAGCGCGCCGAGGCACTGCATTCAAAACATTACTTAGCATTTCTGGGGTAATTGTATTACATATGTTGAATTCAATCTTTTAGTTTCTTTACATTTTATGGTGTCGTCAAAAACACCTTAACTTTAATATATCCCCATAGGAAAAATCCATTGGGGTTATATCTGGAGAACGAGGGGGCCATCAAGTAAATCCATTGGTACCAATCCAATGTTGAGGAAAAATTTCGTCTAAATAATCTAAGCAAATACGCGAATTGTTGAAAATGTCGAAAGTTATGTCGATTCTCCAAAGGCTGATCATCTAAGAATTTATTAAATATATTCCTCAAATAGTTTAGGTACCTTTGGCCACTGAAGTGACCATAATAAAAATAAGGACCTATTAAATTGGTGCCTGAAATACCTAACCACACATTTATTGAAAAACGATTCTGAAACCCAGTTGGTCTAAGCCAGTGTGTATTTTCAGAAGTCCATTTGTAATGAATATTGCGATTAAAAAATCCATTATTGGAAAAATTTGTCCTCCTTGGTTTATCTTCCTCTTGTAAATTGTATACTTTTTTAGCTCTATAACACCGGTAACCATTTTTCTTTAAAACATTATTTTACTTATTTTATTTATACAATTGAATTGAATTTCTCTTAATGATGTTTCGAAATTTTCTGCATTTTTGTGTCTTACATAATTAATAGCTCGGTTTAACTTATTCACATTATCAGTAACACTGTTCATCCTTGCCTTCTTCTTTAAAACTGAACCATACATACTTTTTAGTTTCGAAACTATTTTTCTAAACAGAGTTTTACCCAGCTGCAGTGTTTGTGTAAATTTGCTTCTATATTCTACTGCAACTAATCAAGAGTTAAAATTTTTTGTAAATTCTAAATTCTTATAAGAGTGTGAGTGAGTGAGGGTTTCAATATTAACTGAGATGATCTCTCAAAAAACTAAATCGTCAAGTTTTTCCATGGCCAACTATTTTGAAATAATTGAAATAGTAGTGCAATCAGTTTAGAAACTTTTTTATCTCTTGAAAAAATTTCGTAGAATCGACTATATTTGAGAAAAAAATAAATTATATCTGTCTAAGTTCTCAATTAAAGGCGATGAGAACAATTATGTTGATGTAAAATACTAAAAGTAGGCTGGTGTCAAGTTATAATTTGACAATATTTCGTTGTTTCTTGCCTTTGAAATAATAAGATAATCATTCTTACCACTTAATACTAGTAGTTTTCTAACCAGATTTTAAAATGTTTTCTTAACCGCCTCTCAAGTTACCGAAGTATCCCCCTGGAAAATCAAGGATCTTGTGCTAGCTAAAGAGAGACGCGGCCCTACAGTTTAATGTGGACTCCGAACCACTCTTGGGGCAATTTTTTTAATGAAAAATTGTTTCGCCTTGCGGGAATCGAACCCACTTCGCTAAGCAACTCAGTTTGCTAGCCAGACGCTTTAACACACCGAGCTACCGAAAATGCATGGTTTTAGTAATGAGGAATATGCAGACATATATTTAATTTATGGTCAATGTAAAGGAAATGCTTCAGCGGTAAAAGAACGATATCGTCTAAGTTCCCTACCCGTACTGTGTCAAATGTTCGTACTTTTTCTAATATTCACTTCAGGTTAAGAGAAAGGGGAGGGGGTGTTTTAAAAAAGAAGTCATGATTGTGTTTGTCGGAGACAAATGGGAGATGCAATGGAGGCACAAATATTACATTATTTTGGTGAACATCCTGAATGTAGTATTAGACAGGCTGCTCTTCAATTCCACATAACAAGAACATCATTATGGAGGATTTTTAAAAGGCAAGGACTTTATCCCTTTAATTTACAAAAAATACAAGAGCTGTTCCCTCGCGACTTTCCAGTAAGACTTGATTTTTGTACAATTATACTTAGGAAGCCGTTAGATTTTACAAGAAAAGTACTATTCACAGATGAATACTGCTTTACTCGACAATCGATATGGAGTATTTAATTTTCGTAACCAGCATTTATGGAGCGGCGATAATCCTCATGCTGCCGCAGTTGTAAATGGAAGATATCAATACAACTTTTCAATAAATATTTGGGCCGGAATAATACTCAATAAATTAATAGGGCCTTTTAAGTCACCAAACAAATTAAATGGTCCAGCTTATTTAAAATTTTTACACAATGACCTGTACCAACTTATAGACGATTTACATCTTACGTCAAAAACTGAGTGTTTTTTTCAGGATGGTGTGCCGCCTCATTATTCTTTAGAGGTTCAAGAATGGCTACACTCAACAATTAGAAATCCATGGATTGGAAGGGGGCGAGAAGCCACAATTAAATAGCCCTATAGTGTTGAACTATGAAATAAAATGGATATATTCAGTAGTAAATAAAGGTTTATTTCAGCTACTATATACAGGGTGTCTCACCGGGAACTGAATCGTTCGATATAGAGAAAAGTACGCATCAGAAAATTTTGAAAATTTAGATAATTACTAACATCAGTGTGGCCAATCCAACTAAAATAATTACAAGCAGCTGGCACTTCCGCTTATACCGGAAGTCGATACCAACTTGTTTATTTCAAATGGAACACCCTATATATTTTAGAGTTTTCGAAAAGAGCATAAAATTCTGAGTCGAAAATATGTAGCATATCCTATACCTAAACCTAGCCGTTTCAGAGATATTTGACATTTTATAGAAAATTTGACAGGTGCATGAATTTCTAATAAAATCACAAATATTTCAAAAAGTTGCAACTTTAACCCCCACAATGCTAATATCAGAAAAAAGGGAATTCAATTTTACACAGCTTGACGTAAAAACATACAGGGTATTCTATTTGACCTAAACAAGTTTTTTGGTTTGAAGTTGACAAAATGTAACGCGAAAGACGGAACACTTGGTATGATATTATTAAATTTATTTCAGTTGTAGAATGTAGTTCTGCTTGTGTTCTCTTTACGTGACAAGAAGCAAATGAGGATCTTTTACATGAAGAAAGTTATAACGGTTCTTGCAAACCGTTGCACCTGTCAAATTTTCTATAAAATGTCAAATATCTCTGAAACGGCTAGGTTTAGGTATAGGATATGCTACATGTTTTCGACTCAGAATTTTATGATCTTTTCGAAAACCCTAAAATATATAGGGTGTTCCGTTTGAAATAAGCAAGTTGGTATCGACTTCCGGTATAAGCGGAAGTGTCAGCTGCTTGTAATTATTTTAGTTGGATTGGTCACACCGACATTAGTGATTATCTAAATTTTTAAAATTTTCTGATGCGTGCTTTTCTCTATATCGATCGATTCAGTTCCCGGTGAGACACCCTGTATATTATAATTCAAATGTTGTTCGTTGATTCCGATGAAACCCTAAAAATATGGAAAATTCGCGAAATAAATTTGATTCAAACTAGACACATTGATCTGTAGTGACAGATAATGGGACGCCAAAACAACAGATACAATTTTGAAATAAAGTTTTAGCAACGCTTTCAACAGACATGTCTTGTAAGGGGTACGCTTATTGGATATAAAAAAGTCTGGAAACAGGGGCTGGAGTTGACTGGTCGGGACAGCGGGATGGGACAGCGAACTGGAATCGGACGGTGGACGAGGCAGGATAATGGGGAAATCGAGCTGCTGGGACAGGAAACAAGATTCGGTTGTAGAATCTCAGGATCGTCGGGGATGGAGTGTCGAATCTCAGGTCTTCATAGCCAACTGCTATCACGTCGGGGTCACCAATTGTAACCGCAATCCATGGAGCGTCGGGATCACCAATTGTAGTTGTTGGACTACTAAAATAAAAGGTATCAAATAGACAATAACTGTTTATTTAATAATCCAACTGACATTATGATAGATTAAATAAACAGTTATTTACTATCTGATATCTTTTATTTTTGTAGTCTCACAACTACAGGCCCGTCGGTCTCCAGATATGAACCCATTGGACTTTTACTTTTCAGGTCACTTGAAAAATGTTGTTTACTCGACACCTGTCCCTAACGTCGAAGTTTTAAGAGAGAGAATTTTTAATGATGAAAATGATATATGTTTTAAATAGCTTGTATGGCAATTTTAGGAAAGTTGCAAAAGTGTGTTCAAGTTGGAGGTCGTCATTTTTAACAAATGCTTTAATATCTAAAAAATGTTTTCAAGAGATCAAAAAGTTTCTAAATGAGTCATAATGTTTAGTTATTTTTTTAATTGAAAAAAAATAATAGCAGGCAGAAATATATTTACAAAATTTCAAAAAGGGTAGTTAATTTCACCCCTTTGTTTACATGCTAGGTGGATGAAATGATTTCGTTGGATGTCATTTGATGAGTAACCGAGATGTGCCAAATTTCGTGTTTTTCCGATTACGTTATTTTGAGATAGAAATTAAAAACCATTTTTGGCACACCCCTTTAAGGGAGTGTAGCTGGACACGTCTCCACGACAAGTATGATGCTAGTTAAAAAATAATTATTGGTTTAAAAAAATGTTTGTAATTACTTGTTTAGTTCCAAATACTCTATTTAATGCCGCCATTTCCCGCCTGTTTCAAACAAATTTTTTCGCACCCTGAAGAAAGAATCTCAAAATACAGGTTTTAAAAACATTAAAGTAAAACCTCGTTGAAATACTCTGTTTTCCAAAAAATTGTCGCCTTAGAATTTTCGTTGTATCTCTTCAAATAACGGAGATATTTGGCTTAGAGATATTCCGCATTTTCGATATTTTCCGTCGTATCTCTTAAAGTAGGCCATGGATTTCAAATGTTTTTAAACCATTTTGTGGCTTATAAAAATCGGCACAATTTCCGTGGAAACAATTTTTCTTCGCGATCGATATTAAATGAAATATTCTTGAGGTCCCTGATAAAATGAACAGCTAGTATGTAATCCATTAGTAGTATGATGAGATGACATTACTAGCTTCCCCTATAAAATGCAGGGAGAGAATCTGTATCTGAAGGAACTAAATAATTTGTAAAAGTAGAATCAATAAAAAAACTATAGTTAATGCAGGAATTTAACTTGTTGTTTTTTTAAATTGTGTGTTTAACAAGTTATCCAGAGTGGTTGTAAAGTAACACAGATTTGTAATAAAAATTTATTGTTTGTAATATTAGTTCGAAACAAAAATCAAAAAATTATTCCTAAATCAGAAAGTTTGTTCTAGTTGTCCCAGACCAACTTTTTTTATTACACGCACAAGCACATAGTGCGTATATTTCCTTACTATGTGCTAATTGCTTATTTAACTTACCTCTTTGAACAATAACGGTGAAAATTAACACTAAAGCACTGACAGTAAGTTTCGACATCTTTATCCAGTAACTAAATACGGCACTAAACGCACAAGAATTTTGAAAATCACTTAGGTTTGGAAAAACAGCGCAGGTTCATATGCTACCTCCAGATCACGCAAAATTATTCTGTTTATTGTGGACTTGGACATAGTCCGCTTAGCGAACAGAGAGATTTGTTTTCTCCCACCGACCCATGTTATTGAAGAAATCAACAAACAAGGTGAACTCTGGGAAGTTTGAGAAAACTCTTGAATTATGTAAGCAACTAAGACGTCAGTCTATTAAGACTGATTGTTATCTGTATTGCTCGAAGCCCATTTGCTAACGTTTATATCAATCCAGGGCGCAATTAAAATAATTCAGTAAACTAATTCCTCAGTATCTTGCAAAATAGAAAATACATTTCATGTATTTTCATGGGTATCTACAGTACAGTATACCGGGTGTTAGAAAAGTATGGAAACGCTGGAAAATCTCGAACAGTTTGCATAAAATCGAAAAATAAACATTACTGTTTCAAAAGTAGCGTCTTGTGCCCATAAAAAAAGTCCAATTCAAAAACTGAAAAACACGTATTTGTTATTTTTACGAAATCTATCCAATGACATTGGATTCGACTCTATCACCCCTAACCCAGTGGGTGGGGCGGGAGCAACTTTGAAATTTGTAATGAAAATCCCTATTTTTGATTGCAGATTCGGATTCTACGGCCAAAAATACGTGAATTTTATATCGGGCATTTTTTTCGATTCTCGCAAGGTGTCGCTGCAATCGCATAAAATTGAAATAAACCTTAAGCGTCCATAAATTTGTAAATATTTACAAACTTTAGCTACTCGTGTTGACAAAAAAACATTCAGTTTAAAAAACAATGTCTGTGATATCTTGGTTTTTATGAATGTTTTTTTAAAAGTGTTCTTAATAGTATTTGTTTTGTGAAATTTCTACGAGAACGTTCAGTTTCTTCCAACTTTTGTAGAGGGAGGAGCGCACGGGTGTATGGAAAAAGTTATTTCATTTTTCATTAGTTCTCGCGTTTTTTTCTGCATAATGGCTACTTTAACAGAGGAAGAGAGAGTTCCTCTTTTAATGATGCGAGGGTGGGGCGATAAAGAAAGGTCCTATGATGAAGTTGTGATTTTATTCAATGAAACTTTCCGTGTAGATCAAGTGGGAATTTCGAAATCTACTGTGTCCCGTACCATCAAACGATTCCTAGACACAAGGACAAATAAAAATCGCCCAAAATCTGGAAAACCAAAATCTGAAACATCGGAAGCTCGACAAATGGAAGTGTCCCAGGCATTTGTTGAAAATCGAAGGTTATCAATCAGAAAAGCTAGTCAACAGCTTAATATGAGTGCATTTTCAGTTCATAAGAATTTGAAACTTTTGAAATTTCATCCTTACAAAATTCACCTTCACCAAGAGTTAGTTAAATGAAGATGATTTTGATCGGCGACTTGAATTTAGTGAATTAATGATGGAAAGGAGTAACCAAAACCCAAATTTTTTGTCATCTCTACTT
This sequence comes from Leptura quadrifasciata, assembly GCA_963675555.1. Classification (NCBI taxonomy): domain Eukaryota; kingdom Metazoa; phylum Arthropoda; class Insecta; order Coleoptera; family Cerambycidae; genus Leptura; species Leptura quadrifasciata. Next base: position 2,158,083 of record OY776679.1, read on the forward strand.
GTCTTCTCAGATGAAGCAACTTTCGAACTCAGTGGAAAAGTTAATCGCCATAATTTCAGATGTTGGAGTGATGAAAACCCTCACTGGATGCTTGAAACACACACGCAGTATCCACAAAAATGAAATGTTTGGGCAGGAATTTTCAGGGATCGAATCATAGGACCGTTTTTCGTAGATGGAAATTTGAATGGAGAAAAATACCTGGAAATGTTGACAAAACAAATAGTTCCCGCAATACAAGAGATTGCTGGTGATGAGTTTGATAATGTTTGGTTCCAGCAAGATGGGGCTCCTCCATACTATCGGGATATTGTTAGGGACTATTTGAATGGCACTTTCGAAAATCGATGGATAGGTCGAAGAGGAACTAATGAATGACCAGCAAGATCTCCCGACCTCGCGCCACTTGATTATTTGGTTGGGGCTACGTGAAGGATAAGGTTTATTTCACTAAACCTCGTGATTTGGAAGAGCTGAGGCAACGTAAACATTTTTGCAGAAATACCACCTCAAATGATAAGAAGTGCTACTGAAAATTTTTACGTTCGTCTCGGACAATGCCAAGAAGTCAATGGGCACCATTTTGAACACCTGCTATAATCTTGAAATTAAAACCTGCCAGTGTAGCAGTTAAGCTGTAAACTAATTGCCTCAACTGGCCGAAATCCTCACCTTGCCTTAAATGGCTGAGTTACCTCCTTGCTTTCACTGGCTGGGATCAAGAACTTGTCTGAAGTGGCTGAATTAAGAGGTAAAACTACTGTTAGTTTTTTTTTAAATCGAGTTTTTTATTGTCCTGTAAAAAATGTAAATTCAAAATTACTAGCTGCTAATAAATTTACAGAATGTTAATAGTTGTTGTAATTTCCGCACGACCGTGTAAAATCACTGTTCGTAAAACAGCTGGGAAAAGCATTCACTTTGAGATCAGTAGTTTTACTTTTTGTACTTTTTTAAGTATGCTTTCAAAACTTTTATGTTTCCACTGCAATCGAAGCATTACCGTTTTAATGGTAATATGCAATTATTACACTTAACGCGCCAGGCTTGTAACTTGTAATTCAGCGCTCGGCGGGGCACATAGCCCGGAGAGTAGCTGTTGGTTGCGGTCTGGTTACGTTACTTATAGTAAAATAAAGATTTTATAGAGGAGTTTGCGACTAAAAATATTACGTTTTAATATTCCGCCTTCTAAAGGCACATTTGAACTTGCTAAGCCCAATTAAGCTATTTATTTTTCGATTGCAATAGACACTGGACCGCTAGATGGCGCCTGCTGACTATTTTACAAGTCGCTATCCCGAAGATGCCGAAATGTACTAAATAGTCAAGTGATCCTCGTGTCGGTCGTCACATGCCTACCTTGCACTGACGAGAGCCAACACCTCGAAACTGCAGTCTGCAAGTGGTATGTGACGACTGACACGAGAGCTCCTTTAAGTAGGATCAGTCTTTCGGCTGGTGTTTTGGTGCAATCGAAGCATTAGCGTTTTGATGGTAATATGCAATTATTACACTTAACGCGCCAGGCTAGTAACTTGTAATTCAGCGCTCGACGGGACACATAGCCCGGAGAGTAGCTGTTGGTTGCAGTCTGGTTACGTTCCTTATAGTAAAATAAGGATTTTATAGAGGAGTTTGCGACTAGAAATATTATATTTAAATTTATTATTAGTGGTATTTTAAAGATTTGTGAGAAACGGTCGAACAGGCGGAATTTAAATGAAATTCGAAACATATATAGGATGATTCATCAAGGGCAATATAAGACGAGTGATTTTTAAAAAACACTCTGTATATTTTTGTATTTTTGGATTCTCCTTAACGACCAATTTATTAAGGCGAATTTTGAAAAATACTAAAATATACAGGGTGGTCTATTTAAAAAAATTGCCATTGCCGGCTCAGTGCTTCCGTGTTAGGCTTGAAGTTCGAACCCTGGCTGGGGTAAGGATGTTTAGTGACGTTTTCAATGTGTTGTTGAATTTATAGCAGTGGACTTAACGAGGTTGTGTGAGAGACAATACGCTTAGTCACTGTACCGGTTCTGAGTTCGAGCCTCAGCTGAGGCAGATGGCAATGTCCTAGGGAATGGTCGTTGTGTAAGTGTCTACGTGTATGTGACCTGGCCGAGTGGTGGAACAGCTAATGATAAACTCTGCTATAACTGTTTTACAAGTCTTCCTAAAGAAAAACTTCATCCCTAAAAATATATGTTTGCCCAGGAACTAACAGAAGACGGTTCAGGTGATTGAGTGCAGTTCTGCCAATAGATAGTTAACAAGCTGGACCAAAAAGATGTAGCTCTTGATTTAATTGTTTCTTCAAACGATTCAACATTCACGTTCAACGGGGAAGTAAACTAGCAAACAGAAGTAATACATTTATTTGTTTATTTATTTATTTAATTACATGACCTGATAGAAATTTACATTACAATTTACTTTACCTTACTAATTATGAATATTACATTACATCTTACTTTACGCTACAAATACATTACTTTATAGATTAATAAGAAACATTACAAAATGAATTAAATCCGGTGGTATGTAAGAAAACAAACTAGACGGAATAAGTGCACCTAAGTGAGTTGACACTACTTGTCTTGTGCATATGCTAAAAAATGTCGATACCTAATTGTGTTTTCAATAAAGGTTATAATTTATAATAATGTTCATTAACCATAATAACTATACTAATGCTAATTACATTACAATATAGTATTAACTAACTAAGTGTAATAATAATAATATATTATTACACTGTCACTGTATATTAGTAATCTTATCTACCTGAATTATGTTGGTGGAGCTAGAGGAAGTATAAGATGTGAACAGGAATGTCTATAACAAATAATATCATTGAAGGTGGCTTTTTGTATATACAATTACGAAAATTAATGAAGCGTTTGATTAGGAAATGATAATATATAATCACAGTCTACAACAGTAATCAAAATAAAGGGTAACCTTCACTTTGGAGAAATAATAATTAACGATAAACTAAAAAATACGTTGCCGGTTTTAGAAATGAGTGGGCACATTTTAAGATAGATTATTTGGAAATCGAAAACTTGAACAATTCGCTAAGTGAATCGTGGGCTCTGACAGCATAATTAATAATTGTGATAACAATAATTCAAATTCATATTTATTGTATGATTTGTATTGTTTATTGCATTAATTATTACCAATTCTGACAATCTGATAGCCGAGTTGCGAACAACTTTTCTAAAACATGAATAAAATGACATAATTGAACGTAATTGAACCGGCGAAAAATAAAACTCACGTAGGAGTCTATGCACGGTAAAACATAACTTGGGAGTTGAATACGTACTTTTAAATTTCTTTTGAATTTTTTTTTTAAGTTGAAACTGCTTGTGGGTACCCTATTTAATTACTAAAAGAAAGTACTGGTAATTATGTCGCCAGTATATTAATTACTATGTATTTATCTGAAGGATAAACAAATAAGATTGGCCATTTGCGTGATCGTCTAGTTTTGTTAGTGTAGGACCCAAATTTCGTTGTGTGTGTGTAATAACCCTTTTTTAATTACCCAGGTTCTTTTATATAAAGTTTAATATTACTCGTTTCTGTTTGATACGATATACTTTAGAAAATTAATCACTCTGTTAATTGAAATACCTGGTATTGAACACACTGTCTATTTATTGAGAGACCTAGTTAATTATATATGTTATTTATGTAGCATCTTATTACTCAAGATTGCACTGTACATTTATAGTTGAAGTTTGTTTTCTATTTTGCTTTTGAAATTAAGACATTTATTCAGTTTGTTAACTGTATGATGAAAAAGGTAATGGTGAAAGAAAATATGATGGGAAAAAATAGTAAAAAAAACCCATTTTATTTTATATAAATTGATGCAACAATAGTCGAACATGAAATCAAAAGTAATCCAAATATTTGAGACAATTGTCTAAATATTATAAGAGGAAAATCCGCGTCGTTATAGTAATGACCATACTATAGATATACTGAGTGTTTTGATGCAAAAACAAGAACTTATACAAAAGTATGCTGTGTTATTTTAATAGTAATTAGAGTTGTGGCAAATGCCTGAATAAACATATCACATGTCTACATTGAGAAATTAATATAGACAAGAATAAGAGCAGTGACAATAGTCTATGTACATAATGATTAATAATTAAACTACACAGAAATTAGACAACCATTTCCTCTGACGGCGCCAAGGCCGGAGCCGAGATTCGAACCCAGTGGCGCGATACTCGTGTGATTAATAGCGATTGTCACCTCACATCTCAAACAACACGACTATCGGCCAGACAATACTTATTTTAAACAGTTGTGACAATAGTCTGGGAATGATAATAACATGAGTGAACAAATGTCAAAGATGTTACTTCGCAACAAAGAGAACGCAACTGCAGTGTCAAAGTTTACGAACATAACAGAGAATAAGTGTTTCAACCTATCAAAAGTTTATTTGGTATTTTCTGTAGTAGTTGGCTACGGCGCCAGGTTTCAGTGAAAATATTCACTAGCTGTGGGAAAAACTCCCTTTTGCAAATAAACAATGGATGTGGAAATTTCCAGCTTTGTTGTAGCTGTGCTCTCGCCCACTGATAAGAGAGATAGTAGGATACAGTATATGGTAATTACCGGCTGCACCTAACCAATCGGCTAAAACAGCGTTAGAAAGAACAATCTAAACAACGCAGGAAATTTAATTTTATGTCAATTGACTGATAAACTAAACAGCAGTAGTAAGTGTTTAGCACCGAACAGAGGTTAACATGGGGTGGTCGAAAAGATCGACGACCTTACAGATTGGTGTAGACAAGTGTCCTTAAAAACAGCGGACTGTTAATTTTAATTTAGATCGAACCCCGATAGTCCGTAATGCACCCATTTTACTGTTAAGTTGTGCAAACACAGTTCACAAACAATTACGTTCTCGTAGTCACGAGAACTTTACATCGTTGACAATTTAGTAGTTAAATAAATAAAATTGGTTGAAGTAGACAAATACTCTTATAACAGCTCTTATATCAGCGTAAAGCGCCTAAGAAAAAGTATTTGTAAACTTCTAGTGAATGGTCAAAAGCTATAGTTCTTGAATATAAACTTGTTATTTTGCAAACGCAAACTTCTCTAGTAAAACATTCAGAAAATGGAATTTTATGAATCAAAATCGTGAATAAAATCGTAACTGAATAAACTGTAATATAATATTATGATAGTTAAAAATCAAAGCTAATATTTCATTTAAAAAATCTAATATTCCTTTAGTACCACAAATTCGTCATTTAAACCTTTTTTAAACACCCCGTAACCAGAATATGAATGCAATTGTAAATAATAAAGTAGAGTCTCGAAATAAGAAAGTAATCACCTTTAGAACTTTATGCCAGCTGAATTTCTGTGCGCCCTGTATAACGTTACATCGCACGTGAATGCTCTCCCCCAGGTTCTACATGTTTAACGTCCTCGTAGGGCATTGTAGAGATGTTAAAACGACACTTCTTAAAGTACTGCGATGCAATGGTGTATTAGAACTTTATTTCCCAAGTACAGCTGACCGAAGTCTGCAAAGTACCTTGAGCGTGGTTTAATTTTATTTCCTAAGTACAGCTGACCGAAGTCTGCAAAGTACCCTGAGCGTGGTTTAATTTTATTTCCTAAGTACAGCTGACCGAAGTCTGCAAAGTACCTCAGGTGGGATTCCAAATGCATCTCCTCCACTGAACAGTCTGATCTTCTTTTATATGGTTCCTGATGTCACCCTTCTACCCTGATTACGCATCTCCACTTGTTTCTTGTGGGAATATGTTTACTTTAACGCTATTATAATATTCGACACGACGTAGCCCTGTCTTTCTCTATGGTTAAGCTAGACACGTGTAGGCGATTCCATACTATGGGAATACACGAAGTACTTGACGTTTATCTGAATATACGATAAACAAACCCTGCGACTCGACTAGATTTTATGTAAATTCTGTCTCAAAATTGTAGCGTTTAACTTTGCTTTAAAAGAATATAATTTTAAAATTGCATTTCTGGTAACTTTACTGTGTTTAATATTTAGTGACTAAATAAATGACAAGATGAAATAACATGAATTAAACTGCAATAATTACTTGAATTTGGAAACATAAATAGGAAAAATTTAAATTTGTAAATGCCCTATATACTGGGCGTTTCAAAGTGTTTTTATTTTTTGCGGAATGTTGTTATATAGTTTTGGTGAAAAATATGCGACCAATCTTTGTGAACTATCATTAGAACATTTTGGTATTGTTTATATTGGCTTTGCTAGAATGATCATGATCAAGAAATTTTCTTAATCATGGAAGATAATAATGGACTGCTTTTAAGCAAGCAGCTACATATAATTTTCTTATGTTTAATATATTATTTAATTTATATAATCCATTGGTTGGAAATATGTATTTCAAGTTAAGTATTATTTAAAAAACGTTTTGTTGACAAATTTGTAAGATTTTTAGGTGACTATCATATGTTCCGTCCCAGACAGTAATTCCATATTAAATAAGTTCAACAGTCTTTTTATCAACTATGTCTCTCAAAATATAAAATCTATGAAAAAGCTTTCACACTCTCAAAGTTAGATGTTGAATATGTTTTTCCACTAATATTTTTTCATGAAAGGCTATTTTTTTTTCTAGTAAAAAAGTTTACCAAAATACGCTATACATATTGTCTGAAAGTTATTTGTGGCATTCTTCGAATATTCTTTCCTATTTTTTGGGTTTACTACCACATGTATTATTATACTCTTCAAAACAAGTCACCGAATCTACAAAATAATAGAATTATTGTTATACATTTTTATGCATTATACATTTTTGTTTTTGTTCAGATTTTCATTTATGCTATGCATTAAGTCAAATATAGCATGCTCAATGGATAGATTCTCCCTAAAACCAAATTTCTTATAAGATATATACAGTGTGTCCCCGGATGGAGTTGACGAGACGAAAACATATCTATTATTAATTTTACGTCGAAAAGTCATTCCTTATAAAAAATTCTGCTTATCGAAAAAATTAGTTACCGTACAAAAATCTTTGATCAGATGTTCCGGGTGCTAATGAATTAAGTAAGCATCAAAATGCCCAAGAGAGAAGTGCCTTTATTTATTATTTTGGATAAAATGTTTATAAAACAAAGTTGTCTATAATCCAAAACAAAGCCTAAATACTAATTTTGAAGTCTAAATTTTGACTTTCACATTTATTATGTCAACTTACATTTTTGTTTAAACATTGACATAACACAATTTAACATTAACTTCAACGATTGTGAAAAAAAATTATTCTACATAGCCTCCTCCAACCTCAACACATTTCTCCATCCTTTTAATACATTTTCCATAGACTTCACGAATGGTTGCGGGCACATTCATTTCATTTACCCCGTCTTGTATTCGTGCTTTTAGTATTTCTCGATCTTGCAACAGTTCATCTGCATGAACTTTCTGTTTTAAAACACCCCACAGAAAAATATCCATAGGTGTAAGGTCTGGTGATTTTGTAGAAACATTAATTGGACCATATCTTCCCAATTTGATATTTTAAGGAAATCGGAAGATATTGCAGAAAAACTGAAATTTATTACTCCCCCTTTGAGGGGTATATCTCCCGTATTACTCATTTTCGGAAATAAGTTTATATAAAAGACTACCATTACTTTTGGATGTACTGTCAGCCGCAGAAATATTGGGAGGCAATTTTGGACCATCTTGTATATTCCACAATAGAATAATTACCGTGTCCACATGCTTATTTAGGCAGAGTTCACCGTGTGTCCGTTCGTATACATAATTATATTTCACTTAGAATATGCTAGTCATGATCATGTCTAATTATTAAAATTTTAATTTCAATGCCACCATCATCATTGTTACATGGTTTAATGGCATCTTTAAATGACAGATTTTGTCCTTTCGTGAATTTATTTTTGTTATGCTAAATCTCTATCTTATTCATCTGTAGAGGTCATGAATTCAGTCCGTTACAGTCGATGACTTAAGATCGTTGATTAGAACATTATATTAAGAAACTTCTGAAATTGTGAGTAGTGTCGACAAATAATATAATATTCTTGTCACTTTAATACAGTGCCGAACCGGTTTTCAGAGGCAAAAAAATCGACAAAATTCTTAGCAGTATATGGATAGTCGGAAAATTTAGGATTAATGGTATATAAACGGGGAAAAATCGATTGGATCCCAACATATTTGTAGGGTGTGGGTGGAAAAAGGGGTGTTGTTAGGGGTGAAACATGGTTGTTTACGATTTCCGGCAAAACTTTACCTCCTATCGAAAAATGTTAAATGTAAAAGTTGTAGATTATTGAAAAATCTACAACTTTTATTTCAACCATTTTTCAACGTAACCTCAAAACTATTGAGTAACACGCCGGAAACCGTTTTTTTGATTTTTTATTTTTATGCTTTTTTATGATTCGATTTTAATAAAATTTGATGAAAATGTACATTTTTATGTCTCAACCCAGGTAGAACATAATATTGTCTGGACTGTGGTTCAATATTGGATCAATATAGATACATTGAAATTGTAACAAAAATATTGAACTAATATTATACACTGGCATTAAAATATCGGTGTGCCTATGTTGGTAGTATATTGTTTTAACACATTCCAAGATATCAGCAGACAATATTGATAAATATCTATTAATATTAATTTTACAACATCGAAAAGTCTATATTCACGTTATATTGTTATTACATTTTTTGATAATATTATAGAAAAAATATTGATTGATAAAGATAAATATTGATTATAAATAATAATAATAATAATCTTTTTCTCCATTGAAAAAACATATGTACCCAAAAAGGTATACATAAAGTCGATAAAGAAAATGGCACATAAATAATTACAGTACCAAAAATAGAAAACAATACACTATAATATAATGTGGCTAAAATATATAAGACATTTTTGGACTTAGTCAGACCCTAAAATAATTATAAAAATAGATTAGATTTATGTCATATGAATTTAAAAAGAGGAAAAAAAACAATAATATGGAAAAAGGAGATATTAAAATACAATTAATTAAAGAATTCATTGACTGTGTAACAATTTTTGTTTCGCAACAATTTTTTAACTTTCCCTTTAAAAACACGTATACTACCAGAGGATTTAATATCTTCGTCTAATAAATTATAGAATTTACACCCTTGATACAGAAAACTTCTCTGATACATGACAGTCAGGCAGTAGGAAATGTTTAGATCGAGTATCATGAGAATGTCCAACTTGATTATTTAAAAAAAGTGGATTTGTGTTTGTGGACATATGAACATACTTCCAGAATGTATAGGCTAGCAACAGTCAAAATTTTTAAAACTTTAAAAGCATCTCGACAAGTTTCTCTGTAACTCAAATTTAACAGTATACGAATTGCATATTTTTGCAGTAAAAATACCCTAGCTACATTAGTACTATTACCCCAGTTTAAAATTCCGTACCTCAGATGAGAATGAAAATTGGCAAAATAAAGGGTTTTAAAGATATCCTGGCTACAATGCTTAGACATAAATTTTAGAGCAAAACAACTTTTTCGTAGCTTTATACACAGATTTTCAATGTGATGAGCCCATTGCAGGTGTTTGTCAAAAGTGACACCTAACAAATTATTAGCATCACAGGTATTTAACTCAAGGTCAGTACCATTAAAAAGTGTTAAGCCTTCGGAATTGTTATTTAATGTAAATTGTATGGAAATGGTTTTAATTTTATTTAAATTTAGATTATTCTTATAAGACCAGCATATAATTTCCTGATACATTATTTCAGTGGTTGTTTTTACTTCTGTTGAGTTATTTCCTGTAACTAGAACATCTGTATCATCTGCGTAGCACACGACAAGAACATTTGATGTTGTTTGCAAGTAATCGATAATGTCATTGGCAAACAAAATATACAATAGTGGTCCCAAAATTGAACCCTGTGGAACTCCTTGCTTGACGCAGCAAATCTCGCTTTCAGCTCCACAGGCCATTTTTACAGTTTGAGCTCTGTTGTCAAGATAGGATGAAAATATTTCCAAAGCTTTCCCTCGAACACCATATCGTACGAGTTTAGCTTTGAGCAACTGGTGATCTACCATATCAAAAGCTCGCGAGAAATCTAGAAAAAGACCTAAAGCAAATTTTTTATTGTCCAGCGCCTTAATAATTTGGTGATGGAAATCACGTAATGCCGACTCAGTGCTTTTATTAGTAGTGAAACCATGTTGAGCAGGAGAAAGCAGATTATTTTTTTGCAGAAAGTTGAATAACTGCTCTTCGAAAAGTTTTGAAAAACTACATAATAAACTAATAGCTCTGTAATTGCTATACTCATTTGGATCTCCTTTCTTATAAAGGGGATGGACGATAGCCCTTTTAAATTTGCTGGGAAAAATACCATTCTCTATGGAGAGATTTATTATGTAAGCTAACGGATAACTAATGACAAATTTGCATTTTTTAATTAAATTATTAGAATTATTATCATGGCCGCTAGAATTTGAGGATTTTAGTTTATCTATAAATAATTCAACATCAGTAGTAGAAACTGCAGATATATATATATATATATATATATTTGACCACAGGAGAGGATTCACTTACCTCTCACCGGTACACCATTTACCTCAGTTTGTATAAAACTAGCAGGTTGGCCACTGTCATTTGTCTGTTCCACGACCTATGGCATACTGATGAGAACTAATAAGTTCGAAACCGGTCTATGTCTGGTCGGGGAATTGACAAATGACATTGGCTACCATTCATGATTTGTAAGGTATAATTCAATGCAGGTCGGGGTATTTGCCCGCTGAGTAGTTGTTTCCTGCAAATCATATGTAATATCATATATATATATATATATATAGATCTATAAAAATTAGGCATATTAGATTCTAAGAAATTAAAATCGCGCAAGGCATTTATATTTGTGGTGCTTGTGAAGTGAATATTAAAGCCATTAGCTACATCTTCAATCGGTATTTCATCGCCAACTTTTTTAAAACATTGGAAAACTCATATTTGTCAACTATGTGTAAAATTATATTGTTCAGTGAATATTTTCTAATACCAATAAATATTGATTTTCCAATATTGGAAAGTATATGTTATTACGTTGTTATTAAACTTTTTAGTAATATTGCACAACAAAGATCGATTGATAACGACAAATATTAATGTTATAATATCGGGATATTCATATTGAGATTAAATTGTAAAACTCTCTTTTAAATAATATTATATAACCGATTTATATCTATATTGGATAGTCATGCTGCGCCTAGGCTGATTGCAATAAGTTGCAGTAGATGGCTCTCCTTGCAATATGCTTGTACAAGCGTACAATTTCTGACTTAGGGTCTCCAGGCAATGTGATTCAATAATGACAAAGAGAAATTCACTGTGGTGATGCTTACCTAATCTGTACTAACAAAGGCCCAAGATGCCTTTAGTAATTTTACAGATGATGTAGTTAGTACCTTCCATACACATGTTAAATATTTCACCTGGAGGTTTTACTACAATCACTTCTAGATCTTGTTAGTGAGGTTCTCAAAATAATAATTATTATTCAAAAATTATACTTATGAAAATTACAAGAAATAGCTTTACCATCTTTGGGCATTAGGCTAAATTTTCATTAAATATTGGGCCAATATATGATTTCAAATAATAATTTATATTGAAATAAAATATTATATGATATGATTTTAAATTTTTGTTGAATATACCTTAACCAATATTGAGTCTACATATAAAAATATTCATATTTTTTATAGGTTCAGTGTTGCGTTTTTTACATTGAGCCAACGTTTCTGTAATATTAAACCCATATTGGTTCAATATTAGTGTTCTACCTGGGAAATAAATTGCTGTTTTCCGTACAGTCTGTAGAATGGATAAGTGGGCCATTCTAGTTAACTGAACGGATATATTTCATATACGTTCTAGGATGGATATGAAATCGACCAATCACAGTTCGTGTATTAAGTACATAGGCAACTATTCGTTTTAAAAAATTCAAGTTAGTGCGTAAGCTGTCAAAGTAATTGTCAGTGTGTATTCGCGCAGTTTGAGCTAGGAAATAATTTAAAATGAGTGATTCCAGTGAAGAATCGATAAACGGTATACCACCTAAAATTTTATTGAAATTATTATATACAGACAAAATTTTAGAGATATATTATGACAAAAAAAAAGTAGCTATATGTGGGGACTGAACATATGATCTCTATTTCGAAGCGTGCCAATTTTAATTTTGCCAATTTAAATATCTTTATTCAACATTATATATAATTCATTTCTTAACCATAGCATTTCATTTATTGCATGTGTACATTGTATATTCAGAAAGTGAATACAATAACAATTTATTAATTTATATCACCAAGAATACAGCGAAGTGTAAGGAGCATATAAACCCATCGTTGGAAGACAGTTGTAATGAAATACTTGAAGTTAAGTTAATTTCTGTTTTTCTTTGTTGCTCTCCTAATAATAGTTTAAGCTAATTCTCTTTATATTTCTGCAATGCAGTTATGATGTGACAGTTAACGATACATTTTGCTTATTAGTGAATTACGTGTGATTACTGTAGGAAATAATTTATAAAAAACCTACTTAAGGGTGCGAGATAAAAATTTAAAATAAAAAGTATTCTAGAATAACGTATAACCGCTAGGCTACTGAAGCCTTTATAAAATGATTGCATCTAGCGGATAAGACTTAGCAGAAGCTAAGTTTGTATATTAAAATTTGATTAAAACTATTATTTGTCGTTTTTTCTTAATCCGGTCGTAGAAAAAGTATAGTGTACAACTCGAGTGGATTATCCATATCGCACTCGAAAGATTGAGGCACTCCGCCTACGGCGTCGTGTTCAAACTTCTTTCTCGTGCGATATGGCTATCATATCCACTCTTGTTGCACAAACTACTATTTTGAAGTGAAATATTTATTTTTTGATTTTATGCAAATTTTATTTTAAAAGGCTTAATTTTCAATCAAAAAAGTTGATTAAGAAAATTTTGATTTTTGAAAATTTTAGGTTGGAATTTTTTTCCTTGAAACCTCTACTTTAAGATGGTGTAAAAAATCATACTGTTCCTGTGGTAAAACATTGTCAAAAATGGGAAAATCCAAAACAAACATTTTTTCAACATAAATTTTTCCGTAAATGTCACGAATTCTTCATTGTTTATCAAAATGAAGTATTGAGCGATGCAAAATGGTAATTTCAATGTAATGAAATACGTATCAAATACGGGAACATTGATTAACCGTTTAAGGGTCGGGCCGTTGAAAAAAATTTGTTTAAACAATACTTTTACATAAAAAAAAATTGCTAAAAATTACTGTTTATGTGAAAGAAATTTTTTTTATGTTTCATGAACAAAATTGAAAATAATGTCTTTGAAATAAATATTTTCAATTATTGAAATTTAAAAAATTCAATTATGGCGGGGCAATTCTTATGCTACGCAGTCTCGAGCGCTCGCGCAGCTCTTTTTGTTCGTTTCCGCTAGCTTGCATGCAACTCACTTGTCCCTGCCTTTCCGCCCATCCACAACTGGCATGTGCTTTGTTTACATCGTTGTTGATCGTAATTTTCAATAAAGGTTGTGTGTTTCTCATCACATATATCTAACCAGAATAATGCCTAAATTGACAGAAAAAGAATTATTCCTAAAAGTTTTCTGAAAACTATCTGCTGCAGCTGTGAAAGGGGTTGTGATAGTAAAAGATGCGGCTGTCGCAAACGTGGATAAAATCCTCCATTTTATGCTCCAATTGTCACGGGTTTGAAAACTGTTCTAACGCTGAAGAACAATCATTAGAGGAAATCAGCGATTCGGAGGAAATTGATGACGAAGTAGCAACAAATTTTCAAATTAATATAGGAAATAAAGGTCTTGGTGAACTTGAGGACTTTGACGAAGTTGAAGGCCTTGTCGGAGATCCTGAAGAAACCGAAAACTATATTGAATCTGATGATGTAGTCCAACTTAAAAAAAAGGATTAAAATAGAATTATTGTTTTATATTTCTACTTTGTAAATTGAAATAATTTTAAATATTTGTTTTAATAAATTAATTTTCAATTTATTTTGTCCATGAAGCACAGAAAAAGGTTTTCTGCACGAAAACAGCCATTTTTAGCAATTTATTTATGTAAAATTGTTGTTTAAACAATTTGTTTTTCGAGAGCCCTAACCTCAAATTACATTGAAATTACCATTTTGCGTCATATTCTTTCCTATTATTTGGGTTTTCTACCACATGTACTATTATCCTCTTCAAAATAAATCACCGAATCTACAAAATAATAGGATTATTGGAAAAAAGGCCTCTGCGCCCGTGACGTTTACGCCAAAGGAAAAGTCAGAGGTTATGTTTTGCAAATAATATAAATCGGAATAAACACAAAAATAATATATTTTGCTGACGTTTCGGAAAGTAATCTCTTTCCGTTTTCAAAGCTATTTTTTGGAAGAACTCTTATTTTGCTGTGTATGTCAAATACACAGCTTTAAGATTCTGTTTATGTTGTTTCCATAGATACTAATTACACGGAACTGATGATATTTTCTTTTAGATAATGTTGAGTTTGTTAAGTTCTTCTTTTAACATTGGTAGACAGGTTGTACAAATATCTACAGAACAATTCGATACGCACTTATCTTCATTTAATAAGATTTGGTTTGGTTTTTCATATTTTTGACAATGCTTTTCCACAATAACATTATGATTTTTTACACCATTTTAAAGTAGAGGTTTTAGCGAAAAATTTCCATCCTGAAATTATCAAAAATCAAAATTTTGTTCATCAACTTTTTTGATTGAAAATTAGGCCCTTTTTCAAATTAAGTTCGCATAACATCAAAAAATAAATATTTTGCTTCAAAAAAATTAGAGCTTATATTATTTGTATCTTGAAAATGGTTACTCCAAACGAAATAGATTTTGTTTAAAATACTCTTTTTGTGTTCTTAAAATAAAATTTTCCCGTTCAATAAACAGTTTTCCTGGGATTCCCGTTGAGAATTACTTCTGGTCCAATATTATTATTTTCTTTTAGCTAGCTATAAAATGTTCTAAACACAAAATACATGAAAATGTTTTAAGTAGTAGTTGTAGAGCGATTAAACAGCTTCCATTTTGTTCGATAATATTTCTAATGCAAGTTCCTGAGATAGTAAGATTTTATCCGACGTACTGAATTGGGAGTAGTACAATTTTTTATAGAGCAATTACAAGATAAAAAAATTGGCCTCGGATAGATGGACTTCGATAATACTCATCATTCCATATTCTGAATATATTATTCAAAGTGACTCCCATCACAGTCAATACATTTTATTGTTCACACAATAATTGCGTTACTCATTACATTCCTTAACGTCTGTGGATTGATGCTATTAAAGGGTCTTCTTTTTGTCAATTCGAGATCCTCGATGACCATAGCGGGAGTTTTGTAGACCTGTCCCTCTATATAACCCCAAGGAAATAAGTCAAATGGGGTTAGATCAGGTGACCTTGTAGGCCACTTTATGAAACCCTGGTTTGAAATAAGTTGTAGGCCATAAATTTCATTCAGATCATCCATAACAACGCGGCTGTTATGGGGCGGTGCTCCATCTTGTTGGAAATGCAACAATTTGATTTTGTAGCGATTCAAAATAAGTTTGTCCTGTCAGCGTACCTTGGAAGAATATTGGGCCAATGATTCGTGTTCCACAAATACCTGCTCATACACTCACCCCAAATCTTTCTTGAAACTCCCTTGTCTAACCAATCTTTGATTTTGTTAAGACCAGTGTCTTATGTTCTGTCGGTAGAGCATCGCATTATTATTTGTGAATCGTGCTTCATCGGAAAATAGAATGTTGAAGGCAAAATTATTGTCTCTTTGAAACTTATTAATTAACCACTTGCAAAACACAATTCGTCTTACAGAATCTCCTTCATACAAATGTTGGTGTAGAGCAGTAATTATGTTTATTCAAAATTATTCTTACTGTTTCCCTATTTGATTCTAGTCTTTCCGTTATTTCTCTAACAGGGGGTGATTGATTGTGGCTAATGGTTCCTATACAGATCGGAAATGATATTATCGCCTTCAATCATAGCTCTAAAAGTCTTGTTCTTATTACTGATCACAAATTAAGGTTTAAGCAGCATATAACGAGTATATTAAGATTAGCATACGCTGCACTGAAAATGATATATACTTAGACACTTGCTGAAAAAAAAAGTTATGTGATTCTTTAGTTTTGTCTCATTTTAACCACTATGATACGGTTTACTACGGCTCTTGTGTTGTCAGCATCGAGGTGCGACTCATACAAAAAGCACAGAATTCTTGCTTTCGTTTAATTTTTGAAACTCAACGTCGTCAAAGAATATCTCACAAACTGCAAACTGCCGGTTGGCTGAATATGTATTGTAGAGGAAAACGATAAATGAAAACAATCACAGGGGTAGTGGGAATAGTGGTGGGTAGTGCCGATGCATCATCACGTCTTACGTCTTTTATGTCGCGTGCATTAAAATGAGAGAGAAGGTTTGGGGGTTTGTCTTCTTAGCGTCTCATCTGGTACCTCGATGAAAGCTTTACGTCTTTTATGTCGCGTGCATAAAAATGAGAGAGAAGGTCAATCATGTGGTCCGCCTTCTTAGCGTCGCACCTCGCACCCCCTTCTCTATTATAGGTCTCTCGCACTATAGTCGTAAACTTCATATGGCCTATTTTTTTTCATCAAATTTTAAAATATAAGACCACCTTATCTTCTCAACAAGCTGTCCTTTCGCGCTGATGTTTATAATATTAATATTAGACGTAAACATATTCTTACTGTACCTCAACATATTAATGAAATTGTCAAAAGGTCATTCTCTTATAACATTGCTACCTGTATAAATAAATTACCTTTTTGATGGACTAATCCTTACACGTGAAAGTTTTAAAAAGACATATAAAAAATATTTAATGCGAAACAAATAAATCATTCTTTTTTCTTCTATCTCCCCTATTCCTGCTTTCCTCTCCTTTTCTCTTTCTCTGATCTACTTATCTGTTTTTCTCCTTTTTCCCTTTCTGCTTTGATGTCTTTTTGTAATTTAATTATATTATGCATTTTATTATTGTCTAGAATTGAAAGCCATATTATATTTATTTTTTACCACATAATTTAGGCTGTAGTGGAAGAACAGTTGCTGATTGTATAATAAACTGAACTACTCTTGTCTTTTACTTACCTATCACTTGTATTGCTACTTATACCGGGTGTTAGAAAAGTATGGGACCGGTTGAAAATCTCGAACAGTTTGCATCAAATCGAAAAATAAAAAAATACGTGTCAAAAATTTTTCAAAAAACTATCTACTGATACCAACATGACCTCCCCACCCACCACCCTGTAGGCGAAACGTCTAATTCAAAAACTGAAAAACACGTATTTGTTATTTTTACGAAATCCCACTCCTAACCGGGGCGGGAGCAACTTTGAAATTTGTAATGAAAATTCCTATTTTTTATAGCGGATTCGGATTCTACGGCCAAAAATACGTGAATTTTATATCGGGCATTTTTTTCGATTCTCGCAAGGTGTCGTTGCAATCGCACAAAATTGAAATAAACCTTAAGCGTCCATAAGTTTGTAAATATTTACAAATTCTAGCTACTCGCGTTGACAAAAAAAACATCCAGTTTAAAAAACAATATCTGTGATATCTTGGTTTTTTGAATGTTTTTTTTAAAGTGTTCTTAATAACAGTATTTTTGTTTTGTGAAATTTCTACGAGAACGTTCAGTTCCTTCTAACTTTTGTAGAGGCAGGAGCGCACTTTTGTACGGAAAAAGTTATTTCATTTTTCATTAGTTCTCTCGTTTTTTTCTGCATAATGGCTACTTTAACAGAGGAAGAGAGAGTTTCTCTTTTAATAATGCGAGGGTGGGGCGATAAAGATAGGTTCTATGATGAAGTTTTGATTTTTTCAACAAATTTCGAAATCTACTGTGTCCCGTACCATCAAACGATTCCTAGACACAAGGACAAATAAAAATCGCAAAAAATCTGGAATACCAAAATCTGAAACATCGGAAGCTCGACAAATGGAAGTGGCCCAGGCATTGTTGAAAATCGAAGGTTATCAATCAGAAAAGCCAGTCAACAGCTTGATATGAGTGCATTTTCAGTTCATAAGAATTTGAAACATTTGAAATTTCATCCTTACCGAATTCACCTTCGCCAAGAGTTAAATGAAGATGATTTTGATCGGTGACTTGAATTTAGTGAATTAATGATGGAAAGGAGTAACCAAAACCCAAATTTATTGTCATCTCTACTTGTCTTTTCAGATGAAGCAACTTTTGAACTCAGTGGAAAAGTTCATCGCCATAATTTCAGATATTGGAGTGACGAAAACCCTCACTGGATGATTGAAACACACACGCAGTATCCACAAAAAGTAAAGTTTGGGCAGAAGTTTTCAGGGATCGAATCATAGGAGCGTTTTTCATAGATGGAAATTTGAATGGAGAAAAATACCTGGAAATGTTGACAAATCAAATAGTTCCCGCAATACAAGAGATTGCTGGTGATGAGTTCGATAATGTTTGGTTCCAGCAAGATGGGGCTCCTCCACACTATCGGAATATTGTTAGGGACTATTTGAATGGTACTTTCGAAAATTGATGGATAGGTCGAAGACGAACTATTGAATGGCCAGTAAGATCTCCCGACCTCGCGCCACTTGATGATTTTGTTTGGGACTACGTGAAGGGTAAGGTTTAGTTCACTAAACCTCGTGATTTGGAAGAGCTGAGGCAACGCATAATAAACATTTTTGCAGAAATACCACCTCAAATGATAAGAAGTGCTATTGAAAATTTTTACGTTCGTCTCGGACAATGCCAAGAAGTCAATGGGCACCATTTTGAACACCTGCTATAATCTTGAAATTAAAACCTGCTAGTGTAGCAGTTAAGCTATAAACTAATTGCCTCAACTGGCCAAAATCCTCAAATGGCCGAGTTACCTCCATGCCTTCACTGGCTGGGATCAAGAACTTGTCTGAAGTGGCTGAAGTAAAAGGTGAAACCACTGTTAGTTTTTTTTTAAATCGACTTTTTTATTGCCCTGTAAAAAATGTAAATTGGAAATTACTAGCTGCTAATAAATTTACAGAATGTAATAGTAATTTCCGCACGATCGTGTAAAATCACTGTTCTCAAAACAGCTCGGGAAATCATTCACTCTGAGATCAGTAGTTTTACTTTTCGTATTTTTTTAAGTATGCTTTCAAAACTTCCATGTTTCCACTCAATTTTTTTGCGATTGCAGCGACACCTTGCGAGAATCGAAAAAATGCCCGATATAAAATTCACGTATCTTTGGCCGTAGAATCCGAATCCGCAATAAAAAAATAGGGATTTTTATTACAAATTTCAAAGTTTCCCCCGCCCCACCCGCTGGGTTAGGGGTGGGAGAGTCGAATCCAATGTCATTGGATAGATTTCGTAATAATAACAAATACGTGTTTTTCAGTTTTTGAATTGGACGATTTTTATGGGCACAAGACGCAACTCTTGAAACAGTAATATTTTCTTTTCATTTTTTGCGATTAGAGCGACACCATGCAAGAATCGAAAAAAATATCCGGAATAGAATTTACGTATTTTTTGCCGTAGAATCCGATACCGTAATAAAAAATATGGGTTTCCATTTGAAATTTTAAAGTTGCTCCTCGTCTAACCCACAGGGTGGTGGGTGGGGAGGTCATTTTGTTATCAGTAGATAGTTTTTTGACAAATTTTTGATACGTATTTTTTTATTTTTCGATTTGATGCAAACTGTTCGAGATTTTTCACCGTTCCCATACTTTTCTAACACCCGGTATAATCTATTGTCAATTGTTGTGAGTTTAGGTGAATAATAAATGCTTTATTATTTTTTGCAAGAACGCCCTTTTCTCGCTAACATTATCAAAGGATCATAATATCGATGCAGAAAATGGCATGATAAGAAAAATATAGATAAACAAATTCAGTTACTTGTCTATTGGTACGCCCCTGAACAACAAAGTAGATTGCTTAAGCTAGCCCTTATTAGTGGTAGTTTATATACCAAAATGCATGCCGGAACTCAAAGCGAATCAGCAAAAATTATCAGTAACGAGAGCCTGTGAAAAAAATTACTAGAAGTGTATACTAGCATTTGAATTCTTGCCTTGAAGTTTTGTGACGCCCGTATTTAAGTCATTTTTGTATGGAGCTGATTCACACTGAATGATAAAAATTAACCTCACCTATAAAATATGCACTCTGAATAATAGTTGATTATAATTTTTATGATGTCACTATGGGGGTGTTAAAACGTCCAGACTGATTCGATTAAAGCATAATTGAAGAACAAAGCGTAAAAAATGCGGGTACAGTGATTTACATTTTATTTATTTTTATTACGTATAAAATAAAGTATATATACATTTACAACTAAAACTAGAATTGTTTATATTACGAGTTAGAAAATATTTACACCTAGAAATACTGTTGCAATAATTTTAAAGAAAGAACAAGAATAAACGTGATATTTAAGTATTGAGGAAGCGTACACAGGGAAATGTTGAAGAGTTTTGGACCGTTATTTATCAATGGTTAATAAAATTAAAACTATTTATCTGATTTTGATTAAACTTTTGATTTGTTTTTCACACTTTAACCCCCATAAAAAAATAATGAGTGCCTAAAATAGATATAAATGCTATTTCCGAAGTCAGATGTAGAGGCTACCATTTTTTAAAATAGGGAATTTTAAGAAAAACAGCTTCATTTACTTACATTAATTGTCCAAATATATAAAAATGGTCCATTTCAACTCGGTAAATAATATTCAATATGGAAAGAAAATTAAAGCCAAAGTTTTTTTTTATTCCACAGAAAGCGTAGCGCATAAATAAGTAGGTACATTTTAAAATAAGGATCATTAAACATTAAACAGTTTTCTCTTTATTATAATTATAATAGGCGTAGATAATTTGACATTTCTATGTTAGTTGTCACACAAACGTTAGAGCTAGTGTACTTTTAATGATTAACTTATTCTGCAAATAATATGCCTTATAATTTTACAAATGAGGAATATGCCCATATTATTTATGTTTATGGATTTTGTGATGGTAAATGTAGACAGGCCGCAGAGGAATACCATATTTGTTTTCCTAACAGAAAAACACCAAATAAAATAAATAACACCACAGGTAATTACGACCCTCTTTATCCCGGAAGGCTCTAGAAGAGCCTTGTGTGGGAGGAGGCTACACATTTAGAGACAAGGGACACATACCCAATATCCGTGTATAGTGGAAAAATCCCTCTCACATTATTTTGCTAATGGATTATTGATCACAGACTGACTAAATGTCGAACTTTATTCAGAGACGAGGCCCAATTTACACGTGATGGCGTATTTAATTTAAGAAATTCGCATAACTTGGCCGAAAACAGTCCTCATCCTATAAGAGAAGCCCATTCTCAACATAAGTTCTGTTTGGTGTGGTATGATTAACAACAACCTAATTGGCTCACATATTTTTCCGGCAAGGCTAACTACAGAGGTGTATTTAGATTTCTTACAAAATATTTTACCTGGTTTAATGCAAGGTATTAACGTAAGAGGACAAAACTTCCAGCATGACGGAGCTCCTCCTCATTTTGGTATTGGGGTTAGAAGGCACTTGAATAATAAATATTCAAACAGATTTTTTGGACGTGGTAGACCTCAATCCTTGGCCGTTTAGATCACCAGATTTCAACCCCGTTGATTATTTTCTTTGGGGATATCTCAAAACTGAAGTCTACATTGTCGTAATAAATAGTAGAGAACAGTTACTTCAACGACTTATCCACTGTAGTGACTAAATTAGAAACAAACCTGTGCAAGTTACAAAATCTATTGGCAATTTAAATAAACGTCAACAAAAATGTATGGAAGCTGGAGGTTCTCATTTTCTCAAAGTATTTGTAATATTTTTAAATATACTTTTGCAAATATTTATTTGGCCATTTTCATCACCGATCAATAGTAAGTAAATTAAGAGCGACAGGAAAAGTTTGGCCGTTCCTGAATAGCCAAGTGGTCCTCTACCGCCCCTGGAAATATGTACAGTTCCGCATGAAACACCGTTTATAAAATAATGGTGTATTAATAATACGTATCTAGTGAGAAGCCACTGGCTTTTAATTATAAAAACATATGTGGAAATTATTACAAAAACCCGAATAACTATTAACTATTAAGTTTCTTCAACCAGGAAGAAAACCCTTATATCTTTCAATACAACTGATGAAAGTCCCTAAGTACGCTCTGTTTTAGCTAAAAAATAAAGTTAAACAACAATTTCTTTTATTCTTTCATTCTTTCTTTGTTTTTGTACCCGTCTTCATCGATTCAAAATATAACTAAGAACTAGTTTCGCAAAAACAACATAAGCGATACAGGTATGATGCTTGCTGATAACACACTAGTTTTAAGTACTGTAGCGGCATTACATCCATCGCTCTCGCAGGTACCACAGTATTCCATATTTCCTGTCCTGGCAATATCCTCTGGGCATCCTTCCAATTTTAGTGACCCTTCAACCATTCTGCATTCTCTGACGACCTTTGGTGGCATACCAGGTTGTCCTGAAATATGAAAATAACAAGTAAGTTTCAGAGAAGATGAAGGGGAATAAAGGTATAAAAATGGAACGTTGTGCGGTTACCTTAATTTGAAACGAGGGAAATAAAAGGCTTACATGAAGAACATCAAGACAAAAAGAGGACTTCAACACTGAAGCAGTATTCACCGAGTGGTCCCATACCCAGATGGCATATGTTAAGGTAGACTAGATCAGTGTATACTAGACCATTAAGACTATCGAGTGTGATGCATATTTTGCCAAATTATGTAATAAGAAAATGCTTCTGGATATATTTTTGCAAACTAGTTCCGTGTGTTTATCCCATGTCAATTTGCTAGGTATCTAAGACGACACTCAAAAATTATACACTATTATTAGAATTCGCGTCAAGAGTGTGACGTTTTAAATTAGAAATCATAGCTTCAGTTTTGGTTTTATTCAAAACTAGTCGATTGCTTAACCTTCTTCAATAGTGTACAAATATTTGTATGAGAGTGAGCAAACGTTATATCATCCGCAAATAGTGTCAATTTCGAGAAGATAGTATTGGTTGGCAAGTCGTTAACATAAATGAGGAAAATAACTGGTCCCAAAACAGAGCCTTGAGGTACACTGATTTTATTGTCTATCCTGTTTGACTTTGTATTATTGGCGTTAATAAATTGTGATCTGTCAGTAATGTAAGACAGAATAAAATTTTTACTACTTTCCGGAAATTTAGAACAACTTAATTTCTTGAACTGAAATAGTCTGGCAGAATTTAAATGTTACTTTTTCCGACCGCTGATATGGAAGAAGAGGTGCTCTTGAATAACTTGCCCGTTTTCCAGATCTAACCCTTCTAGATTTTTCTATCGACTTAATAATCTCGCAGATTTAAGGCAAAGAATGATAAATTGATGCAAATCTGCCAATACGTTCTGGTAAGTTCTACAAGAGGGTTTGTGATAGGTTTGTCTATTTTAAATTAGAGAACGGGGAGCACTTCGAACAGTTTTCCTTGAATAAAAATATTTTAAGGATATTCTCAGAATATAATCAACAGAATATTCAAAAAATAGAATATTGTCACTTTTTATAAATATTCTCGAACATTTTGTGCTGTTTGGGCTTGAATCAAATGCAAAATTGTAAGTACAGAGTGTCTCACCGGGAACTGAATCGATCGATATAGAGAAAAGTACGCGTCAGAAAATTTTGAAAATTTAGATAATTACTAATGTTGGTGTGGCCAATCCAACTAAAATAATTACAAGCAGCTGGCACTTCCGCTTATACTGGAAGTCGATACCAACTTGCTTATTTCAAATAGAACACCCTATATATTTTAGGGTTTTCGAAAAGAGCATAGAATTCTGAGTCGAAAACATGTAGCATATTCTATACCTAAACCTAGCCGTTTCAGAGGTATTTGACATTTTATAGAAAATTTGACAGCTGCAACGGTTTGCAAGAACCGTTATAACTTTCTTCGTGTAAAAGATCCTCATTTGCTTCTTGTCACATAAAAAGAACACAAGGAGAACTACGTTCTACGACTGAAATAAATCCAATAATATCATACAAAGTGTTCCGTTCTTCGCGTTACATTTTGTCAACTTCAAACCGCGGTAAGTTATTTGGGTCAAATGGAACACCCTGTATTTTTTTACGTCAAGTTGTATAAAATTGAATTTCCTTTTTTCTGATATTAGCATTGTGGGGGTTAAAGTTACAACTTTTTGAAATATTTGCGATTTTATTAAAAATTTATGAATTGTAATCATTTCATCAAAATAGCTATGATTAGAAACAATCAGTCATTATCTTATGTCAAAAAATACCAGCACGTTTAAATTACACCCACGAAGACTTTTTAAATTTGTTTATTATTTATGGAGAATGTGATAAAGTAATATCTAGAACTTGCAGCACATTTGCTACTCGATATCCAGAAAAACGGAAACCGTCACCAAACACTGTAAAACACATACTGGAAAATTTTAAAAATTATGGCTCTGTCAAGGCAAAATTGCAAAGAAGAAAGCCTATTGTTGATGACGAAAATATTGAAATAGTCATTGTGGGATACTTTCATGCATTTCCAAGGATATCATTAAGATAAGCTGCTCTGGAATCGGGACTATGCAAGGATTCAATTCACAGAATCTTATTAAAACATAAGTTTCATCAGTTTTCATTCCATATGGTTCAAGGATTAAAAGAAACAGATTTCCTAAGAAGACAGAATTTTTGTGAGTTTATTCTAATAAGGTCTGAGGGTCACGATTCTTATTTGGGAAATATTATATGGACAGATGAAGCAAAATTGACTAAAAATGGACTTTTTAATAGACACAATTCGCATTATTGAAGTGACTCATATTCTCTTATGTTCAGAGAGCGAAACTTTCAGGAAAGTTGGCAGTTCAATGTTTACTGTGCCATAAGAAACGATAGAGTGGTGGCATTACAATTTTATCAGGAAAATTTAAACGGTAAATTAAATTTTCTCTTCTGCTAATATGTATAGGTAAATTTTTTTTTTTTAGGTGAAAGATATCTGAATATCTTACAAAATTTGAATAATAACTATTTAGAAAATTTACCTCTCGCCGAACATAGAAACATTTTTTATCAGCACGAACGGTGCTCCCCCACATAACGCATATTTAATTAATAATTATTTACAAGAAACTTTTTATGATCAATGGATTGCCAATAATGGACCTTTCTTATGGCCTCCTCGCTCGCCCGATTTATCAGTTCGGATTATTTCATTTGGGGAACTATTAAAAATAAAGTTCGTGAGAGTCCATTAACAACCATTGAAGATTGTATGCAAAGAGTAAGAAATGCATTTCAAAACATATCACAGGATTCAATTAGAAGAGCTACCCGTGAAGAACTAATACGAAGGTGCGAAAATTGTGTCGAGGTTCGAGGGCGGAATTTTGAGCAATTATTAAATTAAAATGAAATCATATTTTAAATTGATCTTATCTCTGCTATTTTAGTTCATGCCATATCTTCAATTCGATTAATACGCATGTTATAGTGTTAGTGTTATTTTGCGTTTTTGTGGATATCGAGTAGCAAATGTGCTGCAAGTTCTTGATATTACTTTATCACATTCTCCATAAATTATAAACAAATTTAAAAAGTTTTCGTTGGTATAATTTAAACGTGCTGGCATTTTTTGACATAAGATAATGACTGATTGTTTCTAATCATGGCTATTTTGATGAAACGATTACAACAATTCATGAATTTCTAATGAAATCGCAAATATTTCAAAAGTTGTAACTTTAACCCCCACAATGCTAATATCAGAAAAAAGGGAATTCAATTTACACAACTTGACGTAAAAAAATACAGGGTGTTCCATTTGACCTAAACAAGTTTTCGTGGTTTGAAGTTGACAAAATGTAACCAGAGAAACGGAACACTTGGTATGATATTATTGAATTTATTTCAGTTGTAGAACGTAGTTCTCCTTGTGTTTTTTTTATATGACAAGAAGCAAATGAGGATCTTTTACACGAAGAAAGTTATAACGGTTCTTGCAAACCGTTGCACCTGTCAAATTTTATATAAAAAGTCAAATATCTCTGAAATGGCTAGGTTTAGGTATAGTATATGCTACATAGTTTCGACTTAGAATATTATGCTCTTTTCGAAAACTCTAAAATATATAGGGTGTTCCATTTGAAATAAGCAAGTTGGTATCGACTTGTAATTATTTTAGTTGGATTGGCCATACCGACATTAGTAATTATCTAAATTTTCAAGATTTTCTGATGCGTACTTTTCTCTATATCGATCGATTCAGTTCCCGGTGAGACACCCTGTATAGTGGTACTCTTAGATACAGTTTAGGATTTGTTTCCGTGTACAGTGTACACCACTAAAAAGCTTTTGTTAGCTTATGTTTCCTGGCTTAATTTTTTTCCATTTTATCACTGGCCATTTATAAAAACTTTTCTAATATAATTGACACTATTACTGTTTTTATTCCATTCTGGCTAATTCAAAAATAGGTCGTTTGAAAACAATTGTAATTTTGCTAACATTTTTAAACGAAACGACTATGATTAATATATTTTTTAGTCACTTGTACTGATGAATTATGTTTCTCCGTAATGATACGCTTCAGTTAATTCGTAAATTACTGTGATAACTTTGACAGCAACAAGTTTTTGTAATCTATTATAACCTGAATTACTCGTTAATGTAAAACTAAACGCTAGGTACGATTTTATTGAATTTTTTATGTCCTATCTGTAAAAAAGTGTATTTTGTAATCACGATATGGATTATTGTAGATTCTGAAGGTAATGTTTGTTTACGCTTAGTAGGTCAAATGTTAATAAACCTTTATTTACCACAATAACAAACATGCTTTACTATAATGAACTACAAGCAAAGTGACTGCTAAAAGAGTAATTGAAATAGATTTTAATTTATGAAGTGCAATACAATAGATATTATTAATACTATATACTATGCCGTTTGTCTATTTTACGAAGCCACACATCTCGCTTAATATCTTATAGAAGAATGAAGTTTTAGTAATAGTTATCCCATTTTTTGTGAGCTATATTTGAGTAAAAAGAAATTTGAAATCCATAACCTACTTTGTGAGATATATTACAAAAATCTGAAAAATAGGAAAATCACAAATGGTTATAGCTTCCTTATTTGAGGAGATACGAAAAAAGTTAAAGGGATAAAAGTTGACGGAAAGACAATTAGAATAATAGTGTGTATAAAAAAATTCGAAAACGCAGTTGGCCTTGACATACGCTCTTGTGCAAAAAATGAAAAGAACAAATCTCAAAGTAGGCCATGACACTATTAATTCCGTTTTTTTTTTCTCTTTCCGACGATATATAATATTAAAACATAATATTTTTAGTCGCAAACTCCTCTATAAAATCCTTATTTTACTATAAGGAACGTAACCAGACTGCAACCAACAGCTACTCTCCGGGCTATGTGCCCCACCAAGTGCTGAATTACAAGTTACAAGCCTGGCGCGTTAAGTGTAATAATTGCATATTACCATCAAAACGCTAATGCTTCGACGATTGCAACAAACACCAGCCGAAAGACTGATTTTACTTAAAGGAGCTCTCGTGCCAGCCGTCACACACCACTTGCAGACTGCAGTTTCGAGCTGTTGGCTCTCGTCAGAGTAAGGTAGGCATGTGACGACCGACACGAGGATCACTTGACTATTTAGTACATTTGACAATTTTATCAGCGAATCGCAGATTATTACTATGGGCGTGCCTCAAGGAACAGTATTAGGCCCAATACTGTTTCTTTTGTATATAAATAGCATGGCAAATCTAAAAAATTTTGAAGATTACCTAAACCCTTATGCGGATGATGGTTTTTATTGCTGATTCTTGGGAAAATGTTTATTCTAAGGCAGAAAGTAGTTTATATATTGCTTATCAATATTTAAATATTAGTTTATTTAGAGTAAATGTAGATAAAAGTAAATTCTTAACATTTACTTTATCAGCTGATGATCAATCGTTCAAGGAATTACTTACTATTCATAAAAAAAATTGTTCACAAGTAAATTGTAATTGCCCACAAATAAAATCAAATATCTTGGTATAATACTAGATCAGTATTTAAGATGGAACGACTAAATCGAATATATTACAAAAAAGATTAGAATACTCATACATAAATTTTATTTATTAAAAGTTATATTAAATAGAAATAATTTGCTTATGGTATATGACTCCCTCGTTGCCTCGATTATTGGTTACTGTGTTATTGTTTGGGGGGGATTATTTAAAAATGCATTAAAGAATCTGCAGGTTACACAAAACACCATATTAAAAATAATATTAAACAAACCCAGACTATATAGCTCTACTCTGCTTTACAAGGATGCAAATGTATTTAACATCAAAAATACCTACGCTTATCACTCTCTATTATGGACCTTTAAATCAATTAATATTTACAGCATTCAAAATTATTCAACTCACACTTATTTAACTCGTTCTGTACAAAACAAACACATTGCTGTACCAATATAGAAAAAAACACATATTCAGCGATTTATATTATATTATGGTCCTAAATTATATAATGCTTTACCACTCAGTTTGAAGAACATAACAAAAATAAATAGATATAGAAAAGACATAAAACAGTTTATTTCAGAAAACCAAGAAATTATAGAAAATATTTCAAATATTTAAATATGCTTACATTCTTAAAAAAAAAAAAAAAAGAATTTCTGTGAATCTTGATTCCTTAGCACTATATACTAGTTTCCTTTTAAAATAAGCTGTATTAATAAATTGTCTTCTTTTTTCTTCCTCTCTTTTATATATATATATATATATATATATGTTGTTTTTTAGGTTTTCGCGGGTGTTAAATGAAGTGTTATTGTACTTCCGGGTGCTCTCCCGCGTCGATGATCGACTCCTCCAGGAGTCACGGTTGTCTAAACGACGTTTCGGCAGAATCTCATCTGCCATCTTCAGGTTCTCACTGAAAGCTGCCTACTGCTGCTTCTCGTTGCTCGAACTGAACTTATCGTCTATTCCCAGATACTTATACACGTCATTCTGTTCCAAGTTTTTGATGCTTGTGTCGTCGTTCAACTGAAGGTTGTAGCTGTGGGTGCATTTTCCACCTTTAAATACGACAGTGGCACATTTGTCTAGGCCAAACTCCATTCTGATATCGTCACTAAACGTCTTGATGATGTGCATTGCCTGTCTCATCTGCTCTTCACTCTTCCCGAAAGTCTTGAAATCACCCATGTAGAACAGATGACTGACTTTATTCTCACCATCGATCTGATATCCGAGGCCCTGTCTGTTGATCATGTTAGACAGGGGAATTAGCCTCATACAAAAGAGCAGCGGTGACAATGAGTCTCCCTGAAAAATTCCGCGTTTGATTGCTATCTGCCCTGTTTGAATACTACCGTTCTGATGGTACAAGTACATTTCAGTGTTCCATTCTTTCATCGACTCCTCTACGAATCGGATAATGGTTTGGCTAACATGGTAAAGTCTGAGGGCCTGCAGGATCCAAGAATGTGGGACACTATCGAACGCTTTTTTATAATCGATCCACGCCATGCTCAGATTTTTCTTTCTGCTTTTTGCATCCTTGACGACCATTTTGGTAATGAGTAGCTGATCTTTACGGCCTCTCGCTCCTTTTCTACATATTTTCTGTTCATCTGGCAGGATACTGTTGGTCAGTAGATGGTTGTACAATTTCTCTGATACCGTCGCTGTAAGAAGTTTGTACATCGTTGGCAGCCAAGTAATTGGGCGGTAGTTCTTCGGGTCCCTTGACTCTTTGCCTTTGAACATAAGGTATGTAGCTCCCTCCTATGGTCATCCACTGCGGAACTGTTGTTGGGTTTCTTAGGATTTCGTTCATTGCTCTGGCTAGGCTTTCGTGTAGTGCGCTGAATGTTTTGATCCAAAAGTTTTGCAGTTTGTCCAGACCAGGAGCTTTCCAGTTTTGGGCTCTTTTGATGACCTTAAGCACGTCCTCTGTTGTGAGTTCACCCCACTCCTGTGGTGCTACTCTCTGATATGATCTCCCCTCCTCTTTGATCCAAGCCGCTCTGCTGTTGTGTTGAGTGTCGTCTTCGAGAATATCACGCCAAAATGTCTCAACCGTTTGCTGAGATGGTGGCTCAGATATGGTTTCTTGCTGCTGGTTGAGATGGCGGTAAAATTTATTTGTGTTCTCTCTGAACATCTTGTTTTGCGTGAATTGTTGACATCTCTCTTTGTACCTTCTCATCCCCTGGGATCTTGCTTGTAGTCGCATTTTGATGCCTTGAACAAGTACATCGAGTTTGAGTTTCCGGTAGTCAGTTATTCCTTCCTTCCTTATTAGAGTGTTTACTTGCTGATGAACGTGTCTACTGGTTACACCATTCTGAAATTCTTTGAGAATGGAGAGTGTCTTGATCGATCTTACCTTGGAGCCTTCTTTTCCAGGGGGCTTCATTTCTTATTTTTCTTGGGACATCTGCTGCTTCGCCAGCGATGGTTGCGGCTGCTGCGTACATATATGTGTTCAATTCGGTAATGTTTAGGGGACGTTCTTTTGCCCACTTCGCTAATACCGTGTTGGCAGTTTTTAATTCGCTGGTAAGTTGTTTAATATTTTTCGGTCGTTTCAGCCTTTTCCTCTTCTTTATGTCGATATTTTCTATCTCTGACAGCTTGGCACGTATTCTTTTTTTCATTTCTCTTATAGCACCGTCATTAGTTGAGTCACGCTCTTCTTCTGGCCCTTGGTGAAATTCGCCGAAAACTCTATCGCCTGCATTTTGCTCCTGATTGTCTGCGTCGGCAATGTTTTGCTGTTCTTCTATTGGAAAGAGAAAAATAAACGGAACTAATGGTGTCATGGCCTACTTTAAGATTTGTCTTTTTCATTTTCGCCCAAGAGCGTTTTTGACAAAGTAGGCTATGAATTTTAAATTCCTTTTGGCTGAAATATAGCTCACAGAAAATGGGAAAACTGTTTCTAAAATTTTATTCTTCTACAATAGATATTAAGCGGGATATTTGGTGTGGCCCTCGTAAAATAGACATACGGTATGTAATAATCTTTTTTATATTAAATCAAATCATATTACTAATTTTGTATAATCTTGTTTAGATTTAACTTTCTTTATTTTCACACGCTTTATATTAGGTCCACCTGTATGTTTGTTTGTATGTAACGGAATTTTTGAACATGATTCTCACGTACTTCAAAACGTCAGATGAAACTGACCGATGACAATACAATAATTTGACAACTTTGTCCTAATGTCCTTACCAGGATCATCAGGATAAAATAAATGACTAATCTATTGTCGACATTTTACCGGAGGCGCCGCTGTTAGTATTATATATTTTATAAATTATAGTTTATAAAAAAAAGCAAACCGAACTAAAAAGTAAAATTAATGCTTAAATATTATTGACAAAACATTCATTTTATTGTAAAAAGCGTGGGGTGCTTGATATCTTTGCTATTTGCTATTAAACGTGTTTTTTAAGTTTTTTTAAACTATAATTTTTTGTAGAAATATTTGAGATTTATTTGAAATACATAGGACATATAAATTCAAAGTATAATGTAACAATTATACATAATTTTGTTCTCTTTGTCCTATAATAGGGCGCTGCACCTGTTAAATATCGTAATTAAAATAAATTAGTAAATAAAATACAAACGTAAGAATAATTGCAAATTAAATATTACTAATATTTTAAGTTAGTACTGACACTCTTGAGGGATCAACAGCTTTAGTCCTTTCAAATTCAGTGGGTACAAGCCCAAAAAAAAATTTTTTCTCAGCTTCTAGCATAATTGGTTATAAAGTCACTATCAATATGAATTTTCTGGTTGGAATAATAATCGGACTATTTAATCAAAGTTTAAACGGCATCTGATATAGCGAATTTTTGGAATTTTATCTTTCAGAACGCCTGGAAGCAAATAAACGATAAATAATTGAGTGGTGCTTCGAGTAATTTTTTTTTTTTTTTACTTATACCTAAATTGTTATTCCTGACACCAATGAGACGACTCACCACCACCACCTAATTATGACCATTATAATATACAAATAAATTCTTACCTTTGACTACTTTCTTAAGGCAGACATTCTTGTAATTGTTGTGTCTCGCCACGTTCATATCATCGCATGGTTCTAAATGGGGGTCGTTCCTCACCACTTCCTGCCTACCCCCATAATTATTGATATTATCAACTCTGTTAACTTCCCTCTTGTTTTCCAGTAGCCTGGTCACGTTGAAGTGGTCTCTGCAGGTGACATCGTAGTTTGAATTACATTTCCAGCATTCGAGAGAAGATCCTGGCAAAATAAGAAGTCATTAATAAGATAAAGCATCAGCTAGAAAATATAGCAAGGACACTGTATATTCTCTACAGGAAACTGGCCACAACCAAATGACGATTATGTTCATTGAAAAATATGGTCATATGATTTAAATAAAAAAAGTGATTTTTGGTGTGGTCATTAATAATCCTCCCCACTTTATAAGAATAGCTGCACACTTTTCTAGAGAAGGAGCTGGATTGGTAGAGAAGCAGTTGCTATCTGCTGGCCTGAAAATTTGCCAGACTTCAACCGATTTTAAAACTCCCCTATAAAATCCTTAAGGAACGTAACCAGACTGCAACCAACAGCTATTCTCCGGGCTATGTGCCCCGCCGCGCGTTGAATTACAAGTTACAAGCCTGGCGCGTTAAGGGTAATAACTGTGTATTACCAACAAAACGCTAATACTTCGATTGCAACAAACACCAGTCGAAAGACTGATCCTACTTAAAGGAGCTCTCGTGCCAGTCGTCCCGCACCACTTGCAGACTGCAGTTTCGAGCTATTGGCTCTCGTCAGTGCAAGATAGGCATGTGACGAACGCCACGAGGATCCTTTGACTATTTGGTACATTTCGGTATTGTTAGGATAGCGACATACAAAATAGTGAGCAGGCGTCATCTAGCGGTCCAGTGAAATCGAAAAATAAATAGCCTGACTGGGCTTAATACGTGAATTTAATGACCTTTAAATCTACTAGATATAGGAATATGCTTAATTACTGTAATACAACTGACTCGAATATCATAATTCTCATGCTTTTCTGATTTCAACAGAATAATATTCCATAAAGATATCTCTCATAGATGGCCCCCTAGAAGTCAAGATTTCGCGCCACTTAATTTTTTTATGGACTATGTGAAAACAGATGTTTACAAAAATGATGAAATGAGAGAAAAAAATATTAGAGTAAGTCATCACATCAAGTTGGTGTGAAATCGGAGTTTCTAGTGGCCCACAATGAAATATGGCCATATGAAATATTATATTGTTGAAGTAAGAAAAGATGAGAATGCAGGGGGAGCATGTATGGTGAATCATAGTATACACTCTTCATATTCACTCTTAATATCCATAAATGCAACCTCCTGGAACGAACATTGGTATGTTCGTTCGTTACAAAGAAAATAAAAAATTAATCCATGATACAGCTTTTTTAATGCGTGTTTGATTGGGCCAAACTTTTATCAAGGGACTATGATTGATGTACAATATCGTCAATTTTTTTGGAACAATACCCGTTCTTCTTGATAATTCCTCTATAGGCTAAAAGGAAACAATCTGGTGGCAACAAGATGGTACACCCCCTCATATTTCAGCACGTGTAACTGATTATTTAAATGATCGCTTTCATGAAAACTAGATCAGTAATATAGGCCTAAAGGATCGCCAGCACGATGACCGGACCTAACTCTGGTAGATATTTTTATGAGTACATTTTGAATAGGTGGTTGATGTGTACAAAAGTCAATCAATCTGGAAGACCTTAACAGCCGAGACCTTAGGAACAGTTTGCACGTGAGCAGTTTTATGGATTGTGCAAAAACACCTTTTGTGCGTGAGTTTTATACATTTATTTGTTCCCATGCTCGCAGCCACACGACAACAAAAGTTTTATATAATTTTTTCATAGCACACCTCACTTTTGCAAACAAGTTGTTCAACAAACATTTCTGATATATAAATATCCGTTACCTATCCAATAATAAGTATATTTTTAGATGGACTTTGTTGCATCATATATATTAATAATCAAATTCTATCATTTATTACGAATATGCTATGACTGAGGAATCGCTAATTTTGCGAAATAAAAACACCAGTGTTTATCATAATGATAGACGTGGGCGGTCCCTTAACGACAAATGACTCGTCGCGTCGTAAAGAACATTAGATAATTAGTTACATTACATGAATAATATCAGGATTAAACTCGAGCATGCAATTACACTTTCAGGATAACAAAAAAACAAAATTGTATATTGGATGAAAGCATTAATTTGTCTTTCTTGTTTTCTGCTTGAAAACATAATAGATCGTTTTAGCTGTGACGTCAAGACTAGTTAATAGCGCCCGAATGTATACGAGCACACATTACAGCGAGTCATGAATGTATATTGTGGTGGGAACTCTAAACAAGTTGAACCTTATGACGCATGTAGTTTAGGTTGAAATTAGGACTATGAAAATGTAGCTCTACATTTTACTGAAATGCGAGCTTTTACACAAAATATTTAATTTTCTACGTATAGTCTAAGTCAACGCTTCCCTGCAAATAAAAATGCAACAAAAACTTTACGACCTCATCAAAATACCGTTACTCTGTACTATTCCGCCGGTAAATTGAATTACTCACTTACTTTAGTTTTTAATGTACGTCGGCTTGTTCGCCGGCGTTAATAATGAGCTCGTAAAATAGTATCAGTCTTTCGGCAAGTGTTTGTTGCAATCGAAGCATTAGCGTTCTTTTGGTAATATGCAATTATTACACTTAACGCGCCAGGCTTGTAACTTGTAATTCAACGCTCAGCGGGGCACATAACCCGGAGAGTAGCTGTTGGTTGCAGTCTGGTTACATTTTTTATAGCAAAATAAGGACTTCATAGAGGAGTTGCGACTAAAATATTGTTTTAATATATTACATGATGTTCTGAACAGATGTAGAATTCATTGTATTATTAGAGATGGCGTTATTAATTCTATCAGTTTGCTCTTATGGGATGAGAGGAATCCACATAGCTTTATCCAAACTAGAAATCAGTACAGATTTCTATAAATATTTGGATTGTACGCGTCTATTTTAATAACACTTTTTTGATTAGTTGGATTGGAGTAGGAGGCTCATTTCCATGGCCAGCAGGCTACCCAGATATAAATATATTGGACTTTTTCATTTTATTTGTTTTTTTTTATTTCTTATTTAAGAAGTCTTTAAAGTTTACTTCAAGTTCTACACAATACAGAATACGAACCAAAGATCGATCACATCGGCAATTTTAAAAACAGTGGACCCTTTATTTCAAAGGTGCACAGAGATATGTGTCAATCAAAATGGGCAACATGTTTGGCACTTATTCTAATGTTGTCTGTTCAATTATTTGAAAAATCTTCTAATTGTTTAAGTTTATTCTTGAATTTTGCTCTTCTTGCTGAATAAATCGAAAATGGTTACAAACAGTCACAGAGAAGCAGATATCAAAAATGTTGGTTTTACATTTCTACATCATATGATCGAAAAATATACAAGGTATCCTATTCTAAAAAAATGTGAAAATTCAATCCAAAAAGTTCTAAATTAAAAAAATATTTTTAGCCACCCTGTATACCATTAGAAAGTGAAAATGATTCAAAAACATCACACAGATATCTCGTAACTGGTATTTACAGATTTTTTTCGTAAAATCAATAATGGGGACTGTAGTAAATTTTTCAAAATGCATCTGCAGATGACATTATTTCAACAGAAAAAATCGCCACCTAGACTTACTTTTTGGAGCCAAATTAAATGCATACATCTATTTTACAAGCTACCAAAATATCATTACGTTTGAAATGACAGTTTAAAAGTTATAATAAAACGTAATTTTACTGTACTGTCATTATTTTGACCCCATCTACTGTCCCCTGAATTCTTCCCCTGAAGTTCTGAGACACCCCGTATAGCAGTAACAAGGCAGATAGCAAAATAAAACAAAACCATTCAAATACTCACCATTTTCAACGAGAGCGAGGATAATACCCAAAACAAAGGCGAGATAGAATTGGTGACACATTTTCACTGGTTCAAAACAAGCTGATTCACACTTCAATAACTTTCGAGTTCAATACACATTTGATCTGTACGGTTTGAATTTTGATCGACAAGTAACATTATATTTCCCTCATCCTGAACTTTAAGAATTAAGACGAAGGCAATTGAAGCCTCCCACCATTAATTGGGCACTGTAGTGCATGCATGTATTTTAGGGCAACAGGCGACGGTCTATAGACACTGGAAATATGTTTCGTATATTTCAAACAGTTTTGATTTCAATTTGATTTGTTAAAATCAATGCAATTTTGGTAAATAACTGATGAGGGGATAAGAAACTCTGGAAGGAAATGCTCTGATGATATTTTTTTTTTTATAATCTTTGCTATACACAATTTGGAAAAGATAGAGAGTAATGCATACTCTAAGAACATAGTAAAGGTGCTTCACTTTAAATATTTCCCTGTGTTTTATATTGGTAATCTGTACTTTTTTAGAGAAATTTGATCGAAATACCCATGCTATGACAGTTCTTGTATAAAACCCGACTAGTTCTGTCATAAAAGTTGAATATCTCTAATTTATATGCGTAACCAGTGATCGTAATTTGGCCAAACGTCATAGCCGGTGTTACTAAGGTTTCTCGTAGATTATGAAATTGTTAACTATTATCTCGAAACAACATACGTTTATTCACGTAAAAATAGATTTCTCTTGAAAGTTCTTCTTATATCAGGTCCTATTATTAAGACAAAATTTTAAACAATCGTTTTCTCAAATATCTAATAATATTATTTGATCAAACATCGTTCAGTTCAGTTCAACCAACGAGGAGCAGCAGTAGACAGCTTTCAGCGAGAACCTGAAGACGGCAGATGAGATTCTCACGAAACGTCGCTTAGACAACCGTGGCTCCGGGAGGAGCCTATCACCGACGCGGGAGAGCACCCGGAAATGCAACAACACTTCATTTAACACCCGTGAAAACCTAGAAAATAACATACCGGGTGAGCCAAAAAGTACCCACCTCC
Organism: Leptura quadrifasciata; assembly: GCA_963675555.1. Taxonomy (NCBI): domain Eukaryota; kingdom Metazoa; phylum Arthropoda; class Insecta; order Coleoptera; family Cerambycidae; genus Leptura; species Leptura quadrifasciata. The sequence continues at coordinate 2,195,505 of OY776679.1, forward strand.
AATTTTTGTCTACAATATTTAAAATAAAATTTTGAAATTAGGAAAATCAAGTATAGGTATCAATGGCCATATTTCGATCACTCGGTGATAAAAAAATCACTTCCGGTATGGCCGGAAATTTTCACAACTTTCTTATTTTAAATAGCATCCTCTATATTTAAGTCACTTTTCTCCTAAGGCTGTAATTTCGCTTTACAACGCTTCGGAAATGACATTTATTTGCTATTTATGTTATGACAAATTGAATTTTCATGAAATGAAAAATGACAAAACATTTGTAAATGTAAGTAAATGAACAAAATAGGCCAATTTTACATTAATTTGTTGAGAAATGCCCTTTTATTCAAATTCAAAATCTACTTCGAATTTTTTTAAATTTGTTCCTGAATTCCAAAGCCAACTAGAAATAGTAAAATAAATGCTGTTTCCAAGGTTATTTTTCATCCGATTTTAATTGTACTTCCGGGTACTCTCCCGCGTCGATGGCCGACTCCTCCAGGAGTTACGGTTGTCTGAACGACGTTTCGGCAGAATCTCATCTGCCATCTTCAGGTTCTCACTGAAAACTTCAGTTCGAGCAACGAGGAGCAGCAGTAGGCAGTATATATATATATATATATAGGGTGTCTCGCCGGGAACTGAATCGATCGATATAGAGAAAAGTACACTTCAGAAAATTTTGAAAATTTAGATAATTACTAATGTTGGTGTGGCTAATCCAACTAAAATAATTACAAGCAGCTGGCACTTCCGCTTATACCGGAAGTCGATACTAACTTGCTTATTTCAAATGGAATACCTTATATATTTTAAGGTTTTTGAAAATGGCATAAAGTTCTGAGTCGAAAATATCCTATACCTAAACCTAGCCGTTTCAGATATATTTGACATTTTATAGAAAATTTGACAGGTGCAACGGTTTGCAAGAATCATTATAACTTTCTTCGTGTAAAAGATCCTCATTTGCTTCCTGTCACATAAAAAGAACACAAGGAGAACTACGTTCTACAACTGAAATAAATTCAATAATATCATACCAAGTGTTCCGTTTTTCGCGTTACATTTTGTCAACTTCAAACCGCGACAACTTGTTTAGGTCAAATGTATTTTTTACGTCAGGTTGTGTAAAATTGAATTCCCTTTTTTCTGATATTAGCATTGTGGGGGTTAAAGTTACAACTTTTTGAAATATTTATGATTTTATGAGAAATTCATGAATTGTTGTAATCATTTCATCAAAATAGTCATGATTAGAAACAATCAGTCATTATCTTATGTCAAAAAATGCCAGCACGTTTAAATTACACCCACGAAGACTTTTTAAATTTGTTTATTATTTATGGAGAATGTGATAAAGTAATATCAAGATCTTGCAGCACATTTGCTACTCGATATCCAGAAAAACGGAAACCGTTACCAAACACTGTAAAACGCATACTGGAAAATTTTAAAAATTATGGCTCTGTCAAGACAAAAATGCAAAGAAGAAAGCCTATTGTTGATGACGAAAACATTGAAATAGTCATTCTGGGATATTTTCATGCATTTCCAAGGATGTCATTAAGACAAGCTGCTCTGGAATCGGGACTATGCAAGGATTCAATTCACAGAATCTTATTAAAACATAAATTTCACCCGTTTTCATTCCATATGGTTCAAGGATTAAAAGAAACAGATTTCCTAAGAAGACAGAATTTTTGTGAGTTTATTCTAATAAGGTCTGAGGGTCACGATTCTTATTTGGGAAATATTATATGGACAGATGAAGCAAAATTTACTAAAAATGAACTTTTTAATAGACTTAATTCGCATTATTGGAGTGACTCAAATCCTCATATGTTCAGAGAGCGAAACTTTCAGGAAAGTTGGCAGTTCAATGTTTACTGTGCCATAAGAAACGATAGAGTGGTGGCATTACAATTTTATCAGGAAAATTTAAACGGTAAATTAAATTTTCTCTTCTGCTAATATGTATATGTAAATTTTTGTTTTTTTTTTGTTTTAGGTGAAAGATATCTGAATATCTTACAAAATTTTAATAATAACTATTTAGAAAATTTACCTCTCGCCGAACATAGAAACATTTTTTATCAGCACGACGGTGCTCCCCCACATAACGCATATTTAATAAATAATTATTTACAAGAAACTTTTTATGATCAATGGATTCCCAATAATGGACCTTTCTTATGGCCTCCTCGCTCGCCCGATTTATCAATTCTGGATTATTTCATTTGGGGAACTATTAAAAATAAAGTTTATGAGAGCCCATTAACAACCATTGAAGTTTGTATGCAAAGAGTAAGAAATGCATTTCAAAACATATCACAGGATTCAATTAGAAGAGGTACCCATGGGGAACTAATCCGAGGGTTCGAAAATGTGTTGAGGTTCGAGGGCGGAATTTTGAGCAATTATTAAATTAAAATGAAATCATATTTTAAATTGATCTTATCTCTGCTATTTTAGTTCATGCCATATCTTCAATTCGATTAATACGCATGTTACAGTGTTAGTGTTATTTTGCGTTTTTGTGGATATCGAGTAGCAAATGTGCTGCAAGTTCTTGATATTACTTTATCACATTCTCCATAAATAATAAACAAATTTAAAAAGTTTTCGTTGGTATAGTTTAAACGTGCTGGCATTTTTTGACATAAGATAATGACTGATTGTTTCTAATCATGGCTATTTTGATGAAATGATTACAAAAATTCATGAATTTCTAATAAAATCGCAAATATTTCAAAAAGTTGTAACTTTAACCCCCATAATGCTAATATTAGAAAAAAGGGAATTCAATTTTACACAATTTGACGTAAAAAAATAAAGGGTGTTCCATATGACCTAAACAAGTTTTCGCGGTTTGAAGTTGACAAAATGTAACGCGAAAAACGGAACACTTGGTATGATATTATTGAATTTATTTCAGTTGTAGAGCGTAGTTCTCCTTGTGTTTCTTTTACTTGACAAGAAGCAAATGAGGATCTTTTACACGAAGAAAGTTATCACGGTTCTTGCAAACCGTTGCACCTGTCAAATTTTCTATAAAATGTCAAATATCTCTGAAACGGCTAGGTTTAGATATAGGATATGCTACATATCTTCGATTCAGAATTTTATGCTCTTTTCGAAAATCCTAAAATATATAGGGTGTTCTATTTGAAATAAGCAAGTTGGTATCGACTTCCGGTATAAGCGGGTGTGCCAGCTGCTTGTAATTACTTTAGTTGGATTGGCCATACTGACATTAGTAATTATCTAAACTTTCAAAATTTTCTGACGTGTAATTTTCTCTATATCGGTCGATTCAGTACCCGGTGAGACACCCTGTATATATATACTTATTAGCTTTACTCATAAAATTACTGTACAAATAATATCCCTACAGTAGTTAAATTATTGTTAACTCGATTAAGTATGTATGATATGCGCATATAATAATCAATACAACCCTCTTAAGCTACCGATACTAATAAATGCTCAAGTTATAGGGGTAGATAATTATGCACCCTATATTGCGTACTATTGCACAGTTAAAACCAGAGAAGTGTATTACATTTTCGCCCGGCGGCCACTTTTTTATTTGTTTTATATTGATAAATAGGTTTTTAAAAGTCTACTACATATAATGCTTCGGATTTATTAATATACATACATATAATACTTATTGGATTTGTCTCTAAAAATAATAATAATACTTAATGAATAATAATAATGTCTATTAAAACCAACAGACATTACAATATCCACAAAATTAGAATAAAACATAGCATAGTTATAGTTTACCTTTGAGTATCTTTTATATTTAATAAAATACATTTACAGAATTTTTGCTGAATTCTCTCTATCGTCTGAATATGAACACTATAATGTGGACTCCACACAACACTACAATATTCCTCTTCTCAAGTTTTAAGACAATCAATTTGTGAAGTTTCTTGTGTTCCTTATAATAAAACCAAGCATTTTTAGACTACAATTACTATTGTAATCATAATGTGGAATAAAAGATAACTCCGGATCAAAGATCACATCGAGGTCCTTTATTTGGTAAGATCTAGTTGGTATTACATCACTTATCGTATATTCGTATGTGATACACTCACGTTTTTTTGAGAATGACATCGTCTTACATTTACCTGTATTGAGGCTGAGTATGTTAACAGCACACCAGTCAGCCAAGGCATTAATGTCTGATTGTAATGTTTGACAATCCTGTTCTCTTTGAATAATTCTAACAACTTTCAGATCATCGGCATATAAATAAGTTTTAGATTCCAGCGACTCAACAACATCGTTAACAAACAGTAAAGACATTAAAGGACTCAGATTTGAACCTTGCGCGATACCTCTACTGGCGATAAACTTTACATAGACCCTCTATTACTCCACATATTGAAATCTTTCTGTTACTGAGGATATAAACAATCTAACGAGGTTATCACACAGCTCAAAATAGTGAAGTTTTTTTATTATGGTTTCATGGTGCACACGATCAAAAGCTTTCGTAAAATCAGTATAGATTACATCAACCTATTTCTTTTGATCAAGTGCACCTGAGTCAAATTGTGTAAAATTGCACAAATTAGTAACAGTCGATCTACCATAATTCCAATTGTTCTATAATAGTCAATGAAAGATTTATTACCTGTTGTAGAAACAGGACATATTTTCAACATTTTTCATTGTTTTGGAAAACCCCTGCCTTAAAATTAACTTAAATAACAAACATAACGGTAACTCAAAACAAGTCATACAGTCTTTAACTAACAACACTGGCATATTATCCACTTCCATAGTGAAGTTGGATTTAATTTTTGTAACAGCTCTTTTTATATCACAAACATTAACATCAAATACGTAAAAAACATTATTACCACTAATAGCATAATCATTGTCACAAGAGTTATCACGTTTATAATCATCCTCAATAAACAAACTTTTGAAATATGTAGCAAAGCTATTTACTATATCCTGTGGGTGCAGTAGGAGTTGAGTTCATCATTATAGGTCATATTTCCAGGAATTCTTTAATTTCTCCAAATGTATCTTTAGTGAAACCAGGGAGGGTAAGTAGACAGAAATGGAATAGAAAATGGGAAAAATAAATATCTTTAAGAATTCGCTATCAAATTCACTCCAATAAAAAACAAACAATACGTTTAGTCCGACTAAAAGTATAATTTACCCGGAAAAAAATCCAGGATCAGACTCGTTTTTTAAAATGTTGCTCTCAGTGCTCCTAACAACATCCTGTATATAATTTATTGGAAAGTGTTAGTAAACATTGTATCGGATTGTACCTATGATGTTTAATAGAGAAAATAGTCTACCAAATCTGAGCGTATAAGAAATAAAAGGCGACTCTTCCCACTGGGAACCTAAACGTCCTTAACATCTATAGAGACAAAATAAGAGCTTATTAAATTCATTCATTTAACATCGTTAGTCACACAATGGACCTTTTGAATGGCTAGTAAGTGAATGTACTTAGTAATTATTTTAAACGCCGAGTACAAGTGTGTGCGTATACGCTAGGCAGAAAGGTCAATTATTTAATTAGCCGTTAGAGTCAAACTAATTAACCGTAGAAAATTATATGTTGAAAATTGAAAAAATAATTAACCGGTTGGATGATATTATTTATACGTGGTACTGCCTGCTTTGGAACAATCTGGAAAATGAATAAACGCAATTGCTGTCAGTGGAGAAGCTGATCTATTTCAAGGGGTGCATCATACCCCCACATTTTTTTAGACGAGCTACCCCCAACCAGGAATTTTGCCGAACCACTTTCCTTAAGAAGAGCAGGGATCTTTTACTTGTCTAACATTTAATAGACAAGCGCATACACTGATATACAAGCCGCTGGAAGATGTGTGAGGCGAGGACGCGGTTTCCGTTGGAATGGTCACCCATCCAAGTACTAACTGCGCCTGTCGTTGCTTTACATCGCATACCGAAGTATGTACATAGTAAAGACGCACCTATGCTCGCCCCATACCCCACATTCTAATATAATATGTTTTTTTTTGTATCTGGCTTTGTTATAACATCATATTTTTACTTTAAATACTATAAATCACGATTTTGGATATTTTTTTAAACTGTAATGGTCAGAGAGGCGTTTTATCCTAATAAAAGGATCAACTCTAAGTTGCAAGTGAATAATAGTGTACCTGCAAATATTAACAGTTGATTATTAAACACAATCCTCCCAACATTAATAACACAGATACTGGGCTTTTAAGAAACTTTCGAATTAACTAGTAGAATGCAGGTTTTCACGGCCGTTGTCTAATGAAGTAGATTCTTCCGGGTCTTGCCGTTGTCGTCGAACTTGACTTGACGTTTCGCTGATCATCCTGTCAGCTTCTTCAGAAGGATTCTAAAGATTGAATTTGTTGTGTTACACTCGTCGTTATATATCTAGGCGCCGCTTCGCTTCGCTGGTCATTGATCGCGCTTGGCTCGCTTCGCTGCTCATTCGTCGTGTTTGGTTAACCGTGGCTTACTACGGTGCTGGTACTTGGCAATACCAGTCTCCACGTGTTACTAAGTCGATACCCATCCTCTCTGTTAAAGTTGTTCACGTTTTTCATAATTTCCAGTGATTCCCTAATGATTCGCGGATAATAGCGCGTATTCCTGTCTAATATATTGACGTCCTCGTAGTCGATTTTATGGTTCTCGTTATTATGGACATGTTCTGCTATCGCCGACCTATCCGTGTATCCAAATCTGGTATTTCTCTGGTGTTCTTTGATTCTGCACTGGATACTCCGTCCCGTTTGTCCGATGTAGCTCTTACCACTTCTGCATTTCAACTGATAAACATCTTTTGATAACAGTTTGGGGACAGGGTCTTTGACTGAGGGAAGCATCTGCTGTATTTTCTTCACTGTTCGAAACCGTACACCTACTTTCTTTTTGAATAAATCTTCTTCAGCCTATCTGTGACTCCCGCGACGTAGGGTAGGCATGCATACGTTGTTGGTTGTTGCTGTTCTTCTTCTGTAGTTCTCCTCTGGTTATTTACTACTCGTTGTATATTGCTTTGACTGTATCCGTTCTTCTCTAAAACTTGTTGGACATTCTGTAGTTCCTCGAGTTTGTTATCGTCGTCGAATATTGTGTTGGCTCTGTGGATCAAGGTTCTAATTAACGCTCTCTTCTGTTATGGATGGCGGTGAGATGTCGCATGTAGGTAACGATCGGTGTGCGCTTTCTTTCTGTAGACACCGTGGGCCAGCTTGCCATTGTGTGACATTTTCACTAATACAAAGATGGAGTTTTAGCTTTTTTAGATGTATTAGTGAAAAGGTCACACAATGGCAAGCTGGCCCACGGTGTCCTACGGTTATCTACATGCGACATCTCACCACCATCCACAACAGAAGAGAGCGTTAATTAGAACCTTAGAATTTATTTTGTTCTTCTTAATTGTGTTAATGTTTTATTATAGCAAAGATTTGAACAACTTATTGAATTATTTTATCGTTTTATTTAATCATACTTCTCCACGGCAAACATAATGCTTGTTAAAAAAGAATTATTGGTTTAAAAAAATGTTTTTATAATTACTAACGTAGTACCAATGAATAAATCTGGCATGTGATATATCGTTGAAAATGGAGGAAAATACTCTATTTAATGGCACCATTCCCCGCCCGTTTTGAAAAAAATTAGATAAAATCTCGTTGAAACACTCTGTTTTGCAAAAAATTTTCGCCTTAGAATTTTTCTCATATCTCTTCAAATAACGGAGATATTTGGCCTAGACGTTTTCTGCATTTTCGACATTTTCCACCATAACTCTTAAAGTAGGCTATGGATTTTAAATGTCTTTAAACCATTTTGTAGGTTATATAAATCGGCACGATTTTCGTAAAAATATTTTTTTTTATACGACCGGTATTAAGCGAGATATTCTCGAGAGCCCTGATAAAATGGACAGCCTGTATATAATTAATAGTGCTTTGACAAATACAGTCGCACAATCTTTAATAAGAAATGCAGGAATTAGATCGGGACCCATGGCCATTGTGGCTTTAGTTTTTTAATGACTTTAATTATCTCTTCCTCAGTGATAACAGTCAGATTTAAGACATTGGAGTTGAGTTGAGAATGAGTTGTGTCGTTAAAATTATCGACGCCGAAATTGGGAGGTGTGAAGGATTTTGAGAAGAAGTCTGACAAATGAAATGAAATATTCTGATTTATCCATACAAAATTGTGAGCTATGAAAATATTTATATCACTCCTTGAGTGCTAGATTCCCGTTGAAAATTTTATTCTTCATTGTTTTGGTTACTTCTCTTAAATTTATATTTTCATAGAATATATCACTAATTGCTTCAAACAAAAATTATTTAACAAATCTTTAGGGTCTAGGGAATGCAATTGCCGAATTTACATTTGGCTTTCGAGCGAAAACAGGAGATAATTTAATGTATAAATGTAGTTTTTCCACGACTTCTCTGTACTTGAAGCTGTCACGCTTCAGTGTATTGGAACAATCCCACAATGTGAAGTACCAGTCGAATAATTTTTTCCGCAAGAATATAATGAGTTCCTTGAGAATTTAATAATTTTATTACAATTGTAATCTTGGCATTGTACTATATTAATCAAGAAAATGTTTAGTTTTTATATAAACGCTGGTTTTTAGAAACGATTTACGTCTCATAACATGGGACGCGGTATTGTTCAATATCGATCATATAAAAAAGAAAACTACTTTGTTAACAAGTAAACATTTTTAGGTCGTTTTCATGTCAAGGATTTTTTCACAAATTGTGCCTCGATAAAAGTAATTTTGTATTTATTAGTTGCGGGGATTTTTATTGATTGCTTTAGGCTTTAATTTTTTTTTTTCATATTGTATATTTACGCAATGCAAAGTGCTTTATATTGAATTCTATTGATATTTTGCAGATTTGCATACTAATCAGTATCGTGTAGACCATAATCGATAAATTATCCAATACAACGTGTTTAAAAATGGAATAAGTGCAGAGGGAGATGATTTTTTACCATCTTGTATCTGAAAGGGGGTGGTAGCTCAGTGGGTTAGCGCGTAACAAATCATATAATGAGTTACATTAAGACAAAATGACCTGTACATATTTTTAACACTGAATAAATTTCCTTTAATTGGTAATTGGCGTCTAGATTTCTCTCTGTACATACCTAGCAGGGTGGATTCGAGCCCCACCTACTGCAAAGTAATTTTCAAATATAAATTATCCCCAAGAAGTGGTTTGGATCCCTTTATAAACTGTATTGCCTCGTCTCCTTTACTCAGACAAATCTAGATCTCCCTTACTCAGGTGACCTGGAAGACAATTAATAAACATTTTATAATAATATTACTTTCAAAATTGTCTGGAAATGAATTATGAACTTTGGTTGTTGGAATATTCAAGGTCTAAGGACGAAAGGACAACAAATAAGCGACGAGCTAAAGGCTCTTTCTTTAGACAAAGCTCTAGATGTTCGGATATACAGGGTGTCCCACGACGAAATGCGGCGATCGATATCTCAAAAAGTAGACATCGGAAAATTTTGAAAATTTGGTAGTAAACTAATGTCGATGGGGGCAACTCGGCTAAAATATTTTCAAGATGGTGGCACTTCCGGAAGTCGATACCAACTTGCTTATTTTAAATGGGATACCCTATATATTATTACATTTTTGGATTGTACGCAAAATTCTAGGCCGATTTTCTGTATCATGTCCTATACCTAGGTCTCTCCGTTTTTGAGATATTTCAATTTTTATGTCAAAAATAACGTTTGCGGGCCCTAAAAGAATTATCAATTTTTCCTATAAGGAAGCCTTTATTATCTAATTTGGGGTCGATTCTTTATTGAAAAAGACCTACTTTAATAGAGTTTTTATAATATTTCGATAAGTATTAATATAGAGTGTTCAAGAAATAAGAATAAAGATGAAATTGAGAAAACTGTCAAAAATCAATTTTTTCAAATGGAAACCCCCAATTTTTATAATCTTATCTTATTCGCCATTAAAAATAAGGGTAAGTTTGTATATGGATGTCTTTAGTTTTCGAGATATTCCCCATTCAATATTTCTATATGGATATTTTGTTATGGATATTAAGTTAAATTACTCTTAGTTGGCTATGCCGTAAAAGGGAAACTTTATTATACATACAGTGCAAAAAACAAGCACGCGGTAGAGGAAGAAGAAATAGTTACAACACAAACCTATTATAATTTGGACAGCTTTAAAGATGGAGGAACAACCTCTCTATACAAATTAAGACTCGCACAAAAGTTAGAAAACAATACAGAGGGAAGTGCAAATAGGATGTATGAAGAGTTAAGAATGAAAATACAACAAGCAGCAGAAGAGGCACTAGGAAGAAAACAAAAACTAAAGCACCACAAAAACAGCTTTTGGTGGAATGGCGACTTGGAAGAGCTAGTGAAACAGAAAAGGGCACAAAGGGATATGAATGATAGACAAGATTATAAAGCGTTTGGTTAGCAAACCCAGTTGCCTAGTGAAGTGGGTTCGATACCTGCAAGGCGAAACAATTTTTCATTAAAAAAATTGCCCCAAGAGTGGTTTGGAGTCCACAATAAACTGTAAGGCCGTGTCTCTCTTTACCTAACACAAGATCCTTGAGATCTTCCAGGGGGTTACCTCGGTAACTTGAGAGGCGGTTAAAAAGCATTTTTCCTCAACCGCTCCAGATTCAGTCCGAATAAACTGAGAAATCTGAAAATTCTATATCCGCCCTCATTCGATTTTTATGGAAATTAAGAGAAGTTATTTGGTGCCAACATAAATAAAATAATGACCTAGATTTCCATGAATTTAATTTTCTTCTTCTCTTCTTTATTTTTTTATTAAGAAATATTTCTTAGATTGAAGTTATGAATACTGTGTAAGTTCACAAATGTGTTAAATTTAATCAAAATTATTGGAACCATTTTATAGAGAAAAATTATTTAATTCTTTAAACCATATCTTCTCTAGGATTCTTAAATTTCATAGATTTAAACCAATGATTTCCATTCAAACCTAAGCAAATTGAATATTATTTTCAATTTAATCTCATTGATTTATTTCCGTCTCTGAATATTTTTTATGCTTTAATTCTATATTGTTAATAGTTAACAGTAAATTTTAATTCTCCATGCAAGAACTTCTTTGGCGACAAAAAAGTTTTATAAATTGTTTCCGCTTTGACCCAGCACCCAGTCGTGTTTGTAGAATATATTACCTTGGTCGATATCTAGATGAGCGCCCATTTCTGTTTCTTAATATTGGTTTGTTATACAGCACTCTATAATTCAACCAGTTAATATGGTTGCATAAGCTGTAACGTCCTTTGGATGAATGCGTCCGTCATATAAAGCAAATACATTATAAGCATAGAATATTTTAATGTCTCAATAGTAGTCCAAAAGCTCGCGACAAAAACGTGCAAAGGAAAGACTAATATTTTCAGATTAAATTGTACAGAGCTTTCAGTAATGATCACAGGACACGTGATCGCAGAAATATAGACAACCAGCTATACACGATGGTATTGCACTAAACAGAAATACCCTAAATCCATTGGCGTTCTAGTTAAAGGGAAAATATGTATGATAATTCATTTATTCATCAAATTTAAGAATGTTTTAATATTAAAAGCAAATTTAAATGTGATGCCTTTTATCTGAATAAAAAAATGTTCGCAAGAAATAAATTATTACACCTAATTCAAAATAATCTTTATTTCCACAAACATGAATATAAACATTCGAATCGAACAATTCACAGTAAATAAAAGAAATTACATAATAAAAACTTTTGTTACATGAGATTTAAATTATAAGATGAATGAATACATTTTAATACGAAATGCCAAGAAATTATAACAAATGCTCAAAATGGCTGCCTTGAGTTTCTAAACAAACATGGACTCTTCGTTTCATATTTTCGAAAATGTTCTGTAACTGATCAACAGTAATATTGCGGATTTATCTTTCTATTGCCTCTTGTAATTCGTCAATGGTATGTAATCTATTTTTAAATATTGTTCTTCGTGTGTACAAACAAGAAATAATCACAGGGAGTAGATCTGGAGACCGTGCAGGCCATAGTCTCTGGCTGACTAATTGGTCATCGTAAAACTCCCATAAAAAATCAAGTGATGCTCTTGCTGTATGGGCAGTAGCGCCGTCTTGCTGGAAATAACCATCTTGCAGTTTATCATCATGCAACTGTGCTAGAAATGGCTATAAAATAAGAGTTTGATACCTTTGGGCATTAATTGTTTCACAAAAAAATATAGGGCCTATAATTTGCCTTCTGAATATTGCCACCCATACGCCAACTTTTAAGGGGTGTAAACTTGTTTCTACGTAAGTGTGAGGGTTTTCTGTAGCCCATGTCCTGTAGTTCTGATTATTGATATAACCTGTTATGTGGAACCACGCTTCATCAGTAAAATAGGTTAAATCCAATACATTGTTGTAATTTAAATTTCCGTTGAACCAACGACAATATCTTACACGACTTTGAAAATCAGGGAGTAATAGTTCTTGAACAACAGTTACCTTGTATGGATGCAAATGGAGTTTTTTGAGTGCTTTATGGGTTGTACCAACTGAAAGACCTAAAAAAAAAAAAAAATTTCGTTGATTTGTCGTTTAGGTATATTAAGACATCTGAAAATAACCGATTCCCAGTTTTATATATTTTTTTATTTGCATTCAGGTTTTATATATAAACAAGTTTTATAGTAGGTATCGTTATTAGTTGTTGATAACGATTTTCACTAAAGAAATTCATATTTTATATTTTCAAAAAACTAAATTTAAATGGTATGTAACGTAATCAGTAATTAAAAAATTTAGTGTAGAAGTATCTACCTGTTTAAGCGGACAACTTTGGTATGGATTTTGTCGGGCTTTGATTCATTCTTTCTCGAACATTGTTCATAACCACTTCAGTTAAAACAGTTGGCCTACCAGTGGATTTTCCCTTGCAAAGGCAGTGTTTCTTTGCAAAACGATCAACGAGTACATATTTACGGTTTGAAACGTGTCATACGGAATATCTACGTCAGGAAATTTTTCCATAAATTGTTCGATGCATGATTGCAATGAATACTTCCATGATCCATCTTCCTTGCGAGTTCCACTTCGAAAATGAGCCATCAAAATGAAGGCATCTTGCTCTGGCGTAAAAACCATTGCAAGACAGGACTATATAGAATAAAATTTAAAAAATATTACTTAACCTAACATTCTTTTTCTCTTTATCATTACTTACCAGAAGATAACTGATGTAAATTATGTAGTTCCGAAAAGAACTGATTAGTACTCAAATAATAATTAAAACAATTCAAAACTCGTGAAAAAGAACTGTAATTATGGAATATCCACCAAAACACTACTACTACGTCTATGATATGACATTGCAGATTAAATAATTAAATGTTAGGATGTGCCTACAAGAAGACTGTACGGCGCCAAATATTCAGCGTAGACAAACCGTTGCCTTATTGGTTCCGCTGGGTGTGTTCAGTTTAAGCCAATTAAACCGTCCGTTCCGTCGAGATTTCGTGTTACTTCGTCGAAAAAAACCGTCAGCAAAGATAGTTGAAAACGCACCATTAGATGCATATGAATTAAAATATCCCTAGTATGGAAGGTTCTGACATGGTTAAAACATGACAAGCCTAAAAGATGAACTAAAAAATCACGTGTCCTGTGATCATTATTGAAAGCTCTGTATTTTGAATGCCTGCGCGCGTTATAGCTTCCGCTAGAACGGTGTCACAACACGAAAGGCCGGTTTATCAATACAAGGGTAGTAACCAAAGGATAACTGTCAAACCAAATGATACCCATTGTTTCGTTTGACATTTATCCTATAATTAAGTGCTAACACTTTATTGACAAACAGGTCCTTACTACAGCTGCCGATCATCGATGCCGGACTACCACTTTCTCTTTTTTCAGCAGATGAAAATTGTATTGTCTATATCAACAAATTTTGTACAAAATCTCAGAAATACTAATATTATATCCCAAAGAATTCAAAATACCCTCACTTAAATATTATTTCCATGTTTCTCCATGCTTTTTGTGGGTGTGACACAACTTCCAGTTTTTATAATATTGGCAAAAATAAAATTTACAACCTATTGAAAGGGAATAAAATCCTGTCAAAATATATCGAAATATTCAATGATCCTGCTGTTGACAAATCTCAATTGTACGAAGTTGCTAGATCTGTCGTACTGAAACTTTATAATGCCCCTCCTTCCGCTTTGGTACGATTATTCCAAAATTGTAAAGAATTTGTCAATAAAGTCGCTTCCTCCAACTGATGGAGCTTTAAAGAAGCATGCAGAAAGGGTCTACCTCCAATGCCAAACCTGGTTAGGAAATTCTCTCAAATCCTGTGAATTCAGTTGGAAAAAAGATGACATTTTAATCCCTGAATTTTCCGATGACCCGATTCCACATGGACTTCTCAAAAAATTGCATTGTGGTTGTAAACTTCTTTGTACCAACAAAAGCTTTTGTAGAAAATTGGGATTGAAGCGTAATAAATTTTGTAACGTATGTAAAGGAAGTGATTGTGCTAATTCCGAGAAGATTGATGTAGCCGACGATATTACTAATGTAGACTGTTTTGATGAAGAGATGAAACTTGTAGATTTTGTAAACGATAATGCTGTTCTAGTTCTAGAGAAGATGAATTCTTATTGTCGAAAAGAGCAAGATTTTGTAATTAATCTAATATTTTCAGTGTAATGATTATTAGTATTATTATTAGTTTTATTAATTTTTATTATTAGTATTATTATTATTATTATAGATTACAAATGATTTTGTTATGAAAATAATTTTTTTTTCAAAATTGTCTTGTTTTATTTAATGGAAAACGTCAAAGTCCTCTTCAAATTCCTCAAATCCATATGTATAAACAATATTTCTTCATTATGTTTGCGAAATACCAATTGCTCGTAATTATTTAATGCTTTTTGCAAATTCAATTATTAAAAATCAAAAAATCTTATCTATTCATTCGGTAAATCGAACTATTTAATAAAAATTCTACAATTTGCGCAATTTTCTTCAAATTCTAGATATTCTATGACATAATCGTCTGAGATAGATTAGCGCTTTGTTTTTCTAAACTTTTGTTTCCAATTCAAAATGATATTGTATACACGTAGACAGTTACATATAATTTTTTATGAAAATGCATAATTTTGGCTCACACACACATATATATATATATGTTCCATGACCTATGGCATACTGATGAGAACTAATAAGTTCGAAACCGGTCTATGTCTAGTCGGGGAATTGACAAATGACATTGGCTACCAATCTTTCATGATTTGTAAGGTATAATTCAATGCAGGTCGGGGTATTTGCCCGCTGAGTAGTTGTTTCCTGCAAATCATGTATAATAACAGTATATGGGTTAAGTCCACCAAGGGCTAAAGGTCACCGCTCTCGGTACTTGCAAAATAGCAAGTCGCTATACACCATGGAGACATCTATGATGTCTGGTGTATAGTAGCATTTGACCACATGAGGGTATTCACTTACCTCTCACCGGTACACCATTTACTTAAGTTTGTATAAAACTAACAGGTTGGCCACTGTCATTTGCCTGTTCCATGACCTATGGCATACTGATGAGAACTAATAAGTTCGAAACCGGTCTATGTCTGGTCGGGGAATTGACAAATGACATTGGCTACCAATCTTTCATGATTTGTAAGGTATAATTCAATGCAGGTCGGGGTATTTGCCCGCTGAGTAGTTGTTTCCTGCAAATCATGTATAATAACCATATATATATATATATAATTTCGCGCCCTCTAGCGGCGAATCTATGCGGAATTTGAAACAATAGTATAGGCAAAAAATGTAGGAAATTTTATGCTCTACAACTTTGCTCTCTTGATATTTTTCAACAAAATGCACAGTTTTTCCTGAAAATAGAGAAGAATCCAAAGAAACTGTAAAATTCATATAAATGCATATATTTCTCAAAAACCATCCTTTTTTGGAACTGCAGGGGGTGAAAATCATGTTTAGACATCGCAAATACTTAACATTTTATAGGTCTTATTACTGTAGGAAAATTTTCTTTAATTTTTCTTAATTTGAAGAGACTAGGTAGTAATCCGTTATTATGTTTAAAGATGATGTCATTGACGATATTATATATTAAAGTGATCCGAGTATACATGAAGAGAATAGGCAATTATTTAAATATTTTATTTATCAATAAAATTGCTACTTGTAAATTTAGGATAACCTCTAACCTAATATGACGAGGAAATGTGTTTTTGAAAGATATAGGTCTATTGACGTTTAAGAATTTATCTATTTAGCACGTAACTAAGTAGTATAAGTGCAGACTAGTTTTCATTTATTTGCGGGTTATTTTTAATAGCATCACAACGTTCATTTTTTTCTAATAAGTTTTTACGTATGTTGAATACCTCATTGTATACCCCTAGCTTTAGATGGACCCATAAAAATAGTCTAAAGGTGTAAGATCAGGAGACCTCGGTGGTCTATTAACTGTACTTGCTCTACTATTGTATCTGTTGGGGTAATGTTGATTTAGTTTATCTCTGATCGGTAAAAGTCGGTCAAAATATTAGAAAGGTTAAATAAACTTCACTAGTTGACTTCATTATTCATTATAAATAAAAAAGTAATTGTGAGCAGGTTTTAAATATTTAGATAAAAAAACTCTCGAAGTTAAGGTACCATTTTTTTTTTCGAAAATGCACTTAAACTTTTACATATATTGATCATCATTATATTAACCTCTCCACAATAAAATTGTGAGAGGTTACTAAAATTGGTTCAAAAACGAAAATTGAGATAACATCAAATCTTTACGTTTCGAGGTCCTTGGAACCCAAAAAAGTGGTTTTTGAAAAATGTTTTTATTCATGTTTTTTTTTTCTAATGGTTGTACTAGATGTGCTACTGTAAGAAGTATCTACTTCCAGATCGGTAATTGAAGTTCGGAATATTCCTTCACCCTCGTCATCGCTATAATCGTATACATCTGAGATATTCTCTGAAGTACAAACATCTTCTTCACAATTATCAATTTCTTCGAATTCTTCAATATCATAAATATCAGGACTAACTTCTAATTGATCAGGCTCTTCATCAACCAAAGTCCTAAATTTTACATTTTTATAAATGCTTTTTGATGCTTTATCAATTTTTATTACAAAAAAAATCACACAACTTCCTCATTGTCTATGTGTATGTGCATACAACTCTGTAACTGGGAACATCATTCCTGCAGAGTGGTGATTAATAAATAATAAACAAAATATTAAAAAAATGTTTTATTATGGTTCAAAAATTATCATTTCTTATTTACATCAAATATTTTGAAACCAGGAAAGCTACGAAAATCCCCAATACGGTTGTGAAACTCAAACTGATGTCAGCAGATGAATTGCAAAGGTCTGTGGTGCAAGTATCACAAGAAATTTCTTCTGTAAACGGGAAATCACATATGTATTTTGAGTTTTTTGGCTTAAGAGCACATTTTCTACTGGTGATTTTTCTCCGGTTGTATGTATCTAAAATGAGTACAAATATTTAGCAATAGATCTCTTCATTATGGTTGGTTGGTAGCAGTAGTAATTGATTTATGGCGACTTGACTAGACATTCACGATTACAAATAGTGTACATAGATTATCAAGAACTCCATAAATGCACGTTTCGTTTTAATCTCAGCAAATATAAAGAAGACTTTTTACTGCGTCAGTAGCTATGCGGTAAGTTGATATTGAATGAAACGAATTAGTAATCTAGAAAATTGTAAATTTTGGGCTTGGGTGTTATACCATATTCGCAATCCTTTTAAATTTTTATTATTAAAAACCTTGTACATACACTATTTCATGTTTTAAAAAACATTATGTAAAATATTTGGTGTTATATTTACTTCACTATTGATCACAGATCAAAACAAATTAGAAAACGTGCTGTACCAATAGCAGATAAAGAAAGAATTTCAAGTAACCAAATCTGACAAATCGGCAGCTATACTCTTCGTTGTTGTCCTTCTACTATTAGTGAAGTCAAAGGAGGTTTTCACTTCGGCAAAATTTCGGGAAGCTGTAACTTTTTACTGTACATTAGTATGTTACTAACATACACACAAATTAAAGACAGTTTAAAAAGTGCGAGTGAGGAAATTCTTGGCACTGCAGCAAGTAAAAAACAGGAGGACTGGTTCAATGATAATGAGGCTTTTATACAAGAACTTCTTGACCGCAAACATATTGCCTTCCAAAACGCTATCAACCACCCCAACGACTCATTAAAAGCAGAAGCCTTTACCCAATCTAAGTATGAAACGCAACGCGAAATCAGAAGAATAAAGAACGAGTGGTGGGCAAGCAAGGCCAGAGAAATTCAAAGGTACGCCGATTCACACGACTACAGGAATTTCTTTCAAGGAGTAAAAGCAGTGTACGGCCCCAGTCGGAGAAATATGTGCCCTATTAAAGATTTAAATGGAAATCTCCTCAAAGAAGACCAGGAAATAAGAGCCCGATGGAAAGAACACTACTCTAACATTCTTAACCAGCAAAGTCAAGCCGATCACGATATTATAAATCTTATCCCCCAATATGACACCTTCGAAGACTTAGATAAACCACTAAGAACGGAAGAGATCTTAACCGCCATTGGGCAGCTAAAAAATAACAAATCTCCCGGCGCCGACTCACTCCCAGCTGAGATCTTTAAAGCTGTGTCCTCAGAGCTCATACCCTACCTCAAAA
This sequence comes from Leptura quadrifasciata, assembly GCA_963675555.1. NCBI lineage: Eukaryota > Metazoa > Arthropoda > Insecta > Coleoptera > Cerambycidae > Leptura > Leptura quadrifasciata. The sequence continues at coordinate 2,214,340 of OY776679.1, forward strand.
AACTGTTTGATGTCGTGTGGGAAAGTGGTCAAGCTCCCCAGGAGTTTCGTGATGCACTTTTAATCAACCTCTTCAAAAACAAAGGGAGCGCTGCGGACTGTGGAAATTACAGGGGTATAGCTCTCTTGGCTGTTGGAGGGAAGATACTCACTAAAGCGATGACAAATAGGCTAACACCTGTTATGGAAAAGTTACTTCCTGAAACACAGAGTGGCTTTAGACCAAACCGAGGCACATCGGATTTAATCTTCACACTTAAACAGCTTCAAGAAAAAGCACTCGAACATCAAGGAGAAATTCACATGGCTTTCATTGATTTAACCAAGGCGTTTGACTCGGTGGACAGGGAAGTGCTCTGGAAAATTATGTTCCGCTTAGGTATCCCTAGAAAATTTGTGGAAGTATGTCGCAGTCTACATACAAACAACAACGCCCAGGTTATGTATAATAATGAGGCAACCGAACCTTTCCAAACCCTCACTGGAGTTAGGCAGGGATGTGTCCTGGCACCCCTACTCTTTAATTTGTTTACCACTGCTCTAACAATTATTGTTGACAACAAACTGACAGTCAGAGGAATAGGTCTCAGATACCGTTTTGATGGCGGTCTCTTTAACATAGGGCGCTTTAGAGCTTTCACGAAGACACGCACACGATTCATTTGTGATCTCCAGTATGCGGATGACTGTGCACTTTTAGCCTCTACGCCGGAAGAGCTTCAAGAACTTTTAGATGTGTATGCCCAGAGCTATGATTCCTTGGGACTTAAAATCAACATTGGAAAGACTAAGATTATGTCAACTCCTCATCAAGTGAACCAAATAGACATTACACTTAACGGAAATTCTCTTGAAGTGGTGGATCAGTTCAATTACTTAGGCAACGTTGTTAATGACAGAGCAAACATGGACAGCGAGATTCGCAATAGAATTAACGCTGCATCTAGAGCATTCTGGGGACTTAGAGAGAGAGTATTTGACAACCACGACCTTGCTTTGTCAACGAAAATGGCTGTCTACAGAGCAGTTGTCATTCCAACACTGCTATATGGATGTGAAAGCTGGGTCACTTACCGTCGTCATGTGAAAGAATTAGAACGTTTTCAGCAAAGACACCTCAGAAGTATGATGAAAATCCGTTGGTTCCATCACATATCAAACGTGGAAGTACTCAGGAGAGCAAACAGCCTTCCAATTGAGGTGCTTATTTCAAGAGCACGCCTAAGATGGGCAGGTCACGTTCATCGTATGCATGATAACCGCCTTCCTAAATGTACACTTTATGGTGAATTGCTAAGCGGTAGAAGAAGGCGTGGCGGTCAACGAAAGAGGTTCAAAGACGCTCTCCATGAAAATCTAAAATCCTGCGGTATTGCAGACGAGCAATGGGAACAAATTGCAGCGGACAGAACCGAATGGCGAGGGGTTGTGGCCAGCTATCAAGGAAATGTTGCTGCAAGAAGGCCGAATCCAAGACCTAACCAGGTCTATGTTTGTCCTGACTGCGGTCGACATGTGCTCTCCCGAATTGGCCTCTATAGCCATAGTCGTGTGCACCGTAGATGAATGGGAATTACAATAGACTACACCTTTTACTTGTTTTTTATTGTACACAATCTATCGACTGTAACATTTTTATACTCGGACTCGAGTAACGGCTAATAATAATAATAATACTAACATATAGAAAGTTATCAACAAAAGAGTGCCTGCTTCTATTATTTATTTTACAAATTAGTTGCTAAATACCAGTTTTTTTTCAAAAGTCTCTTAAAATACACATTTTTGTAAAAAACTATTATCGCCATTCGAAATAACGGGACATTTTACATAAAAAACTGTATGAAAAATATTATTGTAAAATCAAAACTGTAGATTTTTTTCTGAAGGAGCGAGCGAGGAGCGCGCTGGCCTAGGCGCGCTATGATAAATTTGATGTAACTTATTAACTAATCGATGGAACTGTACAGCCCAAAATTTAAGTGAAATTAGAGGACTATAGGTATTGGATCCTTCTATTTAAACTTGGGAAAACGTTGTATCAACATGTATGGTATGTATACGAAGTTTAACCATGTTGATTTTTTCTACAAAGTCCGTTAAAGCTGTGCCATATCTATAATTTTTATGATAAAAATTTGAAACTTTCACAGTTTACTCTTATATTAATGTAATAAACAAAAAGATGTATAATGTGAAAAAATCTTAAAAATTTATTTTTTAAAATACAGGACTTGAAAAATTTAAAAGCTTGAAAAAGTACCAATTTTTTTTTTATGCAAAATGTCTTCAATCCAATTAACAGGCCTCTTGCAGTGTTTAGTGTTATTTCCCTTTTTGTGGATATCTAGTAACAAATGTACTACAAGTTCTTGATATTACTTTATTACATTCTGCATAATAATAACTTTTTGAATTTGTTTAATTTTCAAAAAGTCTTTGTGAGTGTAATTTATACGTCCTGGCATTTTTTGACTTAGGAGAATCACTGGCCTTACTGATTGTTTCTAATCACGGCTAATTTGATAAAATTTTTACTAACAATTCTTGAATTTCTAAAAGAATCGCAAATATTTGAAGAAATTGTAACTTAAACTCTCACAATGCTTATATCAGAAAAGAAGAAATTCTTTCTGCACGCCAAAAAGCAAATGAATATCTTTTACACGAAGAAAGTTACAAAAGTTTTTGTAAACCATTAAACCTATCATTTTTTTTTAATGTCAAATATCTCTAAAACGGCTGGGTTTAGGTATAGGATAGAAATCAGAATAAAATTGCTATCTCGAAAACGACAACCGCTGGACAATATTGTGAGAAAATGTTTATGTTACCTTCAGCCTTTTTTGATACCCCTGTATGATGTTTTGTTATATTTTGTTGTAAATAATATTAAGTACAATAGTAGAATTCACCTTTAAATGTAAACTTCATACACGCAGCCTCGAAGTTAGTGTCCCATGGGAGTCCACAACTGACTGTTGGAATTATATGAACATCGCTATTATCATCGCATTCTTTACAGTAGTAACACCTCAACGCACTGGCTGAAAAAATTATAATAAGTAATTATCAGATAAAAAATACGATGTGGATATAGAATAGAAACTTCAAACTTCGCTTCAAGCAAACAGAATAGCCGCTATCATAGCTCGAAAAATGCTCAGATGTTGTACAGGTTTATTCACTATATCTGTTATTACTGAAAATAGAAGAAAAAGTTTCATCTAAAAGTTGAAACGTGATAAAAAAAACAATATTATGTTATAAGTCACGTGGTATGAAATAAATATATGTTTTTTTTCAAATAGAACACCCTATATATTATTACATTTTCGAAAAGCCCTTTTTCCCCTGATTTTAAATATATAATATTGTATAGGTCTATCTTAAATACTTCTTGACATATTTGACATTGAAAGTACAAATGAGCTCCTTTATTGCAAGAAGAGTGAGCCATGCGTATCAAAACAGAAGTGAAACGAAAATAACAAGGTAGGCCACGAAAATAATTATTTTATCGTTTATTCAATTTTGACACTTCAAACCATCATTATTAACATTTATTTAATCAAATCGGGTTATAGTGAGACTGAAAAGGTCGAAATATTTTCCCTTTATGTGAAATATAATGAAAATAAGTGTGCCTCAAGAAGAAAATACATGACGTTGTATCCGAATCGAGCGTGCTGCGATTTACACGTACATGAACAAATAAATACGTTGGATATTAGTGGTTATAAGATATTATATAAAGAAATCACTTGGGCTACTGTAGCGTAGCAGATATCGCAGACACAACTTACCCCGGATAAGTGATGTGACATGCCCACGATAAAATTTCACTAGCTCAGACTATCTCAGGGCGTTAAGCCCAAGTTTACATAAACTATGACAAATTATTAGTTTACTTACTTACACAAATCACTGAGGGTGTCATACGTAGTGGTTGCAGACGAAATAATGACACTTTTTTAAACATGAAATGCACTATGTTACGGAATTTACAAATATTGGTTCTCTAGCATGTAACCTGGCGATGTTCAAAAGGTATGGCAAATTTCCTGATTAATAAGTTACAACATTAATAAAATGCCTCGTATAGCTGCACATCGGTTTACAACGTGAGGATAAATGGTAATAAATTCGGCCACGATGGGTCTGATTTAGAAAACCTCCTTAAATAAATATAAATGCATAAAAATATTTAAATATGTAAAAGTTACAATACAAAAGTAAGTATGAATGGAATATAACCGCGCAAAACCACTGAAGGTGATCCCCGGTAAATAAAAAAACAACACACTTATCTAGGGTGGTACGATACCGACTTCGACGTGGAAGAAACTGTAACCCTACGGAGGTGTCTTCGGGACGAAAGAAATTGACCCGAGGATGGGGTTGATTATAGCCTCTCCAGCCCTGGAACTTTCTACTGTGTGTGGATGCCCCGTTCGTGGAACTTCACTACTGTGTGTGGAAGCCCCGTCCGTGGAACCCTAAAGATATCACGATTTAATTTGCATGGTCGGAAATGCACGTGAAGCGTGCCTAATGAGAGCAATTTAAATCTGACATAACCCACAAAAGGAATATAATTTACCTCACTGATGAGGGAACAATCCACCAATGTTCCTAGTAAGCCACAGTTGGATGAATGGGGTCGAATCCGTCTTTCAAGTCGACACGATACTTCCAAAGGAAAGCCTGGGTAGTAAAATGGCGTGAAGAGGTTATCTTACCTTGTATACTTAGATATCCTACTTAAGCAGTTAAAATTTACTCACAACAACAAAATATTCCGCTAAACCGGGTGATGACAAAATACGGTCCTTCCCAAGGGGAGCGAGGCTTCGAGTTTCCTTCTTCACTCCGCAGTGGGTTGTACAGCCAAATCAAGTTCCCCACCTTGAACTGGTTTTACGGTCATATCAAGCCTTCATTCAGTCACCACTCCCTGTAGGTGACCCCTTGCTGTCCGCAACCGTACAAACCTTGCATCTGCGACACCAAGCCTCTACATCCTGACGGCTATTTATCCAGTAGAATCGATTCCGTGCTCTAGCCAAGGTCTTATTTTTCCCAAAATTCTCTCACGATTCTTTCGTGTACTTTCCGAAGCACTTTTGGTAACTTCCTTCCTATCCGGACTCTCCTATGCCTTCCATAATAGTCCAACTTCAAGTCTTATCGAATCTCATTGTGCCCACAAAGCCTTCAGTCCAACACTTTTGGTAAAAACTTCCTTTCATTCCAGGCGAATTCCTTATTCTTTTGCCTTCAGTAGTGGTCCAATCTTGTCGTCATTCAGTTGTTCCTTCCTTACAATTTCCTTTGTCTAATCCTTCGGAACCTCAATCTTAACCGCCTTCACTTCTGCTGTTTCTTTACATCCTCGTCATTCACTTCCTTAAGGTGCCTCTGACGACAGTATCTCTTGATATGCCCCAATTTGTTACAATTATAACAGCGGATTCCTTTTGTAAGCCTTTCACTGCTTCGTTGCTGCCTAGATGTAAATTAGTTTTACATAGAATAATAATGAATGACAAATAGATGGAATAATGTATATAAATCATGGTGAATGTAAAATAAATGCATAATTGCAAAATAGTTTATTAAATGCTTGTCGTGAAATGGAAAAGAGTTATTCCAACGTTCAAAGAATTTTGAAAAACCATCAATATAGGCCTTACAAAATATTACCCGTCCAGGAATTGATTGAAGACCAAAAACGTAGAAGATTGGAGTTTTGTCAGATCTGATTTTTTAGAAATTATGTGGACAGATAAGTCAAGTTTTTCCACGGCGGGAGTTTTTATAGAAAAAACAGACGTTCCTGGAATAATAAAAACCAAAGACAGAGAAAGGTTAAGCAAATAAAAAAATCGGGTAGAAAATCAATCTAAGTTTGGTGCAGAATTTTTCAAAACAAAGTAGTTGGACGTATATTTTATGATTTTACTGTGAGACGACAAACATATCTCGAAATAGTTTTACCAGAGTAGATCGCTAATTTAAGAATTTCCTATGCACGTATTGTCTAGAATGATTTGACATCAGGATGGAGCGACTCCACATAGCATTTTAGAAGTTCGGGAACATTTAAATAATCAATTTCCCATTTGGATAGGCAATGCTGGGACCATTCGACGGCCACCAAATAGCCCTGATTTGACGCCATTAGATAGTTCTTATGGGGGTTTTTAAAAGACAAAGTTAATTTTAATCATAAGGCCACAATCTTCAGGCCATTAAAGCAAAAATTCAAGTAGAAATTAACAACTTGAACAGAAACCATAATAACGCTATTTGCAATATTTTCCTAAATTTAAGAAGACGCTATGAGCTTTGCATTGAAAATAATGGTGGCCATTTTGAACAATTTCTTTAATTGATTACCTATGTAGTATTATTTTATTATAAAGAGTTTTCTCTTGCTTTGTTAAATCTGTTTTTTAATAAATTAAATATGAAGCTAATTCTAATATTTTATATTTACATGTTGAAAATAGTTCAAATGTGCTTTTAGAGGGCGGAATATTAAAATATAATATTTTTAGTCGCAAATTCCTCTATAAAATTGTTATTTTACTATAAGGAACGTAACCAGACTGCAACCAACAGCTACTCTCCGGGATATGTGCCCCGCCGAGCGCTGAATTACAAGTTACAAGCCTGGCGCGTTAAGTGTAATAATTGCATATTACCATCAAAACGCTAATGCTTCGATTGCAACAAACACCAGCCGAAAGACTGATCCTACTTAAAGGAGCTCTCGTGTCAATTGTCACACACCACTTGCAGACTGCAGTTTCGAGCTGTTGGCTCTCGTCAGTGCAAGGACCGATACGAGGATCACTTGACCATTTAATACATTTCGGTATCTATGTACTAAATGGTCAAGTGGTGTATTTTCAATAATAACAGAAATAAAGGGTGGGTCAATATATAGTGAATAAACACCCTGTACGTACAAGTTGCAGATTTTTACATATGTAAAAAATACTTAAGCGTGAAGTAAAAAAAATTCTATAATTTTTTGTTTTTTCAGACTTAATACCCTATATATTTACTGACCATTCGATAGACAATTAAATAGGTATTTTAAAGTTAATATGATTTATTGACTAAAACTGTACCCATTTAATGTTCTATCGATAGGTTAGAGGATAAACAATTGCCCATAAAAAACAAACATTTTTAACGTTTCTATTTTTCTCTCGATGACCAACTATTTTTCTGATAATAATAAACGAAAATTTAAAAAAAATCGCTTGCAGTTTCAAGTAATAATTTTTTTTATCTTAAGAAATAGCATACACCAACAATATTTTGTTGGTTCTGTTGTTTCTCTAAGTAAAGCAACTTACTTAACTTACTTCTTTGCAACAAGATGATGAAAATTAGCACTAAAACACATACAGAAAATTTCAACATATTTAACTACAAATTATTTCGTTTAAATTAGAACACACATGCTGGTCAAACCGCTACTATTTACGACTCGATAAAGTCGATTCTTCTGAAGGCTGAGATTGATAATCCACAAATGTTTATTATTTCCCAATTATTTACTATGATAAGGGATTTAACGATGTTGACGCTGGACAGTTCACGAAGTTTCTTCCAATTCATATCTTAGTTATGCATTTTATTTTAAAACTGTTTATTATGAATCAAAATGATAATAAGTAGATAATACAAAAACGATAACGAATTAGGTTTTGTATGATTTTTCCCCATAATTGGCATTAGATTATACATGGTGTCCTCGATCTCCAGGGCAAAAACCTAGGGGAGGATAGATAGAGTCAAAATAATGCGAGCACTTCCTATAAATTTTTCTTAAACGCTGAGTTCTTATAATGAAATGTTAATGATTTGGAATATTTGGAATGTATTTAGTTTGGCTTTAGAAGTCTAGTACGACTAGTCAGGAATGGACTATGCTCAAAGGCTGATACATCAGAATATTTACAGGGATGATATTTCCAAACTATAAAAAATATCATATAAGTAGATTCTTCAGAGGTTTGCCTACGAGAAATGTACTCTTAACAGTTTCAGTGTATTGTCTGAAAGTTATTTATGGCATTCTACGAATATTCTTTCCATTTATTTGGGTTTTGTACCACGTGTATTATCCTCTTCAAAAACAAATCACCGAATCTACAAAATAATAGTGGAAAAAACCTCCGCTCCTTACATCACATCATAGTAAGCCTCCTCATTTTTATGGCTTACCAAAGACACATAAACAGAATATTCCTTTAAGACCAATTGTTAGTTCTATTAATTCACCATGTCATAATTTGGCAAAATTTTTACTTAAAATTATTGATCCATTATCTAGAAATACCGATTCATATATTAAAAATAGTAAACATTTTATAGAAAAAATTTATGAAAACGATATTCATGAATCACACCTGATGGTTAGTTTTGATGTAGTTAGTCTTTTTACCAATGTTCCGGTAGATGTAACCCTAAAAATAGTTCAAGACAGATTGCTAAACGATAATAATTTGGAAACTAGAACTAAATTAAGTGTAAATAGCATAATGGAACTCTTAACACTGTGTATAAAAACAACCTATTTTCAATTGGACAATGAGTTCTATCAGCAGGATTTTGGTATGGCTATGGGGTCTGCATTATCACCAATTTTAAGCAACATATTTATGGAGAACTTTGAGAACACACATGTTCAAAATTGTATAAACAAACCGGTTGTCTGGTGGAGATATGTAGACAACATCTTTGCAATTTGGCCTCATGGTGTCAATTTACTAGATAGTTTTTTGGAAAATATAAATAGTAAGGAACCGTCTATTAAATTCACATTAGAAGTAGAAAGTATAAATGAACTACCGTTTTTAGATGTTTTAATTAGAAGGGTAAATAATACAATTGAAACAAGCGTTTATAGAAAACCAACACATACTAATGATATCTAAATTTTAACTCAAATCAGTCAATAAATGTTAAAAGGGATGTTGTAAAATGTTTATACGATAGGGCCAAAATAATTTCATCTAATAATGAAATATTAAATAGCGAGACAAATTTAAAATTTATCAAAGAGGTTCTAGTACAAAATCAATATCCTGAAGCCTTTGTTGATAGAGTTTTCATAGATGTTGAAAATAGGGACAATCAGGTACGACAAAAACCTGAACGTCATCATACAGCAATAATTCCTTATGTTTACGGACTATCGGAAAAGCTACGCCGTATAGGTGACAAATTTGATGTTAGGACGATATTTGAAACGGGGAACACTTTAACATCTATTTTAACAAAAACAAAACCGATAAACAGGGAGCAGAATTCAAAAAACTGTATTTACAATATCCCGTGCGAATGTGACAAATGTTATGTGGGTGAGTCATCCAGACCTTTCAGTGTGAGGTTGGATGAGCACAAGTATTACATTAAAAAGAATGAAATTCAGAAATCAAAGATTTGTAAACATGCTTGGGAAAACGGACATAGAATAAACTGGGACTCGGCAAAACTTTTAACAAAAGAAACAGATAATAATAATAATAATAATAATATTTATTGAAAAAATATATAAATATAATTTCAAAAGGGGAAGACATTGCACATAGACATTTTTCAGTCTCCCCTATAAATCTATAACTAATTTAAAACTAAACATAAAGTGACAGTACATAGCTGTATATAAACGAAAAAAAAACAAACAAAAAATATATTGTATACATACACATATATACATATATACATATATACATATATATTACTATATATTGTGTATTTTAATATAGTTTTAAAAACGTATCTATCGTGTTGCTTTTTTTTTATAAAATTTCACTCAAATTATTATTTCTCTAGGATGCTGGGCGCCATATCATTGTGCAATGATAAATTAACCAATATTATTGTCTAAGCAAACTCTAAACAAACAATATTTAAATTTATCTATGTTAATAGAACATGAGTTCTTTCTCTCAGAGAGCAGGGTCAAATTATTATGAAACATACACGTAAAGAAAACAAATATTCATCAAATCATGTGAACAAACAACGTATATTCATTGGCTTTTGAAACACATACCTTAAAACTACCTATCTAACTTAAAGCTATTAAATAAATGACATAAATAAATAATACCAACTAGTATTCGGTACAGCACAGTTGACAGTCACTAACCTTTTTAAGTTCTCTGAAAGCGTAAAAGTTCTTTTGTTGATTCACCTAAAGTTTATTTGTCAGTAGTAATTTCTTGCAATTTCCACTGCATTCACCAAATCCTTAAATAATTCTGGATGCACAGCTCTGCTAATATCTTTATTGACGTTGGTCTTGTATGTGAAACTTTTAACAATTTATAAAATTCCACTCCTTATGGAATCATTCATAAAAATAATCTATAATTCTCGTTTGCCCATATTATTTCTTTCAGAAATTGACAAATGTCAGATCAAAAATTTCTTGCCTTCAAAATTACATGTACATGTACTTACATTTTATACTGTTTTTAATTTAGTTTCTCTCTCCTCTCATTTCCTTTACTTCTTCAACCAATCTCTAACTTTATTAAATTATTATTCTTTTTCTATCCTTTCAAAATTAATAGAAAACTTCTCCTCTCTCAATTACTTATTATCTCCCGTGGCAACCACATTTTCTTCTTTTTTTTTTTTATTGTCCCGATTTTTCACAACACAAATGATTTAAAAGAGTTATGAGATTAATACTAACAAAACGTAACTTACATAATATAAATATTAATCAAATTGCTTTTAATGAATATAAGTTATTGTGTTTGTTAAAATTTTCACGGCCTCTTTTCATCGTCCCGTTTCTATTCATATGTCCTTTTGCCCATCTTTCATTTAACTTAACCCTTTTTAATGGTTAACATATTTTTATTTTGTATTAATAGATTGCGAAATTGACTGTATTTACCATTGCACAAACGTCTGACGGTGGATAACATAGCAATATATATACATTCACAAATATATATACACACATACATATACATACACACATATATAAAATAAGAAATATAAAATACCTATACATAAATAAACTACATAGCATTTTGTTGTACTAAAAGTGTCTGTTTTATTTTTTGTTTAAATTGATACATGGTAGAACTAGTTATGAAAATATTGTGAAATTTATTAAGCATTTTAGGAGCCATATAGGAAAAACATGACTCAAATTTTGCAGTATAATGTTTAGGAATACTGTAAGAATCAAGTGCTCTAATATTAACATCATGTGCTTGAGATCTAAGTTCAAGAAGATCATACAAATATGGTGGTGTGTGTTGTTGTACAATATTATAAAGTAAACAAGAGAACAACATCATGAAACGATTATCAATTTATAGTATGGAGTAATGTGTTGTCGCTTGTCTATGTTGTATGCATATCTTAGGCAACTATTTTGTAAAATTTGAATTTTATTTTGAAAAGACTTAGTTAAATGCCAATAATACATGCCACTGCAATAGTCAAAGTTGCTTAAAATTATAGAATTTAGAATTTTCCATTTTACATCTGATGGTAGAACATATTTAAACTTATATAAAGTCCTAAATTTAGCATATGATAGTTGACATTTTGCGGTTACATGATTTTCAAAACACAAACGGTCATCGAAGATCACTCCTAAATTTTTAGCAGATGGCTTTAAAACTAACACATTGTGATTCATAATTACTTCATTATTCAAATTATCACTGGCTTTCTTACACATGGAACTAGTTCCTATACACATTGCTGTTGACTTTAACAGATTAATAGTAAGACCGTTATCACATGACCAATTAGCTACAGAAATTAGGTTTTCATTTAGTTCCGTTACTGCTTCATTACTATGTAATGGGTTACAAGCGATATAAATTTGTGTGTCATCTGCGTAAAGATGGATCCTACAGTTGGAAGAAAGTACTGATGGAAGATCTGCCGTGAAAATAGTAAATAATAAGGGGCCCAAAATGCTTCCCTGTGGAACGCCACACGAAACTTGCAGTTCAGACGAGAAAGAATTGTCGACTTTAACCACTTGTGAACGGTGAGACAGATAGCATTTAAACCAATTTAATAATCGGTCACTGACTTTGTAATAATGCAATTTAGCTAGTAGTAATTCATGATTTATTAAATCAAATGCCTTGCTGTAATCTAGAAGCACCAAATATGTTACTTTCGATCTATCTATAGCACAAGTGAGATCATCAGATATCTTCATTAGAGATGTGGAAGTGCTATGTTGTTTTCGAAATCCTGATTGTTGTAGAGGTAAAATATTCTCATTTTTCAAATGTACGCTTAATCTTATGCTTATTACTTTTTCTATAAGTTTAGACATTGCAGGTAAAATGTTGATTGGTCTGAGATGGCCAAATTCAGTTGCTACGTTAATCTTGGCTAGGGGTATAATAATGGACTGTTTCCAAACTCGAGGTATTGCTTCGGATTCAAATGACGAGTTTATAATATGTGTAATGGCATATTTACAAAAAGGGAAGATCAATTTTATCATTTTCAGATTAATACCATCTACACCAAACGCGTTAGACTTTAGTAAGCTTAGTGCATTTTCAATTTCCTCAACTGACATCTGAGTTACAGTTAATTCCATTTCTACATTTGGAGAAACATTTTGCTGGTAATACACTAAAGCATCTAAATTCACATTTTGTTGGGTTATAGAAGAAAAGAACATATTGATTTCATTTGGATGACCGATATCAGGTGATATAAGATTTTTTGGTTTAGTATGCACATTAAATTTTTCAAGATTTTGCCATAATTTTCTTGCATGATTTTTATTACTATTAATTTGTTGTTTAATATAAGCAATTTTCTCATTACGTATTGCTAAAGACAAATAATTACGAAGGTCTTTATACAATTGCAGTTTTACTTCAGATTTGGTTTTTTTTATAATCTTTGTAAGCTTTATGCTTGAATCTACTAATATCTCTTATTGTTTCAGTAACGTAAGGTTTATATGGTTTTCGTAGCGTAACAGTTCGATAAGGTGCGTGAATGTCAAATATAGTTTTAATAGCATTACTCAAAAAGTTATTTTTCTCCTCGATATTTGGCAAGTCTTGTACGAACATCCAATTAACAGCACTTGCATCTTTATCAAATTCCTTCTTATCGAAAAAGCGATAATCTCTGTATGTTACTTTCTCCAAGGGTAGTTTGATTACAGAATAGTCAAAAACGGCAAATGTCAAGAAATGATCTGTCATATTCAGGAGATCAATTGTTCCACATTCGACTACTTTCTCCTGCCGATCAGTGCACATTACATCAATTAAAGTAGATGAAAATTCAGCGATTCTAGTAGGCTCTTGAATTAATTGTGTTAGATTGAAGCAGTCTAAGATATTTTGAAGGTAGATAAAATTGTAAGAATCTTTTTTAAAAAAGTCTACATTAAGGTCACCAACCAGTATAACATCATCACTTTCTCCCACAACGTAAGTTAAAACTTCCTCAAGCGTGTCAAGGCTAGAGATATTGAGGTTAGGTGGTCTGTATACGACACCAAATGCCACTTTTCTATCATTGATATTAGCCAAAATCCATAATTGTTCTATTTGGTCACCAGGTGCATAATTCAATTCCATTTTTTTGTATTTTATGTTTTTACTAATATACCAACAGACACCACCACTTCTAGTAGGCCTGTCCAATCTAACTAAAGAATAATTCTGAATAGTAAAGTTTGTGGAGGAATCCTTATCTGTTAGCCATGTTTCAGACAGACCAATGAGATCAAAATCATTGTTTGTCACAAAATTACAAAAATCATCGAAGCATGAATTTAAGGATCTTATATTAACATGACAAACTTTTAGTTGTAACTTTTTATCGCATTTTACTTTTGTAACAGCAGATATAGTTGATGACACTGGCACAGGTGTATAAATTGATTGCTATACGGTATAATTTCTTCTACATTTTTCTTGGTCGCGAATCATTTGATAGCACGGACAGTTAGGGTCATTTACATAATGTTTTACATCCAATTTAGTACCAGAGTTTTCATTTTTTAAAGTGCAGTTTATACATTTGGGTTCGTGAGATTGGCATTCGTTCGTACGATGGTTTCCTGCACATTTCCCGCATGTTGTTTCATTTTTACAATCTTTGATTGAATGAGAGTTGCGATTACACTTGTAACAACGAATGCGCCCAATATATTCATTAACATAACAGCGTTTCCATCCGATAAATATTTTAGTTTTTTCCATAAATAGTGAAAACAGTTTAGAGTCTACCTGAATAATAACATTACCAGATATATTGTTTTTTGATACTTACGAACAACTTCAATGTACATGTTGTCAAATTCTGTCACTTCGTTCTGTTCTATAATCTTCTCAATTATGATTTTGTTATCTAAATTTATAATTTTATTTTCTACACCAATTATTTTGATTTTAGGATTTTTTAACGTGCTTTCTTGAACTTTATACCTAGAACCTAGGTTTTCAGCAATAGAGTTTTTCATTTTTTCCCTAGAGGATGAATTTTCGCAAGTAATAACAACCCCACCATCTCGAATTGTCCTCAATTGTTTTATACCGATTGCTAATTTAGAAGGATCTATACTGTCTTTTAAATCATTTTGGGTAACTGCACTATCTTGATTTTCCATGGTTGGTTTTACTATTAAGACTGGTTCATTACTAATATTTTTTTGCACCATGCTTGCATATGATTTATTTTGATTAGGTGTAAAACTATTGCAAATATCCATAAGTTTGTTGACATTTTCAGTAAGTGCCTGTATTTGTTTAGCTTGTTGATTAATTGTTTGTAAACACACTTCTAATGAATCACACAGCTTATCTACTTTAGAGTAATTACTTAGTGCAGAACAATCATCGCAGAAGTACTTAAGATTTTTTATTTTGGTAATAGTTTTATATCCATCATCATCAATACCAATGCATTTATTATGGTAACTTTTGTGACATAAAACACATTTGGTGATTAATTTGTCACTCTGTTTGAAGTCCATTTCACAAGTCGCACAGCCAGGCATTTAGAATGGGTGTTGTTGGCATTATTTCATAACAGACAGTTTCAATAATATACTTCTTTGGATTTCGCGTGTATGGACTCCTTTTACTTATTGGGCTTTTTAAACTTTATTTTTTTTAATAAGAGATTATCTGGTCGTGATAAGATAATCTTACCAGCAATTAGATTTATTCACAATAATAATTGATGCTGAATTTTATAATGCTGTGCAATAAATCACTTACGTGATGCTGTACTTGCAGTTATTTAACTTAGTACACAGAAATAGAGATTTAATTCAGACTACAACTACACAAATTTTCACTTATAAAAAGGACAGTTCTCACATATATACCAAAAAAAGAAAAATGAAAGAATCAGCAATAATCTTATTAAATGAAGATAAGTGCGTATCGAACTGTTCTGTAGATATTTGTATAACCTGGCTACCAATGTTAAAAGAAGAACTTAACAAACTCAACGCTGCCTTCTTTATGTATCTACCTGTGCATTACGTATGTTAAGGAAAATTTAACAAAATACGAGTGTCTTAATAGAATACATGAACACAATACAAGAGAGGTACACAAAATAAGAATAAAGTGTTTAAAACTTACAAGTAGTAGAAATGGAACCAACTATTTTGGACCATTATTTTATAATAAACTATCCACAGACATCACTGCTCTTCCTCTGAATAAATTTAAATGTGTTATAAAAACGTTTTTAATAGAAAAGATATTCTATAGCACCCAGGAATTCATGGATTGTAATGTATCTACCTACCTGCAGATGTAATATGAATTGTGAATGTAATTATACAATATTTGTTTTATTTCACAGTATTTTACTACTATATACTATATAATGTATGTATCATTATTATACAATGTTTTTTTTCTATTGTATTTACTATTGGACGTGTGTATATATACTTTGTATGTTTAACACAAATAAAATATGTCTATGTCAACACTATCTAAAGGAAAATGTCATCAGTTCTACGTTCTGTGTAAGTAGTAAGTATCTATGGAAATAACATAAACAGAATCTTAAAGCTGTGTATTTGACGTACACAGCAAAATAAGAGTTCTTCCAAAAAAAGCTTTGAAAACGGAAAGAGATTACTTTCCGCAACGTCAGCAAAATACATTATTTCTGTGTTTATCCCGATTTATATTATTTGCAAAACATAATCTCTGACTATTCCTTTGGCATAAACGTCACGGGCGCAGAAGCTTTTTTCCAATAATCCTATTATTTTGTAGATTCGGTAATATTTGTAGAATGCCACAAATAACTTTCAGATAATACATCAACTTACTTCTTTGCAACAAGACGGTGAAAATTAGCGCTAAAACACATACAGAAAATTTCAACATATTTAACTACAAATTGCTTCGTTTAAATTAGGACACACTATGCTTGTGCTGGTCGACTGCTGCTTCTTACCACTAGATAAAGTCGATTCTTATGAAGGCTGAGATTGATGATCTACAAATCTTTATTATTTCCCAATTATTTACAACGATAGGAGATTTAACGATGTTGACACTGTTCAACACACAATTCACGAAGTTTCTTCTAATTCAAATCTCAATCATGCATTTTATTTTAAAAATGTTAATTATGATGTAAAATAATACTAGATTAAGGTGCCGAAATAATGCGAAAGTAGTACAAAATTAGTTTTTGTGTTATTTTGATGCCCACCTACAATGAGTTTTCCCCATAATTGATATTTCGATTCTACACGGTGTCCCCCGAATTCCAGGGCAAAAATTTAGGGAAGGGTATATACAGTGTGTCTCACTCTTCATCACTACACCACAATATCTCGGCCATTAGTTAATAATAAATAATAATAATAAATTCTTTATTCACTTTTGCTATACATTTGTATAGATGTGACAAGTCAATTTAGAACACACGTAAATAAATAATAAAAGAATTAGTAAAATTACAAATAATACACTGTATACAGCTAAATTAATAAAATGCAAAACACTACACACTATTAAAACTTTAAAATATACATTGAATAAAACTATGTCTGTAATATATAACTTAATCGTTACCTTCATTACTAAAAACCTCTTGCAAGGAATAAAAACATTTATTTATTAGATATTTTCTTAATTTATTTTTAAAAGCAGAAAAATTCTGTTGGTTCTTTATGTCAATAGGAAGTGTATTAAAAATGCTGGCGCAACAAACATACGGACTTTTTCTAAAAAGTGAGAGATTATAATTATTAATTGATATCTGATTGGCTACACGAGTGTTATACGTATGTCTATTTGAGTTTAATTCAAATTTATTTTTATTTTTGTAAACAAACACGGCTGCCTCTAGTGCAAAAATTGAATGTAAAGTTAAGATGTTATTTTCTATAAACACTGGTCGACACGAATCTAGTGGCATGAGCGAAAACATGAGGCGAATAACTTTCTTCTGTAAAATAAAGACACGTTGTGTTTCTGCACCTACACCCCAGAGAACGATTAAATATCTCCTATGAGAATATACGAGCCCATAATATACATTTAGCAGTTGTCCTTTCGATAATATTGGCTTAAGATTTCGAATTGCAAAAAATGCAGAATGTAGTTTTTTGCATACAAATTCTATATGATTTATCCAAGTGAAATTTTCGTCTAGTGATAGACCTAGAAATTTGATGGACGCCGATCGTGAAATTTTACCTTGGTTAATTATTAGATTTAAAACAGGCGGTTGTCGTCTTTTGTGAATTATTGTATATACGTTGTTTTATTTACGTTTAGGATCAACTGATTTCGTGTACACCATGATGAGAATGATTCTAATATGTTATTTGCGGTATTATTTAATTCTTCTGGCGAATCAGCCACAAGCCCAATTGTAACATCATGAGCATATAAAACTAATTTAATATTTTTACTTAAATGCATTTACAAATCATTAATAAAAATTATAAATAGCAGAGGAGAGAGGACTGCGCCTTGAGGCAGTCCGACGTTAATGTTCCTCTCATATGAGTAATTGTTATCAAATTTTACAACAATTTTTCTGTCAATAATAAAAGATTCAATCCATTTACTAAGATTTCCTCGAATCCCTAGTGATTCAATTTTTTTTATTAAAAACTTATGATTTAGGCGGTCGAAAGCTCTACTTAAATCAGATAGTATGCTTAGGACATATTTATTAGCATCTAATGATTCGTAAATGAATTGTACAAACTCATATGCAGCTGTTATGGTTGAATATTTAGGCCTGAAACCGTGTTGACTTTCACTTAACATATCGAATGATGTTAAATATTCATAAATTCGTATCTGCACAATTTTTTCGAAAGTTTTTGATATATACAAATTTTGTGTTATAGCTCTATAGTTTTCCATCAGTTCCAATTCACCTTTCTTATGGAATGGTGTAACGTGCCCTAATTTTAAATTGGTGGGAAATATACCAATAGAAATTGATAGGTTGAAGAGGTAACAAAGCGGCTGAGCAATAATATGTATACATGAATTAATAATGTTAAAATTAATTTCATCAGGTCCTATCGATGTTCTGTTTGTTATGTTTCTCAGTGCCTCATGTATCTCGTATAGCTCAATGTCTCTAAAGAACATTGATTGGGACGGGATGTTAGAAACCGTACAGTCATTAAAATTTACAGGGAATTGAGATCGATCGAGTTGATCGATTTAGATCAGATTTGATATAGTTTTTGTGTGTTAGATTGTGATTAAAAAGTTATTTAAACATGTTTTTTTCAAAATTAAATACGCCTACTATGATCAAAAGAAATTGGCAAAAATTAGAAATTTATATTAGCAATTGAGATGGGGCTTTTGTTTTTACAGAATCTTATTTGGCATAACCTGAAACTCCCATATACTAAATTTCGTTAAAAAATATTAATTGATTTACAAAAAAGAAATAGTATGTAAGATTTCAATAATGATCACCTTACTATCCGACAATAAATAACTTGAACAGTAGGATGATTATTATTGAAATCTTACATACTATTTCTTTTTTGTAAAGGAAATGTATATTTTTTAACGAAATTTGGTATACGGGGGTAGTTAAAAAAAATTTTTAAATAACTTTTTAATCTCAACCTGAAACACAAGAAATATACCAAATTCGATCTAAATCGATCAACAAATGGCCGAGATATTGGGGTGTATTTGTGAAAAGTGAGACACACTGTATAAAATACTACCATTATTATTGGATGTACTATCAGCAGAAATATCGGGAGTGAATTTTGGACTACCACGTATAAATGATTTTTTTGCACTTCCAGTATCACACGCAGGTTGTGACACTAACTCTTCATTTTCAAATGGAACACCGTGCATATTATTGCATTTTTGAATTCTGCATAGTTTTCTGATGCCACATAACTGATATTTCAAACGTCAATATTTATTTAATTTTAATTTTCCTCTAAATGTATCATCCTATATGAGGAGCCTACAAGCCAAGGGGTTTAAGTATCAGAACTTTACATTGAAGATAATAGAGTTGAAACTTGAAGATTAACAGTAATTGAAAGGAAACGAGTATTACATTTTCCACGGTTAAACATTGACTCATACAGTCTAATGTCATTTTCTAAATGAATATATATAAAACTATAAAACTAAAGATAAATTATTAATCCTCATCCGTATAGTAGATGTCATCTGGTTCGTCGACTTCCTGACTTTCTTCATTTGAGGTGCTTGGTTGAACAGTGCCATCATTCCTCTTTGGTTCCAGTTTACTATGATGAGGAAGACTTTTAAAGAACTCGTAATATATTGGAGGTACAAACTGCAAAAGATCCATGAGGTTTGCAAACTTAAGATACTTCAATTTGGGTTTTTCAGTCTCAATAGGCAGCTCAGGTAAAGCAGTTACATTCCTGCCAGCCCTATTGGATTTCCTCTGAAGAGTGTAAAACGAGTCCAAAGCATTGTCAGAATTTAGTTTATAGAACAAAGCTTAGGAATTCTATTTTTTAAAATGAAACTACTGCATTTCTCGACTTCCTGGCACAGATTTTCTAAAGTAAGGTATAAGACAGTCCAGGTTAATAAAGTCTTCATCGTGCATTTGCACCACCATAAACTTTCGGCAGGAGGATGCAATAGGTTGTGACCAGTGTTCGGGAACATAAAGATTTCTTTTGCATTGCTTCTTTTTAGACCAAAATCTTGATCACATTCATTGTAGGAATGCTCAGATATTAAAAACCGATGGTCCACACTTTTGACATGCGTATTCTTTACAACATACAACCAAAACTTCACAATAATTTGACTCTTATTCTGGCCTCCACAATTGTCGCTGAAAGCTGTTATATGAATCTTGGTAAATTTTAAGAGACAAGATGCAATTTCCTCACATCCTCGAGAAGCTTGTCCCTCATGCCAGGTGTACATGTATCCATTTCCAGTAACAAGATTATGCATATCTAAATTATAGATCCATAGCTGTCTGTAGTAATAGGCTTTAGTATTGATTATATGAGGTGTTGGCATAGTTTATGTAAGTCAAAACATATTGCGACTTGAGTGTTGTCACTAATATCATGGCATTCATCCTTGGCTTTTCGTGCAGCTTCTGCTTTACGTAAATGTAATTCCTTTTGAATTTTTGCCTGCTGTTTTATATCATCATCACCATGGTCCATTTTTATTTGATGTTTATCGCAGGTATCACATGTATCAGTACCTGGGCCATGGAAACTGAGGCTGAACTGTATCTCAAAGATATGCCTATAGAAACTTTCCTCAATTGGCTTTACATGTTCTTCATTTTCACAGAAGGTGATATAAAGCTTGTACATCTGTTTCAAATCAAATCTAGAATCTAAGTATTTGCGATTTGGATTCTTTTCTCTTGAATAGTGACTAACATAGCGAGGAAAACTATTTATGTGCTTTTTGATATTATGAATGATATGGGGAATTTTGTTAGCTGGTTCTTTTTTTCCCTCTTTGGTCACGTGCAGCAATGCCCGATGTTGCAGTTTTTCTCTTGTTGGCTATATTTTGCAATCGCTTATTTGAAACATCAAGAGTTCCTTTGAAAAACTCTTTACGCGCTCTTAAATTCACCCAGCTTGTAAATACATGATATGCCTTTATTAAAAATTGCCACTTCCTTTTTTCGTTGCACAGGTTCTAAGTTATTTGCACCATTTAAAAAAGATGCTTGGAGTTTCCAACTTCCCAGTTTCCAAAAATCATTGAACATGACCCGTCGGCTGTGTTCACTTACATTAATATTACAATTATACCTGCATTGGTGATTGTATTCTCGCAATTCTCTACCTTAATGAATTTTCTGTTTCCGGTCTAAATACCTTTTCCCTTCATTTCTTAATTTCTTTGTCCTCTGTCGTTTCCAAGTTTCTGGTCGTCGAATTTTTTTTCCAAGTCTGACGAGTAGGTGGAACAGTATTCTCAGAGCCATCTTCTATTGGACCATCTTTATGTTCCGTTTCATGTGATATTTGTGAACATGTAGAACGGCTATCATCGTGTCGTCGTCAGGGTTGTAGTCTTGATCCGAATAGTCTCCGTCGCTGAAGAAGGTATCATCATCTGAAAATGTAATTATATTGCACAATCTGTATTTTGTTGTAGTATTATTTCCTCAAATATTCCTTTGCGCTGATTTACTCTAAATTAAATTTCAAAAGAGTGAACAAGAATTATGGGCTATTGCAAAAAAGAAAATATCTAAATCAAAATTGGCAACAGCCGTATTACACCATTAACAAGAGCCAAATTAATTTTTAAGGATTCATTTCATATTAACTTTTCTTGTATAGAAAAAATAACTTACCGTAATTATTGAGGTTAATATTGTTTTCATCATTCATAGTGGTAGAAAACTTGGTAAAGTGTCTAAGTAATTTGTCAACAGATGTCAGCACTGGGTTTGAAATCGTTTGTAACCTTAAGCCACCAAAGAGAGTGCATGTTTTGTTAACCTTTAGTGAATATAACCCATTTTATTTCAATTTGTCATTTATAGCCCTTGGCTTCTAGGTTCCTCATATAGGATGTTCTATTCTGATAGATTTTTTATATTTGGCGAAGGCGCCAGGTGTATGCCCGCGTGCTTTAAAAATATGTAATGCTTTATTTGCGACATTAGTTTTGGTCGTTTCGGGTACTGATTGCTACGCGACGTACATCATGATAAATACAGCATATATATGTAGGACATTTTGGATTTTGAATGTACTTTGCTCAATATTGATCGAAATTGGAAAACCAGGTAATCTATGAACTTGAAATTAAAAAAAAGTTACCCAGTGTGAATTTTTTAAGTAAAATTTCAACTTTGGGGCACTCATTCGAAGCCAAATTTAATGCTCTTTAATTTTGATAATAGATGACTTTTCGGTTGGATGCATTGTTTTTAAGTTATAGGCCACAAACTGAAAAATTATCATTAAAATTTACAGGGAATTGAGATCGATCGAGTTGATCGATTTAGATCAGATTTGATATAGTTTTTGTGTGTTAGATTGTGATTAAAAAGTTATTTAAACATATTTTTTTCAAAATTAAATACGCCTACTATGATCAAAAGAAATTGGCAAAAATTAGAAATTTATATTAGCAATTGAGATGGGGCTTTTGTTTTTACAGAATCTTATTTGGCATAACCTGAAACTCCCATATACTAAATTTCGTTAAAAAATATTAATTGATTTACAAAAAAGAAATAGTATGTAAGATTTCAATAATGATCACCTTACTATCCGACAATAAATAACTTGAACAGTAGGATGATTATTATTGAAATCTTACATACTATTTCTTTTTTGTAAAGGAAATGTATATTTTTTAACGAAATTTGGTATACGGGGGTAGTTAAAAAAAATTTTTAAATAACTTTTTAATCTCAACCTGAAACACAAGAAATATACCAAATTCGATCTAAATCGATCAACAAATGGCCGAGATATTGGGGTGTATTTGTGAAAAGTGAGACACACTGTATAAAATACTACCATTATTATTGGATGTACTATCAGCAGAAATATCGGGAGTGAATTTTGGACTACCACGTATAAATGATTTTTTTGCACTTCCAGTATCACACGCAGGTTGTGACACTAACTCTTCATTTTCAAATGGAACACCGTGCATATTATTGCATTTTTGAATTCTGCATAGTTTTCTGATGCCACATAACTGATATTTCAAACGTCAATATTTATTTAATTTTAATTTTCCTCTAAATGTATCATCCTATATGAGGAGCCTACAAGCCAAGGGGTTTAAGTATCAGAACTTTACATTGAAGATAATAGAGTTGAAACTTGAAGATTAACAGTAATTGAAAGGAAACGAGTATTACATTTTCCACGGTTAAACATTGACTCATACAGTCTAATGTCATTTTCTAAATGAATATATATAAAACTATAAAACTAAAGATAAATTATTAATCCTCATCCGTATAGTAGATGTCATCTGGTTCGTCGACTTCCTGACTTTCTTCATTTGAGGTGCTTGGTTGAACAGTGCCATCATTCCTCTTTGGTTCCAGTTTACTATGATGAGGAAGACTTTTAAAGAACTCGTAATATATTGGAGGTACAAACTGCAAAAGATCCATGAGGTTTGCAAACTTAAGATACTTCAATTTGGGTTTTTCAGTCTCAATAGGCAGCTCAGGTAAAGCAGTTACATTCCTGCCAGCCCTATTGGATTTCCTCTGAAGAGTGTAAAACGAGTCCAAAGCATTGTCAGAATTTAGTTTATAGAACAAAGCTTAGGAATTCTATTTTTTAAAATGAAACTACTGCATTTCTCGACTTCCTGGCACAGATTTTCTAAAGTAAGGTATAAGACAGTCCAGGTTAATAAAGTCTTCATCGTGCATTTGCACCACCATAAACTTTCGGCAGGAGGATGCAATAGGTTGTGACCAGTGTTCGGGAACATAAAGATTTCTTTTGCATTGCTTCTTTTTAGACCAAAATCTTGATCACATTCATTGTAGGAATGCTCAGATATTAAAAACCGATGGTCCACACTTTTGACATGCGTATTCTTTACAACATACAACCAAAACTTCACAATAATTTGACTCTTATTCTGGCCTCCACAATTGTCGCTGAAAGCTGTTATATGAATCTTGGTAAATTTTAAGAGACAAGATGCAATTTCCTCACATCCTCGAGAAGCTTGTCCCTCATGCCAGGTGTACATGTATCCATTTCCAGTAACAAGATTATGCATATCTAAATTATAGATCCATAGCTGTCTGTAGTAATAGGCTTTAGTATTGATTATATGAGGTGTTGGCATAGTTTATGTAAGTCAAAACATATTGCGACTTGAGTGTTGTCACTAATATCATGGCATTCATCCTTGGCTTTTCGTGCAGCTTCTGCTTTACGTAAATGTAATTCCTTTTGAATTTTTGCCTGCTGTTTTATATCATCATCACCATGGTCCATTTTTATTTGATGTTTATCGCAGGTATCACATGTATCAGTACCTGGGCCATGGAAACTGAGGCTGAACTGTATCTCAAAGATATGCCTATAGAAACTTTCCTCAATTGGCTTTACATGTTCTTCATTTTCACAGAAGGTGATATAAAGCTTGTACATCTGTTTCAAATCAAATCTAGAATCTAAGTATTTGCGATTTGGATTCTTTTCTCTTGAATAGTGACTAACATAGCGAGGAAAACTATTTATGTGCTTTTTGATATTATGAATGATATGGGGAATTTTGTTAGCTGGTTCTTTTTTTCCCTCTTTGGTCACGTGCAGCAATGCCCGATGTTGCAGTTTTTCTCTTGTTGGCTATATTTTGCAATCGCTTATTTGAAACATCAAGAGTTCCTTTGAAAAACTCTTTACGCGCTCTTAAATTCACCCAGCTTGTAAATACATGATATGCCTTTATTAAAAATTGCCACTTCCTTTTTTCGTTGCACAGGTTCTAAGTTATTTGCACCATTTAAAAAAGATGCTTGGAGTTTCCAACTTCCCAGTTTCCAAAAATCATTGAACATGACCCGTCGGCTGTGTTCACTTACATTAATATTACAATTATACCTGCATTGGTGATTGTATTCTCGCAATTCTCTACCTTAATGAATTTTCTGTTTCCGGTCTAAATACCTTTTCCCTTCATTTCTTAATTTCTTTGTCCTCTGTCGTTTCCAAGTTTCTGGTCGTCGAATTTTTTTTCCAAGTCTGACGAGTAGGTGGAACAGTATTCTCAGAGCCATCTTCTATTGGACCATCTTTATGTTCCGTTTCATGTGATATTTGTGAACATGTAGAACGGCTATCATCGTGTCGTCGTCAGGGTTGTAGTCTTGATCCGAATAGTCTCCGTCGCTGAAGAAGGTATCATCATCTGAAAATGTAATTATATTGCACAATCTGTATTTTGTTGTAGTATTATTTCCTCAAATATTCCTTTGCGCTGATTTACTCTAAATTAAATTTCAAAAGAGTGAACAAGAATTATGGGCTATTGCAAAAAAGAAAATATCTAAATCAAAATTGGCAACAGCCGTATTACACCATTAACAAGAGCCAAATTAATTTTTAAGGATTCATTTCATATTAACTTTTCTTGTATAGAAAAAATAACTTACCGTAATTATTGAGGTTAATATTGTTTTCATCATTCATAGTGGTAGAAAACTTGGTAAAGTGTCTAAGTAATTTGTCAACAGATGTCAGCACTGGGTTTGAAATCGTTTGTAACCTTAAGCCACCAAAGAGAGTGCATGTTTTGTTAACCTTTAGTGAATATAACCCATTTTATTTCAATTTGTCATTTATAGCCCTTGGCTTCTAGGTTCCTCATATAGGATGTTCTATTCTGATAGATTTTTTATATTTGGCGAAGGCGCCAGGTGTATGCCCGCGTGCTTTAAAAATATGTAATGCTTTATTTGCGACATTAGTTTTGGTCGTTTCGGGTACTGATTGCTACGCGACGTACATCATGATAAATACAGCATATATATGTAGGACATTTTGGATTTTGAATGTACTTTGCTCAATATTGATCGAAATTGGAAAACCAGGTAATCTATGAACTTGAAATTAAAAAAAAGTTACCCAGTGTGAATTTTTTAAGTAAAATTTCAACTTTGGGGCACTCATTCGAAGCCAAATTTAATGCTCTTTAATTTTGATAATAGATGACTTTTCGGTTGGATGCATTGTTTTTAAGTTATAGGCCACAAACTGAAAAAAGTGCCAAAAATTTGTGTGGTTATTTTGGCCACACAAAAATTAGCAAAGGGTTTGGAGGTCTAAAACGATTCTACATACTCTCGACAATATATACAAGATGACAAAAAAATTTACTACCTCGTTTAAATTAATTATCACCCCCTTTCGATGACGCAGTTCCTGGACTACACAAAAAATACATGAAAATATCAACAATTTGCAACAATTCGTTGACTAATAACACAATATTATTTTATTAAGTTCATTTATTTAACAAATATTTATATGTATTTAAATACTCCACAGCTACATACATACACCCAATCATAAAAATAAGTGAACAATAAAAAACAAATTTATCTTACGGGTATTATACACCTAGGTACCTACATATAATATTACAAACTACAATTATCCACTGTATTTCAATTAAGAGCAAGGCGTATACCATAAACTCAGAATATTTCGCTACTGGAGTAATTTTTCACGTTCTTCTGTTTTAAGAGTGTAGATGACCTATTTGTAATAATTTTGAACAGTAAATGATGTCGTTATGTCGTATTTCCCTGATTTTTGTCTATTTTCTTGGCAAAAGCATAACACTCTCCTCTAATCTAGTTTTAATTTAGCTTAGTAGAATTCAGATCTATGCTATATTATTATTTTTATAAATAATAATTCGCATTTCCCTATGTAATAATTCTTTGAAATTAAATATTCGTGAAGTTATGGAACCGCCCCTCTTGAGTAAATTTGCAAATATTAATCGTCAAAATTTTATTTTTTTTACACTAAACAATGGAATATATATATAACACTGGTTTAAGTATTACAGAGCGCACTTAACATTTACAAGTCTCAGTACTTATCTAATTACGCCAAAAATTTTGGAATCAACATTGCCATGAAGATTCCGGCGATAGCCACGAAGCTCAGACTGATACTGGCGGATGAGTTACAAAGGTCTGAGTTACAGGTTTCACAGGCGATTTCTTCACCATTGACGTTGCACTTGTATTTCTCGGTCTTGCTCTGTAAGACACATTTCCTGACGGTGGTTTCCTTCTGGGTGGTCTTGTCTAAAATGAGAGTGCAGAAGGCTATAGATCATTAGTTTTTTTATTGTTAGTAGGGTTAGTAATTAATATGAAGGCAACTAAAACTACTGATAGCGCAGTCAGAATAGCACAAGAAATCAATATAAAGGAACTTTTTCCATGAGCAATTTTATGATTGGATCCTGTTGGGGAGGTGTTCAGGAGCACCCAAAAAATCTTTGTATTTCAAAGACCTTGTGCTCCAATTGTTATAAACAATTAATTTTTTTTAACCGCATTTTTCAACCTAAGAATGTGTATAACTCGAGATATACAGGGTGTCCCACGACGAACTGCGGCGATCGGTATCTCGAAAAGTAGACATCGAAAAATTTTGAAAACTTGGTAGTAAACTAATGTCGATGGGAACAACTCGGCTAAAATATTTTCAAGATGGTCGTACTTCCGGTTATACCGGAAGTCGATACCACCTTGCTTATTTTAAATGGGACACCCTATATATTATTACACTTTTGGATTGTACGCAAAATTCTAGGCCGATTTTGTGTATCATGTCCTATACCTAGGTCTCTCCGTTTTTGAGATATTTCAATTTTTATGTCAAAAATGACGTTTGCGGGCCCTAAAAGAATTATCAATTTTTCCTATAAGGAAGCCTTTATTATCTAATTTGGGTTCGATTCTTTGTTGAAAAAGACCTACTTTAATATAGTTTTTATAATATTTTGATAAGTATTAATACAGAGTGTTCAATAAATAAGAATAAAAGTGAAATTGAGAAAACTGTCAAAAATCAATTTTTTCAAATGGAAACCCCCAATTTTTATAATCTTATCTTATTCGCCATTAAACATAAGGGTAAGTTTGTATATGGATGTCTATTCCGAAAATTTTTAGTTTTCGAGATATTCCCAATTCAATATTTCTATATGAGTATTTTGTTATGGATATTAAGTTAAATTACTCTTAGTTGGCTATGACGGCGTTGAGTGCTAAACAAATGTATGTAGCTGTCACTTACCATTTGAGAAATATCAATTATCATGCCGGGGTGCTTAAATTATACGCACGAGGATTACTTAAATTTGTTTATAATTTATGGAGAATGTAACAAAGTTTTATCAAGAGCGTATGAAATATTTGCTAATAGATATCCAGATAAACAAAAACCGTCTCCGAACAGTATTAAACGAATAATGGAGAATTTCAAAAATTTTGGCACCGTTAAGGCAATAGTTCATAAAATAAAACCAATTGTCGATGATGAAAATATCGAAATTGCTATTTTGGGATATTTTGCGGCATATCCTATGACAAGTGGCCTTACAAACAGGAATCTCCAAGAACTCTATTCATAGAATTCTTTTGAAACACAAATTCCATCCCTATTCCATTTCTATGGTTCAACACCTAAAGGACACCGATTTGACCAGAAGAGTTCACTTTTGCAAATTTATTTTAACAATGTTACAAGGCGACTTTCGATTTTTGGACAACATAATTTGGATTGACGAGGCAAAATTTACGAAAAATGGACTTTTCAACAGACATAATTCCCACTTTTGGTGTGATCCAAATTCCCATGCCATGAGATTGCGAAATTATCAAGAAACCTGGCAATTTAATGTGTACTGTGCTGTGAGAAATGATGGAGTCGTAAAACTTAATTTTTATGAAGAAAACTTAAATGGTAATGAATTAATACTTAAATAGTTTCTGTTTTTCAAATTACGTATCAACTTTTTTTTAGGTGAAAGATATTTGAATATGTTACAAGATTTAGATAATGAATATTTGAACAATTTACCGCTAGCTGAACATGGGCAAATATTTTACCAACACGATGGCGCGCCACCACACAGCAGCTTCATAGTTAACAACTTCTTGGAAGAAACTTTTTACGATAAGTGGATTGCTAACAATGGACTTTTCTGTGGTCTCCCCGTTCTCCTGATCTGTCTGTCTTAAACTATTTAATATGGGAAACAATAAAATATATGGTTTATTTTAATCCAGTCACAACAATGGAAGATTGTCAGGCAAGAGTAAGGAATGCTTTTGAAAGATTATCTCCAGGTTCTATTAGAGCGGCCACCCATGGCGAACTAATCAGGAGGTGCGAAAAATGTTTAGAAGTTCAGGGTGGACACTTTGAACACTTATTAAAATAAAATATTTTCCTGAGTATAAGTAGTTATACTGTTAGTATTTTATGTAAGAACCTTTTGTATCTAAGTTACATTTGTTTAATTATTTTATGAACTGTTGCAGTGCCAAATTTTTTGAAATTCTCCATTATTCATTAAATACTGTTCGGAGACGGTTTTTGTTTCTCTGGATATATATTAGCAAATATTTCACATGTTTTTGATAAAACTTTGTAACATTCTCCATAGATTATAAACAAATTTAAGTAATCCACGTGTGCATAATTTAAGCACCCCAGCATGATAATTAATACTTGTCAATTGGTAAGTGACAGCTACATACATTTGTTTAGCACTCAACGCCGTCATAGCCAACTAAGAGTAATTTAACTTAATATCCATAACAAAATACCCATATAGAAATATTGAATTGGGAATATCTCGAAAACTAAAAATTTTCGGAATAGACATCTATATACAAACTTACCTTTATGTTTAATGGCGAATAAGATAAGATTATAAAAATTGGGGGTTTCCATTTGAAAAAATTGATTTTTGACAGTTTTCTCAATTTCATCTTTATTCTTATTTTTTGAACACTCTGTATTAATACTTATCAAATATTATAAAAACTCTATTAAAGTAGGTCTTTTTCAACAAAGAATCGAACCCAAATTAGATAATAAAGGCTTTTTTTATAGGAAAAATTGATAATTCTTTTAGGGCCCGCAAACGTCATTTTTGACATAAAAATTGAAATATCTCAAAAACGGAGAGACCTAGGTATAGGACATGATACACAAAATCGGCCTAGAATTTTGCGCACAATCCAAAAATGTAATAATATATAGGGTATCTCATTTAAAATAAGCAAGTTGGTTTCGACTTCCGGTATAACCGGAAGTGTCACCATCTTGAAAATATTTTAGCCGAGTTGCTCCCATCGACATTAATTTATTACCAAATTTTCAAAATTTTCCGATGTCTACTTTTCGAGATATCGATCGCCGCAGTTCGTCATGGGACACCCTGTATATGGGTCCGGTCCGACAAAAAAAGATCCTAAAAAGGCTTAAAATCAAGGAACTAATATCGATAAATAAATGAAAAAGGTTCTTTTCAGGTAAATTAACAACAATTACATTTAAATGTATGTAAATTTGCTTTTATGAAGAGAATTTTTTTTTTAATATAATGAACTGAATATATTTCAAAATGGTACAGTTCAAATTTTGGCCAAAATTATGCATTTTTTAATTAACAATTAGCTAAAATGCAAAAAGCTGAATATCTTCAGTCCAGTTTGACCAAAATAAACTTTTTTAAATTAAAATAGAGGTATTAAAATTTTCTTTTTTGATCTGATAAAAAAAATTTCAAATTTTTTTTCTAAATGACCGAAGAAATTGATTTTTTTAAATTGGGTTTTAAACAAATGCAAAAAATGACCCAAATAAGTTTAAAAATTATTTTACGGGATCAAAATGCTGGCGCTGGGACCTAACTTTTGGAAAAAAAATGATCCGCTTTGGGCTTAATGGCATAAAATGGCGGCCAATTCAAATTTTAAATAACAAATTCTGCGCACACTGGGTTTAATATTTTTCCACCAAATTTTCAGGATGGTTTTGTTAGAGCAAAACGCAGATTTTCTGGAAATTTGAAGCTGATCGATTCATCCAGCGGCTCTGGGCAGCAAAATGAAAAAAAAAAAAAATTTTTGACCAGTTTTTTAACTATACTTGTAATTTTTCTTATTTCGCATTCTAAGAGAAAAAGTCATTCTTCATAAAAATGTTTTGCTTATCGTGAAGAGTCATTAACCATACTCAGACTTTCAAAATAACATACAGGGCGATTAGCAAATAAGGAAACGTGAACTTGTGCCAAGAGTAAAGTATTAGTTTTTTGAGAGAAATATAAAAATGTTACTGACAGAAGTTCTTTCTAATGTTAATAGCAATCCAGATGTGAAATTTGAACGTATCTCAATTTTGATATTTTTGCGAAAATTATGATTAAAATAATTTTACAAAGCGCATAATTTATTGAATAAAATGGTAACAAAACTATTTATATGTGTTGTCCTCCTACTGCTACACATTTTTCAATATTTTTTCTAAATTTTTTATAAACTAAATGAATTGTATCTTCGTTTATGTCGGCTATTTCTTCTGATATTTTCTCCTTTAAAAGGTTTTAATTATTTTTGAAATCATAGGCATAAACTTTTTGCTTCAGGTATGTTATGTCTGGGGAGCGCGCAGGCCATATTATTAGTTCAAACTGTCCTATTCATTTATTGTGGAAATGCTGATCTAACCAGTTTCTTACACTAACTGCACTGTGTGCAGGACAACCGTCAAATTGATAATACAGTTTTCTTCCGTCCTGTAAATTTATATCATCCAGAGCAGGCATTAAAAAGTTTTCGAACATCTCTATGTAAGTGTTCTGATTTACGGTTGCGTCGAAAAAATATGGTTCAATAATTTTTTTATAACGTATCGCACACCAAACATTTACTTTTTATATCGTTGGCTTTTAGTGATAATTTGGAAATTTCAATTTTCTTGCGACCTGTGCCTACAATTTTAGTAACTAACAACTTCTTTCGTAGTAAATGTTGTTTCGTCGGAAAATAAAATTCTTCTGTAGAAAAATCTATCTAACATAATTTGTTCCCCCATTAACAGAAAATTCTAAACTAAAGGCCTCATCCCCTTCTTCAAGCTTATGTAATCTTACTGGTTTGTAGATATGTATTTTATTATTTGTCAGAATTCTTTGCAAATGGGTCTTACTAACATTTAAATCTAGTGACCTTTTTCTTAGTGATTTCTTGGTTTCATTTCTCACCGAATCAATGTAGCAGCATTATTTTCATCATGAATCCGTTTCTATTTTTTTATATCTTTCACATCGCCAGTGTTATCGAATTTTAAAATCAACTCTTGAACACAGTTCACTGAAACGTACACCTCGGGATATTTTATATCGAAAGGTTCAATTGCATATTTGTACGATATTTCACCTATACCGTAACATTTAATTAAATAAATTCATTGTTCTAGAGTCAACATTATGTAAAAAGTTCTTTGACAAGGACTTGACTTTTTTATAAATATTATTATTTTTTTTTATTAGCCGTTACTCGAGTCCGAGTATAAAAATGTTACAGTCGATAAATTGTGTACAATAAAAAACAAGTAAAAGGTGTAGTCTATTGTAATTCCCATTCATCTACGGTGCACACGACTATGGCTATAGAGGCCAATTCGGGAGAGCACTTGTCGACCGCAATCAGGACAAACATAGACCTGGTTAGGTCTTGGATTCGGCCTTCTTGCAGCAACATTTCCTTGATAGCTGGCCACAACCCCTCGCCATTCGGTTCTGTCCGCTGCAAGTTGTTCCCATTGCTCGTCTGCAATACCGCAGGATTTTAGATTTTCATGGAGAGCGTCTTTGAACCTCTTCCGTTGACTGCCACGCCTTCTTCTACCGCTTAGCAATTCACCATAAAGTGTACATTTAGAAAGGCGGTTATCATGCATACGATGAACGTGACCTGCCCATCTTAGGCGTACTCTTGAAATAAGCACCTCAATTGGAAGGCTTTTTGCTCTCCTGAGTACTTCCACGTTTGATATGTGATGGAACCAACGGATTTTCATCATACTTCTGAGGTGTCTTTGCTGAAAACGTTCTAATTCTTTCACATGACGACGGTAAGTGACGCATCTTTCACATCCATATAGCAGTGTTGGAATGACTACTGCTCTGTAGACAGCCATTTTCGTTGACAAAGCAAGGTCGTGGTTGTCAAATACTCTCTCTCTAAGTCCCCAGAATGCTCTAGATGCAGCGTTAATTCTATTGCGAATCTCGCTGTCCATGTTTGCTTTGTCATTAACAACGTTGCCTAAGTAATTGAACTGATCCACCACTTCAAGAGAATTTCCGTTAAGTGTAATGTCTATTTGGTTCTCTTGATGAGGAGTTGACATAATCTTAGTCTTTCCAATGTTGATTTTAAGTCCCAAGGAATCATAGCTCTGGGCATACACATCTAAAAGTTCTTGAAGCTCTTCCGGCGTAGAGGCTAAAAGTGCACAGTCATCCGCATACTGGAGATCACAAATGAATCGTGTGCGTGTCTTCGTGAAAGCTCTAAAGCGCCCTATGTTAAAGAGACCGCCATCAAAACGGTATCTGAGACCTATTCCTCTGACTGTCAATTTGTTGTCAACAATAATTGTTAGAGCAGTGGGAAGCAAATTAAAGAGTAGGGGTGCCAGGACACATCCCTGCCTAACTCCAATGAGAGTTTGGAAAGGTTCGGTTGCCTCATTATTTATAAATAAATGTGTATGTATACAACAGATACAAAAGTATTCACTTTTGCTATCTTTTTATTCAATTAAATTATGTCCTTCGTTGAATTTATAAAATTATTTTAATCATAATTTTCGCTAAAATATGAACTTTGAGACATGACGTTCAAATTTTATATCTGGACTACTATTAACATTAGCAACAACTTCTTTCAGTAAAATTTTTATATTTCTCTCAAAAAACTAATACTTTACTCTTGGCACAAGTTCACGTTTCCTTATTTGCTAGCCACCCTGTATGTTATTTTGAAAGTCAGATTATGGCTAATGACTCTTCACGATAAGCAAAACATTTTTATGAAGAATGATTTTTTCTCTTAAAATGCAAAATAAGGAAAATTACAAGTATAGTTATGTCCATGCGGGACACACTGTATATTTTGAGTTTTTCACTTTTTTAGGTTGAAAAACGCGGTTAACAAAATTCAATTGTTAATAACAACCCAACAATCCAACC
Source organism: Leptura quadrifasciata (assembly GCA_963675555.1). Lineage (NCBI taxonomy): Eukaryota > Metazoa > Arthropoda > Insecta > Coleoptera > Cerambycidae > Leptura > Leptura quadrifasciata. The sequence continues at coordinate 2,248,655 of OY776679.1, forward strand.
ATAAAATTGCTTATGGAAAAATTCCACTTGAAGCCCTATTTTAACTGCATTATGGGTATGAAGCAGTGTATTAAAGCGGTATGTATTCATTTATTTGTCCCAATGTCAGAATATGAATACAAATCATAGTCGATTGCTTTAGATTTTTACTTTAGAGAAAATCTTTAACGGTTCTCAGAGAACGTTCTTAAAAGTAAAACAATTGTAAAAAGCATTTCGGTAAGTTAAAGCTGAACTTTCTACTACAACATGGCTTATCCGACTTAGATAACATTTCTAAGAATTCAAAAAGTTTCTTGGAAAATAAGCGGTTAAAACATATCTAGCATAATCATCACAACCGTCATATATTATTCAACCTCCGTCTAAAAGTTGATTATTCATTTAGCATTTATAGTTTTCGAAATATCACCATTAAAACAGGTTCTGTTAGTATGAATAAATCACCAGTTAGTGGATAATGGAATTCAAGGTTGAAAAATATTTATATTAATATATTTATAAGTAGGTAGATGAAAGAGAAGAGGAAGACATTTGATGTTAATTTCGCAAATTAAACTAATATTATTAAAGCTCGTTTTGTATGTTTTCTAACGAATGAAGTTTTATCACTATACAGGGTGTAGGGTGTCCGGTAATTCCGAAGTTTAGGTGATGACAATATTTAAATAATCTGAGAACAAATTTCTATAGACTTGTGTCTGGAAATTGTAATAAGAGGAAATGGATGCAAAAAAGGGTATAACTTCTTAATCGTTACTACCTCAATGTAAAGACTTAAAACCTTTTGCATTATGTTAAGTTGCGGCATCATATGAAATGTAAATTAGTGCACTTATCACAGGGGGATTGCAGCCCCCATTTTACACCCCCCATTCTATCAAAATTGGGATGAAATTTTTTTTATTACAGTTTGATAATATTGGACTAATAAAGTTGAAATAATAAAAAAAATAAACCCTAATTGTTTCAATCCTTGACTGGGGGTGAACATAATCGAAAAAATCGTATTTTTTGGAAGGTCACTCTATGATCACCCCCAGTAAAGGGTTAAAACGATAGGATTAATTTTTTTTTGTTATTTCAATTTTTTATTAGTTCAGTATTATCAAACTATAATAAACATTTTAAAATAGTCTTTATCGCAATTTTTGCAAAAGAAAGGGTCAGGCGCAGAATTTCCACGAGTGAGAAGCGAAAGGGTTAAATAATGTGGTAACCAAAATGGTATATTCATATGCAAAATGGCATTCTAAACACTTTTTTACTCTACACATGTTTCAGTAAAATCGACAGAAAATGTAAATCAGGAATGCATTCCTGAAATCCGCCATTTTAGGTCCTCCATTTTAGATTTTCTAATTTCACTTCAGATTCATAATCAGCGACCCCAAAAACCTCCATGATATGAATTTTAGCCGATTTTGTTGAAAACTTTGCGAGTTATTGAACTGGGGGGGGGGGGGGTGTAAAATGGGGGCTGCAACCCCCTGAGGTGAATGCACTAATTTTCAAAAGTATACATTTCATACAGTGTGACCCATTTCAAATGGAAACCTCTCTGTAAAAAATGTATTTATAATCTTTATGACAAAAATTTAGAGATAAATTTCAATTTTCAAAGCCTTCTAGATTTATTTTCAATGTCGAAAATGGACAAATTTGATTAGCGATTTTTTTATTGAAATTTAACTACACCACTAGATTCAGTAACCTCTCAAATGGGTAAATCCCAAGTTCCATGGAAAAATATTGAAAAATGACAAAATCAATGTAGGCTCATAGTAACTTTTACTTGATTTTTTCTAAAAATCGAAGTAGCCCATGAAAAATAAACAAAAGAAAGATAAATTAAGTGAATAGTTTTAAGAAATATTACATTTTTATTGAGTAATGGCAGATAATAATAGGATGCCATGGAAAACAAATTTTATAGTCAAACGTCAAATCTTTAAAATTCGCATATTCTCATATTCATTGTTATTGAGTTATAAAATTAATAAATAGTTATTATCAAGTATTAGTTTATTAGTTTGTAGTTAATTATGGATAATCTAAATGTACAGGAAAAAATTGAACTTGTCCGCCTTAGAGGAGATAATGACAGAACTTTGAAAGATGTATGCGAGATATTCAACAACAGGCATCCGAATAGGCCCAACATTACTAAAAGTACTGTTTATAAAATAGACAAAATTTTTAATGAGTGTGGCGCTGTAACACGGCGTATTATAAGAACAGATAATATACAAAGAAGAACCAGGTACGAGCAGACAGTTATAAATGATTTTAACAACAATCCAAACGCCAGTGTAAGTGTAGCTAGCTTAGATTTGAATTTATCTAGAGAAAATATTCGCCGATGTCTTAAGAGCGCTCCGGATATAAGCCGGAAAGACAGTGCAAATTACTCTCATATAAATCATTGTTTTAAAAAACGGCTTTCATTAAAAGACATTAAAAACATGTTGCAATGTGGGACGATGAGAGAAAAAAAGTATATATAAAAAAAAATTTTTTTTTTCTTCTATTATCGACTTGCAAAAATAATTTGTATCGTCCCGCATAGGTATCATTAAAATAAACATTTTCCCTTTTCTAGAACTAAAATAAAATTAGCCCTAATGTCCTCAAATGCACAGAGAAATTTAAAGATTAGATATAATAAATTTGTCCAATGTCATATTCTATTACATCTCTATCTCTCGCCTTCCAAGCACACCGTACATTCAGCTGCGTCATTTTATTGACGTGAAGTCATTTACAATTAAAATTGGAAGCATGGATGACTAATACACTCCGACCAACTAAATTTTTACACACGTTAGAACCCGGTGATGATAACAGGCGTATGGAGTTTTCCTTGTGGGCTCAAGGAGAGTATCTTAACAACAGAAATTTTAATAAAAATATTTTATTCAGCGATGAAACAACTTTTACAACAAACGGGGTGGTATCGTCACAAAATTCTGGGTTTTGGGCTATAGAAAACCCACAGTTTGTCATTAATTGTAAAAGACAATATCCCCAAAAAGTTAATGTTTGATGTGGGTTGCTCAATGAAACAATCATTAGCCCTTTCTTTTTTGAAGGTAATATGAATAGCATGCAGTTTTTACAGTTCCTAAGAAATGAATTTTGGAATATTCTACATGAACTTCCAATATAAGAAAGAGTAAATCTACATTTTCAATTAGATGGAAGCCCTGTCCATAATGCCAGAGTGGTTACCAGATGGCTGAATTCTAACTTTCCTAATCGATGTATAGATCGTGGCAGCCCGTTAATTGAATGGCCACCCCGATCCCTGGACTTAACACCGATGGACTTCTTTTTATGGGGTTTAATAAAGTCTAAAGTTTACAGGTCACGCCCGAGTAATAGAAAAGATTTGTGTGCAAGAATAAGACAAGCTTGTGCAGAAGTTACCCGGCAACAATTACAGAATGTCGTAAAAAATATTAAAAAACGATTCGACAAGTGCATCGAAATAAACGGCGGCTTTGTAGAGGCTACAAAAATTTAAGAAGTTTTAGTGTAATGTTGTACAATGTGTTATTTTTTTTATTTAATAGGTATCTAATGATTATTACTTTTAATTGTTCATACTTATGTTTTTAAGTCCAATATGATTAAGTTTGTTTAAATGACAATATTTATTAAAACTATTCACTTAATTTATCTTTCTTTTGTTTATTTTTCATGGGCGACTTCGATTTTTAGAAAAAATCAAGAAAAAGTTACTAAGACCCTACATTAATTTTGTCATAAATCTGTCATTTTTCAATATTTTTTCATGAAACTTGGGATTTACCCATTTGAGAGGTTACTGAATCCAGTGGTGTATTTAAAATTTCAATAAAAAAACCGCTAATCAAATTTGTCCATTTTCGATGGTTTATCATTTAAAAAAAAACGTTAACATAAGATTATAAATACATTTTTTACAGAGAGGTTTCCATTTGAAATGGGTTTTGTTAAACATCTTAGGATCAACAGTATTTATAAAAACTTAAACTAGTCTTAAAATAGCTGTTGCAGAGTCATTTTATGGCCTGATAATATAAATAAATACTTTTTCTTCAAATATGCAATCTACAGTGTTTTGAGATTTACTATTAATTTTAATGTTATAATTAGACAGGATAACTTTTCATAAATGTACGTAAGTGACAAATGCCCCCACCTAAACCATAAACAAGGCAAGCTTAAGCTGTGATTGTAATTTGTCAAAGAAAACCGTTTGACGCTTTACCAACCACAAACAGTGGTGAAGCACGGAAATGTCAGTTAGTATTTACCTTTGGAGACCTGTTTCAAACAGACGAATTCTTGATTTGGGTCAGCGGGCTTTTCGCCGCATGAGGGTTTTTGCCATTGGTCCTGTGGTTTTTCGCAAGCTGCTCCATCACAATGGTAGCACTGCAGCGCAGCGGTGGCTGAAAGAAAAAAACACTATGATATTGGAACATAAGATAAGTTATGTATTTCGATCTAATCCCGTCGTACGACATTACTTTGGGCTGCTGTTAAACGACTCATTCCGAGGACGTGATGGAAAAGAGCGAAATACACTCGTGGAAGCCGGGGAAAGATGAGCAGTCTAGCCGTGTACCAAACCCTAAGTAAATCCCTTTAATATTATTTAATGTGTTAAAAACCAGTTGTAAAATAAGAAAGTGCTGTGCAAAACTGTTTTCGTGGAACCGGGCAGTGCCGTACGTTTATTTAACCTTGCGGTGGTTTCCTCCTAATAAAAAAAACGTTTGTTGTTTGTGTTATATTTACCTAAAATAATAATTATTAATTGTAATATTATTTAAAAAATATTTTTAAAATAGCTTTTTGGAGACCATTTGATACGGAAGAACATTTACATAATGAAAATGTTGAAATCGAGGTAACAGAGTCGATCGATCGTACAAATTTAAATATAAAAAAAATAACCATTTAATAGTAATGAAATCACGCACGCCGTATTGTTTAAATTAGACAGTGTCAGACACGAATTAAAAAAAATGCAATCAGAATCCGACTTTAAGCGCTGCAATTGCAATTCTATCTAACTTTGCAAAGGTATTTGAGATTATCCTATATGATCGCATCTACATGCTAGTCGGTAAGAGAATATCGCTATATCAACATGGTTTTGTGTCCCACCGTTCAACAGTTACCAATTTGGCTATCTTTACTCAGTTTGTATCTGATGCTATTATTGAGTCTGGACAGGTTGATGCTATACGGACTTCTCTAAGGCCGTTGTTCGGATTGATCAGGCAACTGGGGCTTAAGTTCTTCATTACTATCATTTATGCAATCATACCTTACCAACCATTATGAGTTCCCCAAGGCTCTAACTTGGGACCTCTTCTATTTCTACTTTTTATTAATGATATTACCTCAACTATTGGCAATAGTGATAGGCTATTATTTGCTGATGATCTTAAGATGTATAAGAAAGTCACCTGTCAGAAAGATTGAGTTTTGCTGCAAAATGATATTAATCAGGTTCAAAACTGGTGTATGAGTAATGGATTATACCTTAATGCCTCTAAATGTTGTCAAGTTGTCATATTTACTAAAAAGCTCTCTAGTATTGAAAATCTTTACAAATCGATGGAATGTCATTATCTAGGTCCAATTCTACGAAAGATCTTGGAGTCATATTTGATTCTAGATTATCATTCATCGACCACTTTCATTTGAAGGTGAAAAAAGCTACTAAAATGATTGACTTTATAATCAGGAACTGCAAAATATTTACCAACATTAAATATCTACAAATCCTTTACTTTTCCTATGTGAGGTCTAACTTGAGTATGGTTCACTTACCTGGTACCCCTTATTACATAAATTGGCTTTAGAAAATGTGCAGAGAAAGTTTCTTAAATTTTATCATTTAAAATTATGCAATTTACCTCTAAAGAGGTATTGAATAAAGAACACTTTTATCTAGGTTTAAAATGAATAGCTTGGAATTAAGAAGAAAGTGCAATTCTATTTATTTTTTGCACAATTTACTAAATAACAATATTGACTGTGTCCTCATGCCAGGAATAATCTCCTTTTGAAATCCCCCACATACGATGTGTTTCAACCAAATTTGTCATTTATATATAATATAAATAAATAAACACCACAGAAATTAGACAACCTCTAATTCCAGAAGCCAGGGCTTGTGCGGAAGGGTGTTACACATTGAAAAAACGCGGACATACAACCATTTCCTCCGACAGTGCCAGTGCCGGAGTCGGGATTCGAACCCGGTGGTGCGATGTCCGTGTTAATCGCGATTGCCACCTCGCGCCTTAACCCACTCGGCTATCGGCCAGACATTTATGTGACATTAATAATTGTTAAAAAAAAATCTTACATACAGCTGCAATCTTTAACCTTAATCTCAACCAAACATTATTGAATTCCCAATTGTGCATTGTAATTAGTATGTGCTGTATTATATCTGTTTCCTTTTTAAATATTTTTATTAATTTCCTATTTTTTTATATCTTTAATACATTCTTCTGTGGTTTATTACTGTTATTATTCAAATGCACTTGTCTAGATAAGTATTTTTTTGTACTTTTTCTTCTAATTTAATAATGTAATGTAATGTAATTATATTAGGAATTTCTTTTGTGAAGCATTGTTAAAAAATTGTCCTGTTATTGGGTGTTTACCTGTTGGGCATTAAATAATATAAGAACCGTAATATCTGATTTAGACAATTTCTATTATTAAATTAGAATATGAGAGATTATCCGTTGATAATTTAAATGTTCCCCTTATTAACATATATTAACTTATATTTAAGCTACTGTTTATAAATCCTTAATGATTTGCTAAAAGACTTTGCGTTTCGTTGCGTGTAAACTGAACATTTAATGTAATCGATGATGAAATGTCGAAAACTACGCGTCCCATTTTCTAGTACAAACATTAGAGCCGTCGACGATGAAAGTCAGACTTGCAGGAGTCGGGTTGGCCCCATTCAGAGGAAAAAATATTGATTGTAAAGTAGGGACCTCCTAAAATGAAATAATCGCAATATATCTTGTTGCTTTGGTTCTGTCATAGGGAATGATATTGAAATTAATTTTTCACCCAAGCAAGCAAGCAAGTAGATCGATTTTTTAACGCTATCCGCTATTTTCTTATAATAATTATTGTCGCTGTTTAAGGTTCAAAACTCACTATTACAATCTTCATAGAAACAAAAAGTATGGTGTGTTTGCTAGTTACTTTGCTAGTATCACCAGTACAGAGAAAATTTTTATGCCGTGGTTAATAATGAGCTATTAGTACTAATTTTTCACATCTTTTGGATTTTACCTCTCAGGGGATAATTTTATGATCAATCGATGGGGTAAAATGCCAGGAATAACTTACTAAAATGTTTAAGACTTGGGTGTTGTAGCAATTTTGTAAATAAATAAAAACTATCAACAAATTAGCCTTGCTCGACTTTAACGCGATACGACGGCCATAAAATTCTTCTAATAATTAAAAAAATATATCACGTTGTAGAGAAAGAAATTCTCTACAATTTTGATATGGGAAATATCCCTCTACGATACCTTAATTTTTTTAATCAATATTTTAAGATTTTTTTGCCAAGTTGTTTTCGTCCACACAGCACGCGCCGTTCCGCCATGTCGTAAAGGGGCGTGGCGACAAATATCAGCTGACCAAACATGTTGGTCGCTGAATTCGATTATCGGTCGCCTAGAGGTCGTTTCATGATCGATTCAAAGTCCAATCGAGAAAAGTGTACATGTGTCTTCATGTACACATGCTTGTGCGTGTGTCTTTTGATTTCCCCTCTTACATATGAAAAAAAATGTCTGTCGATATTTCTGAAACAAACCCAAAAACCTCGTATACCCTCACTTAGTATGGTGATATTATTAAAATGAAATGTTGACTTGTGAGAGTTATTCAGTTCTTCGGAGGCCTGATATCTCGAAAACTATGCATAGCCGGATTTTCGGCCCATTGACACTTTTGATCAGCATGCTGAAAACTGTTTTTCTGAAAAATTTCAGCCAATTCGAAATTTTTTCCCATTGGTTTTGTGGGGGTTCCTTTGCCAAAATATAGGGTGTCTCACCGGGAACTGAATCGATCGATATAGAGAAAAGTACGCATCAGAAAATTTTGAAAATTTAGATAATTACTAATGTTGGTGTGGCCAACTCAATTAAAATAATTACAAGCAGCTGGCACTTCCGCTTATACCGGAAGTCGATACCAACTTGCTTATTTCAAACGGAACACCCTATATATTTTAGAGTTTTCGAAAATATGCATATCCTATACCTAAACCTAGCCGTTTCAGAGATATTTGACATTTTATAGAAAATTTGACAGGTGCAACGGTTTGCAAGAACCGTTATAACTTCCTTCGCGTAAAAGATCCTCATTTGCTTCTTGTCACGTAAAAAGAACACAAGGAGAACTACGTTATACAACTGAACTAAATTAAATAATATCATACCAAGTGTTCCGTTTTTCGCGTTGCATTTTGTCAACTTCAAACCGCGAAAACTTGTTTAGGTCAAATTGTTTAGGTGTAAAATTGAATTCCCTTTTTTCTGATATTAAATTGTGGGGGTTAAAGTTACAACTTTTTGAAATATTTACGATTTTATTAGCAATTCATGAATTGTTGTAATCATTTCATCAAAATAGCCATGATTAGAAATAATCAGTCATTATCTTATGTCCATAAAATGTCAAATATCTCTGAAACGGATAGGTTTAGGTATAGGATATGCTACACATTTTCGACTCAGAATTTTATGGTCTTTTTGAAAACCCTAAAATATATAGGGTGTTCCATTTGAAATAAGCAAGTTGGTATCGACTTCCGGTATAAGCGGGTGTGCCAGCTGCTTGTAATTATTTTAGTTAGATTGGCCACACCGACATTAGTAATTATCTAAATTTTCAAAATTTTCTGATGCGTACTTTTCTATATATCGATCGATTCAGTTCCCGGTGAGACACCCTGTATACAAACTGTTGAAAAAGCGTAATTTCTGTTCCATCCTCTGTATGCGGTAATCAATTCAAAAAATTAACAGCATATTACAAGGACAAATGTAAGTTTCAATTTTATGTAATAGACCCGCACAAACATAGAAACATTTTGAAATTAAAATCACTAAATACATCCATTATTGACTTAATTCGTAGTAATTTATAATGCATCTACAACCTCTATTATTTTTCAAGGATATAAACAAATTATCAGTTGTTGATGCTAAAAATATACAACGTTATTTTTAGTTTAGTCGATATACCGACTTATCTATTTAAAAATCAAACAAACGGCAGCAAATTAGAATGTACTTTCGAGTTTATTGCCAGACCATAACATGGTACACTTTAATGTTAACAATTACTGATTATTTTAAGAGCTAGGATTATGGTATTGTTTGAATAAGAAATTGCTGTAAATATTTATTTACTTTTTGTTATTTATTTCCTGTTCACTTTTTAAGTTTTGATAACGAAACAATATGCATAAATTTTAATAGTAGTAGCACCATAGCTCATCGAAATCAAGAAAATTATAAAGTAAATTTCAGACATCCAGAACGCTCACAGATTCACTAGACCACGGATGGTTCACGAAATTTGATATACAGGGATTTTAGGTCATGCCGAACAAGATTCTGTAAAAACAAAAAACCTATATCAATCGCTAATATAAATTCCTAATTTTTGCCAATTTGTTTTGATCATAGTAAGCGTATTTAATTTCGAAAAAAAAATTAATGACTTTTTAATCACAATCTGAAACACAAGAAGTATACCAAATTTGATGTAAATGATGTAGTGGTGAAAAATGAGACACATTGTATACCAAAGATGGCTAATGCTTATGACTACATATTAAATAAAAAATATTACGTCAGTATTACAAGAACACAGCACAATTTCAAGAATATTGAATTACAAGTCTACAATGGAAAAATGTAGGTATTTACTTACATAAATTATGCTGTTATAACACATTTTACTTAATATAGGAATTGCCCAGAACCAGTTATATAACTGTAAATTATTTATGCATATCGCATACGCATTCTGGTGAGTGTTGGCGTTGTTGCAGATATACCTAGTTACATTTCAGCATTTGCAATTTAATTAATTTCTTTTAGAAACAAAACCGAGTCTGAGAGTCAGTAGCAACAGTGATCGAATTCGGGGTGTTCTTCAAAACCCAGAACAATGCCAGAATCTGTTGATCCACCAAAATACAATAAATACAATGCGTTTATTGAGAAAAAACAGGGATACAAACTTTACTGTCAACATGTCTCTGATCCCTGCTATAAATTTCAGTTCGTGTTTATACTCAATGAAATAAACGAAATAAATAACTAGGTTGTTATGAAAATATTTAGATCGCGTAAATATAGAATGATAGAACCATATTGGGTACAGTTGCAAAATATCGTACATAACAGTTGTCAAACAGGAGATGTTCCAAAAGGTCAAAAAAGCCAAAAAATTTGTAGAGAAATTTGAACAAAATAATTTGTTACATTTTAATTGCTATAGAACTTGATCTAAAAATTACAACGGTCATTGTTTTTTTGTTTGTTAAATAAAGCCTTAACGTCCTTAACTAAATTTATTCATGCAGTTGAAAACAACATGGATCACGATCCTTCTCATCTGTGGAATTATGCATCTGCTTATGACGTAGCAAACGTCTTCTCTTATTCTTTCCTATTATTTAGGTTTCCTACCACATGTATTATTATCCTCTTCAAAACAAATCACCGAATCTACAAAATAATAGAATTATTGGAAAAAGGCCTCTGCGCCCGTGACGTTTACGCCAAAGGAAAAGTCAGAGGTTATGTTTTGCAAATAATATAAATCGGAATAAACACAGAAATAATGTATTTTGCTGACGTTTCGGAAAGTAATCTCTTTCCGTTTTCAAAACTTTTTTTGGAAGAACTCTTATTTTGCTGTGTATTAAGATTCTGTTTATATTATATCCATAGATACTTACTACTTACACAGAACATAGAACTGATGATATTTTCTTTTAGATAATATTGAGTTTGTTAAGTTCTTCTTTTAACATTGGTAGCCAGGTTGTACAAATATCTACAGAACAATTCAATACGCACTTATCTTCATTTAATAAGATTATTGCTGATTCTTTAATTTTTCTTTTTTTGGTATCTGTTTCTTTTGTTAAAATTTTTGCTGAGTCTCAGTTTATTCTATGTCCATTTTCCCAAGCATGTTCACAAATCTTTGATTTCTGAATTTCATTCTTTCTAATGTTATTCTTGTGCTCATCCAACCTCACACTGAAAGATCTAAATACAGTTTTTTGAATTCTGCTCCCTGTTTATCGTTTTGTTTTTGTTAAAATAGATCTTAAAGTGTTCCCCGTTTGAAATATCGTCATAACATCAAATTTGTCACCTATACGGCGTAGCTTTTCCGATAGTCCGTATACATAAGGAATTATTGATGTATAATGACGTTCAGTTTTTTGTCGTACCTGATTATCCCTATCTTCAACATTTATGAAAACTCTGTCAACAAAGGCTTCAGGATATTGATTTTGTACTAAAACCTATTTGATAAATTTTTTCTCGTTATTTAATATTTCATTATTAGATGAAATTATTTTGGCCCTATCATATAAACATTTTACAAAACCCTTTTTAACATTTATTGACTGATTTGAGTTAAAATTTAGATATCTATTAGTATGTGTTGGTTTTCTATAAACGCTTGTTTCAATTGTATTATTTACCCTTCTAATTAAAACATCTAAAAACGGTAGTTCATTCCTACTTTCTACTTCTAATGTGAATTTAATAGACGGTTCCTTACTATTTATATTTTCCAAAAAACAATCTAGTAAATCGACACCATGAGGCCAAATTGCAAAGATGTCGTCAACATATCTCCACCAGACAACCGGTTTGTTTATACAATTTTGAACATGTGTGTTCTCAAAGTTCTCCATAAATATGTGCTTAAAATTGGTGATAATGCAGACCCTATAGCCATACCAAAATCCTGCTGATAGAACTCATTGTCCAATTATTGAAAATAGGTTGTTTTTATACACAGTGTTAAGAGTTCCATTATGCTATTTACACTTAATTTAGTTCTAGTTTCCAAATTATTATCATTTAACAACCTGTCTTTAACTATTTTTAAGGTTTCATCTACCGGAACATTGGTAAAAAGACTAATTACATCAAAACTAACCATCAGGTGTGATTCATGAATATCGTTTTCATACATTTTTTCTATAAAATGTTTACTATTTTTAATATATGAATCGGTATTTCCAGATAATGGATCAATAATTTTAAGTAAAAATTTTGCCAAATTATGACATGGTGAATTAATAGAACTAACAATTGGTCTTAAAGGAATATTTTGTTTATGTGTCTTTGGTAAGCCATCAAAATGAGGAGGCTTACTATGATGTGGTGTAAATTTCCTTCGTTCAAAATCATTAAATTCATGTGTGTATTTAAACAAAGTTCTGTAAATTTTGCTCTCTATTGATTTTGTTGGGTCTTTGTTTAGTTTTGAGTAGGATCCCTCATTTACAAGAGTCATGATTTTCGTGTTATATATATGTTTATCTATAATGACTGTGGCATTACCTTTGTCTGCTGGCAATATTTTTATATTTTCATCGCGTTTTAAAGAATTTATCGATAACTTTTCTTCTGGAGTTAAATTATCTTTAACAATTAAAAAATTTATCAGAGAGGTTCTAGTACAAAATCAACATCCTGAAGCCTTTGTTGATAGAGTTTTCATAAATGTTGAAGATAGGGACAATCAGGTACGACAAAAACCTGAACGTCATTATACAGCAATAATTCCTTATGTATACGGACTATCGGAAAAGCTACGCCCTATAGGTGACAAATTTGATGTTAGGACGATATTTCAAACGGGGAACACTTTAAGATCTATTTTAACAAAAACATAACCGATAAACAGGGAGCAGAATTCAAAAAACTGTATTTAGATCTTTCAGTGTGAGGTTGGATGAGCACAAGAATTACATTAGAAATAATGAAATTCAGAAATCAAAGATTTGTGAACATGCTTGGGAAAACGGACATAGAATAAACTGGGATTCGGCAAAAATTTTAACAAAAGAAACAGATACCAAAAAAAGAAGAATTAAAGAATCAGCAATAATCTTATTAAATGAAGATAAGTGCGTATCGAATTGTTCTGTAGATATTTGTACAACCTGGCTACCAATGTTAAAAGAAGAACTTAACAAACTCAATATTATCTAAAAGAAAATATCTTCAGTTCTATGTTCTGTGTAAGTAGTAAGTATCTATGGAAATAACATAAACAGAATCTTAAAGCTGTGTATTTGACATACACAGCAAAATAAGAGTTCTTCCAAAAAAAGCTTTGAAAACGGAAAGAGATTACTTTCAGAAACGTCAGCAAAATACATTATTTCTGTGTTTATTCCGATTTATATTATTTGCAAAACATAACCTCTGACTATTCCTTTTGCGTAAACGTCACGGGCGCAGAGGCTTTTTTCTAATAATTCTATTATTTTGTAGATTCGGTGATTTGTTTTGAAGAGGATAATAATACATGTGGTAGAAAATCCAAATAAAAACGGAAAGAATATTCGTAGAATGCCACAAATAACTTTCAGACAACGTTTCCTCTTATTACTTCAGCTTAAAATCTGCATTGAATATGTGTTTAGTGATGTGTTTTCTGTTAGTGAATTGAATTATACCTATGACTATGTAATTTTGAACCGTACAAGTTATAGGATTTTCTGTAAATAAATTATTATTGTCTAGTTTTAAACATTTGTTTCTAATTTTAAATATCTGACACATCTTCTTATCTGTACAAATTTGTAGCTTATGAGATCAATACTTCTTAGAACTAATTTTATTCATTCAATTTATTTGTCATCGTTTACAGATATGGCAAATTGGTTAACGATCAATACATAACAAAGAAATCGGTGAAATGAAAATGAAAGGAAGTAGCGTGCGTAGGATTCATGTTATTATTGATAATAATTATATTGGACAAAGTACATTATCAAATAATATTACATTATGGTTTAGAAATAAACTATGATTACTACTTGATGCGTGAAATTGTTAGATTCCTGGTTAATATACGAGTATACGTGTGGAAAAATACGTAGTAGGCTGCGGTTGAATCGAATCACCATAGAAACAAGCCTTGTCAAAATTGATGATTAACACATTGTAGGAATAGTAACGATGAAAATAAAATACGTAAAAGCAATATTAAACTTCATAGAAATAATAACTATTAGATTTAGTCTATTAGCCCAATAAAATGGAAACATTTGGATGAAATAATTCAAAGCGGGCTGTTTTGGGAACAAGCTTATTTTGTAGTACTTTTTAACATACCAAAAGTCCCCACCTGTAGTCGCCGGCGGGGGGGAGGAGGGGGGGGGGAGCAAACTGGTAAAAAATCAGTTTTTCGCAAAAAAACTCTGAAAGTACATACACATGAAAATTATAGGTAATAAAAATCCGCACAATTTTGTGTTTTTTTAACTTCGTACGACCTATTGGAGCCGAGGATAGATTTTTTTTGAAATTTTGACAGTTTTAGAAAATCGTTTTGATACCGAGTGAATGGAGATAAAAGGGAAAACATGAAAAATTGTCATTTTATTTATTTATTTATGTTATTTTAATGCCTTGTTTATATTTACGTCCTGGCGGAGTTTAGCTACAGCTACTCTTCCACTCAACCAGGACGGTGAAATGAGATGCCGTTCACCCATCCAAGTGACGGACTCGACCAACGCTGCTTAACTTCGCCGATCGAGGTCTCAGCGCTTAAACCGATGACGGTACCTCACTTCACAAGTGCATTTAAACAAATAGCTATTTTTTGATAGGCTTTAGGCAATAATGACACTAAAGGTTTTTTGAAGAGAATTAAATTATCTGTAAAATGAGCTTCAAGTGACCTTCACATGATGAATGGTTCACGAGTTACAACTGTTTAAAGCTATGAGCAAAAATATATTTTTAATTATAAATTTAGGTTTTCCTGCAAGAACTGTGCATAACAATTTTTTAAAAATTGGTTTTGACCTATTTTATGAGTTTATTTACATACGAAAGAAATGCAATATCATAAGTCGTTTGCAAGGTATATTTTCTTTTAAAAAAGGGTTCTTGAAAACTGTTTTTGTTCAGAAAAATTGAACCAATATTATTTTTTATTTCCTTTTTTTGTATATATCATCGTTTCTTTTGACTTTACGACAAAATTTCATAAGACCAAAATGAAAGCTTATAAATTTCCTACAAAAAACAAACACACTATTCCGTGTCTGAATTTCAATAAGTAGCGACAGGGAACTGACGATTGAAAATGCGGCTGATTTTTAATTTTTAGCAATTTTCGTCACATTAGAGGTACAAAAAAGTACATTTAATATTTTTTCACTTTTTGAAGTATCAAAAATTATTCTGTGAGCATTTTTGAGACGTTTCATACTGGGTCCATATTTGCAGGAAAATCTTAATTTATAATAAAGCAGACATTTTTGCTCATAGCTTTAAAAAGCTGTTAACTCGTGAAGGTCACTTGGAGCTCATTTTACAAATAATTTAATTCTCTTCAGAAAACCTGTAGCCTCTTTTCCACTGGACGATTTAGCAACGCGGTTTAGTAATGCAGCTGAGTCGTGAAGAGCATTTGTACGTGATGTTCCTGTACCTTTACACATTAGGCGATTTAGCAGCGCTATCGGGCGTGCAGCCGCAGGTAGCCGCGATGGCTCACACGACTCGTGTCTTTAGATTAGAACCGCGCGACTTAGTCGCATATCCTCTCACTCAACCGCATCACTAAATCGTCCAGTGTGAAAAGGAGATTAGTGTCATTATTGCCTAGCCAATCAACAGGGAAGTGTATAGTAATGATTTTTGCTCGCAAAATTCTTACTGAGTTTGACTATTAATGACCAAAAGTTAACCAGAGTAACCGTAGTTAAGGATTTGGGTGTTATATTTGACCAAAAGTTATCTTTTATTCCTCACATGAAACAGGTTTCTAGCCAGACGATGGAGATGTTAGGTTTTGTAATCAGCAGCACGTTCATAATCAAAGACAAAGGTCAATATGGCACTATTAGTGCTGCGGTTCTTTCGAAATCCATGTTGACATTCAAGAAAAATACTATTTATTTCAAAATATGTGATTAATCTATCATACAAGCACTTTTCCAATATTTTCATAGTATTGATATGGGCCGATAGTTTGTAAGGTCATCCATATCAACACTCTTATAAATGGGCGTAACTACTACTTCTTTTAAAATGCATGGGAATATATCCTCTAGGAGACATTCATTTATCAATTTTGTTAAAGGATATATTATAAGGTTTTTTATGGTTTTTATGACTTTCACACTCAAACCATGTACATCTTTACTGGGTTTACTTTTAAGATTTGTTATTATGTCTCGTATTTCGATATAGGTAGCTTCAGTAAATTCAAAGTCGGTATTTGGCAAGTTATCAGAGTTAAAATTTAAATAAGGATCCAAATTGTCATTTGGAAGAAGTACATTGCGCTCATTTAAAAGTTTTTGAGCTGCAGTGATAAGTGTTCATTAAATTCATCCGGTTTTACGAAGACATTATTTTAATCTCTCCACAATAAAATTGTGAGAGGTTACTAAAATTGGTTCAAAAACGGAAATTGAGATAACATCAAATCTTTACGTTTTGAGGTCCTAGGAACCCAAAAATGTGGTTTTTGAAAAATGTCTGTGTATGTGTGTGTGTGTGTATGTGTGTTAGCATGATAGCGCCAAAACTACTGAACGGATTTGAATGAAACTTTGCATGTGCGTTTATTTAGTGCCCCAGAAGATCTGAGAAGGTTTTGGTTGAGATCGGATTAAGTTTAGTACCATTTTGACGCAACAAGTTGCTTATTTTATAATTACTTTCAATTTGCAATGGAATCATTGAAAAGCAGTTAAAATTCTGATTTCAACGATATATCACACTTCCACCCTTTCGATTTGGTTTCCATGAAAAAAATTAAAAACAAAGCAAATATGAAGCATAGATCGCATTTCGCATGACATGATCGATGCGCGTAGCCGTTACGTCGTGAAACTCGTCACATCACGTGTCAGTTCACGTGTGAGGGTTTCTTCACTGCTCTAGAAGCAGAGCGGATTACGTTTAGTGCCGTTTTTAAATATATATACAAACAAATCGAAGAATTAAATTACAAATATTCCTCTAAAATCTAGTAAAATTACTGAAATACTAATGTTTCATTTAACAAAGACAGCCGCGAGCGATCGGATTGCAATGAGTAAATTTTGACTATTGTCATTGTCATCGTTTGTCATCCGATAACGTTGGTGTCATGTCATGTTAATAAGATTTCGGCATATTTGTAACTTTTTGTGGATTGTCACAAACTTTAAAGGTAGATGTAACAATATCAATATCATATTCTTTCTGTACCTTCGTTGATGAATTTATTATAGATTATCACTTTACCAATTTTCAGTTTGTTGCTTTACAAATCTGTAGTATTTAGGATAACTAGATTTTCTTAGTCGTTCAAGTGATGTTAAAGTTGTTAATATCCTAATCGCATATTATTCAACGAGCGATAATGTAGGTAATAACTCGCATAGATGATTGTAAATTCATTAAGCTGACGGTTTTTTTAGTGCCCCAGAAGATCTGGAAAGGTTTTGGATGAGATCGGATTACGTTTAGTGCTGTTTTGTCACACAATTTAATGCTCTTTTCGGCTTCAAAGATCCACCGAGTGGGGAGGTTCCAGCCGCTTCCAGTAGTTGCCGATTTTTATTTCTAGTTATTTTATTTCTCTGTTTATTTATGATGTCCCACATACATTTATTAGGGTTACTTGCATTTTTTACCAATTTGTCATTTGCTTCTTTTTTTGCCCTGTTTATTTCGAGTTTATATCGCATGCGATAAACATTTTTTTGTGTCTTATTTGCAGGACATGGATATTGTTTGTACATTAAGTCAAGAAATTTTAGTTGTTCACGCATATTTCTTAATTTATGATTAAACCAGGGATGGCCCATTTACATTTTGTCTATTTGTGTATTTTTTTTTCAGGAAATGCTATGTTAAGGCATTCTAGTATTTTGTCTAGAAATATCTGAAATTTTGAATTAATATCCAGTTCCTTTTCATCAACAAATGTCCAATGAATGTTTTCAACTAGGTTATAAAAAGTAAACTTACCCATTTCTGTAATTGGCCTATATATTTTTGTTTAAGTTCCTGTAAACAGTTTTCTTTCAATTTGGGTACATTAATAATAATGCTGTTATGATCTGAAAAATCACAATCAGAAACGGATATTTTCATTTCCACGTCAAAGTTAATGAACACATTATCAATGCAAATGTTTTTTCTGGTATTTTCTTTTACCTTCTTTTGAAATCCAAATTACTCAACAAGTTACATAAATGAGCGCAGTAGCCTGACTCCTAAATATATTAAATTAAAATAATAATGAATATTAAAATATTTCAATAAAAATTCGATATTTGGTCATGGGTTGAGTGCAACTGTGCCAATTTCGTGACGTACTTTGTACTACTGTGACTGTTATTGAATTCAATTACGCTTTGACTGCTAAGTGGTAAATTAATAAGTTTAACACTGCTTAGTAGTAATAATTGCGTAAATTCATTAGCGATTCTTGAATTTCGAAACAAAAATTTTCTTGGCTTGTTTGCTGTCGGGTTTTGAATGTAAGAGAATAATTACGAGGCGTCTAATGTTTTTATTGAAACAGACTGGCAAACAAAAGAAGTTTGGTCTCAAAGAATATCTAAATTTCAACTGACAAACATCCAACAGCTATAAAGAAATGTTGTTGATAACCTTACAGATCAAGTCCTACAGTTATCAGACCCTAATAATTTGGGAAAAATTAAAATAGTTTTAGGAACAAGTTCATACTTCATAATTGTTTTTACGAACCTATTATAAAAAGAGAATACACAAAATACAATAAAACACACAGATCTAAATTATAACAAACATATATCTAACCTACTTTATCGTTTATGATCTGATTCAACTCAAAATCGATATCTGGGGGTTTTTAAGATCGCCAATTATGAATTATTGGTCCAAATTTAGAAATTCAAAATGGCGGCGCCAATATGGCGGACGACTTTTGTTATTTATGGTCCAAATCGATCAAAATCGATATCTGGGGGTTTTCGAGATCGCCAATTATGAATTCTTGGTCAAAATTCAGAAACTCAAAATGGCGGCGCCAATATGGCGGACGACTTTTGCCATTTATCTGGGGGTTGTCGGGTTCGCCGATTACGAATTTCTAGTCAAGAACTTAGTTCAAGATGGGGACTTCAAGATGACGGACGACTTTATCATTTATGATCCGATTCGACTCAAAATCGATATCTGGGGGTTTTCGAAATCGCCAATTATGAATTCTTGGTCAAAATTCAAAAATTCAAAATGGCGGCGCCAATATGGCGGACGACTTTTGCCATTTATGGTCCAAATCGATCAAAATTGATATCTGGGGGTTTTCGGGTTCGCCGATTACGAATTTCTAGTCAAGAACTTAGTTCCAGATGGGGACTTCAAGATGACGGACGACTTTATCATTTATGATCCGATTCGACTCAAAGTCGATATCTGGGGGTTTTTGAGATCGCCAATTAGGAATTATTGGTCAAAACTCAGAAATTCGCGGTGCCAATATGGCTGACGACTTTTGTCATTTAGATCCAAATCGATCAAAATCGATATCTGGGAAATTTTGGGGTCATGAATTACGAATTTCTAGTAAAAAATTTAGTTTAAGATGGCGGACGATTTTACCGTTTATGATCCGCTTCGTCTCAAAATCGATATCTGTAGATTACAGCATATCAAAAGACTAAAAAGTAAAAAATAAAATTATAGAAATGTTTTTTAAAAAAAGCTTTTATTTAAAAAATGCTCTAAAAAGTAGAAAATAAAGTTTGAAGTAAATCAAACACATCATTTTGTTACATTACATAATTTTTTTATGAGATAAAAGCTTGTCGCAAGCAATCTCCTTTACACAGGAAAATATCATATATCATAAAAAATTGTATAGTGTAACAAAATGATGGGTTTGATTTATTTCAAAAGTTTATTGTACTTTTTAAAGCATTTTATTTAAATTTAATTAGAATGACAAAAAAATATATTTTTACAGAAAACAACAGGACAATCGTGGATTATTTTCAGTAACTCTGAATCCTTGCTGTGAAATTCTGCAGGATAATTAGCTTAAATATAAAAAAAATGATTATTTATTTAAATCAAATTTAGATCACATAAATAAAACTCTAAATTCCTATTAAAATTTACTTCAATATCCCTAAAAGTGATTAATACGGATTTATTTAATAACTTTCGCTAGGTATTCCAGTAAGTTTTGAAAAAAAAATGCTATAGCTTTTATCGATGCCTTATTAATGTCTACAATAAAATCTAATTTTTCAGTTGCTGTTGATCGTTTAATAAATGCTTACTAAATAAGAAAAAATTGAAATTATTATATATTAGTATACCAAATTTTATCTAAATTGATAAACAAATGGCCGAGATATTGGGGTGTAGTTGTGAAAAGTGAGACACATTGTATAAGCCCATTATCGTGCAAAATTAAAGAGTAAGGGTTCAAATTACTGAAAATAGTCCATGATTGTCCTTTGGTTTTTTTGCAAAACGCAACATTCGTGTATTTTTTGCATTGAAATATTTCAAATTTACTCAACTGTAAACAAAAAATACACATAGGAAATTAAATGCCATATTAAAAAATTCTTTAAATTTTTATAATGCCTCCTCTATATGTTAACAACGATGATTGGACTTCAATTTCATTTAATAAAGAAATTAATCGAACTTCGAACAGCTCAGTTAAATTCCACCCTGTATACAGAAATTTTCCAATCCCCGCTATCATCAGAAGCGTTTGATAGATCACACGCTGGAAAATACTAGCGCCTGCTTACATAAATTCTATTGGCCTATTTAAAGCCGTGCCCTGATGCGAGGTAACTTCTACGATTACGTCATAGAACCATCCTGTATCTAAACACGCTTCGGGAATGTAAATTAATTGAAGGAACAATGTAGGTGTGGTATCCCTATCGAGTTTCATCAAAAACAAAAATATACTGACAAAAGCCCTCGAAATTCGCTCCCAAATCAGACAATACGTGATAATGAATTAATTAATATTTCATGCGTGTAGGTATATATTTTGTAATGTTAATTATAAAACCGTAAACGTATTAATTTATGTGGGTCATTAGCATTTTTGTTTTCTTTTATTTCATTACGTCATACTTGTTTCAGTTCAAGAGTCTTGTAATTGGTAATTCTGATTATTATTGTCAAGACTTTATCTTTGTTAATTATTATTGTTAAAGTTTGCTGTTCTTATCATTATTGACTGGAAACTCTAAACAATGTTATTGTTGATCAAAAGGTTTACAAAGTTGAAAAACAACAAGGAATTGGTATCGCTAGTAAAAATAGCTTTGAAAAAAATTAAGAATCAGTTTTTATTAAAAACAAGCAATCCGTAACAATCTGTATTTAATTAATAACAGTGATGATTAAGGTAAAGAGCTATAATAGCCTTCTATACAATTCTATACAATAAACTTTCCCAACGCAATTCCAACGTCATCGATTTTTTGTATTTACTTAGTTTCGAATAGGCAGACACAATTCCCAAGGGAACTTAAAAACCGATATATTTTAGGTAAATACAACGAGTTACGGTTCCAAAAAACCTGATTACCGCATACTAAATTTATATAAAACTTAACATCTGTCTCTTAAAATAACGCATCAAATTTAAATTCTACAACCAATAGAAATTTATAAAACTCACCAATTTGGAAGAGGGCCACACAAGCGAAGAGGATCACTAACTTAGCCATTTTCTTATCGTGGGAAAATTAAATATTTTTATTTATTTATTTACGATTGATGAAAATTCAGCACTGCCTACCAAATTCTCAGTGACCAACTCGACGCACGATTCAAACCGGTGCCGAGAGCCTGTCGTCCGTGGAAGGAGAGAGAGAGGATTCATAATCATGTGACCGAGCCAAAGAAAGTGCTTGTTAAGGATTATACGCGGTGTATCAAATAAATCTTCGTTGACATTTGAACAGGTGTAGCTCTCATGCGCGGTATTCTGAATGGCCAGATGTTCATTGTACCCATGCTAAAATCATTTTTTCATACATCATTTTGCATGTCCATCATTATTCAAAATGGCTGTAACAAAAACATTTTTTTTAAATGTCTAATGCCTAATTATAGGCCAATCCCTTTAATCTCGAATATAGCTAAAATTTGTGAAGAAATATTAAAAAATAGGATTAATTGTTATCTAAAAAGATCTACAGAAAGATCAGAGAAACAATAGTGAAACGGTGCCACCCCCAGTCTATTACTTAATCCCCCCCCCCCAATTGATTTATAATAAAAATCCTTGATCGTGAAGCAATCAAGAACATATTAAATCTCACCCAGTAATAATTGTTTATCTCAATTTTATGTCAAGATAAATAAACAAATTGGCCATTTATGTGATCGTCTAGCTTTACCAAGTAGGACCCAAATTATGTTGTGTTGGTAGTACCCTTTATATTTACCCCAGGTTCTTTTATGCAAAGTTTGGTGTTACTTGTTTCTATCTGATACTATTTACCTTAGAAAATTAATCACTTTTTAAGTTTGAATAAAGTTTGGCTGATGATACACCCATATTTTATAAAGCTGAAAATTGGGACATATTAAAGGATAAAATAGAAGCTGATCTAGCTACCATCTTTACCTGGTTTGGTAATAAATTACTAGCGGTAATCTTTAGTAAAACTTACTACATTTCGTTTACCTCCCATTATTAGCCTCAAGTCTAATAATTTTGAATCTATGAACAGTTGTTCCGTTGGGTAGAATATGTTTTTTGTAGTAAAATTTTTACAAATTTTTTGTGCGTTATTTCTAGACTGGTCAAACGACTTTTGGCAGCCCCGCCCCATCCCATTATACCATATTGTAAGTGACCTTGTCCTTGTACCAATGATACCAATGAATAATATATGATTCTTAATTCCATATCACTTAATGTGAATAAGAATCTGAGTTGTTCTGCAACATATTTAATCTACAAGTCCCAACGAAGGCATTTGTCTATAATAATGCCCAGGTATTTAATTTTATCTACAGCTTGGATATTGTATGGATGCAATTAATGTAACGTCACATATTAGGCAACCCAACATACTACTGACATAAGACTATTATTATTGTATCCTTCAATAGGAATTGAAAATTGTCACTTAGTTTGCTGCTAACTTCAAGTTAGTTTACATTTCGCTCTGTCACCTACCTCATCATTATATATTTTGTCTTTCATATTTGCTTGAACTTCACCACGTATAGCATGCAGGTCATTGTCATACTGCATTTTTTTTAACATATGTTGGAGCTACAGAATTTTCACCTTTAATTTAATTCAAATTGACATTAGTAGAAATTGTTCATTTGTTTCCAGGACTTGCTAGTGACAACTGATAAAAAAATTCGAACTTCCCAGTGAAAATGACAAAAAATTTTGCCTCTAAACTTGGTATCCAAGGTTAAAATAAGATTCAGAATATTCACGAGGTAGCAGTAGGCTGTGGTTATACTTGACATTTGAGTAGAGTACTCTAAGAAATGTAGCTTCTGAACTTCTGCCTCTATACCAAAATTCAAATCTCTGCTTCTAAAAATAAATTAAATAGAGGGTGTCTTAATCTTAAGAGTGTCACATTGTATAATCCAATTTATTCTAGTATTAACTAGGACAAGGTAGGCTTTGACATACTCTACAATGCAATAGTTTGGTTTTGTTTGGTTTTAAGTGTTAATAATTTTTTGCCTAAGTTCATATAAATGCAGAAAAGTTGAGTAATTTCTAATTAGTTTTAGGTTGCTAATAATGATTCTTTAAGGTTAGTACTTTTATATAGCATGTTCAGATGAAAGAATATCGATATAAAAATAAAATCTAGGTAACTTCTTATCAGTGCGGAAGTTTTCCTAAATAATATACAAGGTGATTCATGGCAGATGGAGTTATTAGAAGTATATGGAGAACGGATAAATATATCGTTCTGAAAATTTGAGTACCAAGGTAACAAAGTATGCTTTATCAAATGTGCTTTTAGAGGGCGAAATATTAAAATATAATACTTTTAGTCGCAAACTCCTCTATAAAATCCTTATTTTACTATAAGGAACGTAATCAGACTGCAACCAACAGCTACTCTCCGGGCTATGTGCCCCGCCGAGCGCTGAATTACAAGTTACAAGCCTAGCGCGTTAAGTGTAATAATTGCATATTACCATCAAAACGCTAATGCTTCGATTGCAACAAACACCAGCCGAAAGACTGATCCTACTTAAAGGAGCTCTCGTGCCAGTTGTTACACACCACTTGCAGACTGCAGTTTCGAACTGTTGGCTCTCGTCAGTGCAAGGTAGGCATGTGACGACCGACACGAGGATCACATGACCATTTAGTACATTTCGGTATCTTTGAGATAGCGACATGTAAAATAGTCAGCAGGCGCCATCTAGCGGTCCAGTGTCTATTGCAATCGAAAAATAAATAGCCTGACTGGGCTTAGCATAGTTCAAATGTGCTTTTAGAGGGCGGAATATTAAAATATATTTTTAGTCGCAAACTCCTCTATAAAATCCTTATTTTACTATAAGGAACGTAATCAGACTGCAACCAACAGCTATTCTCCGGGCTATGTACCCCGCCGAGCGCTGAATTACAAGTTACAAGCCTAGCGCGTTAAGTGTAATAATTTAATATTACCATCAAAATGCTAATGCTTGTGTAACCCAATCTCTTATTCGTAGAAATGAGCCAAATTGATAAAAAGAATGAGGAACAATCCAAGCGAGTTCCTAATATATCCAATAGATGACGCCATGCGTACTGGGATTAATTTCATTCTCAACTTGTATCATATATAACCTTTAAATATTTTAAATTTCCCGATTTCCGAGAGTTTCCCAATCTCTTATTCGTAGAAATAAGCCAAATTGATAAAAAGGATTACGGTAGTTGGTCATTAAATCGTTTAAAATTTTAAAAGCGGAGCTGAGAAAAAGAGGTGCTATAGAGTGCTATAGTGTGAGTCATCTCCATGGAAATCTACATTGTATACACTTTTAAAGTGACTTGCGAATGCATCTGCAATTGCCTCACCGTTTTTACATTCTAGGTTATCTAGGTGCATAGTATATGGGAAGGAGACTGCCCCTTTTTTGTCCTTCATAAATTGCCAGAATGTCCTTGAATCACCGCTAATATCCTCTTGTATTTTATTTATGTTCTGTTTGTATGCTTGATCAATATACTTTTTTAGTTTTCCTCTTAGATTATATATTCATTTTTTAAATCGTTTGATTGAGAGAAGTTATATTTTTTACGAATTCTGTATTTTTTTTCTTAGATCTTTTATGATTTGGTTGTTCAACCAAACTGTATATTTCTTGGAAGTTTTTGTTTTTGGGATACATTTATCAAATATATTGTATATAATGGAATAGAAATATTCTACAGCTTCATTTACATCAGAAAACCTTCCAATATCAGTCCAATCCGTGTTTCTAAATAGTTCATATAATAGATTGAAATTCACCTTTTTATAATTATAGGTAGATTTTAATAGAGATGACAATTGCGTTAATTTATTGATTACTAAAGAGATCTCTATATACAAAGTTGGATGATGTGCATCCTCATCTACTAAACAAAATGGGCTACGTTGGACTGTACAATTTTGATTCGATATCACCTGATCTAATATACGGTCTAAATAATTTGATATTCTGTTATACTGCTTACAGTCAAAAAAGTTTTGAAAATTTATAAGTTCTCTAACATACTGATCATTTAATGTATTGCTCTTATAATACTGATTTAGTTTAGAGATATTAAAATCTCCCATGATTAGGAAATTATTGTTATAAAGAAATGGTAAATTTTCCAAGAAATTATAAAAATTACTTACAGTGTTGATGTTACAGGCCGGATCGATGTATACTAAGATAACATATAGTGCATTAGACTCAGAGATGTATTTACTTTTACACAAACCGTATCAATAAATCGATCGCTAAAATCCATATGTATTTGCTTTGTACTATATATGTTTTTGACAGCAAGAATTACTCCCCCACCCTTGGTTTTTCCACTAGTTTCACATCTATCCTTTCTGAACACCAAAAAATCACTGGGAAATACTTCATTTTCATATACACCTTCGGTCAGCCAACTTTCTGTTATTCCTATGATGTCATATTCATCTATGGCAGCACTAATATTGTTTAATAATGTGGAAGTCTTTGTATTAAGGCTCCTTACATTTTGGTGAATTATTGATAGGTTGATCCTAGACGCCTCTTCAGGTGCCCCAAGAGAATTTTGACTCTCACTTAATTTTACTGGTATTTTGTACATATGATTGCTATTCCTTCGAGAATATAAATTAATCGTAATTTAAAAAACAGCAAAAAATGGTATTTACAAAAAATACTAGAAATTAAAATGCCTTCTCAATGATTTAATAAAACTTGTATGTTGCTCTAAAAAAAATCCTGATCTAAAAAATACGTAGACATCCTATCCTACATACTTTATTTATCTTCATATTTTGGACGTGAAGTTATTGTTCCTCAAAGTTTGTAATTACCCACATTATTTTGGTTAATGTGGGAACAATTTTGCTATTTCTAGACCCAAGCACCATTGCCTAATTAGTTCTCTGCTTGAGGTCGATGTTGCTCGGCGCAGAAACCGGTTAAAAAAATCAAAAATGGTTGTTAGTAGAATACATTTATTTTATAAATAGCCTTATAAAACTCTAAACAATATTATAATATATTAATTTTTTATTATTCACGTGTGTACAGATGTAAATAAAATTTATATTAGACTATTCACAAAGGATCTTTTACAGGTAGTTCCAGGGGCGGATACACAGATACGCTTAAGACTCGTTTGACCCCTTTACTTTACTACCGTCACTTTAAATATTTTTTATTGATAAATACATTTTTTGCTACACCTAAAAGGTACACAGGCCTTACAGTGTGGTTACAACAACGGAAGAAAATTACATTTGAAGTGATTATTTTATTTTTAGGAAAACGGTACAAGGAGGGTTTATTATTATTATTATTGATTTTTTTTCTGAAAAGTGATTCTTCTTCAACTTACTTTTGAATTTGTGTTCTGCGACCCCAAAATGCCCTGAAGAAAAATTGTAAACATTCACTATGCAGTATTAAAAAGTCATTCACATTTTTTGCTCACAACAAATTCCTGGAGGAAGCTTTTCTTCGAAGGAAATCCTCAAGTCCCCAAAATCTGTAAATCCGCCAGTGGGTGGTTCAATAAACATACTGAGTGGAAATCAAAATATACAGATAACACTATTACTTTCATACATTTACATGAAATCATAAACAATACAAGTACACACAACTTTGACATAGATTTGACACACAATTTATACAAATTTTAATAAAATTTTACAAAAATTTCGGCACTAAGAGTGCTAGAATAACACCTGATAATGCGAAGAAACTGAAGTTGATGCTAGGCGCAGAATTACAAAGTTCCGTTAGGCAAACTGGACAGTTGATTGCTTCTCCGTCTGTAGTTGGACAGTTAAAGATTGCTTTTCCATCCTTCACTTCGGTCGAGACGCATTTTCTAATTACCATGGGTTGTTGGGTGGTTTTATCTGCAACACAAACATATTTTGTAGAAACATGTATTCAAGAGATGATGGTAGTTACTTTAACCACAGATAACTACCAGATACTGCACTTCTTTGATCTATCAGAAATGCCGCCAATAGCCTTGGGATGCGCACAAAGTTGCCAGATTGTACAGTAATACTTGTAATTTCAGAAGAGAGATGTTGCTAATTTATAACTTACTATATGTGTATTAATAAACAATTTTAAACAAGAAATATGACCATAATATGCACAAACAAATATATTGCAATATGTTTTTGCTTAAATCCATTTCGTTATCCATGAAACGTCGAGAAACGTTGAAAATGTAATAAAAAACAAAAAAACGTTTTCCACTGAAGTTTTTGAAGAATTTTTTTTACAATCTCTTATTTTCTTTTAAATATACATTACATAATAATTTTAAAGGAGGGATAAAAGATATATAAGATGGTACTAAAAAAACACTACATTTTCCATTGAAGTTTTTGAAGACTTTTTTTTACAATCTCTTATATTCTTTTAAATATACATTACGTAATAATTTTAAAGGAGGGATAGAAGAATATATAAGATGGTACTTTGGTCGATCGAGGTAGTTAATTTGTTAATTTCAATGACAGTTCAGTAAAACATATTGAAAATTGACATAACTATAACATATTTTATGTTAAGATTGTCTGTCCTCGGCGTGCCTCGGTTAATCTCGTAACTGATATTAGCCCAGGTATGCCTATTGTCTGTTTTGAAAAGTAATAATTTGAGTCTTATTAAAATATATTTAAGATGCAAAATACTCTATATAAGCTGCAAATTACAATAATTTTAATTACATTGAGTAGAAATTATTAAACGTGTAAATCTCTTGATATAAACACCGAAAAATCAATTTTAACATGGATCCTTTCCGAAATACGTGAACATCAGGACGTGTCGAGACCGCGAATTTCCACGAAGAGTCCTTTACCTGGGATGAGGGTATTCCTTGACTTACAATGTACTTCCCTCTCCCTCAGTGACGCATCTGATAGTTACCTGTGCTTTAACCAAACTAGCAAAGGGAAAAACTGGTTAGGTAGATAGTACAGCTGATTTAAAAAAAACCTGGTACAACTCTTGTCATCGAAAATCTTAATAGTTTAGTTGTGTGCATATGTCTGTAAATAGGGCTGGCCAGGCATGTCGAGAGGGGGGTGGAGAAGAGGTGATTTACCCCGGACCTGGGTTTTTTGGAGGAGACAGGCTTTCTTACTGTTTTTAAACTTATTAAACCTTTCTTTTTAATTTTATTCAAATGAAAATTTAAAAAACAATTAGGAAATAACTTTTTCAAAACATTTTCAAGCCTGCTATATTATTTAAAAAAAAAATAATATTTGTTACGGATAATTCTACTAATGGTTGTAATTAAAATACTAACTGAATAATGATAATTCTATTTTTAAAATAAGAACACAAAAATACCACTTGAGATTAAGAAAATGTAAACAATGCAAACTGAACATAAAAATACAGTAAAAAAATAAAATAAATGAACTTCTACTACGTAATAGAGAATTAACTAATATTTTGTCATTGCTCTATTAGTGTCTAAAGATTTCTTGCAAGGCCAACTTCTTACGACAAGTTCTCCTAAGCGTCTTCAATTATCCCTTCCAATTCTTGGACATTATTTGAATGGTTATTTAATTTTCTTATATGTTTCACCATTAGTCCCCAAACATTTTCAATTGGATTTAAATACGGACTTTTAGATGGCCATGGTATCAACTCTATGTTTTTATTAAGAAATCGTTGCCTGACACGATGGGCCGTATGTATGGAGCAGTTGTCTTGTTGGAAAATAATATTATTTTCCGGAAACACCTCTATTACTGACGGCAATATACTATTGTCTAATATTTCAATATATTTAATGGAATTGAGATGACCACCACTGTTCCAACACACACCTAACCCATTTAGGCTCATCCAAGCCCAGGCATTGACTGAAAACCTTCCTGATATTTGTGGATCGAAAGTATATTTTTCGTCGTGTCTAGTGGAAGGAGGCCTATATACGCGACCATGTCCATCGTTACAGGATTTTCATCATTGATTATATAGTTCAGTGCAAAAATAATCCTACCCTGCTTCTTTTCTTCTGAAAGTATGTATTTTTTAGCCGCTGAACGACTCTTCAATTCGCTTCGTAGTTTTATTCTTCTGCAAGCAGTAGGTACCGAAGCAGGTAAATTTGTCTCTGAAATAGCATTTACTGCTGTCTGGAAAGGGTTTTGTCTTAGGTAATTTATAAGATTTTCATCTTCTTGATTATTGCTCTGGGGGTGAGGGGGTGAAGCTAATCCTAGGTCTAGTCATAAGAAAGTATCTCAATGGGTTCGAGCCTCACCAACTGCGAAGTAATTTTTAATTATAAATTATCCCCAAGAACTATAACTGTAATTAATATAAACTATAAGTCCCTGTCTCCTGTGCTCAGACAAATATAGATCTCCTAGAATTAAGAAGGCCATTCAGGTGACTTGGAAGGCGATTAAAAAACATTTTTATGAACATTTAAACATTTAGAGTGGATAATTTTCATTGAAATGCAGTGTGTAAATTAATATGTTTTTCTTGTGCAACAAACCTTTGTAGTCTAATTTTAAACAGCCATATTCGTATCCTTTAGGAGGTGTTGATCCACTGGCACCGCACGTCTTTTTTTCCCAGGTTTTCGCCTCCTTTTCACATTCCGCTCCTTTACAAGAGTAGCACTGCAGCGCAGAAGCTGAAAAAAATTAAAAAAATTGATAATATAGATGTATTTTTTCCCAGAAAGCTGTAGAAATAACTGCTTTAATTCAAAAAGTTTACCAAGTATATGCTTTCAATTTATTTTGCTCGATGAGTGACTGATGAGATAATATTATCTTTCATACCATCCTTAATGCGTACATGGAAACAAAAGATTTGATTAAACAGAAACAAATTAAAATAAGACTATTTAGAGATAAAATATTTATACGGTTATAAAAGGTTTTCGCATCATGGTCACTACTGAATATTAGTCACTTATTTTTTAAGGAATGAAAAAAACTGCTTCAAATTACATATGGTTCAGTCAAATACGTACTGCAGCTTCTGAGTAGATAAACCCACAAGGTTGTTCACGTGGAATGGATTCAAAGGACAGTTCCTTTTTAGCTGAATTCAAAAAAGAAATAAGACCGGAGGAGGTTATAAATTTGACCCGTATTTATTTTTATGTTTGTTCAGTGTTTTATTAGGTTTTTGATTTTCATATTCTTTTCTAGCTGAAAAAGGAAATGTTCTTCCATAGTTTCCTGCAAATTCCTTCTAGATAATTCAAAGTTACATTTTATTACTTGATAGATATTATTAGCTCCTTATGTATTATGCAGGTAATTAATATTGTCGATGACCTGATTGTGAGTCAGTAAACTTATAAACCATCAAATGGCATAATGTGACTAACACCATGAAAAAATTTTAATTGCCACTTGGCACGAATTTCAAATGGAATTAGATTGAATAATACAATAATTATTATTAGTTCGAAATTGAATTTA
Organism: Leptura quadrifasciata; assembly: GCA_963675555.1. NCBI lineage: Eukaryota > Metazoa > Arthropoda > Insecta > Coleoptera > Cerambycidae > Leptura > Leptura quadrifasciata. The sequence goes on from OY776679.1 coordinate 2,280,162, forward strand.
ACTAGCCGAGTGTATCTATGAAACAAATTATTTACCCATTCTCTCACCGTGCTTATTCGAGAAAACAAAATTGTTAGTAAATATTGTACTTCTTCATGTTCGTAACGTTTTAGCAGACGTTCTGTGTTTATTGTAGTCGGCCACCCTTTGCTGTTAGGCATAGCTGACAGCATCACGCTATTTATTGCCGATGCCTATTAGGTGTACTACCTCATCAGATATTTTACAATCTGTCCCAAATTCTAGATCTTTATTATTGCCAGTGATACAGATTTGGTGAAAATGGAAAATTTCAAATGAGTCAAATTTATATTGTGATATTTCGGTTTATGCGAACCATTGTCAGTTTTAGCACGATTTTTTGAAATGCGGTTTTATTTTATTACCCGAAAAATATATGCTTTTCCATACAAGTTAGGTATTGTGGTTAATTTTTAATTAATGAAAATAGCGGACTATGATATTAAGAGGGGAAATCGTTAAGGTGCACGAAAATATCACATCTTGCAGTTGGGACTCGAACCCAGGAGCGATACAGCGACTAAGCGTGTTGTCTCTCACACAGACCCGTCTAGTTCACTGGTACTTCGGTGATACATTAAAAACTCCACATTCTAGCCGGGATTCGCACCCGGGAGCCGCTGGTCTCAGATCCATACGGAGCCGGATTTGTACCCATAAGATGGGAAGAATATCTGACAGCTGTCTACTGCCTTACGAAATAAATCTTATGCGTATTTAATGGGATTCATGTTAGGATAACATGGTGGTACAGGTACAGTATCATGATCCATCCCATGAGTTTCAAGGACGTGGAATAGTTGCTGAGTACATGATGATGAGCATTGCCATCAAGAAATTTGTCATAATGAAAAGTTGTCATGATGTTATTAGCATTATCATTAGCATACGTTTGTCCATCATGGTCCTTCTGCAGATGTACAGATCGGCGCGCACTCCAGCGTACATTGTAGCGTCTTTAATATCTATTGCAGGTTAGATAATCTTTGGTTGTATCTCTTAGCTCACTCCTAATTCTCAGCTTGGAGCCTACCAATTGGCATGGGATTGTGACAGATAACTCCACAGATTAGGTCCCAAACACTATTAAACATAATCAACTACATTATGACAATTAATTTCATTTATTCGAAAGTTAGAAAAACAAGAATACGATGAAAAAGGGACATAATTTTTTTGTTTTAGATATTTGGAAACTACGCGGAAGCATCACATAGAAAAAAATGCGGGGACGGAGGTACCAAGTGGGTAGCAAATCCCTTGTAATTTTTTTCATTTCGTTTGCTTTTACGAAATTATTTATTTCAGCATCATACTCATATCATCGTGTTAGTAATATCTATTATTACCCTTGTCAAAAAAGCCAATTACAATTTCATTCTAATTAAGCCAAATAAAACATGAAATTTTTATTTTTCTTCTCGTAGTATTGATCTAAGTATAGAAATTTGAAAGCAAACATCTAAATCTATGAAGTAGGCTGTGAACAAACTAATCGAACAAAACAATAGAGGTTTATAACTCACAGTTAAATTATTTAATTTGAAATGCAATAATGCAGAGTATTCATTACATGACCGTGAAACATACATATTATACTCATTTGCAGAAAGATAAATGCAATATCAGTAAGGTCAGTCCACTTATCATACACAACATATTTAAAATTAAAATGTGTAGGTAAAATGCTAATAAGTTTGCTGATAATTTAGTAACACAAGGTTTCGCCTCTCTTGGTAAAGGAACGTATATTTAGATAACATGAAGAAATAAATTGCTAATCTGTGATGAATGTTTTTAGGAATAAGGAAGTGGAATACCTATACAGAGCCGAACCAGCCTCATTTGGCCTCGTCGACATCAAATGTAATTAAGCCTCTACGCCTTACCCACGTTCCAAAAAGCGATAATAATAACAATAAATGGTTTATTTAGGCAGGGCTCCGTAAAATATATATATATTTCTCTACATATTCTTATAAAAATCTTTTAATTTCCTAATTCTTTATTGACAGAGGGAGAGAGTTATAAAGATATGGCGCTTTATAGGAAAAAGAATCTTTGAAGGAGGAGGTAGAGTGCACAGGCATTAGCATAAAGTATGCATCTCGTCTAATACGATTGTATGTCCTCATCAAATAGAAATTTAGATTTTAAGTAGGGTGATTTATTTGACTGCAGCATTTTGTGAATAAGACAAATATAAGTTCTCTACGCACGTTCATTTTATTCGAATTATGCTGTTTAAAATATGGGGTGATGTGATCCCTCCGAATAACAATTGCCGCAAACCTCATATAAGAATTTTGTACTACCTGAATTCTGTTTTGATCGTATACTGAAAGGCAGGGTCCATAGACATCACAATAATCAAAAATATACGAAACAAGTGACTGCCAGTTTAAATTTAATAGGTGTACTCAGTACAAATTTGTATTTGTATAATACTTTCAATCTACAATACGCAGCTGTGATCAACTTGGTGACATGCTGTGTGAAAGACAAACTCTTATCAAAGACAACTCCTAAACTTTTACAAGTTACTTGGACAGTTAGAGGAACATTATCTAAAAAAAGTCTATTGTTAATATCCACCTTTCCTCACTGCCTTTCAGTGCCAGTCATGATTGCAGTTGTTTTTAATGGGTTTAACGACAAAGCATTTTCTCGAGACCAATTTTGCACTTCAGAAAGGTCCTTATTTATTATGTTGATTGCTATGTCCTGCGATTCAGAATTAAAAGATAGATACAATTGACAATCATCTGCGTATAGGTGCATATTTGACTGTATAATACTCTGTATATCAGCAGTATATGTCACAAATAATAAGGGTCCTAAAATTGACCCATGAGGTACACCTCTTGTTATCGGTTGTACGTCTGAATCAATAAGTTTCAAGCTAAAAAAAATGATGTACTTAAATAAGCAAAAAATTAGTTTCCATGTTGTTTATCTGCGGATATGGAAGCACAGCGGTCAGCTGATTGACATATACCGGAGTCGATCCCCAGCTTCTACATTAGTGGGTAACGGATAATGTATATTATTGTATATGTCTACGTTCTTAATAAATATAACCCCCTTCCACAGGGTATACGCATAAGTGTAATCTTAGGCGAGGATTGCGTGGTGGATATACCATCTCTCGTAGGGTCTATCACCAGGCGTCGGTGATAAGCCTCAGTCGCGGAAATAGGTCGACGTTAAATAAGTGTTAATACACTCGAGTCAGTCTTACGTTTAGATTTGGGGGTTGTCTATTATATGTAGCGTATTTATATTTACCAGTTAAAGGAGAAAATCGAACATAAATTCACCTTATTTTTTTGCGTCTCCCAAAAAACAATAAAGAACCGCAAGGGTTTTGAAATTTTGTAGAGGAATTTTTTTTTGTGTGTTGCAAAAATTGACTGATATAAATTAATATTCTTCTCACAGTCACCTACATCATATTTGGCAGACGGCATAATTTTTTCATACGTGGTGATTTATTTTCTTAAAAGGCCCTCGATGGCCTATTACAAATAAAACAGAGCAACAGCTTGCATGTTAATGATTACTTTTGCATGGTCACACAATGGTGTATTCTTGCACGTAGTTCATTTACTTATTTCGGAACAGTATCCTCCATAACATAATTCCAATTACAGGATAGATACAAAGTATGTGATACAGTATAACTCAAGATTAAAATTTCTTTTGAACATTATCACAAAATCTACCAAAAATGACAGAATTATTCAGTATATCGGAAAAATAAACTTTCTTAGACTTTATTATGTAACACATGAAAAAATGAAAAATACAATGAAAAAATTGATTTCACATTTCTCGTCTACAGATTAATCACAATGTTATGCACCAACCAACGTGCTGGTGGAATTTTCCATGACGAATGTATCAACTGGTGTTAATTCTTGTGCCAACTGCTGGCCTAATGGAAACTCGGCTTAAATATAGACGAAACAATATGAAAATTGATACAAAACACATCGGTAAACAAAAACAATATAAAAATTATATATATTTAGCTATGTCATTATTTGTAAATTTGTAAAATAATTAAATAAATATTTGATGTATTCTAGTTGGTTCTTTAATTGTAAAACTTGTCACGATTAATATTTCGCGTATCCTTTATAGGTGACAAAGGCAAAAAAGACAGTAGTTATGAGTTCTTAAAATCCTCTGTGATTTATGAGCCACTTTATATGTCCAACCCACGACAAGAAGTAAATATTAAAATATTTGATGTCAAGGCCAAAACAATTATATTGTACGTTTGACCTTAAACCATATTATATAAGAAGCAAGAACAAGCTGTAAACATTATAATCTAATCTGATATATTGTTTTATTATAATAGTTATAGAATGACCTTCAAGTTTTTAAAAGTGAGCTAATGTTGATAAAAATCATGATTTAAAAAAAAATAAAAAATCACGATTTATAAAAAAAATAAAAAAATCATAAGTGATCATATTTAAAATATTTAAATATTACATAATTTTTTAACATGTCCTCTAATAGAAGTGGAAGGAAAAAAGATCCTATTTGGCAATATTTTATTGAAAAATCAAGTAAGCTTGATGGAAAAAGTGGTAGTAGAGCTACGTGTAAAAAGTGTAATGTAGAAATGCAAGGGCTTGAGGACCGACTGAAAGTCCACTTTAGTTATCTTTAAATGTTAATCTTGCTAACAGCACCTATCTTTTTTTTGTCCTTTTGCCTTAAGCCCAAATGGGAAGAAGCAGATTTTTATAAGAAATGAGGTAACATGGACCGAAGGTTGGATAAGTTTCAAAAGTATACAAAATCTGAGGATAACTAAACTCGATTTGTGAATATTGTTACATCTTGTAGATAAATTAGACGTCAGACTCGTAACTACTAGAGTACCATAATTACATTTTAACCATAATGTGTAACAGTTTATCTTTATGGTCATCACTGTGGTTGTAAAATCCAACAAACACTCACTGCATTCTAATAAATTTGTGGTATGTATGATGTCATTTCCCCGAATTGCATTATTACTGATGTGGAACTTGGAACTTTTATACTTGTAATGCAATTATTTGTGTATATTGTATGCACATATATTATGTTGTCGAAACCAATTATATCGTTAAAACAAATGACGCAATGTCATGTGCTACAGAACTGTCTGATTAATTTAAACATTGTATATTAGAACCTGTCAAAACAATCATCACTGGAAAGAGTTTTTACACAAGAGTCCGTTTCAGAATATCACAAATTCTCTCTCTATTTATTTTCAGTGTTTGCAGAAAACTCAGGCGATGTTGTTTCCAACGGAAAGAGAACAAAGAGAACTGTAGACATAGGAGTACAGACATTCCACAATGACCAAAATGTCGGACTATACTTATTTGGCGGCACAATAACTAATGTTTGCACAATTTCTTAGTTCCTTTAGCCTGATGATGGCAACATTAATGAAATTGTTAAAAATGTAGTGTAATTCTGCCATGTTCATACCAGAGTTACACCACATTCTGTATTGAAAGTGAGAGATCCCAATTAAATTTTCCTAATAGGTGGATCGGTACGTGGTGAAAGTGAGTGACTTGCCCGTTCTCCCGATTTGGCCCTGTTTGATTATTTCTTATGGGGGGGGGGGTGTTTAAAATCGAAGATCGACAAACCAAATAACGTCAAAGAATTAAGAAACAGAAATATTCTTCTTAATTTGTCTCGGAATTTTATTTAAAGTTGCGTAGAAAATAAATTAATTCGTTACTTACGAACCTCACTATACTTTAATTCTAATAACTATTGTTGATGATTTTACAAAATGAGAAAATTATTCTAATTAAATTAATTATCTATTCTTAAAATTTAGATATCTGTGGGGCCCATTTGTTTTCTATGGCTGTACTATGTAAGTTTACAATAAGACTATCTGGGCTAACATATTTTTAATCTACGAACGTGGTGCAAATTACGGTTATGTATAATAATAATTACCAAGTGTTTTTGATTTCGCAAAATCACTTTTAAAATTAGAGCTTTTAAATGTAAACAAAACCACGTGATTGAAAAGGTTATTGACTTGACCTAATTTTGGCCTCATTAACACGATTGAATTTCCTTATTTACGTTGTGTTTTTAATCTCATTACTAGTTATGGATTAGAATTATGGGTAGCGCTTTCGTTCTAACAGAAATAATGCATCAATTTTATGCGATTTACCGTTTAAGAACATAAATTATGATGGTTATTGGGATCAAGTTTTTAGGATTTCTTTTTTTATGACAAAATATTTTGACTCGATGTCAGCATATAGAAAAAAAATTAATCTAAAACTCCCCCCTTGACGAAATTCTGGATCCGCCACTGTTTTGAAACTCTGCTTTTAATTCTCAACTAAAATAAATGCATTTTCTAACCTTCAATTCCTCAGTCGTCTATCCACATCCACATCTCTGCGATATAAAAATAGCGTGCATCTTCCTCATATAAACTCCGAGTAGAATAACATTTTGTTGTACCCACTGAATGTATAAATACACTTTTGGTGAATTAAATGAACCTACCTATTAAATGGGTTAATAGAGAGAACAGAGCTCCTGCATTGAATCAGTGAGTAGGTGAAACCATAAACAAGATACTCAAAATCGTGCCCACCTTATTTTAATATTCCTAACAAAAACTTGACTGTTGTAGGTTCCAAGGTTTCACATTTATAAAATTCACAGAAATAGCTTTATTTTGTGTAAATTATTAATGTACTGTATTTCTTACAAGTGTCTTGTAAATATGAGACCCACACGATGAAGATTAATTATCTATAGAAGATACCATAAAATAGTTGTTGCATAGCTCTGTCCTGGGCATCCTAAGAAATAAGAAAGATTTTGGACTAATGGTATCATTGAATTCAGAGAATTATGCAGGATTCGAAAATGTAATAACATACGGGATGTTCCAAAAATACAGTGTGTCTCACAGGAGTATAACAGCGTAATAACTCTTTTGTTTTTGTCCGATTTAGAGAAAACTGATCTCAAAAGATAGAGGTCACCAAGGTCTATTTAAAATCAAAAATCATAGTAGGTACTTTTCAATCAAAAAATGTTATTAACAAAACTTGTTCGAAATTATTCAAAAACCCTGAATCCGAAGTTTAATCACATTCTAAACAAAATTAGGTCTATTCACTTGAGGGATTTTTTTTTAATAGCACTCCCGATTTTACCGATTTGACCGCTCATTGCCTAAAAATTCCTCCCCCCCCCCCATAAATATGTTTTAACTATTCGCTTCGTGCAAAGATTGGGATTGTGATCTTTGGTAAAACAGCCTTTTTACTCTTGGTGTTTTTGGCAAGACAGGCTTCTATCAGCAGTAAAGAATTTACCTCGGGGAACAAATATTTTTTTCTGATTTTAACATGGAACGTGTTTATAGGAAGGCTACAGGGGTGGCGGAGCGACACTGGATCTCAAAAATGAATCACTATAATTGGCACTTTTGGGGTCACAAAAAGTGATCAACATTTTTTACCTCCCAAGCCGGGCGTACGATTCGAACCAAATTGTACCCGAGAGTTATGGGAAGTGAGAATAAGTTGCTCCTACGATTTTGTGAACCTAGCCCCTCGATTTTAGATTTGAGAGCAGAAAAACGGGTTGTCCGCATGACTCATCCAAACAGTAGCCCATGCCAATATCAACATTTTTTACCTCTACAACTGGGCGTACGATTCGAACCAAAATGTACGGTCGTGAGAAAAAAAAATAGGACAAGTCTTATAACGGTATTTTGTTAAAATCTAGTTGCGTACGTCTAACTTTAATTTTTGTGACATTGTCAGTTAGTTGTCATAATTTATTGCAAGTGTGCAAAAAACTAATATGCCTCATATAAGCGATTTAGTTAAATCTGGAGCTATTGCTAAAGCAGAAGATGGATGGTCAATGAGACAAATTGCACTGCGTTATAATATTGACAAAAATTCGGTGTGACATTTTAAGAAAGTGGAGAATAAACGGTACAATTAGTAGAAATCCTGGATCAGGACGACGAAGGATTCAACTCAACAACAAGATTTGCAATTGGTAAATGCTTTAGTAGAAAATCCATTTTACTCAGTTATTCAGACTGCTGAAGAAACGAATTTTCCTGGATCGAGTAGTACTGGTCGCCGGCGAGTAAGAGAATCGGAGTTACGCTGTCATGCAGCAGCACAGAAATACTTACTTAAAGCTGAACATAACGGAGCTCGAGTAGGATATGCGTTTGAATTTTTAGCGCATGATGTAAATTTTTGGAATAATGTAATCTTTACAAACAACACACAGCGGTCGTATTCGTGTTTACCGCCCTCCGAATACTCGATTCGATGAGAAATATAAATCTAACAACGATAAAAGTGGTAGATTTTCCGTCAATATATGGGCTTGGATATCGGCACGTGGTCCTGGTGTTTTGTGGCATATTGAGGAACGATTTAATAGTGAAACGTATATTACGATTTTAGACAATATTATGCTCCCTTCTGTGTCACAATTATTTCCTAATAATCAGTTCATATTTCAACAAGATAATTGTTCCGTTCATACTGCTCATACCGTAACTAACTGGTTTCAAGATAACGACATCAATGTTCTTAACTGGCCCGGTCATAGTCCAGATCTTAATCCTGTGGAAGAAGTATGGGGACTACTCGTAGAAAGCATCCAAAAACGAAATGTGAGATCACGGAATGCCGAAGAACTACTGGAAATAGTAAATTATGCATGGGACAATATTATTACTAATGATTATTGTATAAGGTTATTTAATTCTATGTCAAACAGACTTATAGAAGTTATAAATAGAAATGGTGCAATAATAAAATATTAATAGTTAGTTTCTTGTTAAGTAGGATATCCTTTGTCCTTTGATCCAGGATTTCTACTAATCGTACCGTTTAGTCTCCACTTTCTTGAAATGTTACACACCAAATTTTTGTTAATGTTATAACGCAGTGCAATTTGTCTCATTAACCATCCATCATTTACTATAGCAATAACTACGGCATTAAAATAAAAAATAAATTAAAAGTGATGTCTGTTTTATTTCGGCTACTCATTACATATTCAAATAGAGACAGATTTACATTAGAAAAAAAAAGTTTTTATTTTTTTTTGCTCACGGCAGTACTTCTTGAAGGGGGCATTAACCATATAAATCTATTACCGTTTACAGAAAAAAAATATATTTTTGGGTTTCCATGATATCGGTTGTGAAAATGTATACTGAAACACCCTATGTACTATATACTCATAGAAATTGAATATCACACTATACGTCCCTGAAAGTAAAATAAAGATTTCCAAAGCTGCTAGCTACAATTAATCTTATACATTTTTATTGCGACTAAAAACCTTTTCATCGTAGGTTCGTAAGTAGTTTATACCACCATACCATCTAGTTACTGTTGGTTTCCTATATTTACTTTGGACACATTGTTATTTTTATAACTATTAGCTACCGTAAAACCCGTACGATGATCAAGGTTGTTGTTGTTATGCATTAACTGAATAATTTAAGTTATTATATTACGTAGGTATCTACCTGCATGATTATAGTTTTTCAAGCTGTGAATTCTCAAACAATCGAGAATACTAAGCAAACCATTTGCGCTATATGCGTAAAATTACAATTTTACTTTAAAGATATCCAGTAAACGTATGAAAAAATCGCTTGATGTTTAATATTCGATTCTAATATTTTATTAATTGTTATGTAGTTGACTAAAGAAATTAAATGATAGTAGTTTGATTCAGTCGAATGTAAATTAATTCTTGCAAATGATGTCAGAAAAATAACAATAATAATTTTGGGACATTTTAATCTGAGAGTTCTTTACATCACAAAATAACTTTGTACTTAATCATCAGTCATCATTGCTGGCATCAAATGGACAATAGTTGTTGGTGTGAAATATTTCAAGGCTTAGTTAATTCCCAAGTAATTAATGATAATAGCGAAAGTCCCAATAAACACAATCAAATAATAGAGGGCAAACTAAGGACATACCGGGATATATATTTCATATCAGATTAACATAAAACTTATAATCAGCACCCAAAAAATTTTCGTTATCATCAATACAAGTTGATTCAATGTACCTAAGAAGGCCAGAAAATATGTAATTTTTATATTAATACTTTGTGACATTTTTCAAGTCATTGTTTATTAAATTCGATACAGAACACAAAACACAACACAACTAGCTAATCCTGGTTAATACTAGAAGAAATTTTTTGTTTCAAAATGCTATGAATTTTATTTTTTAAAGTGTTTAATAATTTTTTGCCTAATACCTTTTCTAAATTAAAAATGTTCATAAAATGCAGAAACATTGGTCAATTTCTTATTAGTTAGTACTTTGTACTTTTCTATAGCATGTTCAGATGAAAAACATCGGTATAATGATAAGAACTCTCCCACTATTATTTCTTTCTGACGGGTTTTTGCATTTTTTGCAAAAATCAGTTTATTCAAATTTATTTAGAATGGAAAGTTTTTTATTGAAATGCGTTCTACATGGTGGATCATTAATAATATGTTACAGTTCATGAGTAGATTCTTTGGGCCAAAATATGAGTAACCAAACATGCTTTAGTAAATTGCTGATGTGGAAAAAAATACGGAGTATCAAAGTTGTAATTTTCTTTCTTTTCTTTGCAATAGCTCAACTACCTGTGGACCTAACTTCTTCAAAATTGGTATGAAAACATTTTTTAATCTAAAGAACAATAACTTATGTATCGCATCACTTTAGCCCGCAGGGGGCGCCTCATGAGCTGTACCTGATGATGAATATTTTTCAATTTTTTCCGGAAAAATAAAGCGAGTTGACAGTGCCACTGATAGCTATCAACTGTCAAATGCTACTTTTGACATCGAATTTGAAATCAGCGACCCGAAAAACCCCGTAGAACACTAGCAAAGCTGCATGGAAAGAACCATGGCTCCACACTATTAGTGAAAAAATCCCGAATAATCGACTGCCATATCTTGAAATCTGTACATTTTCCGATCTTGTGGTTATGAGGACTTTTGATCAGGAGCTCAAGAGCAATAACATATATCGATTCCAGCGAGTTTCACCGGGAGCCATTTCCCATAAGAAATGTGCGTGGTCCTTTTCAATCTGCCCCCAACCTACTTCTATGCATTTTCTAATTCTTTTGATAATAAGATCTTATACTATAAAATACACTTTGCTGTCCTCTAATAAAATTGGATGCATTTTTTATTTGTTCCCACAATACTTGTATTGAATTGATGGAATTTGCATACACCAAGGACCTCACATGTTCCCACACATAAAAATCCAATGGATTTACATCAGGACTCCTTGGCGGCCAATTAAATTCACTTCCTGACTGAAATGGAAAAATGAGGAGGGTTCCGTCTTGCATAAACCACATTGTGCCATTCTTTTGTCTAGTTAGTAATCATCTAATATATCACAGATAGTATTTTGTAAAAAAAAACGGATAAGTCTCACCATTTAAATTTGAAGGGAGAACAAATGATCTCAATAACTGATCGCCGATAATACCACACCAAACGTTAATATTAAATTCGTGCTAAAAATACCTTTCTTTTACTGTATGAGGATTTTCTATATCTCAGTAATGGCTGTTTCTCCAATTAAAAACGCTTCGACGTGAGAAAGTTGCTTCATCGGTAAATATGTTATTAATAAAACGCCGATCTCTGTTGTTCTTATTGATAAGAAAATAACAAAATTCTGCCCTTAGTGGTAGATCACTTCGCAGTAAATTTTGTACAGGAGTGAAGTGATATGCGTGTAAGCCTTCCTTGGGTAATAAATTTAGGACAGATTCTTTACTCACTCCTGGTGCCGCTGATAAACTACTTGAGCTGATTATTGAAACTAAAATGTCTTCTTCTAGATCTACAGTAATTCGTTTCGGTCGTGGCGAAGTGAACCACTTTCTCCCAAACGACGAAACAGATCTTTAAAAATCTAATGATCTGGCTACTTTATATTTCGATACATTTCATTATATTTCTTAGTTGCAGCATGTCCGGAGAAATTTTCTTGTGCGTAAACACAAATTATATCTCTCATTTCTCTATCGGAAACATTATTATGACGAGAAATTTCAAATAAATCAGTAAAAGAAACTTCTGAATTTAACGAACACAAGAAAAGAAACCCCGATGGCAGGGGCCCGTCGGAAAGGTTGATTGGGTGCTACATCACATGTACATATTTGAGTCGAAATAAAATTTGAGGATTTTTTGAGGACTTTGAACCGCTGCCATTTTTAAAATTTTTCCTATGCATTTTAACAAAACATATTTTGGACAAAACTTGTAGGGCTAGATGAGCGCTATCCAACGATGTATCACATGTACATATTTGATTCGCAATAAAATTTTGAGAATTTCCTTGAAACTTTGAACCGCCGCCATTTTCAAACAAAGATAAATATTTTTTTTTTTGTTGAAATAAGCTTAAAATGTCATGAAACGTCGAGATTTTCGAAAAAAAAAATTGTGTCTGTTAGTCTATCTGACTGTCTGTAACTTTTTTGTGTGCACGTTTACTCTGGAACCGTTTATGATATTGACTTGAAATTTGGTACGCTTATGTATTGTAACGAGATCTGGAACTTGATTATATTTTGATCTAATCCCGTTGAAGGGTTCGGGGGTTAATGGGGTAAATAAGAGTAAATACAGAAAATAAGCAAGTAAGAGTCCATAAAATTGTAATTTAGGGCATGTACGAAAAGTTAAGGTCTCAACATAAGGGGATAAAAAAAATTAAAATGCAATTTGGTGTGTATACAAAAACGAAACGTCTAAACAAATTTTTTTGGCGTTAGCTACCCCCTCTACCACCCCCATTGCCACCTTCACCCTATTATTAAATGGAGTAAAAAATTAAATTGGTATTTGAACCAAGGGCCTCTAAAATTTATTTTGGCATTAGTTACCCCCTCTACCAACCCCATTTCCACCCCCACCCTATTGTTTAAGGGAATAAAAAATTAAATTGGGATTTAGTGCGTATACGAGAACCAAAGACTTCTAAATTTTTTCCTACATTAGCCACCCCCTCTACCACCCCCACTCTATTATTAAAGGGAATAAAATATTACATTGGGATTTAGTGTGCATAAGACTTGGATACAAAATCTGGATGTGGAAGTAGTGATTCCTTGGGCAGCGGTTTTTTAGATTAAAGAATGTTTTCATATCAATTTTGGAGAAGATATGTCCAGAAATAGTTGAGATTTGCAAAAAGAAAGAAAAAAATTACAACTTTTGTTACTCATTGACACCCTGTGTTTGGTTGTATATACTCATATTTTGGTCCAAAGAATATAGCCGTGAACTATGCCCTAATATTAATGATCCACCTTGTATTTACTTGAATCCATCATTCTAATACCGTCTATTTGACCCTCAGGTGCGGTTTAAACAGCGAAAATGACAATTCCACGAAGACAAAAATGTTGGAGGGCTGCAGCTTATAGCAAAATAATCCGCAACAAGTTGCAATAAAACGGCGAAGACCCACCATTTAAATTCAGGTGGACGGACGAACTGAAACTGTTGCTTTTTACAGAAAACACACAACTTAGAAATCGTAGAGAGCGAGATAGAAGGTAAAATTCGTCTATTATGTGGATCAGGTTTAAATTTAGACTAGATTCTTCAGCTAGCATGTATGCGTAACCATTGAATTTGAGATTTCAGAATTCACTGAATTCGGTATGTTTTAAAAATCAGATTAATAAAATTAAACCGAAAATGTAAAAGGGTCTTAGCGCTAGGCGGGTGGGTATGATTTTCGAAAAATAGACGCACTTACCGACTTGCAATGCTGCTACACAAACAAACAAAAACACGATTTTACTCATTTTAATTTAAAATGTTAAGTATTTGTTGCCTTCCTGAGTTATATTTTAAATCAGTCGCGGCTTTCGAACCTACTGCGCCTTGATGCTGTTTCGGATGAGTAGGAGGCCAAAGGAGATCACGTGGCCTCTGAAAAGGAGCTAGGGGAGCGCCAGAATGGGGCTATTTGTGTCGTAATGTCCTTCGCAGGACCGTAACACAAGTATTCGGACCTCGGATTATTTGCTTTTATTTATTTCGAAAGTATTTGCTTATTGTAGGATTGGGTACCGTGACTTTGAACTTTGTAAGCCTGAAGATATTTTTAAGGCAGTATCTTATTTGGTCTTATTTGTTTTACAGTCCAGGGCTCCAGCACAAATTTAATATTAGAATCCCAAAAGTAAAAACAAATGCAGGAATTTCGCGTTTTCATGTACTTTAACGTAGGTAAGTAAATTTTAAAAAGTTGTCATTTCCAGTTTTGTTGGAAAAGAGAAAAAGTTGAAAGTAGAAAATGTAGTAGAAGAGAGAAGACAAATATATTGTACTATTATAAAGTACTAGCGATTTATAACTTTTAATTCGAGTTATTCTATTTACTCTTACTCAGAGTGGGTTCAAATTCTATTTTTTTTTTTATTAAAAATTTTAATATTTAATCGACAAAGGAAAACTACTTGTCAGGCTTTAACTTTTGCATATTGACAACAAGTGTCACAAATGAATAATGAACAATTAAAAACTTTACACACTAATAAAAATTTTTATGTCCGTTTTCCCAAGCATGTTCACAAATCTTTGATTTCCGAATTGCATTCTTTCTAATGTAATTCTTGTGCTCATCCAACCTCACACTGAAAAGTCTGGATGACTCACCCACATAACATTTATCACATTCACACGGGATATTGTAAATACAGTTTTTTGAATTCTGCTCCCTGTTTATCGGTTTTGTTTTTGTTAAGATAGATCTTAAAGTGTTCCCCGTTTGAAATAACGTCCTAACATCAAATTTGTCACCTATACGGCATAGCTTTTATGATAGTCCGTATACATAAGGAATTATTGCTGTATAATGACGTTCAGGTTTTTGTCGTACCTGATTGTCCCTATTTTCGACATTTATGAAACCTCTATCAACAAAGGCTTCAGGATATTGATTTTGTACTAGAACCTCTTTGATACATTTTTTCTCGTTATTTAATATTTCATTATTAGATGAAATTATTTCGGCCCTATCGTATAAACATTTTACAACATCCCTTTTAACATTTATTGACTGATTTGAGTTAAAATTTAGATATCTATTAGTATGTGTTGGTTTTCTATAAACGCTTGTTTCAATTGTATTATTTATCCTTCTAATAATAAGTGTAAGAATAGCTAGATATACTAGCTAAACTTTGCCCTTTACTCAAGTTACTGTGTATGTTATACCTGTATCTTAGTGTAATAAAGACGTTTATTATTATTATAATTATTATTATTATTATCTAACTACCGTTTTTAGTAGAATTTGGGGCTTCCTGCACCTCACAGTTTTCCTTGCAAATCCGTTCCACCGACTTACACAAATACCCAATTCAGTAGAAGCACGCTGAAAGAAAATTAATTTTATATACACCCGCTGCCATAATTAATTTTACAATTCACCTCATGGACTGATTACAAAGATGGAAGAAGACCCCCGTTACTCCTGGTTGAAGTACTCTACTAATTTCATTACCATACCTCTGGCTACTGCATCCAGTCTTTTGTCGGGTATTTTGGTATTATAGTTTTTTTACACTGTAAAATTAAAGCACTTACAAACTATTTTAAACAAGAACACTAAAAACTTATAAAAAAGCAAAAGGAAATAGAAAATGAATAAACTTGATATATGCAATATGCATCCAATTTACTTCCATTTGGTACATCTATTTAGTTTACTTATTTCTGGTTATTTTGGTTTAGGATTTTCTTGATTGTTTTATTTAGATAAATTACATTTAACGCTTAAGCTTCGCAATAAGTGAACTTTATAAATTTTATTAGTAAAGTTTTTCAATAATGAAATGCCCAATGTTCATATTTTTTTTTTCATTCATTTTGGTGTAGCCGTTAGTTGTGCATTTGATGAAGAAATGATTTTTTCACTATGAGTAAAAAATAATTTGTTCTATCTTTGAGAAAAAATGGCTCAAATCGGATACAGATTAAAAAAATTATATGATATAAGAAGCTATACGTCATCTAGAATAATTATATTCCGTTTGTATCCTAAAAAGACAGTTCTGATGTATCTATTCTTGACCATTTGTAAATGTAAATAATAATAATAAATGTAAACATTGCTTAGCTATACCTGGGATGACCCACTACAGTTTTATGGCGTCCCCAAAATATCCAAATTGTATCATGGCTATGTCATAGACAACAAACAATCTTGGGACATCTTGAGGATGTCCTGGACATGCAAGTATCATTTGCAGTCCCACGGTAGTTTTAGGACAGTCCTAAGATAACCTGAATGTTTGCTCTTTTACTCTTCATTTTTATTGTTTTTTCTTATACTGAAAAAGACGCTGATTAATTGAGATTTTCTTATTTTTAGCCATCATCTTGTTCCCACAGACACAACAATCAATTCAGCCGCTCCTTCCAATCAATATTTTCAATTAATTTTTCCTTAAGTAACCGAACCATTCTCTGAATATTAAACAGGATGACTCAACAAGTGAAAATAAAATTTGACCCCACTGACATAATAGATAACTTTACAAAACACGTCTACAAGTATTTAATATTTTTAAATCAATATTAGCGAAGAGGCCGGCGACGTAGTATCGTAATTATTACATACACACCACCAATTCCGCTTTTCCTTTGTTAACTTTAACTATCTTGTACGTGCGTATCATCCATAACGCCAGCTAGCTGCCCTCTTTTTCACTTCTCCGAGCGTTCAATAATGGTATACAGACCTAGTGGCACCGAGGGACGATTTATTAAATAGGTTTATGTGTTTGTCCCATTTATGTGACTGTTACACTGAGAAAAGAGCATGATCCATTAACCCAAGTCGCCTTTGTTTAATGGAAGTTAATGCAGATGTATACACTCTACAGTCTACAGTTACCTTATAGCTGCTAAATCGATATACAAAGCTTGTAATATACCCAGGGCATTTTATAATTTCATTTATTTCTAATATCTGATGTTTTGCCACAAAAAATATTTTTTTTCTTACATTCTTCCATATACTATTCTGCATCGCCAAAGACCTATATTCTCTATAACGTTTAAGTGTCAAAGTATTAGTCCCTAAATTGGTTAAAAATGGAGCAAATTACGTTTAGATGTTCTAACCAGTGTATTTTATATATTTATTTATTTTGGTTACGACTGCCCAGACAGAAATCCAATTATATTGCAGGAATTTTACAAACAAAAAGAAAACTAAATAATAACTAAAACTGAATAACTTAACTAAAGGTAAACGATTAAATGATAATAAAGATTAACAAAATAAGCCTATGATTAGTATAGTCCTAAGAGTTGTAATCTAATAGTTTAGAAGGTACAGTTGTTGTGCAGAATTGAGAACCACATTTCGCATTTTGGATATACTAGTATTAAAAATATCTATATTATTATATAAAAAATCATAGTTGGAACACATACGGTGTAGAGGAGAAAATAACAACAAATTTGTTCTTGGTGCAGGCAAATAGAATAGAGACAAGTACGAGCGAGTCTGGAACATGAAATCTAATGCAACTAAGAATTTCAGGGCAGTCAATAGTGCCGTTTAAGATCTTAAAAAGGAATACAAGAGAGTGATACGTCCAACGTAGTTGAAGATCACTCGTGTTGAATCTATGTAATAAGTCACAATGTGGAAAACCTCTTTGTTGATAATTTCCAGAACTTTTGAACCAGAGATATTTAAGAAAACGCCTCTGAGATTTTTCAATGCTATATTTATGATTTTCATAACCAGGACTCCAGACTATTGAAGCATATTCAAGTTTTGACCTCACAAATGAATTAAAGAGAAGTTTCAGTGTATTTTCGTTAAATTCTTTACAATTACGGATAATGTAGTCTAAATCTTTGAAGGAATTAGCGGTGATTTGATTGATATGGATAACGAAAGATAACTTTGGATCGAATATTACTCCTAAATCTTTGAAATGACCACAGCTCTTCAGTTCTTCATCATTAATTGTATAGATAAATTTTATTGGATTTTGTGCACGAGTGTATGTCATAAAGCTACACACTTTGAGATATTTAACTGTAAATTGTTTACGCTACACCAAGACCATAGTTGTACAAGATCGTTTTGCAAATCAACACAGTCTCCTGCACTAGTGATAGATGTAAAAAATTGTAGGTCATCGGCATAAAGTAATGTCTTGCAGTGTAAGCCAATGACGATATCATTTATAAAAATGTTAAAGAACAATGGCCCAAGCACAGAACCTTGGGGAACACCTGATGTCGCTGAGATATCCGTAGACCAAAATCCACGGTATTGTACATTTAGTCGTCTATTTACCAAGTAGGATTCAAAAAAATTCAGAAAGTGCTCAGTTAGTCCAAATTCGGATAATTTGTTCAGCAAAATTCCGTGGTCAAGTCTGTCGAAGGCTTTAGAAAAATCTGTATAAATAACGTCTATTTGGCCTCCAGCATCCAACTGTTCAGCGATGAACTCAGTGATGCACACCAGATTGCTGGTGGTAGAGCGATTTGGCATGAATCCGTGTTGATCGAGGCAAATTTGAGATTTGACGTGATTAAAGAGAATATCGTTTATTACGTTTTCAAATAATTTACTAAAATTGCACAATATTACTATTGGCCTATAGTTTTCAATACCACATCAATCATTTTTTTTTTTTTTTTTTTTTTTTAATACCGGACAGAACCTAGATATTTTCCAGACTTCTGGAAAAATAGCAGTTTTAATAGACAAATTAAAAATACTAGCTAGCGGTTTTGCAAATAAAATGGCACAATCTTTAAGGAGAAAGGCCGGAATATCATCAGGACCTGTAGTGGTTTTGGGTTTAATTTTCTTAAGTGCCTTGAGTACGTCATTTTCGGTAATATAGGGAATGCATAAATTGTTAGTATTACAATGAGTTCTATTTATATCATAAGCAAAGTTTGTAGATGCGGAATATGACTCTTGAGAAAGTAATTAGCAAATGCGTCAACTATTACTCGTGGTTCGTTTAATATGGAGCCATTATAGGTCATAACGCTAGGAATACTGGATATATTTTTTCTGCTGTTTACATATGACCATATTTTCTTACCAAATTAATATAATTGATGTAATTGGTGTGGAAATTTCCATTTACAATACAGAATTTTTCGAAAAACATACTTGATAAGAAATCTACTACTTCTTCGGTTACAATAGTTCTACTTTGCATTTGATGTTCTACATATGTATGAATTAGATTCATAGCATGAAAATAATGTTCCATACTAGGTTATGAATATTAAGAAAGAGATTTTCGTCAAATCGCAAACAAATTGTGTTTGGAAATAGTGAATATTCTGGCACAACTAATATTGCATCTGGCGTGCCTCAGGCTTCCGTTCTAGGGCCTCTCCCATTTTCAATATATACAGCCGATATATTTAAATGTTCTAAATAGAGCAATATGTAATCCTTTGCTGCCGATACGTAGCTGTTTCATTCTTTCCAAGTGAATTAAGTAAACCAAACAGTGCAACTGATTAATGAAGATCCCTCTGCCTCATCAAAGTATGCTAGTGAAAATAACTTAAAACTAAATTCAAGTAAGTGTTAATTTATCTTGTACTGCTCAAATTAGTGTAAGCAAAAATTTTACACCAAATTTGAATTTGAAAATTAAAGATAGGCCATTAATGACTGCAAACTCTGCCAAGAACTTTACTAATTTAAGATTTCATAATTATGTATCGTCATGCATCGTGTAAGTCGTCTGTAGTGCATAGTACTTACTTTTATGCGATAGGGTCGGATATAGTAGATAGTGTTATACAAATTCTTGTAAACTGGTTATCTCTTTGTGAACTATGGCCGAACTTAGAACTCTAGTGTCCTTACGGCTGTAAAAACTATAAAACGATACATGGCTTTTTATTTTGTTGTGCTTTACAAAGACAAAGTAAATTCACGAAAGATGCTCAAAAACAACTGAGGTAAGTCGAAAAATATTCGATCGCCACAAAATTTCATCATATTTAATATTTAGTTATTTAATGTTTATCTTTTGTTTACAATTTAAAAAATGTATAGTTCTCTGAGGAGTATACATTTTAATATAAAAACGTGTTATAAAGTCGATATTTAAATAAAATCCCTAGTTTAAGCCCAATTTGGCTCCAAAAATGACAAAAATATAGTATCATGTCTAAATCTCAAACATGGACCGACGAAATCACTTGCATCTTTCTCTAAAACATGGACTCGTTGGTAAATTTCCATATAATCAACCCAATTGCGGCTAGATAACAACACTTTAGCATTACCACATGCCAAAAATATATTCTCTTCACGTAACGCTAGTTAAAAATTTAACACATTTTCCCGATCTTTAGTTGCGATTTCTTTCCTAAATATATGAACAAGTATAACCCCAGTAGTACTACGTCCCAACGTCGGAATCACCTCATCCCAGTCTCAATATGTAACGTTGACAAACGTTTGACTAATCTTCTTCTTCCTTCATATGATTTTGACCTAACCTAACCTAACCTAACATACCTAACTAGACACCTGACTTTTTTGAACTATAAGCCATTTGGCCCTTTTTCTATAAAATCTACTACTATACTTAAACGCGCTCCAGAATTAACAAGCCATAACCTCAATTTATTTGATTTATAAGTAGTAGAATTTCTTGTAGCTAATCTGTGGTCAGTATTGACAACGCCCAGCTGACCTTGTCATTACCGCAAAAATACACGGTCACAGTTAAGGAGAGACGACTATCTCGAACCAACGTAGATTGTGGTCGGGTAGCCTAACTATGATCAGTGGGAAGTCACCGATGTCGGACCAATATTGCACTACAACAACTACATATATTATACCGTACTACAAATGTCGGTTATGGTGTGATATTCAATCTATGACAAATGGAGGAAAGTTTCCGACATCAGATTACCATGGCTTAGACGTCGTGCTACGACTTTGGATTAAAAGTTAGTTGCCGTGTTGCCGACCTTGATTTGAACTTAATGCGATGTCGCAATTAGCACGGTGAAACGATGGAAAAATGCTATTTGGGACAGAATACACTAATGCCTTCGGATATCCCCATAGGAAACAATCCAAGGGGCTAAGATCTGAAGAAAAGGGAGGCCAAGCAACAGGTCACCCCGTTCCATCCAATTTGTTAATCTAAGTCTCTTAGTCTTCTAAATCATCAAATAAATAAATGTCTAAAGTAGCATACCATTTCGAAAATTGTAGACACACCTATTTTTATCTGCCGAAGCTAGGTTTTCCACCCAGGAAAGGTAGATAGACTTTAATTATAAAATTTCACGTAATGCTCTCATCAACCGCTGCTATATGTATAATTATTATATACTGTTGATTTTATTGCTGAGTTAGTAAAAATAATATTTAAATATTATATACATTTTTCGGTTCATATAGAAATACTGTGCGGTTGTTCTGACCTAGGCTAACACACCTGGAGAATAGTTCCCACAATAAATTGACAAGATATAGGAATTAAACCATTGATAATTAATGATACAATGTATTTTTTTTTATCAGTTAACATAATCTTTTAAAGATAACATTTTCACCAAACGAAAACCTAATCTTATTTATTGTTTGTAAACAAATAATCCTGTCCTGTTTATGTTTGTGTTTACGATGATGTCATTGTATTCTAATGATTAACATAGGAATTGGCTGGTCCTGATGTAATATGCACTATTAATAAACTTTGGTTCATGTATAAGCGTTGCTAACTTATAGTAGTCATAATTCTGCTGGATTTCAGATGATTTTTTTTTAATTTCCTTTGTTTCTCAAATTAAATGGACTATGTATTTTACATTCTAGGTCGATTAAAACTTTCATTAACTTGAATAAAAATGCATATTATTATTATAATGATTATTGGGTTACAGCAAGGTATGCAACGTATAATACACCGTCTTGTATGAACAGTTGTCTATATAATTCCTTGCCGAAGTTAAATTCATGTTAAACCGCTAAATTGAAGCAGATAATGTCGAACAACATTTTATATACTACAGACATTAAAACCACTGACCACTACATTAACAAAGCTTAAAAACATTTAATCTTTTATCATCACAAGGACTACAGCTACAGAATGAGTTAAAACTTATTTAGAGAGAAAAAAACATCATTTTCCACGAGAAAAATTTAAGCCACTACCCGAGAGCAAAAAACTACGTTGCTTTACACCACTCAAGTAACAATTTAAATGCTTTTTAGTCTGGCTCTCGTTTTATGAAGGATGTTTGCATCATTTGAAACCAAATGTATTTCTAGAGCACAAAAATTTGTTGACAACCTTTGTAGTATATCTTAAAACTTGACCATGAAACCTTTTAGACTTTCTCTGGTTATAGTTTTGTAAAAGTTTTATTATTAGTGTTAAAAGAAATTAATAAAACAGTTTGGTTTTAGAAAAGCTTTCGAATGCAACTTTGATCAATTCAAGCAATTATAAAACTATGAAGCGGTCAAATAGTTTTAAAATTGCTTTATAAAATATACATATATAGATCTCCTGTATCCTCTTTTAAAAACCTCTCCTTCTCAGAAAGCGGTCTCTTCTTAAAATACATTATAAAACAATGTCTCGGTTATTAAATACACCATAAATCTTATTAACTTTCAATATACGTGAATGAAACTAAAATCTTGTAAGAAAATGATGTTATATATTAATTTGACAGGAACTCTGAGGCGACTTATACAGAATGTCTAAGTCAACGCCAACAAGCAAGTGGAAAAAAATTTAAAACAGTGGCAATTTTAAAAGAAAAATTAAATTTAAATTATTTAAAACTTCTTAATAACTTCTTCTCAATCAATCAATCACTAGCGAATATTGCCATTTTAGACCCATAAGTATTTTACTACCATATCTAAAATATTAGAGAAAATTGTTGCTAATCAATTAAACAGTTTTTTAAGAAAAAGAAATATTTTTCCAACTATTCAATCGGGTTTTCGTACCAATCACAGTACTGCAACTGCATTACTAATTGTAACCGATGAGATTTATAAGCTACTGATAAAAATATGAGTTCAATTCTAACATTGCTAGATTTTAGTAAAGCCTTTGACGCTTTGACTTAAAAAAAACTAAGGCATTTTGGGTTGAGCTATTCTTCTGTTTTATTTTTTGAAAAGTATCTTTCGAATAGATGTTAAAGAGTTACTGCTAATGGAAATTTGTCCAATATAAAATCTATCACAAAAGGTGTTCCACAGGGTGGTATCCTCGGGCCCTTATTGTTCTCAATATATACCGCTGACTTTAATAGTTATCTTGCAAACTGCAGCGAGCACCAGTACGCGGATGATACCCAAATTTATTTATTTTTCTTTCATCTTGATCTGAATTGCAGTAAACTCGGATTTAGATCAAATCTCAATAGTTTTTAAAGTTCACGGATTAATTTTAAATGAAACCAAAACAGATGTTTTACTATTTGGGAAGAACAAGAAGGCTTTAGCACGTCGTCCTACATGTAAAATTCTTATTAATAACCAAATTTTAAAATTTAATGATTGTTGTAAAAACCTCGGTGTTTTGTTAGACGTGGACATTCAGTAAACATAAAAATCATATAAATTAAAACTTTTATACATGCATAAGGAAATTCTAACTTCAGATTTAAAACTTAAACTTTGTGATACTTTAATTCTGTCTTCTTTTCTCTATTGTAATACTGTTTATTGCCTTTCTCTGTTAAAAAAAGATCAGGAAAGTTTACAAAAAGTCCAAAATTCTTGTCTAAGATTTAGTTTGAATATCTGAAAATTTGATTACATATCTCATAGATTTCATGAAACTCACTTTCTAAATTTAGCTGAAAGATATCAACTATACATGGCTTGCCTTGTATACAGGAGGTCTCACCGGGAACTGAATCGATCGATATAGAGAAAAGTACGCATCAGAAAATTTTGAAAATTTAGATAATTACTAATGTCGGTGTGGCCCATCCAACTAAAATAATTACAAGCAGCTGGCACTTCCGTTTATAAAGTCCAAAATATGTAGCATATCCTATAACTAAACCTAGCCGTTTCAGAGATATTTGACATTTTATATAAAATTTAACAAGTGCAACGACCTGCAAGAATCGTTATAACTTTCTTCATGTAAAAGATCCTCATTTGCTTCTTGTCACATAAAAAGAACACAAGAAGAACTACGTTCTACAACTGAAATAAATTCAATAATATCATACCAAATATTCCGTTTTTCGCGTTACATTTTGTCAACTTCAAACCGTGAAAACTTGTTTAGGTCAAATGGGACACCCTATATTTTTTAACGTCAAGTTGTGTAAAATTGAATTCCATATTTTCTGATATTAGCATTGTGGGGGTTAAAGTTACAATTTTTTGAAATATTTACGATTGAGAAATTCATGAATTGTTGTAATCATTTCATCAAGATAGCCATGATTAGAAACAATCAGTCATTATCTTATGTCAAAAAATGCCAGCACGTTTAAATTACACCCACGAAGACTTTTTAAATTTGTTTATTATTTATGGAGAATGTGATAAAGTAATATCAAGAACTTGCTGCACATTTACTACTCGATATCCAGAAGAACGGAAACCGTCACCAAACACTGTAAAACGCATACCGGAAAATTTTAAAAATAATGGCTCTGTCAAGGCAAAAATGCAAAGAAGAAAGCCTATTCTTGACGAAAACATTGAAATAGTCATTCTGGGATATTTTCATGCATTTCCAAAGATGTCATTAAGACAAGCTGCTCTGAAATCGGGACTATGCAAGGATTCAATTCACAGAATCTTATTAAACCCTTTTTCATTCCATATGGTTCAAGGATTAAAAGAAACAGATTTCCTAAGAAGACAGAATTTTTGTGAGTTTATTCTAATAAGGTCTTGCGACCATTATTAAAGAGTCTTAAAAACTGTTAAAAAGTTTTTAAGACTCTTTGATAATGGTCGCAAGGCCGAGACATATGTCAGAGAAATCTGAACAAAACTAATGAAACAATAAAACCAAGTGCGTATTGTAACTATTCTTTTGAATATTTATAATTATTATATTGAATATGTTTCATCAAGAACCTACCGCAGATTCCATCCAACTAGTCTTATGAAGGTTCTGACTTCAAACAGTTTAGTTTTAACCAGGATTATAAGATTTTATTCAAGTACAATTATATCTATAGATGCGAACACTTAGTTTTAACTAGATTATACGAATTTATTCAAGTTTAATACATTTCAACAGTAAACTGTTTGTCGTTTGAAACTTTTAGGATTGCTAACATCATTCAGCGGCATTCTACAAACTTATTGAGAACATATAAAACAATTTCATTGACCTGGAAATCCTGGCATGATGTTTCATAGTATTACGTCTTCTCCATTGGCTGTAAAATATTTCTGTTTTACTACAGGTAACAATAAACTGAAATATCATTGGAATAATGAATACCTATTCTAAAGTAAAACAGTTTTAACGATCATTATTCAAGACGAATTTAGCTTTACATGGCACTATGAAAGTCTTTCATCTAAGACTAAATTCTCTTATTATAGGTTTCTCTAGGCTTTCACAGAGATAACTTGGTAAGTTCTTCATGAGTAGGATAAGTTTTATAGTAGCTTTAAGAATTTAGCTTTAACAACCTACTAAAGATCCATTATTCTTTGGGCCCTTTTTGAGTTTATTAGGCTCCTATGACTACTGTCACAGAAATATAGACTTATCATTAGTTATATAAACAGTTCTTATAAAAGTTCCGTAGGTTATTAAAAGAACTTAAATGTTACTTAGGCAGGGAGGGTTATAACCACACAACTATTAGTCATAACTTAATATTCTAACGGGAGTTAACGCAGCTTGCAATTTCAAAAGGAAGTTCTTAAATTCAGAGCTCCTCCGTCGACACATCTTATGGCCGCTACATCTTGCACGCCAGTCCGCAAGCTAATCCCCAATATTATCAAAGTAAAATACATCAACCAATGAGGGAATAAAACCAAAAAATCCACCAATCAAATAATTAAGGCTACTCGCGGATAATCCAACAAGGAACTTCGAATTTTAAAATACGGAAAGACCGTTACATTTTACTCGTCCCGATTTTGTAACTCATAATTTTCGATTTACAAGTTCAACCTAATTCAAAACTATGACAATGTAAATTATTTATTGTTTATTTAGTCTTTTCCATACCAACAAATGCATTCTTCCCAAATAGTACATTGTTTATTATTTTTCAAGTGAAATGTTATCGTTTTTTAAGTTAGTTTTTCAAATATTTTTAGATATGTACATAAAATGTTAGGTTAAGGTAAGGTTAGGTGTTTGTGGAGACTGAGTTAGAGGCAACAATTATGTACAGGTTAAATTTTGTAATTTAAATGTATTAATGTATTATTATTAATATTGATCTTGAATTATATTAAATCACTCTGTATGTTATGTTTTTATAACATTTTGTAAATTTTAGAAAAAAGTTATTTCAACCTAAAATACTCATTTACATAATGTTTAAAAGATGCATATTATTTTGTCATCCTACACGTGTATTATTTTGATTCAAGTGAATTTAAATGCTGAATAAACCACAGTTGTAATTATAGAAATAATTATACAACATTCAATTGGAATCATAGGTACCAATCACTCGATGGAACAGCTATCAAATAGTTGCGCAAGAACTGAACAGTTTAGGGAGAAGTTTTGATTGAACAACATCTTGTTATTGTTATTGTTGATTACTCCGCCAAAATATTATTGCGACCGGGCGAACGTCATGTTCATGTATCAATTAATATGTTAATTTTAATTAGATTTTGCAGTCATACCATACCGAGGGGTTTCAAAGGAAATGACGGTAACTTAAATAAGAAACAAGGGAATCCTCAGAATAAATTGGCACTGTGACTCACTGAATAATATGGACAGCGCATTGCACATAAATCATCCAGTTTAATCTAATTAACGAAAGTGGTACACATACTCGTTGATGTTTCAGGTCTAGACATTTTATATTAAAGCTTTATTGCCATTGCTTTACTACAACTTTTCAAAATACTTTTTAATATTGCCATCAATACCACAAAGACTTCAGGCGCGTGACTTTTTCCAGTCGTAGGCAAGATATCGAACTCTTATTAATGTTAGGTGTGCCTCAAGGGTCCAGCATGGGTCCTCCCCTTTGATAAACTTTATTAACGATATTATTCCTAGTTTAAAACTGAATTGTTTGCTATATTATGGGAATGACATGAAACTGTTTTCTAATATCTGAAATATTGATGAAAATCTGTAATAAATAATAATAATTATAATAATAATAATTTATTGCCCAACAGATAAGAATCCAATTACAGGACAAACATGAACAAAGTAATACCAATAATATAAAACAGCTGTGGTAGTAACGTTACAAAAATATTAATATTATATTTATAAACAGTAATAGAATAACGAGAAACGAGAATATAAGAATATTCAAAAATTTTGTACATATTGACATATACCTGATAGCTGTAAGAGGTTATAAACTTTTTAGAGAACTGACAGAGTAAACTAACTTGAAGTTAACAGCAAACTAAATGACTTATTTTTGTATTCTCAATTCCTATTGAAGGATACTATAGTTCATAGGTAATATCAATTTATTTAATTAAAAGTTAATTGTGCATTCATTTCGCGCCGTTATCTTTATGACAGTAGTATGTTGGGTTGCCTAATACGTGACGTCACACTAATTGAGTCCATTGAGACAGCATAAAAATTAAAACCTGGCTTAGAGTCGGCATCTCCTTCATAGGAAAAAGGAGATGCTAAATGTAAACTGAGTTTTTTTAGAGTTTAGTTTTTATGCTGTCTTCATTAAGATCGTTTATATTTATAATGAAGAAATCTGTAAACACATAGATACATACAAAATTATTCATTTTCAAAATTAATTTTCTCGATGATTAATGCCCTAAATTTAAAAGCCTATTCGAATGAGGTGCTGCACCCTTCCTGTTTTAAAATTTCGGGGGAGGGGGTAGAAATAATCCAAAAAACAGGGGTATTCTTTTCATGCTAAAAAATGGCAATTTCAAATTAAGAATTGATCCGTTACCTATGATACCTGATACCTTTTTCTTACTTAGATTTTCTGTCGACCTCAATAGTTATTAATAGGGGTGGAACTCATCACCTAGGAAAGAGAGAACGCTCACGTAGAGTGTACAGTTTCTGAAACTCATTTATCACCTAATTATAAAGAAACAAAAGCAACATCCGTTCAGTATTTCAATTTTTCCTAAATATTACTTATTTTGAACCCCGAGGTAGGTATTATATTATAAAGCAAAATGCAAATACGCTACTGAACTCAATGATTCTCACATTTCTTAATAAATAGCTTTTTCTTACAAGTTAGAAATCGTAGATTAATGTTATTTAAGAAAGTTTATGTTATTTATCTGTATCTTCCCCAAGTAACCTTTTAACTCCCCTAAAACGACATTATGCTGATTTTCCTAAGCGTTTTTTGTATTATATTCACAAAGAGTCGTGCCTACTAAATTTTTCGCTTATCATATTATCGGTATTATTCAAACCTAAACAATAATAACTATTCTACAGTTCTTGATAACGCCAACACGACTTCTTTGTTTTTTGCCTAATCACACTTGGCGCACGTGATTCCTACCTGCATTTTTAAATTGGCGTATCCAGGAGTTCTAAAGGCGGATAACAACTTTTGATTTGGTGGGAAAGTTGAAAGGTATTGAACGGACGGTGCAGATGTCGCATCCAGCATCTCGGCGACGTTGCCAAGTCTATTGTGAAATCCCCAGACTTCATATTATAACAATTATGAAAAGAAAGTCTTGTTAAAAAATATTTTTGAGGTTGTTTGTCATGTATATACCGTCTGTCTATTTTACGAGGGCCACACCAAATATCTCGCTTATCTATTGTAGAAGAATAAAGTTTTAGAAACAGTTATCCCACTTTTGCGATATTTCAGTACAAAGAAATTGAAATCCATAGCCTACTTTGTGTGGTATATTACAAAAACCTGAAAAATAGGAAACTACAAAGGGTTATAGCTCCTTATTTGAGGAGATACGAAAAAAGTTAAAGGGATGAAAGTTGACGGCAAAGACAATAAGAATAATAATGTGCATCGAAAAATGAAGTTGGCTTTGACATACGCTCTTGTGCAAAAATGAAAAGAACAAATCTCAAAGTAGGCCATGACACCATCAATTCCGTTAATTTTTTCTCGTTCCAACAGTATAAAATATGTCACAAAATTAAATATTTTAACTGAAATGTCAATATTAAATATTTTACGAAAACCACAATTCATATAATTGAATCGTAAAAATCAGCTATGCCATAATAGTAAAAATTCACTGTATAGTAACTATAATTCAGTAATTATTTATTACAATTTGTGTATTTATTTTTCTACTACAAATGGTCAAATTGTGCACCATGCATTCTAATACACAAACGTGCTCTACGAGATACCTCACGCATTACATCTTGGAGCATGTCAGGAGTACTTCCCCCACATGCGTTTCTAATTCTCGTTTTGATATCCTCAATATTTTCAGGGGCAGTTTGAAATGCCTTGCCTTTAATGCAACTCCAGGCGAAAAAATCCAAGGGAGTAATATCTGGTGATCGAGCTGACCATAGAATGGGTCCATAGGTGCCTATTTCAGCTATGTGGCATAACTTGATTTAAATAATTTGTACATATTGCAGCAGTATGTGTTAAAAATATGAATAATTTAATCTTTTTGCCACTGTTAATTCATAAAGAGAACCTTGAAATTCGTTTTGCAGAAAATTAAGCTATCTACGGGCGATTAACTTGCCATCATAAAAATAAGGTCCAATTACTTTAGTCCCTAAAAGATCCACCCAAACATTCGTAGAAAATTTTTCTTGGAAAGCAGCCTCTCTGCACCAATGTGTATTTTCTCGTTTCCACTTATAATGCATACTTCTAGTGAAAAATCCATTATTAGACAAATTTAAACCATACGACCAAAGAATTTTGCTACATATCAGCGGGTCGTTCCTTTTATTATTATTAATTAATTATTAAAAGCTTTTATTAAACTTTCAATGTTCGTTAGTTAGTTAGTTAGTTTAGGGCAAGTCTTGCAATCAAAATTTCGATTTTCTAATTAAGCTAGAGCTTTGAAATTTTGCATATGTGTATAAGTCCGGTGACAATACACTTTAACATTTTTATATAAGAAAAAAACAAGATGGTGGCTTCAAGGTGGCGGAAGACTTTATCCTTTATGATCCGATTCAACTCAAAATCGATATCTGCTGGTTATTGAGATTGTTAAAGAACACGCCAAAACCCTCGATGAACTTTTCGAAAGTGTAACAAAATCCTAAGAAACATTTCGTATGAAAAGCGTGCTTCACATAAAAATGCCGTTGGAAGAAGTTTTTATACATTCAATTACATTTTCGCTCTACGGAGCGTTCTTTATGCCAAAACCTTGGAAACTCATCAAGGAGTGTAATTTTAGAAAGTGTAGTAAATGTCGCCTCGACCACAAAATTTAGAAAGTATAACGAAAACCGACCGAAATTTTGAAAATAAAAACCCTTTTACGAATCCACGTTGTGCAGCACTGCAACTCATGCGTTGTGTTAAATATGAGGACAAGTTATCCAGTCTGTAGTCAAAGTATTTCGATAGTTTTAGAGAAAATAGGCCTTAGCGTCGAGGGTGCCCTATCATTTTCTAGCAGTCGATTTTGACGGGAAAATGATGGGTTTTAAGCGTGTTTGCCCTAAACCAGTTCCTCAGTGATTCGGTGTTTGAAAAGTATAGTTACCATGTACGCAGAACGTCCATGGGACCTTGCCTGAACGTATGAATCTATAATTGCAGAATATAATTCAAAGTCGTTCCGATTCAAGCATTTTTAAGCTCCAAGGAGCGACCAAAATTGATGTTGAACTAAAAATACGTCAATAGACAGGCAAGCAAAAGCCCACCAAAAAATTATAAACATTGAACTTTTTACTGAATCTTTTTGTGTAATCGTTAGCTTAAAACTAAACATTGGATGGTAGTTGGTACATTATGAGTCGTTCCGTTCCTCACTATGTGTTGTAGACGGGCCAGACTATAGTTTGTAAATACATTTTTGTTGAACATTTTGTAAAAACATAAATTTTTAAAAGATTTAATACTTTTTTTTGAACTTTTTTGATCTATTTCTAGTGTTTTCCTTTTCAGGTATAAATTTAAGAAAGTGTTAGTATTTACTGTGTTAGATTTATAGTGTTACTACGTCCAATTGGTACCATCAGTGAAGCAGTTAAGCAAAAACGAAACAGTAAGTATAGATTTTGTATTATTCTGTCTGAAACAGTCGATTTGAACCCTTCTTTGTGAATGTTTATATCCACTTTGGAAAATATAATAAAAGTCCTTCAGACGTGTAAAGATGGATCGTTCACAAGATCGTCAATTATAAATTCTTGGTGAAAATTTAGAAATTCAAAATGGCAGCGCCAATATGGCGGACGACTTTTGTCATTTATGGTCCAAATCGATCAAAATCGATATCTGGGGGTTTTCGGGTTTCTAGTAAAAAAACTTAGTTCAAGATGGCGACTTCAAGATGGCGGACGATTTTATCGTTTATGATCCGATTCGACTAAAAATCTGGGGTTTTCGGGATCGCCAATTATGCATTCTTGGTCACAGTTCAGAAATTCAAAATGGCGGAGCCAATATGGCTAACGACTTTTGTCATTTAGATCCAAATCGATCAAAATCGATATTTGGGGGTTTTTGGGGTCACGGATTACGAATTTCTAGTAAAAAATTTAGTTCAAGATGGCGGACGATGTTACCCTTTATGATCCGATTCATCTCAAAATCGATATCTGGGGATTACAGCATATCAAAAGATTAAAAAGTAAAAAATAAAATTATATAAAAAATGTTTTTAAAAAAGCTTTTATTTAAAAATTGCTCCAAAAAGTAGAAAATAAACTTTGAAGTAAATCAAACCCATCATTTTGTTACATTATATAATTTTCTTATGATATAAAAGCTTTTCGCGAGCAATCACCTTTACCCAGGAACATTTCGCGACAAGCTTTTATATCATAAAAAAAATTATATAATGTAAGAAAATGATGGATTTGATTTACTTCAAAGTTTATTTTCTACTTTTTAGGGCATTTTTTAAATGAAAGCTTTTTTTTAACATTTTTTTAACAACCATCTACAAAATCTTAATCTCCTCGGCTTATCTCCCTCATTTAAATGTTGAACTTTCCTCATTTTGTATCATCGAAATTCATTTTTTTAAATATTTTTCTTGCACTGTTTTTTTTATGCGACAGTTTCTCTGAATTTGTCTCAAAGAGATTTCTTCATTTTTGTTAACATAATTCAATACTCTATTCATTCTTCTCCGCATGAAAAGTGGATGCATAATGGCGGCGGAGTTGCTTTTATTTTGACCAGCATAGTGTCACTAGACTCAATGTAATAGGTTAAAATTAAAGTAACAGTCTGTTATGACTAATTTGGTCACGAAACAAATGGTAACGTTATATTTTCCACTTTGTTGAAACAAATACTGCATTGCACAAATATTGCAATTCCTGCTTTTGACACTTGCGTTACTTATTTATTTATTTATTTCTAGAGACAACCACCCAACAGGTAACCAGTTATAGGGTGGGGAAGATACTTTGATAAAACACTAAAAGTACAAAAAACGTTAATATCAAGTGTGCAGTACATCATTGGTGTATATGAATATAAATGTTAAAATGTAAAATATGAAAAAACAAAAGAAAATACAATTATTATACAAATGCTAATAATACTATCTAATACTAAGCTGCCCATAATAAACAGATAAAAAGTGTTTAATTGAGGCAAGACTACAATTAAATATATCAAGCTCATTTTGCAGCGAGTTATAATTTCTACATATAAAATGTATAGGTGAAACTTTTAATAAATTAGTATTGGGAATAGCAAGATAAAATGTTTCACGATTTCTACTTTCTATACGAGGTATACGAAAACATAGTTGTTCCAAAATAAGCGGGCAATCAAAGGTATTGTGAATAATTTTATATACGAATACTATAGAGTGGGCTATTTTTCTGTTTTGTAGACTCGACATGTCAAACCTTTCTAACATAATGCTTTGTGGATAACCAATTGTAGGATAATTTCCATCTTCGATAAAACACTTATACTTAACAAAACGGCGTTGAATGTTCTCAATATTGTTTATGTATGTAGCGTATCCCGGGGACCATACTAGTGAACAATATTCTAGTTTTGTCCGCACAAAGGAAAAATATAACAATTTCATTAGATCTGTATTATTAAAACCCTTAACATTTCTAATGACGAATCCTAAGCTCTTTAATGCTGAGGACACAACTAAATCTACATGTTCATTAAAACTTAAGCTTCTGTCGAAGGTAACACCAAGATCCTTAGTTGTATGTGGTCTTTGTAGCTGTTGATTATCTAAATGGTAATTATAACTGATGTGAGTGCGAGCTCTATAAAAAGTAAATGTGCTACACTTAG
This sequence comes from Leptura quadrifasciata, assembly GCA_963675555.1. Lineage (NCBI taxonomy): Eukaryota > Metazoa > Arthropoda > Insecta > Coleoptera > Cerambycidae > Leptura > Leptura quadrifasciata. The sequence goes on from OY776679.1 coordinate 2,313,943, forward strand.
ATACATTGAGAGATAAATGATTTAGTATACACCAGTCATTTATCTTATTTAAGATATTCTGAAGTTTCTCGCAGTCTGCGTCAGCTTCAATTACAGAATATATTTTCAAGTCATCCGCATATAATAAGCTTAGTACGTCCAGATCTGAGACAATATCGTTTATAAAAATATTAAAGAGTAACGGTCCCAGTACGGATCCCCGGGGAACACCTGAGCTAGCTAAGATATCGAACGATCTGAAACCACGGTATTCTACATATTGCTGCTTATTTTCTAAATATGAAATAATTAACTTTAATAATGCCAACGAAAATCCGAATTTACTTAGCTTTTGTATCAGAATACCGTGATCTAGACGATCAAATGCCTTGGAAAAATCAGTGGGAATGATATCAACCTGTTTGTTATCATCCAGTTTTTCAGAAACGTACTATGTAACACAAGTTAAATTAGTTTCAATGGATCTGCCTGGTACAAATCCATGTTGATTTGTTACAATCTGGTTTTGTACGTGCCTAGAAATGACGTGTTTAGAGTAAACTCAAAAACTTTCGCAAATTGCAAATGATGGTTATTGGTCTATAATTCTCTGCATTATATTTGTTGTCTTTTTTATAAACTGGACACATACGAGAGTATTTCTATACATCAGGGAGTACCTGCAATTTTAGGGACAAATTAAAAATAATTTTGAGTGGCCTGGCAAATACATGTGCACAGGCCTTTACTATAAATGCTGGTACGTTGTAAATACACTGATGCCGTTAGGTGGTGTTGCTGATGCACACGCGCTAGAGTCCCTATACACGCGCACAATAGGGACAAAAAAGTTTTAAATTTTCCATTTTTTAAGATATCTCGAAAACTATAAAAGATATTAGGAACCTCAAGAGGTCGCTTTATTTGTCCCGAAATTGCGCAACTTTTTACCCATTTAACCCTTCCTGTATCTTCTATATTTTACGAAATACCAATACTGTCCTTGTGAATTAGTTGGGACCCTGTATGCATAGCTGATTTTTACGATTGAATGATATGAATTGTGGTTTTCGTAAAATATTAAATATTGACACTATCAGTTAAAATTTTGACATGTTTTATATCGTTGGAAAAAGAAAAAATAAACGGAATTAATGGTGTCATGGCCTACTTTGAGATTTGTTATTTTCATTTTTGCACAAGAGCGTATGTCAAAGCCAACTCCGTTTTTCGAATTTTTTTATACACATTATTATTCTTATTGCCTTTGCCGTCAACTTAGTATTTAAGATAGGCCTATACAATATTATATATTTGAACTTAGGGAAAAAGGGCTTCTCGAAAATACAGTAATATATAGGGCGTTCCATTTAAAAAAAAACATATTTATTTCGTATCACGTGACCTATACTTGATACTGTTTCTTTTATCACGTTTCCTCAAAACATAGGTCAGATTTTTTCTATTTTCAATAATAACAGAAATAAATATATTGAATAACACTGTACATTCCCATAAACCCTTGTTTTTGTAAAACATTTTTTACTCATTTACTTGACTTAGAAATGCATTCAAATGATCATCTTAACAAGTAATAATTACATAATTGCGCGATCATAGCGTGTTATTTAAATACCTCACGGAAATCTGTTATGGAATCAATCGCTAAGATAATTCCCCACGACGAGCCGGCAACGTCGCAATAGGTTTAATGTATCACAATGTATTTCATTCACTTCATTCAAAGCGTTAACCTAAACATAGATCACTATGATCTGCTATTTGTTTGATTTTTTCCTCTAACGATGTGGTTTTTTTGTTCGTGACACAAGTGTAAAAATTTTGGTATGCGCCTGGGTAAGTGTTTTGCTGCGTAATTGACTTTTTTATTTTAGAATTATTCTTATTTATAATTATTATAATTCCGAGAGTATAAAATGAATTTGAAATAATTTATTTTTTCAAATGATTGATGGTATGTTTACAATTAATTTTGGCCAGAGTGAAATTCTTACGCTAAAATTAGTCGATGGGTATATTTTTAAATGTACGCGAGTTCTAGATTCAAAATATATCTAATTTAGGACGGTATGTCTTAAAAGAGTTCCTTATTTTGAATTCTGCGTTAAACAGTTCAAGATCAGGTTTGTGTATTTAATATAAATTTAAGGAAACATATAGTAAAATGTGGGCGACTTAAGCTCTTTTCTGTAAATCTGTTAAAAATATCGTGAACCACTTAACATAACATTTCTATTATTCCTACTCCGCTTGCTTGAACCAATATTTTATTTTCGTAATTTATCAGATATCTGTATCTTTATAAGGTTTAGTTACTGATAATGTTGAATGTTTTTAAATGCTAGCGTACATAATACACATATTTTCTTGTCTTAAAAATAAATATTTTTAAGGGAACGAAAAGTTTTAACAATTGGTGCATAAAAAAATTAAACTATCAACTTGAACTTGCACCTGTTTGTCTGTTTGTCAGTTTTATTTATGTTTATATGTATATTCTTAAGACATCTATGAAAACACAAAAAATTCGTCTAATTAAGACCAAAAATTGAACATAAATTTCGGGGATATTATAAATTCATTAAATGGTTTTTCTGACATCTTTTATATATTTTTTTGACGTCCAAGTGTCCTTTCGGTGACGCATCACATGTACCCTCATTCCATTTAAAAACTTTAAGGTCATTCCAACGGGGTTTGGAGGTGGAGGTACCAAATTCATCTGCTCTGTAATTTTAGAATAAAAAATTAGCGTGTTTCAGAATTTACTTAAAAATCGTACATTACGTATAATAACTCATTATGTGGGAGGGGGCTACACATTTAGAGACAAGGGGCACACACCCAATATCCATGTATAGTGGAAAAATCCCTCTCACAGTATTTTCCACTGCCACGGCCGGGAATCGAACCCGGGACTTTTGGGTGAGTGCGCTTGCCTCTCGACCACCAGTTGTATAGAATGATTTGGCATCAAGACGGCGCGACACCACATGGCGTTTTAGAAGTTCGGGAACATTTAAATAATCAACTTCCCTTTTAGATAGACAATGCTGGGACCATTCGATGGCCACCAAATAGCCCTGATTTGAGGCCATTAGATAGCTTTTTATAAGGGTTTTTAAAAGACAAAGTCAATTTTAGTCATAACCACAATCTTCAGGCCATTAAAGCAAAAATTCAAGAAGAGATTAACAACTTAAACTGAAACCATAATAACGCTATTTGCAATATTTTCCTAAACTTAAGAAGACGCCATGAGCTTTGCATTGAAAATAATGGTGGCCACTTTAAACAATTTCTTTAATTGATTACTTATGTAGTATTATTGTATTATAAAGAGTTTTCTCTTGCTTTGTTAAATCTGTTTTTTACCAAATTAAATATGAAGTTAATTCTAATATTGTATTAATTATTTACACGTGATTATAATTAGGTCATATATAATTTACATGTTGAAAATATCACTTTTCATAATATGTGAAAGCGTTTTCACATACTGTTAGCGCGTGTTAAAGATTTGTCACACGCTATGTGAAATGATATTGTTTTTTTTATCACGTCTCAATAAAATATAAGTAAGTTACAACTTTTATACGAAACTTTTTTTCTATTTTCAATACTAACAGAAACGAAGGGGGGTCAATATATAGTGAATTATCATCTACAAGTACAAATGGACTGACATATTTCAATTAACGTTGTTAGACCAGAGGCTCAAAAATTCCAAATTGCATGCTAAATATTGACTAAACTTGCTATCGCAAACAAAGAAAAATCCTCTGTACTGAATTTGCTTCTATTTAACTGTTCGACTCATTATGCTAACCAAATGCATCAGTAATTAAAATTAATTTTCATATATCCAGAAATTAATGAGTAATGATTTTCTTGAATCTTATAATAATTATACAATTATAATTATAAGAATTATGTAATAAATTTTAATGAGAAATTCAATTATCCCGTTTTTACTGTATTGTGATGTCGCAAATCTTGATTAGACGATTAGATACCACGCATAGGTAACAGTCGTTAAAAAGTTAAGTTAATAATAAGAGACAAGTTAGTTGTTTCAACAAAATAACTCTTTAATATTATATTTACAAAAAATTTAATTATAAAAAATCAAATGACTACAAGAATGGAAATTGGAACTAAATGGAACTACGCAAGGTTGTGTAAATTACAAAGTCGTGAAGTGATGAATTATACCGAAATGTGATACTCAGCCATAGTATGAAAAGAACATCGCCCTGGGGTATTAAATTCCCTAGTCCTGGAGAGAGTTGAAACCTTTGGTGTGACACTAACTCTGACGTAGTTTCCACGGGCACTAAAACACTTGAACACTATACTCGAATACACTACCACGCGCGTTTTCGCTAACCATGCCAGGATTACAAGTCTCCTGAACAGAAGCAGAATTCTACCGTAAGTGATATCAATGAGTTTATAAAATGACTAAAACACTTTTAATTCTTTACATTTTACATTTCCTAAATAATATCTAGACTGTCCATTTAATCAGGGCCCTCGAGAATATTTCACTTAATATCGGTCACGCAAAAAAATTGTTTCTACGAAAATTGTGCCGATCTTTATAAGCTACAAATTTGAAATCCATGACCTATTTTAAGAATTATGACGGAATTATTTTCCTTAGACATATTTCGCGTTCGATATTTTCCGTCATAACTCTTAAAGTAGGCTTTGGATTTCAAATGTATTTAAATCATTTTGTAGCTTATAAAAAGTGGCACAATTTTCGTAGAAACAATTTTTTTGTGCGACCGATATTAAGTGAAATATTCTCGAGAGCCCTGATAATATCGACAGATTGTATTTCTTCAGTATTTAACAAAACACAATTGCCAAAAGAATATTTATGCCGATACTAGAAATGATATAACAGTCACTACGAAACGAACAAGCTACTAAACACATTTTTGACACCGATACACTAACATACGTGTAAAACACATAACACCAACCCTATTATTGAGAGTTAATAAAATTACATTTTATTTGTGCATGCTAATGCTACTGCTTTATTATCCAATGTACAAAAAATAATATTTTCCCACGATTATAATAACCAAACCATTTATCTATTTATATTTTGGGAAAACAGTCTGATCTACGCAGAAAATGTGACAACTTAACAGTACACGCTGTTATTTGTAGTGAGAGACTGCGAAAAATCCAACTTGAAATTTCTAGACGTTTTTTTCTTTTTACAATTAATAGTAAATACAAAAAAGGATACTTAAGGACTGTAAGTACCAAAAGTGAATATATTTGTGTATAATATACATATAAACGTAATACTGTGGTTCTAATTATTAATATTTGTCTGAATAGAAAAAGATTGATGTGTACTTTCTTAAATAAAGCGTGATCATTCGAACTTTGGAACGTAATTTTCCACGGAATGCCCAAACTTTTTTAGAAAACATCTAGAATGATCCATATAGTTGCAAGTCTTTTCTTGTTTTACTAGGCCGTTATTGTCTTAATCACCCATCAATGGTTGACTATATAAATGATCTGAGCTACACGGCCCTTTATTTGTTCTACTGCCCATAAAATATCGGATGACAACGAAATTAGTCTCTTTCAAATTTCTCGGTTGCCTTTAGAAATAATATTTTGACTTTTTGGCATACCAGTTGCGACACAAAGAGCCACATTTTGCACTTATTAAGTGAAAAATATCACTTCCGGTTCAACCGGGAGTAGCAATAACTTACCGGGTGTTAGAAAAGTATGGGAACGGTGGAAAATCTCGAACAGTTTGCATCAAATCGAAAAATAAAAAAATACGTGTCAAAATTTTTTCAAAAAACTAACTACTGACACCAAAATGACCTCCCCATCTACCACCGTGTGTGTGGGGCGAGGGGTAACTTTAAAATTTCAATCGGAAACCCCTATTTTTTATTGCGGAATCGGATTCTACGCAAAAAATAGGTAAATTTTATTCCCGACATTTTTTTGGATTCTTGCATGGTGTCGCTGTAATCACAAAAAATGAAAAGAAAACATCACTGTTTCAAGAGTACCATCTTGTGCCCATAAAAAAAACGTTCATTTCAAAAACTGAAAAGCACGTATTTGTTATTTTTACGAAATCTATGCAATGACATTGGATTCGACTCTCCCACCCCTAACCCAGTGGGTGGGGCGGGGGGCAACTTTGAAATTTGAAATGAAAATCCCTATCTTTTATAGCGGATTCGTATTCTACGGCCAAAAATACGTGAATTTTATATCGGGCATTTTTTTCGATTCTCGCAAGGTGTCGCTGCAATCGCACAAAATTGAAATAAACTTAAAGCGTCCATAAGTTTGTAATATTTACAAACTCTAGCTACTCGTGTTGACAAAAAAACATTCAGTTTAAAAAACAATATCTGTGATATCTTGGTTTTTATGAATGTTTTTTTAAAGCGTTCTTAATAACAGTATTTGTTTTGTGAAATTTCTACGAGAACGTTCAGTTCCTTCCAACTTTTGTAGAGGCAGGAGCGCATTTTTGTACGGAAAAAGTTATTTCATTTTTCATTAGTTCTCGCGTTTTTTTCTGCATAATGGCTACTTTAACAGAAGTAGAGAGAGTTTCTCTTTTAATGATGCGAGGGTGGGGCGATAAAGAAAGGTTCTATGATGAAGTTGTGATTTTATTCAACGAAACTTTCCGTGTATATCAAGTGGGAATTTCGAAATCTACTATGTCCCGTACCTTCAAACGATATCTAGACACAAGGACAAATAAAAATCGCCCAAAATCTGGAAGACCAAAATCTGAAACATCGGAAGCTCGACAAATGGCAGTGGCCCAGGCATTTGTTGAAAATCGAAGGTTATCAATCAGAAAAGCTAGTCAACAGCTTGATATGAGTGCATTTTCAGTTCATAAGATTTTGAAACTTTTGAAATTTCATCCTTACAAAATTCACCTTCACCAAGAGTTAAATGAAGATGATTTTGATCGGCGACTTCAATTTAGTGAATAATGATGGAAAGGAGTAACCAAAACTCAATTTTTTTGTCATATCTACTTGTCTTATCAGATGAAGCAACTTTCGAACTCAGCGGAGAAGTTAATCGCCATAATTTCAAATATTGGAGTGACGAAAACCCTCACTGGATGTTTGAAATACACACGCAGTATCCACAAAAATTAAATGTTTGGGCAGGAGTTTTCAGGGATCGAATCATAGGACCGTTTTTCATAGATGGAAATTTGAGTGGAGAAAAATACCTGAAAATATTGACATATCAAATAGTTCCCGCAATACAAGAGATTGCTGGTGATGAGTTTGATAATGTTTAGTTCCAGCAAGATGGAGCTCCTCCACACTATCGGGATATTGTTAGGGACTATTTGAATGGTACTTTCGAAAATCGATGCATAGGTCGAAGAGGAACTATTGAGTGGCCAGCAAGATCTCCCGACCTCGCGCCACTTGATTGTTTTGTTTGGGGTTACGTGAAGGGTAAGGTTTATTTCACTAAACCTCGTGATTTGGAAGAGCTGAGGCAACGCATAATAAACATTTTTCCAGAAATACCACCTCAAATGATAAGAAGTGCTATTGAAAATTTTTACGTTCGTCTCGGACAATGCCAAGAAGTCAATAGGCACTATTTTGAACACCTGCTATAATCTTGAAATTAAAACCTGCTAGTGTACCAGTTAAACTGTAAACTAATTGCCTCAACTGGCCGAAATCCTCACCTTGCCTTCAATGGCTGAGTTACATCCTTGCCTTCACTGGCTGGGATCAAGAACTTGTCTGAAGTGGCTGAATTAAGAGGTAAAACCACTGTTAGTTTTTTTTAAATCGAGTTTTTTATTGCCCTGTAAAAAATGTAAATTGAAAATTACTAGCTGCTAATAAATTTACAGAATGTTAATAGTTGTTATAATTTCCGCACGACCGTGTAAAATCACTGTTCTCAAAACAGCTCGAGAAATCATTCACTCTGAGATCAGTAGTTAACTTTTCGTATTTTTTTAAGTATGTGTTCAAAACTTTCGTGTTTCCACTCAATTTTTTGCGATTGCAGCGACACCTTGCGAGAATCGAAAAAAATGCCCGATATAAAATTCACGTATTTTTGGTCGTAGAATCCGAATCCGCTATAAAAATAAAAATTTTCATTACAAATTTCAAAGTTGCCCCCGCCCCATCCATTGGGTTAGGGGTGGGAGAGTCGAATCCAATGTCATTGGATAGATTTCGTAAAAATAACAAAAACGTATTTTTCAGTTTTTGAATTGGACGTTTTTTTTATGGGCACAAGACGCTACTCTTGAAACAGTAATGTTTTCTTTTAATTTTTTGCGATTAGAGCGACACCATGCAAGAATCGAAAAAAATATCCGGAATAAAATTTACGTATTTTTTGCCGTAGAATCCGACTCTATGATTTTTTATTGAGTTGCATTTCAATAAAAGTTTATATCGTGCAAAAACCACTATTTTGAATTGAAAAACACAAAAAGCAAATGAATTTTATTCAATTTAAAAAAATGGTAACTAACCATAGTTTTTTACTTACACAAAATTACAGAAAATTTTCAAATTTTTTACATTGGTTTACATGATTCTTTTATGGAAATGCCTTTAGCACAGAGAGAAAATGTATACTTTCAGTTAGATGGTATCCCCACGCACAATTCTCTGATAGTTAGAAATTTTTTAAATGCAAATTAGCCTAACCCTTTAGAACCGTGGCCCCCTAGGTCGCCTGATATTACCCCTTGTGACTTTTTTCTATGGGGGTACTTGAAAAATAAAATGTATGCTACTCGGCCGCGTAATAGACAAGAGCTTTGCCTTAGGATTAGGAAATCGTGTCAAGAAATTACTCGCCAAACTTTAAGAAAAGTAATTGAACGGTTAAGAAGGGTTGTTGAAAAGAGTATTTTGTTGGAAGGTGGTTATGTTGAAGAGACCAGAATTTTAAAAAAAGTTTAGTTTGTTATAGCAATTAAATAAAATTATAAAAAATTTAAAAAGCGTTTTTTAAGAAATTAATTAATTTTTCGTTTTTGAGATTATTGAAAATATGGATTAAAGGGTTTTTGGACATGCTGAATCAAAATATGATAGAAAAATTTGTCTAAAAAAGCCCTAATATCCTTTTGCCAAAAAACCTACCTTATTTTACCCCCTAAAACCGCACTCCAATGAAAAATGAAAATGTTTGCTGTGCCAAATAATTCATTTTTCCAACATACAATTACCACCCAAATTTGAAGAAAATCGCATTATCAATAACTGAGATATTAGGATGGATTTATGAAAAGCGGGACACACTGTATATACAGTTTGCTATTTAAAAATCAAAAGTTGCTGCTACTTCCGGTTGGACCGGAAGTGATATTGTTCACTTAATAAGTGCAACATGTGGCTTTTTGTGCCACAAATGATATACCAAAATTAAAAATTGTATTCCTAAAATCAACCTAGAAATTGGAACAGGACTAATCTCGTTGTCACTCGGTATAAATCAAATTTTATTTTTATATATATCGCCTCGCCGGCGAATTGTTTTTTCAACTGCAAAATTTAGTTATATTGACGCCGCGCAGCCTGGCGCGGCATTGTGTTGTTTCCACAAACGCTTCGATTTCTATAATTGGAAAATTAATAGTTCATGACTGCTTTAGAGTGGTTTAGCTAAAAACGATTACTATGTTCGAAAATAATTAATCCAAATTTACGATCCATCAAAACGTAAAGATGAGATAGCTCAACTCCAAATTGACTATTATAGATCATAATCTCTGAAATGTGGGGTTTTCTCTAAACTTTTAAGTATAAGTTTGAAACTTAATGAAAGAACCAGAGAGATTTGTATAACTAAAACTTGAATTTCAAAGAAATAATGGTATGGTAGTAAAATAGTTGTTCTGAATGACGTTTTACATTTTTAAAGTACAGGTAAACCTACTGTTACCTCCTTTCCCTTGTTATTTATTTTTGAGAAAGAATTGAGGCAACATATGCGGACGACTAGCTGGTTTAAGTCGGAGCAGAGAGCCGTGGATCCAGAGTATTCGTAAGAGTGGAGAAACTTACCCTTTTTGAAATGTACGGCATAAATGACAGATTTCTGTTTATTTCGAGAAAAGGAGACAAAAAAAAATTGATGTTAAATTGGGCACCATCTATAGTGAAAATAAGTAGAATTGTCTCTTTTTCTCGAATAACCAGTCTAATGTAGATCAGACTGAAATTGTTGGTAAGAGAAATAAAAAATTGTTTAAAATGAATGTTAAAATATATTACATGAATAATAGACAAATCGGTTTGGAAAGACTAATTGAAATTAAAAAAATATATATATATATAACAAATTTATACAAGAATCCTAGATTGATTATTGTTGAGGTGACTGGTTCTGGGACAGCAATCCAGGCCCATAATTGTCTCTTGTTGCAAGAATGGATTCTAAAGTTTCCTTGGCAATTTACGTCTCTTAATGAAATGTAGTGAAAATCGTAGGAAAATTAACCAACTAGGTGGTTTATGAAAAGTTAACGAAATTTTTTCTATATGAAAGATAAGCGGCAAAAGCTATGCAGGAATGAAGAAGCTATGCAGAAACGTATACAGAAATGTATAGGTATATACGTGCATAAACATATAAGTACATAAATACATATAAATATATAGAAATATATAAGTATTTAAGAATTTAAATATCTAAGCATCTAAGCTGATTTCATAAAATATAAATTGCCAAAAAAATGAAAAAGAAAGGAAAAATATTTTAAAACTATGTGGCACATATAGTATTTTAACTACTTATTAAATTAAAAAGAATTGACCTTGAATTTAAATTTATTTTTAAAATAATTAAAATTACATCAGACAAAAATTAAAGATTACTTAAATTTTAAATGAGTAATAAATGAAATTTTGCCTGTATGTTAAACATTTGTTAACGCAGATATAAAGATGTAATATCAATTACTGAAATCCACAGTTAAAAATTATATACGTTCGAATCAGTACAAAGGCTGCAAGCAAATGATTTCCTGGTGAGTTTTACTGATAAGGTAAACTTTTTTTTGGTTCTACTTACTGCAAAATAACGCTACCAAATAAACGTGAGAAATCTATTTCCCCTAATTAAATTGAAAGCTATAAAATATAAAAATAGTACAGGTATGGCCATCTGTCAATTGTTCAGTTAAGCGCAACAACTTGCAGGTCGCAAATTCTACAAGTTCCTTTACTCACAACTAAAATAGTGGCATATGATCGATAAAAGAAATCTATAATAAAAGTTTTTATTACTTCCATACCACAGCTGATTTGCCTTTGCCTCACAATTTGTAAATACTATACATAACCAAAAATATGAACTGCCGTAATACATAGTAAAACGTATTGTGAGAACTCAGTAAATATATTACATCTTATAGGATATACTATATATAGTAACGAGAAAAGGTAAGGAAAATAACCATATGTACTTACATAATAAACAAAAATATAAAAATTGAAATATAGGTATCTGATGTAAATAAATGTTTTGTAGACAATTGTTAATTGTTTCCTGGGATGCTGTATAGAACGGAAATACATAATAGTGTAGAAAAACATGACTGAGTCCCTAAGATATAAAATGTGTACATAAAACAGTGCGAAATGGTTTAGCAGTTATACAAGTAAAATTCTGTTAGTTGAAAACAGTTTCACTTACAAAAACTGAATCAAAATATTACACAGATCGTGCTAAATATAAACAAAACACTAGTTTTTATATAAAACTGTTAAATGGACGTAAGCCATGTAACACTACTAAATATTCAGGGGTCGTTGTCGTCTGCTACTACATGCTCAAACATAATAGACCGTAAGCCCACTGTAGCCTGAATGGCATACTGCTTATAATCATTGCCGATTTTGGTACAGTGGGCTGGCGGTATATGCATGATTAAAGTTTCGAAACTTCCTATCAGTTCAAATTAACCAATTCAATTCAAATTAATTTTTTAATTGATTTATTTTGAATTCCAACTTGGCAGAGATATATTTAGTTTCATAAGAGGCATTTTTGTGCCAAGTCTCATAAATATGGATTATTACGTGAGGTACCTGAATTGCTCTTTTTATTTTTATTTTTTTGTAACTTGGCAAATGTTCTAAATTTCATCTTAAATATGTAGTCTACACATAACCATTTGAACGCTACACTCAAATAGTAGAAAGTATACTTTATCCGATGTCGGTTTAAACCGATATAAAAAACAAGAACGCAGCATTCCTTTGTAAACCGACCTCGAACGCGTGCTATCTACAGGGTGAGTCGGGAGGAAAGTGCCAAAGAAATCATAAAAGTTCAATTATTAGTTTTCAATCTACAATAGACTTTCATGTCTCCACGGACTTCCAGACATTTTCTGGCTCGGTTGCGAAGGAAGCGTGTGGCTTGCCTGAGTTCATCTTGTTGTTCCCTTATGTGAGCTGCAGCATTCATAATACGAAGCATTAATGCAACACAATTGTCCACTTTTAATTCGTATACTTCACTCTTCAACCATCCCCACAAACAGAAGTCTAGTGGTGTGAGGTCTGGAGACCTTGCCGGCCAACTAATAGAACCACCGCGACCAATCCATCGTCCTGGAAAGATTCTATTTAAATGCTGCCTAACCAGATTAGCATAATGTGGAGGAGCTCCATCCAGTTGATAATGCAAAGCTTGTCTGATGTTTAAAGCAATATCATCTAATAACGCCTGTAAATCATTTTGCAAAAATAGCAAGTAATTTACTCCTGATAGGTTATTCCCAAAAATAAAAGGACCAATTAAGTAATTATGAACGATACCCCACCAAACATTAACCGAAAAACGTTGTTGAAAATTTGTTTCTGCTGTTGCATGTAGATTTTCGTCAGACCACCTATAAGAGTTACAGGTATTGTTGACGCCGTCTCGAGTAAATGTAGATTCGTCGGTAAGAAGTATACAAAGAACCAAGTTACGATTAGCATTTATCCACCGGCAAAATTGTACGCGTCTAGCATGGCCTCCGGATTGCAGATGCTGTACCCTCTGTATGTGGTATGGGTATAGGCCATGCTCATGTAATGTTCGAGTCACTCTTGTCTGAGGAATTTCAAGTTGGGCGGAAATTCTTCGTGAGCTAGTGCCGCGATTGTATTCCACCAAATCAGGAATGTTTTTAACTTCATCTACTTCTTGTCTAGAAGCACGATTGGATCTGATCTAAGTAAGTTCACCACTATCACACAATTTGTTGAAGACTGTTACAAAACCTGTTCTACATGGAACTCTGTGGCGAGGCAAATCGCTGTCGATATTCTCTAACAGAAGAACGAGCATTCCCATTACAAAAACCATAAACAAACACCATATTTGCATATTCACGATGCGAGTAGATGTGTGACATTGTTTATCACTTTTAAAAACCGTAAACAATGACAATGACAAGTAATTGTTTGACATTTCAAATGTGCTAACCTACTTGATTAAACTTATAAAAAGCAATACTAAATATTCGCTATTTCTTGTTACGAAACATTTGTAGATTGTAGATTGCCTTACTTCACTTCGACCTAAAAGATCTTTTATGATTTACCCTACATCTAGTGGTTATCCAGGATTCCCAGACTTTTTACAAACGAAATATTTAGGACGCTGTAACTCTAAAATAAATAAAAAAAGGATTATAACTTTTTGGTTTTTTAGTCATATATTTGTGCTATACGCTCCCGGAGTTTGGCACTTTCCTCCCGACTCACCTATATAGGCGTGCGTAACTTACTTTTGAAGGCAATACATGCCCTACAGTATTTTAAAAATCGTTAATTATACATGTAATACTGTTTTGCAGAATTATTAACTAATAAATTATAACTGAAAATGGTGAAATGATAGGTAGAGGTATACCGGGTAGCCGGGTGTCAATGTACGCCCAATATTTTGGTTGTTTTTGTATTTAAAATTTGGTTTTTGAGGCACATGAATTAGATAATAGTGGGCTACTTTTCGACTAACAGGAATGAAAATATCACTTCCGGTTGAACCGGAAGTGGCATCAACTATTTTTCTTAAATGGAATGACTATATTTTTTGATGGTTTCTCATTAAGCATAAATTTCTAAGTGCAACAGTTTTTTCAGATGTAAAAAATTCCAAAAAATAAGTGAGATACGAGCAATTTTTTCATTTTTTCAAAATGGCCGTGTCAGATGAATGCAATGTAAGAAAATTACTAAGTAGGCTATGGAAATTATTAGTAAGGTTGTAGACTTGTCTGTAAAGAAGAAAATAGTTGTTTGAATTACTGATAGGTATTAGTATTTTTAGGTTTCTTTTAAAAAACGGAATTTAATTTTCATTTCCGTAGGGGTCCTATGGAAATTTTTTTAATGGAACTGTGCTATTTCTTTTTTATTAATCAGAAATATTTTTTTCGCCATTAACCATTTCTTAACGATATCCGAGTTCCGTCAAAAATTATTGACCTATGATATGGTCGCCCAGTACGCCTAACCAAGCATTGAAGCCAAACTGCTCCTGAAACCTCCCCTGTTTCATAATGTGAGGATTTTCAATTGCCCAATATCGAGTGTTGTTTCGATTAAATAACCCAAGGTTTGTAAATCTCGATTCATCAGTGAACAAAATGTTTTTGATAAAATTTTCATTTCTTAATTGGCGTAACTGTAACCAATTACATAAGGTTATTCTTCGTTGATAATCATTCTCACACAAAAATTGATACAAGTGATATTTATAAGAACGATAGCCATGTTTCTTTAAGATTTTCCTGGCCGATTCTTTGGAAATTGGTAATTCTTGTTCAATTTGTCAACAACATGCACTAAAAATTTCCGTTTCTTCATCCACAATAAATCTTTCTTCAATTTCTATATTAGGTTCAGTTCTAAATTGATGCAGTTTTGTCTAAATCGGATATTATGGTTCTTATATTATCTAGAATTATTTGATTGCATTTTCTTAACTCGTTTTTTACACTACCCCAAATCAATTCTATTGGATTAAATATGCAGTAATATGACGTTAAACGTAACAGACTGTGGCCGAGTGTTTCGCAGATATGGTCTACAACATATTCTTTTTTAAAATTATGTTCTTTAATAATTTTCAATAAATTTTTCTTTACTGAAATTTTTTCAGCAATATTCAAGTGTAATATAACAAGACCTTGATAAATAGTCGGCTATTATATTGTCATCCATTTTTCAGGAGTGCGATGGTTGTCAATTTGACGAGACCATATTTGGCGTTAATAATCTGACTAAAGCCCGAGAGCGAGGGATTTAGTCTTTGATTATTAACGCTAAATGTGGTCGAGGTAAATTGGAGAGCACTCGAGAAAAATTGTGACAACATAATAGCCGCTAACTTATCAAGGTTGAGTTATATTTTATTAGATTATTTCTGAATGAGTTAATAATTGGGGATATAAAAATTTGACGTTTGAAAATAATTGTACGACAGCAGTATGCCTACTTGTTATAAGTTAATAAATTAAATATCAGCGAATATTTTCCGGCAATGCCATGGCAACGGGAAATAACCACTGATATTTCCCGTTGGTACTTTATTTAATAGTCACGAATGATATGGAGTGTTTCCCGTAACGATAACTGAGTTTGGGGGAATAGCTGTTCAGCGAACCATTTTTCAAACAAATCCGCGATCGTATCTTCGTGATAGCCAGCAGAATACTGTTTTACATTTTTGTCTGACAAGAGCAGTGCGTTGGATACGAACCCATTTTTACTTCCGGTACGCAGAATTACAATACGTTTTCCCCTTGAACATGGCGCATTTAAAGTACAAGATATATTAAAAATCGATATATTTTTTTACAAGAAAGTCAAGGGTTGGCTAGTAATATCGTAGGCACCCTGTATAGTTATTAGTAAGTTGACTATTATAAGGCTGTTAATCTTTATATCGCGAATACAATATACAATTATAACATAAATGTATTGAAGTAGGAATGGGGAAATTTTATTACTTTTCATTGTGTTCTCCCACGTATTGAAATCTAATTATGGAAAATAGTTTAGAGTAGGTAATATAGAGAATTTTCAACTTGAAATATTCCAATTTTTGTGAAAAATACCGACTGGAAATCTCTCAGTTTTTCTCCTAATACATATTACTACTTAAATATCCTGGATGTTTAAATCCTCCATACAAAACCGTCATATTTCCGCAAAAATAATATAAATTAAAAACTTAACATTTAGTGGAAAACGTCATAAGATAGACAGGTACTTATTTAAATAATCAACACAATTGTAATGTGGCCACATTTTTGCTAAGGCCTTTGTCATTGCATTTTTCGTTATATCAATAGAAACTGAAGACAAAATCGCTGTAATTAAAAAATTCCTTACAATTCTTAGAACCGACTTATTCAGTTATCAGTATTTAAAGCAAGACCACACGATGTAAGGCATGTAATTATCTCTCCAAGGTATACGCATATCTATTGAATGTGTCATTACGAATTATAGAATTATAACGAGAGCAACCTAAAATTAAAATTAATTAATTAATTTTATTCCATTTAAAAATAATCTGCATACAATGCTAAGCAAATATTTGATTGAAAAGTTTGAAGAGTGAGAGTTAGGTACATCTGCGCACTTGCATGTATTTTTTGACGATTAAAATGATCTTGTTTGTAACATTCAGATTCTTCTTAACTACTTTTCTTGAAATTTGTCCCATTCAATCCAGTACTTATGCGTCTCTCGAATCAGAAAAATACTCCGTCTGGCATGGTTTCCACAAATTACCAATGAATTAAAATTGCAATCATTCTAGATGATGCTATCATGGTTAACGAAAATATCCCAATGTAGAGTTCAAATGTTTTGGTGATACAAGACCGATAATTTTTAAGAATTTTTGATAGTAAGATGACCTTTATTAAATAATAATAATAATAAATAATAAACACCACATAAATTAGACAACCCCCAATTCCAGAAGCCTGTGCAGAAGGGAATTACACATTGAAAAAATGCGGACATACAACCATATCCTCTGACAGTGCCAGTGCCGGAAGCGAGGCTCGAAACCGGTAGCGCGATACAAGTTCGATTAGTCGCGATTGCCACCTTCAACGCGGCTATCGTCTAGGCTTAATGATATAAATGGTAGGATTCATAGTAAGAAATTTTAAAGGTTTCACGAATGCTAAAGCTTCTCTTTAATTCGTTTGTGAGAAGCAAACTAGACTATACTGACGTAGCTTGGAGCCCTCACTATGCCGCTCATATTAGTCAACTGGAAATTCTTCCAAGGAATTTCTAAAATACTTCAGCTTTATCGAAGACAACTTTATCTCTACCTGTTGGAATCACTGAACTCTATTACAGTAAATGGAATGCCAATACCCACAAAAATGTCTACGTACAATTGAATATCGCGCAAGTATGACGGCCACATAGTAGCGCGCAATCGCACTATGAAATACGCCATGGCCGGCCTTATTTTTATTGTGTGTTTCATATTTTTAACTTTTTTTAGAAATCGCATAAATAAATATAACAATTTATTTGCCTTGATAGTTATAAAAACAATCAAAGTTATCGTTATTCCCAAAACAATCATCTTATTTTCAATTTCTTGTAGCAAATATCGAATATGTATGATCATAAGTTCACAAAAAACAGTCATATATTTTCTATCTCTGGGGTCGAAATATGATTTTAAAATTAATAAAAGCTAAAATTCAGGACTGAAAAAAACCTATACTTTTTTTCTACGATCAATCAGTAAATATATGAGTAGGTACTAGTAAATTTTTGTTGAAAAGTAAAATCATGCATTTTATATTCACATGTTTGAATGAACAAATGAAATGAAGAAAAGGTAATAATTAACTATTTTCAAATACATGGTGTGGTATTATTATTTGAATTTCAAGATAACTTAGCTTTTTTGTTTAAGATCAAATGCCTTGATATATAAGTGATAGATTGTTTTACTCGTTTGTTTATAAAAATATGACATACTCATGAGACAATGAATTGTAAAAGAATATGTAAAGGTGTTTACGTAAAACTTCCTTCTCTATTTGCAAGAGAAAATTAAAGTATAATGTCCATTTATATTTTGACTAAAAGTATGTGGTTTCATCCCCGGTAGTAGTGTACATATACCAAATGTTTACTTGCTACATTAAATAATTTTTCTGACAAAGTAACTGAATAACTAAAATTCGTAATATACTTCGTCTGAAACGTGGAAAATCTGATAAAATCTTGTACTGTACTTTTGACAAATACAATGTAAACATGAACCAAGGGAAACAACAATTTTCTTACTTTTTATTAAGTATTTTGCACTGAACTCTATTGCTTTATTTTCCTTGATTTTTTTAACATCGGTCTATTTCCGTTACCAAAGGCAAGAACCAATACCAGGAGACAAGCTACCCTTAAACTGGAAATTTTAGAAGGTGGGTCAAGATTGCTGCGTTTCTCTGAAAGTCACCCATTCAAGCACTAACTGCGGCTCCTCTTGCTTTATATTTAGTATCGCAGTACAATGCCATAAAGACAGAGCTGCGCTCGTCCTTAATTGTTTTGTTATAATAGATTTCAGTGGTATCTTGCCATGGTGTGCAAAAAATATTTAAAAATTTTAATAAATGAAACTTCTGCTTAAAAATAGCAGAACTTGGTTTTTGAATATTACAAAATGTCTCGCTAGTAAAATATATAAATTAAAACAAAGTTTTTAAATAAATTATTACATAATTAAAAATTCAGGAAATTCTCTTTTTATTCACAAAACGCTTTGTTATATGTCAAACATTGTCATTCTGTTTGTATTTCCATAAACATTTGGCACATATTTGCATTATTTTTAACCGACTGCACTAAGCAGGGTAATGTGTTCCTTATTTATATTGCATAATACACAAATAATTGAGATGCCTTGCTGCCGCACTCCATTAACTTACTAGTAATATACTTGAGTGTTCTATTGTCAACTTTACCACGTTGGCTGACTGGACTCATATTTCACAGTTTGAACTTGCTTGTTTCATAAAATTGTAATATTAATTTATAAAAAGTATGATAACCTTATGTGTTTTCAAAAAGATCTTGGAATCAGTATTATTATCCCGAATATGTTGGATACGTATTTATATTAATACTATTTAGGTACTTAACAATTCACAAATAATAAACTTAAAAATCGCAGCAATGAAAAAATGTGAGGTTACAATATTTTGCATCCTGATATCTCGGGAAGTATATACAGCCTATTTTTAAAAAAAAATCGTGTTTAAGTAGGCAAAAGTACTCATTTTAAAAGAAAAAAAAATCCAGAATCGGACTGTCTCTCCAATATTTAAATGGTAGCTTATTTTAATACAACAGACAAAAGTTGAGTAGGAATATTTACTTAAAATATAACAAACCCGGGATTTCGTCCCGGTTTTTACAAAACAGTACCATACAAGTGCGCACCTATTGTCTTAATTAAGATACACACTGTTTATAAGTCACAAAATTATATACAAAATAACCAATATATCTCACAACTTTTCGCAAACGAAAGGATAAAATCACGAAGACCGACTCTGTAATTCGCATTCAATTTAAGACCTACGCTTTACAAACAAATAAAACACAAACTTGCGTCAGCGCATAACTCCCGTACACAGCTGTTTGAGTCAAGCTCCGACATATTTATATTTTTAACCTTAGATTTCCTACTGCGTCGGCGCTTGTCTGTGCATTTTAAATCGCATGATTATCACATTTTGTTTACGCGCATATGCCTATAATGGCGTTCCATTTACTGTAATAGAGTTCAGTGGTTGGAATCTGCAATGTTGAACTTTTGTTCTATTGGGTTGTGTAACAAAATTAATAAACATATCTCTTTTATATACCGGCTCAGTGGCTCAACGCTTACGTGTTAGGCTTGCAACCAAGGAGTTCCGGGTTCGAATCCTGGCAAGAGATTAGATGTTTAGTGGTGTTTTTCATATGTTTTGGTAGCAATGGACTAGACGAGGTTGTGTGAGAGACAACACGTCTAGTTGCTGTGCCACTCCTGAGTTCCAGTCTCGGCCGTGGCAGATGGCAATGTCGTAGGGAATGGTCTTTTTTGAATACCCAACAAAAGGAAAGAACTAAAAAGAGAAAATCAGAAAAAAATATAATTTCTATATACGCAGATAATTATCCGTTACTTGTGGATATCACTGTATAACTTTTGAAGTATTTTACGCAAAATTTAAAGGTGTTTATTCGATTTAAAATAAACAAATGTAATAAAATCATATATTAAAAGAAAAAATCGTGGTACAATTATAAAGTGCGTAAAAATTTACATTAAAATTATTAACTTACGATTTGATGCACTTAAATTTATCAGAGATCCCATTAAATCTAATCTTATCTATAGAAATTTGTATGATGGTTAATTTCAATTAAAAGCGGTTTTCTCTTTTATTAAAAATCAATACCTTACGTATAGTTATCTTCAATTGTTGTTATAGTGTCATATTTGGTAGTTTTTATTTTTATCAGGAAATAAAATAATATACTACTAGTTTTCCTTGAAATTTTATTGTAAACAACTACATATCTTTTTGTTACGATATGAGCAGCGCATTCGAAAATATTTACATATAAGCTATAATGTAAAATAGTCGGTTTTTTGGGTTTTTTCGTATTTTTTTGAATAACGTGTATTTCTGTTTAGCTGTTGATGGTCACATATAGTTAGTTTTTTTATATCAGATAACTTATTTACAACATTTTATTTCTAATAAAAAAATGACAAAGTATTGATTATAATTATACAGGGTGTATTTTATACTAGCGCTAATTCAGGACATTTCAAAGTGAATTTACTCAATTTTTTCAAATAGAACACTCTGTATATTACTGAATTTTTGAATTGGCACATTAATGTGAATAATATCCTATACCTAAAATCGATATTTCCAGAGATATTTTTACTTTTTCATTAAAAACCGTTAAATTATAATACTTTTCATTTCGAATTGATCTAGTAGCCATTATTTTGACATAAAGTGAGAATAAAACAAACATCTTTTTTCGCGTGTAAATATCTAACAACATAAACAAATAGACTTTTATGCAAGTCAGAAATCAATATTTGCAGTTTGTATCTCTCATTGTGTTTGTAGTAGTATACGTATGATCAATTGGTCGTATCATTATTTAAATAAATAATGGAATATCATCCGTAATTTATAATATCTCTTTGCCAATTTAAAGTAGGTATTTAAGAGCAGCGATTGTTTTGGTTAAACTATTTCTTATCTGTTGCAGGTTCTGCAACTGCTGGCCCCCACAGATTCGTCGAAGATAGTGTTCAGAAGTGTCATGTTAACGGCAACAAACTAACAAAATTTTCAGTATAAACAAGTTTATAAATCAAAATCAACATGGCCAACGCAAAATTTTTGGTAGTCTTGGTAGTTGCCCTTTTTATACAAATTGGTAAGTAGTAGTTTATTCTCCAATAGTTTTATGTTACATTGATCAACTAAGCTGCTTATGATTATAAGTAACTAAGTGAATTTTGCATGTTTTGATAAAATCAATGTTAACCTTCTAGTACAATGAAGCCAGACTAGCAATCTAGATTTGAACTAATTTTTTTCTGTATATTTTTGTATTCTGCAAAAAAATGGCTTAGGTCTTTTTAATAACAAACTAGTTGTAAACGTTATGATTATTTCCCGATAATGACAGCTTAGCTGATGAAACTCTGCTATATTTTTTTCTATATCTTATTTATCTAATAGCTCTCAGTATGTCACATTCATATAAGTTTAAAATATATGACACTATGTCTGGTGTACCGCAAGGTTCCAATTTGGGCCCTTTACTTTTTCTCTTATTTATTGATGACTTAGCTAAAATTTTATAGTGTGAAAGGCTTCTGTGTGCTGATGATGTGAAGATGTTTATTTCAATTGATAATTTGCGTGACTGCATAAAACTGCGGCAAAATCCAACACAGCTACAGGCTTGATTAAATGTAAACATGCTTGATTTTTTTATTGCAACCGTATTGCAGAATTTCGTGAATAGGTTCTCAGTAGAAGGTCGAAAAAAAAAAGAATTTTGCCGATAAAAAAAAAATTGAGACCTTGACTTTTCATACATGCCCTAAAGTGCAATTTTATGAACTCTTACCTGCTTGCCTTGCTTATTTACCCTTATTTATCCCATTTAGCGCCGAACCCTTCAACGGAATTAGATCAAAATATAATCTAGTTCCAGATCTAGTTATAATACATAATTCTACCAAATTTTAAGTCAATATCATATACAGTTCCAGAGTAATCGTGCGTAAAGTTTTATGACACTTTAAGCCTATTTCAATAACACAAAAAACGTTACTCTA
The DNA here is from genome assembly GCA_963675555.1 of Leptura quadrifasciata. Classification (NCBI taxonomy): domain Eukaryota; kingdom Metazoa; phylum Arthropoda; class Insecta; order Coleoptera; family Cerambycidae; genus Leptura; species Leptura quadrifasciata. The sequence goes on from OY776679.1 coordinate 2,336,398, forward strand.
CTTCTACTGGACATGGAAGTAATTAACTCAAAATTCAAAATGTGGGCATATTTTTTTTTATTTTCTGGTCCACCATGTAAATAAATGAACTTACATAATTTGAGTGCCAGAAAAATATCAATTCTTGATATAAATGTGTTACAGACCGATTACAACTAATCATTCAAGAATGCGAACAAACTAATTGAAAGACTATTGTAGCTAAATTTAACTAGTTTCTTCCAGCCTTTTTTAAAGAGCAAGGTGTAATTCATTTGTAATCAATGGGATATATAAACAGCTGGTTTGTTTGTCAACAATACCAAGGCCATGAATTATAATTTGCCCATACTTAGCGAGTTCTACGAATCCTCATATCGTTGTATGATGAAATGATTAATATGCCACGATTGATTTTATGTAGTAAACCCATCAGATAGATAAATTATATAATGATAGTTTATCTTGGTTTTAGGCGAGGCGCAAAATTTTTTATATATCAACGAGATTCAACATGGCGAACAATACAACAGCAGTACCACACATATCAACTCGATTTTCGTTTTGTTGTCTTCACTGGTAGGTAACTTTTGTTTTTTTTGTTAAATTAGGTAATCAATGCTAATGAATTTTATATTTTACAATTACAGGATTATTCACTATATACAGGGTGTCTCACCGGGAACTGAATCGATCGATATAGAGAAAAGTACGCATCAGAAAATTTTGAAAATTTAGATAATTACTAATGTCGGTGTGGTCAATCCAACTAAAATAATTACAAGCAGCTGGCACTTTCGCTTTTACCGGAAGTCGATACCAACTTGCTTATTTCAAGTGGAACACCCTATATATTTTACGGTTTTCGAAAAAAGCATAAAATTCTGAGTCGAAAATATGTAGCATATCCTATCCCTAAACCTAGCCGTTTCAAAGATATTTGACATTTTATAGAAAATTTGACAGGTGCAACGGTTCGCAAGAACCGTTGTAACTTTCTTCGTGTAAAAGATCCTCATTTGTTTCTTGTCACATAAAAACAATACAAGGAGAACTACGTTCTACAACTGAAATAAATTCAATAATGTCATGCCAAGTGTTCCGTTTTTCGCGTTACATATTGTCAACTTCAAACCGGTCAAATGGAACACCCTGTATTTTTTTACGTCAAGTTGTGTAAAATTGAAATCCCTTTATCCTGATATTAACATTGTGGGGGTTAAAATGACAATTTTTTGAAATATTTGCGATTTTATTAGAAATTCATGAATTGTTGTAATCATTTCATCAAAATAGCCATGATTAGAAACAATCAGTCATTATCTTATGTCAAAAAATGCCAGAACGTTTAAATTACACCCACGAAAACTTTTTAAATTTGTTTACTATTTATGGAGAATGCGATAAAGTAATATCAAGAACTTGCAGCACATTTGCTACTCGATATCCATAAAAACGCAAAATAACACTGTAACATCCCTATTAATCGAATTGAAGATATGGCATGAACTAAAATAGCAGAGATAAGATCAATTTAAAATATGATTTCATTTTAATTTAATAATTGCTCAAAATTCCGCCCTCGAACGGAAGAACGAATTTAAAAAGTTTTTGTTGGTATAATTTAAACGTGCTGGCATTTTTTGACATAAGATAATGACTGATTGTTTCTAATCATGGCTATTTTGATGAAATGATTACCACAATTCATGAATTTCTAATAAAATCGCAAATATTTCAAAAAGTTGTAACTTTAGCCCCCATAATGCTAATATCAGAAAAAAGGGAATTCAATTTTACACAACTTGACGTAAAAAAATACAGGGTGTTCCATTTGACCTAAACAAGTTATCGCGGTTTGAAGTTGACAAGATGTAACGCGAAAAGCGGAACACTTGGTATGATATTATTGAATTTATTTCAGTTGTAGAACGTAGTTCTCCTTGTGTTCTTTTTACGTAACAAGAAGCAAATGAGGATATTTTACACGAAGAAAGTTATAACGGTTCTTGCAAACCGTTGCACCTGTCAAATTTTCTATAAAATGTCAAATATCTCTGAAACAGCTAGGTTTAGGTATAGGATATGCTACATATTCTCGACTCAGAATTTTATGCTCTTTTCTAAAACCCTAAGATATATAGGGTGTTCCATTTGAAATAAGCAAGTTGGTATGATTTCTGGTATAAACGGAAGTGCCAGCTGCTTGTACTTATTTTAGTTGGATTGGCCACACCGACATTAGCAATTATCTAAATTTTCAAAATTTTCTGATGCGTACTTTTCTCTACATCGATCGATTCAGTTCCCGGTGAGACACCCTGTATATCGACCCACCATTATTTCTGTTATTATTGAAAATAGAAAAATAAGTTTCGTATAAAAGTTGTAGATCTTACCTATATTTTATTGAAACGTGGTAAAAATAACAGTATCATGTAAGGGTCACGTGATACGAAATAAATATATTATTATATTTTTTAAATGGAACACCCTCCCTATATACTACTGCATTTTCGAGAAGTCCTTTTTCTCTTGATTTCAAATATATAATATTGTATAGGTCTATTTTAAATACTTCTTGACATATTTGACATTCAAAACGCAAATGAGCTGCTTTATTGCAAGAAAAGTGAGCCATGCGTGTGAAAACACAAGTGAAACAAAAGTAACAAGGTAGGCCACGAAAATAATTATTTTATTGTTTATTCAATTTTGACATTTCAAACCGTCATTATTAAGCAAGAACCGTAAATAGTTGTTTATTCACAAGTAAAATAAAGAGTTTTTTCTACGACTGCTTTGAAAAATGCTACTAACTACGCACTACTAATTACGCTTGAAAATTAATGATTTCACATGGCGTGTGATAAATCTTTAACACACGCTAACAGTATGTGAAAACGCTTTCACATATTATGAAAAGTGATATTTTCAACATGTAAATTATATTTATTTTATTTATTTATTTATTTATTTACATACACTGCTCAACAGGTAAACCCATTTAGAGAGCAGGACAAATACACAAATTTAGCACTACGTAGCAGTGTGGTACAGGTACAAAACAAACAAAAAAAAAACATATAAAGAAAGAATACAAAAAATACACAATACAAAATACAAAAAAGTACAAAATGAAATTACCAACCAAGGAAAAACAAAGGTTCAAGTAGGGTTAAAGAGTTTTTTAATATCATTGATTGAGCTGTGAAAAATGTCAAACAGTCCACAGTTTTTGTTGTAATTGTTACACATAGTATGGAGAGGAGAGAATTTAAAAACATTAGAATGTGGGATGCCGAGGTTAAAAGTTTGTGAATTTCTGGAATTCAAATTCGGAACGCGGAAATTTAATTGACTTAAAATGTCTTGACAGTGTATATTGCTGTGAACAATATTGTATAAAAATACGAGAGAAAAGTATTCGCGTCTGGTAACCAAAGAATTTATAGAAAATCTAGCTAGGAGTTCTTGCTGCGGGAAGCCAACCTCCGGGTATACTCCATCCGACTTAAACCAGAGCAATTTTATAAATCGTCTCTGCACATTCTCCAAGGCGTCAATGTGAATATTGTAATAGGGATTCCAGACGAGAGATGCATAATCTAGTTTAGACCGGACAAAAGCAAAATAGAGGATCTTTAGTGTACAAATGTTTGAGAAATCTCTGCTCATTCTGATTATGAAGCCCAGAGTTTTAAAAGATTTGGCTACAACATTGTTTACATGCGGTACAAATGTAAGCTCTTTATCGAAGATTACGCCAAGGCCTACAGGGGTATCAGGTCTCTGAAGCACTGCGCCATCTACATTATAGTCGAAAATAACCGGCCTTGCACTAATTGTGTAGGTCATAACATTACATTTTGATACGTTTAGATATAATTTGTTTCGAGTACATCATTTTTCCATTTAAAAATTCTTTATTGTTTGTAGAGTCGAGTACATCAGTTGCATATGCGCTCTAGGCTATCCTGCAGTGTGACGCAGTCCTCCAGAGGTGAGACTGTATTAAATATTTTAAGTTCGCACAACAAACAGGATACTTGAAGACAATTCACGATATCATTTACGAAGATGTTGAATAACAGGAGTCCAAGAATTGATCCCTGCGGAATTGCACCGTATTCGACAGACCGAAACCCACCATAAGCAACATATTGCTTCCTATTTGACAGGTAGGAGTGAAAAAATGAAATGAGTTGAAAAGAGAATCCAAAAATCAGACAATTTCTTTAGCAATATAGTGTGATCCAGTCTGTCGAATGCCTTAGAGGAGTCAGTATATATTACGTCCGTTTGCTTACGCTGGTCAATGGCTTCTGAGATATACTGGGTGATACAAGTTAAATTAGAGGTGGTGGAGCGCCCTTTCATAAAGCCATGTTGATACACCGATAACTGGGCACTAACACTAAAGTAAATAATATCATGTAGTAAGATATATGACTTAATTGTAATTACGTGTAAATAATTAATATGAGGGAATTAACTTCATATTTAATTTATTAAAAAACAGATTTAACAAAACAAGAGAAAACTGTTTATAATAAAATAATACTACATAAGTAATCAATTAAAGAAATTATTCAAAATGACCTCCATTATTTTCAATGCAAAACTCATAGCGTCTTCTTAGGTTTAGGAGAATATTGCAAATAGCGTTATTATGGTTTCTGTTTAAGTTGTTAATTTCTTCTTGTATTAACTAACTATCTAATGGCGCCAAATCAGGTCTATTTGGTGGCCATAAAATGGTCCCAGCATGGCATATCCAAATGGGAAATTGATTATTTAAATGCTCCTGAACTTCTAAAACGCTATGTGGAGTCGCTCCGTCCTGGTGCCAAATCATTCTAGACAATACGTCCATAGAGAATTCTTGAAATAGACGATCTACCTCTGGTAAAATTATTTCGAGATATGTTTGTCGTGTTGGGGGTAAAATTATAAAATATCGGCGTTTTGAAAAATTCCGCACCAAACGTGGATTGATTTTCTACCCAATTGTTTTATTTGCTTGAACCTTCTCTGTCTTTGGTTTTTATTCTCTATTAAGAACTCCCGCCGTGGAAAAACTTGACTCATTTTGTAAGGCCTATATTGATGCTTTTTCAAAGTTCTTTGAATGTTGAAATAACTTTTTTCCATTTCACGACAAGCATTTAATAAACTATTAACCAAATTTTCTAAAACAAATAATAAAATAAGGTATCGATCTATTTTTATAATAAATTATTCTTTTACTTTCAAAATATAACAATATATTTAAATCTTCTTCCTCGTCTGCTGTAATGTTACTTCGTGTTCGCCATTTACATGACGATAAACATTCAAAAACATGTTTACACTAAAAATCGTTCAATTCGGATACAACGCCATATATTCTCTTCTTGCGGAACACTTATTTTTATTACTTTTCACATAAATAGAAAATATTTCGACCTTTTCAGTCTCACTATAACCCATTTTGATTAAATAAATGTTAATAATGATTATTTGAAATGCCAAAATTGAATAAACAATAAAGTACTTATTTTCGTGGCCTACCTAGTGTTTTGACACACATGGCTCACTCTTCTTGCAATAAAGCAGCTCATTTGCATTTTGAATGTCAAATATGTCAAGAAGTATTTAAGATAGACCTATACAATATATATATTTGAAATCAGGAGAAAAAGGGCTTTCAGAAAATGCAATAATATATAGGGTGTTCCATTAAAAAAAACATATATTTATTTCATATCACGCGACCTATACATGATATTGTTTTTGTTATCGCGTTTCAATAAAATACAGTTATAATCCTACAACTGTATGAATTTTTTTTATTTTCAATAATTACAGAGATACAGGGGGGGTCAATATATAGTGAATAACCCTGTATATAGTGTCCTGTGTGCAGTTACTCGACATGCCCGCATAAAACATACTATTTGTTTATTTGAATTAAATAAATACTCTTATTTTTCTTCAAATGCTTTTACTGTCGCTCATGATCGGCACTGAAAGGCTCGGACTGATGAGGGTGGAAGTAAAATTTTTTTTTTTTATTCATGTATAAGATGAGTATGTGTGAAATCATTCTCAAACAGTTAAAAATAAAAACATCGTACCTGAAGCAGATTTTTTATATCTAAAAATAAAACATCTTTTCACTTGACATTATTATCATTAAATCAAGCAGATTATCAAAGTTTTATGAACAATTAGATAGTGCCAAACAAAGAAAACTCGTCTTATGCATTAAAATTAAGATAAAATATGCATACAGGGTGGACCATTAAATAGGCTATAGTTCATGGGTATATTATTTGGACCAAAATATGAGAATATAACCAAACGTGCTCTAGTAATTTGTTGCTGGGGAAAAGATACAGGACGTCAAGGTTGCAATTTTTTTTCTCTCTTTTTGCAATGTCTCAACAACTACCAAATAAATTGCTTCATCGGTAAATAAAATGCCGATCTCTATTTGTGTTTATTGATAACAAATTGGCAAAATTCTACCCTTAGTGGTAGATCCCTTCGAAGTAAATTTTGTACAGGAGTGAAATAATATGCGTGTAAGCCTTTTTTGTGTAATATTCCTAGGACAGATTGGTCACTCACTCGTGTTGCCGCTGATAAGCGACTTGAGCTGACTATTTTATTTTCATCCACATGAACTAAAATTTCTTCTTCTAGGTCTACAGTAACTCGTTTCGGTCGTCCTACATCATTTTTATGGCGAAATGAACCACTTTCTCCCAAACAAATCTGTAAAAATCTTATAATCTGGCTGCATTCTATTTCGATACATTTCATTATATTTCTTAGCTGCAGCACATCCAGAGAAATTTTCTTGCGCGTAAACACAAATCATGTCCCACTCATTTCTCTATCGGAAAAATTTATTATGTCGAGGCATTTCAAATAAAGAGGTAAAGAAACTTCTAAATTTAACGAACACAAGAGAAAAATAAAATGTCAAATTAATAAAATTGTATGTAAATGACAGATCTAAGACATCACCAACCCAACTAGCAATTTGATGTTTTGTAGAAGCTGAAAGAATGTTTATGGAACATTTTTTATAAAACAAGATTGTTGATATAAACATTTATAAAACGTTTATACAACGCTTATACACGCGAAAGGGGCACAGTTTATAAATACAATGTAGTTCTTTAATTTATTTTATTATGGCTTTCACAGGTGTTATAAAATAATTGTGTAAACGTTTACATAGAATTTTAGAAAATGGTAGACGATAATTATAAAGTAGTTTTATAACAAATAATTATAAAACTTAAAGCTGGTTTTGTAATATATCAATTATAAAATTTTATAAGCATTGTGTTATTATCTTCATTGCTACTTTTTTATGTACAGTAACAACAACAGAGGTTATTTATTTTTTAAATGTTTTTGCAGACAATAATAATTCTCAAAATAGTTTTAAAATATTATAAAGGCAGCTAGATTCTGAGACTATATATGGCAGCGGCGGCGTAACTAATAACATATTTAGTGGAACATGAGATAAAAGTTAACTGATCAAGACTTCGTTTCGCCAAGAGCAAAGCGATTTTGGACTGCGAAGGAAATTTTTCTGTGAAATATGTGGTATATATACAATGAAATTTTTGAGGGCCCTAAAAATAACGAATATTTATCAAAATAAAAAAGTAAAGTGGAAATAATTTTTTTGCATTTTATCTTTTTGTGGTGTTGCACCAATTGTGTTTCGCGGATAACATATTTCACAATAATAGATTATTGCTAAAATGCTTATGTCGCAATAATTTTTATTTTTGAACTATTTTTATTTTAAAGTCCAAAATGGCCACTATACAAATAATTCAAACATAATAACATTATGGCGTTCATCTTATAAATCATATTCATAATTATAAAAACACTTATAGAACAAATATATTTTCCGAAGAACTGTTATATATCAATAGACTGATAGAGTCCGACTGAGTGCTTATTAAAGTTTAAGAAAATATATTTGCTCCGAAAGAGCATCTTATAAAACATATAAACAGTAACATGTTTTAATGTTTCACAAAATCTCCATTTGCAATACTTATAGAGCAATACATTCTGAAGCGCTTCTTAGCCGAGTTAAATAAACGGCAAATTTGTATCTCAGGAATCTGTTATTCACTTGTTTCTTAACAGTGGAAATAAATATAATAATTGTGTGTTTGTCTTTAATCCATATATGTAATATTGTGTATCTAGATATATAGTTTTAACTTTAGATATGAGACATCCGTTGATGGACGCATGAACACCTACCCATGTTTTATAAAAATGGTAACGAACATATTATAGTCTTTAAAGACAATGTTTAGTTTATTAATTATTTTATAAGTGTTTTATGACACAATGCGTGCTTCCTTTATATAACAATAATTGTTTGGCAGCTACAGCAGAACACAATATGTTCCCTGAAATAATATCAATCAATCAATCAATCAATCAAAATATACTTTATTGTCCAGAAGAATAATCTTGTTGACAAAGCATAAAAAAAATAAAATTATACATACATAACTTATATAAAATACAAATATATAAAACTATAAACATAAGATCATACAATAAAACAAGCTACAAATCACATTTTTTGGTCAAATATTAAAAACAAAATATATATCTACATCAGAATGTATCATCTAAATATTCCTTTATTTCATAATATGGTTTATCAATAAGTAGATTTTTCACTGCGTTTTTGAAACCCTGATTGGAGACGATGTCCCTAATATGGCTCGGTAAGTGATTATACATTTTAGGACCATTGTAAACCACAGAATCCCGGACAAGTGTAGTTCTTGGGACTGGCAGTGTAATATTACCTACTTGTCGAGTGCTATATGTTGAGGTCGTATAAACATTATTTTTGTACTTATGAATTAAGACTACTGTATTTAATATGAAATATGTGTTATGAAGAATCCTAATAAAATTGTGGTATTATTGTTTAGCTAAACTTTTACTGAATAGTTTTATTAGGCATTCGTCAATTGGCCAATAAGTGCTAGGGGTCATTATTATAAATCAGTTTTGTTCCGTGAGCTAAAACATCTTATAATAATTGAAGTATAAACGTTTATACAACAGCGAAAAACAAATTCTACAAAATGTTTTATAATTTAGCTGTAAGAACATTCTTAACACTTATTTATATGATAATTTAGTTGAGAAGGCTAAATAATCACCTTGGCGGTTTTAATAAAACAAAATAGCTTTTGCGGAACAGTAATGCAATAGTAATAAATTAAAATTATCCTATCATTTTAAACGTATAGAACAACTTTGTTAGTTGGGGAAGCACTCTTTTCAATAAATATAATTTATTCTTTTCAAATCGAGTGACATACATGTAACTCCTGAGAGTTCTGAACGTATCGACATAATTTTATGAGGATAGTATTTTTCTTTCCTTAAAAACCGCAGAACAAATGATTTACTTACATTATTGTCAGCAGCAAATTGTCTAATTTTACATTTTCAAAATTAATTTTCTCAGTAATTATTGCCCCAAATTTAAATTTTACTGGTGAATAGAGAATCAAAATACCTTTCGAACGAGGTGAGGTACGACCCCTTCCTAATTAAAAATTTTCAGGGGTGAACATGGAAGTTCGGAAAACCTCCCTGAATAGTCCTGAGGATGATTTAAAACAAATCAAAACGTCGGTTATATCAGAAATTGGATTTTCATAAGTTCCTGGCCTATCCCCATTAAAAACAACCCCCTATATTATTGAGATATTATAAATGGTTAAAAAAACCCTTTCTTCATTTTATTCCTTTTTGTAGGTTAAATTGTCAAAATTTGTTTGAAATATCCAGTATTATTAGGAATTTAATTGGTATGGTATTTTTCCGATGCAATTACTAGAATAAGGAAATAGCTCATTATTATGTAGAATTTATAGAGATCTATTTATCAGCGGATAGAAAACCTGATAATATATTTCGGGAGAAATATACAAAACAAATTTAAAATGATAGTGTTTTGTAGAAACTGCTTATTACAAGCAATTTAATTTAAGACTAGTATAGTGAAAATATGGCACAACTGGGTGGTGGTTGGACTTCTTAAGCTTAAAGTTACCCATAATTGGAATATATCATAAACTTAACGGATCCCTCGGAATGTTTCCATGACACCAGGCAGTTAAAATAGGCTGAGTAAACTATAAATCCTTTTGCCTTTTGTACAGGTACCTAACACGTGATATCTTGAGAATGTCGGATAAAATTATCTGTGATTTTAGCTATCTAAAACTATTATATAAATATGATGTGATAGCTAATGTTTGGCTTTGAGTAAAGTATAGAAAGTAGTTTAGAAATCCAACTGATTGGATTGAATTTTAGCGAAATTTTAAAGAAAGTTTTTAATTTTTTAAATATTTTAAAACCAAGCCATGAAATTAAAGTACCTCTCAAATATAGTTCACCCTGAACCTAATTAAAAGTTGCAGATAGTTTAGAAAATTAAAAGTAAAAATTGTAGAACTTTCAGCATGAACATACTCCGTGAAAGAAAGATATTCTTAAAAATTTATTGCCCATTTTGTTTGTAACACCGTTTTAAGAAGTTTTTGTTAGATTTGTCATTTTAGACAGCTTGTGTTATAACTTTCAAAAATTGAAATAAATGATGATGATGTTTGACTGTACTGTATTTTTGTTTATACCTACCCTTAATGTTTAATTTGTTAATACAGGGTGTCTCACCGGGAACTGAATCGATCGATATAGAGAAAAGTAAGCATCAGAAAATTTTGAAAATTTAGACAATTACTAACGTCGGTGTGGCCAATCCAACTAAAATAATTACAAGCAGCTGACACTTCTGCTTATACCGGAAGTCGATAACAACTTGCTTATTTCAAATGGAACACCTTATATATGTTAGGATTTTCGAAAAGAGCATACAATTCTGAGTCGAAAATATGTAGCATATCCTATACCTAAACCTAGCCGTTTCAGAGATATTTGACATTTTATAGAAAATTTGACAGATGCAACGGTTTGTAAGAACCGTTATAACTTTCTTCGTGTAAAGATCTTCATTTGCTTCTTGTCACATAACAAGAACACAAGGAGAACTACGTTCTGCAACTGAAATAAATTCAATAATATCATAACAAGTGTTCCGTTTTTCATGAATTGTTGTAATCATTTCATCAAAATAGCCATGATTAGAAACAATCAGTCATTATCTTATGTCAAAAAATGCCAACACGTTTAAATTACACCCAAGAAGACTTTTTAAATTTGTTTATTATTTATGGAGAATGTGATAAAGTAATATCAAGAACTTGCAGCACATTTGCTACTCGATATCCACAAAAACGCAAAATAACACTAACACTGTAACATGCGTATTAATCGAATTGAAGATATGGCATGAACTAAAATAGCAGAGATAAGATCAATTTAAAATATGATTTCATTTTAATTTAATAATTGCTCAAAATTCCGCCCTCGAACCTCAACACATTTTTCGCACCTTCGGATTAGTTCCTCATGGGTATCTCTTCTAATTGAATCCTGTGATATGTTTTGAAATGCATTTCTTACTCTTTCCACACAATCTTCAATGGTTGTTAATGGGTTCTCATAAACTTTATTTTTAATAGTTTCCCAAATGAAATAATCCAGAACTGATAATTCGGGCGTGCGAGGAGGTCCATTATTGGCAATCCATTGATCATAAAAAGCTTCTTGTAAATAATTATTAATTAAAGATGCGTTATGTGGGGGAGCACCGTCATGCTGATAAAAAATGTTTCTATGTTCGGCGAGAGGTAAATTTTCTAAATAGTTATTATCCAAATTTTGTAAGATATTCAGATATCTTTCACCTAAAAAAAAAACAAAAATTTACCTATACATATTAGCTGAAGAGAAAATTTAATTTACCGTTTAAATTTTCCTGATAAAATTGTAATGCCACCACTCTATCGTTTCTTATGGCACAGTAAACATTGAATTGCCAACTTTCCTGAAATTTTCGCACTCTGAACATATGAGGATTTGAGTCACTCCAATAATGCGAATTGTGTCTATTAAAAAGTCCATTTTTAGTAAATTTTGCTCCATCTGTTCATATAATATTTCCCAAATAAGAATCGTGACCCTCAGACTTTATTAGAATAAACTCACAAAAATTCTGTCTTCTTAGGAAATCTGTTTCTTTTAATCCTTGAACCATATGGAATGAAAACGGGTGAAACTTAATTGAATCCTTGCATAGTCCCGATTCCAGAGCAGCTTGTCTTAATGACATCCTTGGAAATGCTTGAAAATATCACAGAATGACTATTTCAATGTTTTCGTCATCAACAATAGGCTTTCTTCTTTACAATTTTGCCTTGACAGAGCCATAATTGTTAAAATTTTCCAGTATGCGTTTTACAGTGTTTGGTGATGGTTTCCGTTTTCTGGATATCGAGTAGCAAATGTGCTGCAAGTTCTTGATATTAGTTTATCACATTCTTCATAAATAATAAACAAATTTAAAAAGTTTTCGTTGGTACAATTTAAACGTGCTGGCATTTTTTGACATAAGATAATGACTGATTGTTTCTAATCATGGCTATTTTGATGAAATGATTACAACAATTCATGCATTTCTAGTAAAATCGCAAATATTTCAAAAAGTTGTAGCTTTAACCCCCGCAATGCTTATATCAGAAAAAATGGAATTCAATTTTACACAACATGACGTAAAAAAATACAGGGTGTTCCATTTGACCTAAACAAGTTTTCGCGGTTTGAAGTTGACAAAATGTAACGCGAAAAACGGTATGGTATTATTGAATTTATTTCAGTTGTAGAACATAGTTCTCCTTGTGTTCTTTTTACGTGACAAGAAGCAAATGAGGATCTTTTACACGAAGAAAGTTATAACGGTTCTTGCAAACCATTGCACCTGTCAAATTTTCTATAAAATGTCAAATATCTCTGAAACGGCTAGGTTTAGGTATAGGATATGCTACATATTTTCGACTCAAAATTTTATGATCTTTTCGAAAACCCTAAAATATATAGGGTGTTCCATTTGAAATAAGCAAGTTGGTATCGACTTACGGTATAAGTGGAAGTGCCAGCTGCTTGTAATTATTTTAGTAGAATTAGCCACACCGACATTAGTAATTATCTAAATTTTCAAAATTTTCTGATGCGTACTTTTCTCTATATCGATCGATTCAGTTCCCGGTGAGACACCCTGTATATTGGCAAGGGAAATATAAATTAAATTGTTCTGATGTTGTGTTTTAATAAAGTTATAATGTTGACTTTTTGTTTTCCTTTTTTTACTGAAGTGTTTCCATCTAAGCGATTCTGGGCCTAATTTTTTAGAACGAAATCCCCAACCCAAGCATTTTACATAAGTCAGAAAAATACCCTGTACGTATGGCAAGAATAATTCAAAATTTTGTTTTCTGTTTCAGATTATCGGCCATTGTTTGCAGTATCTTCCGGCATTGTTTCTAAACAACAGATAAACCACATATGTTAGTATTAATTATTTATAATAATAATCTTTATTTTGGTCAGTGTATTTTCCAAAATTTACTTATACATACGTGTCCGTGTCAATGTAATATTGTACAATATAGTATTAAATTCACTATTTTTATATTGTATATAGTTTAATAAAAGTTTTATATGAAACGGTTGCAGTAAGTGTACTTAATCAATAACACTAATAAACTACAGGCCAGTATGATTAGAGTATTTTAAAAAAGTGAGAGTTGAACTCGTGTAGTGAGACTTTCGTACTGTAATCCGTAGTAGGCATAGTAACTATAATCGAATATATCGAAAGAATACCTAGACTAACGAACTGGAGTGTTTATAAAGAACACTTAGAGATGGAGGGTGAGGTGTAACACATTCCATCTATACAATGGAGAGCCTGTCAACTACAAAACGTCATGACTTCGTGTTATGAAAGAGTCTATTCCGCCAACAAAGAAAAGGATGTACCCTAGTGGATAGGGAACTCAGTCGTCTCAGGGCTGAGACTAGAAAAGCTTTTAATGGAGCCATTCTAGAAAAAAGCCCTTGCAGAATACAACAAAGAATTGAGAAGGTCTGAAAGAAGATCATGGTGACGGTTCTGTGATGGGATAGACGAACTAGCCCCAGCAGTCCGCCTGCAAAGAGTTCTTGCAAAAGACCACTCAAATGGAATAGGGCTACTCAAAAAGACCGATGGAGAATATGTAGAGAGGCAGCAGGACAATATAAGAGTGCTTTTAGCTACTCGCTTCCCGGGCTCTCGCATAAATCAAGGTTAATATTCGGATGAGGATGCAAACTGTTCTACCAAAGAATGAAAAAGCCTAGTGGGGAAAATATTCACGCCCAACAGAATTAAATAGGCGGTACCTACCTTCAAACCCTTTAAATCACCGGACAGAGATGGCATTTTCCCTGCCTTACTTCAACGTGGAATTTAGGAGCTTATCCCATGCTTGAGAAGTATATTCATAGCAACCTATACACTTGAGTATATTCCCCAAGCTTGGGGAGAAGTTAAGATGACGTTTATTCCAAAAATAGGCAGACGTCTACCAGACGAGCCTAAAACCTAAACCCATTAGCTTAACCTCATTTCTCTAATGGAGAAATTTTTAGAACAACATATCATAAGCGAAATCCTTAAAGGAACACTATTTCACTCCAAACAATTTGCCTATCAACCTGGCAAATCAACATTAAATGCTCTACATTGCCTGGTTCAGGGACATTTATAGCTAAGGAAGTGGCTATGTGTGCTTTCGTAAACATAGAGCGCGTTTTTGATAACTTCTCCTATGAAACCATACACTTTGTATGAAACCATACACTTTGTATGGTTTCATAGGCCGCTGAAAAAAGGGGAATGCAGTCCCCTGCAATCAATGGATACAATCATGCTAAAAAGCAGATTAATTACTACAAGTGTGGGGAAGGAGTCGGCCACGGTGACTACAGTCAAGGGTTATCTACAAGGTGGAGTCCTATAACCCTTGCGTTGGTCAATGGTGGCCGATGATCTCCTGCACAAAATGAGTAATTCTGGTTTCAACGTCCAGGGCTATGCAGATGACCTGGTCGTGACGGTGAGACACAGGCATGAGTTTATCATCTCAAACTTCATGCAAATTGCCTTAAGCATAATCTCCAAATGGTGCCCGTCAGAGGGGTTTAATGTCAATCAGAGCAAAACAGTTAGTGGTCCGTGGAAACTCAATCTCACAACTCCTATGCTGAATGGATCGATGCTGAACTTTTCCAGTGACGTCAAGTATCTAGGAATAATCCTGGATCAAAAACTTATCTGGAACTCGCATTTGGAAAGGACACTTACCAAAGCAACAGGGGCTATCTGGGCGTGCCGTAGACTGTTTGGTAAGATCTGGCAATGACACATTAGTCCTATCTTTCGGTTGTCAGATTTATGGTAACCTACGCATCATGTGTATGGTGGCCAAAAATAGCGGAAAAATTAGCACAAGGAAAATTGCAGAAATTGCAACGCCTTGCCTGTTTAGGAACTACAGCAGCTATGGAGGCATGCTTGACCTTTGCATTTGCATATGAGGAAGGAGCCAGCTCTTAGTGCCTTGAGACTGCAGCAGACCTGCATTTAAACCAGGCAATCTGGTTGGTCACTTAAGGATTTTGGAGATTAGTCCATTTTGAGTCCATGACCAAACCCACTGACTTAATGCCAAACAAACTGAACTTTGACTGTCCTTTGGGGTGTTGATTGAACGCCGTCAGACGAGCAGGATAGAGGCACTGTGATTGGAGCAATTGTATACTCATCTGGTATACAGAGTTCGCACTTGCGAACAAACTTTCGTTAAGAGTGGAATTGTCTACAAAGTTGACTTATTAACAATTATTTTACTCCCGAAAACTGTATCTATGACACCGGCCTTATATTTTAGTTTAGAATTTAATCCAACGCGGAAAACTGAAGATTGTATTTGCCCTGGGGAAAGCATAATATAATGTCGAAACGTTGGTTATTTAAAAAAATTACTTCCTATCAGCAATCATAAAAACAGGTCATTAAACCTAACTTTACTTTAAATATTAAAATAACAGAATATTCTCTATAAGTGTTGTCAATGTTTCTTTCAAAATTTTCGGCACGCCATAATAAAAATGAATAGTTTTAATGAACATGTTACTAAAACATGATAAGAAACCGTTTAAAATTCTTACCTTTAACTTAGATCTTTCAAAACGATATTTTACTTGCCTGGATCTTTGTTTGGGGCGTCGATTCCAGAGCTACCTGTGTAATGACAAACTGTATCTACGTATGAAAATTAATTTTTAGTTTCGGAGATCAGCCGCTATGATAGACAGATGGGCCGATAAGATTCCAAATTTCACATTTGTATATGAAACTTTTATTAATTAATAATTATGATTAATGAAATTTTTTGTTAGACAAAAATGAACGATGGTTGTATATGAAAGAATTAACTGCAATAATATATATAATGAATTGTTATCGGAGTCAACTTGTTATCTGTGTTGATCGATTAGAATTTTTAATGACTGTGCCTGTGCAAGAAGGTTTACCATAGATAGCAGAGCCTGAGTGATTATTACGTTAACATATAGAAAATTTATACTGTAAAGTAGGTTTTATTAAGGTTTGAGAATATATTATTTAATTACCTTTTTGTACCTTTACAAATGTAAAACATCATCTAGATAAAGAGTCCATATTATGTATTACCTAATACGTTTTTGTTATCAAACAAATTATTTTTGAAATTCAATACGAGATTCTCAAGTTAGGTGAATCTATTTCTAGGTAAGATCAAATAGCAGAAAATACAAATATATGGTAGTTACAGGTTATGTAACCCTCACAGGGGCTCATTATTTTTGCCGCCACACTCACATAGTTTTGTGTGTAAAAGATTTTGAGGACTCAGCACATGTTTCTTTTACACAGAAACACCGTGTCAGTTGAAGAATCGATTCAAATGCACGTGGAAGGGTACACAGGGAAGTAGGTATAATATAATACCGTTCTCCATCAAATTTCAGTTGGCAAATTAGGGTGTTGCTGATCAACACAACGCCATTCCGTAACCTGGTAATGTGCTCTAAGAATATAAGGTGACAGGGATTCTTTGGAAGGGTGTTAATTTTCATTCGTTTTGTATGTATTGCTGAAGCGGTAGCAGTAGGTTAGACTGCGATTGTACGAGAGACAATACGTCTAGTCGCTCTCTTTTCCTGAGTTCGAGTTCCAGCTTCGGCAGCTACCGATGTCGTAGGAAAGGGTTATGTATTTGTCTGTGTGTGAATGTGTCCTGGATGAATGACAAAATAGTCAATGCCAAACCCAAATACCATAAAGGCTATAAAAAACTACCGAACTCAACAGTATTTATAATTTTTGCTTTTCTCACGTATATGCGAAGAGGTAACTTTCATCCCATTTATTAGCAGGCTCTCATTTGCGCGAATAACAACCAGTAATATTTTGTATATTCTATTTTTCAAGTATTATGTACATTCATGTTGATATAATACCTATTATGCTTTTTATAAATATCTCAACTGCTTTTTTTACTAATTATTTTGTTAATTTAAGATTAGATTAGAAAAAAAATAGTGGTAGACTGTAATATTTCAGACTAACACATTACTACGGCTGCAAAAGCCAAAAGTTCTTACAGATTTCTACATCGATCAAATAGTTAAACTCAAGGCATCCACCAACAGGTGGCGGCGGCGGCGGGATTGTTCATTCTAATATTTAGAACAAATGTTGATTGAAATAATTATAATAGACATATTATTATGTACTATTTATATACTGCAAGTTGTTGAAAATGATTCTTAAATCTCTTCCCAATAAAACATGTATGGAGACTGTCTGGGCTTAAAACTAATATAGACAACCACATTCGCACTGATTCTTACATAGTGTTGCCTATGATAATAAACGAATTGCAATGCAATGAAATGCAATATAAAGCCCCTGAAAGTAGGCAGTCTTATATACATAGTTATATACAGCGCGTTCAATAAAAATTTTGTCATTTAATATTTTGAACCTTATGTGCATTACACATAAAAACCAAAATTAAATGGCTAAACAGTCGTTCTATAGTTCATATAAATTCATATTTATATGGAATATTTAAAGCTTTTCATTTACATACAATGAATTCTTCATCTATTTAGAACATCGTGTAGTACTTAGAAATATTTAAATATTATGAGCAGGTCCGTATTTCAACAAAATGTAGAGCTATAATTTCATACTCCTAAATTCGACCTAAACTGCCCGAGGTTCAATTTGTTTAGAGTTTCCTCCGCAATATACATTTTTCAACTTGCAGTGCTGTAATGTGTGATCGCATAAATAGCACCTCTTCGTCAATTTTTTTTTATGGCTTAGGGTCAGAGACCATGCAGCCAGTCACACTATGTTAAAATGATCTAACCTAAATAAAATGGATCTTCTTCAAATTCATTTATTAGAAAATGCTTCGTTACAATTACTGCACAGCAGGGTGTTGTCTCCTCTTGTTGAAACCAAGTCAAATGCAGTTATTTGCACAAAAAACTGGACTTTTGAAAACTTACCCCAGTAATCAATGTTCTGTCAACTCATATCAATAAATGTATTTATTAAGAAAGATAGAAGATTTGTCAATAAATCATAAAACTTTCATGTCCATCCAGCTGGACAAATTCTTTTATTTCATAATTTAGGTGACTTTTTAAAAACTTGGTTCTATTTTTCAACCATCATTAATATACTATTAAATCGGACAAAAGATTTTACTGTTGGAACCAGTTCACGATAGGCCCCTGTTAGACGTACTAACTATTTCCCCTCTCCTGCCCCCCCGGAACACCCCCCTTTTTGGGGCAATATCGCTTAAAAATCAGTATGTGTAAAAGACGCCTGTAATGAACTGGTTCCAACAGTAAAATATTTCGTCCGATTTAAAACGGTATTTACACTCCCTGACGACTGGCCTAAAAATAATTACCAAAGTAATTAATCACTTTCAAAAAAGAGGTATATCAATAATCAATAAATGTGTTCGCCTCACGTTGGTCTTTTTAACAGCATTTTCCAAACTTATTAATGAATTCTGCGTAAGGAAAAATGCAAACAACACAATTTCCATACTACCAAAAATCAACTCGTCTCATTCATGAATCATAATAGCAGAAAATTACTATTATATGAGTTATTTGAGATTCCCATATTACAAACTGTTTGAATTCATCTTCAAGTTCTTGTGAATTGCAGCTCGACTGAGGAAGCAAACGTAAAACTACAGTACAAATCGTCACGTGGTGCCAGTCTGTCTGTCCTATTATTGAACGCTCTACTCTGGAATCTAGGGCAGTGAAATTGTGGAAATGACACGCATCAGGAAGTAAACAAATAATGAAGTAGCCTTATGAACGTTGAAGTGCGTTTCATAATATTTGCATCTATATAGTATATTAAAAATTATTTTCGAGTGTAAAAAAAGAATTCTGTGTAACCGTTAGAAATACATTTATTTAGTACAGGTATTTTTAATATTTTACAAAACAGTGAATTATGTAATACTCAAAAAAGTGGACAAGCGTCCTAAAATTTACAGATCCTTTGATTGTGTTTTTGTTGATTTCCCGATAACATGTTAGGGATTGCTATGATCAGTCCTTGCCTTGGAAGGTGAAAAACAATGTTAATTGTTTGTAAATTTTATTAATAGCATCTATGATAAATAAATGATAAATAGGTAGGTTGACGTTAGAAATATTTGATGACAGCTACACATTTAGCATATAAATTATAATGCTTAGCATTTTAATATTGTATAACATCAACTTGTTAATTTGTTGATTTTACTGTATTACTTACTTACGCATATTGATTATGTTTTGTTTTTCATTGCGTACCCCTTTTGTATCTCCAATCTTTCGTTAACTTTGGCTTTTTGGTATTGTCTATATACTGTTCTTGATTTTTAATCATATATAAGTGTATACTTATGGTTAATATATGTTAATTCCGTCCGTGTAGTTAATTTGAAGTAGTGATTGCATTTGTTTGTCCAAAATTACGGAACTGAAACCTCAACGTTTCTTCTAGGTAGTAGGGCAACGGGCAACAATCAAATAATTAAAAATGACAACCCCAAATAATGATAAAACCCAAATAATGATGCTCTAGAGAATTGATATAAAAAGAGTTGCAGTGTTTGACTTTATTGGAAAGGCAACAATTCGAAGACCTTTTCACGTTTTGTGACCCTGTTCGCGACGGCCCTAGTATTCGATATGTCACCAAAAAAGATCTCTTAACATTCTTATGTAAGTTGGGACAAGGGTTGTCTGATTCCTTCTTGACAGTCATTTACAAGTATTCTAGTTGCCAATCAGTGAGCCTGGCAATTTCCATAGTTCGGAGATCTCGTAAGCTGCGAGATTCGTGAATAATAATTTAGGCCTACGCAGTATCGGAAGGGAAGAGTTCAACATGCGACGTGCACTAGGATTTGCCAACAGTTCGGGCAAACGAGGAGCAGCAGTAGGCAGCTTTCAGTGAGAACCTGAAGATGGCAGATGAGATTCTGCCGAAACGTCGTGCGGACAACCGTTACTCCTGGAGGAGTCGACCATCGACGCGGGAGAGCACCCGGAAGTACAATAACACTTCATTTAACACCCGCGAAAACCTAAAATACAACAACTACTTTAAAATAATATACAAATTATGTTACATACAAAGTATATTATATGCTTATAAGTAACTTTAAATTTCTTTATATTTTATATTGGTAATCTATAATTTTAGAGAAGTTTAATCGTAAATCCCCGTACTATGACAATTCTTGAGTAAAATACACCTGCTTGACTCACAAATGGCCAATTTGATATCTTATAGTACGACAGGTGTATAAAATGCTTTACTGATACCTAATGACCAACTACAGGAATTAAGAAGATACTGAATTGTTTTAGAGCTAATAATTTCAAAAACAATTTTTAACGATAAATGCGCTTACCGTGACGACTGCAATTAGATGCTAGTTTAAGTTTATACAACCATTAGAATTATGCAATAATGAGTTTCGAGCTGTCAATTAATGTGTCTCTAACAAGCCATAATATTTGGTAATTCTATTACGATTTTATCCACACGATGATTCACTGTGAGGCGAAGGCCATAGAGGTCATTTCCCGGTAATATACTGGATAATTCTAGTATTTTGTTAGTTCCTCGGATTTTATTTGTATAAAAAATATTTTAAAAAAATCTTGAGGCATCAATAATATTTTCTTTCTATTTCACTCATCTGACTAATATTTCGTCCATATTATCTGAGTGACGTCGCGCATGGAATGTCCTATGGTCAGTATCACGATATTATTATCCAATTCATAAAATAATTATTTCATTAGGTGTACGCATGCCATAATTATGAATGAATAATAAATAGACTATTAATACACAAAATTGGTATCGTTCGTAATATAACAATAACATATCTGGCAATTATTTCAACAAAGAATGTTTAAACAAATTCATCATCACAGCGTAGCATAATATGCTGACTTGCCAAATGTTTAGTTATGTTCAGTAATTGAAAATGGATATACTTGGATATAAAGATGTTCGTTTTTGGAAATAACCATATACTGCTAGCTTCCTATATCTCCTTTGCAGTAAAATTAGGCCAAGATTTAGCGTACCGCGAACCTTCTACTCTTGCGTCAAAATTTTGACGGTGTGTTTTCATGGTTCGTGTATGCGTATTATCCATAGACTTAATACAAATAGACCCCAAGATACCATATACGTTTTCTTAAAAGCCTATCTCCGAAGTATACGCATACCTTTCTAGCTTTGTCGCCTCTCTATAGAATGTAAGGCATATCTTATGGCTTTGTTTGAGATTATCTTCAGCTGAAACGTTTTTAGACGTACCATCTAATTGAAAATTAACTGTCTGTGACTGGTCCCTGTTACTATAAGAAATTACGGAAAACAATTTGCATACCCTTGATTAACACTGATATTTTAAGACGCTTAACTGTTGGTTTGCGGTGCAACGCCTAAAAGTAGTTATAACGTATGATTCCATAAGTAAGTAGGTGTCCCAAGCTTTGACAGACCTAATATGAACCATGTGCAATACCTTATTCCACTATTAAATAAACAAAGTGAGTTTAATTAGAAATGATAACGTAATAGAAAAAGATAGATGCTATATAATCCAAAAGAGAGACATGTCTATAAGCAGCTGATATTGTAAAAGGAGGAGGAGTAATGAGAGACTCGTCTCAGGAATATGACTCGTCTTGGAGTCTATTACTTTTAAGTCTATGGTATTATCAAATTACAGATGTGACAAGATTACTCTGATATACATTATTAAAAGTTCATTAGCACTAATTGCAAGTTTCATAGGCTTGTAATACGCCTCTGAAGATGTAGACTTTCCAATACGGTATTCATTTATGGTTACAAATAGTAAATAGTTTATGCTATAACAGACATTCTAAGATTGTTTTTATTAATTTTATATTCGACGAAAATGATAATACGCATCCTAATTTAACCATCTGTCAAAGATCATCAAAGTTATCGAATACGCTAGAGTCTTGACGTAACAACATATTATAAACTAGCAGTATTGGTCTAATAAGTATATGGACTAACTCCTGATAGAAACACAATAAATGATGATTCTTTCAAGCGTCTCGTTTGAATTTTACGTAGTATTAAAAACAAATATTTCGTTTGTCGCGAGGTTTTTTAAATTCAGCAAGAGATGGGATTGCAGTGATAAATCCCAGAGACTTTCTGCATACATTTCGTATTTTGTACTGTAAACATCTAATGAAACATTCTCAAACAATCTAAGGCATCCGAAAGATATAATATTGGTAATATATCATACTTGTGTATCTTGTCTATCTTGCCTTGTACAATACATACAAATCTTGACTCGTCTGCTTTGTGGACAATAAATGCTAATCTAGAATTTGTTATTATTGGTGTACTGTCGCGAGCAGAAAAAATAGGACAACTTTTTTTTTCTAATGTAAATCTGTCTCTATTTGAATATTTAATGAGTAGGCGAAATAAAACAGATATCACTTTTAATTTATTTTTTATTTTAATGCTGTCGATATTGCTGTAGTAAATGATGGATGGTTAATGAGACAAATTGCACTAGGTTATAACATTAACAAAAATTTGGTGTGTAACATTTTAAAAAAGTGGAGAATAAACGGTACGATTAGTAGAAATCCTGGATCAAAGGACAAAGGATATCCTACTTAACAAGAAACTAACTATTAAGATTTCGTTATTGCACCATTTCTATTTATAACTTCTATAAGTCTGTTTGGCATAGAATTAAATAAGCTTATACAATAATCATTAGTAATAATAATTTCTCATTCATTATATACTATTTCCAGTAATTCTTCGGCATTCCGTGGTCTCACATTTCGTTTTTGGATACTTCTTACGAGTAGCCCCATACTTCTTCCACAGGGTTAAGATCTGGACTATGACTGGGCTAGTTAAGAACATTGATGTTGTTATCTAGAAACCAGTTAGTTACGGTATGAGCAGTATGAACGGAACAATTGTCTTTTTGAAATATGAACTCATTATTAGGAAATAATTGTGGCACAGAAGGGAGCATAATATTGTCTAAAATCCTAATATACGTTTCACTATTAAATCGTTCCTCAATATGCCACAAAACACCAGGACTACGTGCCGATATCCAAGCCCACGTATTGATGGAAAATCGACCACTTTTATCATTGTTAGATATATATTTCTCATCAAATCGAGTATTCAGAGGGCGGTAAACACGAATACGACCGCTGTGTGTTGACTGGAAAGTTTTCTCGTCTGTAAAAATTACATTGTTCCAAAAATTTACATCATGCGCTAAAAATTCAAGCGCAAATCCTACTCGAGCTTCTTTACGTTCAGCGTTAAGTAAGTATTTCTGTGCTGCTGCATTACAGTGTAGCTCCGATTCTCTTACTCGCCGGCGACCAGGTGCCCGATTCTCGAAACTAGACGAACCCAATTCGTGCACGAATGGCGTTGAAATTAGCATACGAACGTACTTTTTCTATTCTCGAACTGTCGACTAACACATCAACGAACAGATTCGTGCACGGGAAGTACTCGATCGGTGTTTTGGGTAGCGAAAAGAGTATTCGCATGTCAACATAACCTTTAAGTCAAACAGCTTTATTTTGGTTGAAAATTGTGTTAGTGTTCTAATGGCCGCCTTGGATGAGCTGAATCTTTTAATAGTATTTAATAACTTGGAAGAAATGGAACCAGCAGCAGAAGTCAGAAGGGAATATAATAAGACATGTTTATTTTCTTACGCGGCGGCATTGGTGCACAATCTCCTATTTACAAAGGATATTTTTGGTGAGCAATTCCTCCAAAACGCAAAAATAAAATTCCAAAACCACCTACAACCAAACAGTCATCCTTGTGCAAACCGTAAAAAAACAACAAACGATAACACCATGATGACACATTTTAAACTTCGAGTAATTTGACTTTGACACTTCTCCACTGTTGCATCACGAACGCAACGAAAAGTTCCCATACTTATACGGTCTGCTATTGGTCGACATATATCTATGTATGAACCAAGATACGATACACGTTATACGGTCGACGAATTGTTCGCCTTGTGTACCGCTTTTCGATTATCACTGGAGAACTTGATTTTTATAAAAACTGCGTTCGCATGCGAACCAGACTGCACTAGTTGGTTCCTGCACAATCAATTCATTCGGAGTTCCAGAATTGGGCCCCAGTACTACTCGTCCTGGAAAATTCGTTCCTTCAGCAGCCTGAATAACTGAGTAAAATGAATTTTCTACTAAAGAATTTACCAATTGCAAATCTTGTTGTTGAGTTGATATCCTTAGTCGCCCTGATCCAGGATTTCTACTAATCTTACCGTTTATTCTCCACTTTCTTAAAATGTTACACACCGAATTTTTGTCAATATTATAAGGCAGTGCAATTTGTCTCATTGACCATCCATCTTCTGCTTTAGCAATAACTCCAGATTTAACTAAATCGCTTATATGAGGTATATTAGTTTTTACACACTTGCAATAAATTATGACAACTAACTGACAATGTCAAAAAAATTAAAGTTAGATGTACACAACTAGATTTTAGCAAAATACCGTTATAAGACTTGTCCTATTTTTTTTGCTCACGACCGTACACCATAATTACTGATATAAAACTTGTCTTAGAACTCGACAACATCAACATACAACAGTGACAATCTGTCAAATTTGTTGATAACTGTATACATTGTTTTTCACTAATCATGGCATAGCTGATTTTTACGATTCAATGATACGAATTGTGGTTTTCGTAAAATATTAAATATTGACGTTATCAGTTAAAATTTCTGTGACATGTTTTACATAGTTGGAAAGAGGAAAAATAAACGGAATTAATCGTGTCATGGTCTACTTTAAGATTTGTTCTTTTCATTTCTGCACAAGAGCGTAATCAGAGCCAACTCCGTTTTTCGAATTTTTTGATACACATTATTATTATTATTGTCTTTGCCGTCAACTCTCAGCTCTTTAACTTTTTCGTATCTCCTCAAATAAGGAAGCAACAACCGTTTGTGGTTTTCCTATTTTTCAGGTTTTTATGATATATCTCACAAAGTAGGCTATGGATTTCAAATTTCTTTTTACTGAAATACAGCTCACAAAAACTGAGATAACTGTTTCTAAAACTTTATTCTTATATAATAGATATTAAGCGAGATATTTGGTATGGCCCTCGTAAAATAGACAGACGGTATAATTTTATCAAAAGGAAAAGATAACAAATGAAACATTTCGAACCCTGACGAAATACGGCTGTGTTATATGTCTTTTACTACTCCTAGACAACATTACAAAGTTACATTGTAACGTTTCTAAAACAGTTATAGTCGGGTGTATATTTACTGGGCAGACAAAAAACGCAACAAAAACTTTACAACTTCCTTAAAATACAGTCACTCTCTGTACTATCTCGCCTGCAAATTGGATCACTTATCTTTATAGACTTTTAATATACGTCGGCCTGTTCGATAAGACCATGCCGAATGGTTCACCGGCGTTATTAATTAGCTCGTAAAGTTTTGTTGCGCTTCTTGACTGTCCAGTATACACATGGTTTTAATGGACGAATTTTGTTTAGATGGTGTTTTTGAATATACTTCTGTATTTTTAACAGCGCTTAATATGTTAATTATTGTTATCTATAGACCACCTAATGGTGATTTTAATTTATTTTTAGAACTGTTTGACGGGTTATTACAGACATTGTCAGTAAAGGATAAGCTTTTGGTTATAGGTGGTGATTTTAATGTAAATTTTAATTCCTGCAGTACTAATTTGGCACTTTTGACCGATTTACTTGGATGTTATGACATTACAATTACCATCAAAATGCCTACAAGAATAACCGCTTCATCTAGCACATGCATTGATAATTTTCTGATCAATTCTAATGTTAACAACTTTAAAACTAATGTTATTAACCTCTACTTATCTGATTATCTTTCTGAATCAATATATATAAACACAGTTTTTCCTGGAAATAAAGAAAATAAGTTCGTTCAGCGTAGAAATTTTTGCAAAGAGAACATTGTACAGTTCTGTAATTTTTTAGAGAGGGTAGATTGGCAAGAAATGTATGCTCAAGATTGTGTAAATAAGGCTTGCAAAATTTTTAATGATACCATAATGTATTATTTTCAGCTATGTTTTCCATTAAGACGGGTATCACTGTTTAAAAAAACACAAAAAGATAATTGGATGACTGATGAATTAAGAGAATTAAAGCGCAGAGTTACACTTTTTAGCGACCTTGCGAAAATGAATCAAGCTTATAGGGATATTAGTATACTTTTGCAGAAACGATACTGCAAAGCACTTGTAATAGCTAAAAGAAACTATCATGAGAGGCAAATTCAAGAAGCTCATAACAAAATAAAGGCAATGTGGAACACAATAAATAAAATAAAAGGCAAATCAAATAAGTCAAATATTATAACTATAACAGAAAATGGTAAAAACATTCCAGATGCTATAGTGGCCAATAATTTCAATGAACATTTTACATCCGTAATAAGTGAAAATTCTGTTTTTGATCCAGTATTTTTAATCTCCAATGTGCCTTTTTTTGAAAGATCACTTTTTTTAAAACCAGTTTTATCATCTGATACGATAATACTTCCAATAATTTAATTAAACGTTCTAAATTGAGTATCTGTCAGCCATTGGCTTTTTTGATAAACTTATCTTTTAACACCGGAAATTTTCCAGACATTTTCAAGCTAGCTATTGTCCAACCTTTATATAAAAAAGGTGATCCTAATGATTACGGAAATTACAGAGACATCAGTTTGCTTTGCAGTTTTTCTAAACTTTTTGAACTTGCTATCAAAGATCAGTTGTCTTCATTTTTGTATCAGAATAATTTACTATCTGTCTGTCAACATGGTTTCTCTAAAAACAAGAGCACCGAATCAGCACTCTGTAAGTTCCAAGACTTAATTGTTAATGCCCTCGATAACAAGCAATATGCCTTAGGGTTCTTTATCGATTTCTCCCGTGCTTTTGATGCTGTTGACCATGAAATTTTATTGAATAAGCTAGACAGGTACGGAGTCAGAGGGAGTTGCTTTAAACCTCTTTTCCTCTTACCTAAACAATAGAACACAGATCGTAAAATTAAACTATGATATAACCAGTGCTGTATGCAACATAACGCATGGAGTTCCTCAGGGATCTGTTTTGGGACCTCTACTTTTTAATATATTTGCTAATGATTTAATAACATATTTAAATAAAATGCCAAATATTCACTGTGTCTGTTATGCGGATGATACAAATATTTTAATCATTGATAATGACTTAAATGTTATTAAAAACTCTGCTGAGTTAGCGTATTCACAGGTAGTTCATTGGTCTAAGGAAAACGAGCTTAATTTAAATAAAGATAAAACTAATATGTTGTTGTTTATTTTACATAGAAATCTGGATATGCCATTTTTTAATGGAACTGATATAACTTTCTGTGAATCGGTCAAAATGCTAGGCATAACATTTGACAGATATTTGGATTGGGAAAACCATATAGATATTTTGTGTAATAAATTGCGAAGCAACTGTTATTGTTTGCAGTCGTGATGTACTTATGAGCCTCTATTATGCAAATTTCCACTCACATTTGAGATATGGTATAACGAACTGGGACAACAGTGTGCATATAAGTCGAGTATTCATTTTGCAGAAGTATGCTATACGAATTGTTGCTAGCTTAGGCTTTCGTGAGAGCTGTCGTAATTCTTTCAAGAACTTGAAAATATTAACTATAGCAGGTATCTATATTTTGCAGGTCTATACATTTGTTTACAAGAATCAGCATAGGTTTTTTACCAATCAAGTCAGCCATAACCACAATACAAGGTTTAGAGGACTATTACAGCCATAATCTCACCGAACAGCTTTGTACCAAAGAAGCTTTTATTACAATGGTTGCAAATTTTTTAATGCTCTAAGCGAGGAGATAAAACTTTCTCCGAATTTACATGTTTTTAAATTAAAATTGAAAAAATTAATACTGGAAAAAAATTGTTATGTGGTTGATGATTTCTTTCTTTAAATAAGTACTGGTTCGATTAGGTACCCTTAATTTTAAGTGTTTTTTATTAAGACTTCGCTGCACCCGCAGTTTTGAACCTTTTATCTATATTTTACCCAATTTTTTTTTAGTGTATATATTTTTTATGTATGTATTTCCTGTATTATTGACTTAGTATATGTTATAATTCAATGTTTTGTTTTTTTGACAAAACATTTCTTTTTTTGTTTTTCTACAGGGTGTTGCATCATGAGAGGGACATAGCTTAATAGGAGGTAGAGAACATCAGTGGTAACCGGAACCTCCCATAGATATGTCTCATTGGGCCTTCATTACGAAGTTACAGGGTGTTAAATAATTTTTGGCCAAACCTGTTTTTTGTCATAACTTTGACAGGGAATGAAATAACGGATTCATATCTGGTACGGCTAATGTACTAACGAGCCCCAAGAGGTACATGTATAAAAAAAATATATCCAGGTCCGGACTCACTATAATTTATGTTTCTTCTTTGCATCAATAAAACATCACCCTGTATATATTTTTTTGAAATTTCGATACGATATTCGAAAAGAGCAAGAAAAAACAAACAAAATGGCCTATTTCATTTTTTTGTTACACCTTCGTGGTTATTTAAATACGTTGTTAAATGTGCAAGAAAATGGATTACAGAACCCTATTAAATGAGAGGCACGTGAAATAAATAGTTTTATAACTAAAATTTGCAAAAATTCTATTGAGCCTAGGTGGTCTGGGTGAATCCTAATTCCGGCACGTTTTAAAGGTCCATTTTGGTAAAAAACTGTGGTTCTAATAAGTAATCGGGTATGAAATAACAAAATTTTTAATCAATCATCAACATTTTATACTTAATAAAAATTGGAAAAGAGAACAAACTAAAATCTAAATAAATAAAATATTTTCCATTCAATTAACAATAAATAACAAAACAATAACTAAATGTGTTTAAAAATAAAACGTAATTGACATTAAAGTAAATTTTCAAAATGTCCTCCCCCACATTCTGTACATTTTCTTGCGCGTTTAGAAAGGTCACCAATTTCTCGACGTATCATTTCTGGATTATGCCGTATTTCGTCGCAGGTTGTAACGATGCGCTGGATTAAATGTTGTCTACTTTCAATTTCAATGCTATAAACCTCGTTTTTTAAGTGGTCCCATAAAAAGTAATCACAAGGGTTACAATCAGGAGATCTTGGTGGCCATTCATGTGGACCCCCGCGTCCAATCCATCTATTAGGATACACATTGTTTAAGTGTTCTCTTACTTGAAGGTTAAAATGTGGTGGGGCCCCATCATGCTGAAACAACATGCCTCTTATACCGATATTTTCTAACATATTCGGTAAAATGTTTTGAAGAAAATCAAAGTAAATTTCACCATTCAATCTTTCTTCAAAAAAATGTGGCCCTATCAAATGTCCATTCACAAGTCCGACCCAAACATTTACAGAAAACCTGTGTTGCGAACGGCGTTGGCGTACCGCATGTGGGTTTTCCTGTGCCCATTTATGATTATTTCGTGAATTGTTTACTCCATCCCTTGTAAATTGTGCCTCATCCGTAAATAAGGTTCTGTAAATGACTGGGCGATGGTTAGACAACCAATGATAAAATGCCAGGCGGGGGATATCGTCGCCTTGTTGAAGACGCTGTACCTGCTGGATATGATATGGATGGTAACGTTCTCTTTTTAGGGTTCTCCATACTCGCCAATGAGGAATACCAGTTGCCAAACTGATTCGTCTAGTGCTCATATTTGGGTTTTCTTGAACTACGTTTGTAATATTGTTTTGTTCCTGCACACCTTGTTGTAAAACACGCTCCACAACTGCAGAAGTAGGAAACTTTCCGTGTTGTCTTGCATACTGGAACACCGTACTAAAGGTTTTATGATTAGGGCATCGACGACCAGGAAAACGCAGCCGATATTCTCTTTCCGCCGACCTACCATTTCCATTACAGAAACCAAAGATGAATATTATGTCAGCATATTCCACGTTTGTAAATTTTACTGACATAGTTAAAATATTTTCACAAGTTTTCACTAACTAAATGCGGATTATTGACACATTAAATTACTAACAAACAATTATTCAACTGTTTAGGAGATTTCTTTTTATTATCTGTCACTTTGAACAAGCCTACTGTGATTGATTAAAAATTTTGTTATTTCATACCCGATTACTTATTAGGACCACAGTTTTTTACCAAAGTGGACCTTTAAAACGTGCCGGAATTAGGATTCACCCAGACCACTAGGCTCAATAGAATTTTTGCAAATTTTAGTTATAAAACTATTTATTTCACGTGCCTCTCATTTAATAGGGTTCTGTAATCCATTTTCTTGCACATTTAACAACGTATTTAAATAACCACGAAGGTGTAACAAAAAAATGAAATAGGCCATTTTGTTTGTTTTTTCTTGCTCTTTTCGAATATCGTATCGAAATTTCAAAAAAATATATACAGGGTGATGTTTTATTGATGCAAAGAAGAAACATAAATTATAGTGAGTCCGGACCTGGATATATTTTTTTTATACATGTACCTCTTGGGGCTCGTTAGTACATTAGCCGCACCAAATATGAATCCGTTATTTCATTCCCTGTCAAAGTTATGACAAAAAACAGGTTTGGCCAAAAATTATTTAACACCCAGTAACCTCGTAATGAAGGCCCAATGAGACATTTCTATGGGAGGTTCCGGTTACCACTGATGTTCTCTACCTCCTATTAAGCTATGTCCCTCTCATGATGCAACACCCTGTATATATATTTATACTCTTTATGTAATATGTTTGAGATTTGTATGTTTGACTTGTGTAGAACAATTTCTGTTTTATACACCAATAAATATTATTATTATCTGAACTCACTTTCATATTCTATCTACAATTACTGCATTGTCAAGCATGTCCCTAAGTTGTCTCCATCTTTAAAGACGTGGCAACGCCGCCTGCATACTCCTTTGTGCGGCAAATCCGCTGCCCGTCTTGTCCTAAACAAACTCGCATCGCAGATCACCTCAGCCCCATTTCAAAGCAGTTCATCAACCGCTAGAAATCGAAAGTCGCCTTTGCTGTTGGATAAAAAATAACGCTTGTTATCCTTTAAATAAATTACTGTCTGTCCTACTGGTACTGAGTTGTTAAGTGTGAATCAACGAGTGCAAATTCCCAAGTTACATTCGCAAAATGGCTTCTTTCATCCCTTACGCTTTTGCGTTTCTGTTGGCTGTCAATGCAGGTAAGCGAAAACTGCGAAAAGCAATTCATATTTAGTTACAGCATCTACGTAAATTGGTAGTATTGTTACTGATTTATGTAATCAGTCAGACGTTTTAAGAGATGAAGAAGATAATTACGAATAATAGAGACTTCTTTCAGTTCTCTTGAATTTTTCCGCAAAAGTATTTTTTGCATTTTTTTGTTGGCATTAGATATAATTGGCAATAACAAACTTTAAACGAGTTAAATTAGGCATTTGTTTGTGTGAGTCATAGTTCTATCCTGAGGCCGGTGAAATCGAAAGACCTTGGTTTCACAATCTGCATCTGGAATAGCTTAAATATAATATTTTTTTCTCAATGATTGAATAATCTATCGAAAAATTGGATAGTTTTTATTATTGGTTGAAACTATGGAATAATATTTTTTAGCGAATAAACTATCGAGAATTATTTTCCTACAACATTGAAGATGATGAATCTTGGATTTGTTATTGAATCAATCCAATTCTATTTTTAAGTCATCTCATTAGATACTTCACATAATAGTCTTCAGTAAACTAATATTTACTGGCTTACATTGTCCGCTGTTATAGTTTTTCTAATTTTCATGTACCTAATGATCCTTCTTAGATTGAGATGAATAATTTGATACCCAACTTGATAGATTTTAGGAACCATTAAAAATGAGTTTTGTGTGTGCTATGACATTTTGCAGTTTTTAAATTGAAACTAAATACTTGCATGAATGTGCTAGTAAATGAATAATAATTAAGATAATAATAATGCATCTTTATCAGCTAAAAACTACCTACAACTGAATCTTAAAAATATATAAGAGTTGATGTCCATTAACTATTCACTAGCTTATCTTAAACCTATACATATAGCAATAATTTTAAAATAATTATCAATCTTTTTGTATTCTAACATAGTTTATCGTAAAATCACATAACCTAGTCACAATTCAATCAAAATTCTTTTCTAATATAACTAACACATAGTTTGATGAAAGTATATTATTTTTCACATTTTATTTCATATGGTAAACTGTTGAATAACTGAATACTCTTACAGGACATAGATTTCGATTCTATTAAATTGTCTTGCCTCTCTACCACCGTCATTTACACTACGAATGTTATATCCACAATTTATCACAAATACCTTGGAAACATAAATTGTAGTGATTTTAAGACTATGTGTTATAACGTTTAAAAAATTTAAAACATTTACAACATTGTGTCTATGGGTGTATGTTGTTGTATTTTAATATTATCCTTATAGCTTTGTTTTACATTTTTTGTAACTTTTTGTATCATTGTTATTTAAATCGAGTTGTACAATATTTAAAATGTGGAGCTATCATAAATTTATATACTATATACTAATTCTTGGCAACATTGATACATAATTTGAAATTCTATGTAAAAAATAAATCTTTTTGCAACCTTTTTTATAATATAGTCAGTATTATATTTGAAGATCAAGCATTCATCTATTATAAACCGAAGGTATCAATTTCCGAGACTTTTTCTAAATTTTTATTACCTAATACACTGTGCCCAACTTGACGGTATATATGACGGTTTTTTGCCGAGAACCATGTATTTGCATTTATCCGTGTTTACTTTTATGCTATTATCACACAACCAAACAAATACATCATTTAAATCTTGTCTGATAACATTAATATCATCATTTACATTTTCTCCATAAAAATAAATTAACGTGTCCTCCGCAAATAAATGTATCTTACAATTTTTATTGATTTAACTATGTTATGTCCTAGCACTGATCCTTGTGGTGCACCGAAGTCATTGTCTATTACGTTAGATGCACTATTTAAATATCTTGTCCTTTGTTTTCTTGCAGTTAGGTAAGATTCACTGCCGTTTCACAAGAGACTTTCTCTGAATCCAGATTGATTCACTATTAAAATGTTATTATCCATACAGTGTCTAGTCAATTGTTCTTTTACTACCAATTCTAAAGTTTTTTCATATACTGGTAATGTGTTAACAGGTCTAAATTCTTCAGATATTACTGTATTCGGGATTTTTGGAATGGGTGTAACTACCGATATTTTCCAATTATTACGTTCAATTCCTTTCTGTAGGAGCTATTAATAATATTTAAAAATCTACTACCAATTACCTTAAAAGCAGTTTTTATAATTCTTGTGGATATACTATCAATACCTGATTTATTAGGTAAGCCAGAGACAGTTTTTCTCAGATTGTGCATTTCAATAGGTTTAAATTCTGTTCATTTATTTTTACTTCTAAAGTATATAACTTATACCTATTTTGTTTAGGAATACTTTCAATAATTTTATTAATACTACCTACAAAATATTTATTAAACTTGTCCCTATTATAAAGTCATTTTCATTACTTCATTCCTAAACTGGATTTTTTGGGTGCCGAGTGGCTTTTGGTTTGTCATATTTCTTTCAATATTTTCCACCCACATATTTTCTGAGTCCTTTTTATTTTCGTCGATGTTTCGTTCGTAATAAGACACGAACAGAAGCACGGGAGTTTTGTCTTCTTAGTAATGATGTTACGTCGTTTCGGTTTTTTTTTTTTTTTAGAAAACAGAAACAGTTTAAGTTACGCCGTTTGTATTTTGTTTAAACAATTTATTTTCATATTTTTTTCATTACGAATCTAAAAGTGGCCCGTTTTCGAACTGGGAAACAGCCAGTATCTTTTTTCATTCTATGGTGTTTCTGAGTTATTGAACAAATATTAGATGACCTGATTTATTGTAAATAATTCTATATAAAAAACATATAAAATTCCAAGGCACCTTCGTACTTTCTAAATGGAGCATAAAACTAAAGAAATATTTGCATCAAACAAAATGATAAAGTAAATATTTGTTGATGAGTTTTATTATGTTTGCTGCAATTGTTCACTGCGATAAAATAAGAATTACTATAAATAAAAAAGGCTATCACACTATCAAGCTGGAATGATACGAATAAACAGTTGACAGTATTAGTTTCTATAAATTATGCATAAATACATACTTCCTGTTTGTCATCAAAATTTATGGTACCCGTATATATATGCAATCAGCCTAGAATAGGAAAGTTTGTTAACATCACCGTCAGTGTATTATTGCAAAGTTAATAATCTAAAAACCACACATGATGAACATGAACATGATGTTTTTGAAGAGCAAAGAACGAGCATTAAATTATATTATTAATGATAGTAATCCACATTACACTATTACCATACATAGCAATTAGAGCTTCTAAAGCCAAATTTTTTGCATCGGCAGTCAACTTGCTTAGACGGGTCCATTATATAAGCTATAAAGTGGTAAGGGGTCAGTGCTTGTTCATCTCGGCGCTGAAATTTTTGTTGTTCAATTGTTAGTTCTAGATTTTCTTCAAAGATATTTTCTTACTTTTTCCATTCTTTCACTGCGTTAGAAAGATAACCTTTTCCCTATAAAATCTTTAAGTATTCTTCTGCACTGCATTTTAGGCCAATGTTTGAAACTTTTTGGAAGATTGTATTATCAATTTCCTCTTTGTTTTCATCACATATTCCAATGAGCGATATACATATGTAAGTAATCGGTAACACTATTTCACCACTTATCAATTGGCATCACTAGCGTCTTACCACCTGCCTGCTTATATTTTGAGCCTGCTGAATGATTGTTGCGGAAATAAATGAACACCTGGACTACATTTTCTTTGATATTCTTCATTTCTATTCCTTACACAATAGATTTAAAATATGAGCTGAACAGCCATAGGTAATAATTTTAAACTCAACTTTTCTTCAGTACTATTTCTCATACCCGCCGTATTTACCACGCTGTCAGTAACAAAAGATTTCACACTGTATCCATATTGTGATTCACATGACGAAATCAGGTCACAACCAATCTGTCAAATATTTTGAGATATGAGGTTGACCTGACCTGGCTATAGTGTTATACAGAAAGGCTTGTCCTTCTTCGGTTGTAATTGTAGCACATACAACTGGCTCGATGTGGACATTTAACCATTCATCAATCGACATATTTACAGTTCGTCCTAAGAGGACAGAAAAACATTTTTCTTTTTCTTCAGCGTAAATCTCGTCTAGAAGTGTTGTCGGTATGGTTTTGTGGCATGGCGGGGTATATCCAGGTTTCAATGCTTTTACAGCGTTTTTGAGTTGCACATTTTCTATGCATTTGAAGCTAGAGTTGGTAGCAAAAATTGCTTTCGCAATCTGTTTGTCAATATTTTGTTTATCGGCTGATGATGTTCTAACTAAAAAAACTATCATGGTAGGATTCTCGGCCTTCCTTTTCTTGATTCTGTTGATACTCCCAGTTGAGACTTTGCACAGCTTGATGTGAAATCGAGGGTAGAAGTTGACGCAAAATTTGTCAGGGTAAGTTGTCTTTCTGTTTCTGAAAAAAGTTATTAATTAAAAATAATAATAAACAGGATGATAAATATATTAAGACGTCAGATACTCTACAATTTTTTAAAAGTATGTGAATTTTTCTGGTATAATTGCCATATGTAGTATTTTCATTTTCATATAAACTTGTTGAAGATTTCCAAAAACAGTGAACGCTTCTGCTTGATTAAGGGTTGATTGAATGAAATTCAATCTTATGGATAATTTCATGGTTCTTTAAAAGAATAAAACAAAAAAAATGCGCTTTCAGTTCTTATAAATAAAAACAGGTACATTAAAAAAATATTGTCTTCCACCGAAAATATGAAAAAAAGAATAATAACTGGTTCTCAACCCATCACACCGGATATTTTAAAAATAGTAGAAACTTCATTTCAAAAACGCATAGAGATATAAGTCAATCAAAATAGGCAACATGTAGCACTCATTATAACTTTTCCTAACCTAACCGCTAATTTATTAAGTTGCTTCTTGAATTTTCTACTTATTGTACAATTAATCGAACATAGTTACAAATAACAGTTAGATGTACATACAAAAAGTGTTGGTTTTTCATTCCTACCCTGTATATTTTTTAGGAAGTGAAAATGATTCAAAAACATCACACACATGTCTCGTAACTGGTATTTACAAAATTTTCTCTTAGAATCCATAATGGTGATTGTAATGCTTTTTTTCAAAATGCATCTGCGGATGGCATTAGACGGACGCACTATTATTGTCCCACCCTGTGTATTTAAGCAATCAAAAGTTCATAGGGGAATATATTTTTGCGTAAAACTAGCAAAATTTTTCACTTACTGCGTGTCCAACAACAATAAATTAGACCTAGCGGAGGGTTGCTATGGAAAACTGAATCGGCCGACCACGAACATCATGTGCTCTCGAAAATCGATGCCACGTAAGATGAAGGTCCACCCTTATTTACGTTGTTGCATAAAATAAACGATCTGTGTAAACCAAGCGTGGTTTAGAATTAATAATCAAATTTTAGTAACATTAAACATATAATATTTTTCAATACTTTATGATAAAATGGATAACGGCGAGAAAATCATTGGTATTTTTCTTGGCCTTAGTAAAGCGTTTGACTTGGTCTCGCATAAAATTCTACTAGATATGGGGTTAGAGGACTAGCACTAAACTGGTTTTTAGCTATTTAGAAAATCGACCGCATCTGGTTAGTATCAATTCCTATCGATCAGAATCGCTTTATTCTACAGTTGGTGTCCCACAAGGATCTATACTAGGCCCTTCGTTATTTATAATTTATATAAATGTTCTAACTGCCCATAACATATTTCTATTTGCTGATGACACATCTGTGATTGTAGCTGATAAAAACTTAAATGATGCTGTTCGTAGGAGTAATGAGGAATTAGAAGTAATTTACAAATGGCTAGTGAGTGACAGGCTTCTATTAAATACAAAAAAGTCGGTCTTAATTAATTTCAAAAATACTCTGACTACCTCTGATAGCAGCCTATATATAAAAATCTCACATAAGTCACTTATACAGACTGATTCAATAAAGTTCTTAGGCTTATACAGTGCTGAAGCTTGTAGGTGGGGGACCCATATTGCACAGTGTATAAGAAATTGCTGCAACAAAAACCTGAGGGGCGCTGTAAGCATTGATATCTTAAAAATGTACTACTATGCAAATTTTCATTCAATAGTAGAATGCAGGTTTTCACGGCCGTTGTCTAATGAAGTAGATTCTTCCGGGTCTTGCCGTGGTCGTCAAACTTGACTTGACGTTTCGCTGATCATCCTGTCAGCTTCTTCAGAAGGATTCTAAAGACTGAATCTGTTGTGTTACACTCCTCGTTATATACCTAGGCGCCGCTTCGCTTCGCTGGTCATTGGTCGCGCTTGGTTCGCTTCGCTGCTCATTCGTCATGTTTGGTTGACCGTGACTTACTACGGTGCGGGTACTTGGTCCTCTCTGTTAAAGTTGTTCACGTTTTTCATAATTTCCAGTGATTCCCCAATGATTCGCGGATAATAGCGCGTATTCCTGTCTAATGTATTGACGTCCTCGTAGTCCATTTTATGGTTCTCGTTATTATGGACATGTTCTGCTATCGCCGGCCTATCCGTGTATCCAAATCTGGTATTTTTCTGGTGTTCTTTGATTCTGCACTGGATACTCCGTCCTGTTTGTCCGATGTAGCTCTTACCACATGTGCACTTCAACTGGTAAACACCTTTCGATAACAGTTTGGGGACAGGGTCTTTGACAATGAAGAAAATACAGCAGATGCTTCCCTCAGTCAAAGACTTACTTTGACTTGTCCTATATTATTGTTTTAATGATCGATTGGACCAATAAATATTATTATTATTAATAAGAAAATTAGACAAATAAAAAAAATCTTATATTGCTGGATAGAGAATTAAACACCCTTTCAAATGAGGTATCATACGCACTCTCGTTCCATTTAAAATTTTTAAAGGGGTAGCAGTTACCCCAAGGGGGTTGAAGGGGGAGGTATGAAATTATGCTCAAAAAATATCATTTTAGAATAAAAAATTGACATGTTCTAAGATTTTACTCATAAATTTACATAAACAGTTTTTGTAGTTTTTTTTTCTTGTTTTATCTGTTTTAAACATGTACTTGTGCTGTATTATATACCGTCTGTTTATTTTACTAGGGCCATGTACCTTATTGTATCTGAAAAACATTTACACGTTCCGTATCTGAAGTATTCACTCTTATTTATATGTTTGTTAATTTATTTGTATTTGTCAGTTTACTGTCTGTCATTTATTATTCATTAATATGTCTTAATTTTTTCTTGTAATTTTGTTTTCATTTATCTTGTAATTGGGTTTCATCCGTTGGATAAATTATTGAAATAAATAAATAAATTTCAATTCATTATTTCTGAATCTTTTGTTAGTTTTTCGAAAATAGAATTGCGTGCAACAACCAAATTGTAATTGGTAGAATTTGTTCCTACAATTTTCCCGGTTTCCGATTAAGGCGGACGGTCCGAACGCTATAACAATAAAACAAACATCCCATTGCATATTTTTTGTAGTACATCATAGCTAACTTAGTTTAATTGTGTTATTAGCGTAATAGAATGTTGTGTAATATATCTCTAGGAGACAGTGATGTAAAAACTACAACAACGCTACACGTTAAAAGTTGATATTTTTAGCTACTGGCTTGTTGAACGTTCTAAATAAGAGTTTTCCTAGTTTTTTTTGGAAATAAGTTAAAAATTTATAATTGTCACATTATTATATGTATTGTTGAGAAATGTAAATTCGTCTGATTTTTCCTTATGACCAAGCCCCGTCTATGTCTTTTGTATATTGGGTTTTATCGATATATTTGTCTACCTTTCCGATATCCTTTAGAACTTCTTTATCACACATCATAAGGAAATTTCTCACATGTTATTGTTGTCATTTCAAATTTATATTTAGTCTTTGTAATTTCTGATGAGGTTTATGGTTGCAGTTTATTTATTTTTTTAATTCACTGAGTTGTCTAGGAAGAAAGAGATAAAATAAATACGTTTGTTGGTACTCTCCAGATACCTTCCAACTGTATCCCATATAAATTAGAATTAAAGCTAAAGAAGTCTGTTTTAAGAATAATTAAATATGTCATATTAATCAGTGATTGTAACGGACAGAGATAATATAAAAATGTTTAATTTTTTATCATATTATGTATCATTTCCTGGCTATTCCAACAAACACTAAAATTTCTGTGAAACTATGCTGAATCTACACTTGCATACATTAGATTATTTAATCATCTTATGATATCTTTCTAATTTCAATTAGCAGATAAAATGCGTGTGTTTTATAAAGGACCGTAGTTACTGGAACTCTCATGACTTGTCCAGTTTGTCAGATACGTTTGCAATTTTTAATTTTTATCTAGAGGTACTGAATAGTGGAAAATAATTGGAAATTTCGGAAAGAAACGGAGAAAAATTAAAATTTTTAATTAGGATAATTATAATTTTTTCTCTTTCAATGTAAAAAAAATATTTGGGAAGTTATTAACTTCGACTTAAATTTACATTAGATTAATATAGTTCTGGAGGTATGCTTCTTTTTTCTTTTATTTTTTTTCTTTAAGAAACATGTATAAAAATATAATTTTTAAAATTTCTAATAAATGACTGCATA
Organism: Leptura quadrifasciata; assembly: GCA_963675555.1. Classification (NCBI taxonomy): domain Eukaryota; kingdom Metazoa; phylum Arthropoda; class Insecta; order Coleoptera; family Cerambycidae; genus Leptura; species Leptura quadrifasciata. Next base: position 2,376,970 of record OY776679.1, read on the forward strand.
CGACGCAATAGATTAAAATGAACAATGAGCAGTTAATATAACGCACCTGGCCTTGATATACCTGAGAGTCACAGGGAACCCATCTATAATTTATATTATGTAGGTTTGTGACCATTTCACTGGCTGGTATATGTGCACCGGGCAACAGCTGATAAACACATTGCACCGGAATGCTACACAGACATGCTGTTCCGAACTTGTGTATAGAAAATGTATTGCTCTACACAAAAAGTACTCAGCAATCTTTCTCGTTTGATAGAGTTTCTGGTTAAATATAAATTAATACGATTTTTTGACATTTGTTCAACTCGTTATCAAAAACGCCTCAAGATTGGAATCCACAAATTGAGCCCAACGATTATTTCTAAAATTACCTGGAAATTTTGCAGTTTGCATCAAGTTTTTGTAGCCTATTGATTATGGTGCGATAAACCCATGATTGATCGGACAAGAAAAGGCGGAGGTTGCATATTTTGTAACATTTAGATACGTCGCTCTAGAAGTTCATTTTTGTCCCTAGTTAAAGCAAGAAATCAAAATTATCTATTTTACGTATGAGGAACTGATAGTATTAAAAGAACTGCTGCCAAGAAACAACACCTCTTTTATATAAATAAAATTATAATAATATGAAACTTTAAAACATAATATTTTTAGTCGCAAACTCCTCTATAAAATCCTTATTTTACTATAAGGAACGTAACCAGATTGCAACCAACAGCTACTCTCCGGGCTATGTGCCCCGCCGAACGCTGAATTACAAGTTACAAGCCTGACGGGTCAAGTGTAATAATTGCATATTACCATCAAAACGCTAATGCTTCGATTGCAACAAACACCAGCCGAAAGACTGATCCTACTTAAAGGAGCTCTCATGCCAGTCGTCACACACCACACGCAGATTGCAGTTTCGAGCTGTTGGCTCTCGTCAGTGCAAGGTAGGCATGTGACGACGGACACGAGGATCACTTGACTATTTAGGACATTTCGGTATCTTTGGGATAGCGACATGTAAAATAGTTAGCAGGCGCCATCTAGCGGTCCAGTGTCTGTTGCAATTGAAAAATAAATAGCCTGAGTGGGCTTAGCATAGCGTTTTGATGGCAATATGCAATTATTACACTTAACGCGCCGGGCCTGTAACTTGTAATTCAGCGCTCGGCAGGGCGCATAGCCCGGAGAGTAGCTATTGGTTGCAATCTGGTTACGTTCCTTATAGTAAAATAAGGATTTTATAAAGGAGTTTGCGACTAAAAGTATTATGTTTTAATATTTCGCCCTCTAAAAGCACATTTGAAATATGAAACTTTGTTTGCTAATATTTAAAATTAGAGTAAGTACGAGTTTTTCTTTCATCCTATGCCTAACAGATTTTTTAAAGGTGACGAGGTTATTACTTATTCATTTAGAACGGAATTGTGGAAAAGACTTGTTTCATTGAATAAATGTAGAACAAGGACAGGCGTGTCATTATTATTGAATTATAATTTGTGATTTTTCTTGCAAATCAGAAATAACGGATTCGCGATAAATAAATGCATGTATGCATTCGCAATAATAATACCTAGTAATATGTCAAAGACCAGTAAACTGAGATTTCCTGTTCAAAGCCCAAGCTGAAAAACAATTAACCTGTTTCAAGGTAGCATGACGTCAGATACCACAGATTCAGCTAATAATGTTAAATGACTCTGATCTATTGTCTTATATTGTCAAGATTATTTTTTTGGAATTACGTCATATTTTTAAATAAACAATGAAGTAAGTCTTCAACATATATAATAAATATCTTGATTGACCGGTTTTTTAAAACTTGTACAACACTTTTAAAATATAAGGGGGCAAATTTGTGCAATGCATAATTTTTTAATACTACTTTTTCATCCCCAGCACTTAAATTTCAAATTATCAATTTCGTCCACATTTTCGGATTGTTGCAACGTCATTTCATATGAAAAATTTGATTTTCTTTCAATATAAATGGCTACTATTTTTGGGGTATAACTCTACGAAAGGGTGACATCCTTCTCCAATAAATTAGCAGGCCACCCGCATGACATAGGTTTTTTTAGAATTTTGGTTACGACTGCCCAGACAGAAATCCAATTATACGGCAGGAATTTTACAAACACAAAAACTAAATAATAATTAAAACTAAATAACTCAACTAAAGTAAACGATTAAATGATAATAAAAATTTACAAAATAAATATATGTTTAATATAATCCTAAAAATTGTAATCTAGTATTTTAGAAGCTACATGCAGAATTGAGAGCAACATTTCACATTTTGGATATACTAGTATTAAACACATCTATATTTATTATATAACGAATCATAGTTGGAACGCATACGGCACAGGGGAGAAAAATTACGAATGCGAGCCCATCTGCAAATTAGGAACATGAAATCTAATGCAAATAAGAATTTTAGGGCAGTCAACAAAATTTTTTAAAAAGGAATACAAGAGAATGATACACACGACGAAGTTGAAGATCACTTGTTTTGAATCTATCTAATAAGTCACAATGTGGAAAACCTCTCCCTGAATAATTTCCAGAACATTTGAACCAAAGGTATTTAAGAAAACGTCTTTGACGTTTTTCAATTTTATATTTATGATTTTTTATAACCAGGAGTCCATACTATTGACGCATATTCAAGTTTTGACCTCACAAATTAATGAAAGAGAAGTTTTAGTACATTTTCGCTAAATTCTTTACAATTACGGATAATGTAGCCTAAATTTTTGATGGAATTAGCGGTGATTTGATTGTTACCGATAATAAAAGATAACTTTGGGTCAAATATAACTCCTAGATTCTTGAGATGACTACAGCTCTTCAGTTCTTCATTATTAAGTGTAAAGATAAATTTTAATGAATTTTGTGCACGAGAGTATGTCATAGAGCTACACTTCGAGACTTTTCAACAATGATTTATTTTCTACCCCTTGGAATAATATTTTATACCCAGACAATATTGAAAATAAAAATAAGCTATTTAACCAACAACATAATTGCTTCATTTGATCTACTTGCTCCTTACCATACGGCCCCAATGAGTAAACTTTTCGCTCCGTGGCTGTCAGGTGGCCTTAAATTAATTATGGCGGAGAGGGATAAAGCACACACCAAATACAATTTAAATAAAACTGTAAGACTATAAACAACTACGAAATTTTGCATTAGCTTTTATTCGTAGAGAAAAAAAGGCATACTTAAATACTTTGGAGACAAGTAATAGTAAAACGTTTTGAAAATCTATGAGAAATATGCATATTCAAACTAAACGAAACATTTAATTGCCTGAAGGTTTAGCTGATCGCGAGGAAATTAACGAAAGTTTATTGGAGGCATTTAATACAACAAATTCTTATATAAATCAAATATTAAGTTATAAAAACAACACTAACAATCCTGAAGGTTTGCTTTTTCATTTGTTGAACCGGACGTAATTGTCAAAATTATCAAAAATCTTAAATCTAATACACGTGGAAAGGACGGAATTACCATAGAAATGATAAAACTTTGTCTTCCAGCCATATACCTTTATATAACACACATAATGAACGTTTGTCTTGAATTAGGTGTTTTTCCGACTCACTGGAAGGAAAGCTTAATTCCTCCTATACCAAAAATTAATAATCCTACTGAGCTTTGTCACTTAAGGCCTATTAGTCTCTTACCAATTTTACGCAGAATACTTGAAAAAGTTGTTTATATTCAGCTCGAAGAATATTTCTTTGAATACAATTTACTGTCAAAGCATCAATCCGGCTTCAGAGCAGGTCATATCTCCACAACTGCCCTTGTTAATACATCTGACAACCTGGTTATGCAAATGATCATAAAATGCTACGGTCCTAATTCTTTTGGATGATACAAAGGCTTTTGATTCTGTAAACCACGAATTGTTATATGCTAAATTGCACTTCTATGGGTTTGATAATATATCTCAAGGATTCTTCAAATCGTACCTCACAGACCGATACAGGAGAGTATGCACCAAAATTGGAATGTCATCTGCCCAATCAGTAGGAGCGGGAGTGCCACAGGGCTCCGTATTGGGTCCCTTGCTTTTCTTCATTTATACTGCAGACATATATGAATATGTAAAGTTCTGCTCCATGCAAAGCTATGCTGATGACACACAACTGCATCTTCCCTTTCCTCCTGACTTACGGGAGCTTACCCTGCATCAAATCAATAGCTACCTTACATTAATTTCTACGTATAGCGCGAACCATAGCCTAACGTTAAATGCCTCCAAATGCTCAGTTTTATTATTTTCTCCAAAGTAACAATACTCAAACCTAGCTAATTATATGGTAATTAAAATCAACACTACTACTCTTCCTATAGTAACAGGGGCAAAATTTAGGTGTTATCTTTGATAATAATCTCACTTTTACACCGCATATAAATAGCTTGCTGAGGAAGTCATACGTTTGTCTAAAAATGCTATATGCTAGCAAACAGTTTTTATCTTTTAAAATAAGAAAGAAATTATGTGAAACGCTCGTTTTACCAATATTTTATTATTGCCTAATTATGTATTTTCCATTTTTGGATTCGGTTAATAAGAACAGAATTCAAAAAGTTCAGAACACATGTTGTCGCTTTATTTTTGGCTTGCGTAAATACGACCACGTCAGAGCAAAAATTCAAGACCTTCATTGGCTGAAGATCAACAACATCTGGAAGCTTCTCTTTTTGCTATTTGTACACAGTTTGCTTATTACATCTACACCGACATACATGAGAGACAAACTGCTGCCACGTAACGAGTTGTATTCGCATGATATCAGACACGTTAATAATTTTACAATGTCTCAGCACTCAACAACATTTTCCCAAAAATCTTTCACTTACAACGCTGGTAAACACTACACTAATATGGATACTAACGTGAAACTTTTTTCTGTAGTCAAACTTCGCAACAGTTTAAGATCTCAACTATTAGTAACGAATAATATATGTGTGTACACATTTTTAGTTTCTATCTTTTATAGATATTTTTTGGCTTTTTAGATTTACACTTCTATTGTTTTAGTTTTCTTCTTTTGCTTCACTTTTATATTTTAAATAATTTGTATTTTTATTATTATTATTATAATAGGTAATAGTTATAATATAAGTAGACATAGGTTAAGTGTTAGAGTAGCCAATGGCTAAACTTCGCCTATGTAGTTTGAAATATATTTATGCATTTTCCTAAATAAAGACGTTTATTATTATTATAGACTTAAGCCGTGCACTTTCTCGGCCGAAGCCGGAAAAAATTCACCGACCCCTCGCGCGCGCCGTTGGGATTCGGCTCTGTGGGGACCCAGGCCTGTCCCGGGCCCATTGCTGTTGGGGATCGGCTCGGTTAACGGGGATGAAATTCATCACGTCCCATTAATCCGGTGGATATTTCGTTTTTCTATCCTTCATCGTTCAAAAACTTTCTGGTGATATGGCATGTCTGAAGAATCACCGTCCTCTGGATAATCTTCGCGAGGCCTTTAAGTAGATTAAGTTGCTCCAAATAATTCAAGAACTTCTTCGTCACCACGCCTGTAGCCGAAATTATGATCGGGATAATTCGAACCTCCTCTAATCTCCACACGTGTTTATTACGTGTTTATTATTATTATTATTATTATGAAATTGTTTACGCTACACCAAGACCATTTCAAAGAGCGTTTTGCAAGTCAGCGCAGTCTTCTACATTAGTGATGGTTGTAAAAAATTTTAAATCATCGGCATAAAGTAATGTTTTGCAGTGTAAGCCAATAACGATATCATTTATAAATATGTTAAATAGCAAAGGCCCAAGCACGGAACCTTGGGGAACACCTGATGTCGCTGAGATTTCTATGGACTAAAATCCACCGTTTTGCGCATTCCATTTACTAAGTATGATTCAAAAAAGTTTAGGAAAAATTCCGCGATCCATTCTGTCGAAGGTTTTGGAAAAATCTGTATAAATGACATCTACTTTTTTCAGCTACGAATTGAGTAATGCACACCAAATTGCTGGTGGCAGAGCGATTTGGCATGAATCCGTGTTGATTGAGGTAGATTTGACATTTGACGTGATTAAAGAGAATTAAAATATCATAACAATATATTATGTTTTCAATTAATTTATTAAAATTGCACCGGTCTGTAGTTTTCAAGAGCACATTTATAATTTTTTTGAATACCGAACAAATTCTACATATTTTCCAGACTTCTGGAAAAGCAGCAGTTTTAATAGAGGAGAAATTTGAATATACCCATTTTTAAAACATTCGTACTTTTCTAAAAATATTAACTTGAATTGTTTCTTTTTCAGCATATGGCCTAAGATGCTACAAATGCAATTCACAGGACAACGTGTCCTGTAAATGGGGTATAACCTCGTTTACTTACGATTCCGAAGATTGTGCCAGTGTTGGAATTTTAGATGGATTGATTGGTGCCAAATGCTTCAAAATCACTGGTGAAGGTAGGCAGAAATATGTTTAAAAATCAGAAAAATGTACGGCAATGGCCCATACAGATAGCCATAAAGAACGTATATTTTCTATATTTAAAAACATTCTCTGTGGTATCTGGTATGGCATGAATTTTTATAATTTTTTTTTGGAATTTTATACGGAGCTTTCATTGAGTTTCATGTACTGCATCTTTGGATGTGCTTCACTAGTCAATTATCCAAGCTAGAGTTACAGATAATGCGCTTATTAAAAAAATCACAGTTCTTGTAGCGTTTTGAATGAAAATGTGCGGAGGCCTGGTCGTAAATATTATCTTTAGTATAATTTTTTTTGTGGAGTATTTCAAATCGACTCAAATCGATTTACTTATTAGGTCATAATCGGGAGAAGGGTTTTTAGCTTTTTCTAAATAGCGACAATTTTTTAACTCTTAATGAAATTCTCTATATTAGTACAGGGAAATTAGCAAAAATAGAAGAGAAAATTATAATAATTTGATATTTTCTGAATTGACAATTGATACGGGTAGGAATACAGGATCATAAAATTCCCATCCTCAACTGGTGGGCTTCATCCCTTTTTCACCGTTATAATGACACCGTGCTGGTTTTTCAATAATATTTTGGAAATGTGATGTTTTACAGCAAAAAAAGAGGTATTGAAAAATATTCAGAATTAGCTTGTCTATAAAACATGTCCTATAAGTCGTTTGCAGATTATTAAAAGTGTTTATGTTAATCAACGACAAACTTAGGGGTAGGTAACAAAAACGCTTTTGGATGGAAACACAATATTTATCCAGCCTTGTAATATTCTGTTTTGTAGCATTCGGTTTCAACAATTTTTTATAAATTATATAGAATTTAATTTAAAAAATAATCAAAAATAGTCATTAGCAATTTCTAAATCAAACTCGTTTCCACACAACCCAGGAGGTAGAGTTTGCCGGTGCGTCTTTATTTATGTGGTTTCCCCTTGAGGCCTAATCCACTAAAGGCTTCATTCTTGCTCAAATTCAATTTCGTCGGTCCGTTCCGCATTAAAGCATGCTTGTCCGTGACAGTTCATACACATAGCCGACCATTTTAAACCAACCGCAACCTTTAAACATCCGCATCGCTTTTTGCAGTTACACGAAATTAGCTCTAAAATTGATAAGGGAGCTGCTGCTTCAGTAGTCAAAACAGGTATTAAAATATCACCTGATTTGTTCCATCTCCATTCTTCTGGCTCTAAAACATTTCCATGCCAAGCCTGAATTTGGTGGTAAATCCGCAACGAATGTGTTTAACTAGAATTGCCAACCGAGGTGTTAAATAAAACATATCTCTGATGATTTATTGACGTTTAATTTTTTTGTGCATTATATAGTGCAAGAGCAAATATTTCCCCAGCCTCAGGAATATCCTGTTTTGTAGCATTTGGTTTGTTAAATGTTTTAACAACTTCTTGTAAATTTGTTTTCGAGTTTAATAAATTTATAGTTTGAAGTTTGCCTTTTCCAAAAAAAGCAGACGTTGTGTCACTACCACTAAATGCATGAGCAAAAAGAACTGTTTTTCTTGAGTTCTTAAGGACATTTGACAACTGTAAATCTTTAGATTTAATAACATAAAAGGGGGCCGAGCGTAGGTGCGTCTTTACTATGTACATACTTCGGTATGCGATGTAAAGCAACGTCAGGCGCAGTTAGTAGTTGGATGGGTGACCATTCCAACGGAAACCGCGTCCTCGACTCACACATCTTCCAGCGGCTTGTATATCAGTGTATGCGCAGAAGCCATACAACCTTAGGCGAGGGTTGTATAGAAGATATACCATCCTTCGGAGGGAATGTAAAGCCGTCGGTCCCTTGTCTATTAAATGTTAGGCAAGTAAAAGATCCCTACTCTTCTTAAGGTAAGAGGTTCGGCAAAATTCCTGGTTGGGGGTAGCTCGTCTACAGGCGTCGGTGTTAGGCCTCAGTAGCGGAAATAGGCCGACGTTAAATAAATGTATAAAAAAAAAAATAACATAAATATCGGTACATATCACAGAACCTTTTTTGTAGAGAATTTTGTGACACGCCTTTTTCTATACTTATGTTTCTTCCCTAAGATAAAGCGTTTAAAAGATATTGTAAAAAACCCAGTGCGGTGTTCCTAAAAGGGGTGAGATAAGAATGAAGCTTACCGCTTAGGGGTGGAAACTTTTTTTATATGTATTCTTACACACATAAGCTAACTATTATCGACATTTCAGCTAATTATAATTTTTTATATTATGTATTAAAGGACCGAAAGAACTCGTTGAATAACGCCCAAAAAAAATTATTTATCACGAATGACGCCAAAGGAAAAGTTTTATTGACACCCACAAAAGTATAATTATCTTATAAATAGTTTGTGTTGGTAGGTAATTACATCTTAATAAAAATGGGTAACACGTGGACTGGATTATTGACCTACATACAGGGTCGTTGATATGCATAGAAACGATCGATTATCTCTTAAAGTAAGATAGCTAGCGAAAAATGTTGAGACAAAAGATTTAGGGTTTTTAAAAATGTATTACAAATTAAGTATGCAGGATCAGTCAAAAAGTCATGATGAAAAAAATTTGCTTTTTCTTTAATGAAACACCCTGCATATTATTCCATATTTCAATTTTTCTCGAAATTCTATACAAAATTCATATAACATATACATAAACTTAGCTGTTTTCGAGATTAGAACTTTGAAAATCATTGTCTTATAAACTATGCAAAAATATTTTAGTCAATTAAGTTTATAATCCTAGTTACCTTTGAAAGTTTGTAGCCCCATAACAACGCCGCGTCGTTCTCTTGTCTAACAGTGATGATCTTGACAACACATGTCAAAAATTCATTAGTTTGAATAATTTTCGCGCAAGAATGGCAGGTTTAAGTGAAACTGAGCGTATTGAAATTTTAATGATCATAGGATATGGTAATAGAAGACGAAGTTGAGACCAAATAGTGAGTATTTTTAATTAATTGCATCCCGATCGTGAATCTCTTTCTGAATCAATCTTTTCAAAAAAGTTTTCATGAAACTGGAGGTGTCTAAGATCGACCAAAAAGTGTAAGACCAGCAAGCGTTACAAATGAAGAAAATTTTTTGAATGTTATGTTAGAAATGATAAATCCAATAAATTGAAAATGTCAACTTTGTCAACCACATATTGTTTTCTGACGAACCTACGTTTTGTTTAAACGGGCATGTAAACTGACACAACTGTAAGTATTGGTCAGATCAAACTCCAAATTGGATGGAGGAAGGTCACACCCAATGACCACAAAAAGTAAATGTTTGGTGTGACATTATTGATGGACACGTCATAGGACCCTATTTAAACGGAAATTTGACCTCTGAACGATATTTATTACTTTTGCAAGAGCATATTGTTCCAGAGATTAGACGATTATTCCCGAAAAATAACAATTCCAATTTACCGGCATAACAAATATGGTTTCAAAGTGGGGCCCCTCCACATTTTGGACGCGTGGTACGGGTATCCAGGTGAAACTTGTCCTGATAAATTCGACGCAAGGGGACTGTATATTTTTGGTATTTTATATATCCGGCTCGAAAGACCATATATATTTGTGGTGATTGTTGGTTAAATCACTCTGGTTGTGCTGCTGCACCACATCTGAAGTTTGTTCTTTCTTTGGTAGTAATTGAAATAAACACGATAGTTTATTCCAAAACGGCGTTTAAGATTTACACGTATATTTACAATATATACAGATATTGGTAATTTACAAGTTTAAGTTTGTATCTAGATGATGTTTCTCGTTCGGAATCTAAATGTGGACTCTCTGAATGTAAAGTGAAATAATAATTCGTTTCTAATACCCCTACCTAGACATGGGGTAGCAATAGGTACATAAGTTTTCTCTAATGGCAATGGGATAATAGCTATATTACAAATTTCTTCTAAATTGTTATAAATCTAAATAGAGGACTGTAAATAATATAAATACTTGTGAATAATATATAGAAATAAAAGTAACATGAACAAATATTGTTAGATGAGGGTACACAGACCCTAATAAAACTTATTTAAAAGGTTTAACATTCACAAATATTTGCAGGTATTATTAATTAGTACTCAGATCAGTACCTCACAAATTGCATAAAAATTATAGATTTTTTATATTATACATATGCAACGCGAACAGTTACAATTGAATGGCCAGCAAGGTGTCCCGACGTGACCCCGCTTGACTTTTTTCTGTGGGGCCACATAAAAAATGTAGTCTACAAAAATAGGCCGCAAAATATGGAAGAGTTGCAAGAAAGGATAAGGCATAGAATTTCCACTATTCCTCCCAACATCCTTTTAGATACATACAAAATTTTGTTCAGCGAAATCATTACTGTCAGGAGGTAAATGGTGAACCCTTTGAGCACCTTATAAAACAGAATTCCAAAGAAAATATTTGGTGTTTTTATGTTTATTAAAACTTGTTTTCTCTCTTTTCTTTCTGGCATAACTATTGTTTTCATAAAGTTTAAAATATCCAGAACATTCATTAAGAAGTACATTTTTTTCGTTTCATGCATTTTTATCAACTCTGAACAATTATGTTTTTTTATTTTCTGTAAAAAATAATAAAAAAATAATAAATTCGACAGTTGTAAAAAGTTATTTTAAAAATTTTATCTCTTGAAAACGATTAAGTTTAGGCATATGATGTGCTATATGAATGTTGTTTAGAGTTTCGAGAAGACATGAAATATGGAATAATATACTGGATGTTCTATTAAAGAAAAAGTAATTTTGTTTCGTCATGACTTTTTGACTGATCCTGTAAATTTTTGTGTTTTAACATTTTACGCTAGCTATCTTACTTTAGGAAATAATCGACTTTCCATACATATTAGCGACCCTGTAGAAAACCTTGTGTTTTAATCTGCATTTATATGCATCTAAGTATAACAAAAAGGGACAATTTTTAACATACAGGGTGTCCCGCAAAAATTTAACTGTAGATTCCCTGTCGAAAATTAAGATGAGTTCTTCGTATAAATAAAATTTTTCAAAATAACCATTCCCTGTCCAGCTATATACCCTTAAATGGGTGTGCCAAAAAACGGTTTTTAATTTCTATCTCAAGATAACGTAATCGAAAGAAGACGAAATTTGGCACATCTCTGTTACTCATCAAAAGCCATCTAACTACTGATCATATCAGTACGTAATATTGTCAAATCATAATTTGACACCAGCCTACTTTTAGTATTTTACGTTAATATAATTGTGCCTATCGCTTTGGATTGATCACTTAGACAGATGTAATTTAATTTTTTCTCAAAAATGGTCGATTTTACGAAATTTTTTCAAGAGATATAAAGTTTCTAAATAAGTCATAATGTTTGGTTATTTTTTTTAATTAAAAAAAAATAGCAAGCAGAAAGATATTTACAAAACTTCAAGAATTAATTTCACCCCTTTGGGTACACGCTAGGTGGATGAAATGATTTCGTTAAATGCCTTTTGATGAGTAACGGAGATGTGCCAAATTTTGTATTTTTCCGATTACGTTATTTTGAGATAGATATTAAAAACCTTTTTTTTGGCACACCCCTTTAAAGCAGTGTAACTGGACTATTTTGAAAAATTTTATACGAAGAACCCGTCTTAATTTTCGACACGGAGTCTAAGTTAAATTTTTTGCACGTTATTACTGGACACCCTGTAGAAAATTCTCGACATTCGGTCGATCATTTTCTACAGGTGGGAAACTTTTCAATTTTTTCCAAAAAAACTATTTCTCTTGCTACTGTGTTTTTTGTTCAGTATTTAAATTGACCGGAACAAATTATTGGTAACAGCAACACGGTCACCAGTATAGTTGGAACTTTATATTGAGTCAATTTCCCAGAACAATCATTCATCAAGTATAACTTTATATACATAAACAGCTGATGGGATGTCACTTTTAATCTCGCTTATTTATATCTGTGTACAATAACAAATTATTTTTATGATGACTCTTGATGCGATGATGACACCTTTAACTAAAGTTTATATTAGTTAATGGGTTTTTAAATACATACCCATACATTACGCCAGATAATTGGATTTAATATTTATGAGGAAAGTAAAAGTAGGTCTGGGTTGTAGACCCCATAAACTAAATCGATAGTCGATATGCATTACATTTTCATCGCTTGTTTCATTAATAAAGAATTATTGCCCACCTGTGTTAATGCGATCACCGACATCATTAACTATTAAATTTATCAAGTTGGTTTTCTAAAAAACCATTATTATTTATATATGTTACAACTATATATAGACAGTTATTTCGTCCACCAGGCGTTGCCGAGTAATAGATATAAATAATAATAGTATGATACAGTTGATTTAAAAAAAAACTGGTACAACTCTTGTAATCGAAAATCTTAATAGTTTAGTTGTGTGCATATGTCTGTAAATGGGCTGGCCAGGCATGTCAAGAGGGGGATGGAAGAGGTGATTTACCCCGGACCTGGGTTTTTTGAGCAGACCGGTTTTCTTAGTGTTTTTAAACTTATTAAACCTTTCTTTTTAATTTTATTCAAATGGAATTTAAAAAAATAATTAGAAAATAACTTTTTCAAAACATTTTCAAGCCTGCCATATTACTGTTTAAAATATTTGTTACGGATAATTCTACTAATGTTTGTAATTAAAATACCAAGTGAATATTGATAATTCTATTTTTAAAATAAGAACACAAAAATACTACTTGAGATTAAAAAAAATGTAAACAATGCAAACTGAACATAAAAATACAATAAAAAATAAAATAAATGAACTTCAACTACGTAATACAGAATTAACTAATATTTTGTCATTGCTCCATTAGCGTCTAAAACAGCCTGAAGTCTTGCAGGCATGGACAAAATCAGATTTCTTGCAAGGTCAACTTCTTGCGACAAGTTCTCCCAAGCGTCTTCAATTATCCCTTCCAATTTTTGGGCATTATTTGGATGGTTATTTAATTTTCTTATATGTTTCACCATTAGTCCCCAAACAGTTTCAATTGGATTTAAATCCGGACTTTTAGATGGCCACGGTATCAACTCTATATTTTTATTAAGAAACCATTGCCTGACACGATGGGCCGTATGTATGGAGCAGTTGTCTTGTTGGAAAATAAAATTATTTTCCGTAAACACCTCTATTACTGACGGCAACATAATATTGTCTAATATTTCAATATATTTAATGGAATTGAGATGACCACCACTGTTCCAACACGCACCTAACCCGTTTAGGCTCATCCAAGCCCAGACATTGACTGAAAACCTTCCTGATATTTGTGGATCGAAAGTATATTTTTCGTCGTATCTAGTGGAAGGAGGCCTATATACGCGAACATGTCCATCGTTACAGGATTTAAAACCTTTTCATCAGAAAAAACAACTTGTCCCTAGAAGTTTTCATCATTGATTATATAGTTCAGTGCAAAAATAATCCTACCCTGCTTCTTTTCTTCTGAAAGTTTGTATTTTTTAGCCGCTGAACAACTCTTCAATTCGCTTCCTAGTTTTATTCTTCTGCAAGCAGTAGGTACCGAAGCAGGGAAATTTGTCTCTGAAATTGCACTTACTGCAGTCTGAAAGGGGTTTTCTCTTAGGTAATTTATAAGATTTTCATCTTCTTGATTAGTGCTCTTTCTGGGCCTACTGGAACCAACTTTACGGGATACCGTTTGGTTAGTTTCCCCACTCATTATCGTGGTTTTACTCACATTGCATTCAGCAGCAAGTCTTCTTATGGACCAACCATCTTCAATTTTAGAAACAATTCGAAGTTTTTGAATATCTGTTAGATGTCGAACCATTTTTAATAATGACGCCACTGATTAACGTCAAAGTGACATTTGTAAGATTATTAATGTCAATCAAAGAACGAATGATTTACATAGCTAAAAGAAAGTGTATCAGTTTTTTTTTAAATCAACTGTACATAAAGTTTTTCGTAGGTAGCATTTTGCTACATTTTAACAAATTAATATTAAGTTTCCTGTAAGAAATATTTAAATTTATTTAGAATTATAGAATATTTATTTATTTAGCTAAGAATATTTAAATAACTTAGCTGCTCTGGGATATATCCCTTATAGAAGGCGGTCCAAAATTGAATCCCGATATTTCTGCATCTGATAGTACTGTCGTGAGCAGAAAAAATAGAACAACTTTTTTTTTCTAATGTAAATCTGTCTATATTTGAATATATAATGAGTAACCGAAATAGAACAGATAGCACTTTTAATTTATTTTTTATTTTAATGCTGTAGTTATTGCGTTATAGTAAATGATGGATGGTTAATGAGACAAATTGCACTGCGTTATAACATAACGGTACGATTAGTAGAAATTCTGGAGGACAAAGAATATCCTACTTAACAAGAAACTAATTATTATTATTTCGTTATTGCACCATTTCTATTTATAACTTCTATAAGTCTGTTTGGCATAGAATTAAATAACCTTATACAACAATCATTGGTAATAATATTTTCCCATGCGTTATTTACTATTTCCAGTAATTCTTCGGCATTCCGTGGTCTCACATTTCATTTTTGGATACTTCTTACGAGTAATCCCCATACTTCTTCCATAGGGTTAAGATCTGAACTATGACTGGGTCAGTTAAGAACATTGATGTTGTTATCTTGAAACCAGTTAGTTAGGATATGAGCAGTATGAACGGAACAATTGTCTTGTTGAAATATGAACTCATTATTAGGAAATAATTGTGATATAGAAGGGAGCATAATATTGTTTAAATTCCTAATATACGTTTCACTATTAAATCGTTCCTCAATATGCCACAAAACACCAGGACCATGTGCCGATATCCAAGCCCACATAGTGACGGAAAATCAACCGCTTTTATCATTGTTAGATATATATTTCTCATCGAATCGAGTATTCAGAGAGCGGTAAACCTGAATACGACCGCTGTGTGTTGACTGGAAAGTTTTTTCGTCTGTAAAGATTACATTGTTCCAAAAATTTACATCATGCGCTAAATATTCAAGCGCAAATCCTACTCGAGCTTCTTTATGTTCAGCTTTAAGTAAGTATTTCTGTGCTGCTGCATGACAGTGTAGCTCCGATTCTCTTACTCGCCGGCGACCAGTACTACTCGATCCACGAAATTCGTTTCTTCAGCAGCCTGAATAACTGAGTAAAATGGATTTTCTACTAAAGTATTTACCAATTGCAAATCTTGTTGTTGAGTTGATATCCTTCGTCGCCCTGATCCAGTATTTCTACTAATCGTACCGTTTATTCTCCACTTTCTTAAAATATTATACACCAAATTTTTGTTAATGTTATAACGCAGTGCAATTTGTCTCATTGACCATCCATCTTCTGCTTTAGCAATAACTCCAGATTTAACTAAATCGCTGAGGCATATTAGTTTTTTGCACACTTGCAACAAATTATGACAACTAACTGACAATGTCACAAAAATTAAAGTTAGACGTACACAACTAGATTGTAGCAAAATACCGTTATGAGACTTGTCCTATTTTTTTGCTCACGACCGTACACCCAAAAATGTTGGTAGTTTTTTAATACAGCGTATCCCATTTTGCTTGAAACCACCCCTATAAAGAGTTTATTTAATGTCCGATTGAAATATACATATTTTTAAATGTAGATATTTGTGTTATATTAAATTTTACAAAACAAAATAGCGTGGCCTCTTATAATTTTTTTCGGGTCAGGAAATGGTGAAATCTTATTGGCGATTCTTTTATTTCAAATCTGCGTGCGCTACTGGATTCAGCAACCCTCCAAATATGTTTGTACTAAGTTCTGTTGAAACACCCGTATTTTGGATTTTTTCTGAGAGAAACAAAAATTCAGAAACAGCCGAATAAATTTAACTGTTGCATGGAATTGTGTATTTATGAAAAGAATAACTTGACTGAAATGACCGTCAATTGAACGATTCATTATTAAAAAAACAATAATGCACGATTTAGAAGTTTTTAATTATCAAAAAAAATGTTTATCCTTTCACACTATAATGACTAACAAACAAATAATTAAAAATAAGTGACACAAAAAAGTTTACTTAACAATATTACAAAATAAATAAATAGAACAATTAAATGTACGTTCTTTCTACTAAGCCACATCATTCATCATTTTCTTACCCGAAAAAAAACCATAGTAGGCCAGGCTATTGTATTTTGTAAAATTTAATATAACACAAAGATGAGCCTTTCAAAGATCTTATTAAAAAATTTATATCTAAATCGGACATTAAATAAACTTTTTGTAGGGGTGGTTCCAAGCAAAATGGGACACGCTGTATAAAAGACCACCATTATTTTTGGATGTACTATCAGCCGCAAAAATATCTCTTTCTTAAGATATAAACCACTAACTAACTGCTTCATAAAATATGTGGTAACTCTCATCTTGTTATCCTATCCTCAAATGTTCCTGCATCATCACGGCATATTCTACCTAACTGCCCATCTGACTTCAGCTGGCATCACTCAAGCTATAGTCGGACTATTTGGTAACTTTATGTAGAATTTTCCATTGCTTAACAAAAATTCTGTAAAGCAGTGTCTTATACCAGACTTCTTATTCTTCTCAAGGACTTGTTTCCTGTCTCTTCCTGTTTATTTTGAATTGGTTTATGCATGGTTAAAAGAGTTTTGATTGTACTCCATAGGGGAGGCATCCTTTAAGCCAGTACACTATTAGTTTCTAATCTAAGTTGTCAGAATTAATAATATCGCCTTAATGGCAAATGTCTGTCCTTATCAATAATGTTTTGCTTTAGAAACGAGGCTATTGCAACTTAAAATTTATATGCAGGTATCAGAGAAATTTTCCAACGTCACGCTTCTAAGTAAATGCAGTTTTTATCGCATTTATCATTGTGTAAATAATGATGTTACCATACTCTTCCATAACATATATGTAGTAATATTTAGAAACTTAATTTGCGGCTCCATAATGTTTAAGTGAAAGTTTCAACATTTATATAGTCGGCACCAGTGCGGGCGGGGGCTTCAGTAGTTGAAATATTTAAATTTTAAATACAGGCTGTCCATTTTATCAAGGCACTCGAGAATATCTCACTTAAATATCGGTCGTACAAAAAAAAATATTTTTACGAAAATTGTGCCGACTTATATAACCTACAATATGGTTTAAAGACATTTGAAATCCATGACCTACTTTAAGAGTTATGGCGGAAAATATCGAAATTCGGAAAACGTCTAGACCAAATGTCTCCGTTATTTGAAGAGATACGAGAAAAATTCTAAGGCGAAAATTTTTCACAAAACAGAGCTTTTCAACGAGGTTTTACGTATTTTTTTCAAAACCGCTGTATTTTGAGATTTCCTCTTCAGGCTGTTAAAAAAATTATATTGAAAAGTCCGGGAAATGTCGCCATTAAATAGAGTATTTTCCTCCCTTTTCAACGGTATATCACATGCCATATTTATTCATTGGTACTATGTTAATAATTATAAAAACATTTTTTTTAAACCAATAATTTTTTTTTAACAAGCATGAAACTTGCAATGGAGAAGTATGATTAAATAAAACGATAAAATAATTCAATAAGTTGTGCAAATCTTTGCTATAATAAAACATTAACACAATTAAGAAGAATAAAGTAAATTCAGGTAACAAAAACAAATTAATAATCAAGAAAGCAACATGGAGCAATTATGGAAAGAGTATTCGCAGTTATGCCAATGTATAGAGGTCCTCCATAAAAGCGCCACTTCTTGCTCAGAAAGTTAAAATGTCTCTACTAATTAATTTAAGTATAATATCCATTTGTTTGTATTTCATGATCTCACTATTATTTCAATTATTTTAAAACAGTTGGCTATGAACAAACTTGACAATTTAATTTTTTGACAGATCATTTCAGTTAATACTTAAACTCTCATTCAATCACACTCGTTTAAGAATTTAGAATTTTCAAAAATGATTTTCACTCACATTGATCCTTATAATATGTTCGTTACATATTGCCGATGCAATTCTAACTCTGGATTAGCTCAAGTAGAATATAGAAACAGATTTCCACAAGCACTACAGCCGAATAAAACTCTGTTCAGAAAATTATCTACGAAACTGAAATATAATGGTTCATTTTTAAAGAAGAGGACAAGGTTGAACAGTGTTACTGATAATGTAAATAAGGTAAACCGAGTTATTAATTATGTAAGAAATAAAAATATATAAAATTTGGAAACAGCATTAAGATAAATTCAAGTTGCTTGTCATATAAATAAAACAAGTGCTAGAAAAATTTGAAAGAAAAATGGTTACCGGTGTTATAAAGCCAAAAAGTTCACAATTTACAAGCGGGGGACAAACCAATGAGGACGAATTTTTGTAGGTGGCTGTTGGAAAAGAAGTGTGCCGATCCATTAATATGTAGTAAAATACTTTGGTCCGACGAGGCAAATTTTTCCAATAATGAATTTTTAAATCACAATATTCATTACAAATGGACTTCTGAAAATACACAGTGGCATAGACCGACTGGGTTTCAAAATCGTTTTTCAATTAAATGTGTGAATAAGTATTTTAGACACCAATTTAATAGGTCTTTATTATTATGATGGTCACCTCAGCGGTCAAAGGTACCTAAACTTTTTGAGAAATGAATTTAATGAATTCTTAGATGGCCTAACTTTAGAGAATCGACACAACTTTCAATATTTTCATCAAGATGGAGCTCCTCCCCACAATTCCCAGAT
This sequence comes from Leptura quadrifasciata, assembly GCA_963675555.1. Taxonomy (NCBI): domain Eukaryota; kingdom Metazoa; phylum Arthropoda; class Insecta; order Coleoptera; family Cerambycidae; genus Leptura; species Leptura quadrifasciata. The sequence goes on from OY776679.1 coordinate 2,396,206, forward strand.
TTGCCTAGATTATTCAGACGAAATTTTGCCTCAACATAGGATAGGTACCAATGGATTTATTCGATGGTCCCCTCGTTCTCCAGATATAACCCCACTGGATTTTTTCTATGGGAGTATATTAAAGGTAAGGTGTTTTCGACGACACCGCAAAATTTGGAGGACCTAAAAGCTCTAATTCAACAGGCGTGTATTACAGTTACCCCCGAAATGCTGAGTAATGTTTTAAATGCAGTGCCTCGCCGTGCTCGACTGTGCATAAGAAATCGCGGTGGACACTTTGAACACTTGATATGATATTTTAAAAATTATTTTGAGGATTAGATAAATATTAATGTTTTGTTTTTATTATTAATTTGTTTTTGTTACCTAAATTTACTTTATTCTTCTTAATTGTGTTCATGTTTTATTGTAGCAAAGATTTGAACAACTTATTACATTATTTTATCCTTTTATATAATCATACTTCTCCACGGCAAGAATGCTTGTTAAAAAATTTTTTATTGGTTTTAAAAAATGTTTTTATAATTACTAACGTAGTGCCAATGAATAAATATGGCATGTGATATATCGTTGAAAAGGGAGGAAAATATTCTATTTAAAGGCGCCATTTCGCGCCCGTTTCAAAATAATTTTTTTAACAACCTGAAGAGTAAATCTCAAAATACAGCGGTTTTGAAAAAAATTATATAAAACCTCGTTGAAACACAAATTTCGCCTTAGAATTTTTCTCGTATCTCTTCAAATAACGAAGATATTTGGCCTAGACATTTTCCGCATTTTCTATATTTTCCGCCATAACTCTTAAAGCAGGCCATGGATTTCAAATGTCTTTAAACCATTTTGTAGGTTATATAATTCGGCACAATTTTCGTAAAAATATTTTTTTTTGTACGACTGATATTGTGAGATATTCTCGAGAGCCTTGATGAAATGGATAGCCTGTATAATAATTTTGAGATCAAAGGATACCATGTGGCCTCGGATTGGGTACCGTACTCTTGTGAACGTTGTTATTTAAAAAATTTCGAAGTAGACTTTGAATTTGAATAAAAGTGTATTTCTCAACAATTTAAATGTAAAATTGGCCTATTTTGTTCATTTGCTTGGATTTAGAAATGCTTTTCCCATTTTTCCATTTCATGGAAATTCAATTTGTCTAAATTTGCTTTAGTCTGATTTTTCCCAATTAAAAACTGAATATAAATTAAAATAAATATTAAGCTTTTTGTAGAAGCGTTTCGAATTGTGTCCATATCTTGCAGTAAGTCATGAAAAACAGATGAAAAATTGCACATAGCATCTGTCAAAACGTTATTGTCGAATGAAGTTTTAAAATACTAGAAGAGTCATTTAGAAATGCAGAAAATATTGAGGTGACAGAGGACAAATTTATAGTAAGCGAAGAAATTTATTGTTTATGTGTACCCAAATGTTTCTACAAGAGAGCTGGCAAAATACATATTTATCGTGAGACAATAAGACGAATATTAAAAAAAAACATGGTTTTAAATGCTGCAGATACCAATTGCATCAAGAATTATATGAAAACGACGAAAGCAGAAGATTGATTTTTTGTAATTGGTTTGCTCAACACGTATACTTATACATAGTGCAGTCATTGAAGCTTTATACCTCAGAAATATTTTACTATGAACCGATTTACATGAAATTTTGGAATTAGGCTTATCTTATCCTTAACTTCAAAAGTGATATTGACCCGACCTCCGTTCTTACCCTGGGGGTGGTTGCCACCCCTTCTCGTTAGTGTAAATTTTTTTGGTCAAAATAACCTCGGGGATCGATAGAAGACCCAATTCTAAGCAAAAAGTGTCCTATAAAGTTTTTTCAAAAATTCAATAGTTTTCAAGTTATTGGCGATTGAAAACTCCGAATTTTCCCACGTTTTTCAACGGTTTTTTGCAAATATCTCAAAAATATGCATTTTAGCGATAATTTTATAATTGTAGAAGGTAAAAAAATGAACAAATTGGTTTTTTAAAGAGTGTTCTAAGTGCAATATTAAGCGAGATATTGAAGATAAAAGCCGTTTTTTTTTGTCTGAACTTTAATCGATGTATTCAATGCCATCTAGCTGACAACGGATACATTTTATCCATATGACAATGAGAAACTTTTTTATAGTGCTTAAAATAATCTTTAAAATGAGCAGTGTTAAAAGTCTTTTGCATGTAAAGTGAGTGAGTTGTAATGAAAAAAAGAGGGACATCTAATATATTTTTATAAAAATCGATGTGTCTCATAAGTGCCATTTCCACCAAAATTAAAATTAATCGTATTCCGTCTAGATTTACCTTTAATATGAAGAGTTTATTGGATTCCAGCCGTTCGGCTGCTTTGCAATGCATACTTTTCAAAGAAATCACTATTTTAAGAAGAAAAATTTTTTTTCATTTTTTAAAATAACACCTTTCTTTCATAATATTTCAAAAATAATGAAAGATACGTAAAAAACTGTAATGATAAAAAATGTAGGTCTATTTTTGACAAAAATTTTGTTTTTTGTTTTTTTTCTGTCAAACCAAAATTGACGGAGATATGACTGTTTAAAGAGCGCGCGGTAGCGCAATTACAGTCTCTCTCGAGCCTTTTGACCCTTCACCGTTTCAAAATGTAGGGTTTTACACTACATGTCGTAATGAAAAAAGTTGTAGCTCTTTCAATTACCTTTAAAATGGTTTTTTTAAAGTTGTGATAGCTTTAAAATTGAAGGAGTTATGGTCCAAAAACTAAACGTTTTTTTTTTCTATTTAGTAAAATGAAAATTTCGGAGCACAAAAATTTGGAGCAGAGTGAAAGTAAAGAATAATATGAACCCAAAACTATTGTTTTATATATATATATATATATATATATATATATATATATATATATCCATATATGGCATATATATCGGAAACATACGCACGAATACATACAAACGTTCATATATGTATATCCAATAAAATCCAGTCCAATAAAAACTGCAGATCCACCTGCACCGCAAGATTTACTTAAAATGATTTTTTGCAACTGCAAAAAAGGTTGCGGAGCCACTTGCGGATGCCGAAGAGTCGGGCTGTTTGGCAATGTAACTTGTGGAACATGCAGTGGAGATAACTGCCAGAATAGCCCTCCAATTGACCCAGAAGAAGATCCTGATTACGACAGCAACTCCGATATTGAGTCATGAACGATTGGTGTAATAGTTTTTTTATGTATTGTAATGCTCTTGTTGCATAATTTTTTATAATTAATTACTAATTTAATCTAGTACATTTCCAGATAACTTGTAAGTTTATATTTTATTCAATAAAAAGTGTCTGATTACTTACTCTATAATTAAATTATTTTTAATTGTATAAATACATATTTTCAATGTTTTAATTTAGGGGTAGTTTTAAGGGTTGAAAAGCTAAACATATGATAGTCATTTTCGAGAACGTGGAACAACATTTAAATCATTTTGAGTTCATCAAAAGAATTTTTTTTATACAATTTTTAATTGAGGGGTTGTTTCTAAGGGTTGAAAAGGGGTTAAAAATATGATAATTAAGGTAGAGAACGTAAAACAATATTTACTCTATATTTAAATCTTTTTAAGTTATACAAAAGTAGTTTTTGTAATTTTTTTCAATTTAGGGGTCGTTTGCAGGGGTTGTAAAGTTTTTTAGGGTTTGAAAATGGGTTAAACATGATATAATTGCTCCTTATTATTAAATACGTTTTCTAGCGATAAAATGGCTCAATGTCAATTTTTTCATTAAGGGGTCGTTTTCACCCCTTAAAAATAAAAAACGGAGGTCGGGTCAATATCACTTTTGAAGTTAAGGGTAAGATAAGCCTAATTCCAAAATTTCATGTAAATCGGTTCATAGTAAAATATTTCGGAGGTAAGACCCTATTTTTCGCTTCAATGACTGCACGAACAATAGAATTTTATTTAATGATGAATCTCATTTTACGAATAATAGCATATACAATAGACATAATCTGTATTATTTGGTCTAAAGAAAATCGGGATGAATGAACCATCAGGATGAATGTGTGGGCTGGAATATTCGGTACAAAATTTATTGGCCTCATACTATTTCATGTTACTTAAGCTTTTTGCAAAATGAAACACAAAACAATGAACTAGATGAACTTTCCTTTGAAGATTTCAGAAATATGCACTTCCAACAAGATGACCACCGCCACATAATACTGGTTGTGTGGGAAATTACCTTAATGCAAGTTTGACAACGAATGCAATTATTAGGTGGCCTGCTAGGCCACCAGACCTAACTCCACTTGATTTTTTCTTTGGTGTATCTGAAGGAGAAAGTATACTCAACGCCGTCTGCAACATTAGAAGAACTCCAAAATAAAATTTTAAATGCCTTTGAATCCATAACTCTAGCCATGTTATGAGGGAAACTATTCGAAGAGTGAACAAGTGTTCTGTAATGGGTGGACGTCATTTTGAGCACCTGTTATAGGTTTGGTATTTAGTTGTGTTGTATTGTTCTAACTATAATATTTATAAACTTAGTAAGTTTAGACCAGACAGGTATCATAACTTATAAATTGGTTTTGATTGTGTGAATTTTTGCTAATAAATCATTATATTTATCAAAATAAATTTTCTCTAATTACAAATAACATCTATTTTTCATAGCTTACTGCAAGATATGCGCTGGTGTACATTTTATCTGAGTACTCCGCGGTCAAACATGTTAAAATTTTCCCCCCTTTTCTTTATGTGTGAAAACTGCAATAACCTGCAGGACAGTCTGGATATATTCAATTGTAATTACAGGTCTTTAAAAAAAGTGTATTTATCGAATTAATCGTATTATGAATTGTGTTTATTTTGTTGCCAATGCTGTTTTGGACATTTCGTGATTATTATTTATCTGTATATTTATAGTAATTATTGTTGTATGTTCCCATCCGTTAATTGGTTTAAGTACTGTTGGATGGTGTAAAACTAAAATAAAAAAAAAAATAAAAAAAAAATAAAAAAAATATGGACACATAATTTGAAACGCTTCTACAAGAAGCTTAATATTATATTCAATTTTTAATCTGAAAAAACCGTCTAAAGCAAATTTACCACTCTATCTGATAAAAAAATAAAACATACAGGGTTCTATTTGAAAAATTCGAGTTATGACAAATTGAATTTCCATGAAATGGAATAAGCATTTGTAAATCCAAGCAAATGAACAAAATAGGCCAATTTTACATTTAACTTGTTGAGAAATGCCCTTTTATTCAAATTCAATGTCTACTTCCAAATTTTTAAAATTTGATTATGAATTCCGAAGCCAACTAGAAATAGCAAATAAATGCAATTTCCAAGGTTATTTTGCACCGGATTTTAAATCTGAAAAAAGCGTTGGATAGAGAAATTACAGCTTTATGAGAAAAATGTCTTAAATATACAGGGCGCTATTTAAAATAGGAAAGTTGTGGCAATTTCCGGCCATACCGGAAGAGATTTTTTACCACCGAATGGTCGAAATGTGGCCATTGATATATATATTTGATTCCCAAAATTTCAAAATTTTATTTTAAAAACTGTAGAAAAAGTGAGAGGGGCGTATATCATTCGTATAAGTCTGTTATTAAGTAATTCCTCACATTTCTCTAGTAACTGACAAATTGTATTAATTATATTTTTATTTTTTAGCCAAGGATGGCGCAGAAGTAATCGCCAGGGGATGCCTTCCACCAGCAACAGTCGGCTGTGGCGCCATCGCATCCGCCATAGGATGGATCTCCTCCCAAACCAACGACGATCCCCATAGCTTGAAGAACCTCAATTGTGTTACATGCGAAACCGACAAATGTAACTCAGCTCAAAGGCTCACAGGGGTGACATTCATCGGTCTTATTTTGGCCGCCACAATTTTTGCGTTCTAAGCCACCACGTTTCACTCAAGAAAATATTCACCTACAGTTACTTTATCTCAGGCTTATGTGTGATTATTAAAAATTGAGAGTTACCTGTTTTCTCCTAAAATGACTTTCCTTTCAAAAAACTTTATTTTAAAACTACCTCCTGCAGAGCAGCGAGAAAAGATATTAAATAATACATTGCGAAAAATAACAAATAATTTAAATCCTTCGAATCTCGTTTAATAAGTTATCGGTTAGTTACATATCAGGATCATCCCAGGCTTCTTAATATCCTGCTACAAGTTTTTAATATTATCGCGAACTTCTTAACTCAGTTAACATATTTTTCTTGTGATTCCTAATATTGTAGTTCGTATAAAATCTGACTATAATTTGCTTTGCCAAAAGGTTGAGATCATCATCTCAATGTGTGTACAGAAAACAGTTATATATCATTTCCTCATACTTGAAGAAATTCAAATCCGTGTTTCTTTGATACGAAGTTTACTGCGTAACGAACATTTTCTGTCAAGAGATTAGTACATCCTTAACAACATATACTTACTCTGCCACAATTTAAGACCTGTTCGTAGGAGGTAGTTGTTCAATTGTATATCTGTTACTTCATTTAAGTTATTATAAAATTCAAACCCGTATTCATGCTCAAAAACTAATATATCATGTCATCCTCTATCAAATGTCCTTCACCTAAGCATATTATTTTAAGTAGATAAATCTTTATCCGCTCAGAAAAGAATACATAATACGTTCATAAATGTTTTTAACTACGATGTTATATCTTAATGCCAATAAATAGGATTTGCAGAGATTATAAATTGATGTTTGCTTAGAGAGGTGTTGGCTTCAAGGTTATGAAACTAGTTGTCGTTTATTGAATAAGGATCGCCAAAGATTTTTCAAAATCTGATTTTTGAACCAATTGATTCTACTCTGTAAGGGTAAATATGAAAGGAATTCCAAAACTTTACATTTCAGAGTGATATATTTTTATACTCTTTCATAACAGATATTGTCTAATAACTTTTGATTGTTTAGTTTTAAGTTACCACTACTTTTTGTATTATAAATATTTAATATTTAGGATAAATACTTCGTTTCTAAATACAACATTCCATCACCAATTTATTTCCATAATTATTGGCTGGATTTGCAATAAATGGACAATATTCCTCATTTACGTAGTTTTTAGTGAACTCACAAGGTATCTGCTAATGTAAAGTGAATATCAACTTTTTAAAGATTTTTATAAATTATTTATCGATTGATATGAACAAGTTTTACCCTTGAAAACAATATACTTACCTACCAAATCTGATATTTTTGTAATGAAACAGATTTTATAGAATTATATTTGTTTAAGATTTATAAATTCTATTAATCTATAATATATGTCTACTATAAAATCGGCTACAAATGTTAGCCGGCTTGCTTATGTCTTTATCATGTAGAAAAGAATAATAATATTCCTTGTTAAAAATCTGTGTACCGCTGTATCCTGTTTTAACTGTAGTTTTTGTAAAACTGTAGCGACAAAAATGCTGAGAGCTGATAGTAGAATTTAGTGATGCTTATGTTGTATTTTTTGTTAATAAAATAAATAATATTAAGATAATAAGTTTTTTACTAATATAATGGACTGAGTGTATGAAAACAATATTTAGTCACAAACTCCTCTATAAAATCCTTATTTTACTATAAAGAACGTAACCACACTGCGACCAATAACTACTTTCCAGGCTATATGCCCCGCCGAGCGCTGCATTATAAGTTACAAGCCTGGCGCGTTAAGTGTAATAATTGCATATTACCACAGAACGCTAATGTTTCGATTGCAACCAGTACCATCCGAGCTCTTGTGCCAGTCGTCCCACACCACTTGGAGACTACAGTTTCGAGCTGCTGGCTCTCGTCAGTGCAAGGTAGGCATGTGACGACCGGCACGAGGATTCTTCGACTATTTGGTACATCTCGGTATCCTTAGGATAGTGACATGCAAAATAATCAGCAGGCGCCATCTAGCGGTCCAGTGTCTGTTGAAATCGAAAAACAAATAGCCTGACTGGGTTTAGTATAGTTCAAATGTGCTTCTAGAGGGCAGAATATTAAAACATTATATTTCAGTCGCAAACTTCTCCATAAAATACTTATTTTACGGTAAAAAACGTAACCAGACTGCAACCAACAGCTACTCTCCGGGCTATGTGCCCCGCTGAGTGCAATTGTTACACTTAACGCGCCAGGCTTGTAACTTGTAATTCAGCGCTCGGCGGGGCACATAGCCCGGAGAGTAGCTGTTGGTTGCAGTCTGGTCACGTTCCTTATAGTAAAATAAGGATTTTATAGAGGAGTTTGCGATTAAAATATTATGCTTCAATGTTCTGCCCTCTAGAAGTACATTTGAACTGAGTGTACAAAATATAGAACTTATTAGCGTGGGTGGAGAAAAATTTAACGCCCATTCTTTCAATCGCGCGGTCTTGGCATGCGTTTTGTGGCCCATGTATTCTTCTAGTTTTGGTTCCTTTTTGATGTTTAGTGATTCTGACACCATCGTGAAATGACCCTTGCGTAGATTAGATAGTAGTGTTCGTATTAAAGCTTAGTTTTAAGCATTTCCAGATTATGCGTCCATGGTTGGCGAAACTCCCTTCGAGTAGATTATTCGGATATAGTGTTCAAATTAAAACTCAACTTTAATCATATCTAGATGATGCCAACATGGTGGACGAAACGTGCGTCGAGTAGATTGTTGGAGTGTATTGTTCAAATTAAAGCTCAGTTTTCATCATCTCCAGTGATGTCAGCATGGTAGGCGAAATCTATATCGAATAGAACATTAGAGTATTACTGTCTAATTAAAACTCAGTGAGCGAAACGGACATCGAGTAAAATGTTCCAGTATTTTGTTTAAGTTAAAGCTCAGTTTTCACCATCGCCAGATGATGCCGACATAGTGGGCGAAATGCGCGTCGAGTAGAATATTGGAGTGTAGTGTTCATATTAAAGCTCAGTTTTAAGCATCTTCAGATTATGCCTACATGATTAGCGAAACTCGCGTCGAGTAAAGAAGTGTTTAAATTAAAACTTAACTTTAATATCTTCAGATGTTGCCAACATAGTAGACGAAACGCACATCAAGTAGAGTGTATTATTCAAATTAAAACTCAGCTTTCATTGTCTCCAATGATGTCATTGTAGTAGCTGAAACCCGCGTAGAGTAGAACATTCGAGTATTGCCATCAATTTAAAGCCCAATTTTAAGCATCTCCCGATGATGCCAACATGGTGGGCGAAACACGCGTCGAGCAGAGTATTCAAGGGAAGTCTTTAAATGTCTTAGTGCTTGTGGAAATTACGTCAGATACAACGTCACATTTCAACTTTCCAACATTTAATTTCCCATAATTAAACTTAAAATTAATTATTAGGAAAAGAATTTCTTAAAAAAAAAACTCAAAAATTTTTTTTAAAGTATTTAATTCATTCATTAATTATTTAAAGTCTTATTCAGATTTCCACATAATACTCTGCGTATGCAAAAATTCTATGAAAAGTGGGCGAATTCCCTGCCTAAACAATTAATTTTGATTATATAACGCCATTATCGTGCTCTACAAAATTAATTATCTGAAATTTTGCCTATTCCATGAAAAAGTTGAAAAACTTCCAAAAGTTCTGTGAGAGGGATGAAACATGGGTACCTCTCCGTTTTCGATGGCACTGAACACCCACCTTCCCACCCCTCAGCAACTACCCTTATATTCGAAAAACTAATTTGGGGGTGGTTGATGATGAGTGGGGGATTAAATAGTATTGATATCGTATTTAGCGCCCTCGAAAACGGAGAGAAAACATTTTCCACTATTTTGTATTCTTCGGTGGATTTCAATGTTAGGGGTGGTGGTAGTTTCAATTTCGGGGTTGATGGTATATCTCGTCACTCAACTCCCTTTAGGATGTCGAAATCCCCTTAAAGACCCCTATTCAACGAGTCAATAGATATGAAAAGGGGGTGGTTTTAGGGGTGGTTGGTGGAGGGTGGGGGGAGAATTGAATATTACCATCGCATGAAGCATCCTCGAAAACGGGAATAAACAGGTTTTCATGCATTTTAATTTTTTTGGGGATATTTTAATATTAGGGGAGGGGGTAGTTTCAACCCCGGGGTGAATAAGATGTTGTATAATTAAATTTAATACAGCCTACCCGAATCCTGCCCAAAAAACCGATCCGCATACCTATAATGGAAAATGACGCGAAATACGGGTGGTTTTTCGAGTTTAGGAGTAGTTAATGCGGGGTGGAAACCTTAAAAATATTATCATCGTGTTCAGCGCCCCCGAAAACGGGGGTACCTATTTTTCATCCTTCTTAAAAGAACTTTTGTGTTTTAACCCATTTTTTTTGCAACTTTTTCATGGAGATATCTTTCACCGTTTTTGCGGCGTTCGTGCTGAAAGTTAATCCACACGAAATGTTGCCAATTTGTCTTCAAGCTCTTCATTTCTATTTGAGGAGTGAGCATTGTCGGCAACCCCGCATTTTCTGACTAAACCTTCCAAGCTGATCGTGTATTAAACATATCGCATTGGATTTGTTCATCGTCTAACACCACCACAGCACTGAAAACCGTAGTAGGCCATGGAAAAATCTGAATGCGACTGACTGAATGACACTTTGGATTTGATTGTTGTAGATCGAATGTTTTGGTTTTAAACAATCTGTTGCGAATTGTTTATTGTGTGAATTAAATTTTCACATACTTAAAGTGACTTTTAACCACGTTTTAATGTGAATTTATAATCTGTGATGTATTGTTCGTATCAGTTTGATGGCCACTAAACGCGAGATTAATTCATTAAAGGTAATAATTAATATTAACTCAGCACGACCTACACAGGACGACTTCTAAAAACTAGTTGGATACACTAGTGTTCAAATATCCGTATAAAAATAACTTCAAATTGTAGATAGCTAAAGAGTTGATACCCCGCAAATAGCAAAATTGATTTTCTGCTGTATTGTTCGCGTTGTAACATATATCTCGAGATTTGTGCAAGTTATTAACTTACCCATATTATAGACAATATCAATTAAGGTATAATTTCTTTATTAAATCGAATTATTAGCAGATTTTTTAATTTTGAAACACTTTTCTGCTTATCTAATGCACACTAGTTTTTGAGATAGAAGAATTTATGAATAATAGTTTTTAATAAACTCCGAATGTCGATTTTTTACTAAAACGATTCCTTGTTTTAACCTACACTAACAAGAAATAATTAGTATACTTTCCTTAAACCGATATATACATTTTTTCGACGCAATACAATGTAAAGTGTTATTTAATATAATCATTATGGGGAAGTGAAACTGATAAAAAAAAAGGTGCAATAACAAGTATATTTACATGTGTTGAATCCAGTGTATCTTTCGGTGGATACGATTTAACCAAGAAATGATATAAATGTTCATAGCTCACACTTATATCACGATATATCCTTCTTTCTTGTTGATATTCAAAAGTACCCATCTTCAGAATCCAATGCATATGACAATTAGAAGCCTCTAGCAAACGCCACATTCTCCACATTTCTAAACTTTTCAGAAACCCAAAAAACTATACAGCATTAAAATTTTAAGATTTGATCCTGATTTTTTTTTTCTTGATTTTTGCAACGATAGTTATAATCACTTATACAAAGTTTTGTGAAGTGTAACTATCGGTAAATATTAAAAAAATTGAGTGTACTACTGGAAAACGTGAGCTTTGAAATGAAAAGTTGGAGAATGTTAATTTTGAAATGCTTTTAAAGCAAATTGAAACCTCAGATGCAAACGCCACATTCTCCACATTAATTATGGATAATTATGCTTTATTATTAAAGTAATGCAACATAATACGAATAAGGGTTTTTATAGAAGTTACAATAATTAAAATAGTTTTTACTGAATCTTAGAAAGACTAATTTAAAAAATCCAATAAACATGTATCCACAAAAATTTAGACAATTATAGCTGGTGCTTCCTCCAAGGACTCACATAGATGCATATTATTCGTTTCTTCTTCGTCATTCTGGAGCAATCTAGTATGTACTTGTAAATACTCAATTTCTCTTCCGTATCTCTCCAATTTACCCCATAGTATTTCTTTAACAATGTGTCAATATATTTTTTTCTTTACTTGCAGCTTATTCTCGTTTCGTATTATGTTAGGCATTATTTTGCTAAAATTTTTACCAGCTATTGTAATCTGTTTTTGAGTATTGAGTTTTGACCGATATACTTGCTTGCTCAACTTGGACAAGCACTTTTTTTAGATTTTTGGTTATAAAAATTATTTTAATCGATTTGATAGAAAAATACACGTTTCAGTGACGTCACGTCAGAAGGCGCTTTCTGATTGGATGAAATGGAGAATGCTTCTTTTGCACCTTATATGTCGTTGGAGAATGTGAGTTTTGAAATGAATTACAAATTTTGCCATTAAATATTACAGGGATTCTGTGAGCTTTGGACAAGATTTTGTGGTTAAAATAATACATTTTTAATAGTAAAATTCTTAAGTATAAATAGCTCAATGCGAGCCAGAAGTGGAGAATGTAAGTTTTACATTTAGAGGAAATACTTATTATTATAATAAGTATTTTTTTTAACTCACAATATAGTTTTTATGAATGAACAATATTTGTTCTCAAATCTTGGTTGCATCTTTCATTTAACACACTTCCTGATATATTCAATTAATGAAATTTTGCACAGTTACTAAGATCGGATGGTAATACAGTATTCCATCGTTAATAGCCGCTCGTAGATGGCGTGGGGGTGAAATTTGATTAAATACACTATCCACGCGGCGCCTCCGGCAAAACGTAGAATACAAAAGGTTTTCGACTAATATCAGACATAATGGAATGCAGTTAAGTTTTATATCTCGGAACCCACCTCCAATAATTGAATTTTTGTGCATTGATTCTATACGTTATATATAATTAAGGTATGACTAAAAAGTAGAAAACTAGAAAAATATATTTTTTTAAGCTTGCTTTACTAAAAGTACTAAAAAGTAAAAAATAATTGCAAGAAAAGCAAGGCGTGAGCATACGCGCACGCCTTATCGAAGTGTTATTCATCTGCGAAGGCTTGCGATATCTTATTTGAAAGATCTTTTCAATCTCTATTTAAAAATGCTATAGTTTTAATGTTTATTGCAAAAACTAACGGTAACATCGTGGCGATTGACAACAATAAATAGTTGTCAAAGTTGTCGACATATCTCGGGATTTTCTATAAATATGTACAATAATTGAGATACGCATAAAATTCTGAGTCGAAAATATGTAGCATATCCCTATACCTAAGCCTAGCCGTTTCAGAGATATTTGACATTTTATAGAAAATTTGACATGTGCAAATGTTTGCAAGTACCGTTATAACTTTCTTCGTGTAAAATATCCTCACTTGCTTCTTGTCACATAAAAAGAACATAAGGAGAACTACGTTGTACAACTGAAATAAATTCAATAATATCATACCAAGTATTCCGTTTTTCGCGTTACATTTTGTCAACTTCAAATCGCGAAAACTTGTTTAGGTCATATGGAACACCCTGTATTTTTTTACGTCAAGTTGTATAAAATTGAATTCGCTTTTTTCTGATATTAGCTTTGTGGGGGTTAAAGTTACAACTTCTTGAAATATTTGCGATTTTATTAGAAACTCATGAATTGTTGTAATCATTTCATCAAAATAACCATGATTAGAAACAATCAGTCATTATCTTATGTCAAAAAATGCCAGCACGTTTAAATTATACCAACAAAACTTTTTAAATTTGTTTATTATTTATGGAGAATGTGATAAAGTAATATCAAGAACTTGCAGCACATTTGCTACTCGATATCCACAAAAACGCAAAATAACACTAACACTGTAACATGCGTATTAATCGAATTGAAGATATGGCATAAAGTAAAATAGCAGAGATAAGATCAATTTCAAATATGATTTCATTTTAATTTAAAAATTGCTCAAAATTCCGCCCTTGAACATCGACACATTTTTCGCACCTTCGGATTAGTTCCTCATGGGTAGCTCTTCTAATTGAATCCTGTGATATGTTTTGAAATGCATTTCTTACTCTTTGCATACAACCGTCAATGGTTGTTAATGGGCTCTCATAAACTTTATTTTTTATAGGTCCCCAAATGAAATAATCCAGAACTGATAAATCGGTCGAGCGAGGAGGCCATATGAAAGGTCCATTATTGGCAATCCATTGATCATAAAATGTTTCTTGTAAATAATTATTAATTAAATATGCGTTATGTGGGGGAGCACCGTTGTGCGTAAAAAATGTTCGGCGAGAGGTAAATTTTCTAAATAGTTGTTATTCAAATTTTGTAAGATATTCAGATATCTTTCACCTAAAAAAAAAAAAAACAAAAATTTACCTATACATATTAGCAGAAGAGAAAATTTAAACCATTTAAATATTCCTGATAAAATTGTAATGCCACCACTCTATCGTTTCTTATGGCACAGTAAACATTGAACTGCCAACTTTCCTGAAAGTTTCGCTCTCTGAACATATGAGGATTTGAGTCACTCCAATAATGCAAATTGTGTCTATTAAAAAGTCCATTTTTAGTAAATTTTGCTTCATCGGTCCATATAATATTTCCCAAATAAGAATCGTGGCTCTCAGACCTTATTAGAATAAACTCACAAAAATTCTGTCTTCTTAGGAAATCTGTTTCTTTTAATCCTTGAACCATATGGAATGAAAACGGGTGAAACTTATGATTTAATAAGATTCTGTGAATTGAATCCATGCGTAGTCCCGATTCCAGAGCAGCTTGTCTTAATGACATCCTTGGAAATGCATGAAAATGTCCCAGAATGACTATTTCAGTGTTTTCGTCATCAACAATAGGCTTTCCTCTTTGCATTTTTGCCTTGACAGAGCCATAATTTTTAAAATTTTTCAGTATACGTTTTACTGTGTTTGGTGACGGTTTCCGTGTTTATGGATATCGAGTAGCAAATGTGCTGCAAGTTCTTGATATTACTTTATCACATTCTCCATAAATAATAAACAAATTTAAAAAGTCTTCGTGGGTGTAATTTAAACGTGCTGGCATTTTGTGACATAAGATAATGACTGATTGTTTCTAATCATGGCTATTTTGATGAAATGATTACAACAATTCATGAATTTCTAATAAAATCGCAAATATTTCAAAAAGTTGTAACTTAAACCCCCACAATGCTAATATCAGAAAAAAGGGAATTCAATTTTACACAACTTGACGTAAAAAAAATACAGGGTGTTCCATTTGACCTAAGCAAGTTTTCGCGGTTTGAAACTGACAAAATGTAACGCGAAAGACGGAACACTTGGTATGATATTACTGAATTTATTTCAGTTGCAGAACGTAGTTCTCCTTGTGTTCTTTTTACGTGACAAGAAACAAAGGAGGATCTTTTACACGAAGAAAATTATAATGGTTCTTGCAAACCGTTGCACCTGTCAAATTTTTTATAAAATGTCAAATATCTCTGAAACTAGGTTTAGGTATAAGTTATGCTACATATTTTCGACTCAGAATTTTATGCTCTTTTCGAAAACCCTAAAATATATAGGGTGTTCTATTTGAAATAAGCAAGTTTGGTATCGACTCCCGGTATAAGCGGAAGTGCCAACTGCTCGTAATTATTTTAGTTGGATTGACCACACAGACATTAGTAATTATCTAAATTTTCAAAATTTTCTGATGCGTACTTTTCTCTGTATCGATTGATTCAGTTCCTGGTGAAACACCCTGTATAGTATAATGGGTGAGATACACGAGAGGGCAAAAGGACTAACATAATTGTAAACCGAAGGATTGTTGAAATAACGGAATGAATAAAAATAAATCACTTAAAAGGCGACTTGCACTTGTATGAGGATGATTGTAAGCAGAATAAGTCCTAACAACACGTTATACAATTAAAAAACACGCACTGAGCTGATAACAAGTGGTCTTAGTCACCAAGGATATTGCTTGGAGCCTCAAAATGTCTAACATTATTTGGTGATGTAAATAAATAGATACTGTTGATTGTTGAACAAGTTTTTCCTACCTTACAATATTTACAGAAAACGTATATAATTTTAAAAAACATCTTGTGCCTGACGCAGGGGCCGCCTTACCCCCCGCCCCTCTTACTACGCCATTGAAAACGTAAATAAACAAATACGTCTTGCTTCATTTGTTCGAATGGGCCTTTCTTTTTGAGTTAACTTTTTCTTATGCCGATTCCCTAATTTGACGAGCCAGATCACAACATTTCTTAAACCCTCCTATAATAGATAAAATGTCTAGGGCCAGGTGTATAAGTTACAAAATTGCATAACTGCATTGTCAAGTATATCCTTAAGTTATAGCCACTTTGAAAACATGGCAACATCATCTATATATTCTCCTCTTTCCCGACCCCGACCTGTCTTATCTTAAACAAATTCACACCACAAAAACAAATTGAAATATATCGAGTCTTATCGAAGTGTTAGTCGACTGCGAATGCCAATAACCAAAGTGACGTTGGAGCAAAATGGCTTCTTTCTTCCCTTGGGTTCTTGTCTTTCTGTTAGCTGTTTATACAAGTAAGAGAAACGTAATTTTTATTTAATTAATATTTGCAGAATTAGATGTATTTGTACGGAAAAAAAATTGATAAGTAATCATTAGTTAAGTGATCTTATTTCTGAATACAATTACTATAAAAGTCAGAAATTTACTCATTTTCATTTTTTAATTAACCCACAAAATTAAAATTTGTGAGACAAAATTATTTAAAAAAAATTCCTTTGCTGTCATTGAATGCAATAGAAGAATAAGTACCTCAACTGGTGTAGGACATTCGTAAATTATCCTTAAATAAAGTAAGAAGTTCCCTCGTTATGGACATGATGTACCTCTGGTTCACCAGATCTGGGCATTTTAGTCTTTTTTTTTGTGTGGGGTTATGTGAAAGAATGTGTTTTTTATACACCCTCTCAACACTTGAAATTTTACAAAATCGTATCTGCGAAGTTTTTGTAAATATAACTCCTGCTATATGGCGAAATGTTATGCGAAACACCACTGACCCAGCCAGAAAATGTCAAGAAGAAGAACCTTTACTACCTTTTAATTAATTTTTAATATGTTTTTTTATTATTAAAATAAGTTATTTCGGACAGAACATTTACAGCGTTGTTTTGTTACAAAATGAATGTTTTGAATCCAATTTAATTCAATTTCCACGGCATACTTACTTGATAGGCGTATTTTCTCGGTATTTTAATTATTATCTAGAAAAAAATTTGAGTATTTAGGTTAATATCAAACCAATGTTCGATTTGGGGTTATCAGTGGATTTGTTGTGAAAATTAGTAATAACTACTGCATGTGTAAATGATTTGAACAAATTAGCGATTTCGGAAATTTTGGTTGTTTTAGGTACTAAACCAATTAGAAAAATCTCGAATTTACATTCTTCTCTTATCGTATTGGTCCATTTGATTGATTTGAGTGCATGCACTACACTCTAGATGCAGAAATAAAAACAGCTCTAAAAAATCAAGTAGTCTCAGAAATAGTTCAAATGTGCTTTTAGAGGGCGGAATATTAAACATAATATTTTTAGTCGCAAACTCCTCTATAAATCCTTATTTTACTATAAGGAACCTAACCAGACTGCAACCAACAGCTACTCTCCGGGCTATGTGCCCCGCCGAGCGCTGAATAACAAGTTACAAGCCTGGCGCGTTAAGTGTAATAATTGCATATTACCATCAAAACGCTAATGCTTCGATTGCAACAAACACCAGCCGAAAGACTGATTCTACTTAAAGGAGCTCCCTTGCCAGTCGTCACACACCACTTGCAGACTGCAGTTTCGAGCTGTTGGCTCTCGTCAGTGCAAGGTAGGTATGCGACGACCGACATGAGAATCCTTTGACTATAGTACATCCCGGTATTTTTACAATAGCGACATGTAAAACAGCCAGCAGGCGCCATCTAGCGGTCCAGTGTCTGTTGCAATCGAAAAATAAATAGCCTGACTTGGCTTAGCATAGTTCAAATGCTTTTAGAGGGCGGAATATTAAACATAATATTTTTAGTCGCAAACTCCTCTATAAATCCTTATTTTACTATAAGGAACCTAACCAGATATAACCTTATAGTAAAATAAGGATTTATAGAGGAGTTTGCGACTAAAAATATTATGTTTAATATTCCGCCCTCTAAAAGCACATTTGAACTATGTTAAGCCAAGTCAGACTATTTATTTTTCGATTGCAACAGACACTGGACCGCTAGATGGCGCCTGCTGGCTGTTTTACATGTCGCTATTGTAAAAATACCGGGATGTACTATAGTCAAAGGATTCTCATGTCGGTCGTCGCATACCTACCTTGCACTGACGAGAGCCAACAGCTCGAAACTGCAGTCTGCAAGTGGTGTGTGACGACTGGCAAGGGAGCTCCTTTAAGTAGAATCAGTCTTTCGGCTGGTGTTTGTTGCAATCGAAGCATTAGCGTTTTGATGGTAATATGCAATTATTACACTTAACGCGCCAGGCTTGTAACTTGTAATTCAGCGCTCGGCGGGGCACATAGCCCGGAGAGTAGCTGTTGGTTGCAGTCTGGTTAGGTTCCTTATAGTAAAATAAGGATTTATAGAGGAGTTTGCGACTAAAAATATTATGTTTAGTCTCAGAAATGTTTTAAAAACTATGCAATCCCACTTAAAATCATTTTCGGTATTCAAAAATGTAAAAATATACAGAGTTTCCCCATTTAAAATTTCAAACGGAAAAACCGGAAGTGTCAAATAATGAAAAATTGGCCGTTTTTTGTATATATTATTACACCTGCCCTGCCTGTGATTTTAACTGATATGTTTTGAATTTTATTGAATCCTTTTCCCGATAATGTTCGTCCATTTATCTGTCATTTTGTGTTTGCCCACGATTAATCTGAAAAATTATTCATATCAACAAACATGTATTAAGTGTGCACGCATTTCTACTAATTTTAAGTTTCAATTGGAATCCTTAAACGTTAGCATCTTTTTACCGTT
Organism: Leptura quadrifasciata; assembly: GCA_963675555.1. Classification (NCBI taxonomy): domain Eukaryota; kingdom Metazoa; phylum Arthropoda; class Insecta; order Coleoptera; family Cerambycidae; genus Leptura; species Leptura quadrifasciata. The sequence continues at coordinate 2,415,225 of OY776679.1, forward strand.
TGTTATCACCAAACTGGGCCTGATCCAACCAGCCGTTCTATCTACACAACATTTCCCGCCACGGATGCCTGGCTGTCTTCAGATTTCCGTCTATTAATATTGTTTCTATATCTCCAAGAAGTGTCATATTTTGAAATATCAAGAAAAATGCAAACATATATACTTAAATATAGTTATTTTTAAAAAATAACTTTCTTGAATGCATTTATAATTGTAATTACACATAGTCCGTTTAATGAGTCTGGATTTACGACGAAATTACCGAATGTTTGCGCCTTAGACTAAGGTGCATGTGTAAATACAGCCTTGCTTGTATGCCATGCCTAGGGTGGTTACACAAACTTGATCACCTACCACCTTCCTCAAAGACACGCTTCCTACAAAAATTAATTTTTCCCCATAAAAAAATCAATTTTCCAACCTTTGAAGGGTGAAAACAACCCCCGGGGGTGGCTCTACAACCCTGATCTTCTACCACCTTCCTCAAAGAAACACCTCCTATAAAATACTTATTTTTTTCTTACAAAACAGATATCAATTTTCCACTCCCTACAAGGGTTGGAAACTTGGGTTAGGGGTGGATGAGGTCAAATCCCTCGAGGGAAGAACAATTAGTCGAAAAATTGGGGAAAATAAATGGGTTCACGAAAAGGGAGGCTTTGGGAGTGGTTGTTGGCCAATTTGAGGAGGTTGTCGAGGTGGAATAATTGGTTTGACTCCGGGAATCGATTCAGCAGCAACAAAAACGGAGGGGGGGCATTGTCTAGTTCGAGACGCAAACATTCGGTAGTTCGTCCGACTCCTTCAGTGAAGAACAGGTATTGTGAAACATGCATTTTTGTACAAACATTAATTATAGTAATTTTTCTTCCAGCTTATGGTTTGCGATGCTACACTTGTACTTCACTTGACAACGTCGCTTGTAATTCATTTCCTAATGAAACAGAAGATTGCATTTCTGAAGTCGGAAACCCGCATGGTGCTAAAGTGTGCTACACATTAACTTATGAAGGTACTTAAAAAGTTGGTGCATAGACGTCGTAAGAAAAAAATCAGAAAAAGCCACAGCTTACTAGACGCGGCGTGTAGCAGAATATCCAGCTGTGGTGAGGTCTCACTCGACTGCCACACTGTCTCTATCTTACTTTGGTTCGACAGTGTTTAAGGTGGGCATATCCAAGAGGGAGAGAGAGATCGATAAGGAAGTATTTATTATTTTTGGCCATAACTTGCCAATCTTCATATCTAGTAGTTTTAAATTAACTGATTTTGCAAACAACTGAAATTATTGACTGAAAATTCATATTATTGCATCTGTCATAGTTCTACTTATACTTTTTAACCAATATACAGGGTGTCCCGTAAATAATGAGTAATCCTGAAAATGGTAATTAGGCCAGGCCAAAGCATATCAGAATATCACAACTTGACCTTATTGAAAACCCTAGAGTGTTCGAGATATTGGCACTTTTTTGAAATTTAGACAATTTCTACTCTAGGGCAGTATTTTGCGTGCCCCTGTCACAAAGTAAGAATTTTTTCATTCTGTTTTTTGGTGAGTATTCTAAAATAGTTGTGCTATTAAACGTGTATAGGAGTTTTTGGATAACGTCGACAGTATTCTCAAAAAAAATATATTATTCTTAAATTTCTGTTCCATCAGGATTCCGACTGCCGACTTTGACCTTTGATGATGTAAAGGAAAGTGCCGAGCGATACTTGGCACTTATCCTAAAAACTTGCCCACTGTTACATGGCCTATGTCCATTTAACAGTTTTATTTAAAAACTAGTGTTTTGTGGATATTTAGCAGGATTCAGTTTTTGTAAGTGAAACTGTTTGCAACTGACAGAATTTTACATGTATAACTGCTAAACCATTTCACACTGTTTATGTACTTAGTTTTATATCTTAGGAACTGTCATTTTCTAAATTATTATGTATTTCGTTCTACACAGCATCCCAAGAAACAATGAACAATTTGTCTACAAAATTTTGTTACATCAAATATCTATTTTTCAATTTTTATATTTTTGTTTACTATGTGGATACATTTGGTGATTTTCCTTGCCTTTTCTCGTTACTATATTAGTATATGCAATAAGATGTAATATATTTACTAAGTTCACACCATAATCAATACGTTTTACTATTTATTTACATCTGTTCATATTTGTGGTTATGCACAAAATAGAAATTGCAAAGGCAAATCAGCTGGTGTGGAAATAATAAAATAAACTATTATTATAGATTCCTTTTATCGATTATATGCCACTATTTTAGTTGTGAGTAAAGGAAATTGTAAAATTGCGACCTGCAAGTTGGTGCACTTAACTTAACCACTGACAGATGGCCATACTTGTACTATTTTTATATTTTATAGCTTTCAATTTAAATAGGGAATTAGATTTCTCAAATTTTTTTGGTAGCGTTGTTTTCCAGTAAACAGGACAAAAAGTTTACCTTATCAGTAAAACTCACCAGGAATTTTTTTGCATGCAGCCTTTGTACTGATTCAAACATATATAATTTTTAACTGTGGACTTCAGTAATTGAAATTACAATTTTTACATCCCAGTTACAAAGTGTTTAACATACAGTTTTTATGAAATCAGCTTTTGTATAGCCAACTTAAATTAATTTCGTGCAGCTAATTTAAATATATTCGTGCAGCTAACTTAAATATATTTTGTACAGCTAACTTGCTTATATTTGCATAGCTAACATTGCTTAAATTTTGCATAGCTAACTTGCATAAATTTTGTACGTGCTTATATTCTTAGATATTTAAATTTTGAGATACTTCTTCTACATTCCTGCATAGTTTTTGCACAGCTTATCTTTCATAGATAAAATTTCGTTATCTTTACATTAAACCACATAGTTGGTTAATTTCCTACAACTTTCACCCCATTTCATTGAGAGACTTAAATTGCCAAGGAAACTTTAGGATTCATTCTTGCAACAAGAGATAATTGTGGGCCTGGATTGCTGTCCCAGAACCAGTCACCTCAACCATAATCCATCCAGGATACTGGTATAAATTTGTTTTATATATATATATATATATATATATATATTTTAAATTTCAATTTGTCTCAAACCGATTTGTCTATTTTTCATGTAATATATTTTAACATTCATTTTAAACTATCTTTTTATTTCTCTTACGTCGGTCTGATCTATAGTAGACTGGTTATTCGAGAAAAAGAGACAATTTTGTTTATTTTGCTATAGATGGTGCCCAATTTAACATCAATTTTTCTTTGTCTCCTTTTCTCGAAATAAACAGAAATCTGTTGCTTATGCTGTACATGTCAGAAAGGGTAAGTTTCTCCACTCTTACGAATGCTCTGGACCCACAGCTCTCTGCTCCGACTTAAACCAGCTAGTCGTCCGCATATGTTGCCTCAATTCTTTCTCAAAAATAAACAATAAGAGAAAGGAGGTAACACCACATATTATTTAATTTTAAAATAGTATAAAAATTCTGAGTTGTCCTGTTAGAAAAAAAGATACAGCTGTTTGAATGGTGGATGAACTAAAGTGCCCATATCACGTAGATCAAGTTGTGATTCTGATAGGTTTTGGTCTAACCTATTACCATTTTCAGGATTATCTACTATTGGTGGAGCATCCTGTATATATTAAAGAAAAAAGTTATGGCCAAAAATAATAAATATTTGCATATCGGATCTCTCTCTCTCTCTCTCTCTCTTTTGAATATGCCCACCGTAACGTTAAAGATTTGAAAACACGGTCTTTTGTCATTTCTTTAACTCTAATTGTTAATAATTTGGAAACGCCGCGAAACAGAAGTCCATAAATTGATTGTGAACTTAGAATTACCCGAATTTGAAACCCCCGATTTATCAGATCTGTTAGTTGATAATTTTAATTCAAAATACAGTAATAAATGCCCTGTTCTAACAACAACGAAGATTATTAAATTATAAATTATTAATGAAATGTTTAAATATTGTCTCCGTTAGTAATAGTCTGGTTTAATACGCTTGTACTTTTTTGTTTTAATTTATTTTAGTATTCTTTGTGATACATTATCAAAAGATTTTTCTATTTGTAAACAATTATATCATTTGTAATTTCATCCTATACACTATATATATTGTAAAACTACATAAATAAATAATTTGCAAAAAATTTTATCTATCAAGTTTGTTTCTAATATTTGTATTTCTTTTTTTTTAGCCAAAGCTGGAAAAGAAAGTGTCGTTAGGGGATGCGTTTCACAATCAGTGAACTGCCGTGGCATGGTATATGCTCTGACAGCTTTGCACTCTTACTTCACTAAGAATTCTAAAAACTTGAAAGTCGCTTGTGAATCATGTGCAACCCACAAATGCAACTCAGCCTAGGAGTGACATTCATCGGTTTAATTTTAGCTGTTCCATTAGCCACGTTCTACATCTACCTTTTAAGATGTTCACATAGAGTCATTTTTTTAGGCTTACGAATGACGTTACTACATTTGCATCATAATTTAATTACGATAGACCAACTCGTATCCCTTCTCAAAAGTATATACAAAAAAACCTCAAACATAAAACATATCATCAAGTATAACGCTAATGTGATACTTAATAAATAATGAAGAGACGATATTGTGGTTTTTCTAGTAAACAGAAATTACCTGCAATCACATAGGTATTACGTTACGTTTATTGACTAAATTATATAATTTCTATTACATTTGTATAAAGTCCTTTCCTCTTCCCCTACCTACCTGTACTGATATTTCATAACTTTTTAATCTTTAAATCTTTCCTACCACTCTTCGTTTATGTTTGTACATTTATGTTTCATTTGTTCGTGTGTTTGTTATATAAATTTATCTCTAGAACATCGTAAAATCCAAATTATACTTAGACCAGAAGTTATAGAGTACAAAGATTCAGCAATGACATCGGCTGCTCGCCGCTGGAAATCTTGGAACGGGATCTGTCATTATAGACTTGGGTACCCGCACCAGTAACTCAAAATTAAATAAGTGATATATCATCAAATTTTATTGTTAATTATTTTTAGCTATTTAGTAGATGTATTCAAGATACAACCAACAAGATTATAAATTGAACCAGCACTGTTCCGCTGGGCCCTGTTACAACCAACGTGTCAAACAATATACGTTGATCACAGGGTTAAATGCAAGATAGATATCTGGTTAGATATTTGTTATATATTAATATGAATAAAGTTGTTTTGACTGATTGATTGATTGTAGAAAGTCCTAGTATGCTGCTTCACCTTATGAATGCAATCTCTAAATTTATAATAAAAAGTGCAAAATATAAGCATAGGTACATTTGAATTGGTTGGGAGGGTGGTCAATGAATCTTATTGAACCGCAGCACTAGGTCCCATTGGGCCCCTTGTACATCCTCTCTATAGGCAGACCCTCGCCTATTCCTCCAACCAACCTAGTCTTGAAAAATAGGTGGTGATGTTGCCTAGGGGCATCTCCCTTACATCGGCCAAGGTAGGCCAATGCCCTCCCAAAATAGATTATCTAACTGGTGAAACGGCAGAACAGTCACTATCTCATCTTCTTGTTTACAACCTCTACAGGGAGGTGCTTCGCTCAATCTCATATTGTGTAGATGTTTCCTTATCGGACAGTCTGGATTCCCGTTATAAAATGTAGCTTCCTTCTGAACATTGCCAGGTAGTCCATTACTGTACTCTTGTTGGGATATTTTAGAAGTTCCCTAGCAAGTTGACAGCTGTTTGTCTCATCCGACAGCTTCAGAATTCATTGTAGGTGTTCTCTTTAATTACTCGTGTTGTCGCCGTGATCGGTAATAGACTTGCCGGGCCTGGTCCAAAGATACTTACTCTATTGCTCACTATTCGTGTGTATTATGTAGGGTCTGTCGAAGGCAAAAAGGAGGGAGAGGCATCTGTGTGCGCCTTTAGAAGAGGCGACTTCTTGACAGTCCTTGACACGTGACTCCTGGCCTCACCACAACCTACATTTGGTTGCATGCCAACGGATTTGAGACATACTATTGTTGTCAGAGCCACTTCTCCTAGATATACAGGCTGTCCATTTGATCGGGGCACTCGAAAATATCTCACTTAATGTCGGTCGTACAAAAAAAATTATTTTTACGAAAATTGTGCCGATTTATATAACCTACAAAATGGTTTAAATACATTTGAAATCCATGGCCTAAAGTTATGGCGGAAAATATCGAAAATGCGGAAAAAGTCTAGGCCAAATATCTCCGTTATTTGAAGAGATACGAGAAAAATTCTGAGGTGAAAATTTTTTGCAAAACAGAGTGTCTCAACGAGGTTTTATCTATTTTTTGTTCAAAATCGCTGTATTTTGAGATTTACTCTTCAGGGCGTTAAAAAAATTATTTTGAAACGGGCGGGAAATGGCGCCATCAAATAGAGTGTTTTCCTCCTTTTTCAACGATATATCACATGCATTTATTCATTGGTACTACGTTAGTAATTATAAAAACATTTTTTTAAACCAATATTTTTTTTTAACAAGCATTATACTTGCCGTGGAGAAGTATGATTAAATAAAACGATAAAATAATTCAATAAGTTGTTCAAGTCTTTGCTATAATAAAACATTAACACAATTAAGAAGAATAAATTAAATTCAGGTAACAAAAACAAAATAATAATCAAGAAAGCAACATGGAGCAATTATGGAAAGAGTATTCGCAGTTATGCCAATGTATAGAGGTCCTCCATAAAAGCGTCACTCCTTGCTCAGAAAGTTAAAATGTCTTTACCAATTAATATAAGTATAATATCCATTTGTTTGTATTTCATGATTTCACTATTATTTCAATTATTTTAAAATAGTTGGCTATGAACAAACTTGACAATTTAATTTTTTGACAGATCATTTCAGTTAATACTTATACTCTCACTAAATCACACTTCTTTAAGAATTTAGAATTTTGAAAAATGATTTTCACTCACATTGATCGTTATATAATATGTTCGTTACATATTGCCAATGCAATATTAACTCTGGATTAGCTCAAGAAAAACAGATTTCCACAAGCACTACAGCTGAATAAAACTCTGTTCAGAAAATTAGCTACGAAACTGAAAAATAATGGTTCATTTTTATAGAAGAAGACAAGATTGAGCAGTGTTACTGATAATGTAAATAAGGTAAACCTAGTTATTAATTATGTAAGAAATAAAAATACAGAAAATTTGGAAACGTTATTAAGAGAAATTCAAATTGCTTGTCATATAAATAAAACAAGTGCTAGAAAAATTTTAAAGAAAAATGATTACCGGTGTTATAAAGCCAAAAAAGTTGATAATTTACAAGCGGGGGACAAACCAAAGAGGACGACTTTTTGTAGGTGGCTGTTGGAAAAGAAGCGTGCCGATCCATTAATATGTAGTAAAATACTTTGGTCCGACGAGGCAAATTTTTCCAATAATGGATATTTTAATCGCAATATTCATTACAAATGGACTTCTGAAAATACACACTGGCATAGGTCGACTGGGTTTCAAAATCGTTTTTCAATAAATGTGTGGATAGGTATTTTAGGCACCAATTTAATAGGACCTTATTTTTATGATGGTCACCTCAGTGGTCAAAGGTACCAAAACTTTTTGAGAAATGAATTTAATGAATTCTTAGATGACCTACCTTTAGAGAATCGACACAACTTTCAATATTTTCAACAAGATGGAGCTCCTCCCCACAATTCCCAGATATGCCTAGATTATTTAAACGAAATTTTGTCTCAACATTGGATAGGTACCAATGGATTTATTCGATGGCCCCCTCGTTCTCCAGATATAACCTCAATGGATTTTTTCTATGGGGTATATTAAAGATAAGGTGTTTGAGGACCTAAAAGCTCGAATTCAACAGACATGTATTACAGTTACCCCCGAAATGCTGAGTAATGTTTTAAATGCAGTGCCTCGCCGCGCTCGATTGTGCATAAGAAATCGCGGTGGACACTTTGAACACTTGATATGATATCTTAAAAATTATTTTGAGGATTAGATAAATATTAATGTTCTGTGTGCTATATTCTTTTTATTATTAATTTGTTTTTGTTACCTGAATTTACTTTATTCTTCTTAATTGTGTTAATGTTTTATTATAGCAAAGATTTGAACAATTTCTTGAATTATTTTATCGTTTTATTTAATCATACTTCTCCACGTCAAGTAAAATGCTTGTTAAAAAAAAATATTGGTTTTAAAAAAATGTTTTTATAATTACTAACGTAGTACCACTGAATAAATATGGCATGTAGCTCTCGTTGGCGTTGTTCGCATAGCTCCGGTTATGCTTAGGCAGACAATTCTCTGCACTTGGCTAAGCTTGATCTTAGCTGTAGTCTGTTTGCTCTTAGACCACCAGACTACAGATGAGGTTATCATTGGTCTTATGACGGCAGTGTATATCCACATGACCACTTTGGGTTTCATTCCCCAGGTATTCCCCACGGTCCTGCGACACTGCTCATAACAAATGTAGGCCTTCTTAAATCTTCTATCTAAGTGAAGATTCGATGTTAGTTTGGCATCAAAGGTTATGCCAAGGTATTTCACTTCTGATGCGAAACTTAGTATTGTATGCAGGTGCCTTCAGTGCTCCTAGTTTCCTTGTGAAGAGAACCATCCCCGTCTCCCTGGGATTAACAGGCAGAGAGTGTTCTCTGCACCATGTTTCAATTATTCTTAGACCCCCTGCATCCTTTCATAAAGGACTTCTTCGAATTTTCCGCTAAGCAGTATTGTTAAATCATATAACTGATGGTCGAGAGGTGAGCGCACTTGCCTCTCACCCAAAAGTTCCGGGTTCGATCCCCGGTCGTGGCAGTGGAAAATACTTTGAGAGGGATTTTTTCACTATACACGGATATTGGATGTGTGTCCCTTGTCTCTAAATGTGTAGCCCCCTCCCACACAAGGCTCTTCTAGAGCCTTCCGGGATAAAGGGGGTCGTCATTACCTGTGGTGTATTTATTTCCTAAATTTATGTTAATAGTATCTATAATACGGATATTATCAATATTTCTTGATGATGTAAGAAATATATACTCAAAAAATATTCAATAAAATAAGAAAACATGCATAGGTTAACGGTGGAGCAAATACAACAGTTGCTTTCCTCAAATAATTATAGTTTATTTATATTTAATAAATATAACATTTATCGAGATTGATAAATTAATAATAGTATTATCGTTTACGACAAAGTTGACCACGGCATTTGTATTGTCGTTTATATTCGTGGTATACATCTATTTCTATTGCAGTATTTGCAGGCCCTTATAGATAATTTATTATTTGTAACATTGTCTCTGAGATCCGCACAATAACGGTGTTCACTGGTATGGACAGGGACAACTCTACATCCTCTGTAATAACCCGTCCTTTGGCGATCAAAACCATACTCTCCTAAAAAATTAATGAAAACTATATACAGTGAATTTAAAGTCTGAAACTGATTCATTACAGTTACAGATTATAAGTGGCTTGTGTTTGGTTGACGATTCAGAGAATGAATTAATAAACAGTCGTTCATTGGTTATTTAGAAGATAATGTAAATATACCATCCATAGAGCGCAATATGCAGTATGGCCTAAACAGATCAGAAAGATAATATTTTTAGTCGCAAACTCCCCTATAAAATCCTTATTTTACTATAGGGAACGTAACCAGACTGTAACCAACAGCTACTCTCCGGGCTATGTGGCCCGCCGAGCGCTGAATTACAAGTTACAAGTCTGGCGCGTTAAGTGTAATAATTGCATATTACCATCAAAACGCTAATGCTTCGATTGAAACAAACATCAGCCGAAAGAATGATCCTACTTAAAGGAGCTCTCTTGCCAGTCGTCATACACCACTTGCAGAGTGCAGTTTCGAGCTGTTGGCTCTCGTCAGTGCAAGGTAGGCATGTGAATCGATGCATTAGCGTTTTGATGGTAATATGCAATTATTACACTTAACGCGCCAGACTTGTAACTTGTAATTCAGCGCTCGGCGGGGCACATAGCCCGGAGAGTAGCTGTTGGTTGCAGTCTGGTTACATTCCTTATAGTAAAATAAGGATTTTATAGAGGAGTTTGCGACTAAAAACACTATCTTTAATATTCTGCCCTCTAAAAGCACATTTGAACTAAACAGATCATGTTACCAATTGTACAGGATTGTTCATTATAAATTACCCACCCTTTATCATCGTATTGTTGCCTATAGAAGAAAAAAAAGTTTCAAATAAAAGTTGAATGGTTATAACTGAATTTTGTTAAAATGCTATCAAAAGTACAGTAGCGTGCAGATTTCAAGGGATACAAAAAAATAATACATTTTTTAAAATACGATACTAAATGGGGTCTTTTCAGCATACAGGGAACGGTACACCCTGTATATGTATTATATACCTACCTGATACGAGTATATCGAGAGTAAGACAAACGCGTGTTTCGTTATGTTGTAGTGTTGGATATTGTTCGTCGCAATTCGCTGTCCTCACGTTATACCTTTCTGGATGATCGCATTCATGTCCAGCATTACAATCGTAACACAAAAGATCTGCTTTGGCTAAAATGATAACATTAAAAATAAGAAAATAGATGGAAGTTTATTGTGTTGATTATTACTTTTACTAGACATTGAATCATATTTTTTAAATATTTTTATAAAATTTTTAAAAAAATATAAAATATAGGAATTATAATATTCCAACCTAACTGCAAGTGCCTTATATAAATAAGGACTCAACAAATTAAACCAAAGCAGCTATTTCCCCTTACTAGCGCTAAATTATATAGTAAAATTTTGCGTATTTTGTCTAAACACAGTTAGCACTAAAATACAATGACTTGGAATGCTCGAATCCTACGAGGAAGATGCGAGGCCCTCTTCATCTCAGGATGTCACTAACTGCAGACCGGTTTCGACTTAGTTTTGGGACTCATCAGTGATACCTTCAATACCCGGAGTTCGCATCTCATAAACACTGTTAAGTTCCACTGCAGTAGAGCGTAACTAGCGCCATACACTTCAGTGCTTGCTGTTTTGGTTTAATTTGTTGCTAGGTCGAAACCGGTCTGCAGTTAGTGACATCCTGAGACAAAGGAGACCTCGCATCTTCCTCGTAGGAATCGAGCATTCCAAGTCATTGTATTTTAGTGCAATTATAACTGTGTTTAGACAAAATACGCAAAATTTTACCATATAATTCAACGTTCGTCAGGGGAATAGCTATTTTGGTTTAATTTGTTGAGTCCTTATTTATATAAGGTAAGATAGGTTGGAATATTATAATTCCTATATTTTATATTTTTATAAAATTTCCTTCTGCTATAATTGCTTATTCAGTGATGTTTAACATTTTTTATTAACGTATTTTAGAGACACTGGCAAATATTTTTTAAACAATTTTAAAATGTTTTTTAAATTATAAAAATATTCTCAGACTACCTACTTAATTTTTCGTAATGAATATATTTTGAAAATACTATATCAACCAAATAAATACAGGCCATTTTATCAGAGCACTCGAAAATGTCTCACTTAATATCGGTCGTACGAGAAAAATTATTTTTACGAAAATTGTGCCGATTTATATAACCTACAAAATGGTTTAAAGACATTTGAAATTCATGGCCTACTTCTAGAGTTATGGTGGAAAATATCGAAAATGCGGAAAACGTCTAGGCCAAATATCTCCGTTATATGAAGAGATACGAGAAAAATTCTAAGGCGAAAATATTTTGCAAAACAGACTGTTTCAAGGAAGGTTTATCTACTTTCTTTCAAAACGGCTGTATTTTGAGATTTACTCTTCAGGCTGTTAAAAAAATTATTTTGAAACGGGCGGGAAATGGCGCCATTAAATAGAGTAATTTTCCTCCCTTTTCAACGATATATCACATGCCATATTTATTCATTGGTACTACGTTAGTAATTATAAAAATATTTTCTTGAAATCTATAATTTTTTTTTAGCAAGCATTATACTTTCCGTGGAAAAGTATGATTAAATAAAACGATAAAATAATTCAATAAGTTATTCAAATCTTTGCTATAAGAAAACATTAACACAATTAAGAAGAATAAAGTAAATTCAGGTAACAAAAACAAATTAATAATAACAAGAATATAGCACACAGAACATTAATATTTATCTAATCCTCAAAATAATTTTTAAAATATCATATCAATTGTTCAAAGTGTCCACCGCGATTTCTTATGCACAATCGACCGCGGCGAGGCGAGGAACATTACTCAGCATTTCGGGGGCAACTGTAATACATGCCTGTTGAATTCGAACTTTTAGGTCCTCCACATTTTGCGGTGTCGTCAAAAACACTTTATCTTTAATATACCCCCATAGAAAAAATCCATTGGGGTTATATCTGGAGAACGAGGGGGCCATCGAATAAAACCATTGGTACCTATCCAATATTGAGGCAAAATTTCGTCTAAATAATCTAGGCAAATCTGGGAATTGTGGGGAATCTTGTTGAAAATATTGAAAGTTGTGTCGATTCTCTAAAGATAGGTCATCTAAGAATTCATTAAATTCATTTCTCAAAAAGTTTAGGTACCTTTGACCATCATAAAATTAAGGACCTATTAAATTGATGCCTGAAATACCTATCCACACATTTATTGAAAAACGATTTTGAAACCCAGTCGGTCTATGCCAGTGTGTATTTTCAGAAGTCCATTTGTAATGAATATTGCGATTAAAAAATCCATTATTGGAAAAATTTGCCTCGTCGGACCAAAGTATTTTACTACATATTAATGAATCGGCACGCTTCTTTTCCAACAGCCACCTACAAAAAGTCCTCCTTGGTTTTTCCGCCGCTTGTAAATTGTGAACTTTTTTGGCTTTATAGAACCGGTATCCATTTTTCTTTAAAATTTTTCTAGCACTTGTTTTATTTATATGACAAGCAATTTGAATTTCTCTTAAAATGATATTTCCAATTTTTCTGTATTTTTATTTCTTACATAATTAATAACTCGGTTTACCTTATTTACATTATCAGTAACACTGCTCGACCTTGTCTTCTTTTTAAAAATTAACAATTATTTTTCAGTTTCGTGGCTAATTTTCTGAACAGAGTTTTATTCGACTGTAGTGCTTGTGGAAATCTGTTTCTATATTCGACTTGAGCTAATCCAGAGTTAAAATTGCATTGGCAGTATGTAACGAACATATTGTAACGATCAATGTGAATAAAAATCATTTTTGAAAATTCTAAATTCTTAAACGAGTGTGATTTGAGTGAGAGTTTAAGTATTAACTGAGATGATCTGTCAAAAAATTAAATTGTCAAGTTTGTTCATAGCCAACTATTTTAAAATAATTGAAATAATAATGAAATCATGAAATACAAACAAATGGATATTATACTTAAATTAATTGGTAAAGGCATTTTAACTTTCTGAGCAAGGAGTGACGCTTTTATGAAGGGCCTCTATACATTGGCATAACTGCGAATACTCTTTCCATAATTGCTCCGTGTTGCTTTCTTGATTATTATTTTGTTTTTGTTACCTGAATTTACTTTATTCTTCTTAATTGTGTTAATGTTATATTATAGCAATGATTTGAACAACTTATTGAATTATTTTATCGTTTTATTTAATCATACATCTCCACGGCAAGTATAATGCTTGTTAAAAAAAAATTTATTGGTTTAAAAATATTTTTTTAATAATTACTAACGTAGTACCAATGAATAAATATGGCATGTGATATATCGTTGAAAAGGGAGGAAAATACTCTATTTAATGGCGCCATTTCCTGCCCGTTTCAAAATAATTTTTTTAACGGCCTGAAGAGTAAATCTCAAAATACAGCGGTTTTGAAAAAAAAATAGATAAAACCTCGAAGAAACACTCTGTTTTGCAAAGAATTTTTGCCTTAGAATTTTTCTCGTGTCTCTTAAAATAACGGAGATATTTGGCCTAGACGTTTTCCGCATTTTCAATATTTTCCGCCATAACTCTTAAAGTAGCTCATGGATTTCAAATGTTTTAAAACCAGTTTGTAGGTTATATAAGTCGGCACAATTTTCGTAAAAATATTTTTTTTTGTACGACCGATATTAAGTGATATATTCTCGAGGCCCCTGATAAAATGGACAGCCTGTATATAGACACTGATCTTTAGCCAGTTATTAATAAATAGGCCAATCATTACGGACTTCGATAATAGAAAGTTGGACAAGAATTGCAAAAGTTTTTAAATTTTGATACAACATTGAAGAAGGTAAAAAAATAACAAATCCAGTTTTGTATCCTTTTCAGCCCCCCGGAACATTATTAAATTAACAAAAAACGTAAATTTGTAATAACTTTTTTATTTAATTCTGAAGTTCAGCAAACCTTGGAGAGCATTTCAATAATTATTAGATATCTTCTATCAAGTTTGCACCCTCCTACGATGACCGGAACATTGCGAATAATTATTATATACTTTAATATATTTCGTTGAAAAAATTTGCAAAAGTTATGCAAATGATTGTTTATACTGCAAAATAGGGTTACATACCCGCTTATAGTTTTGCATAACTATTTTTACCCCGGAAGATTTTTTTCGCAATATTTTTATCTGCCATGGCTACAATATTAAATTAATATTTTACAAACTAAAGCCAGCTCTTTTTTCCCTCCATTTTATCCAACTAGGTGAAACACGGCATCTTTGAAGGCCTTTTGCGTGATTTTGAGCCGATTAAATCGGTTTGGAGAACGATAACACTGCCCTGTACGTATAGAGGGTGAATTTGTCAAAAAACTTCATTTTAAGATCTATTATTTAGATATCTTACAATAATGTTCGAGCAGATTGCATGTTGTTCAACACTGCTCTATTATTTTCCTAATTTTATTGAAATTAAAATGCAAATAAAATAATTTAAAACATAAACATATACCTAAGTTCAAAGTAGCCACAAATAATAAAACAGAAGTAAAATAGTAACCCATTCTCTTCACGAGTTAAACACTTACTGCACATAAAAAAAATTCTTAGCATGTGTTTCATTTCAGGTCGTAGGTTATCAACGCGATTCGAATTTTACGCAGTTACGATTAATACAGAAACAGATAAGAAATCTCTTAAAATAATTTACAAAAATAATGTTAAAAATGTATCCCAAAATATTATCTTATATTTTTCAAAATACCACTATTACTTACAAAAATATTTATACAAACAATAAAAAAGAACTTAGCTATTTGAACAATTGAACATACTTTATTCAAATGCTGTGAGTAAAAAAACAAATATAAAGTTGAGGGCCAATACGAAGATAGCTGTAGATGCAGTCTGGGCACTGCTGGTTCCATCAGTTTTGAATTTATTGGCGTTGCACCTTGGAGAGTTACAAGCAATGCATGTTACAACGGTTACATTTGGTGCATTTGTTTCTTGCGCGAAGTAATCACAGTAATCGCCTACATCGGGTCTCAAAGTTTTGCATCCTCTGTATATGCCCGTTTCAGCTTCTCTTTCACCTGCAAAATTGTTAAATTGATAGGATATTAAAATATAATTTTTTTATCGCGGAGATATGACTTTTTCATGTATTTAAAATGCTTGAAGAAAATTCCCTTGATAATAAAAAAAACCATTTTTTAAACACCATCGTAAAGTGCATAAAAAACTTACAATTTAAAAAATATCCTCTAGTCTATGTTATGTGCACAAATTATGAAATAATCAATTTTGAATTAACAATGTGTTCTTTAAATATATTGATTTGAAATTTGGCACACTATAAGATACTTTACATTTTTTCTATTGTTATAGGATTGAACTTATACTTTGTACAGGAATATAGCTAAAAACTGTGCCTGTTTTACAACACAATCCAATGTACATAAAATACCAAAACAGGCATTTTAAGAAAAAAGTTAAAAAGGAATTAGCTTTTAGACGTCGTTGCGGCTTATAAATAAATGTCGTATCTACAGGGCGATTCATAAATAATGGTACAACACTTAACTGTAGATAGTAGGAGTCAAAATATTAAGATTTAGTTAATAATGCATTAAGAGCGCTCCGGATATAAGCGGGAAAGACGGTGCAATTTACTCACATATAAATCATTATTTTAAAAAACTGCTTTCACTAAAAGACATTAAAAACATGTGACAATGTGGGACGATAAGAGAAAAAAAAGTATATATAAAAAAAAATTTTTTTTCTTCTATTTTGGATTTGCAAAAATAATTCTTATCATCCCACATAGGTATTATTAAAATAAACATTTTCCCTTTCGTAGAACTAAAATAAAATTAGCCCTAATATCCTCAAATGCACCGAGAAATTTAAAGGTTAGGTATAATAAATTTTACAATTAAAATTGGAAGCATGGATGACTAATACACTCCGAACAACTCTTAATGAAATGCTTATAGGTAAAAAAATACAGGATGTTAGAGTTAAAATTAAATTTTTATTTTCCTTTTGTGGTGGGAAATCATAACACACCTTCAACATTCATCTAGCTCCTAGAGGGCGCTACGTACGCTGTTTATTGTGTTAAAAGTGCCGTAACTTTTTCACCCGCAGGTTTATCGCAGATTTTGCTCAAATTTTATATTCCTCGATCATTTCTTAATAATAAATATATACTTGTTTCAAGTCTCTAAATACAATAGGTTTTGAGAAAAGTGCAAATCAAGAGTTGCATGTAAATTTATTAGAAACCTTTTCAAATAATAATTTTTAAAAGTAGGCGTTGTGTCACAGCATTATCACACTTATCACAGTAAATAAAGAAGCATATTTATCAAGTAGGCATAAAGACTAAAAGTATCTGTCAAACAATGAATCTTTCAAACAATAATTAGTAATTAGTTGTTGTGGAGATATTTTACCTATAAACATTTCGTTAAAGCATTATTGGCTAAATTTTAATATTTCCATTACCATTACTTATGAATCACCTTGTATATGTAACCACTGCGTGCCAGTAATAAGCTCGGATCCTTCTAACCTAGCAGGTAGTAAACGCTATGCAAGCAGGAAATTTAAATCTTCGATTTCAAGGCCCAAAATGGAATCGGAAGAATTGGCGGAGCATTGCAAAATAAGCATTTTATTGCTGGTCACCAAAATTTACCTGTAAATTTCAGGAATGCTGATACGCAGACGGAAGAAAAATTATCCACAGCTGGATTACATACGGCCACTCTAACGTTAGCTTCTGCGGGGCTGGTGCAGGCGTCTCCGAAATTCCTCGGGTCACAATCATAACAGCTAAGGCTTTGGCAGGAACCTAAAAGAAAAGAACACGTATTGAGTGCACATTTTGTAAACATGTATGGAACTTTCCGCGCAAAAGAAGGATTTTTGTTTACTGTATTTTAAATATACAGTACAATACAATACAAAATATATTTTATTGTCAGAAGAAAAAAATTCTCATAGACAAAGCATAGAAAACATGTAAATAAACTACATAAAAATATAAACATACAGAACACAATATATAGTCAAATTAATAACAAAATGAAATATGAAATAAGGAAGTTGTAAATAAACTACATAAATATGTAAACGTATTAAAAGGAATATACACACATACAATAAATGTATAGTCAAATTAGAACAACAAAATGAAATACAAAACAAGAAAGTGGCATCCTATTAAAATATATCATTATAATATTCGTTCAAATCATAATAGGCTTTAACAATCAGCAGGCCTTTAACAGCCTTTCTGAAGTCAATATTTGAGTTAATGTCTTTCACATTATTAGGCAGATGATTGTACAACTTGTTGCCATTGTAAATAATAGAGTCTTTAACTAGAGAGGATCTCGGAATTGGTAAAGTAATTTTATTGCTTTGACGGGTGATATAGTGGGATGGAGTAGGGTTGGTATTTCTTCGGTGTATATGATATGTTTATGATATATATACCGGGTGACACAGGAGACATGTAACACTCTGTAACTTCGCTATTTGAGAACTTAAAATTTTGAATTTTGACAAAGTTGTATATTACATGATTTTCCTTGTATTGAGCCTATCAATCATTTTCTTCATATTCCGGTTTAACTGAAAGTGACCCAAACTTTGTTATTTTAAAAACTATCCTGTATATATTTTTTACTTATCTGATTCGTATTTAAATTCTCTTTTCAACCATGTATCGCAACATGGTATCTATTTTTAAAATGATGGTTAATAGACATTTTATTGTTTTTTTTTACATTTATTTAACTCAACCTATTTCCGCTACTGAGACCTAACATCGACGCCTGTAGACGAGCTACTCCGAACCAGGAATTTTGTCGAACCTTTTCTCTTTCGAAAAGTAGGGATCTTTTATTTACTTAACATTTAATAGACAAGAGATCGATGGCTTTACATCCCCTCCGAAGGATGATATATCACCTACACGACCCTCGCTTAAGATTGTATAACTTCCGCGCATACACTGATATACAATAATTGATTCATAAACAAAGAAGCTATAAACCTGTATTTTAATTTAAAAAGGCATACCACGTTAACAACTGTACTTTAGACAGTATCTGTTAGATAACCATGTTTAATCTAAGTGACATCTTTTTCAGCCACTTCGATAACGTATCAAAAACATAATTTAAAGATTTCTCGCTACTATGTCTGCGTCATTTTTAAAGTCTAAAACGATTTCCCAAAACAATCAAATAAACGTCGGTGCTCATTTAGTAACTATACAGGGTGGACCATTTATAATAGGCCATAGTTCAGAGATAGATTCTTTGGACCAAAATACGAAAATATGTTTTAGCAAAATGTTGCTGTAGAAAAAGATACAGATAGGGTGTCAAAGTTCAATTTATTTTTTCGTTTTTTTGCAATAACTCAACAGCATCTAGATTAATCTTCGCCAAATTTGCTAGAGGAACTCTTTTTATTCTAAGAAATAATAATTTATGTATTACATCACTTTAGATCATAGAGGGCGCCGCAGGACCTGTATCTGATGATGATTTTTTTTCTTTTTTTTTTACGAAACGTTGTGGTACTTCTGACCAGAAAATCTGATGGGGGCGTCATTTCCACGTATAAAAGGTACGCTTGGTAGAAATGATAAAGGAAACTGCTGTTAAACATTTCAATAATTTTTTGAAAGACAAATTCAAATTTAATGAAACAAAGTGTATTTATTGAAAAGTGTGCTTTGGTTACGTTTTAGTTCTGTCATTTACGTCATTTACGTAATTTAATCATTTTATTTTGTTCTTGTGTTCCTCGAGTTAATTTCTGTAACTTCTTTATTTAGAATGCCTGGACATAATAGTTTTTCAAATAGGGAAATGAGGGATATGATATGTGTTTACGCAGAAAATAATTTTAGCGGATGTGCTGCAGCGAGGAGATACCCGTTGCAATATCCAAATAGAATAAAGCCAGACCATAAGATTTTCAAAGATCTGTTTCGTCATTTGGGAGAAACGGGTTCAGTTCGCCATAAAAACGATATAGGATGACCGACACGAATTACTCCAGATCAAGAACTAGAAATTATAGTTCGTGTGGATGAAGATCCTCAAGTCAGCTCAAGTCGTTTAGCAACTGCAATAGGGATGAGTAAACAATCTGTCCTAAGAGCCTTACGTAAAGAACGCTTCTCCATATCATCTCACTCCTGTATAAAACGTACTTCGAAGGGATCTTCCACAAAGGCTACAATTTTGCCAATTTATTCTAAATAAACACAACAGAGATCAAAATTTTGTTAAGAACACTTTATTTACCGACGGAGCAATACGATGGCTCTGAAGGGCCACAGCAAAAAATAAAAAAAAGTAGAAATTTCTACTTTAAAACTAGAAATTTCTACTTTGAAAAATAGAAACTTCTACTTTAAAAGTAGAAATTTCTAGTTCTAAATTGGAAATTTTTACTTTAAGATTACAATTTCTCTTGTGGTGGTAAACGACTTCTCTTGTGGTGTAAGGTTGATCGATCATTAAGTAGATATGTAGGTAGATGATCTTATTCCCATTAAAAATATGGTGTCCCTTGAGGTTTGTAAAAATGAGACTGAATTTCTACAATTTTCCTGTGACAAGGTCGACAAGGATGTCTATCAATTATGTGAATTAATTTTAGAAGAGAAAAAATGGAGTTAAGGCAGATCCATTCGATACAATTGATATTTACGTTTGTTTAAGAAACGAGATAAAATTATTGTTAAATTTAGAATAGTTAGTAATATCTAATGAATGTGATGAATGTTAATAAATTTCAGTTGCAACTATACAACAAGATATTAAATAAAAAATATCTAGCTATTTTTACTTTATACATCAATCTTTTGTGCCGTTTCTTATACTACATTGCAATTTTAAGTGTCGTTTTAAACATTGTTCTGTTTTATTTATTTTAGTATAATTTCGAAAAATGTTTTAGTAAACCTAAACATTTAAAGTCAGTATTTATATCTTTACAAGACGGTAACCTACATTTTAAAAGGACAGTTCAAATTGGCTATATTTATGGGCATCAAAATCAATTTATTAAATGTAGATTCTGCGGGAACTAAATATTTTAATAATTTATACTATTTTGATATGTCACATAACTAGAAATTTTACTGGATTACTGAAAACTTCTAGTATCTGAATGATGGCTGTAAAAAGCTGTGATATATGGATATGCACTGTATAAAAGATCATACCTATGTTTGTATTATGTGAGGAGGAAAAAGTAAGCCCAGATACAATTTACTATAGGAATTACATTTTTTTAACATAAGTGACGTTACGTATGATGTCATCTATAACACTTTTTGGGAAGATACACTTAATTTAGAAAATTTCAATTCAAAGTTAAAATAGGTCTTTCGTCGGTAATTGGATAAAAAATATATATTTTAAACAACAAAGCTCAGCATATTAGAAAAAAAAAATCATAGATTAAGTTTTGCTACTGGATATATATTTATGTTTTATGTTAAACTGATAACGATGATATTATGTCTGATTTTAATGACTGATAACTTTTCACCTCATTAGTCCTGAGAAAAACAATAAAGATTTTCAAAACGTCGACTCTAAAGAGAAAATAAGGTTTACTTTTTTATCCAATTACCGACGAAAGGCCTACTCAACATTCATTTTGTGGATACGAAACTTATGTACTAAAAATTAAAATATTTTGATAGTATGCATATCTGTTTTAATTGTAATGCACCCATTATGTCCTCTTGGAAAAAAACGTAAATACTGTCCTTATGTAAAATATAATTTTAAGCAAACAATTAGAGAAGAAACAAAGATCACAAAAATATTATTCCCAGTTTTTATCATTATTTATCATCTCTTTCATGTATGAATTTTTTAATAATTGTTAATTGAATTTTCCTCGTCGGTGTAGGACAATAAACACAGAAATTTTACACTATGTCGACGTTTCGATTTATTTTTAAAATCTTCTTCAGGACTAGTGTAAAATATTCTTATCAAAAGACATGGTCCTTATCGTTAAATATAACGATAAGGACCATGTCTTTTGATAAGAATATTTTACACTAGTCCTGAAGAAGATTTTAAAAATAAATCGAAACGTCGACATAGTGTAAAATTTCTGTGTTTATTGTCCTACACCGACGAGGAAAATTCAATTAAAAAACCTAAGGAATAGATAATAATATAATTGTTAATATTTTTGATTGTTCTAAATCGAGATGTTCATAAAAAATTATGTTATTTAAAATGTTTTCTGGCGTCGCTTCTCTTTTCGAATAAATTTCAGATAAAAGTTCATAAGGTATCAAATTTCTTAGAGTAGTTTCCCAGCAGTCAATTATAGTTACAATTACTTAAAAAAGAAGAACACATAAAGCATGACGGCAAATAACACTAGAAGACATTTCTGTCTTGAAAATTGAATAATTGGAAAGTATAAATTTCTATTTTAAAACTAGTACTAAACTAAACTACTACTTTTGAAAGTAGAAATTTCTACTTTAAACCTAAAAATATCTACTTTGAAAAGTAGAAAGTTCTAATTTAAAACTAGAAATTTCTACTTTTAAAGTAGAAATTTCCACTTTTTAAATTTTTTGCTGTGGCCCTTCAGAGCCATCGTAGAGCAACTTTTACTCGCCGAGGCAATTTTAACTGGTGAAGTAGAAAATCCTTACGCCGTTATTAAAGAAAGGCATTTTTAGCAAGAATTTATGATTAACGTTTGATGTGGTATCATCGGCGATCAATCATTGGGACCATTTGTCCTTCCTCCAAATTTAAATGGACAGTCTGTTTTTTTTTCCAAAATACCCTTGCTGATATATTACATGCTTTCATGCTAGACATACGGAACAGAATATGGTTCATGCAAGATGGGGCTCCCCCTCATTTCTCCATTGAAGACAGGAATTATAATAAATAATAATAATAAAACATTTATTTCTCTAATATACTTGCGTTACAAGGTTAATGGTACAGACAAAAAAATAAATAGATGTATTTGTAAATAATATCTTATGTCCTGCTTAATACCAACTTTATAAAGGTGTGAGAAAGAGCGGAAATTAAGTATACTGCATATACGTACATACTTTGATATAAGCAAACACACAATGCCTTTGTTCCATTTGGAAGTTCAGTGTTGCTTCTATTTTTTTTAAATTACTACGCGTGCGCAATACGGCTTCAGCGACTTGCACCGCTACATGAAACAGTAAGTAGCAGGAGAGCATGTATATAGCGAGAATACAAATCGTGGAAAAGGACTATGAACATTGCGTTTCC
Source organism: Leptura quadrifasciata (assembly GCA_963675555.1). NCBI lineage: Eukaryota > Metazoa > Arthropoda > Insecta > Coleoptera > Cerambycidae > Leptura > Leptura quadrifasciata. The sequence continues at coordinate 2,437,995 of OY776679.1, forward strand.
AGTAATTCAGAAATACTATAGTAAGCATTGGCGTGAAGTAATGCTTTTAAATGTTTTTTGAAGATCGATATGCTTCTAGCATTTTTTATATTGGACAGTAAGTGGTTAAATATTTGTGTACCAGAATACAATGGACCTTGTCTAACTTTATTATATTATTATAATTTGGTAATAGGAGCTTCCTATTATGCCTTGTATCATAATTATGTACATCAGATCAGATGCATGCTTTGACATACAGAGCAAAATTCTTCCAAAAAAAGCTTTGAAAACGGAGAACTTTGAAAACGGAAAGAGATTACTTTCCGAAACGTCAGCAAAATACATTATTTCTGTGTTTATTCCGATTTATATTATTTGCAAAACATAACCTCTGACTATTCCTTTGGCGTAAAAGTCACGTGCGAAGAGGCTTTTTTCTAATAATTCTATTATTTTGTAGATTCGGTGATTTATTTTTGAAGAGGACAATAATACATGTGGTAGAAAACCCAAATAATAGGAAAGAATATTCGTAGAATGCCACAAATAACTTTCAGACAATATTTGGTATAGTAAATGTTTTTAATTTTAAAAAATGACTCAAACGATTGAAGAGGGAGACCTCTTATAGAATAAAATTGTAATTTTTCTAACAAAACTTATTGAATAACACAATCGAAAGCTTTTGACAAGTCGCAAAATATGCCAATAACATAATCTTGGCGCTTCAATAATTTGTGGATCTGGTTAATTAGTGAGTATGCGGCGTCGCTGGTGCTTCTTTTTTCCCTAAAACCATATTGAGCCTCACTTAGAATATTGTTTATTGTAAGGTAATTAACCAGTTGTCTTTCAACAACCTTCTCAAAAATTTTTGAAAAGGCTATTAATAGTGAAATTGGACGGCAATTCGATAGAACTGTTTTATCCCCTTTTTTGTACATAGGTATAATTTTTGAAGTTTTAAATTGATCAGGGAAAATTCCGGTTTGGAGCGATAGCGAAAATAGCCCTTAGCGACATGGGACCCCCATAATTTCCTAGCAGTCCATTTTGACGGGGAAATAATGAGTTTTAACGGGATTTGCCCTAAACTGGTTCCTCAGTGATTCGGTGTCAGAAAAGTATCTTTACCATGTACTCATATGTGCATGGGTCCGCCTTGCCTGAACGTATAAAATTGTAATTGCAGAATACAATTCAAAATAGTAGCGATTTAAGCATTTTCAAGCTCCGAGGAGCGACCAAAATTGTTATTGAAATACGAATACGTGAATAAGACAGGCAAGCAAAAGCCCACCAAAGTTCAGAAACATTGAACTTTTCTTGAATCTTTTTGTGTAATCGTTAGCTCACAAAACTGCATATTGGATGGTAGTTGGTACATTATAAATCGTTCCGTTCCTCACCATGTGTTGTACACGGGCCAGACTAGTGTTTGTTAAACATATTTCTTAAAAGTTGTAAAAACATAAATTTTTGAAGAGATTCAATATATATTTTTGAACTTTATATTGTCTTTTAATTGTGTTTTCTAACAAAATTCTCTTTCAGGTATACTAACAGTAAGTATAAGTTTTCATATTATTCTCCGTCTGAAACAGTCATCTTGAACCCTAATTTTGTGAACGTTAACATTCATTTTTGAAATAAATATAAAGTCCTTCAGACTTCAAAAGATGAATCGTTCACAATTACTTCGTTCTCATCAATTATTGTGATATTTTCTAGTTCGTGTGCAGGATTTCTTGTTAGCGAGTTTATATAGTCCCAGGTAGTTTTAATTTTGTTATCTGAATTTGAAAGTTCTTTTGAAAACTGTTGGGCTTTTGCGCACTTTATAACTTTTTTGAGGACCTTATAGTATTTTTTTTTACATATTCTATGAAATTCTGGTCAGCGCTCTGATTTTTTAAATATGTTAAGTTACGTTTATTTTTACATGAAATACGGATTCCTTGGGACATCCAATCATTTTTGCTGCATTTTTTTATGTAGTTTTAATTTGTTTCTCTGGGAAACTTATTTTGATGAGACTTTCCCACGCAGATGGATCGGTCGAGGAAGTGAGTTTGCTTGGCCACCAAGGAGTCCTGATTATAATCCTTTGGATTATTATGTGTGGGGACATATGAAGTCCCTAGTCTCTGCAAGTACTATCAACTCAAGAGAAGAACTGTGGGACAAAATACAGCAGGAAAATATATTTTTCAATGTAAGAAAAATCCTTTATGAATAGGATTAGAAAAGGCATAGAAGTAAGTGGAGACCATATCGAACATTTACTCTATTTACTTTAAGTTGCAGTAATGGAGTTTTTGCATGGGGGGAAGTTTATAATGTCAAAGTCAACTTTTACGTTATTTTTCTGGTCTTCTAATAAGATTTATTTATTTATTTTAAACAATCTTTTGATTTATGTATTTATCTCAATACCATGATTATAATTCATTAGTTCATAAGAAAGTAAGAAAAAGTGTACGCTGTTATTACGATTTTGTTTTCCCTTACGTTTTGTACTTTTTTCAATAAATAAATAAATAAATAAATACACCACAGGTAATGACGACCCCCTTTATCTCGGAAGGCTCTAGAAGAGCCTTGTGTGGGAGGGGGCTACACATTTAGAGACAAGGGATACACACCCAATATTCGTGTATAGTGAAAAAATCCCTCTCACAGTATTTTCCACTGCCACGACCGGGGACCGAACCCGGAACTTTTGGGTGAGAGGCAAGTGCGCTCGCCTCTCGACCATCAGTCATACATTTTGTTTCATTAAATTTGAATTTGTCTTTCAAAAATTATTGAAAAGTTTAACGGCACTTTCCTCGAAAACGGTTGGAGTTATCAAGTTCTACCAAGTGTACCTTTTATACGTGGAAGTGACGCCCTCATCAGATTTCCTGGTCAGAAGTACTACAACGTTTCGTAAAAAAATATGAAAAAAAACCATCATCAGATACAGGTCCTACAGCGCCCTCTATGATCTAACGTGATATATTACATAAATTATTGTTTCTTAGAATAAAAAAAGTTCCTCTAGCAAATTTGGCGAAGATCGGTCAAGAGTCTGTTGAGTTATTGCAAAGCAACGAAGAAATAGTTTGAATTTTGACACCCTGTATTTTTTTTGTACAGCAACATTTTACTAAAGCATATTTGGTTATATCCTCATATTTTGGCCCAAAGTATCTAACCCTGAACTATGGCCTATTATTAATACTCCACCCTGTTTAATTAACGAATGACGATGTTAAGATAAATAAATAAAATTCACAACCGTAAAATTAAGTGGTTTTACAGAGGCTCTTATGAAAATAGTATAAAAATTTGTAGACCTAGAATCTAGTAATTGGAAAATATGAAAAAGAACTTACCCAATGCAATAGTTGCTGCAACACAAGCTAAGGTGTATAACCAGGTAGTCGCCATGTTTCTCAAACGTTCTACTTTCCACGCTTCTTAATACTGATTGACGATGTCGTCTTATCTAAACACACAGATACCACTCGACTTATTGATAGGCGAACTTATCAGCTACATCCTTACCTATATTTGTATACAATTTTGTGAGTTAGTCATATTTTTCGTTATAAGTTTAATAATACCTACGTTATCGTATACATGCAAGATTCTAGAAACGCTATGACTTCACTTGTTATTTGATAATCAACGGAAAACCCTGCACGTGATCAAATTTTATTTCCGACTTAACAAATGCTGATGCTTTAATCATAACTCAATAAAATAAACGCAGTAGTTACAGCTTGTAAAGCTGTAAACTAATTACAAAAACTTTTGCAAAAATGCTCCCAAAAATTGTAATTTTCAACATGAAGTTTAATAAAAAGTGAAAATGTTTCATTAAAAAAACCATGGCTTGTCTGCCATCTTCAGGTTCTCACTAAAAGTTGTCTACTGCTTCTCCTCGTTGTTAGAACTGAACTCTAAGATAATTAACAATCGTTAACACAATTAACGATTTCAACCAATTCAACTGAAAACCTAAATTATTACGTAATTCCATCCTTCTTCTACAGTTTCTAATGCAAAACACGCTGGTGCTAAAAAATTAAAAGCTATTTACTTTCATTTACATATTTTTTTGTTTAAATGCAATGAAAGCATGTATAACTAAATTTGACCTTCACCATCTTGTAGAACATAATTTTGACCATCCGAAATGGGGCCGAATTTCGCAAAACTTAATATTGCATGCTTGAGAACTTATTTGTAAAATTTGTTTTTTAAAACATTATAAATTTTTGTAAACTTACTCAAAAAACTATAGCCCTTCTAACTATACCCTCCAAATATTCAAAATTTTTCGAAAAATGAGCCTCAAAGTTACCACTAGCAAATCCGTGCATTGAAAACTTCACCATGTGAGCAACTATGTTAATTATTAAAAACTTATGTATGTATACTAGCGGAAAGCTTTAATCGAGAAGGGAGGTGCGAGGTAAGACACTAAGATGGCCTTAATTATATTGTGTATGTTTATTTATTTGCTTTATTACTGATATCACTATAACTGTCATTTTCACGTTCATAATCCCTCGATCGAATCCTTTTTACAATAAATAAGTCACATACCAGCAAAAAGACAAATGTATACTATTACGTATTAATATGTTAATTGTATTTGATAATGAACAGTTATGAAACCAGTACAAAAACTACAGAAACACGTTAACTAAATTATTGCAAAAGTCTATAAAAGACTATTACATAAAAAAACTAAATGAAGCAAACGAAAACACAAAGAAAGTCTGGCAAATAATAAAAAATTCAGTGACAGAAAATAATAGCAATAGTAATTACCAAAGATATGATCAAAATAATAAAGTTGAAACGAGCGCAAAACTAGTATCTGAAATTTTTATTAAATACTTTTCTAATGTTAATGAAAATTTATGTTCACCGTCAAAAACAACAAATATATCATCCAAAATCGCAAATATTGAAAACTCTATATTTCTAAAACCGGTCACTACAAATGAAATAGCAACCATAATTAATCATTTGAAATTAAACTCATCTCCCGAAATAGATCAAATAACCACAAAAGCACTTAAAAATATTAAATCTAATATTCTTAATATCCTAGTACATCTGATTAACTTCTCATTCCAAAATGGACAATTTCCAGATTCACTAAAACAAGCTATTATTACACCTATATTTAAAGGTGGCGATAAACTTGTTACAAACAACTATAGACCAATATCGGTAGTTAGTAACATAGCCAAAATATTTGAAAAATGCATGGTCTCTCGACTTCATAGCCACTCACTGTCTCATAACATAATATCGCCAAAACAATTCGGATTTAGACAAAACTGCTCCACGGAAAACGCCTTATTTCATTTTACAAACAAAATACATGAATATCTTAACAAAAATGAAAAAACCATTGCCATATTTTTAGATCTAGCTAAAGCTTTCGATAGTATATCACACCAACTATTGTTGAAAAAAATGGAGAAATACGGAATTAGAGAAGTAGCATTAGACTGGTTAAAAAGCTATTTATCAAATAGAAAAGCCTTAGTAAAAATTAATAAAACATTAAGTAGTCCAGAAAATGTGACATACGGTGTTCCACAAGGAACAGTTTTAGGTCCGCAATTATTCCCTTTTTACGTAAATGACATGCTGAAATTAAATGTAAGTGGAGATATCATCGCATATGCTGATGATACTGCTCTAACATTCCACGGTACAGACTGGTCTGAGGTCACCAAAAAAAGCGAAAAGGGACTGTATAAAATTAAATGCTGGATGGACAATAAGTCTCAATCATGCAAAAACAAAGTTCATTACTTTCAGCAATAGTTCAAGACTACAACCGAAAATTGACAATTTAAAATTCCACGAAAAATGTGACTTAATATATCGCACGTGTAATTCACTACAAACATTAAATATCTAGGTCATATAATAAATGAGACAATGAGATGGAATGACCATACCGAATATCTTAATACAAGGCTAAGAAAACTTGTCCATGTATTCTATAAGCTTCGCAACATTCTTCCAATTAATATTTTTAAATCGTATAAATCGTTGGTAGAATCCATACTTACCTACGGCATTATAATATGGGGTGGGACATATAACAGCCAATTGAAAAATATAGAAATAACTCAAAAATGGATACTTAAAGTAATGCTGTGGAAAAATCGAAGATATTCTACAGAACAACTTTTTCTAGATAGTAATGTCTCCAATTTAAATGGATTATATATCCTTAATGTAGCAAAATTTATCTACAGAAATAGGAAACTAAGAGTACCAACAAACCACATACACAATACAAAGCAAAATAACGCAATGCGCTTTTTACACCTAGACCAAATTCTAATTTGTACAAAAAATCTCTTGTTGTCACGGGTCCAAAGATATATAATATTATTCTCTATTTGAATATATAATGAGTAACCTGTAGCCGAAATAAAACAGATATCATTTTTAATTTATTTTATTTTAATGCTGTAGTTATTGATATAGTAAATGATGGATGGTTAATGAAACAAATTGCACTGCGTTATAACATTAACAAAAATTTGGTGTGTAACATTTTAAGAAAGTGGAGAATAAACGGTACGGTTAGTAGAAATCCTGGATCAAAGGACAAAGGATATCCTACTTAACAAGAAACTAACTATTAATATTTCGTTATTGTACCATTTCTATTTATAACTTCTATAAGTCTGTTTGGCATAGAATTAAATAACTTTATACAATAATCATTAGTAAATAATAATATTTTCCCATGCATTATTTACTATTTCCAGTAATTCTTCGGCATTCCGTGGTCTCACATTTCGTTTTTGGATACTTCTTACGAGTAGTCCCCATACTTCTTCCACAGAGTTAAGATCTGGACTATGACTGGGCCAGTTAAGAACATTGGTGTTGTTATCTTTAAAGCAGTTAGTTACGGCATGAGCAGTATGAACGGAACAATTGTCTTGTTGAAATATGAGCTCATTATTATCAGGAAATAATTGTGACACAGAAGGGAGCATAATATTGTCTAAAATCCTAATATACGTTTCACTATTAACTCGTTCCTCAATATACAACAAAACACCAGGACCACGAGCCGATATCCAAGCCCACATATTGACGGAAAATCTATCACTTTTATCATTGTTAGATATATATTTCTCATCGAATCGAGTATTCAGAGGGCGGTAAACACGAATACGACCGCTATGTGTTGACTGGAAAGTTTTTTCGTCTGTAAAGATTACATTGTTCCAACAATTTACATCATGCGCTAAAAATTCAAGCGCAAATCCTACTCGGGCTTCTTTTGTTCAGTTTTAAGTAAGTATTTTTGTGCTGCTGCATGGCAGCGTAGCTCCGATTCTCTTACTCGCCGGCGACCAGTACCACTCGATCCGGGAAAATTCGTTTCTTCAGCAGCCTGAATAACTGAGTAAAATGAATTTTCTACTAAAGCATTTACCAATTGCAAATCTTGTTGTTGAGTTGATATCCTTCGTCGCCCTGATCCAGGATTTCTACTAATCGTACCGTTTATTCTCCACTTTCTTAAAATGTTACACACCGAATTTTTGTCAATATTATAACGCAGTGCAATTTGTCCCATTGACAATCCATCTTCTGCTTTAGCAATAACTCCAAATTTAACAAAATCGCTTATATGAGGCATTTTACTTTTTGCACACTTGCAATAAATTATGACAACTAACTGACAATGTCACAAAAATTAAAGTTAGATGTACACAACTAGATTTTAGCAAAATACCGTTATAAGACTTGTCCTATTTTTTTTGCTCACGACCGTAGCACTGCTTTGTATAGAGAATAAATTTGATATATATTTGAAAATTTCAGGTTAAAAAAAATCACTCGGTATACTACATTGTACATACGTATAGAGTGTCAATTTATCATAACTTCATTTTAAGATCTATTCTTTAGACTTTCCAACGTAGTGTTCAAGCAGAGTGCATATTATAATGGTCGATCACTTTCCTAATTTTATTAAAATTAAAATGTAAATGAGATAATTAAAAAACATTATACCTAAGTTTAATGTAGTCACAAAAAATAAAACAGAGTTAAAATAATAACTCACTCTCTTGTCGAGCTTAACATTTCTTTTTACTAATAAAAAATTTGTTAGCATGTATTATATATCAGGTCGTAAGTTATCAATGCGATTTCAATTTTATGCAGTTACAACAAATACAGAAACAGATAATAAATCTCTTAAAATATTTACAAAAATAATGTTAAAAATGTATTCCAAACTATTATTTTGTATTTTTTAAATATCAATATAACTTACAAAAATCTTCATACAGACCATAAAAAAAAACTTAGCTATTTGAACAATTTTCAGTTATTTTATTCAAAATACGGTGAGTAATAAAACAAATACAGAGCTAAAGACCAATGCGTAGATAGCTGTAGATGCAGATGCACCGCCGATGGTTCCATCATCCTTGAACCTCTGGCTGTTGCACTTTGTAGAATTACAAGTGATGCATGATACAACGGTTATCTTTGGTCCGTCATTTAATTGCTTGTAATAGTCGCAGTAATCATCAATATCTGGTCTCAAAGTTTTGCATCCTCTGTATATGCCCGTTTTTTTAGCATCTCGTTCATCTGCAAAATTATAAAATTAACAGGACATTAAAACATTACAAAAATAAATACGAAGTAAATTTCAAAAAATAATATTCACTTAATTAATATTCGACTTTAGAAGCACAAATAGCGTGTTATACAAGAAGTAAATTAATTTTCGTGTCTTGGCTGTTCTTGCCGGATTCGCTTCACTCGTCAGTCGAAAAATGTCACTTTTACTCCATATATTGCCTAAAAATTGAACTTAATTGTTTTAACTACTTAGCTACACTTAATATCAGAGAATTTACTGAACATGACTTACTGAATTCTGCCAATAAGTTGAAAAATAAAATGACATTAGGTCATGACCAAATCTCTAGTTTTTTAGTGAAGGATTGTAGACATGCTTTTATAGCTTCTCTATTACTTTAACTTTAAGCTTATTCTTAGAACTCCTGATAAGTGGAAAATCGGTAGAGTATGCCCGGTTCTCAAATCTGGCGATCCTACGCAAATGTCCAATTATAGGCCCATTTCTATAGTATGTAACTTTGCAAAGCTTTTGGAGATATAAATCTATGGTTATATTTACCCTGTGGTAAAAAATTTAATCTCATCTCACCAACATGGATTTATGGACAGCCCCTGCACCATTACAAATTTAGCAGTATTTTTCCAATACGTAGCCTCCATACTTGATAATTATGAACAGATTGACATTATATATACCGACTTTGTCAATGATTTTGATCGCATCGATCACAGAATAATTTTGATTAAGCTGAACGACTTTGAACTTCTCTTATAGCACTTATTAGGTCGTATTTAACCAACAGTGTTTCTTATAACGGGTTCGATTCTAAGCAATTCATTGCTACGTCTGGAGTACCACAAGGATCTAATCTTGGTCCCTTACTGTTCCTGCTTTTTATTAATGATTTGATGTAGGTTATAGATTGTGAAACAGTGCTATTTGCTGATGATCTCAAAATTTACCATGCTACAGGAAATGTTGAAAATTGTATATTTATTCAAAACCAGCTGAAAAGGATTGAAGTCTGGTGTGAAGAATATAATCTCCAATTAAACATAAAAAAAATTCAAAAGCCTAACCTTTACATTAAAAAAACAGTATACAGAATTTACATGTCAATTAAAGTCCACATACTTAAGTCGTTATGGATCAATAAAATATCTAGGTATAGTGTTCGACACAAAAATGTCAATCAATGAACATATTAAACAATCTACAACCTCTGCATTAAGAATGTTAAGCTTTATGATTCGAAACTGTCGTAATTTTCAGGACCCCGATGAATTAAAAACACTATTTTTCTTATTTGAGATGAAAATTAGAGTAAGGTTCCTTGATTTTGTGGTTCAGAGGAAATTTCTGAAGTTCTCACAATACAATATCTCAGCAGTCCACCCTGCTAGAGGTTACCCTCAATATCTATTGTTAAATTCTTTGAATATTTAGACGCTACATTTAAGTAGAATGTTATTTGCAGTAGCTTTATCTACAAGCTAATACATAATAAAATTGAGTGCATTAGTCTTGTCAATCAAATATCATTTTGGGTTCTGCAACTTCACACAGGAGTTTCGAGTACTGTTCACTTATCTGTGGCTAGTACTGATAGATTGCTACGGTAACCTATATATATATACTATATGCAACAGTGTAAATGGTGTTGGCATGATCTGCGATATACACCACAATATAATATCCAAATGGTGCTCGTCAGAGGGACTCAATGTCAATCCGAGCAAAACAACTATTGTCCCGTTCACTAAAAGGGGAAGGCTCAATCTTAGAACTCCTGTACTAAATGGAACGATAATAAATCTTTCCAGTGAAGTCAAGTATCTAGTAGTAATCCTGGATCAAAAACTTACCTGGAACTCACATTTGGAAAGGACTCTTACTAAAGCAACACCGGCAATATGAACATGCCGTAGGTTGTTTGGTAAGACTTCGGGTCTAAGACCGAAAAGGACACATTGGCCTTATCTTTCGGTTGTCAGACCTATGGTAACCTACGCATCATGCGTATGGTGGCCAAAAACAGAAGAAAAAACAGCACAGGGAAAGTTGCAGAAACTGCAACGCCTGTTTAGGAACTACAGGAGCAATGCACTAGTGTCCCACAGCAGCTATGGAGGCTATGCTTGACCTACTTTCCTTGCACTTACATATAAGGAAGGAGGCGGCACTCAGTGCCTTACGACTGCACCAGGCACATAAATTGAAACCAGGTGATCTGGTTGCTCACTTAAGGATTCTGGAGGTAATCCATCTGAAGTCCATGACCAAACCCACTGACTCAATGCCAGTCAAACAAGACTTTGACTGCCCGTTTGACGTGCTAATTGAAAGTGTCAGACGAGCATGATAGATTCACTGCGATTGGAACAGGGGTCACTTATCTGGTATACAGATGGATCCAAGATGGCTGAAGGGGTAGGAGTGGGAGTAGCAGGCCCGAATTGTAGGCTATCCAAAGCCCTCGGTAACACTCCAACCATCTTTCGGGCAGAAATTTATGCCATAGATCTGTGTGCCCAGGTATGCCTAAATAAAGGCATTCCAAGGGCAAAGATCTATATACTATCAGATAGCCAGACAGCACTAAAGGCTCTAAGGTCCTATACCTTTGAATCTAAAATTGCCTGGGAATGTAGACAATCCCTGAAGCAACTGGCTAATAACAACAAGGTTACCTTGATGAGGGTGCCAGGGTATGAGGCAGTACAAGGAAATGAACTTGCTGATAGCCTTGCATAAAAAGGAGCTGAAGCACCGTTCATTGAACCCGAACCGTTTTGTGGCCTAGCCAAGAAAAGGATCAGAAAAAGACTGGAGGAACACTCCAGGCCAAAGACAAGCGAGAAAGTTTATACCTTATTCGACACAGAATGTCACAAAGCTTCTCGAACTGGAAAAGTCCGAATTAAGGCTAATCACAGGCCTTCTAACTGGCCACTGCCCCTTGAGATACCATCTCAAGAATATGGGCAAGGCGGTAGATAATAAATGCAGATATTGCGATACTGCAATTGAAACTGTGGAACACATACTTTGTGAATGCAAGGTGTTAGTCCACACTAGGCTAAAATTCCTAGAACAGGCGGAACTAACGCCGAAATTAGCCCCCAAGAAAATCACAAGCTTTGTAAAAAGTCTGGGAATCCTGGGATAACCACTAGATATAGGGTAAATCACAAAAAAGATCTTTTAGGTCGAAGTGAAGTAAGGCTGTTCGAAGCCAAACGACCCTGTAAAACAATCTACAATCTACATCACAATAGCTTAAATGAACTGACCAAAATTGTCATAGATCATGGCAACCTCACCTAACTGTTTGCTCTTATTTGATTACCTTGCTTAACTTAAATCAATTTAATCAGTTTTGTACTTCTATTTGTTACTTGTATATTTTTATTTACTTTTTTCTTTTTCTCTTTCTTCTTTATTACGTTTTTTACTCTTCGTTTGTTTATTCTGTTTGTTTATTTTTACCCCTTACTTTTGTTACTATTTGATCCTTTTTTTGTGTTATATATTTTTCTTTTTTCTTTCTTTCCTTTTTTTTACCTAACTCAATTCAGTTAATCTAATGTAATTTTTTATTTTACTATAGCTTAATTCGAAGATCCAATGATTTTAATGTAGGATTATATATTTGTTTATTTTTACCCCTTACTTTTGTGTTCTTTCTTATTTCTTTTTTACCTAACTTGATTAATTTAATTTAATTTTTTTTCTGTAATTTAACTTAGTTTAGTTTAGCTCAGTTGAATATAAACTATTAATTTTGTCCTGTAATTGGATTCTTTTGTAATATGTTGAGCAATAAAGGTGTTTATATATTATAAAACAAAATGCTATTTCTATTACGGAGATAGGAATTTTACAAATAAAATGTTTGAAGAAAGTTCCTGTCTTCCAAATTGTTTAAGGTCATGGTGACACATCCTGTATGCAACCACTGTGTATCAATAATAAGTTCCTATTCTATACATGTAGGAAATTTAAATCATCGATTTCAAGGCTAAAAAAGGAACCAGAAGAATTGGTGGTATATTGCAAGATGAACATTTTACTTAACGCGAAAATAGCCAGTCACCAAAATTTACCTGTAAATTTCAGGTATGCTGATAGGCAGATGGAAGGCAAAGTATCCACAACTGCATTAAATTGTTCCTCTGTAACGACTTTCTCTGAGGGGTTGCGGCAGTTGTCTACGAAAAAACTGGGGTCACAATTATAACAGCTAAGGCCTTGGCAGGAACCTAAAAGAAAATAAAAAGTATTACGTTCACATTTCATAAACACGTATGAATCATTTCACGCAAAAGGTGGATTTTTGTTTACTGTGTTTAAAGTATATACATGATGGACCATTGATAATAGGCCATAGTTCAGGGGTAGATTCTTTGGACCAAGATATAAGGATATAACCAAATATGCTTTAGTAAAATGTTGCTGTGGAAAATGATACAGGGTAATATATTTAGTCGCAAACTCCTCTATCAAATCCTTATTTTTCTATAAGGAACGTAACCAGACTGCAACCAACAGCTACTCTCCGGGCTATGTGCCCCGCCGAGCGCTGAATTACAAGTTACAAGCCTGGCGCGTTAAGTGTAATAATTGCATATTACCATCAAAACGCTAATGCTTCGATTGCAACAAACACCAGCCGGAAGACTGATCCTACTTAAAGGAGCTCTCGTGGTCAAGTGGTGTGTGACGACTAACACACCACTTGCAGACTGCAGTTTCGAGCTGTTGGCTCTCATCAGTACAAGGTAGGCATAATTACCATACGACTGTCAAGTTTTTTATGTTTAAAACCGCATTCTAATAAGAGATTTCGTAGTGTATCTAAAGACCTATAATTATAGTCAGGATAATCGCTCAATTTTTCTTGAATCATTTTTAACGTAGGAACTATATTTTCTTCATACATATTATAAATTATAGCCGTATTACATCTCTAGTGGCATCATATTTTTTTAATTTCGTATTTTTCCGTTTCCTCTTTGCGCTGTGATCTATAACATCGCCTTCTTGAATTACGCGATAAATTGTTGATTTTGATATTTTAGTTAATTCGTTAATACGTCGTATTATTTCTTTCTCACATATCGTATATTTAAAATAGTACGTTGACTTTGTACGTGTAAATCTTGGTTTTTAAACTCTAAATTTATTTCGGCTTTTTCGACCATAACCGGTTCAACTATTTCGGAATTTTCGAGCGTTATTATATTATCCTCTGTTTCAAATGATCTCCAGAAAGCCATGGTAAATTAGTAAATAATTAAAATATTTTACCTTTTATACAGTAGTAAATATTTATAAATATGAACAGTAACTAACTAAACTCCTACGCTTGATATTATAATAGGTATTTATGCACTGCACTGGCACATGGACAGCACGTTGTTAGACTTCACGTTGACTGATAAGAAACGATTTACCAGTTTTTTGTGCTAGTAGGCCTGTCCGTTTTATTACCTAGTGCTGTCGTAGATGGTTCATTCAGGCTGATACCATTGCCAGTCTCGGACTCGCCTGCACAGTTTCAACTACCGTTCGAATTTCGATACCATTTCCAAATATATAGGACAAAATATCAAGTTCAGTGCGCACGGTCCTGTGCTTTAAAACTGACCAGTTTCAATTTTGGCCGTATTTACTATACCGATAGTCAATATTACAATGGTATAATCGGACCGTACTTCATTGATGGAAAATTAAAGAGCATAAATATTTTACCTTGCCACTGGACGGAAGAGCACGTTTGTATTTTCAGCAAGATGGTTGTGCTCACAGCACACAAATAGTCAGCAATTGGCTAAATAATAATTTGTCAGAAAATTGAATTGGACGATTTGGATCCTTTCCGTATCCACCCAGATCGCCTGATTCGACTATTTGCGATTATATATTTATGGGGTCATCTGACGCAATTATTTATTCCCATGATTTAACAACGGATGTAAATGTATTGAAAAATGTAATTACATATGCCATAAATTCAATTAACCTTCAAGCCATTCAAAATAGCTACAAAAAATTTAAGAACAGTGTTGAGATGTGTGCTGAAAATGGAGGAACACGGGTAGAATAAATAAATTTAAATTATCATTCCATTTATGATATTCAAAAAAATTAAAATTTTATTAAAAATGTATCTAGTTCTATAATTCGGTACGTCATATTTTTTAATTCTAAGCAAGTTTTTATAACGAAAATTTTGAATATTTCTCGCAGAAAAGGCACATTACCTGATGCGATTTTTATTTTTAAGCTATTACCAGCACCCTCTATAAATTTTTTTAAAAACTAACGCAAACGCCAAAAAAATTTTTTAGACGTTTCGTTCTAAATCGCATTTTATTTTTTTTTACTCCCTTTCATATTGAGGGTGATAGTGGGGGGAGGGGCTGATGCCTTGACATCTTAACTTTTCGTACATGCCCTAAATTGCAATTTTATGGGCTCTTACTTGCTTGTTTTGCCTATTTACTCCTATTTATCCCATTTACCCCCGAACCCTTCAACGAAATTAGATCCAAATATAATCTAGTTCCAGAACTCGTTACAATACATAAGTGTACCAAATTTCAAGTCAATATCATAAACGGTTCCAGAGTAAACGTGCTCTCAAAAAAATTACAGACAGACGGACAGACAGACATACAAACCGAGAGACAGGAAATGTTTTTTGCTCAAATTTAAAATCTCGACGTTTCAATACATTTTAAGCCTATTTCAACAAAAAAAATTATTTTTTTTTCCATTACTATACTTCTACTGGACGTGGAAGTAAAATAGAATAGTAAAATATTTTGAGACAAATAGCTAGTTTGCGTCTGAACAGTTTGGATAAAGGCAAAATAAATCAACAACAAAAGCAATAATTAGTATATTGGAGACTTTTCTAGATGCAATAGATAACAATAAAATATCGCGTGCAACTTTAATAGATTTAAGCAAAGCCTTCGATTGTGTAAGTCATGATTATCTCCTAAAGAAATTGGAATTTTATGGCATTAGAGGCCATGGTCTAGATTTATGAAAATCCGATGTGCAAAATAGAATTCAGTATGTAGAAACACCTTCAGGACAATGCTCCTCAGAGCAGCTAATCACAGTCGGTGTCCCTCAGGGTTCAATACTTGGACCTATTTTTTTCTTAGTGTATATAAATGACTTGTCTGTAAATGTGAGGTCAAACAAAACTGTTTTATTTGCTGATGGCACTACTTTTATAAATATAGGAAAAAGTATTGAAGTCCTCAACCAAGCAAAGGATAGTTTAAACTACGCTGCTAGATGGTTTGAGGCAAATAAGTTAAAAATGAATTCAGAAAAGATGCAAAAAATTACTTTTTTAAGTTCTGAATCGAATTACGTAAAACTGTTAAATACATACATTGACCCAAAATTAAATTGGCACCAACATATTGACCATCTAGCATGCAATCTAAATAAGGTAGTATATCAGATAAGGCAATTAATAAATCTAACCACTCGTCACACAGCTTTAACGTTTTACTACAGAAATTTCTATAGTCTTATAACTTACAATTTTATTATTTGGGGAAATTCATCTGACAGTGATAGAATATTTAAAATACAGAAAAGAGCTATGAGGGTTTTGGCTTCTGCAGGAGTTAATGAACATTGTAGGCCAATTTTTAAAAATATGAAAATATTAACAGTAACAAGTATTTTCATACATAAGTGCATTATGAACATAAAAGAAAATTCCGTGTTGCCTAGAATATCTGGAGAATAGACACCACCATATCGAATACTATGGTCAACGGTCTGCTGAATTTGTATCTACTTCAGGTGTACCTCAAGGGTCTGTGTTAGGCCCATTATTCTTTAACATCTTCATTAATGACATTGCAGTTGAATTGTGTCTTTTATATGCTGACGATATGAAATTGTATAATAAAATAAATGATGAAAGTGATTGTGTGGCTTTACAAAGTGCTCTAGATAAAATCAGTGAATGGTGTAACTTAAACAAATTGCAGTTAAATATACGAAAATGTAATACTCTTACATTTACTAACAAACATCAATATATCGAATTTAATTATAGCTTAGAAAATTCAGTGCTCAGACGTGCATCAATATTTCGTGACCTCGGTGTAACATTTGACAGTAAACTATCATTTAATTGTCATATAAATACAATCACAAATGAAAGCTTTAGAACACTAGGATTTATAATAAGGTGTTCCCACGAATTTAATGACATTAACACACTGATACTTCTATATCAATCTTTTGTTCGACCCAAATTGGAATATTCCTCAACTATTTGATCTCCTCACTATAACATACATATACAAAACATAGAGAGCATTCAGAGGCGCTTCTTAAAAACATTATGCTATAAGGAAGATGGTGTTTACCCTGCTATTGGTTTTCCCCATACTACACTTTTAAATAGATTTTCATTTTCAAGCCTAGCGATACGCAGAACTATAGCACGGCAAATATTTCTTTTTAAAGTATTACATAATTTAAGAGGTTGCGGCGCTATATTGAACTCATTAAATTTTCTAATACCTAGACCCGGTTCTAGGCAAAACTCACTATTCTATCTGCCGAATTCCAGAACTAACGTTCTGAAATTCTCGCCTCTATATAAAATGTGTGAAAATTATAATAGTCTTCAAGACCGGTTTGATATTTTCCACTGCAATGTAGCTTAGATAAAAAGATCAATTGTTTTTTTTATACATTTATTTAACGTCGGCCTATTTCCGCTACTGAGGCCTAACACCGACGCCTGTAGACGAGCTACCCCAACCAGGAATTTTGCCGAACCTCTTCCCTTAAGAAGAGTAGGGATCTTTTACTTGCCTAACATTTAATAGACAAGGGACCGACGGCTTTACATCCCCTCCGAAGGATGGTATATCTCCTATACAACCCTCGCCTAAGGTTGTATAGCTTCCGCGCATACACTGACATACAAGCCGCTGGAAGATGTGTGAGGCGAGAACGCGGTTTCCGTTGGAATGGTCACCCATCCAAGTACTAACTGCGCCTGTCGTTGCTTTACATCGCATACCGAAGTATGTACATAGTAAAGACGAACCTACGTTCGCCCCAATAAGATCAATTGTATAAATTTAAATTTAGCTTTGTTTTTATTTCTGTTTTTAATTATCAGATATTCCTACATTTCTTTTTCATATATTTTGTAAACATTTACTTTTAATTTCCTGCCCAGTAATTGGAATCTCTTTTGTTGGGCAGTGTATTGTTAAATAAATAAATAAAATAAATATAATGTGAATGTCTGTATAGTCTAATATATAATTTTAATTATTTTGATATATCAATTTTATATGTTATACATTATTTAGCGTTTTCTCTACTATTGATAATCTTAAACATTTATACGATGTATCTTGGGCAATAAATTTATTATTATTATTATTATACATTTTATTATTGTAGTTTTGTAAAACATTTTATATGTTAAACGAAAATAAATTCTAATTCTGATTCTAATTAATTAACGCGCTTTGTATTGTCAGTATTTTAAGTTCAAAAAGTACGGTACGTTAACAACAGATACTTTAGACCATTTCAAAACGGTACTTTCAGATAACAATATATAAATCTGTGACATATTTTTCAGCCGCAACGATAACCTACCAACAATATAATTTAAAGATTTCCCGCAATGCCTGTGTCATTTTTAATGTTTAAAATGATTTCCCGAACTATTAATCAAATACACGTCGATTTTAATATAGTAACTATATAATTATAGAATGACTAAGCCACGAGGAGATAAATCAAATCCACAATCATAAAATTAAGTTGTTATGCAGATTCCCTTGTGAAAATAGTAGGTATATACACAAGTAATTAGCAAATCTAATAAAGAACTTACCCAATACAATAGTTGCTGCAAGACAAGCTAACCATTTAGACGCCATGTTTCCCAAACGTTCTACTTTCTGCGCTTCTTAATACTGATTGACGATTTCGTCTTGTCTAAACACACAGATACCCCTTATTGATATGCGAACTTATCAGCTACATCTCTACCTATATTTGTATGTATTTTTGTGACAGTGATATCTACTAATTGTATACATATAAAATTCCAGTAATTACTTTATTTTTTACTTGTCAATTAACGGAAAACCCGCCCGCATATGATGAAATTTTATTTCCGGCTTAACAAATGTCGATGCTTAAAATATAACTCATAAAATAAACACAGCAGCTACAGCTTGCGAATTAATACCAAATTGTTTTCACGTTCAAGCTATTTACAATAACTTTTACTAGATGGTGTGTAGCTTGCCGACCCAAAGCCTCAGATTAAAATACAGCAGACGATATTTGGAAAAAAATTGCAGCACTATAGATTTTCAGGAACATCTCAAAACTATGAGAACTAGAATAATTGTACTAAGAATAAAACTTAACAAACCAGGTATAATTATTATTAACTATAGGAAATTATCTCTTCGCACACTACCCTAGTAATTTTTTATTAGTTTATTTTTTTATTAAAATGACTCTTTCAAGAGAACTCTTCTAACTAACTTTACCTACTAAAACGAAACACTACTAGGTTTGTCAAAATTTCAATAGACTGCGGACGGGCGTGAACGGAAACGAGCCATATACATTACAGTGAAAGCGAGTTTGGGCGGTGCGATATCGAATAATTGTAATAGTAGAGGAAAACGAACGCATTTAGATGTTAATAATAATAATAATAATCGTGACTACTTCAATGTAAAGACTCGAAACCTTTTCCATTATGTTAAGTTTCGGCAACATATGAAATGTGTACCTTTGATAATTATTGCACTCACCCCGGGGGGGCTGCAGCCCCCATTTTACACCCCCAACTTAATAAGTTAAATCGGTTAAAATTCGTAGGTTTTTGGGGTCACTGATTACGAATCCGAAGTGAAAATTGGAAAATTCAAAATGGCGGACTTTAAGAATCAATTCCTGATTTACACCGTTTCTATTCATTTTAAATATGTAGAGTAAAAAAGTGTTTAGAATGCCATTTTGCTTAAGATTACATCATTTTGGTAACCACATTATTTAATCATTTCGCTTCTCCCCCGTGGAAAACCTTCCACACCTTACGCCTGGCCCTTTCTTTTGCAAAAATTGCAATAAAAACTTTTTTAAATTTTTATTTGATAATATTGGACTAATAAAGTTGAAATAACCAAAAAAAGTTAACCTTCATCGTTTCAAATTTTTACTGGAGGAGAATAGAGTGACCTCCCAAAAAATACGAATTTTACTAAAATTTTACTACAAACAAGTTGAGTAGAATAGAGTGGAGTAGAGTAGAGTAGAGTAGAGTAGAGTAGAGTAGGGTAGGGTAGGGTAGGGTAGGGTAGGGTAGGGTAGGGTAGGGTAGGGTAGGGTAGGGTAGGGTAGGGTAGGGTAGGGTAGAGTAGAGTAGAGTAGAGTAGAGTAGAGTAGAGTAGAGTAGAGTAGAGTAGAGTAGAGTAGAGTAGGGTAGGGTAGGGTAGGGTAGGGTAGGGTAGGGTAGAGTAGAGTAGAGTAGAGTAGAGTAGAGTAGAGTAGAATAGAGTAGAGTAGAGTAGACTAGAGTAGAATAGAGTAGAGTAGAGTAGGGGAGAGTGGATTGGAGTGGAGTGGAGTGGAATGGAGTGGAGTGAAGTGGAGTGGAGTGGGGTCGAATAGAGTGGAGTGGAGTGGAGTTGAGTAGAGTAGAGTAGAGCAGAGAGATATGTTTGCATTCTCAACTCCCTGAGCCTAGTAATATATTTAGTTCATCGCATTTAGTGAAAAAGAGCAGAATCTACAGACCAATTCGTATAAAAGCAAATGATGATTTTCCAGGTAGGTGTCCTGAATAAGGCCTCGAAAGTCCCCGAAGCTGCTCCATAGCCTTCCCACTGTTGCTAATATTTTCATAACCATTAAAAACAATAATGGGATTCGAGCCAAAGTGATTTTGAATATAATTAACATATGCTTGGCAAATAGCACCGTAGAAGTTTCCATGGATAACTATCGGTATTCCTGTTTTATTAAAGGAGTAAGCAAAAGCAAATCAGTTAACTTGAATTCATTACCACCCACTCATGACGGAGCTCAACAGCATCTATTTCGTGTTTATTTTCAAGTACAGAAATTGTTGGGTAATGTATTGAATCCTAAACAGTGGGGTGATGTTAAAATATACTATATTGTGGCCAATAACAACATCCTAACTTCCTGCACCTGATTGTGTTTTGAAGATGATTTTCTGCAACTGAGCATTGTGTTGCTGTTGGAGGTTGGGACTTAGATGCTCATCAGTTTGCGGCAACTGCCATGGGCAATCTTGCTTGCTTGAAGACTCGTCAGAAATAGAAGCCGTCACTGAATCAGAAACTCTAAGTACTCAAATTGACTGGGATTTCCTCGAACAATGAATCTATGAATTTATAGAAGGAGGAAACGGACACAAAGAAAATTATTAATTTGACAACATTTTAATAAATGACAGTTGTGGATTATGCCCGCTGGGGAAACCACATAAAAAAACGCACCTAGTACTCAACCCCAAGGGTGGTGTGGAATAGAGTACTTAAATTATTCATAATATCACATAAGAGCTAATTCAATGCAAGGTTTTGAAAAAACTATTGCGTATACGAAGAAAGACCTTATATCTTTTTTGTAGAGAATTTCCATCGCTTTCTTTTTGACCTGACGTATTTTTGTCGTCGAAGCAATGAAAACCGAAATATCTCGAAAACTTCATTTCAAGGGCACGATTTTAGCCCTTTACAGCGTTGCCAAATTTTATCGTTACACTCCCACTTGAGACCTTATTCAAGACACCAGTACCTACCTGGAAAACCATCATTTGCTTTTGTATGAATTGGTCTGTAGAAAAATACTAAATGCAGTGGACTAATTGGATAAGAACTAAGTTATAGCTCATAAAAGATAATTTTTTAACCAATTTTTATCTTTTTGGCTTATAACTTTTTTGCTATTGAGTTTTCGATAAAAAGTTACTTATGTAAAGTTGTAGAAAATTCGATATTCAGCAAAAAATCTCTTCAAAATTTTTTTGAAAGATGTACAGTTACGAAGATATACGTAACAAAAGAAAAAACCACGTCCTATCCAAAATAATAAATAAATAAATAATAAATAAACACCACAGAAATTAGACAACCCCCAAATCCAGAAGCCAGGGCTTGTACGGAAGGGGTTACACATTGAAAAAACGCGGACATACAACCATTTCCTCCGACAGTGCCAGTGCCGAAGCCAGGATTCGAACCCGGTGGTGCGATGTCCATGTGACTAATCGCGATTGCCACCTCGCGCCTTAACCCACTCGGCTATCGACCAGACACTATTACCCTAAATGAAACATTTCAATGGACTAATATAGAATTTTCAGATTTCTCAGATATTTTGGATTCCTCGAGTCTGTCGCGGTTCAGGAAATTCACTGTGAAAATTTTACTTCTTGAGAAATTAGTTTTTTGCAGACACATTTATTAATAAAACTAATTAGTTTTATTAATTTATTATTTACTAATTAGTAGACCCCTACTTTGTTTTACTTTTTGATTATCAGTGGTAGTAAATTGCATAAAAAAAGAAACATAAATCCATGGATATATAGTTTATTCTTTTGTTTATCTTCGTATCAAGTATTTTTTGTTAATTTTCTGAATGACAGCGGTTTTGCAAAGATCTCGATGACCACTTCTGGGCTTTTAAGTATTTTATGACTCGGATTTACAGAAACAGAGTTATTTGAGAAAACTTATTTCGGGCACCTAGCAGACAATCCTGCTAAATATTATCTTTCCCCGACACTTTATAAGCACCCACCTTTTTTATGTCTCTATCGACTAGATTATTTTTAGATTAATTTGAATTTAAATTATTTGTGGCAGTAGCTTTCGATTTTACCATAAGTCGGTTCTTAACATGGACAAACAATTTAAATTATAGGGAACACTAACAGAAAGATAATAAGAACTACCTCTTAGTAAATTGTAGGAAAATATTTTTTTAAACGTTACTTAAAAGTGTATCTTTATCAGGATAAGTAAACAACTAATAACATTGACATAAGCGTTATCAGTAGATTAAAATATTCAAGGTGAATACAAAACACTGCTAAGATAATCTCGATAATATAAAAAAAATATAGATTCCCATGGCCGATTCATTTTTACAAGTACCTACATGTGTGCGCTAAAAAGTCGTCTCTATGTAAATAAAATGGTGACCTAAGTATTAACCTATATTCTGAACGATATTAACTAATCGAAAATTGCAAATTCAAGTTAACAATCAACAATCACTTTGATTAACGCTGTCGAGTGATAAGTAATAACATTTAAAAAATAAACAGTTACAGATTAGACTATATTTAAATTTTATCAATACCACTATTACTTGAAAATTAATCTGGGTTTAAGCAATCACATTTTTAGGAAAGGTCACATTCGTGCAATAGCATTGATTTTAAAGATATTGTTACAGTTTATGAAAATAATAAAATATCTATACTAATGGAGTAGTAGCAGCTGACGTCAGAATCAAGCTGTAACTTCAGTTCAGTGGACTCGAAAATTTTTGTGATATTTACAGTCATTTAATTATACCAAGTTTTAAGGTATTTTAGAGCTTTTTTAATAGCTTTTTTTATGTAAAACTAATTACTAGTGTTCGCTTTTACTAATACGTTTGACGATTTGTTGAACTGGCTTTAATTTTGTGTTTTATTTGCGTTTTTTAACCGACGTGTTTTTTTTCCGTACTGTCAAAATGTTTTTATTTTCGTAATGGTGAGTTAGTTTTAACAATTAGGAATGTTAAATTTGTTGAAATTTGATTTATACACTTCATTTTAGGAGTCACCAAATTATATTTCTAAGAGTACATTAACGGTGTTGATCCATATAGTATAAAAGTAGAAGATTTAACTGCATCGCTAAATGATATCCCAAAAATTTCAAAAACTGTGGTGATGGATTATATGTTATTTCGAACGAGCCCTACGACCATGACGACCAAGTTAGATGCCTTGGCTCAGCTTGCCTGTAAATGAATAGAATTTCCGGATACAAAAAAAATTAGCAAGCGATATCTCGTTGGTGAAGTAAGTGTAGATTCTATATGAATAATATGAAATTCAAAATTTATTATCAAAGTATACTATATCTGTAATGTCTAATCACAAATCACTGCTTTTCAACATTTGTACATTATTAAAACAGATTAAGGATGAATATAATTTTTGTTTTAGAATAGGCATTCTCAAAGATTTTTAGAAGTACCGTTTAAGTCTTGGATTGTTGTATGAGGATACGTCTGTGACGGATGTATTGGCTTATTGAATAGAACTCAGTAATAAGAACATTGATATGGCTGTAGTATTAAAAAATAAGGCCAGATGATTAGAGTATGCAGTGCGCTTTGGCATTTCACAAAGATTTTTATGTAATCTATACATTTGTAAATTATGCAGTTATGATATTTAAGAAGTTAATGGCCTTATATAGTGTATATACAGATGTATGTTTCCTAAGTTTACATGTAGAATATGTTAATAAAAACAACAAAACCACTATGTATTGCTATAAAATAAAGTATTTTGCTCTATGCTGCTATATCTACATTTAATATACTCATCGATTTAACCTCTCCACAATAAAATTGTGAGAGGTTACTAAAATTGGTTCAAAAACAAAAATTGAGATAACATCAAATCTTTACGTTTTGAGGTCCTAGGTTTTTGGAACATGTCTGTGTGTATGTATGTGTGTATGTGTTAGCACGATAGCGCCGAAACTACTGAACGGATTTGAATGAAACTTTGCATGTGGGTTTCTTTAGTGCCCCAGAAGAACTGAAAAGGTTTTGGTTGAGATCGGATTACCTTTAGTGCCATTTTGACGCAACAAGTTGTTTATTTTATAATTACTTTCAATTTGCAATGGAACCATTGAAAAGCAGTTAAAATTCTGATTTCAACGATATATCACACTTCCACCTTTTCGATTTGGTGTCCGTGAAAAAAAGTAAAAACAAAGCAAATACGAAGCATAGATCGCATTTCGCATGACATGATCGATGCGCGTAGCCGTTACGTCGCGAAACTCGTCACATCACGTGTCAATTCACGTGTGAGGGTTTCTTCACTGCTCTAGAAGTAGAGCGGATTACGTTTAGTGCCGTTTTTAAATGTATATACAGACAAATCGAAGAATTAAACTACAAATATTCCTCTAAAATCTAGTAAAATTACTGAAATGCTAATATTTCATTTAACAAAGACAACCGCGAGCGATCGGATTGCAATGAGCAAATTTTGACTATTGTCATTGTCATCGTTTGTCATCCGATAACGTTGGTGTCATGTCATGTTAATAAGATTTCGGCATATTTGTAACTTTTAGTGGATTGTCACAAACTTTAAAGGTAGATGTAACAATATCAATATCATATGATTTCTGTACGTTCGTTGGTGAATTTATTATAGATTATCACTTTACCAATTTTCAGTTTGTTGCTTTACAAATCTGTAGTATTTAGGATAACTAGACTTCCTTAGTCGTTCAAGTAATGTTAAAGTTGTTAATATCCTAATAGTATATTATTCAACGAGCGATAATGTAGGTAATAAGTTGCATAGATGATTGTAAATTCATTAAGTTGAGGGTTTTTTTTAGTGCCCCAGAAGATCTGAAAAGGTTTTGGATGAGATCGGATTACGTTTAGTGCCGTTTTGTCATACAATTTAATGCTCTTTTCGGCTTCAAAGATCCACCGAATGGGGAGGTTCCAGCCGCTGAATTTAAAAATGTTCAAATACATAAAAAATTCAACAAAGTTTTTCAAAAAGTTAGGGTTCTATTTTTCATTCTTTCATGTATTTTGCATTGTTTAGTACACTCAGTTTAAAATCTGATTTGATCTTAAAACCTACCTTCATTTATCAAAATAAAACTGTCTATTCACACGTTACTGGAGGAGGATGTAATTAATAACTATATAACTACATATTCGATCAGTTTTATTTGTGTTATTAACAATACTTTTTTACACAAGTCAATATAATAGAATACATGTTAAAATAATATGTAAAGCGTCCTAAAAAAAAACCGTTACATATCACCTTAAGAACAATCTACACTTTAAGTGAAATTTTAAGAACATTTATGCATCCTATTTTGATTAAATAGGCAAATTCACTGTCAACATTGCAATATTATGTTATAAATCATGTAAAAACTATCATATAAGTACCCATAACAAAATGTTTGGAACATATTCTTGCACTTTTTATTTTCGATTCCAGAAAATCATCTCTACAGAATGCTGCTGGGCTGAGTACGTATTTCTATTCTTGCAAGCTCTACTTGTCGTCTGGCTTGAGCAGATGGAAATCCCAAAAATCTGACTGTTCTTTTTCGATTTTATCGATTAGTGTACACAACAATAGCCGTCGTCGACATTCTGTTTCTAAAATGGTAACAAATTCAAACTCATTAGAAACTTTTGAGCTTGAAGTACAACGCTGCCAAAAAGTGCTCATAGAAACAGATAAAAATAAAGCTATAAGGTTCTATGAGACCGATATCAGTTTTTGAATGAAATTAGTCGATTCCACATACAGTCATACCAATAACCATAAAAATTCCAAGATATTCTTCCTCAAGTCGTTGTACAATAGAATGGCATAGGAACTCAAATGTAAAACTGTTTCATCATCTACATAGATCCTTTCCATGCTTATAGAAAAGTATATATTTTAAATTACTTTGGAGATATTACTATATGCCATTTTTGGCAGGGAATTAATAATATTGTCAGAAAATATAAATTTCACAGCAATAGATATTAACCTTTTATAAAACCATCAATATTAGTAAATAGAAATTACTACTACCCAACTTATTAGATTCTATGTCAATATTGGCTTATATCAAATCTATGAATACATATATTAAATGAATATTTAAGCAAATAAGTCATACAATATACCTACTTAACAAAAAAAACCGAAAAACAAAATTATTAGCGTTAATAGTGCTTATTTTTACAATTTACGAATTAACAGGGATGTCAACAAACCTGACAACAAATTTTCTTGTTCCAACAACAACACTGACACGATAAATATAGAAGTTTCTCTCAAACTAAGCTTTTAAAAAAACGTTAATAAATGTCACCACACAAATTTGATATTAAAATTATGCGCCAGTCATATTTAAATCGATCACATACTAAGACGTACTCTTGTGTCAAATTCTTCAAAGTCCACTGAACCGTTTTCAGACTGTCAAATGCTGACGTCACTGCTACTGCTCCATTGTACTGGACTATCTACAAGTCCCAGTGAAAGTACATATACATTAAGGGTTATTCACTATATTTTGAACCCCATTTATTTATGATATTATTGGAAATAAAAAAAGTTTCGTATTCGTATTTTGCCGGTTCAGTCGCTCACGCTTACTTGTTAGGCTTTCAACCAAGGAGTCCCGGGTTCGAGTCCTGGCTAAGGTATGAATATTTAGTGGTGTTTTTCATGTGTTACCGAGTTGGTAGCAGTGGACGATACGAGGTTGTGTGCGAAACAACACGGCTAGTTGCTGTACCACTCCGAGTTCGAGTCTCAAATACGGCAAATGGCAATGTCGTATGGAATGATCGTTGTATAATTGTCTATGTGTAAGTTTCCTGGTTGGGTGGCGGAATAGCTAATGCTAAACTCCGCCAGGACGTTAATCTAAATAATTAAAATAAATAAATAAAATTTGTGTACAGGGTGTGCCAATAAAAACTCCCAGGTGAAATATTTCTGAAACTACTAGACATTTTAATTCTGTTAAAGCCCATTGCTGGAACATATATGGCTTTAGTTTTGAATATAATAGTTTTTTAATATGGTAAGGGGTAGATGGCGCTGCGCTACAAAGAATTCTTTGGATGGCAGGAACTTAGAAATGTTATATATGTTGAAGAGAATTTAATTCCAATCAAATTTCATTCTATGAGAAAAATTCGAAAATCCAACCGTTTTCGAGAAACTTGAGTTCAAAATACTTACATTCAATTTTAGGTGATAGTTCGTTTGAAACTCTTTTCATAGAAAGATAATATGAATAATGTGAAAATAACACTTCTTTTACAATTTCCGGTTAAATCGGAAATTACATTTATTACAATTTTAAAGCGTACTCACCTGTATTTTATTAAACAATATTGACTAAAAATACGTTTCGTGCATTTTTAGGCATATTTCTAATCTATATATGGCAAGAGTGCAGCATGTCATCACTTCGGGAAAATTTCACTATAGTTTCTTCGACTATGGTCCCCAGACCCCAAAAATTCTAAAACGCATAGTACGCCGTCAGAAATAATGATTTAGGGGTAGGTTTTCGAGAAGTTTTTTCTCCATCAGATTTTATTGGATAGAATGCTAGATTTAGGTGTAAATAACAAGAAAATCGTACGCACAGTTTTGCCAGGAAGACATATTTAAATGCATTTTTATGCAAAATGTGCATTTTTTTCGGATTTTTCGATAGTTTTTCAAATATAATCGTTTAAAAATAATTAATAATGACTAGAAACTTTTGATTTTATTATCACATAAGCTTTATTGTACATATAGAGTCATTTTTGACACTCCAAATGCAATTTTTAGCCTTTGATTGCATCCTATAATTTTACTAATGCTTTAATATTAAATATATCTCGGAAAAAATTAATATTCGGAGGTTTTTATGATCGCTGATTATGAATCTGATATGATAATTGGAAAATTCAAAATGGTTGACCGGAACTGGCGCGAAATTTAAATAAAAAAGTGCTTTTTTCGCGTTTTTTTCACTTAAAACGTAAAAAAAGACCACAAAAACTACATCTGAGAATTTCCTATTATAAATATTTATTTTTTTGACACCCCCTCACTCCTCTTTTCGCTCCAACTCATCTCCGTTTTACCATTTCTCTTAGACCTGAAGAGACAAATAAATGCATTATATTTATGCTTACCTTCTCTTGCAGTTGAAGTAATTTATGAAAAAATAAAGTAAAAACAATTTTAAAAATATAGTTAATAAAAAATATAAAATATAGTAATATAAAAAAGTAAATATTTATAGGATATCAAATAAGACACAAAGTATTTTATACATAAAAAAATGTGAAAGAAATGTTTTATTTTTTGTTAAGGATAAAACTTATTATATTTACAATGCACGTACATATTATTTATTAAAATTTTACAAGTTTTGATGGAGCATCCTAGAAATATTTACTTTTTTTATATTACTATATTTTATATTTTCTTATTAACTATATTTTTTAAATTATTTTTACTTAATTTTTTCATAAAATTACTTTAACTGCAAGAGAAGGTAAGCATAAATATAATATATTTATTTGTTTCTTCAGGGCTAAGAGAGACATGGTAAAAGAGAGACGAGGGAGAGCGAACAGAGGGGTGAGGGGGGGGGGGTCAAAAAATAAAAATATATAATGAAAATTCTCAGATACAATTTTTATGCTTTTTTCCGTTTTAAATGAAAAAAAACACGAATAAAAGCACTTTTTTATATAAATTTCGCGCCATTTCGAGCAATTTCGAATTTTCCAATTTTCATGTCAGATTCGTAATCA
This sequence comes from Leptura quadrifasciata, assembly GCA_963675555.1. Classification (NCBI taxonomy): domain Eukaryota; kingdom Metazoa; phylum Arthropoda; class Insecta; order Coleoptera; family Cerambycidae; genus Leptura; species Leptura quadrifasciata. The sequence continues at coordinate 2,467,321 of OY776679.1, forward strand.
CCGACCATGAAAACCCCCGAATATAAGTTTTTTCCGAAATATATTTAATATTAAAGCATTAGTAAAATTATTGTTTTTTATGCATGAATAAAATGCGCTTTTGGAAGCAATCAAGGGCTAAAAATTGCATCTGTATGGTCAAAAATGACTCTATAATGTTTATGTGATAATAAAATAAAAAGTTTCTAGTCGCTTCTAACTTATTCATCTTCGCCTGATTACGACACTCTACTTTTTGATCCATGTTATTAGATATGTTATCCAAAACTAGCTTGATAATAGTAAAACCATATAAATGTGCCTTCGTCGCATCAACTCGGGCCGACCACCTAGTGTCCGACAACCTTTTCAAAATTGGAATTTTTGAATTAGTATCTTCCTCCTTCAGACCTTTCAGTGTTTTCGTAAGAAGACCGCCTTGAAAGATAAATAGAAACAGAAAAAAATGTATAGAGACTTTCAACGAAATCGAAGAAAATGGATGGCTTCTGTACAGCATTCTGGAGCGCACTTGACAACCAAATTTAATTAATGTGCAAAGCAGGGAGTGTATTCTGCGTATACTTATTAATCTCATGTTCGTGCATGTAAGCCGCTGTACTTGCCGCTCATGTTGCTGGAATTATTATAGCTTTGCCCACAACAATCTTTGATATTAATGCCATTCTCATTTAAAAAATCTGATAGACTCTGGGCGAGTCATCCAGCAGTATGGCCTTCTATATCCAAGACAATTTTTTCCACTGGTCCAGATGGAAAGACAGCGCATTATCAGTCAGTTGGTATACATGCGATATACCTGGAGTTGAATTCAATGATATTGAATAGTATTTGCATCTCTTAATTTTGCAAATGATATGATCCAGTGTGCTTAATGCAATTACCTGGATAAATTCCTTGTATATTGTTTTTGAAAAGTTTGATGTATATCCCCTTCCTTTATTTCCATAAATAATTATATGTTGGGCCAGAATAAAAGTCCTAATAAAAACTTATTTAAAATATTTAGCATTCACAGACATTTGCAGTACACATTATTTAGTACTCAAGTCGGTATTTCCCAAATTATATAAAAATTAGAGTTTTTCTCAGCTCGGCGCAAAGTAATAATGAAATAAAAAACTGTTTTATTTTATTTAATAAAAACAAAAAATAAACTGACAAGTAATAACTTCTGGAAAAAGGTGTTCGAAATTATTGCCATTTTCGTTTGTACACATGAAAAATCTATTCGATAGCTCAACTTCACAAACTTTAAGTACGTAATAAATTTATGTCATTCTTATAAGATATGTAATCAAAAAGGCTTTGAAATGTGCTAAATAAAATTTATTCTATTCTATCCTATAATTACGATCATTCCTATTTCTCTATATAGAGTTCTGTGCTTCTTTTCCTAGCAGACTTACCAACTAAATACTAAACCTCTCGGTAACAGTGAAACAATATAGATAATTTCCAAATTTATTTTAATAAAAAATTAAAAATTCGATTTAGTTTTGGCAAGTTACACTTTCAAAAAAGATAATAAATATTTTTAAAAATAACGATTTTTAACTTAATATTTTCAAAGTAGTAAACAAAACAGCTGATAAACTTAACGCTACGGCATAGTCTGGCTTAAATCCTGAATTGCAAAGGGGACTATCGCACGTCCCACAGTATTCCAGACTGTGGTTACTGGTAGCAGTGGCAGACAATTCTTCGCATCTACTTGTAGGCCCACAGCCTCTGTATATCTCACTAGTTGCATTGCCTGAAAATAAAAGTAATCTTAATTTTTATTTGATCATCGGAAAGACCTTAACATTTTAAGACTCTGTGTCAAAAAAACAGAATTCTGTGAGGCCTCTAAATCGCCCAGAAAATCATAAATACGGACGGTACTGCTTTGGTGAATATTGAATGTGACGTCACAGGATATGTACCGCTTAGTGAGCTGGCTGCTATTACAATTCTGTAGCACAAATACAACGTAAGTACGTATATTTTTAAAACTGTTTTTACAGTTTTCCTAAAAATGTAAAAATGCGAGAAAAAGCTTACTACTAACACTAATACTAATACTTCCTTCGCTAACTGAAGATAAACATTAGTATTTTCATTAAGTGTTTCTAAGGCTTTCGATAGAACTAACCATAAAATGTTACTGAACAAATTAAAGAACTTCGGTTTTATTAACCAGCTATTAATGTTCTTTGAATCATATCTGGAGGATAGGTATCAGTTTGTATTCTACCGCAGGGTACTAATCTTGGACCCTTGCTATTTCTATTATTTATTAATGACTTGTGCGAAACTCTTGAATGCGACAAACTAATATATGCCGAAGTTATTTCATATTTACATTTATCTAGCCATTTAATATTGAACACAGTAAAGTTACCAGAAATGCATTTTAATTTACATATTTTTAAAGCAACATAACCGCTATATTTTTACGAAAGAATTTACCTAAATAGTGTTTATTTACAATGGGCACGATAAATGTCAAGAACTTCTGTCGCATCACACAGGGTGAAATCGCCTAACTTTTTCTATCTTAAGAATGCAAAGGACAGAAAGATAAAAGTTTTGAGTCTAGAGAATGTGAGAAATTTTTGTAATGAAAACATTTCCGAGCGCGTGACCAAGGGAACGGTGTAGAGTCCGGAGTTTTTGGGATTATCCTGTGACGTCATCCGTACAATATAAAAAGAGCCCACGCTGCCCAACCGGGACACAGACGGCACCTGAAGGCAGAACATTTTAAACTTCGTCGCGACCTTTTATACTTCGCCGAGCTTAACAAATTAATTTTTTGATTATTTCACTAAATCAGCCGTCTAAACTACGAGCCAAACGATATTACGAACTACATCTTATTTTTAACGAATTCATCACAGCCGCAAACATCATCTAATTTAACGAATTCTTGATAAAGGAAAATTTTAATGACTCTACTTCTGCCCCAAGAGGAAGCTAACCATGCAGAAGCTGGGGGAGAATTTCCGGGAGTTCTTACGTTATACCGAGCGCTAAGTAATTCCGCTGACATAAATTTCTAAAGTTTATAGCTTGGTTATTTCGAGACTCTGCTTTATTATTTACAATTGCTTTCACATTCTGGTTTCGAGAGAGTGGAATAGGGAAAATTGGCGCATTTGCGGTACTAAAAGAACATTAGATTTTTTTATGAAATATTAGTTTTGATTTTTAACACGAAAACATGATAAGATTATATTACAATTTACTCAGTTATTATTTCATTCATGCGTTTAGTTAAAAGGTTCACATGCTGAATATTTTACTAGGGAAATTTGCGTTTGCAAAATAACCAGTTTATATTCAAGAACTATATGTATATTTTCAGCATTTATGCAATGACAAGAAACTTTCACTTCCATTATTCTTCAGTGGTGTACTATCAAGGGCTACCGTGTGCCTAATTTGACGTGTAAAATGTCGTAGGACTGTTTGCCTTTTAAATTATTGTGTGAGATTTCTCACCGGTGGCTATTTGGTTTTCTATGATTGTTTAATAACGATCCATCCACTTAATTACCTTGCGCACTACAAACTGTACAGGCCTTCGGTCAGTACTGGATCAATTGTCTCGTAAACTTGTTCTAATTCTGAAGGGCTTACTTTTCGTCGAGTACTGAACCGGGACGTCTCATCTGTTTAAATTACAACATCAACACAAACAGTCATACAAAATTTGGTAGTAACCGTTTGTATGATCAATTAAAGGATATTTCCTTAACAATCTGATATTAAATATGAGTATTTAATTCTCATTTATCACTTATATTCTATGACGCACGAACATGACATGATTTTTGTCCTCTCTTGCATTAAGTTTAATTTCATCATAGCCAACACCACAATTACAATCAAATTTTAATCGGCATCTTTGATACAACTGCAAAATAATACGGCATACGATTGTATTACCTGGTTCTTGTTATTGCATAGCAACTTTGAAACATGTATAGTATGGTCATGACTATAGCGACGTGAATTTTCCTATTATAATATTTAGACAGAGTATTTAAAATAACAGAATAATTAATTTTCTCAAGTATATAGTATCGGACAGAAACAAGTAATAACAAACTTTATATAAAAGAACTTGGGGTATTTAAAAAGGGTTACTACACACACACAACGAAATTTGGGTCCTGAATTAATAAAACTAGACGATCACGTAAGTGGCCAATTTGTTTATTTATCTTGATATAAAAAATTGAGTTAAATAATTACTGGATGGGATTTAGTATATTCTTGATAGCTTCACGATCAAGGATTTTATAAAGAATTTTGATATTAATTAATACACCGGGGTGGAAAATATTGCACTGGTACGCATGACTAGGATTTCTTTAGTAATTATACAGGGTGGACCACAAATATTACAATATATAGATTTACATAAAATTTATTATTCAGAGTACTTATATGTTCATTTTTTCAGTTTTCTTTGAACACTTAAATCGAGTTATTGATTTATTTCTAATATTTCGATTTTAAATCATCATCAGGCATAAGTAACTATTTTATTTTTAAAAATATATCTGTTTATTTTATGTGAGTACTTAAATTCGATTATCTGATCAACTAAATTCAAGATGGCAATTTTGTTTGTTACCTTTAAATATATATTTTATACAAAGGAAGCTCGCTGTACAATTAGCTGTGAGTACAGTTTTAACATTATCCTCGCAGGCGAGGTTGCTGCCCATAATTTCTTGACATTCATAACATAGGATTGCAGAACCTGAAAATAAATAAAATGTTTAATATAACAAGTTCACATGCCAAAAAATAAATAAAGATATGATGGCGTATTGTTGGTTATCAAAAAGGACCTTGACGATGGAATTTTTTCAATAGTAATGTAAATTTTTATCAATTCAATTCAATATAATTTCATTTTACCATTGCAATTCAATGTGATGATATACTTAAGACAAAATATTAAAAATCGGTCTCGAGCAGATGTACAGAGGGTTATAATAATTACGCACGCCTTATCATCGTTATTATTGACTATAGAAAAAAATATTTTAAATAAAAGTTGTCTGGTCTGAATTTTGTTAAAATGCTATCAAAAGTATGCATATTTAAGGGGATACAAAAAAATAATTTATTTTTTTAAATGGGATACCCTGTATATAATAAAATTTTTGGAATGATCCTTTTTTCCTGATTTAAAAAATATACCATATGTTACCCATCCCATATATCGTTTTCTATATTTATTCGCGAACAGACTTTCTTGAAACGTTGTATTATTTAAAAAAAATTCTGAATGTGGTATAAAAAATGCAGTAGATCAATTAGGTAAAGGTTATTCCAAAATACATACTTCGATATGAGATGTAAAGCAACGTCAGGCGCGGTTAGTAGTTGGATGGGTGACCATTCCAACTGTTATAGTACGTTCTCTATATGAACAAGATGGATGAGGAAAGAATTTCTAAAATTATCAAAATAATTCAATCTTTAACGTTAACTTGTCAAAACCCGATAAAAAGTCATTAAGACTTAAACTCCCCGAATTACAGCCAAAACTTTACAAAAGATTGCTCTAAAAAATACAGCCCCATCCGTAACTCGATTCACTTCAATACCACTCTCTCAAACCGAATTCAGAATATTTTTATTCACTCACGAAAATTTTCCATAAACAAATTTTTCTTCAATTTCACTCAAAAACCGATCTTCTATTCGTTTTTCAAAACACCCTTCATTCACCTTTCCAACCAGCCCATAAAACATTCATCAGAAATTAAGTCCAATTTACATGTTCCCCATCGAGTGCTAGCCAGTCGCCGCGCTATCATTCTGTTTACCCTAAAATTGACTTTCGCTCCGTTCAACGCCGGCGATGCAATACCCTCAATATGACTTCATATAACATCAAATATGGATTAAAGTACAGCTCTCAACGTTATTTTACGGGACCAATTCAATTTAACATGTTATTCAGACAGTTATCGTTCATATTTCTAAATCAAAAATCGATTCCACTGACATTTTATATCAAAATGTTCCATTTTTCATCGCCATTTTATTGATCCAATTTTCGACCCGAAATTCCAAAATTTCAGCATTTATTGCGGAACATTTCACAATTTAACCCTTATAGAGCGGCTGGTGGGATAATCCAGCTCTTTTCCAGACTTCTGCGAGCCCATTCCCCATCGTTAGTATAAATAAGGGAGCACGCCAACTCCCCGGAAGTCAAGTGCTTCGGAGTATCTCGCGATAACAAATCCAGTGCCCGTGCAATTCTTCCTAGGCAGATCCTAGTAAAAAAGTGCTTTCATAAAATGGCTCCAGTGCATTATTTAAATAAAACCAAATCGCCGTCGTGCATAATAATACAAGTGAATTTTCTCAGTTTTATAAAATAATTCTAAACAATAATAGTTTAAACCCAACCCGTCTTAAGGCAAAATTTCAAGTGTCGATAAGTTAACATATTTATATCGTGTAATAAAATTTAATTTTAAGTGAAGTAAATAATCAACTCTGTTTTTACGCTTAAATAAATATCTATTTAGTTTTCGTTTAAAACAAAGTGTTTAATTTAAAACTTAGATTACGGGGTGCCAGCTACGATAAAATTCTTCTAAACTCAAAAAGTGTATACAAGGTGTAGCCTTTAACCCTGCCAGAAAAATTAAAATTATAAAAGTGCTATTTAGGTTCTAAATAATTTCAAGTGATAGATAGTTCTGAAACATATACAGGGTGAAGCATTTGGCCCTTTCCAGCCGTTTAAGGACAAACCACCCCAACTTCCACGTTTACAAAATAAAGTGCACGAAATGCCTCTAGAGTCTCTCACAAAGCTCTCCAGCCGAAAATATTTTATGTCTTCAAAAACAGAGGACCTGTTCGTGTTCACAACGCAGACCGCGTCCTCGCCTCAAACATCCTCCAGCGGCTTGTATATCAGTGTATGCACGGAAGCTATACAATCTTAGGCGAGGGTTATATAGGGTCTATGAAATGTTAGGCAAGTAAAAGATCCCTACTCTTCTTAAGGGAAGAGGTTCGGCAAAATTTCTGGTTGGGGCGTCGGTGTTAGGTCTCAGTAGAGGAAATAGGCTGACGTTAAATAAATGTATAAAAAAAACATACGTTAAAAAATAATAATTACAGGCTATATAAAATTTTACCCGTACAAATTTTAACAGGGGCTCATAAAAGGAAAAGGCTGGACTTTTTCCGCCAGATGATTCAAAAGTTGGATGAACATCCCGATTTTTTTTTTACTAACAGTTTTTAATAGGAAAAATCGAAAATCGTGGGAAAACAAGCACTGCTGAATTTTCCGGAAGCCGAACTTGATGATATGATTGATATGGTGATAAAATAATAGATTTTTTTATCAAGTAGTATGTTTTTTTCAAAGAAGGTCTGTTGTAAATAGACATTAGAGGATTTTGCCTGGAAAAATTCATGGCAGTTCTGAGAATAGGTTGACTTTATGTTTTTTGGTTCCCTAAATCCAAATTTCTAACTTCAGACCAAAAATTCCCCCGCAACTTACTCAAATTTTGATGAAAAACCCAAATATTGTTTCTTGGTTTTTTAAATTGTTTGTTTTTTTCGATTTATAGAAAAAATACCCAAACAGTCAGAAAGTGGACAAAATTTTCAACAAAAAAGTCCTTTGACATTTTGACGTACGACGAATGGGAGGGGAGCGAGTGGGCCGCGAAACATGGAGGATGCAGGATGGGGCAACTCCGCATATTTAAATACGCGTGAGCGACTTCGCCTGTGTGACAATAGCGTCGATCGAATATATAAATATACTGAACATTAAACTTTAAACAACTATGTTGTGTATACTTTTGCCATACGCTAAATAAATAAATAAATGTATTTAAATTTCCTAAATAAATCTTTGTCATCTATTTTGTATAAATGTTTGGTTATTTTCTTCCTCACTGTAAACCATTTTGATAATAGAAAGAAAGTTAGTGCGTTATACCTCAAAGAGAAACAACAATGCAGCTACGGTCATGTGTTTCGGAGTTGTTGCTCCTCATCAGCGTAGCGTAGCTTAGCGAATATTGTCAAAAGGAAGGGAAAAAGATTTCATATATTTTTAAAAGATAAATTATATTCAATAAATTTAAAGTACAAGCTCATCAACCTAATTCTATAATTTGTTTATATTGTTTCTTATACATTGCAAAATTAATAAACATTAAATTTAAACAAAGTATTGCAAAACATGTGTGTCAGTTTAATTAAGCAATTGCATAGACTGCAATAATTTTGAGGAACAGGTCATAGCTAAATTTTAATAGCATTGACGTTTGGGGTTTGAGACAGTCCAGTTCAAAGAAAAGATCTCCTTGGCCTGATGGAGGGCTGGGTAGTGATAATAATTATGTAAGTAAGATTTGTTCATTTTCATTAGTTTTAAGTTCACCCATCTTTCATATTATCTTAAATTAAATAAATGTCATTTATATATTTTTTTAAAGCTGTCTTTTACGTTCTGCCATCCGAGTTACCCCCTAGTGCGTATATGGCCTAGAGGAGGCGGGTACGTAACATATGGTGGAGGCGCCGGGCACGATCCCGGTACCTCTCGCATCTTAGAGTAGAGAGTACTATTGTTGTACTTTAATACTTCATGTGCCACATTTTGGGCCTCAAATGAGACGGGGAGCCCTATGTGTACTTCTTTATTTCCACCCAACAAACACAAAATAAAAGATGAAGGGCTTATGAGGTTAAATAATTAAAGAAAGAAAGTTAGTGCGTTATGCCTGTCTCTTTGAGGTATAAGGCAATAACTTATTTCTTTCTTTGATTATTTAGCCTCATAAACCCCCATCATCTTTTATTTAATGTTTTGCCAGGTGGAAATAGAGCAGTATACATAGAAATCCTCGTACTTTGAGGCCCTAAATGTGGCACATAAAGTATAAAAATATAAATGGAGTACTGTGTACTGTACTTTCCTATCTTTATTAGTTTTGCTCAACTATAAGATATATTCGCTAAGCTACGCTACGCTGATGAGGACCAATAACTCTGACGTGTCCGTAGCTGCATTGTTGTTTCTCTTTGAGATATGTTTGTTTATACGTATCAGTTACAAACAAAACCACGGTGACACACAAAACATCTTGAAGTATTGTGGGTTGCGCGTATTTAGTTGGCATAACGACGAAATATTAGTAAATCACCGAATTTAGCTAACAGGAACACATAATATATTTATTTACATATGATACCACCACTGAGGAAATTTAACAAATTGGTATTCGACATTAAACTTTAATAGGAACAAATATTATGCAGACTTTTCACTTTTTTTCCTGTTATTTTATTTTATACTACATCGTAATATATTTTATTTGAATATTTAAGTTCCTTTGTAGAATATAAAAGAATTTATGGTGAATTTGGGGCGAATGAGTAGAATGTTCGCGTTGAATAATCAAGGAGGAGAACATTTTGGAAAGTTAATTTTAACTAGGATTACAATATAAAATATAATAGATCCTTGTCTTAAATTTGCTAGTTTACATAATAATTTCAGTTCTGAATTATGTTGGCTCGTTTTTAAGAAGAATGTAAAATAAGAGTGAGAATATTTTACGTACTATTTGACCTTGGTAACGCACCCATAAGTCATATGAGCTGATTTATTATGTCTTTAAGCATACGACTAGGATGTCTCCTACACTATGGTTTTAAACAGCCTAAATCCACCGCTGCACTTTATTAATGACTTATTATATTATTATTAATGATTAATGAATTATTCCACTTACCTGGCTTTATTAAAATAGCCAATAAAACTATAAAATACAACAATCCCTTCATACTGCGATATTTTTAATTCACTTTAACCGATTTATTATGATAGTTAACTACCTCATATCTAATTGTACTGAAAGTCGCCGTATCCACGTAGATAGTATCTTACTTGTCCTGATAGAAACGCAGCTGATAAGATATGCTGGTAAATTTTTATGATATTTCGTACATTATTTGTCAGCAAGAGTAAATACTGGTGGGTAATTTTGGCTTCGACCGACTTTATGACATTATAGCAGCGTGTTTGTCACGCAGACGGATGGCGTGAAATATTCCATTCATTTTGATTTCCATTTGTTTGCCAGGCGTCAACCATTATGAAAAATTGTGCAAATTATTATTATTTCTTATTTACCGTACTTTCTATATAATATAATGTGTCCCAAAATTAAGGAATATAGTTATTTTTGTAACAAGTACCTACCTAAAATCATGTTTTTGGGGACGAATTGTAACTATTTACGAACTCGTGGAAGAGACCCTGCGAAGAAGTCAGTGATGGTCCGGCAGCTTCCAGAATCCATAGAGTCCTGGCAAATTACGGTTGTACTGCAAATGAAGTAGGTTTTATCAAAAATGAAGATGAAACCTATACGAAACAATGACGGAAAGTATTAAATCGCTCATGGAGGCACACACGGAGGACTGTTAGATTAGGGACGAATTACTTAGGAAAAACCCCCCGAATGAACGTCAATATGCAAACCAGCCGGGAAGGTCGACAGACCTTGCGCTGGATGAATTAAACAGACTACTAGCAAAGTCCTTAGATGACAAGGAAATGGCAGTAGTAATATTTCTAGACGTTTAATAACGCGACAACACACTCACTAACGAGGTCATTATCAAACGCAGGTGTCCTAACAGCGATCTGCCAGTGGATGATAACCAGCCCAGACAATAGGATTATAATATACAATCTAGGTGAGGTCTCCATAGAGGCGAAAGTGAGCGCAGGCTGTCCCCAGGGAGGGATGATATCACCACTACTGTGGGCAACCCTGGTTGACGAACTCCTCCGGAAACTGTCCACAGAAAGGCTTTACTGCTTAGGATATGCTGATGATCCAGCAATAGTTATCAAGGGACGATTTGCGAATACAATAACGGAACGTTCGCAAAGAGCCTTAAATAAAGTTGTCGACACATGGTGTTGTAAGGAAGGACTCTCTATAACTCCTCACAAAACCACAGACGTCACATTTACACGGAGAAGATTATTGGAAGGCCTAAAGTCTCTAAGGCTCAACGCAGTGGAAATTCCATTTGCCTGTGATGCAAAATATTTAGGAGTCATCTTTGACCAAAAATTAACATGGAACTCCCACCTCCAAAAAGTCACACAGATAGCAACAATCGCCCTGGGAAGGTGTAGGCAAATGTGTGGAAAAACTGGGGGCTAAATCCCAAAATGAACCTGTGGTTATACATCAGGGTAGTGAGACCCATGATAGTCTATGGATCAGTGGAATGGTGGACTAAGGCGGTGCAGTCAGGAGCAATAAGGCTGTTACGTGGCGTACAAAGGTTTGCTTGCCTGTGCGCCACGGGGGCCATAAAAACTGCTCCTACAGCTGCACTTGAGATTCTCTTGGACCTGCCACCATTACACATATTCATACAAGGTAAAGCTCGGTCAGTGGTGCACAGGTTATTGCAAGGACAAATGCCAATTAGCCAGCCACACGGGACGGAAACTAATTAGGGACATGGAAAAATTAAGATCTATGAAATTTCATAACAAATGCTCGATATGAACACCTCATTCTCTAATGCATGCTTGTCCACGATGAACTGACGATCGCTGGACTCGCCACAATATTCCTTTGTTTTCTCTAATTACATTTTAATGGTACATAATTCTCTCGTATAATTCTTCTCTTGTCTCTAATGGTGTGGCATATACGAGATTTTTTAAATGCCCCCACAGTTAGAAATCAAGGGGATTTAAATCGGGTGATCGGGGAGGCCAAGGAACAGGCCCACCCCGACCCATCCACCGGTTTGGATATACTCTATTCAAATGACCCCTCACTATAAGACTAAAAGGCGCCCCATCATGCATAAGTCACATGTTCTCTCGAGATGCACTGTAAACGTCTTCTAAAAATTGTGGTAACTGCTGTTGAAGAAATTCAAGATAAAGTTGCCCTTCAATCGATTTGGTAACACGAATGGGCCCAACAAGTACCGGCCAATAATTCCGACCCAAACATTAATATGAAATTGCCTTTGATGGCGCGTTTGAATTGTGGCATGTGCGTTTCCCTCGCTTCAAACCTGTAAGTTGTGGGAGTTAGTGACTCCATTTCTTCCAAAGCTCGCTTCATCCGCATACAAAACCGATCGAATGTAGGCATGGTTTTGTTCATATTTTTGTATAAACCACTGAGATAATTGCACCCTAACAGGATAGTCATTTGGGCTAGTGACATGTACTTTCTGTATATGGTACGGATGAAGCAGTTGCCCTTTCAAAATTCTTCCAACGATCGATTTTGGGACATTCATTTGTAATGATAATGATCTGATACTGACAGATGAATTCGCAGCGACTGCATCCAATACGTTCTCTTCTACTTCAACAGTACGTGTTGTCCGCGGAGCACCCCTGTTTTCGTCATTTGGCGCAAATCGACTCAAGTAGAGATATAATTCTTAGATTTTTAGTTTCCAAGAAAATTATCATATTTCTTACCAGTTTTTCTCAGCCGTTGATCAACACGTTTAAAAGTTTTGCGATTAGGTACCCTTCGATGGCGATACCGTCAAGCGTATAGTCTTCGTGCTTTCGAGGTATTATAAGAAGCCATTCCATACATTAAATGTATATGTGCGTATTAATAATTGTTACTATAAGCCATATTTCAACCAATTAATTACTTAGTTAATGTCGGATTAAGCTAATACTGAAAAATTATATCATTCCAATTATATGATATTTTGCTCCATGGCAACCATAAACTGTCATTATTGCTCGTTTGGTTTTGTACATAAACAGCTACATCGTCTTATCTACATGGATAAGACGATCTAGCTGTTTTTTTAAATATTTAAAAAATTAATATCAACACGTTCAATGCTGACCCCAGAACTTGGGCTTCAGCATGTGCGGGCATCATTTTGTTGTTGCGGACCTCTAGCGTATGCGACCCACCATATGCCTTAGCGTTTTGTGGGCCGCATAATAACAACTGCTACGTCCGTAACACATTTCGCTATTCTCCACGGTAGGGCGATACACTTGCGGCACGTGAAAAGCAGAGAAACGGAAGGCAACCATTTTTGTTGGCGTATATAGTTGATAATTCTACGAACCTCGGTTTATCCAAGGCATCCTGGTGGATTTTGGAATTATCAACACAAGAAAATTTTCTAAATCTGTTGTTGTTCCGTTTAGCGGAATATTTTGTGGTTGTGAGTAAATTTTAACTAGGACAACAAGGAAGCAGGATATTTAATTATACAAGGTAAGCTAACCTCTTCACGCCATCTTACCCGCTCTCTACCCACGTGTTTCGCAAATTTGCAGGCTTTCCTCTGGAAGTATCGTGTCGACTTGAAAGGCGGACTCGACTCCATTCATCCAACTGTGGCTCTCGAGGAATATTGGTGGATTGTTCTCTCATCAGTGAGGTAAATTATATTTCTTTTGTAGGTTATGTCAGATTTGAATTGCTCACATTAGGCACGCTTCACGTGCATTTCTGACTTTGAAAATTAAATCGTGATATCTTTAGGGTTCCACGGGCGAGGCTTCTACACACGTCAGTGAAGTTCCACGGACGGGGCATCCACACACAGTAGAAAGCTCCAGGGGTGGAGAGGCTATAATCAACCCCATCCTTGGGTCAATTTCTTTTGTCCCGAAGACACCTCCGTAGGGCTACAGTTCTTCCACGTCGAAGTCGGTATCGTACCATCCTAAATAAGTGTGTTGTTGTTTTTTACTTACCGGGGACCACCTTCAGTGGTTCGATTCATATTATTTGTATTTTAACTTGTACATATTTAAAGATTTTATGCATTTATATTTATTTAAGGAGGTTCTCTAAATCAGACCCATTGTGGCAGAATTCAGGACCATTTATCCTCACATTATAAACCTATGTGTAGCTACACGAGGCATTTTATTAATGTTGTAACTTATAAATCGAGAAATTTGCCACACCTTTTGAACATCGCCAGGTTACATGCTAGAGAACCAATATCTGTAAATTGTGTAATATAGTGCATTTCATTTTTAAAGAAAGTGTCATTATTTCGTCTGCGACCACTACGTATGGAAGCCTCAGTGATTTGTTAAGTAAGTAAACTAATAATTTGTCATAGTTTATGTAAACTTGGGCTTAACGCCCTGAGATAGTCTGAGCTAGAGAAATTTTATCGTAGGCACGTACATCACTTATCCGGGTTAACTTTGTGCCCTACGATATCTGCTACGCTACAGTAGCCCAAGTGATTTCGTTATGTAATATCTTATAATCATTAATATCCAACGTATTTATTTGTTTATGTACGTGTAAATCGTAGCATTGTGTCGTTTTTTTTTCAATTAATCGACAGGAAGGTCATGTATAATATGACAAAGTAATACTAAGTAAATAGTCTTTGTTTATTTATTTTTAAAAGTTACTATTATTTGTGCGATTGAGAATCGCAATTTCATAGTTAGGTGCATTTATCTCGAAAACGGTTCATATTATCGACATCAAACAAGTATACGTTTTTTACGTAAAAATGGCTCAAGAATTTGAAAATAACCTTAGAAATAAAAGAAAATAGTCTGAATTTTTTTTCAAATTATTAAGGCAATGGGTGCTTTGCCCTCGAGTCCCCAAGAATGTTATCCAAGGTTCTAATACACTGACCTAACTGGATTAAAATAATATGATACTGATCCAAAAATGATTAACATCGATTGAACAGTAAAAAAGTTATCGCGAATAATCGATTTTTAACCTTTAACTTCAAGAGCGAATATCTTCGTAGGGGTACCTAGAGGGAAAGAAAAATATACGAACTTGTGACCTTATTTTCACTAATTCTACTCAAATCTGAGAGATTACCCACCATTTTCGGGACACCCTGTATAAATAATTCAACAACACTTGCAAAACTTTGTATTTATTTTAAAAAATCAACAACTTTGAAGTAATATATATTGCAGCAAATATTGCTAGGGATGTGGAGTAATTTGGTGAAAATCCAGCATTGCCATAATTACAGAAGTCTGATTTACAAATAGAACAGTACTTCACTCCTGGAATACCTTTGTTCAGCTCGCACACGTTCTCATCTGAGCATGATCTCAATATGGCATCTGAAAATAATAAGGCAAAATTTGAAAAGATGCTAACAGTTTAATTTATAATATTAACATTAATTAGAATTAGCACATGCAATACATTTTTTGTAAAATCATTTTGCAGATATGTATGGAGAGAACCTAAGTGATTATACCCACACTTGTGTTTTGCTGTGAGCAAGTGTGAGTTAACTAATGAATTTATTTTCTTAATGTACACGATTAGCCACTATATATCCTTTATTTCTATTATTGAAAATAGAAAAAAAAGTTTCGTATAAAAGTTTTCGGATCTTACCTAGATTTTATTGAAACGTGATAAAAAAAAACAATATCATGTATAGGTCACGTGATACGAAATATATATTATGTTCTTTATAAATGGAACACCCTATATATTTTTGCATTTTCGAGAAGCCCTTTTTCCCCTGATTTCAAATATGTAATTATAGGTCTATCCTAAATACTTCTTAACAGATTTGACATTCAAAATGCAAATGAGCTGCTTTATTGTAAGAAGGGAATCAAAACATAATTGAAACAAAAATAACAAGGTAGGACACGAAAATAATTATTTTATTGTTTATTCGATTTTGACATTTCAAACCGTCATTATAGTGAAGGGGTTATAGTGAATGGGTTATATTTTCCCTTTATGTGAAAAGTAATAATAATAAGACGTATTCCAATCGAGCGTTCCTAGTGTAAACACGTTTTTGAATGTTTATCGTCATGTCTAGTAAGGGGGCCATGAACCTTCCCGTGGCCCTTTGAGGTCGCGACGAGTAAATGGGTGTTTTCGACGTATTTTTTCAGGCTGAATCCAAATATGCAACTCAATTTTACGGAATCATGCACGAAAAATTGTTATTAACATTTTAATTGTTTATAAGCCTATAACTTCGAAGTTAACAATGGAAGGGAGAATTTTCAAATTTTTTATGATTTCTGATACAAAAACAAAGAAAACTCTTTTTGAAAAATTAAAATCGGCTGATTAGAACCGGAGATATTGCACATTTATTATTAACAAATTGCATAATTACGATTTTTCCGCACTATTTCACTCATAACTCGGCTCCTATTCAACGTAGAAAGTTCTACCAGGTCTCATTTTAAAGCTAAAGCTTCAACCTTCAAGATTGTGAAATATCCAACCATGCTCTTAAAAATTTTTACAAGTGATGAAAGCCTGAAATTTTTGCGGAAAAAAGATAAGTAATTTGTTTATACGCATTTTGAGGAAAGTTAATCTATAAATATCAGAAATTGAGTTATACATTATTATTGTATATCTCAAAACGAACATTTTTTGACTTGCTGAATGTATTTTGGTTGATATTTCGCCGAGTAATATTAATTTGTAGTTGAAGCGCTTTTGCGCGCAATGCGCACACTGAGTACGCGTTACATGTAGCGACTACCGTTTTATTCCTGGCTTTACTGAATAAATAATTTTTGAAATATTTACATTAATAAATAATTTGTAAATAATAATAAACAAATACATAATTTTTTCCAAAGTGTAATAATGAAAAAAAAGTTAATTCATTTTCTACTAATACTAACTATTTATTGATTGTTTTTGCATGTATTGTTTTTTTTGCACGTGCAAAACATGCAGCAGGATAAATTAGCTTTTTTACAGCGACACCATTTAGTTGTGCACATCTTACATGTACAATTTGGTACAAGTTCACTCATCGGGGGCAACAAATCATGCATTTTTTGGGGCAAAAGTAAATCTTGTTCCTGGATCCATCCAAATTTTTCTGGATTTACAAGTCTAATATTAACCGATAAAATGTTAGTCTGTACAAAAGTTATATATAAACATCTTAAAATATGTAATTTAATGGTAGCAGATGTGGGTGGTAACTGCTCGATGAGGTGTTTACTGGAATGGGAATATATTTTAAATCTTAATTCATCAAATGTTTTACAGCCTGCATTTTTTTCATAACTTCCACTAAATATTCCTCGCCTCTTCTCAAATCAATGTGAATTGTTTCATCTGAAAGAACTAAATAGTGACGAGTAATTATTATTACATCTAAAAAATGTTTTGATGTATTCAAAAATGCTGAAAATTGATAGGGCGATATTGAAAAATTCACGCAATCTTTACTAGCAAGTATTGATGCAAGTGATGTATTATATTTCAAAAATTAATAATAATAATAAACAATTACCTCGCCTAGAAAGTCTAGAAAGTCATAGTATGAGAGAATGAGTTAACTTTTTTTTCATTGTTACACTTTAGAAAAAAAATTATGTATTTGTTTATTATTATTTACAAATTATTTATTAATGTAAAGATTTCAAAAATTATTTATTAAGTAAAGCCAGGAATAAAACGGTAGTCGCTACATGTAACGCGTACTCAGTGGGCGCATTGCGCGCGAAAGCGCTTCAACTACAAGTTAATATTACTCGGCGAAAAATCAATCAAAATACATTCAGCAAGTCAAAAAATGTTCGTTTTAAGGTGTACAATAATAATGTATAACTCAATTGCTGATATTTATAGATTAACTTTCCTCAAAATGCGTATAAACAAATTACTTATCTTTTTCCGCAAAAATTTCAGGCTTTCATCACTTGTAAAATTTTTCAAGAGCATGGTGGGATATTTCACTACAAAAGATTTTGAAGCTTGAAGCTTTAGCTTTAAAATGAGACCTAGTAGAACTTTCTACGTTGAATAGGAGCCGAGTTATGAGTGAAATAGTGCGGAAAAATCGTAATTATGCAATTTGTTAATAATAAATGTGCAATATCTCCGGCTCTAATCAGTCGATTTTAATTTTTCAAAAAGAGTTTTCTTTGTTTTTGTATCAGAAATCATAAAAAATTTGAAAACTCTTCCTTCTATTGTTAACTTTGAAGTTATAGCCTTATAAACAATTAAAATATTAATAACAATTTTTCTTGCATGATTCCGTAAAATTGAGTTACATATTTGGATTCAGCATGAAAAAATACGTCGAAAATACCTATTTACTCGTCGCGACCTCAAAGGGCCACGGGAAGGTTCATGGCCCCCGTACTAGTCTGGTCGATAGCCGAGTGGGTTAAAGCGCGAGGTGGCAATCGCGATTAATCACACGGACATCGCACCACCGGGTTCGAATCCTGGCTCCGGCAATGGCACTGTTGGAGGAAATGGTTGTATGTCCGCGTTTTTTCGATGTGTAACCCCCTTCCGCAAAAGCCCTGGCTTCTGGAATTGGGGGTGTGGTGGTGGTTTATATAAATAGGACCCTTAGTTTTTCAAGAAAACGACGTAACGTTACAGCAAATGAGGAAGAAAATCGAGATATATTGTTATATTTTGCTATATTTCTCAATCAAATAAGCAACACGTAATAACATTTCATAAACAACGAGGTATTTTTTAATTATCTACCTTTTTAGTGTTAAATGAAACCAAAACTAGACATATCACATATCATCGCATTCGAAATAGAATTTTCCATCTAATGTAGGGGACGGTTCATACATGTTCCGTTTAAAAAAAAAATATTTTATCAATATGAATTTCTAAATCGTTTCATTACAAAATACTTACCACCTGATGGGGTTCCAGTTATAAGAGTCACACATGCTGTATTTATATCCAGGCAATCTTCATACTGCACTGTGTCCCTACTAACATTTAATTCACATGGTGACTTTGCTCCTTTGATTGTAGAACAGGTGAAACATTTCAATGCATAACCTAAAAATTTTTTAAATATTAATCTTAACTGGTTACGCAGTCCCTTACATATATGGATGTTAATTTGAACTGCTAAAAAGTACCCTCAATGATTTTTTTTTCTTGCATTGTTTATCTGAGGACATAACTAATTTTAAATAATCTTATAATTAATTAATATTTGTTTTTAATACTGTTACCTCCTTTCCCTTATTATTTATTTTTGAGAAAGAATTGAAGCAACATATGCGTACGACTAGCTGGTTCAAGTCGGAGCAAAGAGCCGTGGATCCGGAGTATTCGTAAGAGCGGAGAAACTTATCCTTTTTGAAATGTACAGCATAAATGACAGATTTCTGTTTAGTTCAAGAAAAATTGATATTAAATTGGGCAGCATCTATAGTGAAAATAAATAGAATTGTCTCTTTTACTCGAATAACCAGTCTACTATAGATCGGACTGAAATTGTTGGTAAGAGAAATAAAAAGATAGTTTAAAATTGATGATAAAATATATTACATGAATAGATAAATCGCTTTGTATAAAGTGAAATTTTCAAGTTACTTATTAATTTCGGTTAACAGAGACTAATTTAAATTTAAAAATATATATATAACACATTTATACCAGGATCCTACAAGGAGTAGAGCACTGCAAGATCTAAAGGCCCTAAGGCTCAACGGAGTGGAAATTCCATTTGCCTGTGAGGCAAAACATTTAGGAGTCATTTTTGACCAAAAATTAACATGGAATTCTCACATCCAAAAAGTCACACAGAAAGCCACAATCGCCCTGGGAAGGCGTAGGCAAATGTGTGGGAAAAGCTGGGGGTTAAATCCCAAGATGAACCTATGGTTATACACCAGGGTAGTGAGACCTATGATAACCTATGGATCAGTGGTATGGTGGACTAAGACGGTGCAGTCGGGAGCAATAAGGCTGTTAAGTGGAGTACAAAGGCTTGCTTGCCTGTGCGCCACGGGGGCTATAAAAACTGCTCCTACGGCTGCACTTGAGGTCCTCTTGGACCTGCCACCCTTACATGTATTCATACAAGGTGAAGCTCGGTCAGTGGTGCACAGGTTAATGCAAGGCCAAACGCCAATTAGCCAGCAACACGGGACGGAGTACCAGAAGTTATACTCGGAGATGAGGGCAGATCCCATTCTAGGCATGCCCACGGATGTAATAGTCCCCAGGTATAACTTCAATAAAAACTTTCAGACTGTTATACCAGACAGGGAGGATTGGAGAAACGGTCCTCCCATAACAGCACAAACAGTCTAGTACACTGACGGCTCCAAGACAGAACAAGGAGTCGGAGCCGGGATTTACGGGACAAGGTCAACAGCCAATATCCCGATAAGTCTAGGGAAATACGCAACGGTGTTTCAGGTTGAAGTGATCGCCATACACTGTTGCGCAAGGGAGATAATAGGACAAGGTACTGTTAACCAGTCGATTGCCATTTTCTCTGATAGCCAAGCGACAATAAAAGCAATCAGTTCCATGCAAATCAACTCAAGATTGGTGTGGGACTGCTTGACGACCCTTACAGAGCTGGGAAGTCAGAACAGAGTGGCCCTAGCATGGGTACCAGGACACGAGGGACACAGAAGAAACGAAAAGGCTGACCAACTGGCCAAGGAAGGCGCACTTGAAACCCCAATAGGATCCGAGCCCTTTTGTGGCGTGGCAAAGCCATGCATACGAGCAGCCATTAAGGAATGGGTGCAAAATAAATCTCTGGAATATTAGAGGAATCTCCCAAGACAGAGACAGGCCAAGGAGTTCATTAAAGAACGTTCGGCCAAATTTACGGAAGATCTACTAAGCCAGAATAGGAAGGCCATCAGAGTAATAGTAGGCCTTCTAACTGGCCACTGCCGACTCAATAGACACATGAGTCTAATGGACCTGGCAGAGGACGCGACATGCAGATTCTGCCAAGAGGAAGAGGAAACCTCAGTTCACGTATTGTGCCACTGTGAAGGCCTGGTGAGACTGAGATTCCAAGTATTCGGAGAGAAAAACCAAGGGCGGACAGCTATATAAAAGGGGCTTTATCAAAGCTTTGGAGTCTAGTACAAAGGACAAAGCTGGATGAGGTACTATAAGGAAGATATCCTGGGAGCATCACAATAGACCTGAAAAGGTCGCGGTGGTAAAGGCTAAACAACCAGCTCCTTTGCTAATCTAATCTAATCTACCAGGATCCTAGATTCCGGGATTGAGTATTGTTGAGGTGACTGGTTCTGGAACAGCAAGCCAGGCCCACAATTGTCTCCTGCAAAAATGGAATCTAAGGTTTTCTTGGCAATCTAGTTTACGTCTCTCAATAAAGTGAAGTTTGAAGAATATAAATTTATAATTGATACAAATTATAAAATATAAAGCTTAAATATAAAGCATCAAGCATAAGCATAAAATAAGAAGAAACTCAAATTTTCAATATGGAGAAAATTTTTAGGAGCTTGAATTTTCTATCTGCAGAAAATATACATAAGTTATACAGAATATGCAGAGGGTACACATAAAATATGCATAAGCTGTGCAGAAATGTAGAAGTTATGCAGAAATGTAGAAGCTGAATTCGTAAACTATAAATTGCCAAAAAATGAAAAAGAAAGAAAAGAAATATTTTATAACCATGTGGTACATACAGTATTTTAATTACTTATTAAATTTTAAAAAATTGAATTTAAATTTAAATTTATTTTAAAAAAATTTAAATTATATCAAAGACAAAAATTGAAGATTAATTAAATTTTAAATTACTAATAAATGAAATTTACCTGGATGTTAAAAACTTGTTAACGCGGATATAAAAATGTAATATTAATTACTAAAGTCCACAGTTAAGTTTTATATACGTTCGAATCAGTACAAAAGCTGCAAGCAAATGATTTCTTGGTGAATTTTATTAATAAGGTAAATTTTATTTGTCCCATTTACTGCAAAATAATGCCAATCCAAAAACTTGAAAAATCTAATTTACCAATTAAGTGGAAAGCTGTAAAATATAGAAATAGAACAGGTATCGCCATCTGTCAATTGTTGAGTTAAGCGCAACAACCTGCAGGTCGCAAATTCTACAATTTCCTTTACTCGCAACTAAAATAGTGGCATATAGTCGATAAAGGGAATCTATAATAATAGTTTATTATTAGTTCTATACCACAACTGATTTACTTTATAATTTGTAAATACATGACCAAAATTATGAACAGCCGTAATAAAGAGTAAAATCTATACAAGGCGTTTTCTAAGGATTCAGCAAATATATTACATCTTATAGGATAGATTATATAACAGTTATTTAGAAAGTCAAAGGTAAGAAAAATAACCACATGTACTTAGTAAACAAAAATATAAAAATTGAAATATAGATATATGAGTGTAAATAAATGTTTTGTAGACAATCGACAATCGTTTCCTGAGATGCTGTAATAGAACCGAGATACATAATAGTGTAAAAGAAACATGACTGAGTTCCTAAGATATAAAATTATGTACATAAAACAATGTGAAATGATTTAGCAGTTATACAAGAAAAGTTCTGCTAGTTGAAAACAGTTTCACTTACAAAAACTGAATCAAAATGCTATACATAATGTGGTAAATATAAATAAAATAATAGTTTTCATATAAAATTGTTAAATGGACATAGGACGTATAACAATACCTCTAAGTAATTTAACAATAATAATGGATCTCTCCTTTTTTATTATTACTTCCGTCCCTCTGGCCCTGCCTAGTCCGGCCTTTCAACTGCCCAGCTGGCACGTATCGTGGATGTTTGGATGACCTCGAGCATGTTTCCAAAAATAACTGGTATAATATAGCGTTAAAATTTTAAATAAACTTCTTTTGAATCGAATTTTAAGCAAAAAACTTTCTATACACTTTCTCGATTGAATACATTGTTTAAAAATTATTTAACAGTAAAAAATTTCAGTTTTCTGCTTCTTTGGTCATAACTTAGCCAATTTCAGCTGTACGAAGATACATTTTTTGCCAGAACATAATTTCTTCGTATGAAAATTTTTAGGATTTTGCTAATTTTTACACGATTTATATTAGATTCACCTGCACGTTTGTTTGTATGTAACGGAATCTTTGAACATGATTCTCACCCACTTCAAAACGTCACATTAAATTGAAACTTTGCACACTTATCAAGGACCGATAACAATACAATAATTTAATAACTTTGTCCTAATGTCCTCACCAGGATCATCAGAATAGAATATAATTTTTTAAATGACTAATCTATTGTCGATATTTTGCCGGAGGCGCCGCTGTTATTAATATAACGTATTTGCCGTTGTATAAGCCCTTGTTAAACGCTAATCCAACTTTAATACGTACGTTATATTAATTATGTGCTACTACAGGTACTCAGCGGTTTCGAAAAGCAGGCGGGTATCAGCTGGTTTCTATATGTATCGGTGTTCATGATGCCAAATCGAAGCCTATATTGCGACTACTATTACTACTTTTGGGGTGAATTTGAGAGTATTGAATAAATAACTTGATACTCGGTAAAAAATTTCATAGAACAATTTTATTTAATGCTAACAAAACACTTCTCAAATGTTACATGAAAAAGTCAATGAACGTGTCATTGTTTTTATACATAAAATACTAACTATCCTTTAAAATAAACAAATAAAAAACTGTTTGCAAATATTTAACTAGGCTAAAAATAAATAGCAAGTGCTTGCTTTACGTACCTGAAGCAGTTAAACAAACTAAAAAAAATAAAAATATTGCAGATGTTAACTTATTCATTCTACCCGATTTCTAATTTGCAGTATCAAATGTAGAAACTGATTGAAATATTTTAGTGTGGTATTTTATTTATATCAACAGAAAGATGTGTTATCTTTGGTATATTAGATTATAATCATATTTTCAGGTATTTCAACATTGTGGTAATCGCGAAAATCTATGCAACTTGTTATAACTCGTTTTATTTCTTGTCGCCAGATTGCCAGACCTAAACTCTCTATTCCAGTGGCTTCCTAAGGTCGTGATGGCCGCAAAAATTAACATTGGTATTAAGTTGAGGTTTCTATTTCTATTCTATGAATTTTCTATATAAATCACATACGACTTCTGAAGTCGCTAATGCCATAAATTTATAAATAACTCCAATTGAGACTATCATTTTGTATCCTCTAACAATTTTTATCAATGCTTGCTTTGAATATCTTCCCTGAATCTCCTAAAGATGCTGTAGCACTGCCGATATTCAAAGTAGGTGATCCTCTGAACATGAACAATTAGCGTCCCATGTTTATAGTTTTTATTTTATAGAATAATTATAAATATTCAAAAGAGTAGTTACAATACGCACTTGGTTTATTGTTTCATTAGATCTGTTCAGAATTCTCTGACATATGTTTCGGCCTTGCGACCATTATCAAAGAGTCTTAAAAACTGACCTGAAAGTGGTGGTTCACAGTATATACCTTAGAAATATTCTACCTACTTAGAGGGGGATAATACGAACTTAATTTTAATTTTATTACTGTGTCTAGTACAGAGTTGTTCATAAATTCTGTTTGTGTATTTGTAACTTTTTTTGGTTTCTTAGGGCCTTCTTAATTTCTAAAATTTCAAGCATGTCCATTATTTTTCCTTCGTTTGCATTATGCAAAAGTTTAACACTACTACCGTTAAAAACGTGATTTTGCTCAAAGCAATGTTCGGCGAAACCAGTTGATTTTTTATTGTGTAAAATAGACTTTTTGTGTTCTCTTAGCCTCACATCTATGCTATGACCACTCTGACCTATATATACGGCACCACAGTCGTTACACTTTATTTCATATACCCCCGATTTTTTAATATCTTCTGTCTTTTCTTTATTATTAACCAACAAGCGACCTAAATTATTTCTATTCGTTGATATTGTATTAATACCTAATTTATTTAATGTATTACAGACTGAGTTGCTAACCTTATTTACATAATTTATACTATGCCACTTTTTGTTTTCTATATTTGGCACGTTATAAAAATGTTTTTGTAATAATTTTCTGTTTATTTTTTATTAATTTGTCAATAAGTAACTCATCATAGCCATTGTTTCTTGCTAGTGTTTTAAGAATTCTAACTTCTTTTTCAAAGTTAATCCTATTTAAATTTAGAGATAATAGTCTGTGTACATAGCTATGAAACGGTGATATTTTTATCTTCCAAGATTGATTACAATTTGCATGTGTAAGAGTGTCAGTAAAATTTGGCTTTCTGTAAATATCAAGTTCTAGCCCATGTTCTTTACATGTCAGCGTAATATCTAAAAAGTTTATTGACCGTTATTTTTCCATTTCAACTGTAAACTGAATTTTGTTGTTTAGGGAGTTAATAAAATGGATGAAATGTGACAATTGTCAACATATCTTATACAAAAATATATGTATTTAAGGAGATTATTGCAGATTAAATCCAATTAGTTTCTATTTTAGCAAAGATTATCGACAACGTAAAAGCTCGGTTTACTGATTTTACTTAAATGTATGTTCAGTTTTAAATTGCTGTCAGCTTGACATTCACTGTAAATGTTTACTCTTGCTATATAAAAGAGGTATACTCAGGGGCCTTGGGGATGGTAAACGCATAGAAATTAAACATATGCGACCTCCATTAGATGCTGCCCTCTTATTTTTTTCTATGCTTATTTACAAAACAGAAGTGTGTGAGATTTAACAATGGCTCAAAGAGTGAGTCTTTTTCATATAGGGTGCCTCAAAGCTCCATCTTGGGTCCGCTCCTCTATTTTTTTTATTAACTACTTATTCTATTTTCTGTTGCCCATAAAAGGCAACTGATACATCTCTGCTGGTTTCTGAGGCCTCAGTAGTAAATGTAACTGTAACTTGTAAGTGGGCACCCAAATCACCAAATTTAACCCCTAGATTTTTACCTAAGGGAGCTGTTAAAATTGGGATATCTGAAACGCTATTTAACTATTAAAATAAAAATTGCCATGGCCCTAGTAACAGTGATGAAATTTTATGTAGTGCAACACTGAAAATTTCCATTTTCGCGACAAACAAAAATTAGTTTTATCTTCATTTGACAGAATGAAATTAATTGAATTGATTTTTATCATGATTATTTCTAGCGAAATTACGTAAGATCAGTTTTATCTGTAAATGTTATCAAACAGCAAGATATTTTTAATATAGAAAGATAACAGTAGGCGCTAAGGTAAATATATCGAACACTAAAAATAGCACATACAATTTTAATTTTTTATTTATACAGGGTTAAATTTCGATGAGAAATTTGATTCTCTACAAAAAGTTTCCTATTAACTATACCAGAATTTTGCTTCGTTTTCGAGTTATATTTAAAAAACTGAAAGGGTTGCATTTTTCCCCTATCTCCAATTCTTCCAATTGAACGATTTATGCAATAAATAGCCTTAAATGTGCTTTTAGAGGGCGGGATATTAAAACATAATATTTTTAGCCGCAAACTCCTCTATGAAATCCTTATTTTACTATAAGGAACGTAACCAAATTGCAACCAGCAGCTATTTTCTGGGCAATGTGCCCCGCCGAGCGCTGAATTACAAGTTACAAGCCTGGCGCGTTAAGTGTAATAATTGCATATTACCATCATTACCTTATTTCCCTGTTTTTTATGATATAATCAATAGCCTAATATGGGAGTATAGAGATTAAGATTCGAAATTTCCACTAATTATTTTTATCATAAGCTTAGAAAATACCAGTAGCAGATTCGCTGCTCAAATTTTCGTTAACTGTGTTAATTCAAGATTAAGATGTTTAGAAAATGCCACGAGAAGTGCTGAATTCTCCAAAGCCGCAAATTTGTTTTGAATTATTTATTTTTTAAAATTTACATTTACAATATCTTTTTCATCCGTTTCTGTGCTATAGTCCGGAGAATAGCATAGTTGTCGGCACACTCAGTATTTACTCTCTGGGTTTCGGAGTTTTAAAAAATTCCGGAATTTCAGTGATTTTAGTCGTTTTATTTTCCACGCGTGTGAAAAATAGTGATAGATGCATCTTTCTTTGCCTGACGTGTTCTTGTTCATTGCGCCATCTTATCGTTCTTATCTAATTCCACTGTAACACATTTGTATCCCCTTTTTTCCTGTTACAAGTTCAAATTTCAATATTATTCAGGTAATAACAACAATAATAATAATAAATTTATTCAAGTAAGCTGTACAAACCAATATGAAGTATCATAAATGTGCAGAAAAAGATATATATCCTGTTTAAATGAAAGTACATTACATATGGCGTAAATACAATAAAATTACTATTGCGCAACATAGAAATTTAGCTAAAATACAATTACACTTATTTATAGTATATTGACATGATTTCACCCAACACAAAAACAAGACCAATATGCAATTGTAAATTAAATACAAATATTTCATCTTTTTCTTAACGTAACAAATTTTCATAATATTTCTGAGCGTTATCTAGGACATATGTGTGGGAATTTTCACAGCTCAGCTTGTACTCAAAGTTAGAAATATTAAAGAACACAGCAACAATTAACCTTAAGAAAACTTCATAATTTAAACAATTTGTAGTAGTTTATAGAAATTTTTTATAAATATTTGGGTAAAAAATACCAAAATAGTTATTACAAACTTGTCAGAACACTTAAGATGATAAAAAGTGCTTAGTCACATTTGGCTGCAGGAGGTCGTAAGTCTATTTTCAGGTTTCGGAGTAGCGGGAAACCTACAAAATATAAGAAGTTTTATAATTTATTCATATGTAGCATGCACTGCACTGTTATTAAAGAATACTCATTTACAGTATAAATGGAGCAATCTTTGTCAATTTTGAACAGTTCAATAAACTTTTGTGCAATAAAATATATTTAAAAATTTTGACATTTCAAGTTTACTAATAAACTTTTGTGCATAACTTTAATAAAACAAATTAAAATAAAACTTTTTTCGTGCAGATACTTAGGTACATACCTAATGTTACTTCTGTTTACTGCAGCTCTGGGATTTTAGTTTCATGGGGGTCTACAGAGACACTTTTAGTCCTGGAATCTCACAGGTATGGCAAATTCAGTGCCAGCAAAAACTCGAGAGGTTATTGAACTGCGGCTGTATACAGTGTCCATAGCCACAGTGCTAGACAAGCTTTTCAAACCATTTTCAGGCAACATTTTTGTGCGTGGATACTTTTAAGTGTGAAATTTGATGGGGGTGTACCCTGAAAAGTTCAGATTATATTAGGTGTAAGTAAAAGCCATTGTTCGGCGAAATATTAGTATAAGTACATGTAATAGGTTATAAGAAATAGTTTTCATTGGTATTTGGGGTGTTCAAAGCTTAATTTTAAGAAATAACTTGAAAAAGTTTCAAAAATCTTAAATTTGTTAATATTCACCCTAGAGTTGTCAGAGGGGTATTAAAATAACCCGCATGAGACATAGATAAAGTAAATCAAAAAGTATTTTAGGCAATTTATTAGAAAGGCATTAAAAATCCACATTTAGTTTTTGACATATAATATTTTAAAAATCAAGAACATGAAAATTGCAAGTTTCGGTCATTTCCATAGTTACAACGTCAAAGGAGAGTAAATTTTGAATTGCTAGAAAAAGCTGCGTTTATATATTCTCTACGGCGCTTGGAATGTTCGTACTTTGAACGACAGCACTCGCACCGATCGGCCTGAAAGAAGAACTGCTCTAATAGATAGAGAACTTCACCGACTCAATGTTGACGTTGCAGCTCTCAGCGAAACTCGATTTTTGGAGGAAAGCTCTCTCACAGAAAAGTACTACACCTTCTATTGGAAAGGTCTTCTCACCAATTCAAGAAGACAACATGGAGTAGGATTTGTAGGAACTTGTATCCAACTTAACACAAGTACCACAAGGCCTATCCGAGCGTCTAATGCTGCTACGCTATGAGCTATCAGATGGCAACGCGGTAAATCTAATAAGCGCCTACGCTCCCACTCTGGATACAAGTCACGAAACCAAGGAAAGCTTCTATCAACAGCTGGAAGAAACCCTCTGTAGAATACCTAAAACGGAAAGACTCGTTATTCTTGGCGATTTTAACGCTAGAGTAGGGAGAGATGCAGACACCTGGCCAGGCATCATAGGCAAGAACGGTTTGGGCAACATGAACGCTAACGGTCAACTACTCCTAACTAAATGCGCCGAACATGATCTAGTTATAACAAACACCATTTTCCGACAAAAGGATAAATTTAAAGGCACCTGGCGTCACCCCAGATCAGGTCATTGGACTCTACTGGACTATGTTATCGTACGTAGGAAGCATCTCAAGGACGTCCAAATTACAAAGGCGCGATTTGATAGCGAATTTTGGACCGATCATCGTCCTGTTGTCTCTAAGATGAAAATTGTTATGAGACCCAAACACCGAAGAACTCAAGTAAAACGTAGACCCCGTCTCTGTATTAGTAAATTGCGTGACCAACAAACCGTCGAACAGCTAAAGCAAAAAGTTCAAGAGAATTTGAGTGCACTAGAAGAAACCAATTCTGTAGATGTCGCTACTACCTGGACACAAATTAAAGACAGTTTAAAAAGTGCGAGTGAGGAAATTCTTGGCGCTGCAGCAAGTAAAATACAGGAGGACTGGTTCAATGATAATGAAGCTTTTATACAAGAACTTCTTGACCGCAAACATATTGCCTTCCAAAACGCTATCAACCACCCCAACGACTCATCAAAAGCAGAAGCTTTTACCCAATCTAAGTATGAAACGCAACGCGAAATCAGAAGAATAAAGAACGAGTGGTGGGCAAGCAATGCCAGAAAAATTCAAAGGTACGCCGATTCACACGACTACAGGAATTTCTTTCAAGGAGTAAAAGCAGTGTACGGCCCCAGTCGGAAAAATATGTGCCCTAATAAAGATTTAAATGGAAATCTCCTCAAAGAAGACCAGGAAATAAGAGCCCGATGGAAAGAACACTACTCTAACATTCTTAACCAGCAAAGTCAAGCCGATCACGATATTATAAATCTTATCCCTCAATATGACACCTTCGAAGACTTAGATAAACCACTAACAACGGAAGAGATCTTAACCGCCATTGGGCAGCTAAAAAATAACAAATCTCCCGGCGCCGACTCACTCCCAGCTGAGATCTTTAAAGCTGTGTCGTCAGAGTTCATACCCTACCTCAAAAGACTGTTTGATGTTGTGTGGGAAAGTGGTCAAGCTCCGCAGGAGTTTCGTGATACACTTTTAATCAACCTCTTCAAAAACAAAGGGAGCGCTGCGGACTGTGGAAATTACAGGGGTATAGCTCTCCTTTCTGTTGGAGGGAAGATACTCACTAAAGCGATGGCAAATAGGCTAACACCTGTTATGGAAAAGTTACTTCCTGAAACGCAGAGTGGCTTTAGACCAAACCGAGACACATCGGATCTAATCTTCACACTTAAACAGCTTCAAGAAAAAGCACTCGAACATCAAGGAGAAATTCACATGACCTTCATTGATTTAACCAAGGCGTTTGACTCGGTGGACAGAAAAGTGCTCTGGAAAATTATGCTCCGCTTAGGTATCCCTAGAAAATTTGTGGAAGTATGTCGCAGTCTACATACAAACAACAACGCCCAGGTTATGTATAATAATGAGGCAACCGAACCTTTCCAAACCCTCACTGGAGTTAGGCAGGGATGTGTCCTGGCACCCCTACTTTTTAATTTGTTTACCACTGCTCTAACAATTATTGTTGACAACAAACTGACAGTCAGAGTAATAGGTCTCAGATACCGTTCTGATGGCGGTCTCTTTAACATAGGGCGCTTTAGAGCTTTCACGAAGACACGCACACGATTCATTTGTGATTCAGCTTCAAGAACTTTTAGATGTGTATGCCTAGAGCTATGATTCCTTGGGACTTAAAATCAATATCGGAAAGACTAAGATTATGTCAACTCCTCATCAAGTGAACCAAATAGACATTACACTTAATGGAAATTCTCTTGAAGTGGTGGATCAGTTCAATTACTTAGGCAACGTTGTTAATGACAAAGCAAACATGGACAGCGAGATTCGCAATAGAATTAACGCTGCATCTAGAGCACTCTGGGGACTTAGAGAGAGAGTATTTGACAACCACGACCTTGCTTTGTCAACGAAAATGGCTGTCTACAGAGCAGTTGTCATTCCAACACTGCTATATGGATGTGAAAGCTGGGTCACTTACCGTCGTCATGTGAAAGAATTAGAACGTTTTCAGCAAAGACACCTCAGAAGTATAATGAAAATCCGTTGGTTCCATCACATATCAAACGTGGAAGTACTCAGGAGAGCAAACAGCCTTCCAATTGAGGTGCTTATTTCAAGAGCACGCCTAAGATGGGTAGGTCACGTTCATCGTATGCATGATAACCGCCTTCCTAAATGTACACTTTATGGTGAATTGTTAAGCGGTAGAAGAAGGCGTGGCGGTCAACGAAAGAGGTTCAAAGACGTTCTCCATGAAAATCTAAAATCCTGCGGTATTCCAGACGAGCAATGGGAACAACTTGCAGCGGACAGAACCGAATGGCGAGGGATTGTGGCCAGCTATCAAGGAAATGTTGCTGCAAGAAGGCCGAATCCAAGACCTAACCAGGTCTATGTTTGTCCTGACTGTGGTCGACAGGTGCTCTCCCGAATTGGCCTCTATAGCCATAGTCGTGTGCACCGTAGATGAATGGGAATTACAATAGACTACACCTTTTACTTGTTTTTTATTACACACAATCTATCGACTGTAACATTTTTTTATACTCGGACTCGAGTAAAGGCTAATAATAATAATAATAATAATATATATTCTCCGCAGTAACATCTTTGTTCTCGCGAAATAACCTGAAATTTTTAAGTCACAATAATTTTCAAGTTACAAAACGTCAAGGTGACGGAAAGAAAATAAGAATTTATGATAATTTGATCATTTGTTTTCACACGCGAGCCATAAATATTAAAATTTTGAAACTCATTGAGTAACTAATTGTTTGCATATAATTATTTATAAAAAGTGGGCATGTAAATCCGAAATAACTTCGTACTTACTGTTTATTGTGATTAATCCATATTAAAAAATATAAAGTTGTGTTTCGTATTTAAAACAAAGTTTTCGTCACACCGAGTTTTTACAAGAACTTCACCGGAGAAACCATATCGGAGGTAAACAGCTGATTTGGAAGGAAGCCGCTACGTCTGTGCACAGGTACCTACTTCACGGATCATTCAAATAAAGAGATCTCTATACCAATCGGTATAATATATTTATTTTAGATCGATGTTTAGATCGATATTCTTCTACTAAAATTTTGTATTGTTAGTTTTAAGGATTGTGCATTTTTTTGTAATGAATTTACCAACAAATACCAAAATAAAAGGTATTAATTGATGTTGCACTTTTAATTTCAGTCGTCGCACACACTCAATAGGCGGACTTGCTCGTGAGGTTAAGGTTGCTCAACTGAGTGAAAATTCTTGTAATGAGTACAGACATTTTTCATTAAGGGATTCCTTTAATAATATTTTGAACTTATAAAACTTCTCTAGTTATCCCACTATATAAAGGCGGGGATGTAGAAAACCCATCCAACTATCGGCCCATATCATTAATTTCCATGCTAGCTAAAATTATAGAAAAACTAATAAAGAAAGAGTTACTGAGTTCTTGTTATCTGTCAATCTGCTTAATGACGATAAATTTGGCTTTCAACGCCATAAAAGCACTAACGACGCAATGTTCTCCTTTCTAAATACTGTTTACACGGAACTAAATGAAGGGGAGATCGCCGCTGCCAAATTTTGCGATCTGTCAAAAGCCTTTAACTGCGTTCATCATGGAATATTGTTGCAAAAATTGAAGCACTATGGTTTCAGAGGCATTACTCTTGAATGGTTTAAATCATATCTGTCAGGCCGTAAGCAAATTGTTAAAAATCCAAATAGGTCTGACGAACTCTACATAAACTGTGGGGTACTTCAAGGTTCTGTTCTTGGTCCAATTCTATTTTTACTGTATATTAACGACATAACTACTATTAATATCACAGGAAAGTTTATGATACTACAATATTATGGCATAGCGAGGAAAAAAATATTCTGCATGAAAGCATATGCAACGACGTTAAGAAAATCAAAGATTGGTGTGATTCGAACTTACTGTCGTTCAATATAGGAAAAACAAACATAATAACTTTCAAATGTGATTTACCAGATATACCCCTAGGGAACCATTTACTTGAAAACAAAACGTGCTTGAAATTTTTAGGATTAAATATTGACTGCAAATTAAAGTTTAGAGAACATATTATTGGTTTAAATAGTAAACTAGCATCTGGATGCTACGCCGTCAAATGAATTAGGATATTCATCTGCCAGAGCTGTATATTTTTCATTAATCGAATCAGACCTGAGTTATGGGATTGCGTTTTGGGGCGTATGTAGTAAATTTCTCTTGCAACAAATAGTTGTGTTACAAAAGTGTGCCGTTAAATATCTGTGTAAGGATAGGGCTCGCGACTCTTTGCAAAGAACTATTTGTAGCCAACAGAATTCTGACTGTGATCTATTTTCATATTAAATACAGTAGTCTTAATTCATAAGTACAAAAATAATGTTTATACGACATCAATGTATAGCACTCGACAAGTAAGTAATATTACACTGCCAGTCCCAAGGACTACACTTGTCCGGGATTCTGTGTTTTACAATGGTCCTAAAATGTATAACCACTTACCGAGCCATATTAGGGACATCGTCTCCAATCAGGGTTTCAAAAATGCAGTGAAAAATTTACTTATTGATAAACCATATTATGAAATAAAGGAATATTTAGATGACATATTCTGATTTAGATATATATTATGTTTTTAATGTTTGACTAAAAAACGTGATTTGTAGCTTGTTTTATAGTTTTATATATTTAGATTTTATATAAGTTATATATGTATAATTTTATTTGTTTTATGCTTTGTCAACAAGATTAGTCTTCTGGACAATAAAGTATATTTTGATTGATTGATTGATATACAGGTTATTATTTTT
The DNA here is from genome assembly GCA_963675555.1 of Leptura quadrifasciata. NCBI lineage: Eukaryota > Metazoa > Arthropoda > Insecta > Coleoptera > Cerambycidae > Leptura > Leptura quadrifasciata. The sequence continues at coordinate 2,501,245 of OY776679.1, forward strand.
AATACTTTGGGGCAACTTATTGTAAATATTTGCCGAGCAATAATAGGGACTTTTTTGGTAGTTTGACAGATTATAATTGTTATCAAGATATCATTTAAACATCGAGTATTACGATTGTAAACGGTATTGTTGCGAAAGAATTTGCTTGAATGTTGGTGAGCAAACAAAGCCGCTTCGTATATAGTAACCTAAAATATTTTTAATATTTTTTTATAGTTATAATGTTAAATATAATCAATAATAAAAATTAATAAACTTAACAACTTTACTATAGGATAACTACTGTATAACTATAATATGTCGAATATATTTCATCATCATAACACCTTTACAATGACATATATTACAGCAGATAAGGCCAAAGATGTGGTATAATTGGGTATGGATCCTGCGCTATCCGAATTGCAGAAGTCTGTTAGACAGGTTGAGCAGTGCCTCACTTTAGTATTATTTCTGGCTTCTTTACAGAAGTTGAGACTAGCACACTTTCTGGTGATAGCATCTAAAATGTAATAAAAGTAGTTTTAAGATTTATTGACAACAAATATATGAACATGTTTTTCAAATGTCAAAAAAGCGACTTGTGACAAATTTCGTGAAATTAAACTATCATTTCTCTGATAGTAAAGGAAATAAATGCATTTCGGTCTTAATAGTGACTACAAGTCAATATAAAGACTTGAAACTTTTGCATTATGTTGAGTTTCGGCAACATATGCAACTATATTAAGGATGGGTAAACTCTTCAAACGTTCTTCGCTTATACGGGAACGTAGATATTTTTTATTTCTTTGAGTACAGAAAACAAACTCTCTGCACTGCAATTTTTAACTGCAGTGCACAGGAATATACGCAATGCTATTTCTGTATATAGAAATGGATGTGAAGAAAAATCCTTTTGCTTAATAAATAGATTAAGTTGCATTAAACTTATTTTGTTATCGTCAAGAATTATTTTAAAAGAACACATTCTTCTTGTAGATCATCCGCAATATTGATATATAGATATATTGTATCCAATTTGCTTAAAAATGCAAAATTGGCGGTTATGCGTCATACGAAGTTTTGCGCCTTCTTAACCCTTCCAACAATTGGTTATATATTGGGAAAAAGGTACTAACCCTGAAATGGTCAAGTCCTGTAACAACACTTCTCCCTCGCGACCAGCCTCTTCAACAGCATCAAAAGATTCCTGAAAGTAATGAGTGACTCGTAGAGCCTGGAAACTACCTCTACGTCTGTGTCAACACCTTGTACAATTTAGGAAACTATATTAAATTGTTTTAAAACAGATCCCCAAAATTCCCATAATATGGCCGTTTTTAGAGAATTTAGTTGAGCCAATAGCCCTGTAGCTTCATTTTTAACCAAAGTTTTCACACAAGAGAATTATTAAGAGGAAGAAACGAGACGATGAGTATCGCGAGGGAGAAGTGTTGTAACAAGGACGTGACATACCTTCTTCTTAATATGTGACCAATTGTTGGAAGAGTTAGAAGGCGCAAAGCTTCGTATGACGCAGTAACCGCCAATTTTGTATTTTTATGCAATATAGATACAACTAGAAGTTAGAGTTAACGCCATAAAACTCCAAAAATTATACCCGATTAATCTTGTAGATGATCTACAAGAAGAATGTGTTTTAAAACAATTCTTGAAGTCTCACGAAAACAAAATGAATTTAAGGCAACTTAATCTATTTATTAAACAAAAGGATTTGAAGGAAGCATTTTCATATACAGGAATAGCATGGCTTGTGTTCCGGTGCACTGCAGTAATAAATTGCAATGCAGAACGTTCGTTTTCCGTATTCAAAAGAATAAAAAATTATCTACGTTCGCAGCCTGCCGTCCCGGGCCATGGCAGCAGGAAGGGTTGCAGCCCCCATTTTACACCCCCAATTCAATAAGTTTTCAACGAAACCGGCTAAAATTCAAATCAATCAGTTTATTGGGGTCGCTGATTACGAACCGAAGTGAAAATTGGAAAATTCAAAATGGTGGACCTAAAATGGCGGGGTTAAAGAATTAATTCTTGATTTACGCCGTTTCTATTAATTTCACTGAAAAATATATAGAGTAAGAAAGTGTTTAGAATGCCATTTTGCATAAGAATGCACCATTTTGGTAATCACATTATTTAACCCTTTCGCTTCTCTTCCGTGGGAAAACCTCCAAGCCTGACCTTTTTTTACAAAAATAGTGATAAAAACTTTTTATTATAGTTTGATAATACTGGACTAATAAAGTTGAAATAACAAAAAAATTAACCCTAATCGTTTCAACCCTTTACTGAGGATGAAGATAGAGTGACCTCCAAAAAACAACGATTTTTCCTAAATTTTTACTAGATTTTATATGGATGACCTTAAACTTTATGCCTCTGGAGAGAGGGATCTTCAACAATCGTTTAGGGTGATACAAGAATAGTACACGCAGGCTGTCGGTATGCAGTTCGGGTTGGACAAATGCGCACTGATCCATCTCAAGAGAGGACGATTCGGTGACTACGGAGAGGACGTGCAGCTCGCGGAGGGAAGCATCTTACACCATCTAGATGCCGGAGAGTCGTACACTTACTTGGGTGTCGAGCAACGCTTTACCTAAGAAGTGAGTGTAATGAGAAACGCTCTCCGCGGCAAGTATCAGCATCTGGTCTCCGACAGATCTGGTCTTCAGAACTGTCGGGGAAGAACAAGGTGTCTGCTACAAATATGCTTGCTGTTCCGATCTTTCTCTACTCTTTCGGAGTAGTGAAGTGGACTAGAGAAGAGCTGCGTCAACTCGATGTAGTAACCCGCAAGAAGATGCATCTCAACAGGAGCTTGCATCCTAAATCGTCCGTTCCACGGTTATATCTCCCACGACATCGGGGAGGCCGTGGACTCTTGAGCTTGGAGAGTCTCCATAGCAGGATGGTTCTGGATGGAGCATGTAAGGTCATCAGGAGTTCGGATCCCCTCCTCTGCATGGTCCGAGACCATGAAAATGCAGAGGTAGGAGCTTTTCTCTTTAAGGCAGCACGGAGAGCAGCCGATGAACTTGGCCTCATCTTCGACGTCGAGCGGGTAAACCCCGACTCTGTCACCGAATTGGAACCCGTTCGACTAAAAGCCCACATTAGAAGAACACAACATCCTTCTGCAGCTCCATAAGGATAAGCCATTGCACGGGGTCTTCTATAAAAATATAGAAGACCTCGACTTATCCTCCGAAAGGCTGACCTTCGCCTTCTTAAGATCAGCTAGGCTGAAGTCTGAGACCGAGGGATTCATAATGGCTTGCCAAGATGGTGTATTTAACACCCTCGTCTATCGACGTCGTGTCATGGGTATGGAGGTCCCTGATGTCAGCTGCAGGGCCTGCCGCAGGGCGCCGGAGACTGTAATACACTTACTGTCGGCTTGCCCGACATACGCAGTCTCGGCCTATATTCACAGACACGACGCAGCATTAGAGTGCTTTACTATCATCTAAGGCACTCGTATGGGATAGACGAAACACCAGTGCTGCCTTACGCTCCGGGGGATATTTAGTCCATTGTGGGGAATGAGAAGTGTCTAATTTATTGGAACTACTCGTTTCCCACCGTCAGGCAAATACAAGCCAACAAGCCTCGACCACCAACTCAAGACAATGTATGTCGTAGAATTCTCAGCTCCTGCTGAGAGCAACATTGTCTTGAAAGAGGAGGAAAAACGGACAAAATATCGAGATTTGCTCTTCGAACTCCGCAGGCTTTATCCAGGCCATTCTATTGAAATAGTGGTACTGATTATAGGAGCCCTCGGTGGAATGAGACAGACGCTGCTTTCAGAACTAAAGATCATACCAGCATGCCGAGATTCGGCAGAGATCTTAGCCGGCATAATGCAGAAGGCTGTCATCCTCGGTTCATTGCGTCTACTCAGGGCACACGATTCACGGACCCGGTAGTCACTCACCCCACGGGCGTGGGGAGTGGCTATTGGTATTTCTTATCAGCTCCCCTCTGTGAGGATCGGAGCCACAGAGTAGGGTGACTGTTTTTTTGTAAAAAAAATAAAAAATTTTAATAATATTTATTTACCAAAAATACAATAGTATAACATAATAGTATAACATACACATAAAATAGCAGGTAAATAAATTAGGTAACCCACAGAAGGTATAACCTTGAGGGTGGGCTTAGTAATGCACATACTTACATAATATTTAAAAGTAAAGAAAAAGAATGATTCATAAAAATTGGTAATTGATTAAAACAATTTTATACACAAAAACGCATAGATTTTGAAATTAGGGACTTTTAAAATATAAAAACAATTTTATATATTTTTCTGTATAACATATTCATGTATTTGTTTTCTCGGTATATTCGACATCCATTCCTTTATTCTAGTTTTATAAATATAATTTCTTTGTAAAATATTTTTTTCAGGTTTGGGTACTAGCGTGGACTTTAATTTGTAACGTGTATTGTAGTTATGTTCAATTTCCAATAACTCGTGTTTATTCAGGTGCTGTCTAATTATGACTCTAAAAAAGAGAGAGTTGGCGAGGATCTCGTATATTGGTTTCTTGGTATAGTTTTTCAGTAGGGTATGTATATGGTTTATTATATATTAATTTTAGGATCCATGTTTGTACTATTTCCAGATTGTGCATATGATTGTTAGTTGCTGCACCCCAGGCTATAATTCCATAGCTGAGGTGACTTTCTACTAAAGCATAGTATAGAATACGCATTTGCTCAATTCTGAAAATTTGGGTGAAATGTTTAAATTTATATAGAATATAACGAACTTTCTTTATTATAAAATTAATATGTGTTTTCCATTTCAGATTTCAATCTATATACACTCCCAAATACGTGATATTCTGAACACAGGTAATATTCATTTGTGGCGAAATTTCAAGACTGTTGTATGATGGCAGATATTTAGAGTAATACGCGAATCCCCAACCACGTCTAGTTTGAATAAATCGTTCAAATATATGTTGAAAAGTGTCGGTCCCAAGATGGTCCCTTGAGGGTAACCTTTAAAGAGTTCAGATGGGGTACCTCTTAGGCCAATATTTTCCAATACTCGTAAAAGTTGGCTGTGGCTAACAGTGTCAAACGCTTTAGCCAAAGATGAACAATGTTGGATAATTTTCGTCTATCGTCTTACCAATTTTTGATGTTAGATATGTTATAGCATCCTCTGTCGATCTGCCATCCCTGAAACCAAACTGTCTATTCGATAAAATATTGTATTTATCAAGATACTTGGCTAAGCGTTTTTTTAACAACATTTCAAAGATTTTCGCGAGGTTTGATAATAGGAAAATGGGCCTGTAGTTAGCCACATCCAACTCATCTCCATTTTTATGTATTGGCTGAATTACAGCAATCTTAAAAGCCGCTGGGCAAATGCCCTTTTCAAATGCCAAGTTCATTATGTAAGCTAGGGGTTTTACAATTATGTGAGCTACATGCTTTAAAGTTTCTGCTTTAACATTGTCAATCCCAGGGGCTTTTTTGTTTTTTAATTTATGAATTATCTCGAATACTTCAGCCTCATCTGTCTGAGTAAGGTAAAACGAGTTGGGCATATTATTGTAGATATTTTCGGTTGCTAAAGGTTCACCAGTTTGAATTATTTCATTGACAAGCTTTTCCCCAATTTCAGTGAAATAATTAACAAAAGTGTCAGCCATGTGTTTATTATTCGTACATACATTACCATCTGCTAATTTAATTTCAATTTTCTTTCTTTCCCGACTGTTATTATTTGTAAGTTCATTTAAACAGTTCCACAGATTTGTAGCATTGCTTTTGTTTTCATTTATTTCATTTTGATAATAATTTGCTTTGGTGTTCTTGATCAAATCATTAAGTTTGTTTCTATATTTTTTATATTTAGTTATGTTTTGATTATTAGGATTTTTTTTCATTTCTTTAAATAAAGCATCTCTCTTATTTATTGAATTTACTAGACTTTTGGTTATCCAATCTTTTTTTTAAACGTTCTTGAGTTTAATTTGCAATACTTTAGTGCATGCGCTTATATGATTTTTTATTTTCTCAATGAACAATTCTGTGGCTAAGTTTACGTCTTCGTGTAAGTGTAGATCATTCCAATTTTCTTTTTCTAGCATTTCAAAATTTATTTTTATCCAGAAATTGAGTTTTTTTTTTGTTTTACTAGTATTATATTCTTTTTCAGGTGAAATTATTTGGGTTAATACGGAATAGTGATCAGTAATATACGTTTCCAATACTATTGGTATATATTTATAGTTTTGGCATTTATTTTTAATAAAAATGTGACCAATGCACGTCTTAGATGTACCTTGTATTCTTGTATATTTATTTATTGCTGACAAAAATCCATGCTCCCCCATAATGTTTAAATAATTATGTGCAAACTCTTCCTCCCCTAAAATATTTATATTTATATCCCCCATGAATAAATGTATATCTGCTTTTTTGAAACACTCTGTAAATAATCATTTAATTGCATATTAAACCTATTTACACATGTCGAAGGTGGTCTATAAAGAGCAGATAATATTATTTTTTTCCCCCAAATGTAGTACTCACTTCTAGAATTTTAATATCCCCTATTTTGATATTTTTATGACTAAATTCAAAAGCGTTCTTAATGTAAATCAATAGACCGTCATTCTGATTTATATCTCCATAATTATAAATTATATTATACCCGTCAATATTGTACAAAGAAGTATCATTAATTTTCCATGTCTCAGAGAGAATATGAATCCTTAAAAACGAAATAAGTAATTCCATTATTCCAAATAAAACGGAAGGGTTAATTGATGGTAATTCCAAAATATGTATTCTAATGCAAAATGGCATTTAAATACTTTTTTACTGTACCTACGTATTTTTCAGTAAAATCGATAGAAGCGGCGTAAATGAAGAATTAATTCTTAAAGTCCGCCATTTTCCAATTTTCACTCCGGATTCGTAATCAGCGTCACCAAAAACCATCATGATATGAGTTTTAGCTGATTTCGTAGAAAACTTTGCGAGTTATTGAATTGGGGGGTGTAAAATGGGGGCAGCAACCGGCCCGAGGTGATGCACTAATTTTCAAAGGTATACGTTGCTGAAAATTGACATAATGCGAAAGGTTTTAAGTCTCTACCTTGATGTAATAACGATTGAAACCGAAATGTATTCGTAGTTCATCTACTACTTTAAAACAAAGGTGGAGTAAAGTGTTTTTTCTGTGTCCTGGCCGTTCTTACCGGACTCGATTACCTCATCCGTCAAGTTCATCAACGACACAAGAAATTTCACTTTCACTTTATATAAAGCAATATAAAATTTGAATTAATTTGTCACCGGCTATTAATGAAGAACTAATACTTACTGCCATTTGTAATTGTGACACAGCCCGCATCTTCATCCTTGCACTTTTCAGTGCTTACTGTGGCTTTGGTAACGTTAAATTCGCATGCCTGAGAGCACTCCTTCAATACATCACAAGAATAACAAATCAGTGCGTGGCCTAAAAGGAAACATTATTTAATCAACGCTAAAATTGCCATTTTTATAAAGAAAGTGCTAGTAGACCAAACACTCGAAAACGAAATAAATTCATAACTATATATAAATTTTATGAATAAGTATTTTAATGATATTTTCGTGTTTATTTAAGTTTGTGGTACGTACCTGAGTCTACAGTTATATAAACGCAATAGATCAAAAAGGTTAAAAATATTATACTCCTCATTTTACCTAGCTCCTAAAACAAAATCTAGAAAACTGATTCATTTTTTCCTGTGTCATATTTGTAAACAAAGTAATGTTGTCTTGATCTTGATGTACTTATCGACACAGTATATATGAACAATCATGTTTTACTTATTACTAATTTCAAAAATATGTTAGAAAAAGTTGTAAGTCAATTTGGATTGCTAATATTAGGATTAAAAATAAAAGGAATATTGACAGTAGTAAGCGGTATTATAGCTGTAAATGACAAAATGTTGTTGATTTTAAACAAAATTTTCTACTCTTGTTTCACGCAAAGCCTATTTCTAGTATGTTAGAATTTTAAAAATTTATAGAGGGAGCTGATAATAGCTTGAAAATTAAAATCTTATCAGTGCCTTTTCTGTGAAAGATATTGAAAAAAATTATGAGAAAAATTTGATCGGAATTAAAAAAATATGATGTACCAAGTTTGATAACAGCTATACCTATGCATATATTTTTTACTTTCCCATATATGTAGTACAGGGTTATCCATTATGTACATATTAATAATATTTTATTGAAACGTGATAAAAACAAAATCATATGTAGGTCACGTGATACGAAATAAATATATGTTTTTTTTCAAATGGAACACCCTATATATTATTACATTTTCGAGAAACCCTTTTCCCCGTGATTTTAAATATACAATATTGCGTAGGTCTATCTTAAATAATTGACATATTTTACATTCGAAATGCAAATGAGCTGCTTTATTGCAAGAGGAGTGAGCCATGCGTGTCAAAACACAAGTGAAACAAAAATAACAAGGTAGGCCACGAAAATAATTATTTTATTGTTTATCTAATTTTCACATTTCAAACCATCATTATTAACATTTATTTAATCAAAATGGGTTATAGTGAGGCTAAAAAGGTCGAAATATTTTCCCTTTATGTGAAAGATAAAGAATAAGAATAAATATAAGTGTACCGCAAGAAGAGAATACATGACATTGTATCTGAATTAAAAAAGAGGGCAGATAATCTCAAATCACTAAACTGGTTAAGAAAAAATATTAATGACCCACATATTGATATTCAATATAGACATTTAAAAAGAGATGTAAATAAAGCGGTTCAAAATGAAAAGGTAAATCATTTTTCTCAAATTATAAATAACTCATCTAATAAAAGCAGAACTATGTGGAAAATAATTAACAACAATTTGGGAAATGCCGGTAAGCAAACCATCCCTAAAATTATAATGTCAAGTGGTAAAACATTAAACAATCCTTTGCAGATTTCAAATGCTTTTGGGGAATATTTTTCAAACCCAGTAACAACCCCTACGGATCAAAACTCTGCACGTCAGAACAATAACTGTACAATATCTAAAAATCCAAGCGTCAACTCTATATATTTTTTGCCAGTGTTGGAGGATTCGGTAGTTGAGCTTATAAATCAATTGTCTAACAAAAAATCTACTGGGATGATAAGTACCTAAAAAATTACTTAAAATGTGTTGTTACCAGTTTGCACATTATTTAACCATTTTAATAAATAATTCTGTCTATCTTGGTCAGTTCCCTAGTTTACTTAAAACAGCTAAAGTTGTGCTTGTGTTTAAAAAAGGCGACTGTCTTGAAATGTCAAATTACAGGGCCATTTCAATTTTAAGTAATTTCTCAAAGTTAATCGAGAAGTCTGTTTACAATAGAATATATTCTTTTCTAAATATAAATAGATTATTAACAACTTGCCAGCATGGTTTTAGAGTTGGTCGCTCAACTGAAACAGCCACGATTGACTTTGTGCAGTACGTTCATGGTAAGATAGACTCCAGCGAGTATGTGTTTGGTGTGTCTTTTGATCTCTCCCGGGATTTTGACACTATAAACCCGATTTTTTTGTAAAATAAATTAGCAGCAATAGGCATCGTAGGATCGATCACTGATTGAGTAAAAGCTTATTTGACGGACAGGTCTCTGGTTGTTAGAATAGGAGAGGTGGACTCCCAATTATATAATACAGACCTTGGTACGCCACAAGGAAGTATATTGGGCCCCTTACTATTTCTCTTGTTCGTAAACAATTTACCAGACTACATATTACAACACGGAGGGTTATTTATGTACGTTGATGATACCACAATTGTAGTATCAGCGGTTAACGTCTTAGGTGCTATCGACAGAGTCAATATCATATTAGAGGAATTTATGATCTGGTGCAACAGAAATAAATTAATTATAAATTTAAATAAGACTGAATATGTAAAATTTTCTTATGGGAACCGCGCTGTACCAGACATAAACTTCTATCTAGATAATACCCAAATTGAAATTACAAATGTAACAAAATTTTTAGGTATTCAGGTAGATGAAAATCTTAATTTTTCTGAATATATTAACCAGGTATGCTCTAAGTTGAACAAGTCTTTCTTTGCGCTGTCTTCTTTAAAAAATGACTTAAATGAAACTGCCTTATTGTCATTATATTATGCCCAAGTATACTCAGCAATAAGCTATAATATTACGGTCTGGGGTCAATCTACAGAATCTACTCGCGTTTTTATAATACAAAAGCGTATATTGAGACTAACGTTCAACTTAGATTACAGGGAGTCATGCCGTGAATCTTTTAAGTGTAAATGCATAATAACTTTTACATCAATCTATATACTGAAAATATTATGTTTTGTATATCTAAATCAAACGGAATTTTAAAAAAATATAGACTTTCATGATTACCCAACGAGAAATAAAGAAAAGTTCTGTCTTGGTAAATGCTTGCACGAGAAATATAAAAAGTCGCTAGTCTACGCAGGTTGTAGTCTCTTTAACATTTTACCTAATGCAATTAAATTGTCACGCTGTTTTGCTGAGTTTAAAAGAAATTTAAAATCATTTTTAATCGAAGGTTGTTTTTATACTTTGGAAGAATTTATTACTGAGCTACTATAACGTAGCATAGATTATATAAACGTATTGTCTCCCAGGTACCTTCATTGTTGCATGAAACCTGTGTATATGTGTACACTTTATGCTTACAGGTGTTTTTATCAAATATTTTTATTATCTGTAAATCGAATTGGTTTGTTTTTACTATGTCCAATTTTTGGGATTTTATATTTATGCATTTTAGATAATTAACACTGACTTACCTTATTCATATTTTGTATGGCAAAAAAGGTTAATAAATATATTCTATTGTATTCTATCCGAATCGAGAGATTCCTAGTGTAAACACGTTTTTTGAATGTTTATCACCATGTAAATAGGACCCATAGTTTTTCAAGAAAACGACGTAACGTTACAACAAACGAGGAAGAAGATCTAGATATCTTGTTATATTTTGAAGGTAAAAAAATAATTTATTAGAAAAATAGATCGATACCTTATTTTAATATTTGTTCACAAAATTCGGTTAATAATTTATTAAATGCTTGTCGTAAAATGGAAAAAAGTTATTCCAACATTCAAAGAACTTTCAAAAAGCATAAATATAGGCCTTACAATATATTATCCATCCAGGGACTGAATGAAGACCAAGAACGTGGAAGATTGAGTTTTGTCAGATCATGCTCCATGAATTAGATGAAAATTCAGATTTTTTTTTAAAGAAATTATGTGGACAGATGAGTCAAGTTTTTCCACGGCGGAGGTTTTTAATAGAAAAAACAGACGTTCCTGCGAGAATAAAAAACAAAGACAGAGAAGGGTAAAGCAAATAAAAAAATCGGGTTTGGTGTGGACAACATTTTTCAGGCAACTGTCTCAAAAAGTAAAATAAAATATTTTTAAAACTGTTTCGTACAAATTACTGGAGGAACGGACAAACTTTTGCTAGAATCCTACTAAATCGACAGTTTTAATTCGTTTTCAAGAAAACAAATGAAAACGCCACTAGATAGTTTTTTGAAAAACTGTGCCATTTCTAACATTAGTAAATAACATAGTTATAAAGTTTGTTGTATGTTATTTTCCTGTATCTTAGTTTATTAATTTTAATATTCATAATAAAGCTTTGAAACTACTGCTTACTTTTAGTTTTTCTTTAAGCCTAAATCTATTTCAAATATTAATGATGGTCAAAATATAAAACTGGCAAATTAGTGCAAAAATATGACACTTTAGGAATGCTGTCAGATCCGTTAAACGTCACTTTTCGTGACAGTTGCCTAAAAAACAGCATTTTTGCATTCACACCCAGATTTTTAGTAATTCCCAGAATTAACTCTATTATCCGGTTGTCAACACATCTTCTTTCCTAAACCTAATGAGTATAGTGTTTGATAATTGTAAAATAAAGAATGGATTTTTTTCAGTGCCAATTTCACGCTCCTCCTGAGCTATTTCAGGTGGCTGCCAACGGAATTAAAACAAACATTAATTCTCCAGGCTAGTTTAATTAAGTACATAAAATCTTAATAATAATTATTGTTATTGCATTCTTAATAAGCGCATAATTTTACAGTAAAATATATTGCAGCAAAAATTCCCAAGGATGTGAAGTAATTCGGTGAGTATCCTGAGCTTGGTGAAAAGCGCGCATTTGGTGAAATTCCTATATCATTATTACACAAGTCTGTTGAGCAAGTCGAGCAGTATTTTAATCCAGGAACTTTTTTAGCTGACACACACGTTATTGATGGTCCACATGATCTAGTTATGGAGCCTAGAAAGTAACAAGATATAAAATGAAGCACTTACAATGTGGATATAAATATAAATGTATATACTATATTTTATTATTTAACAAGTCACTGCCCAACAGTTACTGGTCAGAAGATTACAGGTGATTATTATTTAATGTCAAAATTAAGTAAAAAGGTTAAGATAAGTTACTAACAAATTAGCACAATCATAGAGGCTGGAATTTTATCAGGGCCCATTGTATACTTAGGTTCGATTTTTTTAGAGAATTTAAAACTCTGTAAACTGTTTAATTATTAAAAAGTCAGTATTTGTGTCTAATAGATCGTCCTTGATTGAAACATTTGAGGTGATAATGGTTCAATGGCTATTAAAAAATCTTATCTAACAAATAGACAACAGCAAATTAGAATTCTAAATAAAAGTTCAGACCTGGCCCGTATAGAAGCTGGTGTTCCCCAGGGATCGGTAATTGGGCCTTTGTTATTTATAATGCAGATTTTTTAAAGTGTTTGAGATTTTCTAAAGTTCAAGCTTATGCTGAGACTCTTAAATTTATTTAAGTAACTCCATCTCAATTAACATTAACAATAACCCTTTGCTTATTGTATCAGTATTTAAAAATTTATGTTTGATTGTTGATGATGATTTTGGATGCCAATCGCATGTAGAATTTGTTTGAAAAATCATACAGTTCTATGAAACTTTTTTACTCCAACAGATCTATACTGAATAGTGGCCTAGAAAAGTTCTTTGTGAGTCTCTTAACTACTGTGATTTTATTTATGGTTCCTGTCTTACTCTTATCTTACGCATACAAAAGGTTTAAATTTTCTGTGTTCGCTTTATTTTTGGATTACGTAAATTTGACCACGCGTCTAAAAAAATTAGTGATGAGTTATAAGTCGTAATCACGGCATAACATAAAATAAAAATATGAGTGGCCCTTCGGCGCTTCCGTATATTCCTACACATTTGCATAATATTACTGTATAATAAACTTACTATTAGATTTAACGTCGATAACTAGTGTCACACAAACTGTAGATACACCTGGACATTCTTCATGAAATACCGTCTTATTGGTGACGTCTACTTCACATGGCGAATTTTCTCCCTTATATGTGCCGCAAGTGTAACATTCCAACGCATACCCTGAAAAAAAAAATTAAATATATTTAATCAAAAATTCAAATTCAGTCTAATCTATAGCAGACTAGTTATTCGAGAAAATGAAACAACTCTACTGATTTTCACTATAGATGGTGCCCAATTAACATCAATTTCTCTTTGTCTCCTTTTCTCAAACTAAACAAGAATCCGTTATTTATGCTGTGCATTCGAAAAGAGTAAGTTTCTCCACTCTTACGAATACTCCGGATCCACGACTCTTTGCTCCGGCGTAAACCAGCTAGTCGTCCGCAAATACTACCTCAATTCTTTCCCAAAAATGTATAATAAGGGAAAGGAAGTAACAGTGGTTCATGCACGATGGTGTACCTTCCCAGTTTGGAGTAGTTGTTCGAAACTATTTAAATGCAGCTTATCCCGATAGATGGATTGACAGAAACGGAAAAGTATCTTGCCCCCCTCCCGATACCCCGATCTAAATCCTCTTGAAAATTTTGTCTGGGGTTATTTGAAAAGCCTTGTCTACTCGACACGGTCACCGGATCTTCCAGCTTATGATTTCTTTTGATGAGGCTATTTGAAATCAAAAGTGTTTTCTAATCGACTGCAAACTTTGGAGCAACTAAAATATAATATTTGGACAGAGATTAACGCAATTCCAATTGAAATATCGGAGCGGGTGATGAAACATTTTCGTGCTAGGCTAGAGTGTCGGCAGCGAAGAGGAGGTCTGATGTAATATTTAAAAAAAATGAATTTCCGGGTTTCCAAAACCTTGTGTTTAATTTTTGAATAAAAATTTAGCAAGAAAGGTAAGTAAATATTTGACATATTTTGCAACCAATTCAAGAAGAAATTCTTATATTTGTATAATGAATTAATAATCAGTACTAACTCTATATGCAGGTAATGGCACATTTTTCGTGAACCAGAAGTCCGATAGATGGCAACAGCAAGTTGCTGTTTGAAAATATTCTTATTCAAGGAAGAATTAAAATTAATAAGAACCATAAAAGTATTTTTAAATGAACATATGGCTCGCATTCCCTCACTGAACGTTTTTTGGAGCACTAGCATGAATCATTCAATCAACAGTCACGTAACAAGCCGATGTAAATACGAATACAAAATTAATATCACCTATTGTAGGATTAAATTTTGTCTAACGAAAATAGGTGTGAGTATATATAGTGAACCGCTATCGAATTATGCGATACTAATAAAATAAACATTAACATTATTATTACACATACCTGAATCACTTAAATAAATTAAATGTGCCAGGAGCACAATATATACGTAGATTAAGTTCTTCATCCTTCATGAATTCTAAATTATTATCAATTGTTGCGAATACACTGAACCGATTCTGACAATTTTTTTTATGTACTGTATACTCTCATAAACAAAAAGATATGTTATCTTGGATAGATATTGGCAATGAGTTTAATAAATGAAAGCTTTAACTTGCTCGAAGTACTTTACTGCCAGTTTGCGCACATATACAATAAATATAAGGAATAAAAAGATATTATTATACAAAAGCTTGTCATAATGAAGATGGTAGGCAGTGGACTGACTTGCGCTTAGCTTCTTCACTCTAGAGTTGCAAAGTTATAAAGAACAAAATTTATTTTGTACTGCATTGACCAAATGACTCGGTGGAGACACCCATGGCAGTAATATTTAGTTTCTTG
This sequence comes from Leptura quadrifasciata, assembly GCA_963675555.1. NCBI lineage: Eukaryota > Metazoa > Arthropoda > Insecta > Coleoptera > Cerambycidae > Leptura > Leptura quadrifasciata. The sequence continues at coordinate 2,516,419 of OY776679.1, forward strand.
ATCTATGTTATTTCGTTCTTACTTGAGTTGAATTGTTTTAATTCCCATAAGCATATTTATCAGATTTTTCAAAACTAAATAATTTACTTTAATAATATTTTTGGTAAGTAATTATATTGTTAATAGAAATGTAAGTTAATTTTATTATATAATTTTCTTGTATGTAATTTATTGGGAACTTTGTATTCAATGTTTGCAATTTTATATATTTTATTATATCCAAGCCCACATATTGACGGAAAATCTACCACTTTTATCATTGTTAGATATATATTTCTCATCGAATCGAGTATTGGGAGAGCGGTAAACACGAATACGACCGCTGTGTGTTGACTGGAATATTTTTTCGTCTGTAAAGATTACATTGTTCCAAAAATTTACATCATGCGCTAAAAATTCAAGTGCAAATACTACTCGAGCTTCTTTATGTGCAGTTTTAAGTAAGTATTTCTGTGCTGCTGCATGACAGCGTAGCTCCCATTCTCTTACTCGCCGGCGACCAGTACTACTCGATCCAGGAAATTTAGTTTCTTCAGCAGCCTAATAACTAAGTAAAATGGATTTTCTACTAAAGCATTTACCAATTGCAAATCTTGTTATTGAGTTGATATCCTTCATCGCCCTGATCCAGGATTTCTACTAATCCTACCGTTTATTCTCCACTTTCTTAAAATGTTACACACCGAATTTTTATCAATATTATAACGCAGTGCAATTTGTCTCATTGACCATCCATCTTCTGCTTTAACAATAACTCCAGATTTAACTAAATCGCTTATATGAGGCATATTAGTTTTTTGCACGCTTGCAATAAATTATGACAACTAACTGATAAAGTCACACAAATTGAAGTTAGATATACACAACTAGATTTTAGCAAAATACCGTTATAAGACTTGTCCTATTTTTTTGCTTACGACCGTTCCAGTACACGCAAATTAGATTAAAAAACAATGAATAGAAGAAATAATTTTAGAGATACGTACTCCCGATAGGGTTAGATACCCGAAAAGTTAACACACTATTCAGGAACGAAATGTCCCTTTTTGAAATAAAAAACACCCCTAACCGAGGTTTAATGCTGGTTTAAGTGTCCACTTTGCCTTGTAGCTTATTCCTACCTATTTCACAGTAACAGGGTAGTTTGGAGTGCACAGGTAAAAATCGATCTCACGCGAAGTTTCACAGTGAATATCTCAAAAACTGAAAAAATGCCCAAGAACAAATTTATTGAGCTGAATTTTCTCTATAAGATGCATGTCTAGTGGGTTTTGGCGCAAATGATTTTCATTTATTTTCCCCTTTTTCCACAAGGATGCTTTTTTTATTTTAGCTCGTTTCCACACCACTCTTGAGATATAGTTTTTCATAATTCCCATAAACAGCCAAGTGAGAGCTGATATGTTAGACTTATACGATGTCTGGACTCCTAACCCGAAAGCAGTGTAGAGTAATATCAAACGACTAAATATTGTTTTTCAATCAATCTTCAAATTACCTAGAACTGCTTAAATCGCGACAAGATAACATCAGAGCTACTATTTTATCAATTGCGAAGTGCGATATTTTTGTTGCTAGGCACGCACAAACTGTCAACAAGTTTCGTTTTCACATAATAAATTTACCATGATTGTTTTCCAAAATTATCACTTCTGAGAATCTCCTCCTTCTTTAGAACTCGGAACTATAGTACTTTCCAAGCATCCATGTTTGGTTTGAGCGGAGGAAATACCTACATTTATTTTTCTTATCTCTTATTGAATAGACTTATCAAAGATTAAGTACAATTTACAATAACATTGTAACTTATTTTCAAAATAGTTTCAAGAACTACCGAATCCAATTATTACACACAGTATCACAAAATATGTATTTTCTAACGATACAAATGAAAGGTCTTTAATGGTCAGTGCAGTACAGCTCTTATATTATTTTTTGTCTCGTTACATATTGGTTACTAAAGGCAACACTGAAAATCATTTGCGAAAGCATTTTAAAACAGGACCGTCATCCACTATAAGATATTGCTAAATTATGTTTCTTACCGTTTTCTTACTATTTTTATTTATAAAAGAGAGGTAAGTATTCTTCTTCATTAAATCAACGCAATAATTTGTACAGTATGTGCGATTTAATACAGCAATGCCCTGTTATTTTAGAAGGCGCTGCCCGATTTAATTTTTTCTTTCTGGAACATAGTACTCGATGAGCTCTATTTGACAACTTTAAAAAAAAATCATTTTCATATTTTCAAGACTAGGTTCCCTCAAAGTCCACTAAATTTGTCGAAACTTCAATATCGACTATTAGACATTTTTTTTATTGGGAAAGTGGATAACGTAGATTCGCATTTATCTCAAAAAGTCTTATGCAACATTTTTGCTCAATACTTATAGGGCGTTTTTTACTCAATCGCTGTATAAATGTCTGTTATAATATAATGAACCAAAAGTTGAAAAATTAATGTTTTTAATAACATGAACTACATTAAATAATACAACAACAGTCAACACTAATTTAAGAACTAATAAATAACATAAACAAACGATTGGAGAATATCGGAATTCGGCCAACAAACGGATGGAATAACATAAAAATCTAACAAAGTATTTCAAAACATAATATTTTTAGTCGCAAACTCCTCTATAAAATTCTTATTTTACTATAAGGAACGTAACCAGACTGTAACCAACAGCTACTCTCCGGGCTATGTGCCCCGCTGAGCGCTGAATTATAAGTTACAAGCCTGGCGCGTTAAGTGTAATAATTGCATATTACCAACAAAATGTTAAAGCTTCGATTGCAACATTTAGTAGGATCAGTCTTTCAACTGGTGTTTGTTGTAACGAACATATTGATTACATCCTATGGCATATTATAAATTGAAAATTGGCAGTCGATCTTAATCGATAAGTTACTTTTTGTCTAGAGGTAAATGAAAATTGTGTGTCTTGTGAGGTTTCTTAAATATATATATTGTTCTATGGGGACCTTCCACTATATATTTTTTAATTAAAATGGTATATGTAAGTTTACTACACATCTCCAGCTATAGGCTTCATATTTGTTGGCTTTACTTGTGCCACTTAAAAAGGTACTATTAAAATTCGAATACTGAACACTAGTAATAACTTCTTAATAGCATAAATTTCATACTGACCCGCAGGAAGAAACGCTGTATCTTTTAAACCCTAGCATCTGGTAATACGGAAATATTCCAAGAACGCGTTACCCTATTATTACCCTTTACTCGAGTCTGAGTATAAAAAAATGTTACAGTCCATAGATTGTGTGTAATGAAAAACAAGTAAAAGGTGTAGTCTATTGTAATTCCCAATCATCTACGGTGCACACGACTATGGCTATAGAGGCCAATTCGGAAGAGCACATGTCGACCGCAGTCAGGACAAACATAGACCTGGTTAGGTCTTGGATTCGGCCTTCTTGCAGCAACATTTCCTTGATAGCTGGCCACAACCCCTCGCCATTCGGTTCTGTCCGCTGCAAGTTGTTCCCATTGCTCGTCTGGAATACCGCAGGATTTTAGATTTTCATGGAGAACGTCTTTGAACCTCTTTCGTTGACCGCCATGCCTTCTTCTACCGCTTAGCAATTCACCATAAAGTGTACATTTAGGAAGGCGGTTATCATGCATACGATGAACGTGACCTGCCCATCTTAGGCGTGCTCTTGAAATAAGCACCTCAATTGGAAGGCTGTTTGCTCTCCTGAGTACTTCCACGTTTGATATGTGATGGAACCAACGGATTTTCATCATACTTCTGAGGTGTCTTTGCTGAAAACGTTCTAATTCTTTCACATGACGACGGTAAGTGACCCAGCTTTCACATCCATATAGCAGTGTTGGAATGACAACTGCTCTGTAGACAGCCATTTTCGTTGACAAAGCAAGGTCGTGGTTGTCAAATACTCTCTCTCTAAGTCCCCAGAGTGCTCTAGATGCAGCGTTAATTCTATTGCGAATCTCGCTGTCCATGTTTGCTTTGTCATTAACAACGTTGCCTAAGTAATTGAACTGATCCACCACTTCAAGAGAATTTCCGTTAAGTGTAATGTCTATTTGGTTCACTTGATGAGGAGTTGACATAATCTTAGTCTTTCCAATGTTGGTTTTAAGTCCAAAGGAATCATAGCTCTGGGCATACACATCTAAAAGTTCTTGAAGCTCTTCCGGCGTAGAGGCTAAAAGTGCACAGTCATCCGCATACTGGAGATCACAAATGAATCGTGTGCGCGTCTTCGTGAAAGCTCTAAAGCGCCCTATGTTAAAGAGATCGCCATCAGAACGGTATCTGAGACCTATTCCTCTGACTGTCAGTTTGTTGTCAACAATAATTGTTAGAGCAGTGGTAAACAAATTAAAAAGTAGGGGTGCCAGGACACATCCCTGCCTAACTCCAGTGAGGGTTTGGAAAGGTTCGGTTGCCTCATTATTATACATAAACTGGGCGTTGTTATTTGTATGTAGACTGCGACATACTTCCACACTATACTTTACCCTATATAATTTCAGATAAATCCCAAATTTTTAAATTTATATTTCGTCCACAAATTTCGATTTTTTCACCTGTGTGCGCTCTTTTCAAATTTTGACTGGTCCTCATTAATTGTTGTGGTGTTATTTCGCTGCACTTTTGTTCAATTATTTCTTTTAATTGGTCAACATTTTGTGGTCTCATGCGGTAAACTTTTTCTTTTAAAATTACCCACAAAAAATCTAAAGGTGTTAGATCTGACGAACGTGGCAGCCAATGAAAAAGAGGGGTATTTCGTCCTATCCATCTGTTTGGAAAATTTTCATTAAACCATTTACGTACTTGTGAATCCTGTCTAGCCCGCCTCAAGCTAGTTGTTGGGTTTTCTTCGAAATATTGTGAAATAACGATTGATGAACCATTTTCATTCTTATCCAGTCGTTACCCGACCGATATTCTCAATAACCATTCCGCGACATACAACAGTCTTCAGGAAAAACGCAATATTCAATGAAACAGGTAAAGTTTCTTTTGCAGAGAAACTTAGGGACAGACAGAGAAATTCTACAATATTTCCTAGAAAATTAAATAATTAGCTTGAGGCAAGCTACACGGGATATACATTTAAGGATATCAAAAATACGCGCATGTTTAAAAAAAATAAAGTACTTCCATTTAAACCAAAAATTATGCACACATTAGAACAAGGTGATGATGAACAGAGAATGGAATTCTGTTTATTCTGCCATGGAGAATATTTAAATAACGAAATTTTTTTAAGAAATATTCTCTTCACAGATAATAAATAATAAATACACCACAGGTAATGACGACCCCCTTTATCCCGGAAGGCTCTAGAAGAGCCTTGTGTGGGAGGGGGCTACACATTTAGAGACAAGGGACACACACCCAATATTCGTGTATAGTGAAAAAATCCCTCTCACAGTATTTTCCACTGCCACGACCGGGGATCGAACCCGGAACTTTTGGGTGAGAGGCAAGTACGCTCACCTCTCGACCATCAGTCATACTGAGATGAGGCTACATTTACTACTAATGGTATAGTTTCTACTCAGAACTTTAGGTACTGTACAACAGAGAACCCACACTGGATGATAAATTCAAAGAGTTAATATTCTCAAAGAGTTAATGTCTGGATTGGGGTCCTCAATAATCGTATAGTGGGTACAGCGTTTTTCCCAGATGCATTAAACAGTGAAAGGTTTCTTAATTTCTTAAACACAGATTTTTGGGATTTTATGGAAATACTAAACGAGGAAGAAAACAGACAAGTTATTTTTCAACAAGATGGTGCTTCCATACATTATTATTCGGTGGTTGTACATAGATGGAAGAATATTTTCCAAGCAGCTAAATAAGACGAAATGGGCCTCTTATTCATTGAGGACCCGTCAAAATTTAAAACGACGTTATGAAAAATGCATAAGATGTGAAAGAGGTTATATTGAGAAGACAAAAATTTGAAATACTTTGTTAGTTTTTGTGTTGTTTCATCGTTTGTTGGTCGAATTATGATTTTCCCAATCATTTGTTTATGTTATTTATTCATTTTCAAACTAGTGTTGGCTGGTGTAGTATTATTTCATGTTGTTCGTGTTATTAAAAACTCTAATTTTTCAACTTTTGTTCATTTGATTATAACAGATTTTTATTAATTGGATGGAATCTGCGGTAGGTTCTTGATGAAACATATTCAATAGAATAATTATAAATATTCAAATGAATAGTTACAATACGCACTTGGTTTATTGTTTCATTAGTTTTGTTCAGATTTCTCTGACATATGTTTCGGAATTGCGACTATTATCAAAGAGTCTTAAAAACTCTTTGATAATGAAGCAATAAACCAAGTGCGTATTGTAACTATTCTTTTGAATATTTATAATTATTCTACAGATTTTTATATAGGTCTGTTCGAAAATTTAAAAATTTTCTAATTTGGCGATTGAGTAACAAATACCCTGTATGAGGCATCGAGCTAAAATTTTGCTTAAAACTATTTTTTGAAATAACTATCCACTTTTCCAATAAAAAAGTGCTTAATAGTGGATCTTGAAATTTCGACCCATTTGGAGGACCTTAGTAGGCCTTGAAAATATGAAAATGAAATTTTTCAAAAAATTGTCAAATAGAGCTCATCGAGTATTCTAAATCTCAAAGAAAAAAAAATTAAATCGGGCAGCGCGTTCCAAATTAACAGGGTGTTGCGGTATTAAATTGCACACATTGTATATTTGTCACGGAGACGGTTAGTGCGTCTAGCCTTCTCTTTGGGCACATCTAGTGAAGGTAGTTCGATCCTCACCTGCTGCGCAATAATTTTCAATTATAAATTATCCCCAAGAGGTGGTTTAAATCCTACTATAAGCTGTAGGGCCCCCTCTTCTTTACTCAAACAAATCTAGATTTTCTAGACTTAAGATCTGGAAAGTGGTTAAAAGAAGCAAAAACATCACGTACTTTATTACGCTGAATTGAAATATTCATATTTCTTTCTTAGAGATAAGAGTTCTCAGAGTTCTGCTGGTCCTGACAAATTATTTGATAAAACCTCCTTTACGTTTTTCACCTGGATTATTTGTGTGCGACCCTGATATTTGTTTCCTATTTTTGTTTATAATTTTTTTTATTTAATAAATGTGTCATAGGATTTAATCGATTTAACAATTTTTAGAATTGATCGATCGTGTAAATATAAAGTGCTTAACCAAGTACTTGACAATATATATAAATATAATAGTTGTAATCTAGGTATCAGTGTCATCCTTGCCTTAGTTCCTGTCGATTGAAAACTTGATCTAATTTTTCATAATGAAGGCAGTTTTGTGTGTTATATTTTTAATATATTTTGTTAACACTAATGTAGACGTAGGTAAGTGTCATAGTTGATAATGAGCAATTTGACAAAAGCAAAAATTCTTGAAATTGTTAATTCATTATCAGAGACTACCTCATTTTTTATGCTTGTCAAATGTGAATGCTAGTCATGTACTTTTGCGTCCTTCCAACTCCAAATTTTAGGCTTTATGTAAGACCCTAAACATATTACAAATACTTATAGAGGTCTGTTACTGTGGTATAGAGTATTTTAAAACATATCTGTGCAAAATTGGATAAAATATACCTACTCGAGATTTGTATGTTACATTGAAACCATACAACTGATTCCTTCTTTCTCATTTAATGAGGCATATATAGGAAATTTAGTCACGAAGTTTTTTACTAAAACAATAAACTTCTGAATAATAAGTACTTGTGCATTTAAATCAACGGCTTTCTCTTAGAAAAATTGTTGTAAGTCAGAAGAAACTTTTCAATTCATACAAGGACTTAATATGGGAGTAGTGCAAAATTATAAAAATAAGCATCAGATACTTGGAAAGGTTATGTCATGGTTGTAATTTGTTTTTTTCTTATTTGACCCCACTGAGGCCACACCAGACCTTATTTATAAGTGACTGTGTAATTTTAGTTTTTATAATGTTTTAGGGTCTGCGCTACGATGTTTCTCTTGTACTGCAACCACTGGAATGAGTAATGCATGCGAAATAGTCGTCAATAATCGCACAGTTGCAACTCAGGTCTGTAGCTCTGGTTACACCACTTGTGTGTCTCTAGAACTGAATGGTAAGTTTTTATATGGATATGTCCACTTTTCACAGCCATAACCCAACATCTCAAATTTTTTCTACACTTTACCGTTAAAGTCTATTTTCTTTAATTCTTTTTAATTGCCTTTGCTAGAATTTAAATAATACACTTTTATAGTACGTTTACATTAACATGCTACAAATTAAAATTTAATATATTTTTTTAATATCATAACCGATAATTGGCTTTCTTTTCCGAATGAAGGTGTTTAATGTTATTTAAATTCAAGATACGCTTATTTTATAAACAGTTTGATGAAAAATACGTTATATATAGGGTGGGGCAATAACTCGGTATCTCAAGTTCTATGATAGCGAGGCCATTTAGTGGGACCAGTTCTTCTAATCCATTGAAATGAGTAAATAGTTTTTTATACATCTTTTTTGCTGTTATCGCAATAAAACCTAGTGTTTGGTATAAATTGTTGTGTACAAAGGAGCATTTATCACACTTATCGGTCATTAAAATAATTTTTTCAAATAGAATACCCTGTATGTTTTTCGACGATGTGATGTAGAAATAAAAAACGATAATTTTTTGTAAGTACTTCCCTATGGCTAATTGCAACCATTTTCGTTTTATAAATAAATAAGTGTCAAATTCAAGAATAAACTTAAAAAGGAGGTTCCCTCAAATAATTCATTAGAAAAGTGTATAATAGGTGTTCGACGTGTTGCCCATTTTGATTGAGACACATCTTTATGCAATTTTGAAATGAGGCCATTTAGTGGGACCAGTTCTTCTAATCCATTGAAATGAGTAAATAGTTTTTTATACATCTTTTTGCTATTATCGCAATAAAACTTATTGTTTGGTATAAATTGTTGTGTACAAAGGAGCATTTATCACACTTATCGGTCATTAAAATTTGTATTGAATTTAAAATATTTGGAATTTTACAATATTAATTTTAATAAAGCGGAACTTGTAGATATGAATTTTATTTTGGGCGAGTCAGACATAAATTGTTTACTTGCCAATAGAATTTATCACCAACGTTATCATAAAAGAAGGATTCCTGATGTTAGCAGCTTCCAAAACCTCCACAATAGATTTCTGGAAACTGGAAATGTCGAATATAAAAAAAGTGAAAAAATAAAACGTGTTGTGAACGAAGAAAATGAGTTTTCTGTGGTGCTGGCAACGGTTGAGAATCCCCATGATAGTCAAAGAGCAGTAAGCTCATTAGTAGGAATAAGTAGACGATCTGTGGGTCGAATCTTAAAAACAAATAACTCGCATGCATACCATATTCAAATGCACCAGGAATTATCTGATGACGATTTTCAAAAGCACCTACAAATTTGTAATTGAGCCAGAGGTGAAATGCAACATGATGTCAACTTCTTCAATACTATTTTATTCATTGATGAGGCAACTTTTCATAAAAATGGATTTGTTAATAGGCACAATTTCCATTATTATGCTTCTGAATATCCTCACTTTTTTATGCAAGTTGATAATCAACACAGATTTTCTATAAACGTTTGGGGAGGAATTATTGGAGAACATGTAATAGGGTCACATTTCTTTGATGGTACATTAACTGGAGCTATTTATTTTCATTTTTTGGAAAACTATCTGCCACAATTATTGGTAAATCTCCCTGAAAGAATTCGAAATAGGATGTGGTTTCAGCAAGATGGTGCTCCACCACATTATTTAAATGCAGTTAGAAACCACTTAAATAGTACCTACCCTAATCAGTTGATTGGAAGAAATGGACCCACTAAATGGCCTGCCAGATCCCCAGATCTTACCAAAATGGATTCCTTTTTATGGAGATACGTGAAGGAACTCATTTATAGAGACACACCAACAACAGTACAAAATATGAAGGAAAGAATAATAACTGCTTTTACATCTATCACACCGGCAGTTTTAGGAACAGTGGGAACCTCATTTGAAAGCGCATGTGCGCAAGTGCGTGTGTCAATCAAAATGGACAATATGTGGAACATTTTTCTACCGAGTTATTTGAAGAAACCTCTTTTTTAAGTAATTATTGCTCAATAAAACGAAACTGGTTGCAACTAGTCCTAGGGAAGTAGTTACAAAAAATTTTCGTTTTTTGTTTCTACATCACATCGTCGAAAAATATACAGGGTGTTCCATTTGAAAAAATTGAGAAAATTCAATTTAAAATGTTCTTAATTGAAAAATAGTTTTTGGCCACCCTGTACATTTTTAGAAAATGAAAAGGTATTCACATAAGTTTTTAAATATCTATCTGCAGATTGCATTATTTCAACAAAAAAATTCATTACATCCAAGTGGTTGGGAGATATTCAATGCTAATATAGGAATGAATAGAACCTAGAAAGAGGCTTCGAAAAATGTACTGATATATATAGCATTTCATTAAAAAAAGGCACTTAGTCCTGTAATTTCGTCTTGGTTCGCCCTGCATGTTCGAAAATAATTTCCAGTTATAGACTTTATTATCTAGTTTACTTGAAATTTTTTTAAAAATTTCTAGCTATCGCAGAACTCGAGATATCGAGGTCCGACGCACTATTACTCCACCCTGTATACATTGTTCATAATGCTCCTTCAGTCGATTTTTTACATTTCGACCAGTTTGGCCAATATGTATACCATCACATTCATTACAATTCAAGTGATTGACATTTGTTTTAGTATTTTTTCCGTTTAATCTTATTATTGACTAGTTAATAAGAATAATTGCAAATAAATTTATTATTAATAAGAGTAAAAAACAAAAACTGTAACACTGGGCTAAATAGAAGAAAGCGATTTGAGAACTACAAAAAGTCTATTATGAATAAGTCACCTAGGTCATAACATTTGTGAAGATAGAACCAATAGACAAACGTTTTTCTTAAGGTACTATAGTGCTTGTAGCAACTAATTTGACAGGCGGGCAAAGACCTAATCGAGAAACTTCATATGTATTTTCATCTATTTTCTTTTTTCAGGTACTATAACCAGGGCCTGTGCAGTTAGTAATGTTTGTTCCATTTATCAAAACACAACCGGATTTAGGAGGTGCTCTGTTTGTCAATATGATTTATGCAATGACAGATAAATTTTGGAACATTTGGAACCAAGCAACTGCTTAGAAACTAAGCTTATTTATCGTACTAGAATGTGTTAATATCAAAATATAGTGATAGAACTGCCAATACCTAGACCTTTAATATATTAAAATGTACTTAATGCTTTTATTAAATATGACCAACCCAGATATTAGCTTTAATTTTTTTAACTGAATAAAGTTTTCTATTAATTGTCTTTGTTACTCTCTTCATTCCATTCTATTCGGCAAGGGGAAAAATCAACTGTCTCTTTCACTGGCTTGTTTGTAGGGCTTTCCCATTTGTTTTATAAATTATTTGTGAACTCAAGCCAACTTTAAAGTAATTTAAATTCTAATAATAATATATTGAAGTAGATAAGCAAAGCCGTTTCTGACGCACTCAGTAGCGGAATACTGGAAGTTCTCAATAGCGTCATGCCTGAATAGTATGTGTCCATCAGGAGTGACCACGTGAGTCGTGGGGGTGGTGAAGTGTATGGTGGTCTGGGGTGTCATGGATGGTTCGTGGGGGTGTTATAGGTAGTTCATAGGAGGTGAATGCCTTTAGAAAAAGCTGTAAACTGTACCCGCAACTAGCCAACAAAACCAATTATGGTCGTATGCACCTAGCAAACCTAACCCATCGTATCGTATTAACAGATTTCAAACAGCTTCGGGTACAGCTTTACAGCTTTTTCTACAGGCGTGCACCCCCACGAACTACCTGTGACACCTCTATGAATCACCCATGACACCCCATGACCGCTATACACATCGTCACCACCGCCTCCACTCTCGTGGTCACTCCTAATGGACACATACTATCCAGTTCATGACGCCATTGAGAACCCCTAGTATTCCTCTACCGAATATGTCAGAAACGGCTTTGTCTATCTACTTATTGCTATTGTCTCTTTGTTCAACCCATCGCAGCGCATAGATGATTACAGAAAAATAACGCTTGGCAGCATACGGTATAAATACCATACAATTTCTGCTCGAATAATTAAAAAAGATATTAAAAGATCGCCAGCTTACTAGAGAGCATTCGTCGAAGGTAGATCAACGGACGACCGTATGTTGTTATAGTACCATCCTTCTATCAGTACAATAAAAAATGAACAAATTTCAAAAATAAATGAAACTTCATGTGTAGCATGTCAAAAGTATAAAAAAAACTAATTATCATATTCAAATTAATAAAAAATTACAGTTTTTCAGACATAATTCTGAAAAAAATTCATGCTCATTCGACAATTCCCAAATAACATACATTCACAGTCAAATTCCACCAAACATTCAAATTCACCATTTCAGGACTCGAACCTGTTCAAAAAATCACCTTAAAAATATCAGCACCGAATAATCTTAAGATATCAAAATTATTTTCCCTACCTCTAGTCACAACATTCTATTTCGTTTCGTTAATTTTCTACAACCCGTTTTCTATTTCAGTTTTCACTATTTATTGATCGCCCGTAATTTAAATTAAAAAATGGTGCCAATCTTCATATCTTGTAGTTTTAAATTAACCGGCTGTTAGAGTAGACGGAGAACTATCATCAACTTTCGACGTTAATCTAGGAGTAAGACAAGGTGACGCACTTTCAAGCATGCTATTCAATTTGGCACTTGAAGCTGTAATGAAAAGCACCAATTACAGGGGTCATATTGGAAACAAATCATCTCAAATATGTGCCTATGCTGACGATGTAGCTATTATCAGCAGAAATAAAACCCAATTAGAGGAAACATTTACTCAAATTGACCGGGAGTCCCAAAAGAGAGGTCTTATAATTAATGAAAATAAAACAAAATACATGGAAGTCAAAAGAACACCAACCAAAAATAACAACAACATCCAAATCGAAAATTATAACCTTGAACGCGTGGAAGCCTTTACATATTTAGGAACGGAAATTAACCAAACCAATTCCATAAGCAGTGAAATCAAAGCACGTATAGTCAGTGGAAATCGATGTTACTACGCCTACAAAAAATTAATGACAAGTAAACTATTAGATAAAAACACCAAGACAAAAATATACAAAACCTTAATTAGACCTGTAGTAACATATGGATGTGAGACCTGGACCATGACAAAAAGAGACGAGGAAATACTTCGAATATTCGAAAGAAAGATCCTGCGAAAGATACATGGGACAGTCCAGGACGCTGATGGAACATGGAGAATCCGCATGAATGCTGAACTGAATCAGATAAATGAAGGGAGTGACATTATTAAATATGTAAAGAGTCAAAGATTAACATGGTTGGGACATGTCAACAGAATGGAAGACTCGAGAACAACTAAAAAAATATATGAGTGGAAACCTGCTGGAAGACGAAGAAGGGGAAGATCTAGGATAAGATGGATAGATGATGTAGAAGATGACCTGATAACTATGAGTATTAGAAACTGGAGAAGAAAAGCTCAAGAGAGAACAGAATGGAAGAAAATAGCCAGACAGGCAAAGACCCACTCTGGGTTATGATGCCAAAAGAAGAAGAAGAAGAATGCGTTGAAAAGAGTTAATGGCCAAGAATAATAAATATTTCGGATCTCTCTCTCTCTCTCTCTCTCTCTCTTAATTAATTACTTAAGGTATACCTGATTAGGTGCTAAATTATTTTTATTTGTGTTTATAACTATTTCTAAATGTGATTAATAATAGGTCTGGTTTTTAGCAGGTTGTTTTTTATCGCATCAGGTTGTCTGACTCTTCTTGACCTTCAATGTTCTTGTATAGTTGAGCAAGATCGTTATATGGATGACCTTGAAACCAGATGAACTTCTATAATAAAATACATGGGATTTTAGTAGTTCTGTCAACTCAGATAGACAAAATTATATTTTTTACTTATTTAGTAAGTTTTTCTGAGGATTATTTCTTTACAAGTAAAACTTGGACAGAAACGAGGGACGGAAATTTAGCATGTTGGGTTTCTTTTCAGAAAATGAAATGGTGTATAAAAAATGTAACTCAATTAACACACAGGTCTCATACCATACATAGTGAGTACGGAGAACCTTATTTCTAACTACCATCCAACAGCTTGTTAGAGCAACCGACTGACACAAGAAAATTCAGTTAAAAATTTAATATTCAGGACTTATATCATTATTAATTTAGGTTCGCCTGTGGCTGGAACTTCAAAGTGCTTGAATCACAGCAATTCACAATAATAATAAACGTCTTTATCGAAATAAATAAATAATATAATGTCTCGTGGGCAAAGCTTAATATAGGCTATTCTGTCACTTGACCCCAAAATGTTCAAGTAAATGATGATTCTCATGTATCTCTATACATGGTATTCTAATGAACCCCGAATTACTAAGTAGCCACATGTGAATCGTTTTACATAAAACATGACAAATCAGCGTCAATATTCACTGTAAATTTGACCTTGCAATTTCTTACATTCTTGACAAACCTCCCCCTAGAGAGTTCTCGAAAACAACAAACCTATCCTCGTAGCGGATACCATGTGTGTGTTGCAGTGCTTATTATAGTATATACTTCGTATCATTAAAAAATTAACTCGAAAACATATCAAAACTTATCGATTAAATTCGTCTTCCAGCTCGACATGTCAAAATATAAAAAAAAGTATCCATATAATTTAAATAATCAAAAAACCGAAATATTTTCTGAAAAAATTCACTACAATCCGCTAATTCCCAAAGATGCCGAAAATAATATCAAAACATTCAATATGCCCATTTTACAGCTTAAACTTGTCAAAATAATAACTTTAAAATTACAGCCCCCGTATAACATCAAACCATTTCTAAGACACTTTGCATACCTCCGGTATAAAAATGTAATTCATTTAAATAAAATTTTTATAAGCCATTGTTCGTTCAATCTAAGTATGTATTCGGTTCTGCGTGTTAAATAATAAATTATCATTTATTTACACACGACATTCTACAGCTCCTCGGTCTACACCTCCTATCTGATTTGAACCTAATTTTACAGGAGACAGTAAAAACTATTTACATATTTACATTTTTTTAACTTTCCATAAAATGTTTATATTCAAATTATTGCACTCCAAGATCTTATCGTTATCGGTATTACTGCTTCACTGACGATATACGTATATGCAGCACAGTTCAAATATGATATCAAAACTTACTTCCGTTCGTTCAGCTCGTAAAAAACGACAAATCTATTTTGTTCTCTGACATCTATAAAGTGAATTTATCAAACTATTAGAATCTGCACCTTCGCCAAAAAAACGTGAATTTTTTCAAATTTCAAAATACGAGTTAATTTTTTAATTTCCTAAGATAAAACTTTCGTTGTTGAAAAGTTAATATTTTAGAATAATAATAATAATATTTATTTAGTCCAAGGCATCATACAAGGAGTACATCTTTGTATAGGACACGTCAATTACATACATTTAGAATAAACAAGAGTTAAAATACATTTCGAATAGACAATAATTAGAATAGTCGATACATTCAGCACTTAAAATTGTTAAAATAATAATAATATAACAATACAATATTGTTACACAAACCTATGATTAAAATAGTCAGAGAGATTATAGAAGTTTTCTTGTTTGAGCAAATTTAAAACTTGTTTCTTAAATAATTTGATATTTTCAGTGTTCTTTATGTAATCAGGTAACTTATTATATATTGTACTGTTTTACTTTTATTGAACTTAATAATTTGCAGTACTAATCAAACTTTAACTTGTTTATTTCCAATAGATAAAAAAAAACTTTAAAACCAAAAGATCAAATTAAAATCTCTTACCTTTTGATCCGAAAGTATGTCAAAATATTTAATGGGCCGGCTAGCTTATCTTTTCCTTCAAGAGCAGGTTCAAATTCAGTTCCTGTTTTAAAATGAAATTTTGTTAAAGTAAAATTTTTAATCTGATATAAGTAATTTATTTTCCTTGATATTTAGATAATTTAGCAGTTTTATAACAGGTTCGAAAGTCTAATAAGTACACTATTTAAATTTTAATATACAACCTTGTCCAAAATTAAACACACAAAACATTCCTTCTTCGTAGCTACACTCTTCTCTTTCCAAATCCAACAATTCTACTTTCATTAATTCTTCACCTTATCTCGTTCTTATCTCCTCTGCGATTCTTATCCACAATAACAATAACACCTCTTCCTTCTTATTTACAGTTTATTTTTACTCTTCTTCGCTGATCTCCACAATTTCTGACTTTTTAATTCAATTTCAAATTATTAATTTTTGTTTATTATTTTTTTTCTTCACTCCCTAATTTTCACTTGTTCTTTTGTTTCTCAAATTTGTTTTTCCAATTTTACAACCTCTCTTGTATCTGTTGTTTGTTGTTCTATATTACTAAATATCAAAGTACTCAAAATAAACAAAACAAAACACCATATGAATTTTGATTAATTTCATTCCAAACATAACCTAACTTAAACCTCCTTGTCTTTTTCCAGGAAAACATTTACCAACTATAAAAAAATTTCCTACTTAAAAGAAATGTCATAATGACTTAAATGTCAGAAATTATTTCAACGACAACTTAATAACTACTAACATAGATGTCAGTATCAAACTTACTGTTGACATCAAATAAAAACTTAAAAACTATTAAAACAACTCTAAACAAGTATTAACATTCTAAAACACATACCTTTCGGATCTTTAGCTAATTTAAATAAATTTTGAAAACCATCTAAAGGAAACACACAAATTCAAACCCTGATTCAGCAAATAACACAAACATGCAATCTTCGTAATCGTCCAATATGCAAATACGTAGCAATATTTTTATTCCCATATAGGCAGGATTACTTTCAGTTAAATATCGGTTGTGCAGTGGTATAGATAGATCATTGTTTCTCCGAGTATTATAGTCACGAAAAAAATTATTTAAATGAAATAAAATGTAGTTATGCTTAACAAATAATAGCGTTTCCAAAATATAAATGTCTGTTATAGTTAATAATCCTAATCGTTTAAATAGTCTTCTGCAAGAAGTCAATCTCAATATTCCCAGTATCGATCGGACTGCCTTTTTTTGTAAGCGAAATACTCTTATTGAATGACATGAATTGCCCCAAAACAAAATTCCATATTTTACTCTACTGTAGAATTGTGCATAATAGTATGACATTAATATCTGGCCGCTGCTGAGTTCCCGTAATCTGTATAGCGCATAACACACCGGTGACAATTTTCGGCAAAGCATATCTACATGTGTTTCCCAGCCCCTAAGTTATTATCGAAATACACTCCCAAAAACCTTGTATTTTTTTTTATTTTTAATAAATAAACACCACAGAAATTAGACAACCCCCAATTCCAGAAGCCAGAGCTTGTGCGGAAGGGGGTTACACATTGCAAAAAAGGCGGACATACAACCATTTCCCCCGACAATGCCAATGCCGGAGCCAGGATTCGAACCCGGTGGTGCGATATCTGTGTGATTAATCGCGATTGCCACCTTGCGCCTTAACCCACTCGGCTATCGACCAGATACTTGTTCAATAGTTTTGTCCTTTATTTTGACTATGTAACTTTCGTTTATTATATTTGATTTTGGGATGAAGTTAATGAAGACTGTTTTGTCTTTATTCAGAACTAGTCTGTTGCCGTTGAACCAATTAATACATTTATCAAGCATCATTTGTACCTGTTTTATAGCCTCAGATCTGATATTATCGAAACATAAGTAACTATTATCACCCGCGAACATGACAAGGTTACTATCTTGATCAATACTGGGGAGATCATTCACAAACAATAGAAATAATAACGGCCCAAGGACAGAACCTTGTGGCACACCGTACTTTATATGTAGTTATTCCGATTTAGTGCCTTCTATTTCCACTATTTGCGTCCTCTTAGTAAGATATGATTCGATCCATTTGTTTATATGACCCCTGAGTCCATACACATTTAATTTGCCAAGAAGTAGCTCATGATCAACTAGATCAAACGCCTTACTTAAATCCATGAATAAACTCACTGATTTTTTGTTTTTATCCAAATTTTTGTATAAAGTATTTATAAAATCGAAAATGGCTGATTGTGTTGATCTAGATTCTCTAAAGCCATGTTGGGCAATATGTAATATATTATATTTTATAAGAAAATTTGTTATTTTATTAAAGATTATTCTTTCCAATATTTTGGAAATTGTGGATAGTAACGAAACTGGTCTATAATTTTCAACACTTGAAGGCTCACCTTTTTTAAATAGTGGTATGACCCTGGCAATCTTTAAAATTTTTGGAAAGACTCCATATTCTATAGAAAGATTTATTAAATAAGTCAGAGGGGTAACTATATAATTTACACAGCTTTTTAAGATATTAGCACTTATGTAATCGATTCCTACAGAACTAGAGCATTTCAAATCATTAATAATATTAATAACAACTTGTTCATACACAGGGTTAACAAACATAGTTGGAAAATCTTTATCAACTTTAAATTCATAATCAGTTTTATCAGAGTCCAACATACCAATTTTTGTCTGAGATAAAGCAATAAAATAGTTATTAAAATAATCAGATTTTTCCTTAGGATCAGTAATTCTTTTGTCGTTCGCTATAATATCTGGTATTCTATTAACATGTTTACTATTTTGGACACTATTATTTATTATTTTCCAAGCCGCTTTGGACTTGTTATCAGCCCTTAAATAAGAATGATCATTAAACTGCTTTTTTGCTGCTTTTATAATCACCCTGTACATACGCTTATATTTTTTATAGTAAGTTATATCATTTGGGTCATTACTGCCTTTAAGTTAATTTTAAGTGTATCTGTTAAGTGTTTAAAAATAAATATTAAAATTTCGTTCTAAAACTAGTGTGTTATTTCAAGTAGTAATATACAGGGTGATTTTTCTAACTTTGAATAAAACCAAGTGCTCCAACTACAGGGTGAAGCCTTTGACCATTGTGCAAAAAATTTAAAATTTTTCATAAATTAAACTGAAACTGCCTAATCAGAAATAAGTGTACGAACACCCTCAAAGAACTCTGCCAAAGCTCTCCGACTCAAACTTTTTTAATTTTCCAAACTTTATTTTGTTCGAAAAGTACGAAATCACTTATTGGGGTAGTTCTTAAAACGGGTAACTAAAACGTGTTTAGTTTTAGCTTATTTCACTGAGGTAATATAGTTATATTTGTAAAAATAATTATAATATTTCGTTCATTATTTCTTTTGGAATAGAGAGAAAACTGTACCAATCATTACTAGTAGTAGTAGAAATCGTATTTTTGGCTTCGATTTATTAAAAGTCATTAGCTCAGCGCCATGTGGAATACTAATCATTACTAAAAAACTGTTTAAATCGAATTTAAAGAAATGCAATCATAGGGTAATATCTATATTCCTTACGTTTAAGTGAGATAATAATTTTAAAAATAAAAAAAATAATAATAAATGTTTTACAGGTCGATGTCAGCTTTATTAGTGTATTTTAATTTGTTTCCTATAAATTATTTCAGTTTGTAAGCAACTATTGTCACAAATTTATACATTAAGTGTTCTGCCGTTGCATGAATCAAATTGACAAACAGAACATTTCCTAAATCCTTCTGTGTTTTGGTAAGTTTCACAAGCAGTGCTTTCTCCACAGCCCCTGGTTATAGTACCTGAAAAAAAGACAAAGATATTTAGCGTGTTTCGTGCCTGTTATTGCTTTGAATTGCCATCAATTACAATGAAATTCAAGTTTAAAGAAGTAAAAATGTCATTAGTATGTATCAAATAATTTATGGAAAATCTTTAAAAAAAAATCGAATTGCTTAAAGAAACTCATATTTTCTAATTTTAAATATATTTCTCAAACGATTCTTTCAAAAATTCGTTCTTTTTCCCACCAGTTTTGAATTAAAATGCTATAGCCAAACTTAGAAAGCACCCTGAATGGCTGGGTATTGGGAACTATAACTGTGAAAGTAACATACATGGATAGAAAAACTTACCGCCCAGTATTAACACCACGCAATTGGTATAACCTACGGGACAAGTGTGAGATCGAACTGTGTTATCGATTTTTTCACATGCGTTATTCGTTCCAGTACTTCCAACACAACCATAACATTGAAGTGCATACCCTGAAATATTATAAATAATTTGAATACGGCTGTTTCAAATAATACCAATATTGGGGATATACAGTTATTTTAGGGGTAGATTAAGTTAGATCGAAACTAATTTTTTCCCCTCGCCGGCCCATCGAAACACCCACAATTTTCTGGTAATATTGCTCAAAAAAAGATCAATGTTAAGTATAAGTGAATTCTCTATTGAAAAGGTTCAGACACATTTTTACGTAGTATTAATATTCTTGGAGTTATAGGCTGGAGAAGTCAAGCACCGTATATCTCTGTATATCGACACATTCGTATACACATCTACGCTTTCTACTTGCTTTACTTTTAATTGTCACTTTTGAAATTTAAGTAAATATATTTATTATCAATTTTGAAATTACAAATGTTTACAACTATCGGTGGTTACTACCACTATGCGGTCGTTTCCACATCACCTTGCGGTAGAGCATCTGGCGCTGTTTTGTGGGGGTGGGGAATGAAAAACTGTATATCGCCGCACTTTTAGAGGAATGACGCCGTTATTTGGAGCGATATCGAGAAAATGTTCAAATAAAAAATGTAGACTATAAAACTCTGATCAAACCATTTCTTGTCTGCGACTAATAATTTTCGAAATACCAAAGTTGGGGGTTGATTTGCAATTTTCATCGCGCGTTAGTACGAAGATAGACTACAATTCACCAATTTTTTTTATGAAAGAGCAATATTTTGTGAGCTTGATGATGCCTGATTGTATACAAGGATAGATATGATTTTTTGAAGCGCGCCGCGATCTACTCAAATATGCGGACTTTTTAATTATCCATATCGAACAACGATATATCTTTATATATTTTTGTATAATCGACAAATATATTATATTTTTGCATACATGATACAAAATATTTTACTTTCAACTCGTTTCCACATCAGTTGATCGGTACGTTTCTTTATGTGGTATCCCCAATGGACCCAATCCACAGTCGAGTCAGCAAAACCGTGCTGATCGAGATGTACCGCATTGTCGTTCTTGTCATTTTTGTCGTCCAAAAGTCAGTCGGGAATATTCTCACACGACGTCCCATTGCAGTGCAAGCACAGTATCGGGCATTTTAATCCTGTTTTGTGGCATCCATAAGCTGTTCCATATCATTTCTGGCATTTGCACTAAATGCTCTTAAGTACGCAGTGAATGTTGTTGGCAAACGTCTGAAGTTGACGGCATTTTTCGAGACAGTCCACACAAAGCAATTATGTTAACTCCCTGCACCATACTGGCTCAACAAAAACAATTCTACAGCAGCAACTACTTCCGCTAAATCTGTATTGGTGTTTTCAAATACCTGCACTGCATCATTTAAGTTATGGTTCTTCGCTAGGGTATTGAGAAACCGGATCTTACCCTGATTAAATGGAGCCGACGCGACGTATATGCGGCTTTGCAGCCTTTTGTACACTTGCACTTTATTTACTTATCTTATCTTCGTTGTATAGACTTCTCGCAAAATGGCCATGACAATATCAAAGAAGCGTAAATTTGTTGGAGACGGTGTTTTTAAAACCGAGTTAAATGAATTTCTAACGCGGGAGTTATCAGAAGATGGGTATCCTGGTGTGGAAGTTCGCGTTACCCCAACACGAACTGAAATTATCATTATGGCCACAAGGACTGGGAGTTTTAGGAGAGAAAAACAGAAGGATCAGGGAGTTGACTTCCGTTGTTCAAAAAGATTTAATTTCCCCGAAAACCGTTGTGTTGTATGGTGAGAAAGAAGCCAACCGAGGATTGTGCGCTATAGCTGAAGCAGAGTCTCGGAGATTTAAATTGATCAGAGGATTGGCTGTTCGTAGAGCATGCTATGATATTTTGAGGTACATTATGGAATGTGGGGCTAAAGATTGCGAAGTAGTAGTTTCTGGAAAACTAAGAGGACAGAGAGCTAAATCCATGAAGTTTGTAGACGGATTGACGATTCATTCTGGAGACCCCTGTAATGACTATGTTGACACTGCAACTCGCCACGTACTCTAGAGACAAGGAGTGTTGGGTATCAAAGTAAAAAAATCCAAATTTAATTTTTTAGTCCCTTTAATAATAGGGTGGGGGTGATAGAAGGAGTAGCTAACGCTAAAAAATTTTTTTTTAGAGGTTTTGTTCTTGTTTTGTCTATTTACCCTTATTTACCCCATTCACCCCCGAACCCTTCAACGGAATTAGATCAAAATATAATCTAGTTCCAGATTTCGTTACAATACATAAGTGTACAAAATTTCAAGTCAATATCATAAACGGTTCCAGAGTAAACGTGCGCACAAAAAAGTTACAGACAGACCGACAGACAGACAGGAAATTTTTTTCGGTCAAATTTAAAATCTCGACGTTTCATGACATTTTAAGCCTATTTCATAAAAAAAAAATTTTTGCGTTACTATACTTCCACTGGACGTGGAAGTAATTATGTTGCCTTGGGATGATCCCACCGGCAAAAACTGGGCCTAAGAAACCACTTCTTGACAACGTCAACGTATTGCTCCAAAATTGGGAGTGTTCCGGAGGGCCGGTGAGAAATTAGTATGTCTAAAAGATGCCTAAAAATAATGAACTGGTTCAACTGTAAAATCTTTTGTCCGATTTAAAACGGTATTAACGCATTCTCAATTCCCTGACGACTGGCCGAATGGGTGTCAAAATAAGAATAAAATGGACAAGAAAGGCCTACGACAAACAAAAATATTGTATTTTTTCTTCGAAAATACATGAAGGATATCTGCCTCAGTAACACGCCTCATCTATACCTAGATATCTTACCCTGCTGGTCATTTGACCTTTTCATTTACTGCTATATACATAACAGAATGTCAAGAAGTGTTTGCATCATTTCCAAAGTTCAACAATATCATGTTATCATTGTATAGATAATACCCACCTTTAGATAATATTTTAATTATGTAACTAAAATTAGAATATTTGATAATGAGTTAATAATTAATTGTTCTCATTTTGTTTATGTCCAATTTCCCATGATAAATTACAGTACTCACTACTCACCTACGTCTACACTGATGTTAACGAAATATATCAAAAATATTATACACAAGACTGCCTTCATTTTAAAAGTTAGATCAAGTGCTCAGTCAGGATTAAAGTAAGTTGAGACTGAATCGTATACTAAAAAGATCATATTTATATATTTTGATAAGTATCTAGGATGGTGAGTACTTGATAATCAGTTCCAAAAATTGTCTGTCGCATTGGTAAAACCCATGAAACGGAAATGAAGGTTATAAACAAAAATAAGGAAGTTATATCAGAGACGGACTGAATCATAGCAGGTTACACAGGGAAAATGGCCTTGGAAAGCAATTTCAAAACTCTATCATCAAAGTTTACATGATGATATTTAAAGAAAATTATTATGAGATTGATGATATTGGGTGAAAAATACCATTCCCTTAATTCAGTTATCAGAGACCAATTTTGATGAAAACTTAGAATTAATTCTTACCTCGCCAATTGTTTCATGAAAGACTAGTTTTTTGCTAGTGACAAGTGACTAAAAAGACTTACGAAAATTTACCCCCACGAACATAATAAAGACAATTTGTACCCATTAAAAACGAAAAATAAATATCATTTTAAAGAGGAAGAATTCAGCTTTCCAATGGTATACTTACTTTTAATTCTTATAATTTTTATTTCTTATAAATTGCTCGTGAGGGTTAAGCTTTATCATTTTTTTCCATTCTATATTCAAACATAATCCTTGTTGATATAGCTTGTCTTCTGAGTATAGTAGTACTCTACTGTTATGGTTCCATTTGAAAAAAATAAGTTTTGGTAAAAAAACTGTTCGGGCCAAATGTAATGGCCCAAAAAAATGCACATTCTCAAATTTTTATGCTCGATTTGATGTTTCTGACATCATACCGGGCCATTACAAGCAATTTTCTTCTGGTCATGGCACTCTAGATGTACCAACAAATTTTGAGTAAATATTTTTTTCATGGAGTCAAAATGTCACTTACGGGGCATAACCCGTCAAGTGGGGAAAAATGACCGTTATGCCACAAAGTGTCTTCTTGGTCGTATAAGACATCTACCAAGTTTCATTCTCATATTCTTAAAAATGTGGAAAAAAAGGGGGTCTACCATGAACCGTTGACAAGCGGTGAAAATTTCATCACACTAATACGAGGTGTTTGGAGATTGAGAGTAGGAGACTGGCGTAAGATTGAATGGGGAGTTGAGAAATTCAACTGGCTGAGAATCTCCTCACTGTCAATCTCATTCGTTATTAGATTGCATAAGAAAACTAGTTGGGCAATAATACGGCGATTTTCAAGAGCGCCGAGTGAGTGCCTAGACAGTAATTCTTTATGCGGAAATCCAATTGATGGATATAAATTATCATCCTTGGAGCTGAGATATTTTAAGAAAAGTCTCTGAACTATTTCTATACTTTGCACATGGCTATTGTAATGAGAACACTATATGATGGGAGCATATTCAACGCGAGGTCTACCAAGAGCGCAGTATAATAACTTGATGCTATTAATATCATTAAATTCGCCTGTATTCTGTATCACAAAATCAAGAAATCTGAAGGAGTTTGTTACTATATCGTTTATACGGCCAGTAAAGGATAGGTTAGAATCATAAATTACGCCAAGGTTACCGATAGTGTTAGGTCTGTGCAGGGAAATTTAATCAATAGAATAGTCATATTTTATGACATTGTGTTTCAGAGAGAAGGACATTATATTATATTTGGAAGGATCTACAGGCAGACTGTTTGATGTACACCAGTTATTAATTTTGTTTAATGCTATTTGTAGCTTGTGACAATCATCAGAGTACTTAAGAGCAGTGTATATTTTCATATCATCCGCGTATATTAAACAATTTGCTTCCACCTAATTTATAATATCATTAATGTATGTATTAAATAATAATGGCCCCAGTATAGATCCTTGAGGCGGCCCAGAGGTGACAGATATCTTAGTAGATTGTTGACCGTAACATTGTACAAACTGTTTTCTATTTTCAAGGTAAAATTTGAAAAAATATAGCAGATTTTTTGTTAAGTAAAATACCACGATTGAGTCTATCGAATGCCTTCGAGAAGTCAGTGTATATGACGTCCACTGAATGACTGGCGTCAAATATATCAGCTATGAATTGCGTTATACAGATTAAGTTCATAGTTGTGGATCCTCCCTTCATGAAACTGTGTTGTTTAGGTGTGATTTTGTTTTTTAAATGAATAAAGAGGAAATCATTGAGAATCAAAGGCATCTGCAATGTTTTTTGGGTCGTTTATCAAACTAACACAGTACACAAAAATCGTGTACGAAAATATACATAATGTAATTAGATAATAATTAATTGTTAGTTGTAAGTAATATTAATAACCCTTAATAAGCAAATGTAATTATATCGTTAAACTTAACTACATATAAACCACTCTCGATATTTTTCATCCTGACTAAAGAATGCCCTTGACAAGTGGCCATAGTGAAGGTCATTCTCCTAGAAGGGATGGTGTAAGGGTTTATACTTAGTTAATTTAGATATTAGAATATTTCTTAATAATTATACATAGTCAAGCACTAGATATTTCGTAATTATAAATAAATGTATAGGTAATCGAATTGTGGACTTTAACAGTACAGGTCAACATACTGCGCAGTCATTAAAATGTTGATGTAGACTAATTTGATACTTCCTAGCAATAATTATAATGTAATGAATTAATATAAATTGGATTGAATATAGAATCATTAAAAAGCCAACAGCGTTTTTATTACAGTTATATATCATATTAGTTGGCATGCCATTATTTTTTTTTATTGTTAAGAAATTGCCACTATGTTTTATACTACTTTCCACATGACTGCAATATTCTTTATAAGAGTTTTCTATATCAGCTTTAATTCTTTGCCTCAAAAATAGAAATTCCTGTAACACGATAGGATTTTTATATCTTTTATAGTCTCTACAGGCTTTATAATTAAGACGAATACATTTTATAATGATAACACTAAACCAAGGTGGGTATATTCATGTATGAGGTTTGCTTTTAGATACGAAGGTATCAAGCAAGTCATACAGTTTTGTATAAAAAGCATCGCAAGAACTGTCAACATCGGTAAACTATTTAAGAAGCTCCTCCAGTCTATATGAGTTAAACTTTCAAACAACCCTATGAAATTAGAACATTTCAATCCGTTCCTGATATTTATTATTTGGTTGGAATTTTTGTTTATATTTTTTCTATCTACATATCGTTGCGATAACGAATATTATAATTATTAGAATTGATTATCTTGTAAATGATAAGTACTTACCTACTTACTTCACAAATATATAAATATGGTTATTTTTTACCTGACGAATCAGTGTCTTTCTTCCTTCAATATCTGCTGATTGAAAATTTGATCTGATAAATTACAAAATGAAAGTGGTTCTGTGTGTTATATTTTTGATATATTTCTTTAACACCAATGTAAATTTAGGTGAGTATTGCATATTTAAATGAAAAACTTGACAAAAACAAAAAATAACGTATTTATTGTTTAACTATAAATTGATGTCTATTAACTGTTAACAGATTTAATTAGTGATGTACAGAGCGATTCAATTAAAACTATCCAGGCCGATTATTGAGAAACTAAAAGCGACATTCAGTTCAAATTTTCAATTATGCTCCGATTCGATAAATACACATATCGTAACGACGTGTAAGTTTCTCATCACAGGCGTGTAATAATGTGTTTCTTGTATAAATTTTATTTCATAAATCAGTCATATCTTCTACTGGCTCCCCTTGAATCTTATTTTTAAGCAACCCTACAAAAACAAAAATAGCCTGGTAGATTCATATCAGGTGATCAAGCTGGCCCGTTTCACTTAGTCATGTTAGTTCTTATGGAAAGAAATCAAAATCTCTTCTGGACCCGGGAGGCGTGGCTTTGCACCGAAAATAAATACGTCCCTTTCGTTATTTCTTATGGAACTATGTCGAAATTTTTTTTAGAACCGCGATGTTTATCCAGGGCCACATCGAAATCCAACGTAACTGTGTTCACGCTGTCTGTAAGACATGTTGGAATAATACTATCAGGAAATAGAAACTGTTACTTTCTTTCCCTTGTTATTTATTTTTGAGAAAGAATAGAGGCAACATATGCGGACGACTAGCTGGCTTAAATCGGAGCAGAGAGCCGTGGGTCCAGAGTATTCGTAAGAGTGGAGAAACTTACCCTTTCTGATATGTACAGCATAAGCGACAGATTTTTGTTTAGTTCGAGAAAGGGTGACAAAGAAAAATTGATGTTAAATTGGGCACCATCTATAGTGAAAATAAGTAGAATTGTCTCTTTTTCTCGAATAACCAGTCTATTATAGATCAGACTGAAACTGTTGGTAAGAGAAATACAAAGATTGTTTAAAATTAATGTTAAAATATATTACATGAATACTAGATAAATCGGTTTATAAAGACAAATTGAAATTTAAACAAAATATATATATATATATATATATATATATATATATATAAAAAATTTATACCAGGATCCTAGATTGACTATTGTGGAGGTGACTGGTTCTGGAACAGCAATCCAGGCCCACAATTGTCTCTTGTTGCGAGAATGGATTCTAAAGTTTCCTTGGCAATTTACGTCTCTTAATGAAATGGAGTGAAAGTCGTAGGAAAATTAACCGACTTATCTATATGAAAGATAAGCTGTGCAAAAGCTATGCAGGAATGTAAAAGCTATGCAGAAACGTATACAGAAATGTATAAGTATATACGCGCATAAACATATAAGTACATATATAGAAATATATAAATATATAAAAGCATATATATAGAATATCTAAGAATTTCAGTATATAAGTATATACAAAAGCTGATTTCTTAGACTATAAATTGCCAAAAAATGAAAAAGAAGGGAAAAAATATTTTCAAACCATGTGGTACATATAGTATTTTAACTACTTATTAAATTAAAAAGAATTGACCTTGAATTTAAATTTATTTTAAAAATAATTGAAATTACATCAAAGACAAAAATTGAAGATTACTTAAAGTTTAAATGAATAATAAATGAAATTTACCTGTATGTTATTTTTAAAGCAGATGTAAAAAATGTAATATCAATTACTGAAGTCCACAGTTAAAATTTATATACGTTCGAATCAGTACAAAGGCTTCAAGCAAATGATTTCCTGGTGAGTTTTGCTGATAAGGTAAACTTTTTTGTCCTACTTACTGCAAAATAATGCTACCGAATAAACTTGAGAAATCTAATTCCCTAATTAAATTGAAAGCTATAAAATATAAAAATAATATAGGTATGGCCATCTGTCAATGGTTGCGTTAAGCGCAACAATTTGCAGGTCGCAAATTCTACAAGTTCCTTTACTCACAACTAAAATAGTGGCGTATGATCGATAAAAGAAATCTATAATAAAAGTTTTTATTACTTCCATACCACAGCTGATTTGCCTTTTCCTCAGTTTGTAATTTCTATTTTGTACATAACCAACAATATGAGCAACTGCAAATAAATAGTGTGACTATGGTGAGAACTCAGTAAATATATTACATCCTATAGGATATACTATAATATGTAGAATGAGGAAAGTTAAGGAAAATAACCATATGCACTGACATAGTAAACAAAGATATAAAAAAATTGAAATATCTGATGTAAATAAATGTTTTGTAGACAATTGTTTATTGTTTCCTGGGATGCTGTACAGAACGGAAATACATAATAATGTAGAAATACATGACTGAGTTCCTAAGATATAAAATATGTAATAAAGCAGTGTGAAATGGTTTAGCAGTTATACAAGTAAAATTCTGTTAGTTGAAAACAGTTTCAATTACAAAAACTGAATCGAAATGATACACAGTTTGTGCCAAATATAACCAAAACACTAGTTTTTATATAAAACTGTTCAATGGACATAGGCCATGTAACAAAACACATTATAAAATAATTAGTTTATTACTTATTAACTATTATACTTATTAAATCCTCCTGTTAACTAATAGAACAGAGCCAATAGGTCCAACAGACGACTCAAATAACGAACAGATTTTTGATCATAAAAATTAAGAAGAGTACCATCCTACCAATAGTCGCACGATAATCTGGAAAGGTTTTTTTTTTTGTTTAACACATTTGATATTTTCTCTCATTCCTCGGCCACTCTTGACCTCACCCAGTCTAACCCGAAAGTGACTGTATGCCTAAAATTGTACTATTTTTGAAAACAGCTGCAATCAAATTACTTGTAATATTTTAGGGTCCGCACTGCAATGTTACGGATGTCAAGCACCTACCGGAATAAACGATCCATGTGAAGTAGCCGTCAGTGGTAGCGCAATTCACACTCGAGAATGTAGCCTTAGCCACCAAGTTTGCATCAGTATAGAGTTAAATGGTAAGTTTGTACTCTGGGTATGTCACATTTCTTTGTTATACTTCAAGAAGTCGACACGTCGGTTTAATTTTTTCCAAGCTTTAGAAACTGTTAGTGTCCATTTTCTTGCTTCAACAATTAAATTAAGTTCAAAATAAATGTCTACTCTGATAGTAAATTCAAATTCTCGAAAAAACCTATACCAGAAATTACAACAGCAAATCGTTAGAAATTTGATTTTTCAAATTAGAATTAGAATTCCTTATAAATGAAGTTTCTTGATACATTTGGATTTTATTTTTACTAGTTTTTTAACGTTTTTAAACTTACTTGGCGAATTCTAAAAATAAGATATCTTTTTGTGTGATGTGTACTGGATAACGCTACATAGATTAATACTGTAGAAAACGTTTCCGACGTTTTTTCTTTTTCATTTTCTAATTTGTCAATCATCCTAAAGAGCGAGGAGTACTATATGTAATTATTTCTTTTTCAGATCAGATAACCAGGGGCTGTGTAAATAAAGGTACTTGCACTTTATACCAAAACACGACCGAATTTGTTAGGTGCACTGTGTGCCAGTATGACTTATGTAATAATGATGTGTAATTTGTGAAGATATTAATAATGTTTCATTTTAAAAATTGTCTTTATTTACTAAAAACGAGAGCACAAAAGCTCTCATATTACTAGAACATAATACTCAAATCACAAACAAAGAAGAAATATAGTCTAGTATATTTTAACTTGGCGTATGTATGTATGAGTTAATATTTCCGTACGATTTCATTTTCTCTTGTACACAAAGATCCAGAAATATTGTCCACGTAGACAATGTTTCTGGACTATTGCTTTAACTTTGTGTACAATATAGGAGAAAATGAAATCGTACGGAAATATTAACTCATACATACACATGCCAAGTTAAAGTATACTAGACTATAGCAACCGTCTTTAACTAATTTGTTATTGAAAGTAGTGAATGAATGTCTAGTAAAATCCCAAAACACACAAACCCTAGTAAAGAACGGTGACACAGACCAAAATCTAAGTTCCATATCCTTGGAGAACATAAATAAAATGGAAATAATAATATATTAAACAAAATGTAACGCCAACGCCAAGTGGATAAATTATTACATAAATAAATATGTAATAAAAACATACACGATAGACCAAAAATTCCACTGTTTCCTGTAAAAGAAACTAAATTTATTGCCACTCATCGAGGTGCGCAATGTGCGTTTCCAAAACGATTGAAAATAATGCCCCAAAACTTGCGACATACTACAACTTCAATCTTATTAGCTCCCATTAGTACGGCATAGGTGAATATACAAGAACCCTACACTGTTCCTCCAGTCTATCAAGTTACAGACGAAAGGCGACCACAACTTGTCAAATCGCTCCATCTGGTGGCGACTTATTGCAACCCGAGTTGGTAACGTACTCGGATTAAGTTACATTTAACACGACGTATCAAGAAACCCGGTCGGGTTTCGCAGCTAATTTTCTCTCTCTCCCATGCGAAAGCGACACAAGATGTTCATATACAGCAAAATATTGCTTTCTGCGCCATCTAGATATTTCTTTTCTTTTATAAAAGAAAGAAAACATAATAATAATAATAATAATTTATTCCTTCTTGACAATACAAAATATTGTATAGGAATAGTCATGATTAGCTTACATTAAACTACAACAAAAAATATTCGGACACTGAATAATAAGATTTGTCTAACAGAAAAAGCTTTAACTTTTTCTTAAATACATATTCTGACTTATTACATTTTATTTCATCCGGTAAATGGTTGAATATTTTAGCTCCCACAAATCATGGAGACTCAGAAGTAACTTTAAGTCTGGCATAAGGCACATGAAACTTATTTTTTTGTCTTGTATTGACGTCACGGTACTCGCTATTTAAAATAAAATTATTTCAATTCCTAGAAACATACATACAAATTTCAAAAATATACAGACAAGGCAAGCTAAAAATTCTAAGTTTTTTAATAATATTTTTACATGAGTGGGCGGTCGGTACGCCAGCAATACATCGGATAATGCGTTTTTGGGCAATAAAAACATTAGATGCTAAAGTGGAATGTCCCCAGAAACAGACTCCATACCATAATTAATTAATTGGTTTTTATTTTAAAACGCTCTAATATTTCGAAATAAATAAGTGATTGATGCAGTTTTAGAAATCAATATCTCACAATGATGCTTCCTGTTCAGGGATTCATCCAAGTACACCCCTAAAAATTTTATATTTTCCTCACTATTGGAGACAGTGGTACCATTCATGTTAATATCTAGTCTGTTACATTTTTTTTGTCTATTATGAAATCTAATCATGTGAGTTTTTCGGCATTGAAGTGTAGAGAATTATGGGAAAACCAATTATTTAATTTAGTTAAAACATTATTGCAATTATTTTCTAAAATATTGTCCGTAGGATTAGAAATAACAACGGAGATGTCGTCTGCATACATTGTGAAATGTACACTTGATGGTAAAGAATCTACATCATTTATATAAATAAGAAATAACACAGGGCCCAATATGGACCCCTGTGGAACACCCATAGTAAGATCTACACACTCTGAATCAACCCTGCGTACGGAGTTTTGTGTTTTATGTAGTAAACTAACATATTGTCTCTGACCTTTCAAGAATGTGGTAACAAAATTTAATGTAGGACCTCTTATTCCATACTCAAATAATTTAGATAAAGTCGAGGCAAGAATTCAAGCGATGCACGTCACGAGTGATCTCATTAAAGAAATTTTAATACTAACATAATTTTTAATCATTAATTACGTTAAAAAGAGTAATTCTTGACACCCAGTAATTAAGCTTTTTTCAGAAATAGGTACAGTTTAATGGGGCTTCATGATTCTTAGTAGTATTGTCATATTTATAGAATAGATCTGTGACGTGCATCGCTTGAATTCTTGCCTCGACTATATAAGTAAATTGTGATTAACACAGTCGAATGCCCTGCTTAAATCACAAAAGATCCCAACAGAACACTCCCCTGCATCAACAAGTTCCAATATTTTATTTAGAAAAGAATGTATAGCAGTACTAGTTGACATACCATTAGAAAAACCATGTTGATTTTTTGTAATTATTTTAAAAGCCTCTAAGAAATTCAATAATCGGTCTAAATAACAGTACTCAATTATTTTCGAGAGACCAAAAGGCACAGTTACAGGCCTATAATTTTCTAAAATTTCTTTGTCTTTTTTCTTAAAAATAGGTACTACTTTCCTAGTTTTCAAACTATTTGGAAATGTTCCTGTTTCAAAAGATAAATTGACAATATAGTTAAGTGGTTGAAGGATGAAACGTATAATTTTGTTTATTAGAAAACTGGGAATGTCATCAGGACCAGATGACTTTTTTGCCTTAAATTTTTTTTGTTAATCATTTAACATGCGAAATGAGTTGTTTATCGTTTCATCTTTCAAATAAATACCTGTCTTTAACTTGTCATCTTATTACGGCATTGCTATGGATATTTAAATTTTGAAGTATGTCATTCCGGTTATAAAAGTGTACTAGACGAAAGGGACGTCGGTCGAAGGATACGGAAGTTAAGTTGCTTAATTAATCCTATGACGGTGACATTTAGAAATAACGTGAATATAGACACAAACAAACTAGGATAAACATAACCAAACATTTTTAAAGGCATAATGAAGTTAGGCGCGAGTGGGTTTTCTAACCTAAAAATTGAACATTTAAGTAGGATTTTTCGCTTGTCTAAAATGTACTAGGCGGAAGTACGCCATCAAAAACGGAAGTATGATGTCGTCGTCCATGGATACCGCTTAATTCGAACAGTGGATAAATTTGTGGGTAAACAAATTTGCACAGGACATTTACGTAAGTGCGTGAGTGTAAAGTTTAGTTCCTTTTACATTCGGATTTCTTTTCCATTGTTAGTATAGATAAGGAATTTATGTGCAGAGAATTAACGAAAACATGTCAAAATTATCAAAGATCAGTGGCTCGAAGATTCTCACTTTTATTGTTTTCGTACATTTTACGTAGAAATGCTCATTACGAAATACAAATTATAATACGATTCAACCTATCCCACCTGGAAAAGACTATATACAACTTTTACATTGTCTAAATCATTAGGCATGCAGTTATTATGATGGTCACGGTGTTTATATTTATAATTTCTTACATAATAAAGCTAATCTCTTAAATCCGGAGCAAAAACTCTTTCTGCAGAAATTATATCCTTGTTTAGAGATTAGTGAAACTACTGTTCGATTTCAACGTGTACAACAGGAGACAAATGGTTCTGATTGTGCAGTGTTTGCAATAGATTTTGCTGTTTCCTAAGCATTTGGTATTCGCCCTGAAAATGTTGTATATGAAATCAAATTTCAGGATTCTTTTACAAAACCTATCTTAATAGCTAATTGCGAAACCATGTATTATTTCATTATGAAAAGGTAAGTCAAGTCATTTCTTCTCCCAACACTGCCAATGTATACAACAAGCTAATTTTATATATGGCTTCCCCGCACCCCCTGACCATCCATAATATTTATATTTTTGACTGTAGACTTCATGATGAGTAACATAACCTTTGCTTGAACCGAACTGGAAGTCAATACAAAAAGCGCTTTACCGTCATCGTAGTCCCCTGCACCTTCTGACCACCTTTGCTTTCTGACATTAAAAATTCATGAAATCGTGTAATGCTCATTTTTAGCCTTATTTATTCTATTTTAATAAACTAAAACTGCTATTGATGTGCATTGATGGTAGAAAATAAAATATAACAAAAATTGCTTAATTGTTACCATACAAAGTATAGATTAGAAATTTGTGAAATCGTATAGAGCTGATTTTTACCCTTACTCATTTTAATAGACTAAGTTTTTTTCTATTTTTCCTATTAATATGCACTGATTGATGGTAGGATATAAAATATTACCGATCAGAAATTTCTAAAATCGTATGGAGCTTTTTTAAACCTGATTTATTGTGAAATACATTTTTTTAATACATAATAGTAGAAATACAAAATATTGCAGATTATAAATTGTTGAAATCATGTACAGTTAATGTATCAACATTGTTTTCATAACAATACAGCCAAAAATCTGAAGCTGTATTATACAGTTGGAATCTAATATGAGTCTTGTTGGAGAAAAACTTCATTTTCCAAACGTAGGTAAATAATTGATTACTTATTTGAATTTCTATTTTGTCGTTACTTTTAGTAGTACTACCGTAGTAGGGGACCTTTTACCTTTTAGGATATACATTGAGTTATGCAAGAAAAGCAGCAGCACAAAACACATTCCATATGTAATAGAAACAACACTCCGTTCTGTGTTATTTGGATAAGCTACAAAAAGGTTCGGGTTCAAAAAATGGCGCTTCAACCTAGATTTGTTTGAGTAAAGGAGACGGTGCCCTACAGTTTATATCTGGATCCGAACCACTTCTTGGAGATAATTTTGTAATTGAAAATTACGTCACAGATTCAGGTTTATAATGTACACATTATTATTATTGTTTCGGTACATGTAAAGTGATATGGGTGACAAACATGAAAGTAATTGCAAAATTCATATTTTTATTTTATTATCACATATTCTGAATGTTAAAACACATTTTAGTTTGAAAAGTTACTTCAGCTATTAAAAAAATTATTGACAAAATTATCCAGTATATGGGTTTGTCATTGCATAAATCAAATTGACAAACAGAACATCTCCTGAATCTTAACGACCCTAGAATGATATCTTTTGATATATTTTATTGTTTTTTACCGTTAAATTTTTGTACTGTACTTTGTTTACTTTTATAATAAATTGTATGTGTTTCTAGTTGTTCTTTTTATTGTTCGCTCTCAGTACAAGGATTCGTAAGATCTGCGATCTCGTTTATCTTTACCTGACTTTAAGTCGTAATAATATTCAAACGGACCCCGAATCACTGAGTGACCACATATGGACCATTTCGGCATAAAACATGATAAATCGGCATAAATTTCGGAAATTTGTACATCCTTGATAGAATTTCACCCCCAGGGACTTCTCGAAAGCACAAATCTATCCTCGTAATGGATACCTTGTGTGTGCTGCAGTGCTACACAACTTTGCAGAGAACATTTATTTTGTACGAAAAGGACGAAATCACGTCTTGGGTAGTTCTTAAAAAGGGTAACTAAAATATGTTTATTTCACTGAGGTAATATGTGGTCCAGTCGTCAGGTACAAAAAAGGGGTTACCTGAACAAAATTGTGAAGTTAATGAAATTTTGGAGTATTTTTTTGGGATGGTTGGGGATGTTAAATCCGAGTTGTCCACCTCTAACTTGAGGGGAGCCGAAAAACATTGCAATTTTTTGACTTTCTTCAGTTTTCCGCTTATAACTCATAAACTATGCGTTTTTCGGGCACCATTACTCTGTACAAGGTTGTATAGCAATAAATTTTCTTCCATATCGCTGGCAAAATGTATTTTTTGGCCCAATAATAACTGAGATTCCATTCAAAGATAGAACAAATTTGTCAAAATGTAAAAAATAGCTGAAAAATTCAGGTTTTTGTCTCACTGCGCCTTTTGCATAAGGTTGTATGGAAGAAATCAAAAGAAGCCACATTTGATTTGATGTTGTATTTCGAAAAGGCTAATGCTGTCAGCAATGCCAAAGGGTCGATATCTTCTCCCGTTATGGTGACACTGACACTATCAAAGTCCCCTGGTTGTGAGATGGCTGTTTCTACTATTAAGACATCGGCATCTTCTGTTACCTGCTTAACCTAAATCCCCTTTGCTTACAGTTCAGCAGTGCAATGAAATTTTTCTTGTTGGTGTCATTAGCAACAAATTTTCCTTGTGAAATTGTACCGCAGGGTGTTGTCTTTGTAAACACAAACTTTGTGGACGAGTGCAGTTCAGCTGCTTTGATGCTCTGGTAGTTGAG
Source organism: Leptura quadrifasciata (assembly GCA_963675555.1). NCBI lineage: Eukaryota > Metazoa > Arthropoda > Insecta > Coleoptera > Cerambycidae > Leptura > Leptura quadrifasciata. Next base: position 2,553,111 of record OY776679.1, read on the forward strand.
ACCAACAGGATACCCATCAAAAACTGCTATGGCATTGCTCCCAAAGTGTCGCTGCGCATAATTTACGTAAGGGATACACACCAAATCAAATGTGGCTTCTTTTGATTTCTTCCATACAACCTTATGCAGCAGATGCAGTGAGGAAAAAACCTGAATTTTTCTGCCATTTTTTACATTTTGACAAATTTGTTCTATCTTTGAACGGCTGTATCTTGCTTATTGTTCGGTCAAAAATACATTTGACTAATGGAATGTGAAGAAAATTTAATGCTCTACAAATTTACACAGAATGATAGAACACGAAAAACATAGTTTACGAAGTTATAAGCGAAAAACTGAAGAAAATCGAAAAATTTCAAGTTGTTTCGGCTCCCCTCAAGTTAGCACAGGGTCCTCGAGGTGGAAAACTCGGATTTAACATCCCCAACCATACCCAAGCAATACCCCTAAATTTTATTATATTCGCAATTTTGTCCAGGTAAAAGTACCTGCCGTGGACTAATGGTTATATTTGTAAAAATTATTACAAAATTTTGATCAATATTTCTTTTGGAATAGAAATAGGTCTGTAGATAGATAGACAGACTTTGTTTGACTACATTCACATTTTTTACAATATTTGTAGCAAGTCAACAGAATACATGGATCTAGTTAGTAACCAGTCGGCAATTAACAGAAACAATCAAATTAAAATAATGTCTTAACATTAAGTATATAAGAATATTTTTATGTATATGACAAATAAACAAATATTGGTAACAAACATACAAGTATTGAATAAAAACAAAACAAATAAGAGAAGATGAAATAAAATAGCAAATATTCTGCAAGTAAATGCATACAACATTCATGCTTATAGGGTCACTGTATGTATGGAGTTCGTAAATATTTATCAACAGAATAAAAACAGTATTTTAGGATGAATTTTTTAATTTTTGACTTAAAACCAACTCGATTTAACTGCTTGATTTGTGTAGGCAAATGGTTGTAAAGGTTTAAATTGAGGGAGTTTTTTTTAGTAACTGCTAAACGGTAACGTGGATTCATAAGAAGGCCTGCAGAACGGGTATTGTGTTGGTGGTAATCAGAGTGGGTAGAGAAATTGTAGACGCTCTCATGAATTTTGATCAAGCTGTAATATATGTGGAGTGAAGGAAGAGGCATAATGCCTTCTTTAATAAATATAGGTTGACAGTGTTCTCTAAAGTTGACATTTACAAGAATTCTTACAATTTTCTTTTGTTGCCGAAAAGCTTTTATTGCATGTGAGGAATTTCCCCACAAGACAACTGCGTAACATAGTTTTGAATGAAAAAGGGAAAAATAAGTATTTTTCAGTACGTTAAAATCAATAAAAGCTTTTAATGTTTTGAAGAGAAAAGTAGTGCTAGCGAGATTCAGATTAAGTTGCTCTATGTGATGTGACCAGTTAAGGTTATCGTCCAGATAAATACCTAGGAGTTTTACATAACCACCCGTAGTTAGATGTCTGTTTGAAGATATGGTGAGCTTTTGCGTTTTCCCATGGTTGAGCGTTAATTTATTTGATGTAAACCAATTTTGAGTTAGTTTTTCGTGTGATGATGAGAGATCTAACAAGTTGTTTATGTTTTTATCAGAACACAGGAGCGTGATATTATCTGCAAACAGAATAGTCTTGGTGGGGTCCATACATTGAGAAAAGTCATTGACATAAAGTATAAACAGTAGGGGCCCCAAGACAGAACCTTGAGGTGACATTTAGAAATTCAGAATTCTTATTGTTTATGGACACACACTGCGATTTGTTAAATATGATTCAAAAAGGGTAAGAGGTAATCCTCTAATACCACATAATCGTAAATTTTCTATTAATATGTCGTGAGAGACACAGTCGAAGGCCTTGGAGAGATCCCACAGTGAGATAACTGTGTGAAGACCTGCCTCAAGGACCTCAACTATATCGCTCACGACCCTAAGAACAGCTTGGGAGGTCGAACGCCCGGAGCGAAAACGAAACTGATCAGGACTGATAAGTGAATGCCTGTCAAGATAGCTGGTCAATCTCTTTCCCAAAAATGGGAAGGACAGATATGGGGCGATAGTTATCAAGGGAGGAGTTATCTCTTTTTTTGTAGACTGGTATGACGCGAGAGCATTTGAGTACCAATCATAACTGAAAACCCATTTAAATCGAATTTAAAAAATGTATTCATAAGGTAACACCTATATTCCTTATATTTAAATGAGACAATTTTTAAAATAAAAAAAATAATGAATGTTTTACAAATCAAGGCAGTTTTATTAAAGTATTTTAACATTTTTGTTTGATAAATTATCTCAATTTGTAAGCAACTATTGTCACAAATTTATCAAGTAAATAATATGTTGTTGCATAAGTCAAATTGACAAACAGAGCATTTCCTAAATCCCATTGTGTCTTGGTAAGTTTCACAAATAGTGCTAACTCCACACCCCCGGGTTATATTATCTGAAAAAAAGGCAAAGATAGACAGATAGATTAAAGAAGTAAAAATGTCATTAATATTTATCAAACAATTATAGAAAATATAAAATAAATGAAATTGAATTGCTTGAAGAAACTTATATTTTCTAATTATAAATACCTTTCGAAAATTCGTTCTTTTTTCGCCAGTTTTGAATTAAAATTTTATTGTCAAACTAAATGACTTAGTATTGGAGAACTATAACTTCGAAAGTAACATAAATGCATAAAAAACTTACTACTTAGTTGTAGCACCACGCAATTGGTATAACCTACACTACAAGTGCGAGAACCAACTGAGCTATCAAATTTTTCACATGCATCATTCGTTCCAATAGTTCCAAGACAAGCGTAGCATTGAAGTCCATACCCTAAAATATTATAAATAATTTGAATAGGGCTATTTCAAATAACAGCACCAATTTTGGAGGCATACAAACAGTTATTTTAGGAGTAGATTAAGTTAGGTCGAGTGTTATGGAGTGATGTCAGATAAAAGAAAATATCAAAGGTGACAGGTGCACGTTACCAGACTTACCGAAGTATGTCTCCCTAATAGTATGATCAAAGACATAAAGTTACAACTAAAATATTTAGAAGAGTCTATTCAAAATGTACAATTATAAATTTATCTCGTACAGTTTATTTTTCAAGATTATTTTCCTGTAACTCTTATTCAAAGGAGTCAATTAACTCCTCTATTATCGCCGCCTCAATGTGCAATTTATACACACCCATCATATTGTACTTGTCTTGTAAATATTTATTACCGAATGCTTAGAATGGATGTCAAAATTAGCATAAAGCGTTTGATTTTTTGAGCAAGAAAGTCTATGGCAAACAAAAACTCAGTTTTTTCTTTCGAAAATACACGAAGAGTATCTGTCTCAGTAACACGCCTCATCTATTATGCATTTAGTCCTAGGGTTGCCAGGAGGAAAATGTGTATCTGTATAACTAGCTTACCCTACTGATCCTATGACCTTCTCTTTTACTGATGTAAACGTATAGACTGTCAAGAAGTGTTTGTATAATTTCCAAAGTTCAACAATATTATGTTATCATCGTATAGATAATACCTATCTTTAGATAATATTTTCATTATATAACTAAAACTAGATTCTTTGATAGTGAGTTAATAATTGTTCTCATTTTGTTTCAGTCAAATTTCCCATGATAAATTCAGTACTCACCTACGTCTACATTGATGTTAACGAAATATATCAAAAATACTATACACAAGACTGCCTTCATTTTAAAAGTTAGATCAAGTTTCCAGTCAGAATTAAAGTAAGTTGAAAGTGAATCGTATACTAAACAGATCATATTTATATATCTTGATAAGTATCTAGGATAGTAAGTACTTGATAATTAGTTCTAAAAACTGTCTGTCGCATTGGTTAAACCCATGAAACGGAAGTAAAGGTTGTACACAAAAATAAGGAAAATATATCAGAGACGGACTGAATCATAGCAGGTTAAATAGGGAAAATTGCCCTGGAAAGCGATTTTAAAGCTCTACAACAAAATTTACAGGATAATATTTAAAGAAAGTTATTAAACTTATTATCGACCGCCGCTACATAATAAAGACACTTTGTACACATTAAAAACGAAAAAAAGGTAGCATTTTAAAGAGGTACGATTAAGCTTTCCAATGACTTTTAATTTTTATAATTTTTATTTCTTATAAATTGCATGTGAAAGTTAAGTTTTATAATTTTTTTCCGCTATACATATATTAAAACATAAATATTAAATAAAATACTATTTAAAAATCCTTGTAGATATAGCTCGTTTATACCTTATATTTCAATCTAAGATTACTTTTTATGCTTTAAAGTATCCAGGGCAAAAAAATTAACTTTTAAATCATTGGTATTTTTTCCATTTTTTTGGGTTAGGAAATTGTCACTTGGAAACTTGTCAAAAACGGTCAAAAAAACTTGTAGATAAAAGAATATATTTATAAAATAGTATTTTATTTAATATTTATGTTCTAATATAGCGTGGAAAAATGATAAAACTTAACTTTCACGTGCAATTTATAAGAAATAAAAATTATAAAAATTAAAATTAAGTATACCATTGAAAACCTGAAAGAGCACTTAATAGCAGTGTATATTTTCATATCATCTGCGTATAATAAACAATTTGCTTCCACCTCATTTATAATATCATTAATGTATGTATTAAATAATAGTGTTCCCAATATTATTATTATTATTATTATTAGCCGTTACTCGAGTCCGAGTATAAAAATGTTACAGTCGATAAATTGTGTACAATAAAAAAACAAGTAAAAGGTGTAGTCTATTGTAATTCCCATTCATCTACGGTGCACACGACTATGGCTATAGAGGCCAATACGGGAGAGCACATGTCGACCGCAGTCAGGACAAACATAGACCTGGTTAGGTCTTGGATTCGGCCTTCTTGCAGCAACATTTCCTTGATAGCTGGCCACAACCCCTCGCCATTCGGTTCTGTCCGCTGCAAGTTGTTCCCATTGCTCGTCTGCAATACCGCAGGATTTTAGATTCTCATGGAAAGCGTCTTTGAATCTCTTTCGTTGACCGCCACGCCTTCTTCTACCGCTTAGCAATTCACCATAAAGTGTACATTTAGGAAGGCGGTTATCATGCATACGATGAACGTGACCTGCCCATCTTAGGCGTGCTCTTGAAATAAGCACCTCAATTGGAAGGCTGTTTGCTCTCGTGAATACTTACACGTTTGATATGTGATGGAACCAACGGATTTTCATCATACTTCTGAGGTGTCTTTGCTGAAAACGTTCTAATTCTTTCACATGACGACGGTAAGTGACCCAGCTTTCACATCCATATAGCAGTGTTCCCAATATAGACCCTTGAGGGAGCCCAGGGGTAACAGATATCTCAGTAGATTGTTGCCCGCAACATTGTACAAACTGTTTTCTGTCTTCAAGGTAAGATTTGAAAAAATATAGCCGATTTTTTGTTAAGTAAAATACCATGATTGAGTCTATCGAATGCCTTCGAGAAGGCAGGGATATGTATAATGTATCAGCCATGAATTGCATTATACAGAATAAGTTCGTAGTTGTGGATCTTTCCTTCATTCAGGAACTATGAAAAAAGGCTGCAAAGGCATCTGTAATCTTTTTTGGGTCGTTTATTATATATCATATTGTTTGGCATGCCATTCTTTTTTTAATGGCTAAGAAATTGCCATAGTTCTTTGGGATTACTTTTTATATTACTTTCGATACGACTACAATATTCTTTATAAGAGTTTTCTACATCAGCTTTAATTCTTTCCTTCAAAAATAGAAATTCCTGTAACGCGATAGGAACTTTATACCTTTTTATAGTCTCTAGAGGCTTTATATTTAAGACGAATACATTTTACAATTATAGTACTAAGCCAAGGTGGGTACATTAATCTATGAGGTTTGGTTTTAGGTACAAAGGTATCTGTAGTCAGTTGACTACAAAATAAATCAACAATGTGGGATAGACAATAAAATTAATTTATTCAAACTATCACAAGTTGAATTTTTGTGTTTGGTAATTGATATTTATATATTAATTATTTTTTTGCTTCCTGACAACCATCTCGAACTCCATTTCTTTAAGATCGCTATGGGACGGTATTAGTGCGTGTTAACTAATACGCTACATATACTCCCCTTCCAAAAAAAAAAATATGAACAACCAATCAATCAATATCAAACCGTACCCATTTAGTTGGCAACCGCGCAGGTCGGTCAATAAATAGGCCGGTTTGACTCTGTCAATACTGACAGTCGTCGCTATTCCCCGCTTATGGATGGTGATGATTTTATCGGAACGTGAAACCACATCATAAGGTCCTTCAAACAAAGGTGAGAAAACAGGTTTAAGACGTGCTTCTCTAAGAAAAACAAAATTACAAGTGTAAACAGGACTTACGAATGATTTTTGAGAGACATGGCGTTTGGGATTTGTAAAATTTAACTTGTCAAACATGTCATGTAATTTATTAATAAAATAAGGAACTCCCGTATCAACATGTGATTCAAGAAAAAATTCGTTTGACCGAACACAAGTTCAGCGGATGAACAATGTAAGTCAGTCTTAGGCATAGCCCTCAAACCCAACAAAATTATAGGGAGTTCTGCGACCCAATTAATCGAATTAGCCCTAGCTAGTAAGATAGTTTTTAACGTCCTATGGAAACGTTCCACTAAGCCGTTACTTTGCGGATGATACGAGGTCGTGCGAAACCGATGGAACCCCAAAAACTTTGAAAATTCCTGAAATGGTTCCGATTCAAATTGCACGCCTTGGTCAGTAGTGACATGTATAGGAACGCCAAAACGACATATGTAATTTTGAAATAGCGTTTTGGCTACTGTCTCAGCAGTGCAATTAAAAATTGGGTAAGCTTCAGGCCAGCGCGTGAAACGCTCAACCATTGTAAGAATGTAAGGATAACCTTCTGAAAAAGGTAATGGTCTTACAAGATCAATGTGGATGTGTTCGAAGCGGACCTTAGGTATATCGAAATTACTTATTGGAGTTTTTGTATGCCGCCTGCTGCCTGTCGCTTTTCTGCTGCCCCCGAATCGGTGACCCCGAAATACCGGTTCCCGGTATCGGAACCAATATGTAGCGTATTAGTTAGCACGCACTAATACCGCCCCATTGCCATCTTAAAGAAATGGAGTTCGAGATGGTTGCCAAATAATCGGACTGGATCGGACTGATCAATTGGTCGAATGAATGAAAAGAGTATGTATATGTAGGTAATAAGATAGACGCACTCACCCACGCAGAAACGTTCCGAAATCGAAGGAGGGTGGCGATTCGGGGGCAGCAGGAAAGCGTCTGGCAGCAGGCAGCAGGAAAACTTCAATAACTTTTGGGGTCACCAATTGTAGTCAGTTGACTACAAAATAAATCAACAATGTAGGATAAACAATAAAATTAATTTATTCAAACTATCACAAGTTGAATTTTTGTGTTTGGTAATTGATATTTATATATTAATTATTTTTTTGCTTCCTGGCAACCATCTCGAACTCCATTTCTTTAAGATGGCTATGGGGCGGTATTAGTGCGTGCTAACTAATACGCTACAGTATCAACCAAGTCATACAGTTTTGTAGAAAAAGCACCGCAAGAATTGTCAACATCGGTATAACTATTTAAGAAGCTCCAGTCTATATGAGTTAAACTTTCACCCATGAAATCTGCCTTACGAAAATTGCAAAATATGTTATCAATTCTTTGTCTATTGTTCTTTTCCTCCCAAGCAAAACTGAAATATACCACGCTCACAGGATGAAGATTAACTTCTGGTAGTAATATATATATATATATATATATATATATATATATATATATATATATATATATATATATATATAATGTATATACGGCACAATATTTATTTGAAATTATATTGTTTATAATGGGAAAAATTGATGAAATTTATGTGTACTAAGACTCTAGCATTAAGTACATTGGTTTCGAGATAATTAGAATATTCAGGAGTATTAAAGTCACCTACGATTAATACATTACTGCCATATAAGTACTCTAGTAAACTGATAACATCAAACAAAGAGTTGAAGAACTCTATATTGGTATTTGGTGGAATATTAAATAGAAATATGTAGAAAAAGTAATAATTTAAAGTTATTTTTGCGCCGAGCATGTTAACAAGTGTTAAGTTGTTGCAAATAATCATAGGTTGTATCCATATATTTCATTTTACCTGGTATCCTTGTCTGTTTTCTCTTTTAGTTTACAAATGACCAAAATTTTTAAAATCTGAAGATATATAATTCTGAATTTTTATGAGATGGCTGTCATATGCTTCGCCAATCTGTTATTTGATTAACGATCGGAGTACCTTGAATTTATTTAAGTGATGCTATTTTTTTTTTGTTTTTTTAAAACTTCTCTGATGTCTATTCTTCCCTTTGATATTGTTGCTAATTTCTTTCGTATACTATTGTGGATAACACCTTTTATAATGTTTGTATTCCGGAACGTATTCGTCTAATATGTTATATAATTTCTCATAGCATTCTATTGTGGTTTTGTCAACATTCTGAAAACTTTGCAAATAATATCAATTCGTATTATCTATAGAGAGCTGAATTTAATTATTATTTTGTATGTATCTTGCATGATATTCCCAGACTTATATAATTCGTTTCCTATTTCATTAGAACATTTCGATCCGTTCCTGTTATTTATTGTATGATTGGAATTTTTGTTTGCATTTTTTCTATCTACATGTCGCAGGGATAACGAATAATATAATTATTAGAAATGATTATCTAGTAAATGATAAGTACTTACCTACCTACTTCACAAAATATATAAATGTGGTATTTTTTACTTGACGAATCAGTGTCATTCTTCCTTCAATATCTGCTGACTGAAAATTTGATCTGATAAATTGCAAAATGAAAGTGGTTCTGTGTGTTATATTTTTAATATATTTCTTTAACACCAATGTAGATTTAGGTGAGTATTACAACTTTAAGAAAGATATTTGACAAAAACAAAAACAAAAAAGACTATAATTATGGTTTAACTACAAATTGGTGACTATTAACTTTCAACAGGCTTAATTAGTGATATACAGGGCGATTTAGCTAACACTATCCAGACCGGTTATTGAGAAATTAAAAGCGACAATTCAAATTTTCAATTCTTCTCTGTTTCGATAAATACACAAATAGTTTCTCATCACAAGCAGGTAATAATGTGTTTCTGGCATCAATTTTTTGTATATCATTCATATCTTCTATTGGTTCCTCCTTAATCTTAGTTTAAGCAACCCTACAAAAAATAGCCTGGTGGATTCATGTCAGGTGATCAAGCTGGTCCGTTTCACTTAAATAGTCATATAAGGCGAGAGTTAACCAGTTTTCCTATGTTAGGCTCTTATGGGAAGAAATCAAAATCTGTTCTGGAATCGGGGACGTGGTTTTGCACCGAATATAAATCCTTTCCTTTCGTTATTTCTAATGGAAGTATGTTGAAATTTATTTTAAAACCGCGTTGTGTATTCGGTGCCATATCGAAATCCATCAACATTTCGGCGTGTTCGAGAAAAATTATAAAATAATTAATTCATTGCTTATTAACTACTATACTTATTAAGCACTTCTGTTAACTAATAGAACAGAGCCAGTAGCTGCAACAGACGACTCAAATACCTCGAATAGAATTTTGATCATAAAAATTAAAAAGAGTATAAGTCGTTTGCAATTTTACTCTGCAGATAAAATAGCCAATAAAAACTTTACAATCTCATTAAAATACCGCTACTCTTTGTACTATATCGCCCGCAAATTGAATCACTTGCCTTCATAGGTTTTTAATGTACGTCGGCTTGTTTGATGACACCATACCTAATGGTTCATCGGCGTTAATAATGAGCTCGTAAAGCTTTTATCTGCACCGTAAATCCACAGGTTACTACACCATCCTACCAATAGTCGAACGAAAGGTTTTTTTTTGTTTGCCATTACCACATTTGATATTTTCTCTCATTCCTCGGCCACACTTGACCTTACCCAGTTTAACCCGAAAGTGACTGTATGCCTAAAATTTTAGTATTTTTGAAAACAGCTGTAATCAAATTATTTGTAATATTTTAGGGTCCGCACTGCAATGTTACGGATGTCAGGCACCTACCGGAATAAACGATCCATGTGAAGCGGACGTCAACGGTGGCGCAATTCACACACGCGAATGTGATACTGGTCGTACCCTTTGCGCCATTCTGGTGCAAACTGGTAAGTTCTTCCTGTGGGTATGTCACATTTCTTTGTTATACCCCAAAAAGTCAACAGGTTGGTGTAATTTTTCCAAGATTTAGAAATTGTTAGTGTCCATTTTCTTATTTTGACAATTAGGCTGGGGCCGTTACGGATTTTTAATGCTGAAAAAAATAAAATTAATAGCAGGCAACGACCGGCTGGAATATATAGTTGAGGTCATAAACAATGAAAAAAAAAACTTTGGAACTTGAGATGAAGGGAAGGACCGCTAGATGGCGCCTGCTGGCTATTTTACATGTCGCTATTGTAAAAATACCGGGATGTAGCCAACAGCTCGAAACTGCAGTCTGCAAGTGGTGTGTGACGACTGGCAAGGGAGCTTCTTTAAGTAGGATCAGTCTTTCGGCTGGTGTTTGTTGCAATCGAAACATTAGCGTTTTGATGGTAATATGCAATTATTACACTTAACGCACCAGATTTGTAACTTTGGTTGCAGTCTGGTTACTTTCCTTATAGTAAAATAAGGATTTATAGAGGAGTTTGCGACTAAAAATATTATGTTTAATATTCCGCCCTCTAAAAAAAATACTGTTACGTATTCAAAAATTTCAAAATTTCAAATTTACAAAATTTGAAATTTCTCAGCATACAGGTATTTGAAATGCGCGCCCAAAACGACTGAAGGTTGGAGGTAGAGAGGGGTAGGACAAAGTGAGCTTGCACAAGAGCAGCAGAGCTCGTTCTGTTGGAAAAACTCCCTCCAACTGAAGAAGCAGCTGCACAACACTCCTACAGAGTCTATTACCAATTATTGCAAACTTGGTTGGGTAATTTTGACAACGATCAGGACAACAAAAAAGCAAAGGACTGGGGCTGGAACGAAAATGTAGGAAGACTCGCTCCGAAATACATCTTTGACAGTTCCGACTTGATTCCCGGAAAGTTGTTAAAAAGCGTTAGCTGTACTTGTGAAAGTGGATGCAATAATCAAAGGTGTGGCTGACGAAAACACGGCTTAGAATGTACCAATCTATGCAATACATGCACTGAGAACTGTTCAAATAGAGACAGAGAAGTATTTGTAGGTTTAAGTGATTCTGAAGATATTGATGAAGAGCCAGCAAAGAATAATGACATCGAAATTGAAGAGCCTGAAAATGCCAATGATTTTGAAGATAATATAGAATTTGAGAGTTTGATCGATGAAAAAAACGAACCACAACAAAAAAGGCCTAAAATTGATTAGATTTTAACAATTATTTTATTGATTTTTCTTTTTATAAGCTATACACAAACAATATTAATAAAGTAAATATTTGTAAATAAAGTAAAGAATTCGTAGCCAATATAAATAAATTGTATGTTGTATTTTATCATATGTATTTAGAATAATTTAATATGCATATAAAGTTTTCGAAACTTAACTGTAGCTTATGAAAATTAATTAATAAGTACTATTGATTTCCATGTAAATGTTAAGTTTCATGAAGTTTTCCCTACCTTTCCATGATGAAATTCATTCAAATTTATTTATATTATACCAAAGTAAGTTTTTTCATTAAAATATTACGAATTATTAACATAAATATGCTAAAAAATTGTAAATAATGAAAAAAATCGACTAATTCGAGATTCGAAAAATTTTTTTTCGGTTTTTCTTGATTTTAAGCTGCTAAATGACAATAAATCACTAACATCGACATACCATACGAAAGTAGACATCTTGGCGAAAAAAATGAGCAATTCATGCTTATTATATGCAAACAATTACGTACTTCCACAAAGTTTCATTTAAATTAAATAATTTTCACGTGAGAAATAAAATAAAAACAGAAAAATCGGTTTTTCGTCATTTTCTCGCAAACTTTGAGGTTATGTCGAAAAATATATACAATAAAATTTTTCGATTTTTTCATTATCTACAACTTTTGTATGAAATATTTTTCTCTAGGAGGTCACGTTTCGCCACAAATAACGAAAAACGGTTTGCATCCCTTAAATAGCACCCGATTTTACTACTTCCCTACATCTCAAGTTCCAAAGTTTTTTTTTTCATTGTTTATGATCTCAACTCTATATTCCAGCCGGCCGTTGCCTGCTATTAATTTTTTCATCTCAAAAAGGTAACGGCCCCAGCCTAAATAAAATTCAGTTCAAAACAAACGTCCACTCTGATAGTAAAAAGCACAAATTCACGAAAAAAATCTATACCAGAAATTACAACAGCAAATCGTTAGAAATTTGATTTTTTAAATTAGAAAATTCCTCATAAATGAAGTTTCTTGACACATTTGGATTTTATTTTTACTAGTTTTTTAACGTTTTTAAAGTTATTTGGCCAATTCTAAAAATAAAATACCTTTTTGTGTGACGTGTACTGGATAACGCTACATAGATTAATACTGTAGAAAACGTTTTCGATGTTTCTTCTTTTTCATTTTCTAATTTGTCAATCATCCTAAAGAGCGAGGAGTACTATATGCAATTATTTCTTTTTCAGATCAGATAACCAGGGGCTGTGGATCTAAAGGTCTTTGTACTTTTTACCAAAACACGACCGATTTGGTTAGGTGCACTGTGTGCCAGTATGACTTTTGTAATAATGATGTGTAATTTTTGAATATATTAATAATGTTTCGTTTTGAAAATTGTCTTTATTTACTAAATACAAGAGCATAAAACCCCTCATATTACTAGAAATAATACTCAAATCACAGACAAAGAAGAAATAACAACTGTCTTCAACTAATTTGTTATTGAAAGCTAAGTTTCATATCCTTGGAGAACACAAGTAAAATGAAGATAATAATATATTAAACAAAATGTAACGACAAGTAGATAAATTATTACATAAATAAATATGTAATAAGAAACATGCTACGATAGACCAAAAATTCCGCTAATTCCTGTAAAAGAAACTAAATTCACTTGCACTCATCGAGGTGCACAATATGAGTTTCCAAAACGATTGAAAATAATTCCCTAAACTTGCGACGTACTACATCTTCAATCTTGTTAGCCCTCATCAGTACGGCATAGGTGAATGCACAAGAATCCTACACGGTTTCACCAGTCTATCAAGTTACAGACGAAAAGCGACCACAACTTATCAAATGGCTCCATCTGGTGGCGACTTATTGCAATCTGAGTTGGTAACGTACTCGGATTAAATTACATTTAACAAGTCGTATCAAGAAACCCGGTCGGGTTTCGCAGCTAATTTTCTCTCTCTCTCCCATGCTAAAGCGACACAAGATGTTCATATACAGCAAGATATTGCTTTCTGCGCCATCTGGATATTTCTTTTCTTTTATAAAAGAAAACAAACATAATCATTTAACATTGGTAATTACATGTGAAATGAGTTGTTTATCGTTTCATCTTTCAAATAAATACCTGTCTTTGACTTGTCATCTTATTACGGCATTGTTATCGATATTTGAATTTTGAGATCTGTCATTTCGGTTATAAAAGTGTACTAGACGGAAGTGGCATCGGTCGAAGGATACGGAAGTTAAGTCGCTTAATTTAATTCTGTGACAGTAACATTTATAAATAACGAGAGATTATCTACGGAGAGTATTGTGATGAAATAGGCCAGGATGTTATCCACGGAAAGTGTTGCGCAAAAACAGGCCGGGATGTTATCGCCCGCATAGGGTGTTGCGCATGCGAAAAGGACGCAAGAAATAAAGTTGCGGGAAAGTTACACGAGCGTGTCGGGGGGGGTTCTTATGCCGTCAAGGCCGCCCCCGGCCAACCAACATACAGAAAGTGAAGCAAACGGAAGTACCGCCAACCTAGACAGGCCTATATTTTTTAGATGAAAACTAAAGAAACGAGCCAACATGACGCAGGAAAGCGCGTCGGATGCCAGTGTTGAGAGCGTAAGCTGGCGCCCGGTCGCTTAGAAAGTAACCAAAAAAATGAAGACCTGCTTAAGGTGAACTTGTCATCTTATTACGGCAATGCTATGGATGTTTGAGGTTTAACATCTGCCATTCCGATAATATTAGCTTGTGAAAAGTGTACTAGATGGAAGTACGCCTTCTAAAACGGAAGTATGGTATCGGCGTAGACGGATACCGCTTAATTCAAACAGTGGGTAAATTTGTGGATAAATAAATTTGCACAGGACATTTTTCTTGAGTCCGTGAGTGTAAAGGTTCAGTTCTTTTTGCATCTGGATTTCTTTTTCATTGTCAATATAGATAAAGAATTTTCTTTTCTTTTTTTGTACATTTTACGTACAAATGCTCATTACGAAATACAAATTATATGATTCAACCTATTCCACCTGGAAAATACCATATACAACATTTGCATCGTCTAAATCATTAGACATGCAGTTATTATGATGATCGCAGTGTTTATATTTATGATTTCTTACATAATAAAGCTAATCTCTTGAAACCGGAGCAAAAAGTCTTTCTGCAGAAATTATATCCTTGTTTAAATTTTAGTGACTACTACTACTATTACTGTTCGATTTCCACTTGTAAAACAGCAGACAAATGGTTCTGATTGTGAAGTATTTGCAATAGATTTTGCTGTTTCCTAAGCATCTGACTATTCCTTTGGCGTAAACGTCACGGGCGCAGAGGCTTTTTTCCAATAATTCTATTATTTTGTAGATTCGGTGATTTATTTTTGAAGAGGACAACAATACATGTGGTAGAAAACCCAACTAATAGGAAAGAATATTCGTAGAATGCTACAAATAACTTTCAGACAAAACTTTATTTTCCAAACATAGGTAAATAATTTATTACTTACGTGAATTTCTATTTTGACGTTACTTCTAGTAGTACTACCGTAGTAAGAGTACCTTTTTTGCAGGCTGGGATACCCATTGAATTATGCAAGAAAAGCGGCAGCACAAAAGACATTCCATATGTAATAGAAAAAATTAGTGCTACCCATTTTTTACACGTACAAACAATTCCATAGAGTTTCTTTTACATACGGGAATAATATAGTGTAATACATGTACAGTCTAGCGGAATCGGAACTGCAGCACTGCTTGTCTTTCACAGTGTTTCAGCTGGAAATGCCAACCGATGAATTTTGAACCTGCTCCGAGTCATCGGCCTGAAATGCGACTTCTTGGGCCCGTGAATCAGATTTCAATGACCCCTTATCAATGCACGTGTTACAAGAAATATAAATACGCATATGACCCATACTCATAAATGTGGACCAATTAAAAGCACATAAATAGAATATATTACAAATAAAAATTATGCTTCAAGACAGTTAATAACTGCAGGGAAAACATGAGTAACGCTAATTTTTTCTGTTACATAATGGAATGTGTTTTGTGCTGCTGCTTTTCTTGCATAATTCAATGGGTATCCCAGCTAGCAAGAAAGGTACCCCTACTACGGTAGTACCACTAGAAGTAACGATAAAATAGGAATTCAAGTAAGTAATGAATTATTTGGCTACGTTTGAAAAATAAAGTTTTTCTTCAACAAGTCCCGTGTTGCAACTGCGGAATCCAGCTTCAGATTTTTGGCTGTATTGTTATGAAAACAATGTTGATACATTAACTGTACATGATTTCAACAATTTATAATCTGCAATATATTGTTTTTCTACCATTATGTATTAAAATAATGTATTTCACAATAAATCAGGTTTACAAAAGCTCCATACGATTTTAGAAATTTCTGATCGATAATATTTTATACTTTACTATCAATCAGTGTATATTAATAGGAAAAATAGAAAAAAAACAGTCTATTAAAATGAGTAAGGGTAAAAATCAGCTCTACACAATTTCATAAATTTCTAATCTGTATTTTGTTATGGTAATAATAAAGCATTTTTGTTAATTGGATGGAATCTGCGGTAGGTTCTTGATGAAACATATTCAATAGAATAATTATAAATATTCAAAAGAATAGTTACAATACGCACTTGGTTTATTGTTTCATAGACCATTCCAGAACACGTGACTTTGACAGATCCACCATTTTGCCTGGGTGGCACACAAAGCGATTATTTTCCGTGTGTTTACATTCGTTTTTGGTGCTGTGTATTGGGTTTATTGTGATTTTTTGCAAATTTTTTCGCCAAGATGTCTCGAAGTGAATATTATGTAACCCTTAGAGGTGACATTAAGTGCAGATATGTTAAAAAAATTGAGATTATTGACAATATTGACCCCTATGTAATTCCTCCTGAAGAGAGCAGGCTTGAAATTTATAATATTACCCTGATGGACTTCGTGAATTATTCAATACTAACTCATAGTTATTATCCTTGTCAACATGTTTAGCCTTATAAAAGCTTGCAAGCCTACAGGCTTTAAGAATCTGGCTCTACTCAAGGAATTTTGGCAAAACAAATCAGCAATGAGATATTTGTTGTCATTGGGAAGGTAAGAAATCAAAGTTAATGCGTAATTTTATATTACAATTAGATTTTATATGTTAATGTATATAATTGTGATGCCACAGAGGTTTTAAACTTGATTAACATTTTTTAAATCTTTGTTCTAGGTTAAACACTCTCAACGAAAGAGGAAAAAGTTACCTCAAGTTAGGATTATTATTTTAAAGGACGCCGGCATTTCCAGTGTTCACTGTACATGTATGGCTGGTTTATCAGAAGTATGCAATCATATAGACATTCTGTACCTGCATGATCGTCCAAATACCATCGAAGACAGTGGTCTAGGACTAGCGTCTACTGAGAAACTTTCCATTCAGCCAGTACCACGGTGTAGTATATTCACACCGTGGCCAGTACCTTCCATGAAAAATGCAGAAATGTTGCTAATATGGAATATGGATTGACCAAAAAACTAGAAACATCCTTCTTTAGATCTTAGGAACATGCTCCTTTTGAAAGATAAAAATGAACTTACGCCTATTTATGTCCGTACCTAATTTATGGTTTTTTTTTTGCTTGACTGAACCTGAACTTGGATATTTTAAGATAAAGTGAATATTAAATAACATTTGTTTTACTGTGGATAAAAAATATATATTCTTTTGATGTGCAATATATTGAAATAAATAGGTATATATAATTAAAATTATTTTTTTATTAATAAACACATACATATTTCTTTATTTATATTATTTAGTATTTGAGAAGGCACATGTTTATTATTGCACTACATACCACGACAATTTTATCCAATGCACTCAATTTCTTCGTTTTGACAACATGTTTATGGGTATTGTTTCATGAAAAATCTTAAATTTTCTTTTGAGTAAATCTATAATTCTTTCTACATGAACATGCAATGTTTCGTGTGTTTTCCAAATCTATAGTATACAACTGAGTTTGGCCTTTTGTAAAGGAGGGTATTTGTAGTTTTAGCCTCTAAAGCAGCTAGTTTTCCTAAAATCACACATACATCATTTGATTCTAACCTTATAAAACCTAGGAGTTTTTGTACAAAAATTAAGTACTTACCAGTTATAAAATGTTTTGAACAAATACGACCGTGTTTTAGGTGGCTTTTACTCAGTGGCCCCCGTCCCAAAACCTTAATCCGAGCATTTCTTCTTTCTATAGACAATGTATTAAGATGATCCCTCTATTGGTTAAAATAGCGTGAAATCGGAAAAACGATGCATTATATCTTTCAGCACGCATTGAACATTTAACAGCGATACAAAAATGTGGCATTTTTTATCGATTAAACCAGGATTAAACAATTTAATAATGAAATACTCGTAATGTTTACATACGCAAATGGCTATGTATGCTACCCAGCAAATATGGCCGAACTGTCAATGACGTCATTCTGGAATGGTCTATTAGTTTTTTCAGATTTCTCTGACAAATAATTCGGCCTTGCGACCATTATCAAAGAGTCTTAAAAACTGACCTGAAGTGGTGGTTCACAGTATATATCTTACAAATCCTCTACCCACCTAGAGGGGGATAATAACTTGATTTGCTATTTCTTAAAATTTAACAATACAGGCCGGAACTACGAACTTAATTTTAATTTTATTACTGTGTCAGGATTGTTCATAAATTCTGTTTGTGTATTTGTAAAGTTTTTATGGTTTCTTAGGGCCTTTTTAATTTCTAAAATTTCAAGCAAGTCTAGGATTTTTCCTTTGTTTGCATTATGCAAAAGTTTAACACTACTACCGTTAAAAACGTGATTTTGCTCAATGCAATGTTCGGCGAAAACAATTGATTTTTTATTATATAAAATAGACTGTGTTCTCTTAACCCCGATTTTTTAATATCTTCTGTCTTTTCTTTATTAATAAACAACAAGCGACCTAAATTATTTCTATTCGTTGATATTGTATTAATACCTAATTTATTTAATCTATTACATACTGAGTTGCTAACCTTATTTACATAATTTATATTATGCCACTTTTTGTTTTCTATATTTGGCACGTTATAAAAATGTTTTTATAATAATTTTCTCTGTTTATTTTTTATTAATTTGCTAGCAAAAAACAATGGCTATAATGAGTCACTTATTGACAAATGAAGTGAACATGTTTTCAAGGTATGGTAGACAATTGATGACCTGAAGTGCTGTAACAGAATTATATAATTTAGTGCAAAAACAGGATCGAGTTGCAAAGACACAAAAATAAATCTATAAGAAAATGTGAAATTTAACAGTAATACCCAGAAAATTCTGTTAGTTTGGAGTAATCTCACTTACAAAAGCTAAATCAAAATAATGCTAAATATAAATAAATATTAGTTATTTTTATAAAATTGTTAATTGGAGACTGGCCATGTAACAGTCCGTTGTGTGTCACTTGGATAAGCTACAAAACGGTTCGGATCCAAAAAATGACGCTTCGGCCTAAATTTGTATGAGTAAAGGAGACGGTGCCCTACAGTTTATAGCGGGATCCGAACCACTTCTAAGGGATAATTTTATAATTGAAAATTACGTCTCAGATTCAGGTTTAAAATATACACTTTGTTATTACTATATTGGTACATGAAAGGTGATCTGAGGTGACAAGCACATGAAAGTAATTGCGAAATTCATATTTTTATTTTATTATCACATACTTTGAATGTTAAAACACATTTTAGTTCAGCTATTAAAGAATTATTGACAAAATTATGCG
Source organism: Leptura quadrifasciata (assembly GCA_963675555.1). Classification (NCBI taxonomy): domain Eukaryota; kingdom Metazoa; phylum Arthropoda; class Insecta; order Coleoptera; family Cerambycidae; genus Leptura; species Leptura quadrifasciata. Next base: position 2,572,447 of record OY776679.1, read on the forward strand.
GGATATGGTCTGTCATTGCATAAATCAAACTGACAAACAGAACATCTCCTGAATCCGGTTGTGTTTTGGTAAATTTCACAAATATCACTAACTCCACAGCCTCTGGTTATTGTATCTGAAAAAAATAGATGACAATATAGTTATGTAGTAAACCTTATTCCTTAGAATTACCAACGATGGAAATGATGGTCAACTTTTTAAAGAAGTTTTTATTTATTTATTTATTATTGCAACAAATTTTACAATAACAAGGCATTACGTCTTAACCTAGTTTACAATCAAAGTGACACCTGAGGAAACCTCATATTGCGTGTCTCATTAGTATTTAACGAAAAATTATAGAACATCTAGAAAAAAGTTGAAATTGAGTTGCTTCAAAACTTCATATAGACAGAGATTTCCTAGTTGAAATGTGCTTTTAGAGGGCGGAATATTAAACATAATATTTTTAGTCGCAAACTCCTCCGAAGATCCGTAATCCGACTGCAACCAACAGCTACTCTCCGGGCTATGTGCCCCGCCAAGCGCTGAGAGTAGCTGTTGGTTGCAGTCTGGTTACGTTCCTTATAGTAAAATAAGGATTTTATAGAGGAGTTTGCGACTAAAAATATTATGTTTAATATTCCGCCCTCTGAAAGCACATTTCAATTATGCTAAGCCCAGTCAGGCTATTTATTTTTCGATTGCAACAGACACTGGACCGCTAGATGGCGCCTGCTGACTATTTTACATGTCGCTATTGTAAAAATAGCGGGATGTACCAAATAGTCAAAGGATCTTCGTGCCGGTCGTCACATGCCTACCTTGCACTGACGAGAGCCAACAGCTCGAAACTGCAGTCTGCAAGTGGTGTGTGACGACTGGCAAGAGGGCTCCTTTAAGTAGGATCAGTCTTTCGGCTGGTGTTTGTTGCAATCAAAGCACTAGCGTTTTGATGGTAATATGCAATTATTACACTTAACGCGCCAGACTTGTAACTTGTAATTCAGCGCTCGGCGGGGCACATAGCCCGGAGAGTAGCTGTTGGTTGCAGTCTGGTTACGTTCCTTATAGTAAAATAAGGATTTTATAGAGGAGTTTGCGACTAATAATATTATGATTAGATATTTCCTAGTTTGAAAAAAATCCCAAGTGATTTGCAGGGTTTTTCAAAAATTCGTACTTTATCCCCACCAGAGTAAATTTGTTTTGTAGTATAATTCCATTGTCCATCTAAGAGAATATACCTGACTGGTTTGATACTGGGTAATTATGACCATGAAAAGTGACATACATGCATAAAAAACTTACCACTCAGTTGTAATACTACGCAATTGGTGTAACCTTCGCTACAAATACGAGATCCAACTGTACCATCGACTATTTCACATGCATTATTAGTTCCCGTAGGTCCAGAACAAGAGTAACATTGAAGTGCATACCCTAAAATATAATATAAATAATTTGAATATTGTTATTCCAAATCATGACATCAATATTAATGACACACAGTTCTTTTTGGGTCAGATTGAGTTAGGTCGAGTGTGACGGAGTGACGTCAGATAATAGAAAAGAAAACAGACTCACGTTACGAGACTTGTCCAGTAGTATGTCTAATATTGTGACCAAAAATATTATTTGATAATGTACAATCGAAATATCGTCATTAGAAATATCACAGAATAGTATATTTCATTAGGAATCTGGAAATAAAGATATTTCTGTGCGCGTGTCACAAATTCTCGTGTGAGGCGAAGTCAAACGCGGGAAATCATGCAAGCACGAAAAAATCTATTTTTGGACGTGTAATGAACGATATCTTTTATTATACTTCTTTGAAAACGATAACATAAAAACAAAATATAACAAAAAAAACACAACGAAAAAAACTTGGAAAATTTTTATTTTCATAAGTTATAGGGATAAAAAAACATTTCACTAGTAGCAAGAATATTGAAAATTAACTAACTAACTATTAATAATAACAACTCCAACTAATAATGTTTTTAGTATGATTTGTTATTATTAATGGTTATGTTTATTGTGCAATTGGTACTATTGCACAGGTTAAGTCTCCCAAATGTTTTGATTTTCTTGAACGAATGATATACTTGTTGTATTTTGCGAGTGAGAAGGGTTAAACAGTTTTCGTGTTACATCAATATTTCTTTGTATGAATTCTTCTATATATCCTTCTACTACGTTGGAAGAACGCCATCCTCCGTGCTTTTTTAGAATGAGTAAAATCACAACGTTTTTCCACCAGCATACTTGCCGAAGAACGCCTTAGTCCATGCCCGGTAGCGTAATTCCAAAACATACTTAAGCACAACACCAGACCCGCCTATCCAAGTGGTCATTGGTTATTTCAAAATATACCTGAGCACGACGGATTTCTGCAAAATGTACTGCATTTCAACACATTTCATAACGCACAACATTATCTGCCAAAATATACGTCAGCACAACGAGAGCTTTCGAAACATACGCGGTGGCAGCACACAACGGTAGCGCTAATACCAACTGAAACCTGACAATCGACATTGACAGCCAATTCGATAATCAGCTTTAAAACTTTAATAAAGGCAAATTAGAATGGAAAATACTTTGTGGGAAGTAAAATGATGACATTGTACCGTTAACATTAGCAAAAGCTTCTTTTTAAATGATTATGAAACAGGTTGTAAAGCCAAATCTTACCAATTTATTGCAACTTTATATTGTTATAAATTTAAAAATTTAAATGCAACTCGGCAAGTTGGAAATGAGGCCATATATTTCGCACAACCGCTTTTGGATACAGTAGAAAATTTCTAGACCCACTCATTAAACTGGCTATTATAACTGTCTTCAGATCCTTGCAGTTTCAACCTCAAGCGTGCTTTATAATCGCTCACCATTAAATTTTAATTTTATGTTGTGCGTTATGAAATGTGTTGAAATGCAGTATATTTTGCAGAAATACGTCGTGAAGTATATTTTGAAATAACCAATGAGCGTTTAGATGGGCGGGTCTGGTGTTGTGCTTAAGTATGTTTTGGAATTACGCTGCCCGGTATATTCTCTGGGATTTTATAGTTTTAGGTATTCTACAAGAATTTTCAGAACACCACTGATGGCATGGCATCCAACATGTTGAGCGTAACATCTGCCGTTTCGATATGCAACAAATAATCCTCTACTATTCATATTTTTATGTCGCAAAGCTGCCTATTTGCGATAAAGTGTGCAGGGTACAAATGTACATCCTTCATTGGTAATGGTGAAACTTCTTGATGTATGAGTTTCCATCTCGTAAAAACGCCACAAGAAAGCGCTCATTATCTACCACATCGTCTAAATTTAAACACACCAAAGATACCAAACACTAAAATTGTTTTGCTAGTAGATATTGTTCATCTAGAGCTTCACATAAAAATTTGATTACATGTTCTGCTGTTAAAACTCTGAACTTTTTCGGTATATATCCTTCAACTTGACGCTTCAAGATAGCAATATTTTTTGGATATTTGTTGATGTCACCAATTTCTTTTATGGTCAAACAACTTTTTAGCATTAAGAATCGACTCCATAACGTGGAAGATTTCATAGACTTTGTTTTTTCGACAAAGTAAACTAAAAGAATGTCGTCCTTACAATTTTGATTTTGTTCACATATCGCCATTCAGTAAAAAGTTGATATTCATGTTCATATCTTGACCTGTATTTTATTGGTAATAAATTCGCGCTCGCTTGTGCCGCTTGCTCTAGGATGTTATCGAGAATTTCGGGATTTTCTTCTGAGTATATTTTATCGGCATATATTTAATTGACAAAAAATAAACAACGCTGAAATTGTAGTGTTTGGTATATATATTGCGTTTCCATGGTTACTCTCAAATTATTTCAAAGGTGATTTGTTTTAAATTAATCTATGTCAGATAATGTTGACAAAACGTCAAAAAATATTATAGAAGAGGATCTCATCCAAATATTCAAACATTTACGAATTAAAACACAAAATAGGTACATGTTAAACATCAGATAGCATATAAACTTTAATAAATTTAGTTTACTTTGCTGTATATTTCTATTTTCAAGCCATATGTTCGGTATTTTTATTTAGTGCACGGAAAAAATCGGATATGGAAAACTTTTTCCATGCGCTGTCTTACATTAGTACTAATACAGATGAATATAAGGTGTTTTCAAAAAAGTATAATAAAAAATATATTACTGTGGAATAATAAATTTATCTCGTATACTCTGCACTCTGCAGACTTTGTGGTATTATGTTTCGATAGTGAAGAATCATTTTCTCAGTTTCATGTCCCAACTGTCTAACTGAAACGGTTCAATGTGGGTGTACGTTGTTCTTGGACATACACGTCTCTAAAACGTTTTTCCTTAACTTCTATTAAGAACTAGTCAATTTACTCGCCTCATTGTGCAAATTTCAGAAGCGTATATAACGCTGTATCTTAAAATCTCAATTTAATGACGTAAATAAATTGTTACATGCCTAATGCATATGCGACCCGTATTACATATTTGTGTTTCGCGGGCCACATATCGCCAAGTCGCGATCTACAGTTATCGCCAAGCCGTGAACCGTGGGTGACAGAGGTTTGGCGCCTCTCCGCTAGGAGCGGTCGCGTGTCTCCCAGCTGGGAAGAACGATGACGTGACTTCTGTCTGGTGTAAAAGTTAGGAAGGTGAGAAGGGTTAGCTTCGTGCACGCTGCCGATGATTCCTAAAAGCTTGTTTATTTGAGCCATCTTAATGGATTTTGGATTACGAGCCACGGTAAAATTCCCTGCGTTTTAAGTTGTTCTTGTTCATCAGAATATTTCGTTGCTACGGAGGGAGTTTAATCCGCATCTGTGTGGGATTTGTGTGCACACGTGAGTAATCTTATTTTCGCCATCTTTTTCGAGTTTACCCAAGAATTTCAAATATTTGTAGGCTGGTTGGCCACTTTCCATCGGGAGTATCTTCGCTGTCAATTGAGCTGCGCAGCATTGTACAAGAATTTTGGTGGATTGTGTCCCTCAATAAGTCAGAGGTTTGTAAATTATTTCTTTTGTGGATTATATTTGTTTTCAATCGCTCTCATTAAGCACGTTTTACGTGCATTTCCGACTTACAAATTAAATGGGTATATCTTAAGGAGGCTATAAACCTACCACCATCTGTCTGTCTGTCCCGAAGTCACCACCGTAGGGCTGCAGTGTCATCACTGGTTGACGTCTGGGTATCGTACCAATATTTTTTGATAAGTGTTATTGTGTCCTCTAACAAGAAACCACCTTCAGTGGTTCTGTATTATAATATTTATTTTCTTTTAACTTGCGTTGTAAATATTTGAACAAGATTTTATTCACTTCTATTAACACCACCAATAAATTATAATACTTACAATATAATGCTTTACTTAATTCCAATTGAAGGTTATTGGATTTAATAAGTACTTCACCTTTTGTAAACATGACCTCAGTTCATGGTATGGATTCACTTTTACAAGAGGATGCACATCATCTATGATTACTAGGGGTATGTCTTATTTCGAATGATATAACTCTTCCTAATAATGAAATTAATGAAAACCAACCCTATAACTTTAGAGAATGTGATTGTCGTGGTTTATACACTATACATTGTATTTCAAACTGCGAACTGGAATCCTTTCTTTCAAATGAATTATGTAAACGCAGCTTCCAATTCTATAACCAATTTGATGAATATGTTCCTCAACGAAGAGCGACTCCGAAGCGTGAATATCCTGTATAGTGTACTGGACAAATTATACAAATAATCAAACAAAAAGCGTGCTTTTCGACCTGGGATTGCCAAGGAGAACAGTGTAGACAACTATCTTGCACTACTGATCACTTGATGCCTCCCTTTACTCCTGTGAACTTATAAAATGTCGAAATGCGTTTGTCCTAATTCAACAATTCCAATATATCGTATTGTCATCATATAATCACTAGATAACATTTTGATTATCACTCAAACTAGATTCTCTGATAGTAAATTAATCAACTATAGCCGATTTTGTTTATTACAAATTTCTTACGATAAATTACAATACTCACCAACGTCTACATTGCTGATAACGAAGTGTATCAAAAATACAATATTCAAGACTGCCTTCATTTTAAAAATTAGATATATTTTTAGCCAACAGGAACTAACGCAAGAATGACACTGAATGGAGGAGTTAAAATATTATGTTTTTATATCCTGTCAGGTACTTGGGTAGGTACTTAATTTTTCCACGATAATCAATTCTAAGAAGTAATAAGTTGGTACCAGACATGCTCTAAGGAAAAATAATTGTAAACAAAAATTAGAAATGAATTTCAGAGACGGACTGAAATGCTGCAGATGAAACATGAAAAGGAGTTTATATTAAGACTAAGAACTTCATGTAAAATATATCAGGAAAGTTTATAGATTTCTTTGTTGTTGGAAAGAATCTAATGCATTGCGAAGTCAGCATCCGGCCATCTGAAATGATTTTTCAATTTAGAACTTTTTGAATTGAATTTTCGCTATTTTTTCAGACAGAGCGCCCTGTATATTTTTCGACCATGTGATGTAGGAATGAAAGACCGTTTGAAAATTTAATTCAGAAACGCATAGAGATGTGTGTTAATCAAACTGGGCAACATGTGGAGCACTTATTATAACTTTTATGTTCAATTATTTGAGAAAAACCTGTAGTTTTTAAAGTTTATTCTTGCATTTTGTACTTATTGTATATAGGTTGTGTTGACGGTCTAGTTGGAGTAAGATTTAACTGATTAGGAAGCCATTAAAAAAAACTTGCTGACATATTTAACTGTAAAGATGCAGTACAACAACGTGTTTCATAATAATTCAATGTCGCGACCTGGCCGAGGTGAACATCAACATATGGCAAACAATCGAATTATTGGTGTCCTCCACAACATACCATGGCCCCCATCCAAGATTTTGGAGGCCCTACACAGTACAAAAAGAAACAACAAAATGATATCCAATTAACAATGCCAGTTTGGCAAGATGCAGATCTAAAACACCAGCCGAAAGACTGATCCTACTTAAAGGAGTTCTCGTGCCAGTCGTCCCATACCACTTGCAGACTGCAGTTTCGAGCTGTTGGCTCTCGTCAGTGCAAGGTAGGCATGTGACGAACGACACGAGATCCCTTGACTATTTAGTACATCTCGGTATCTTTACGATAGGGCCCACTTGAAAAATTTGCTTTCCTCCTTAAATTACTGAACTTGGTTACCATTCAATTTCTCTCGCAAGTGATACAGGAAATAGGCAAATTTTCTACAGATATTGGGATTTTAACGAAACAACCCTAAACAAAAACCCTAAAATAATTTTTTTTAAAAGTCAGAGGGGGGTCTCAAATGGCATACCTGTTTACTTTACCTCTAAAATAAGAGGGTTTTATATCCAAACAAACGAAGGTAGTTAGATCATCTAACCCAAAATGATGGTGAGGAGATAAATCCCGAAACAGACAATTTCCAAATCATATCTTCTCCAATCTAGAGAAATCGACAAACCAATGGGAAATTATTAATATTTAGGTTCATATATTATATCCCTGCAGGGATGTTTATAATAAAAAACTTTATATGAACCAACAATGCCAGTCACCATGCCACATAAAAAGTTATCTCCTCAAGAAAAGTAAATTCCTTGACTACGCTACAATATTGCCTGTCTTTAATGACATCTGTAACCAAGCATTCACAGATGATAATTTTAAGTTGCTCATTTTATCGCCTCTTAATAATCAATATGCAAATTATATTCTTGATTACTTTAGAACGTTACATCTGATGCATATTTCAGTAACGAAAAACGCTTCGTGATATTATACATTTTTATAATAAGCACTTCCACGTCTTTCTATTATATATTTTTGGCGTGTTTCTGCTTTTTTTTTTCAAACACCAATATATCCAAATTTATTTAGGATGGATAGTTTTTATTTAAATGTTGGCCCTCACGTAAGACTTAAAATCAACTGTAAACTAAGTAGTTCAACTCATGATTGAACTGAGAAGCGCACTTTCAGAATTGTAACTGTTGTCTTAATATAAACTGCTTTTCTGTTTGATTTGGAGCACTTCAGTCCATCTCTGATATTAATTCCGTATTTTTATTTACTATTTTTTTCCGTTTAATGACTATGTCATAGGGTTAACCAATTTTATAATTTTTAGAATGGATTATACCGTAAACAGAAAGCACTTAACTAAGTACTCCACAAAATATATAAATGTAATATTTTTATTTCAAGATTCAGTATCATTTTTTCCTTAGTCTCTGTCGATTGGAAATTTTATGCAATTTTTAAAATGAAGACAGTTTTCAGTGTTATATTTTTTATATTTTTTGTTTACAGTGTAGGCGTAGGTGAGTGTTGTAATTTATATTGTGGAATTTAACCAAAACTAAAACGTCGATAATTGTTAAACTCGCTTATTAGAGATTATATTTTAATATAAAATTTTAAAAAACACAGGTAAACTACATCAGCGTGATGTTTTTGAATCATTTTTACGCACTCTTGCTCCACCCTATATAATATCTAACGTGGTCTGTCAACTTTGGAATTTTCTGTTATCCACCGTATTCAACTGAAACAGTTTCAACCTCACCCAATCCAATCTGAAAGTGTCTATTAATTTTGGTACAGTATTCAATTCTTTTGTAATATTTCAGGATCTGCACTAAATTGTTATACTTGTTATTCATCTACTGGAATGAATAGTACGTGTTCAGCTACTACCTGTACAGTTGGTTACACCATTTGCGTCGCCCTGCAACTGGATGGTAAGTTTTTTCTGCCTGTATGTCATCGTCTATTCCAATTTTCAAAGCATCGCGCATCGATCTAGAGCCTTCAGAAATCGTGATTTTTTAAGTTTGCCAATAGAATTCTATTATAAAACAAATGACTGCTGTGATGAAAATAGAGACGAATTTTCTATAAAACTAGTAAGAGCCAAAAACTAGATCTGGCGCAACAATTTTCTAGAAAATTCAGCGTTTTTATAGTTTCTTTAAACAATTTTGTTTTCTAAATATTTTTTTATATTGTATTACTCCCATTTCTTTTCTGTCCTCCTAAATAGTCAGAATTACTGTATGGATTTTTATCTGTTATTTTTTTCAGATGGTATATACAGGGGCTGCGCAGTTAGTGACATTTGCTCTGTTTACCAAAATGCATCTAGTCTAGTTAGATGCACTGTGTGTCAGTTCGATGAATGCAATGACGTATATTAATACATTTGTGAATAATTATATGTCAATAATTGTCTAGAAACTAAGCTATAAATGTAAAATGTATGTTAATGTTAAAATTTAGTAATAGAATTGTCCTTATATAAATCTGTAAAACCGTGATCGTGTTCTGATTTTAAAAAAGGAAACGAGACATTAGTCAATGGAACTGTAAGTTTTGACCTCAATAAAGAATTTTTAAATTTAGTGCTAGTGTTTTCATTTTATTCGAGGTAAAGGTATGCAGAAAGAAAACAACTGATTTTGTATCTGTAGATCCCACTGGCCATTTTATAGAATATTATAGAATTTTATAGGATATAGAATATGGTCGAGAAGTGAGCGCACTTGTGTCTCACCCAAAAGTTCCGGTTTCGATCCCCGGACGTGGCAGTGGAAAATACTCTGATCTCTAAATGTGTAGCCCACTCCCACACAAGGCTCTTCTAGAGCCTTCTGGTATAAAGGGGGTCGTCATTACCTGTGGTGGCAGTGTATTTATTTATTGATAACAAAAAATGTTTATAGTTTTCAAGTGTCTCCCAATTATTTTTCTAGGTTATCTCAGATTAGCTTACAATACAAATAAAAACATAAATATTTAAAATTTAATAAGTTATTTAATTATAGTTTTAAGAGCCATAAGAAAATTAAATAATATGCGTTATAATTTAATTTCGTTAAAAAAATATTCATTTCTTTACAAAAAAAAAAAATCACATCTAAAATTTCAATAATAATTACCATACTATTCGAGTTATTTATTGTCGGATATTTACACAACTTGGTGGTCGTGTAATAATGATGCTAACTATGCATTATGACACATTTTGTCTTTAAAGAAAATATCAAATAACTAAACTTTTATTTTTCTAAAGTCCTTGAAAATTGAACAACACATAAAATTATTATTTAAACGAAAATATAATTTTTAAAAGTAAATATTAAATATACTCTTTCTCCATTAGTCCTCCATCCATTCTGATACATTTTTCAGTTCTCTTCTTACTATTTTTAACAATTTTTCTTAATTCTTCAACTGTTCCTTCATTACACGATTCTCTAATTCTGTCACATAGTACCGCTCTATTTCGTGGCCTATTTTTATAGACTTTATTTTTTATGGTACCCCAAAAATAAAAATCCATAGGGGTGAAGTCTGGTGATCTAGGTGGACACGCAATTAAAGGGCTATTTCTTCCAATTCAACGCATAGGAAAGTTGTTATTAAACTAATTTAGATAATAATAATAATAATAATATTTATTGATTTCAGAAAATAGTACAATAGTACATAAGTATAAGAAATTTCGTCTAAAATAGAATAAATATAAATATAGAAACGAATTAAATATTAAAAATAATACAAGTCAATATTACTTAACAGAAAAAACAAAATACAAAATAAAATATAAATATTGAAGTGAAATTCTACACATTATAAATAAAAAATACAATTTAACACTTCGACATAAATTCTTGAATGGTGTAGCAGTTTATTTGTAACAGAAAAGACTTTACCACATTTTTAAATTTTCTAATGGTTGGGAGACACTTTCTGTTCTCGGGCAATATATTATATAACTTACAACCATTAAAGAAAAGACTTTTTTGATACAAAGTCGTATCGTGTTTTGGTGGCAAGAAATTATCTTTTTTTAGTGAAATAGTCATGTGACGCCCTGGTGTTAAAAAATTTGAGTTTGTTTTTATAAACAAAACAAGTTATTTCATAAATGTATACCGAGGTCAAGGTGAGAACTTTTAGGGATTGAAAGGCTTCTATGCATGTTTCATTATAATTTAATTTAGCCATTATACTTATAGCTCTTTTTTGCAGAATAAAAACACTATGTACTTCAGTTGCCAAACCCCAGTGAACTATAGCATATTTCATAGTAGAGTGGAAAGAGGCAAAATATAGCTGTCTTAATATGGATAAGTTGCAGTGCTTAGATGCAACCGCAAGGGCAAAGCAAATTTTTGATAATTTTGTACAAACATCTTGTACATGACAAGACCATTTTAGATTACAGTCTATCCTTAGGCCTAACAGTTTCGAATTACTGGAATAAGTAAGGTTCATCGTGTTATCTAACATTAAAGAGTTATTAGGTTTAATGTTAGATCGAGTGGTTTTAAATACAATACATGTTGTCTTTTCATTATTCATACATAACTTATTTTTTTGGACCCACAAAGCTATTTTTTTGTATATTAATGCGGCACAGTTTTCCGCATCCGTTAAGTTATTAGCTGTTATTAAGATATTAGTATCATCAGCATATGCAACTGTCAAGCATAATGGATGTTCAAGATAGTTTAGCATATCGTTAATATATACGTTGAATAATATCGGTCCTAAAATGGATCCTTGAGGAACTCCACAGCTGACAAAAGACAAGCTAGATACCACATTCTTGATTTTAACTTGTTGGGAACCATTGTTTAAATATGATTGGAACCAATCAAGAGCGATACCCCTAACACCATATTTTTCTAATTTGGTTAATAATATGGAGTGGTCAACACAGTCGAATGCTTTAGTGAAGTCAACAAAAAGTCCCAGTGCAACCTGAGATTGATCGAGTGCACTTACGATACCATCAACAAACTCACTGAGAGCACACTTTCTGTATCGTAAAGCCATGCTGGCTATTAGATATCATCTTATTGGCTGAAAGAAAGGGTATTAATTGCATGTTCACTGAAGACTCAAAAATTTTTGATAAACTAGGCGAAAGACTAATTCCTCTATAATTAATAACTGAATGAGGATCACCTTTTTTGTAAGTGGTATAACATTGGAAACTTTCAATCTTTCAGGATATGTACCCTGTTCTACAGAGAGATTAATTGTATGCGTTAGTGGAGTGATTATATACACACCAATCTGTTTCAGTAATGAATTTGATATTTCATCAGTTCTAGAAGACTTTGAGTTTTTAATTTATGGATTAATTCTAAAATATCTTCCTTAGTAAGAGGTCTCAAGAATAAAGTATTTTTGTTGAATAACGCTTTAAAACTTGATTCAATAAATTGATAATCAGTAGCCGTAGGCAAATTAGCGATGACATCTTATGAAAAATTTATTAAATGTTTCAGCACACTCATCGGGGGTTAAAATTTTGCAATTATCTTCTAGGTAAATGCACGAGTGACTATTTGATCTACCTAATGTGTTTTTTATGATATTCCACATGGCTTTTGATTTATTTTTAGCATCAATTACTAACTGATAATGTTTTGCTATATGCATGAACGATAAAATTTTACAGTACTGATTATTTGCAATTTTAAATTGTTCTTTAAATTGAGGATATTGTCTACTTAAATCTGCTAAGAGGGAAACGTGTTTTTTCAAGACTGTTTATATAAGTTTTATTCGAGGTTTTAACATTATTTTTTGTTTTGGTGATTGGGAAACATATCTCGAAATAGTATAGAACAGTATCCATAAAAATATTGAAGGCTTCATTGCAATTTTGCAAGTTCAGTACTTCATGCCAGCTAGTACTATTTAAAAATCTACAAAAATTTGAAACATTACTATCACTAAAAAAGCGTCCACAGTGAACTTCAACGTCTGCTGCTTTGTTAACTGGTATTTTAATACACTGGGCAAAGTGATCTGATAAATTACTTTTCATTATTTTACATTCGCAAATAACTCATTATTATTTACAAAAAAGTTGTCAATGCATTTGCCAGATATAGAAATTACTCGAGTAGAGGTTTTGTTGTACGGCTAAAGGTAAATTTTGAGCGGCATCTCGAAATTCATGTGTTAAAAAATTTAGGAATCTCACACAAGACATTTACTTTTTCGGAGTACTGCCATTTACAATTCATAACCCAGTGTAGGTTTACCGTTGACCAATACCTTGAGTTTTGCGATGAGACCAAACCATTTGCTGTAAAAGTAGCCTCATCACTGAAAATTATTTTTTTCAAAAATTTGTGCCATTTAAAAACAAATCCTGTGCCCAGAAGCAATATTCCAATCTCCTCTCTGCGTCTCCTTATTCCATAGTATGTAAAAGCTTGGGCTTGTATGGGTTTAAATTATGACGTTTAAGGCACCTCCTTCTACATTTAGAGATAAATCTCTGACACTAACACGTGGTTTAGCATTAACAGCATCTAATATTACTTAATCCAATAGACGATCGGCAACATTGTATTTTTTAGCTCTAAGTTTGGGAACATCTCCAGTTCTATTAAATATTTTGTTGATTGAACCAACCGTGGTGTAGTGAATCTGTTGGCGTTCTGGATGTCTCAAATTGAAGATAATGGCTGCATCTCCATAAGAATGCACACTGTCACCAACAATTCTTATTATTTCAATTTTATCAGCAAACGCAAGTTTAATTTGACATTCGATACAATTGCCAAATCCACTCCAAAGCGCTCTATATTAATAAAGATATTGGTATGTCGAGTTCTAAGTATTTTAAAAATTAGCTACCAATTTTCAATATTCATTTTGGATAAAAAATGTGTCCTAAAGCTTAATTAGCGCCATTATTACACGACTACGAATACTAGGGTGACTATTATTGAAATCTTAGCTACGTTTGTGTAAAGGAATGAAGATTATTTAACAAAATTTGGTATACAGGGGGTTTAGGTAATTCCAAATGAGATTCTGTAAAAACAAAAACCCTATCTCAATCGCTAACATAAATTCCTAATTTTTGCCCATTTCTTTTGATCATAGTGGGCGTGTTTATTTTCGAAATTTTATATATCTTTCTTATCATAATCTGAACCACAAGAAGTATACCTTTGATGTAAATCTATCAACAAATGGGTGAGATATTGGGGTGTAGTATTGAAAAGAGGTACACTGTATATGGAATCAAATATGTAAATATACAAATCTGTATCTGAATAAATTACTTATTTACACTACAGTAAATTGTCCACGTATAAATAAAACAAAACATTAGTAATATAGTTCATTTATTGAAAATATTTTATGATGCTATACATGAAGACAAATAATACTGAAGTTGTGATATAGGAGGGAGTAAACCCTGAGTTACATAGGTCAAATGGGCAAGTAGAACAATACCGAAATCCAGGTGTATTGTAGTAAAGCGAACATACATCAGGATGAGCACAAGCCCTTGTTATATCACCTACGAAGAAATTAATAATGGAACAAGTACCTAAGTAAATGTGACTTAAATACAGGGTGTCCCACCGGGAAATGAATCGATCGATATAGAGAAAAGTAAGCATTAGAAAATTTTGAAAATTTAGATAATTACTAATGTCGGTGTGGCCAATCCAACTAAAATAATTACAAGTAGCTGGCACTTCCGCTTATACCGGAAGTCGATACCAACTTGCTTATTTCAAATGGAACACCCTATATATTTTAGGGTTTTCGAAAAGATCATAAAATTCTGAGTCGAAAATATGTAGCATATTCTATACCTAAACCTAGCCGTATCAGAGATATTTGACATTTTATAGAAAATTTGACAGGTGCAACGGTTTGCAAGAACCGTTATAACTTTCTTCGTGTAAAAGATCCTCATTTGCCTCTTATCGCATAAAAAGAACACAAGGAGAACTACGTTCTGCAACTGAAATAAATTCAATAATATCATACCAAGTGTTCCGTTTTTCGCGTTATATTTTGTTAACTTCAAACCGCGAAAACTTTTTTAGGTCAAATGGAACACTTTGTATTTTTTTACGTCAAGTTGTGTAAAATTGAATTCCATTTTTTACGATATTAGCATTGTGTCAAAAAATGCCAGCAAGTTTAAATTATATTAACGAAAACTTTTTAAATTTGTTTATTATTTATGGAGAATGTGATAAAGTAATATCAAGAACTTCATTTGCTAGTCGATATCCACAAAAACGCAAAATAACACTAACACTGTAACATGCGTATTAATCGAATTGAAGATATGGCATGAACTAAAATAGCAGAGATAAGATCAATTTAAAATATGATTTCATTTTAATTTAATAATTGTTCAAAATTCCACCCTCGAACCTCGACACATTTTTCGCACCTTCGGATTATTCCTCATGTGTAGCTTTTCTAATTGAATCCTGTGATATGTTTTGAAATGCATTTCTTACTCTTTGCATACAATCTTCAATGGTTGTTAATGGGCTCTCATAAACTTTATTTTTAATAGTTCCCCAAATGAAATAATCCAGAACTGATAAATCGGGCGAGCCAGGAGGCCATAGGAAAGGTCCATTATTGGCAATCCATTGAGCGTAAAAAATTTCTTGTAAATAATTATTAATTAAATGTGGGGGAGCACCGTCGTACTGATAAAAAATGTTTCTATGTTCGGCGAGGGGTAAATTTTCTAAATAGTTATTATTCAAATTTTATAAGATATTCAGATATCTTTCACCTAAAAAAAAAAAAAAACAAAAATTTACCTATACATATTAGCAGAAGAGAAAATTTAATTTACCGTTTAAATTTTCATGATAAAATTGTAATGCCACCACTCTTATGGCACAGTAAACATTGAACTGCCAACTTTCCTGAAAGTTTCGCTCTCTGAACATATGAGAATTTGAGTCACTCCAATAACGAAAATTGTGTCTATTAAAAAGTCCATTTTTAGTAAATTTGGCTTCGTCTGTCCATATAATATTTCCCAAATAAGAATCGTGACCTTCAGACCTTATTAGAATAACTCACAAAAATTCTGTCTTCTTAGGAAGTCTGTTTCTTTTAATCCTTGAACCATATGGAATGAAAATGGGTGAAACTTATGTTTTAATAAGATTCTGTGAATTGAATCCTTGCATAGTCCCGATTCCAGAGCAGCTTGTCTTAATGACATCCTTGGAAATGCATGAAAATATCCCAGAATGACTATTTCAATGTTTTCGTCATCAACAATAGGCTTTCTTCTTCGCATGTTTGCCTTGACAGAGCCATAATTTTTAAAATTTTCCAGTATGCGTTTTACAGTGTTTGGTGACGGTTTCCGTTTTTGTGGATATCGAGTAGCAAATGTGTTGATATTACTTTATCACATTCTCCATAAATAATAAACAAATTTAAAAAGTTTTCGTGGGTGTAATTTAAACGTGCTGGCATTTTTTGACTTAAGATAATGACTGATTGTTTCTAATCATGGCTATTTTGATGAAATCCTTACAACAATTCATGAATTTCTAATAAAATCGCAAATATTTCAAAAAGTTGTAGCTTTAACCCCTCAATGCTAATATCAGAAAAAAGGGAATTCAATTTTACACAACTTGACGTAAAAAAATACAAAGTGTTCCATTTGACCTAAACAAGTTTTCGCGGTTTGAAGTTGACAAAATGTAACGCGAAAAACGGAACACTTGGTATGATACTATTGAATTTATTTCAGTTGTAGAACGTAGTTCTCCTTGTGTTCTTTTCATGTGACAAGAAGCAAATGAGGATCTTTTACACGAAGAAAGTTATAACGGTTCTTGCAAACCGTTGCACCTGTCAAATATTCTATAAAATGTCAAATATCTCTGAAACGGCTAGGTTTAGGTTTAGGATATGCTACATATTTTCGACTCAGAATTTTATGCTCTTTTTGAAAACCCTAAAAATATAGGATATTCCATTTGAAATAAACAAGTTGATATCTACTTCCGGTATAAGCGGAAGTGCCAGCTGCTTGTAATTATTTTAGTTGGATTGGCCACAGCGACATTAGTAATTATCTAAATTTTTCTGATGCGATGCATATTTTTCTCTATATCGATCGATTCAGTTCCCGGTAAGACACCTTCTATACTGTACACAGTAAGTTAAGAATATTGTAAAGGCCCGTATGTTTGCCTCTGTATGGCCCGGAATGAAAAAGCAACGTATCTTTTTCATTGCCTTCTTATTTTTTATAATTTTCGAATGGATACAACTGATTCTCATTGGGTTCAAGTGTCTTTTGGATGCACTCTGAAAAATTTCTATAGAATCTTTGAACAAATATGGAAGCAAGATGTCCCATTTAGCACAACCTAGGCCAATAAGACCATTAGTATGGTCAAAATTGGCTTCCCATAGAATTAGAAGTTAATTCGGTGTGGAATTATTATTAACATTTTATTTTTAGTTTTTGAAATTTTTGCAACTTGTACGCAACTATCTGCTATGCTATAATGAGTATTAACCTAACTTATAAAAAAAACCTTAAAATAATATAACTTACGGCCTATTATAAGTGTCATACATGCAGTATACCCGTAACTGCACTGCATGGTTCCTACATTATGAGTATTAGGCTTTACTTCACAAGGGTATTTTTGTCCTGTCGGTGATGTACAGGAATAACATTTTAACGCAGATCCTAGAAAGAATCATTATTAAAATATGATAAATCTATTTTTTTTTTAATATGAAGTCAGATCTCTGGCTATCATCCCCTACTTTTCCACGCTTCCTCCCATTTCCTTACTCTTATTTGCCCACTTTCCCATTTTATTCCTATCATCGTTTTTACTTCCCAGTTATTTCTTAACAATTACCTAATAAATACGACTTAAGTACACGCGACATTAGTGAGATCATAATTATTTTATATGAATTATATTTTTATTTTAATAAGAAGTTCAAATGTTTGACGCATATTTAATACAAATACAAGCAAAATATCTAATGAACATATTAATTTATATTTTCGAATTTCTTACCTGACTCAGTGCTCAAATTTAAAATATATATAAGTAATACTATGCACAGTACACTCTTCATTTTAAGTATTATCTTATACTTAGCCTAGAACAATGAATAAATTATGTCCTACTTGTTTGCATTCGACGTTATCATTTTCTAAATAAAGATATAAAAATGTACCCAGAAATTTTCGTTTAGAAAATATATTCCTTTAGGAAAAGTTCCTTTGTTTTATAAACAACACGCTAAGAACGCAATTTTCTTATTTTGAACATCTAAACATTTTACGTATCTTATGTCAGTTAAACTAATACAGATCGTTTTCGAAATAAAAGAATTGAAAAGTTTACCCTATTCGCCGACGATATTACAATATTGTGGAATAACAAGGAAAAAATATTCTGCATGAAAGCATGTAACGATATTAAGAAAATCAAAGACTAGTGTGATTCGAACTTACTGTCGCTTAATATAGAGAAAATAAACATAATAACTTTAATAAACAGGCTTAAAATGTTATGAAACGTCGAGATTTTAAATTTGAGCAAAAAATTTTCCTGTCTGTCGGTCGGCCTGTCTGTCTGTAACTTTTTTTTGTGCGCACTTTTACTCTGGAACCGTTTATGATATTGATTTGTAACTTGGTACACTTATGTATTGAAACGAGATATGGAACTAGATTAGATTTTGATCTAATTCCGTTGAAGATTTCGGGGGTAAATGGGATACATAAGGGTAAATTGACAATGCAAACAGGTAAGAGTCCATAAAATTGCAATTTAGGGCATGTACAAAGAGACAAGGTCTCAAACTTTTTTTGGCATCAACCTACCACCTCACCCCCACTGTCACCCCCAATACCACCCCCACACTATTATAAAAGGGAGTAAAAAAAATTAAAATGTGATTTAGTGTTATACAAGAACAACATTTTTTTTAATATCAATAAATTTTGTTTATCAAGCATCATACTTGCCATGGAGAAGTATGATTAAATAAAACGATAAAATAATTCAATAAGTTGTTCAAATCTTTGCTATAATAAAACATTAGCACAATTAAGAAGAATAAAGTAAATTCAGGTAACAAAAACAAATTAATAATAAAAGCAAAATAGCACACAGAAAGTTAATATTTGTCTATCCGCAAAATAATTTTTAAGATATCATATCAAGTGTTCAAAGTGTCCACCGCGATTTCTTATGCACAATCAAGCGCGGCGAGGCACTGCATTTAAAACAATACTCAGCATTTCGGGGGTAACTGTAATACATGCCTGTTGAATTCGAGCTTTTAGGTCTTCTACATTTTGCGGTGTCGTCGAAAACTCTTCTCTCTTTAATATATCCCCATAGAAAAAAATCCATTGGGGTTATATCTGGAGAACGACGGGACCATCGAATAAATCTATTGGTACCGATCCAATATTGAAGCAAAATTTCGTCTAAATAATCTAGGCAAATCTGGGAATTGTGGGGAGGAGCTCCATCTTGTTGAAAATATTGAAAGTTGTGTCGATTCTCTAAAGGTAGGTCATCTAAGAATTCATTTCTCAAAAAGTTTAGGTACCTTTGACCACTGAGGTAACCATCATAAAAATAAGGACCTACTAAATTGGTGCCTAAAATACCTATCCACACATTTATTGAAAAACGATTTTGAAACCCAGTTTGTCTATGCCAGTGTGTACTTTCAGAAGTCCCTTTGTAATGAATATTGCGATTTAAAAATCCATTATTGGAAAAATTTGCCTCGTCGGACCAAAGTATTTTACTACATATTAATGGATCGGCACGCTTCTTTTCCAACAGCTACCTAAAAAAATTCGTCCTCCTTGGTTTCTCCCCCGCTTGTAAATTGTGTACTTTTTTGGCTTTATAACACCGGTAACCATTTTTCTTTAAAATTTTTCTAGCACTTATTTCATTTATATGGCAAGCAATTTGAATTTCTCTTAATGATGTTTCCAAATTTTCTGTATTTTTATTTCTTACATAATTAATAACTCGGTTTACTTTATTTACATTATCAGTAACACTGTTCAACATTGTCTTCCTCTTTAAAAATGAGCCATTATTTTTCAGTTTCGTAACTAATTTTCTGAACAGAGTTTTATTCGGCTGTAGTGCTTGTGGAAATCTGTTTCTATATTCTACTTGAGCTAATCCAGAGTTAAAATTGCATTGGCAATATGTAACGAACATATTATAACGATCAATGTGAATGAAAATCATTTTTGAAAATTCTAAATTCTTAAACGAGTGTGATTGAGTGAGAGTTTAAGTATTAACTGAGATGAACTGTCAAAAAATTAAATTGTCACGTTTGTTCATAGCCAACTATTTTAAAATAGTTGAAATAATAGTGAAATCGTGAAATAAAAACAAATGGATACTATACTTAAATTAATTGGTAAAAACATTTTAACTTTCTGAGCAAGGAGTGACGATTCTATGGAGGACCTCTATACATTGGCATAACTGCGAATACTCTTTCCATAATTGCTCCGTGTTGCTTTCTTGATTATTATTTTGTTTTTGTTACCTGAATTTACTTTATTTTTCTTAATTATGTTAATGTTTTATTATAGCAAAGATTTGAACAACTTATTGAATTATTTTATCGTTTTATTTAATCATACTTCTCCATGGCAAGTATAATGCTTGTTAAAAAAAATTGATTGGTTTTAAAAAAATGTTTTTATAATTACTAACGTAGTATCAATGAATAAATATGGCATGTGATACATCGTTTAAAAGGGAGGAAAATACTCTATTTATTGACGCCATTTCCCGCCCGTTTCAAAATAATTTCTTTAACAGCCTGAAGAGTAAATCTCAAAATACAGCGGTCTTGAAAAAAATTAGATAAAACCTCGTTGAGACACTCTGTTTTGCAAAAAATTTTCGTCTTAGAATATTTCTCGTATCTCTTCAAATAACGGAGATATTTGACCTAGACGTTTTCCGCATTTTCGATATTTTCCGCCATAACTCTTAAAGTAGGTCATGAATTTCAAATGTCTTTAAACAATTTTGTAGGTTATATAAATCGGCACAATTTTCGTAAAAATATTTTTTTTTTTGTACGACCGATATTAAGTGAGATATTCTCGAGTGCCCTGATAAAATGGACAGCCTGTATGTCCACAGTGTGTTGAAGCAGTTTTGAGAAAATAAATTACAAATAATTTCACTAATTAAAAGGGAATACAAATAGTACTGTTTCTAATATCTTTTTGCCATTGCCATATTTTTTTCTATAACATACTTACGTTCTAAGTTACAACGTATATTTTTTAGAAGTGACTACTTTATAGTTAACAGATTCGAGTAGTAACAAAATTGACGAAGAACCGGCATTGCATCGAGTTCCATATTCCTTTATCAGCCTCTGAAATACGATTACAGTTTTGTATTTCTTGTGTCGATCGCTTTGTCTTCTCGATATTGAAATAAAAAACGATCGTTTATAAGAAAAAAATGTAGGTACCTATGTACAATTTATATTAGGAATCACATTACAGACGTACAAAATAATTTATTACACTAAATAACAGAGCAGTAATTCCTAAGGATGTCGAGTAAGAAGGTATAAATGCTGAGTTGGGTGATGAATTACATAGATCGTATGCGCAAGTGGAACAGCGCCTATATCCTGTTTGGTTGTGATAAATTGAGCAAACATTGTACAATGCACAATTTCTCTGTATCGTGTCTACAAAATAACACAATATTTTGATTAGTTTTTAATCGTTTTATCTAGTTCAATAACTTACTGTTTAATACGAGCGTCATACAGACATTGTAATTACCATAGCATCCAGTAATTGGTACTGTACGATTAGTGACATTTCTTTCACAAGCGGTCCTTTGACCTGTTATCGCTGAACAATAATAACATGACAGGGCACATCCTAGAAAAAAAAAATGTGAAAATAAAACTTTCTACAGATTCAATGTGAATATGAAAATAACGGATTTACTAGAGTCAAACTTGGATATTTATAATAACTTCAAATAATTTTTTTAACAGCAAAATTTATTCATCATTACTTTTGAATGCCAGGCCCAGGATATTCCATGTTGAACAAGATCATGGTAGTTATTTTAATTGAAATAGCCATATTTTTATTTGCAGAATTGATAATTTACAAAATTTTAGAGTCAGTTTATACGACAATCCTTATATTATACCTAAATAGTTTTGGAGACATTTGACATTGACAGCTGCATACACCTAAAGAAATTCTTCCCGTCAATAACTCACCGAAGAAATTAAATATCTTTTGCTATGTAATCAGCGCAGCCGTAAGTTATTTTAAAATAATTAAAGACATTTAAGTGTTATACAGGGTGAGTACAAAAGTGGTCTCAATTTTAAATTCAGAAACATCAAATATCTTCAATTCTTTAAATGGAAACCCCCATTTTTTTTATTTTATCAAATTCTACGACTAAAAATTTGGACAGTTTACATTTACTTCCCTATACCTAACTACAATGGCTTTTAAGGTATTTACTAATGTTCAGAAAATCCTATTATTTTATAAAAATTGGGCTGGGTGATGGCTTGGGTTTATCAAGATATCTGGAAGCAAACAAATCACACATTATTGTTAATACTTTGTCGCATCCTTCATACATTTATTGACCATAATTGTATACAGGATGTCCCAATAGTGCGTCAAAGCCCAATATTGGCCTTATTAGAAAACTTTGGAAAATTATTTCTTTATGGGTGACAAACTTCCGCTCGCGCAGAATATGCTTCATTCCAAACTTATTACAGAATATACTATTCTGTATGCAAACGGCGGTTGACTGTTAAATTATACCTTTTTTATCTTCTTGCTTGTTTAAAATGAGTGGAAAAAAACTTCCAATAGAAATATTACTCCACGAAAAAGTTGCAAAAAAGGCTTAAAACACAAAAGTTGTGTTACATGGATGAAACATGGGTACTCCCACGTTTTCGAGGTTTAAGGTTCCCGCCCTTCAGTAACTACCCCTAAACTCGAAAAACCACCCCTATTTTGCGTTTTTTCCATCGTAGTGTTGCGGACCTCTAGCGTATGCGACCCAAAATACTCCTTAACCTTTTGTGGGCCGCATAATAACAACCGCTACTCCGTAGCAGAGTTTCGCTATTGTCCACGGGAGGCGAGATATACTTCCAGCTGGCGAAAAGAGAGAGACATTTTTGATGGCGGTATACGGCTGAAAATCCCACAAAACTTGGGTTAGCCAAGGCATCCTGGTGGATTTTGAGATTGTCAACACAGGAAAATTTTCTCCATCTGTTGTTGTTCCGTTTAGCGGAATATTTTGTTGTGAGTATATTTAAGTATACAAGGCTTTCCTTTGGATGTATCGTATCGACTTGAAAGACGGACTCGACCCCATTCATCCAACTGTGGCTTTCTAGGAACATTGGTGGATTGTTCCCTCACCAGTGAGGGTTCCACGGACGTGGCTTCCACACACAGTAGTGAAGTTCCACGGACGGGGCATCCACACACAGTAGAAAGTTCCAGGGCTGGAGAGGCTATAATCAACCCCCATCCTCGGGTCAATTTCTTTCGTCCCGAAGACACCTCCGTAGGGCTACAGTTTCTTCAACGTCGAAGTGGGTATCGTACCACCCTAGATAAGTGTGTTGTTTTTAATTATCGGGGACCACTTTTAGTGGTTCTGCGCGGTTATATCCATTCATACTTACTTTTGTATTATAACTTGTACATATTTAAAGATTTTATGCATTTATATTTATTTAAGGAGGTTCTCTAAATCAGACCCAGGTGGCCGAATTTATTACCATTTACCCGCACGTTGTAAACCGATGTGTAGCTACACGAGGCATTTTATTAATGTAACTTATTAATCAAGAAATTTGCCACACCTTTTGAAAATTGTCAGGTTATATGTATATATTTGTAGATTCTGTAATATAGTGCATTTCATGTTTAAAGAAAGTGTCATTATTTCGTCTGCGACCACTAAGTATGGAACCCTCAGTGGTTTGTGTAAGTAAGTAAACTAATAATTTGTCATAGTTTATGTAAACTTGGGCTTAACGCCCTGAGATAGTCTGAGCTAGTGACATTTTATCGTAGGCACGTTACATTACTTATCCGGGGTAAGTTGTGTCTGCGATATCTGCTACGCTACAGTAGCCCAAGTGATTTTCTGTATGTAATATCTTATAACCATTACTATCCAACGTATTTATTTGTTTATGTACCTGTAAATCGTAGCAGTATGTATGCGTATCGGTTTTTTGTGCAGGATTCGGATGGGCTGTATAAAATTTAACCATTCAGCATATTATCCACCCTCGGGGTTGAAACTGTTACCTCCCCTAGCATTGAAATCCACCGAAAAATATAAAATAGTGGAAAATGTTTTCTCCTCGTTTTCGAGGGCGCTTAACACGATGATAACATTCATTTCTCTCCCATCCTCCAGCAATCACCCTTGAAACCACCCCATTTTCATATTTCTTGATTCTGGGCATGTGAGGATTCGTTGGATCGGGGTATTTAATGGAATTTCGACAATGTAAAGGGAGGTGAGTGACGAGACATGCCATCAACCCCGGGGTTGAAACTAGCACAACCCCTAACATTGAAATCCACCGAAAAATACAAAAGAGTGGAAAATGTTTTTGCCCGTTTTCAAGGCTGCTAAATACGATGTCTATACTATTTCATTCCCCACTCTCAATCAACCACCCCCAAATCCCCAAAACCACCCCCCCCTTTTACATTTAGTGGTACTGGGCATGCGAGCACTTGTTGGATAGGATTTTATTATGGAACTGTGCATATTTCTAGTCCCCACATGCCCAGTATCAAGAAATATGTAAAGGGGATGGTTTTAGCGATGGTTGGTGGAGGGTGGGGAGAAACGAATGTTACAATCGTGTTGAGCACCCTCGAAAATGGGGATAAACAGATTTTCATGCATTTTGATTTTTCTAGGGAAATTTTAGTATTTGGGGAAGGGGTAGTTTCAACCCCGAAGTGGATAAGATGTTGTATGGTTAAATTTCATACGGCCTACCGAATCCTGCCCAAAAAAACCGATACGCATGTCTACGATGGAAAAACGCCAAAAAGGGGTGGTTTTTCGAGCTCAGGGGTGAGAACCTCAACAATACCCCCAGTGCCCTCAAAAACGGGGGGACCCATGTTTTATCCCTGTAACAGAACTTTTGGGGTTTTTTAAACTTTTTCATGGACTATATTATGTTTCAGAAATACCCCAGCAAAACTGTTTATAAACGTACCTTTTGATCTTGCAACTAGAAGAGTTTGGCAGAAAGCTATGCATCGGGATATTTTTGTTTCTGACAAATTCCATATTTATTGCTGTGAGGATCATTTTAACTCGTTTAAATATGCCAATGTGTAAGTAGACTACGAAATACATGATATTTACAACCTATTTTAGACAAAAAAAGGCACAGAAAATTATATGTACATAAAAACAATGAAGAAAGGAAATATTGTGTAAATTGGAAGCAAACACCTTTTCGACATGGATTATAATGGTCTACTGACAGTACTTACTTCTGTAGCAAACTTGGTCGCGGTCGCCGTAATGTTTATGCAGAATGACGTCACGAGTCGGCGAAGCGCTTTGTACTGAAACCCAATCTTTAACATTAGGTACTTTCGTTCGTCTTGAGCAAACTGAACACAATCACTAAAGAGCCAAATGAGTTGAGATATTTTTCAAATTTTTGATTTCTGTTGGTTGCTTAGTAATCACAATCACTTTGTTCAAGACGAACCAAAGCAGCTATTGAACATCTAAGGTTTGGATATTTTTATAAAGCTAAAATTTTAAAGCTTATCTAGATGATCGATTTCTATTGAATACCATAAAAAAATAATGAAAAAAATTTTCGGCAACAAGCCCACGCTTTTTAAAATAAAATAAGAATCTTAATATTTAAATATTATTTTTTACTTTTTAGTTTGGTTTGCTATTAAAGCGTGTTGTTTTAGTTTTCTTAAACTATAATTTTTTTTTAGTCACCCTCTTGCCATTCATCACTCGGCACATTTCTCACCAATAATAAAATATATATTAATGACAACGGCTCCTCCGCCAGAATCTCGACTACCACAAGTCATTTTTTCAATTTTATTTTAATCCTGATGACCCTAGTGCAAAATTTCAGTTTAATCTGACGTTTTGAAGTGGGTGAGAATCACGTTCAAAAATTCCTTTACAAACAAATATACAGGTGAAGCTAATAAAAGCGTGTTAAAAATATGGAAATTTTGTTCGGAACAAGGTTTAACAAATTAATTCGCTGTGTGTGTATTACTATTAATTAAGAAGATTTATTTTGTATTATGTAGACAAGAGATGTACTAAAATCACACAACCACCAATTATTGACTATAATTACACAAGGTGTATTTTTTACTAGCGCTAATTCAGGGTATTTGAAAGTTTTACAAATGGAACACTCTATATATTTTTGTAATTTTGAATTGGCACGTTAATTCTCTATTATATTTGTCAATAATATGCTATACCTAAAATCGATATTTCGAAAGATATTTTTACTTTTTCATTAAAAACCGTTAAATCATAAATAATACTTTTCATTTCGAACTGATCTAGTAGCCATGATTTT
Source organism: Leptura quadrifasciata (assembly GCA_963675555.1). Lineage (NCBI taxonomy): Eukaryota > Metazoa > Arthropoda > Insecta > Coleoptera > Cerambycidae > Leptura > Leptura quadrifasciata. The sequence continues at coordinate 2,599,025 of OY776679.1, forward strand.
GATATAAAGTGAGAATAATTGAAAGTTATCTTATTGACGTTTAATTATTAACTATTGTGACAAAATACTTACACGTATTTTAAGTTATAAATTAGTTTAAAATTCCCGTTTTCCAATAATTAACTTTTCGAGAGAAGAAATGGTCGATGTGGTTTATGTTTTGAGTGCGACTGATAAAAATTGTTTGCTATCAACTCGAATTTATAAGGAGCGATATCCGGAAAGAAGACAGCCCTCTGAAAATGCATTTGAGAGGTTGATGGAATGATTTGACAATACGAGGAAAGTGGAATATGATAAAAAGGAACGAACAAAAAATGTAGTAAATGAAGAAAACGAAACAGTCATACGTTTGAGCGTGATTGAAGATACTCATGCCAGTATAAGAGAGTTGGCAAAAGAAAACGATATAAACCGATCTTCAGTCCATCGAATCCTACAAAAAAAACCAAATTTTATTCCTACCATGTTCAACTAATGCAGGAACTGATTGATAGGGATTATGAAAACCGAATACAATTTTGTCAATAGGCTGTAACGAAGTATTTTTCGTTACGGAAATCTGCATAAGATTTAAGTTTAACTGAACTCTGTATAATATTTTCTGTTCAACTAAAACCATATTCTACCGCCTTAAGCACACGATAGTATATTAGTAGGCAATATTTACTATTTGATCACCGGGATATATTTATAAACAGAATTATTGTTTATTATTTGAAGTAATTAATTCAATAATTAGTTATCTGTGGCCGATTAAATTCATTTCTTTTTCGTAGTTGGTTAGAATAATTATTTAAAACCGATTCCATACATTACAAAAGTCAGAATACTTTATTTACACTAACCCATGCACGTAATAATAATTTACCAGTAGTTTAATAAGTTAATACGGCCGTTCTCGCTATCTTGTATTCAATACATTGGGCCATGCGCTATTCTATAGCACATGGGGTTCCTCGCGATACCCTGAGTGAGAATCTGGCTATAAAACTGACCGTAAAGACCTGTAAAATCAGAATTTGTTCCAATTCTCGAAACTACCAGACGTATACCATCTGCCCAGTGCGAACCAGGAAAGAGTAAGAAAACTTTGATATAGATATTTGGCTAGTGCATTTATTATTGCGTATTTTACTGATTGAAATTTTTATCCTGTCTGAATATTTTTGGTATTTATTTCATACTTACTGATTGATAATTTTCTACTTAGTTACCGAAATATTATTTCATATTTTCTGATTGAAATTTTTATACTTAATTGTTTGAATTGAGACTTTGTTAGCTGGCTAGTACAATCATAGATTGCTTTTATTAAATTTTATTTTCTCTTAAACTGATTGACAATTTTCTCATATTTAACTTAAATTAGATACTTATAACAACTTGTTTATTTTGTGGCTTCCTTCCGCTCCAACACCTGATCAAGAGCTTTAAAAGTCGGCTGGTGCCTTCTCCCCAGGCACCTGATCAACTACTTTAAACGTCGGCTGGTGTCACTCCTTTACGCCTGATCAAGTACTTTAATAGTTCGGCTGGTGTATCCTTTCTCAACCCAAGTTACCTTTACCATCATAGGATTGCTGTAATATACTTAAATATTATCAAATTTCTGCGTTTTACTGTTGTGTTTGTGAAAGTCTAAGTTGAACCACTGGAATTGACTGTGTCTTCACTGAGCTCCTCAGTCTCGCTTATCGACTTTTGGGTAGTGTTGTTCAACCACTCAAAACTTGATCTGGCGCCCGAGTAACAAGTAAGAAAGCTCGAGTGTTAAAGTGAAAGCCTTAGTTCTCGCACTGTACGAGAAAAAGGGCGTCACAAGGCAAAACAAAAAATATGACAACAAAGAAATGGTTTTGACTTTCTTTTGTTTGTCGATGAAACAACGTTTCATAAAAATGGACATGTTAGGCCGGCCGCACACATATAAAGCAAAACTGGTTTAGTCAAAAACGTTTTTAACTCACACGAAAATGTTTTTGTTTTGTGAAAGACGGGCGGCCGCATGCATATCGAGCAAAATTAGTCGCAAACTGTTGGCACGATATTGTTGGTATTGAGACATGCGCGCAGACAGATGTTTCCTTATAAAACAAGGGTGGAGCCATCGACGTCGAACAGCCTGATTGTAACTAAGTGCGATTAAATGTGCTTTAAGGCACGCGACTAATAAGTGTGCATTTTCAAATTGAATTCTATTGAAATAACAACATCGAGCTTGTTTAGAAAAAAACGTTTTTGACTAAAACAGTTTTGCTTGATATGTGTGCGGCCGGCCTAAATCGTCATAATTTTCATTATTACGACACAACCAATCCTTGCATCTCACGAACAAATAGAAAAACAAGATGGTCGTTGAATGTTTTGGGAAGAATTGGTGGGATTATGTGATAGGATCACATTTTCTTGATGGATGTGTGAATGGTCAAATTTATTTGGAATTTTTACAAGACAGCTTGGAAGAATTACTGGAGGATGTCCCCAAGGATATTAGGGAGAGTATGTGGTACCTCCACGATAGAGCGCCTGTGCATCACACTGCAGCTATTCATGAACATTTAAACGACGCTTTTCCAAATGGTTGGATAGGAAGAGGAGGACCCCATAGTTGGCCTGCCAGGAGCCCTGATTTTACCAAAATAAACTTCTTTTTTTGGGACCATGTTAAGGAGCAAGTGTACAAAGCTCCTATAACTACAAAAGAAAATACGAAAGAAAGAATAAGGGAAGTTTTTCGTAAATTGCTGTAGATATTTTAAGAAATGTTGGTTGATAATTCAAAAATCGTCTAGAGAAATGCATAGACGTACTAGGAGGCCACTTTGAACAGTTCCTATAACCACTAGGTATTATTTATTTCATTAAATTAGGTTCAAATTAACTTTGAATTTTTAAAATAGCGCCAATTTTTGTATTACCTAATACCGTATTTTCTGTATCTATTATTTATGCCAAATTTTTTGTAACATTAAACGATTATTTATAAATTTTTTAAGATAGACTCAAATGGGGTTTAATTAATCTGTGAAAAAATACTACTGAGGTAACCAAGATGCACCCAGAAAAAAATTTAACACTACTTTCAATTATTTTCACTTTATGTCAAAATCATGGCTACTAGATCAGTTCGAAATGAAAAATATTAGAATTTAACGGTATTTAATGAAAAAGTAAAAATATCTCTGGAAACAGCGATTTTAGGTACAGCATATTAATCACAAAAATCATAGAGAATTAACGTGCCAATTCAAAAATACAATAACATACAAGAGTGTTCCATTTGAAAAATTTGAAATTCACTTTGAGATGTCCTGAATTAGCGCCAGTATAAAATACGCCCTGTATAATTATAATCAATATTTGGTGGTTGTGTCGTTGTAGTACATCTCTTGTCTACAAAATAATTGCAAAATAAATCTTCTTAATTAATGGTAATACACACAGCGAATTAATTTGTTAAACCTTGTTGCGACCAATATTTTCATATTTTTTCGAATAACTCGGCAACGCCATGTCAGAAACAAAAAATCCGAAGGTCGTTGGAAAGGTAATTTTACGCTGATTTTTTTTTTTTTTTGGCATTACGACTTATGTCGATACAGCCAGGTGCTTAATAATATTTAATGCCTTTCAGTTTGTTAATGTACCTACCACTCAATCTAACCTACTCTAATATCTACCGTATAATGACGAAGAATACAATCAGGATCGAAAACTCTCTTCTCGCCCAGGGGTCTATCAGGGCATTATAAAAAAAAACAAACACAAAGAGTACGACCACGGAAAAGAAGGAACATTTAACGATTGGTAAAAAACAAAGGAGATTATATCTAACCTACGCTAAATATCGATTTTAATGTTTTTAAGAAATTCTAAAAGTGTGTCATAAACACTATTTTTATTTAGCGCTAACAGATGGCAAAGATTGTAAAGATGGTTAACATTTTGTTTGTGTAATTTTTTGTGAAGGAGATCGCTTTCCGATTTGTATTTTAAACATTCAAAGAATATATGGTCCAAATCTGCAGTGACATTACATGTCTCACATATATCCGAGTCTACAATTCCTATTTTCTTAAGGTGCGCCGGGTAGCATCCGTGTCCGAATTTTAGTCTACTTATTGTTGTAATATCTTTTCTGGTGTAACTTAAATCTTTGTACCAGTAAACGGTGGGAATATTTGGTTGAATAAGTGCATACCGCGTAAGAGTTGTTATACCATATTCTTTCTATAAGGTAGACCATGCATTTTTACTTTTATTTTCAAGTAAGCTTATACACTCTTGAACGTGTAAACCATTGTTCAATAATTCTCCCTCATAAATATTTTTTTGCTATGAGATCTACCTCTTCATTATGTTCTAAGCCCGTATGCGCCTTTACCCAAACAAATTTGACAAACCTTCCACTTTGTTTTAAATTAATACTGTTACGGTTAGTAACTTGGGTATAACCCATAGTTAGAAGAACAGAAAGTGAATCGGATAATATCGTACTTTGTTGATATTCACCTTCATCGATGAATTCCAAAGCTTTGAGAATCGCCATAGCTTCTGCGCTGTAAATTGATGCATTTTTATTTAATTTAAAGGATCTTTGTATGCCTAGGGTAGGTATAATATATGCGCAACCAACACCATCATTATTTTTGGAGGCATCGGTATATATTTCGATGGTGTTTTGTGTTTCCGTGAGAATACTTAATAGGACAGTTTTATTTATCTGCTTTATTTCTGTGTATTCAGGTATGACGATAGGGATTGTCGTTAAAAGTGCAAAAAAGTCATAGTTTTTACAAATTAAATTATTCTGATCTACTTCCTGAAAATATTGATAAGCTTCGCGATATCCTGCACACAGAGGTACGCTGAATTCATAAATGTAAAAATGTGTAGGGTGTTCCATAAAAAAAAAGGCCTTGAGGATGCTCAGCTGTAGCGAGTCACCCTGTATATTTCGAAATATTTTTAAAATGTGCGCCTTTTGACACTATACTACTTACATAAAAAAAATCCAAAGTCTTCTAATAAGACCGATATTTTACTTTGACGTACTATTGGGACACTGTATATGGCAAGTCACTTAAAAACAAAAATATGTGTGTAAATAAAAACTTCATAAAGAATAGTACTTCAAAAAAAGAACAAACAAAATATAAGAATAAATAAATATAAGGACATATTGACCAACCAGAAAACGTAAGAAGATAAAAATTATTTGGATACAAATTCGGTAGGTAACGCTAGAGAAAGCATTCTCTAATAAGAGGTTTTTAATTATCTTTTTAAATAAACTGGGGCAATTTATTTCTCGTATATGTTTAGGTAACATATTAATAATAAATATATTTAAATAATCTTCGTTGGAATAAAACAGACGAGCCATTTTATGAGAAACAACTACTTGTACACTATAAAATATTAAACAACGAATTTGACAGCTCTGCTATTACTTCTTTTGCATGGTCGATTTAGTTAGAGCTAGATAAAGAATTCTCTACTCAAGTCATCTCATACTGATATTACGGGAGTGACTATGTGGAGCAATGTTTTTTCGAGGAGAAAATATCCTCCCTAGTTTCGATCCCCCTATATGGTAGTTATTTTGTGATGAAAACGTAATAAATAAAATTTATTTACAACTGTTTTATAATAATCTCGTTGAAGTGAATAATCGGACCAATTAATCGATTAATCATATAGAAATCCATGAGTCAGTTTCGTTTGTCGAAACTTTATTAATTAGTATGGCAATTTTCTCGATAGGTGTTTATCTTTCGAGACATATTTTAGATTGCTCATTTCGATTAAACCCTATAAAGAAGAAACGTTGAATTTAGTTCTAATTTAGTAGAATGCAGACTTTCACGGCCGTTGTGAAATGAAGTAGTTTCTTCCGGGTTTTGCCGTGGTCGTTGAACTTGACTTGACGTTTCGCTGATCATCCTATCAGCTTCTTCCGAAAGACTCTAATGACTGAATTTGTTGTATTACGCTCCTCGTTATATACCTGCGAGAATGGAAAAAAATTACCGATATAAAATTCACGTATTTTTGGCCATAAAATTCGAATCCGCTATAAAAAAATAGGGATTTTCATTACAAATTTCAAAGTTGCCCTCGCCCCACCCACTGGGTTAGGGGTGGGAGAGTCGAATCCAATGTCATTGGATAGATTTCGTAAAAATAACAAATACGTGTTTTTCAGTTTTTGAATTGGACGTTTTTTTATGGGCACAAGACGCTACTCTTGAAACAGTAATGTTTTCTTTCCATTTTTTGCCATTACAACGACACCATGCAAGAATCGAAAAAAATGTCCGGAATAAAATTTACGTATTTTTTGCAGTATAATCCGATTCCGCAATAAAAAATAGGGGTTTCCATTTGAAATTTTAAAGTTGCCCCTCACCCCACCCACAGGGCGGTGGGTGGGGAGGTCATTTTGGTATCAGTAGATAGTTTTTTGACAAATTTTTGACACGTATATTTTTATTTTTCGATTTGATGCAAACTGTTTTCCACCGTTCCCATACTTTTCTAACACCCGGTATAACAAGGAGCATGATACAACAAATTCTGTCTTTGAAATCCTTCTGAGGAAGCTGACAGGATGATCAGCGAAACGTCAAGTCAAGTTAGACGACCACGGCAAGACGGGGAAGAAACTATTTCATCAAGTTCTAATTTTATTTCAATCTAAAAAAATATACGGGGTGGTCCAAATAATGCTGCTGATAATAAATTAAAAAATAATGGTACTGTTTCATATAAAATTATTTCTGAAAATGAATAATAATGGAGATATATCCCTTAAAAGGAGGATAATAAATTTCAGTTTTTCTGCAATATCTTCCGACCTCCTTAAAATATCAAATTTATATTTTAAACTTAGTCATAGGCCATACGGATACTAGTTTACGTGGTATCAGTCAAACAATCTCTTCAGCTTCAGGGGTAGTTTTAGAACAGTCAGTATTTTCATCAATAGTTTTTAATTTTTTCATATTTCTAAAAATGTTATAAAAAGCTACTTTTTCAAATCACAGAAATAAGAAAGGTATTAACGACGTTAACAGTTTTGATTAAAACCACATAAATACGCCCCTAGTACCAGTTTGAGATGAGGTGGCTGGTTCCTTCTAGAAAATGCAGAGAGAGGGGTTAAACATTATTAGAAAGGAAAATGATTAAAACTACAAAATTAAATGCAGAATGAAGCTCCGCCCATCTGAGTATCAAGTGTTTTTTCATCAAGATTAGCTGAAAAAATAATGGAAATTTCAAGATGTAAAAATTAGATACAATTAACGGGGAATATCAGTCCAGCAGACACCTTAATGGAAAGTTCCTGCAAATTGTTCCAGGTCGCTTTCCAATAGAGCGCTTTCTACAGTTAGGTCCATAAGTAACGGATATACTCATTATCTACGTAATTAACAATTTATGAGTAAAGTTCTAAAACACATCAATTTTTAATTATAAATGACATTTTTTGAGCATAATTTGATACCTCTCCCTTCAACCCCCTTGGGGTTACAGTTACTCCTTTAAAATTTTTAAATAAAACGAGGGTGCGTGTGACAGTTCATTTGAAAGGATATTATTTAATTCTCTATACAGCAATATAAGATTTTTCGAACTTCTCTAATTCTCTTATTGAACAATATTACATTTCTAATGAATACACTCTATGGCAGAGGTCGCTTTTATTTAAATATTTCCGTAATTAAGAAAATAAAAAAGTTTTAACTCATCCCGTGTAATTTAAAAATTACTTACCTGAATTTATGTTTAAACTCACAAAATATATGATCGGTAGCAAACACAGTACAGCCTTCATTTTAGTGTTATTATTTTATAGCTTGTCGGATACTACTAACAGGTATGTCATCAGTTGAACTTATTCATTTTTTATCGCCTTTTAGATAAAAGTATGATAAGTAATTCCCTAGTCAGATGAAGTAGTTATTTTGAAATCCACATTAGCAAGACAACACAAACAGGTTTTTCGTGGAAATAGATCGGTTATTACTGGGTGTATATAATTACTCTTTTTGAAACATTATTGAGAAGTCATACAGGGAGCGTTTATTTATTTTTGTTTATACAAAAAAAGTAGTGTTACAAAAAATTTAAGAAATAGTAGTAATAATAATATTTATTATATCAAGAAAAACACAGTGAATGTATAATAATATAGACATGAACATTGACAGAGAATAAACCTATGAATAATCGCACTTATAGGCCAATCTAATTAGAACCAAAAAAAAGCTTTTTGAGCAATTAATTTCCAGCAAGCTGTAAATCGTTTTAATCTTCAATTGGTCCTAAATGCGTGTAATCTGAGTTTGCACCATCCCAGGAGGTGAGCATAATTTTTGAGAGCCAAAAAAAAACGCGAAATTTTTGCACTTTTTTCAGTTTTTGCTTTTAACTCGAAAACGGTTCGTCGGACGGGAAATGTCATCCCATTTATTATTAAAGAGGGTTAAATTTGGAACATTTAAAACTTCAAATTCACTTCAGTGGAAACCGGGAAAATTTCTCATTTCGGTGCAAACTTACGTTTTGCGACTTTCCAAGACCACATATCTTTGAAACAGATACTCCTATTGAAAAAATCCATAGAATAAAAGTTGTAAAGGGTAAAATTTCACGCTATACAGACACCTCAATTTTCAAATTCAGTCATTTTGAAAAACTAAATTTGGCATCAATTTGGTCTTCTTCTGAGCTAGTCACATCTGGAGTTCCGCATGGCTCCATATTGGATCCGTTATTATTCCTAGTATACACTTCTGATGTATATAACGTTACAAGATTTTCAGAAGTTCATTGATATGCAGATGATAGTCAATTTATTTACACTAAGTTTAGTTGCCAAGAATATGAGTTAGTATCCAAAAATATTAACGAGGATCTTAGTAAAACAGTTTCTAATTGTAAAAAACATAAATTAAAATTTAATACACAAAAAACAGCCGTAATATTATTTTGTCCAAAAAATAAATATGAAAATCTTAAGTCTAACTTAAATGTTATACTGAATGATGAAAGATTATCATTTATTGACAGAGCAAAAAACTTGGGAGTTATAATAGATGTCTTATATAAGAAGTCTTATATAAGCTTAAAGCTACTGTATGCGAATAAACATATTCTTAATTATAAAACCAGGAAAAAACTGTGTGAATCATTTGTGTTGCCAATTTTCTTCTATGCTGATATTGTATACTACCCATACCTAGACTTGAACACAAAAAATCGCATTCAAAGAGTGCAGAACACCTGCTATGGTTCATTAATAATCTTAGAAAATTTGATCATACAACTGATAAATTTCGTCAACTGAAATGGTTAAACATGAACAATAATTACGAATATCACTTACTTACCTTTGTACATCGTTTATTATTTACGTCTATACGCGTATATTTGCGAAAGAAATTGTTATTAAGGGATGAAATTCATAATCGTGATTATTAGGCATTGTCAAACTCTCACAATGCCAAAACACTCTACAGCAATATTTAGAAGGTCTTTTTCCTATAATGCAGTTTATTTGTATAATAATGTTGAACGTGGTTTAAAACAGTTTAGCTTAAACACTTTTAAAACTAGGATAAAAACTAATTTATTACAAAAACAGTAATCTTGTTATACCTTGCATATTGTGTAGTCTGCTGTAATCTAGTTGGGCTGGATTTGGGTGGACCTTATATATATATATATATATGATGATATTATGTCATTTTTTTGAAATATTGTAAAAACCTTCAAGGTAAGGGTTAAGTGGAAGAATGTAGACACTAATCTACAAATTTCGTTCTTTATGAAATGTATAATATTATTTCATTAATAATTACTTTTTTTACAAAAAACCAGTCACCCTACTCTGTGGCTCCGACCCTCACAGAGGGGAGCTGATAATAAATACCAATAGCCACTCTCCACACGCCCGTGGGATGAGTGACTACCGGGTCTGCGAATCGTGTGCCCTGAGTAGACGCAATGAACCGAGGATGACAGCCTTCTGCATTCTGCCGGCTAAGATCTCGGCATGCCGGTATGATCGTTAGTTCCGAAAGCAGCGTCTGTCTCATTCCACCGAGGGCTCCTATAATCAGTACCACTATTTTGGCAGAATGGCCGGGATAAAGCCTGCGGAGTTCAAAAGGCAAATCTCGATATTTTGTCTGTTTTTCCTCCTCTTTCAAGAGAATGCTGCTCTCAGCGGGGACTGAGAATTCCACGACATACATTGTCTTGAGTTGGTGGTCGAGGAGTACTATGTCAGGCTTGTTGGCTTGTATTTGCCTGATGGTGGGAAACGAGTAGTTCCAATAAATTAGACGCTTCTCATTCCCCACAACGGACTCAATATCCCCCGGAGCGTAAGGCAGCACTGGTGTTTCGTCTGACCCATAAAAGTGTCTTAGATGATAGTAAAGCACTCGTAATGCTGCGTGGTGTCTGTGAATATAGGCCGAGACTGCGTATGTCGGGCAAGCCGACAGTAAGGGTATTACAGTCTCCGGCGCCCTGCGGCAGGCCCTGCAGCTGACATCAGGGACCTCCATACCCATGACACGATGTCGATAGACGAGGGTGTTAAATACACCATCTTGGCAAGCCATTATGAATTCCTCGGTCTCAGACCTCAGCCCGGCTAACCTTAAAAAGGCGAAGGTCAGCCTTTCGGATAAGCCGAGGTCTTCTATATTTTTATAGAAGACTCCGTGCAATGGCTTATCCTTATGGAGCTGCAGAAGGATGTTATGTTCTGCAGCTCTAATGGTGACTCGGTGACAGAGTCGGAGTTTACACGCTCGACGTCGAAGATGAGACCAAGACCAAGTTCATCGGCTGCTCTCTGAGCTACCTTAAAGAGAAAAGCTCCTACCTCTGCATTTTCATGGTCTCGGACCCTGCAGAGGAGGGGATTCGAACTCCTGATGACCTTACATGCTCCATCCAGAACCATCCTGCTATGGAGACTCTCCAAGCTCAAGAATCCACGGTCTCCCCGATGTCGTGGGAGATATAACCGTTTAACGGACGATTTAGGATTCTATTGAGATGCATCTTCTTGCGGGTTACTACGTCGAGTTGACGCAGCTCTTCTCTAGTCTATCTCATTGCTTTACTTTGCAATAGTTGCAACCTGGTGGTTTCCTGGTTATTACATGCTATTAACGAAGATGCGCAATATATAAAATGAGGATATATTATAGTGTTGTAAATTAGTAACTTATTCCACTCCGTTAAGTTAGTAGCAATTCTGCTAAAGAAACCAAATTATTTCCCAATTTTCTTACACATATAATTGATCTGATGACTAAATATAAGTGTGAGTCCAGCATAACACCTAGGTATTTAATGTGGTCCACTGACGATAGTACTGATATTAGTTGCATAGTTGTTGCTTGAAAATTTATTACAAAGAGATTTAGAACCTAAAAAATTATAGTTTTAAAAATTAAAAAAACACGCTTTAATAGCAAACCGAACTAAAAAGTAAAAAATAATGTTTAAATATTAAGATTCTTATTTTATTGTAAAAAGCGCGGGGTGCGCTTAATATCAATTGTTATAAACCCCAAGCTTTTTACAAAATAAGAATCTTAATATTTAAACATTATTCTTTACTTTTTAGTTCGGTTTGATATTAAAGCGTGTTTTTTTAGTTTTTTTAAAGTATAATTTTTTTAGTCACCCTCTTGCCATTCATCCCTCGGCACGTTTCTCACCAATAATAAAATATATGTTAATAACAACGGCTCCTCCGCCAAAATCTCGACAATAAATTAGTCATTTCATAAATTTTATTTTATCCTGATGATCCTGGTGAGGAAATTAGGGCAAAGTTGTAAAATTATTGTATTGTCATCAGTCCTTAATAAGTGTGCAAAGTTTCAGTTTAATCTAACCTTTTGAAATTGGTGAGAATCACGTTCAAACATTCATTTGCAAACAAACATGCAGGTGAAGCTAATAAAAGCGTGTTAAAAAGATCAATTTGGTTTTATCAGAATTTAGTTTCAACTTATTACCATATAACCAATCATACAAAATATCGAGTTCAATATTAAGGATGTTGGTTATATCGTCAAAATTTCTACCAGACAGTGACTATAGTGACATCAGCAAACAAATTTACATATGAATTTTTTAAAACGCAATGAATGTCATTCACATATATGATGAAAAGGAGAGGTCCCAAAACACTTCCTTGGGGGACACCGTATGGACTAGCAATTTTGCTTGACATTTTGTTCATGATTTTTGTCTTGTGATACCTATCATTTAAATAGTCTTCTAGCTATTTCAAAACAGTACTATCAATACCGTATCTATACAATTTTTTTATTAAAAAGCATCTATCAATAGTTTTAAAAGCCTACTTTAAATCCACAAACACACTGAGAACTACATTATCCTCACTTATTTCCTTCCTCTATTTGGTGCACACATATTGGAGAACTGCTTCACACGAGTGGTATTCTCGAAAGTCAGATTAACCTACAAATAATATGTTATTCTTTTCAACGCAACTTATTACCTCTCGATCTCCAATTTTTTTTTTTTTTGTTAAACGGGGGTGAGGTTGAGTACCCCAGAAATGGTAATAAATATTTATTATAGTGTGTAAAGGGGTGGAAGAGGCCAAATACACACTCCAGCTAGCTCTGCGTGTAGGTGGGGTTCGTTGCTCTGTTTTTTAAGATAAATAACGACAATAGAAATAATTTTGCTAGAGTTGTTGTTGCAATCCAGTACTTACCTTGTTATAACTTTTTAGAGTATTGGAGCCGTTACGGCCAAGAAATTAAATAGCTCGTTTAAAGATGAAAGATAGCAACAAGAAAAAGAATAAATAAGAATGAGAAAATCTCTCTAATCTCATTTACTGGCTATTCAAAATATGTAAATCATTACATAAATAATAATTATTGAATAGTATTATTTTTACTTCTATTTCAGAAATTCAAAAAAAAAAACAATTAGATGGTAAACCAAATATAGTACGTACTATATTGTAGGTTCTTACACAAAAATTGTAGTAATTCAATGGCCAGATAGATACATATAATATTTACAAAATTTACAGACTAAGAGAGGGAGCATATAAAAAAATAAAAACTATATAAGTACAAATTCTTATTCATCTAAAAAGAAAGTGTTTTCTTAAATTTTACTTGCCGATCTTAACAATTTCGGACTATTCGATTCCAATGCCAGCGTCTAGTGTTGTCCTTGATCAGGCAACTACCCTTGGAAGTATATCAGCCACTAGGGGTAGTTTCACCACGGAATGACAGTATATAAGACAGAATAAGATTGGTACAATATAGAAACCCTGAAATGTATTTGTCTCGTCATCCACTAATACAATTATAAAATATACTAATAAGAATTAACTCTAATATGGAGGGTTTCTTTTTCGCGAAATGGCTTCACAACTTGTGGTAGGTAGATTCTTCAGCTGATATCCCAGTGAAGGAAATTATGAGAAATATAATCAACCAAAACCAAAACGACACTTCCCACAACTAATATATTTTCCGGGGCTAAAATCCCATATAGGTTACGCAAAATAGCACTAATTTCTTGCCCTCAAAAATTTGCAGTTTAATCTACCAGCCAGATAGTAAAAATCCCACGTTCTAGAATTTTACCTTTTTTTATCATCTTTTGGTAAAAACTGTGAAGCCCGTTACTATGCTATGAACGACCCCCTTTAATTAAATCGGATACTACACAATAAATTCCTGAACTGAACTACTTCCTAATATAATACTTGCAAGTGGACAACCCAAAATATATTTCAAGATATTTTAATTCATTAAATTTACGTTACGGGGAAAGTGACCCGTAACAAACTGACCACACATTATAATTTCCAATATCTTTTCTACAACCGGCAATAAATTAATTGGACGGCATTGTTCAGGTTTTGTAAGGGATGATACTTTTGGATTCGATATTATTGTACTAATTTTTAACAGTACTGGTACTGGTGAGAAAAAAAATAGAAAATTTTTTTTTTCTAATGTAAATCTGTCTCTATTTGAATATGTAATGAGTAGCCGACAGATATCACTTTTAATTTATTTTTTATTTTAATGCTGTAGTTATTGCTATAGTAAATGATGGATGGTTAATGAGACAAATTGCACTGCGTTATAACATTAACAAAAATTTGGTGTGTAACATTTTAAGAAAGTGAAGAATAAACGGTACGATTAGTAGAAATCCTGGACCAACGGACAAAGAATATCCTACTTAATAAGAAACTAACTATTAATATTTCGTTATTGCGCTATTTCTACTTTATAACTTCTATAAGTCTGTTTGGCATAGAATTAAATAACCTTATACAATAATCATTAGGAATAATATTTTCCCATGCATTATTTACTATTTCCAGTAATTCTTCGGCATTCCGTGGTCTCTCATTTCGTTCTTGGATACTTCTTACGAGTAGTCCCCATACTTCTTCCACAGGGTTAAGATCTGGACTATGACTGGGCCAGTTAAGAACATTGATGTTGTTATCTTGAAACCAGTTAGTTTACGGTATGAGCAGTATGAACGGAACAATTGTCTTATTGAGGAATAATTGTGACACAGAAGGGAACATAATATTGTCTAAAATCCTAATATACGTTTCACTATTAAATCGTTCCTCAATATGCCACAAAACACCAGGACCACGTGCCGATATCCAAGCCCACATATTGACGGAGAATCTACCACTTTTATCATTATTAGATATATATTTATCATCGAATCGAGTATTCGGAAGGCGATAAACACGAATATGACAGCTGTGTGTTGACTGGAAAGTCTTTTCGTCTGTAAAGATTACATTGTTCCAAAAATTTACATCATGCGCTAAAAATTCAAGCGCAAATCCTACTCGAGCTTCTTTATGTTCAGATTTAAGTATTTCTGTGCTGCTGCATGACAGCGTAGCTCCGATTCTCTTACTCGCCGGCGACCAGTACTACTTGATCCAAGAAAATTCGTTTCTTCAGCAGCCTGAATAACTGAGTAAAATGGATTTTCTACTAAAGCATTTACCAATTGCAAATCTTGTTATTGAGTTGATATCCTTCGTAGCCCTGATCCAGGATTTCTACTAATCGTACCGTTTATTCTCCACTTTCTTAAAATGTTACACACCGAATTTTTATCAATATTATAACGCAGTGCAATTTGTCTCATTGACCGTCCATCGTCTGCTTTAACAATAACTCCAGATTTAACTAAATCGCTTATATGAGGCATATTAGTTTTTTGCACGCTTGCAATAAATTGTAACAACTAACTGACAATGTCACAAAAATTAAAGTTAGATGTACACAACTAGATTTTAGCAAAATACCGTTATAAGAATTGTCCTATTTTTTTTTCCTCACGACAGTACATGTCCTGATTCTAACGATCTAACGATCTATTAATATTTAATAAAGGGTAACCAATTACACAAAACAAGCCTTTCAACAATTTAACGCTAACTTCTTCAACACCGGTACTGTTATTTTTTAAGGTGAAAACGATTTTCATTAATTGACTTTTAAGTTTATTGCCTTAATTGAAGAAAATTAAATTCTTTCACTATCTGGTTCTGTTCGTAAATCAAACTGTTTGTTCTCAATACTGTCAGCTATGTCTTTAATGCTTTCATAATAAAAGTTGTTAAAATTTTCTTCCAGTGTGTTTGACTGCTTATCAACAATAATTTCGTCTACGACAAAATCTCCTGTCTTCGCCTTGCTAGTTAATTCTTTAATTGTACGTCATATACTTCTGTTATCACCTCTACATTCATCAATGTTCTTTTCATAATACTTTACTCTTTCCTGCCTTATTACTGTTAATATGTCTTATGGCATATTTTATTTACCTATGACATAATATGCTACTTGAAATTTACTATTTAATAAGACGTTTACGTTAGTAGAAGTGTAATTCCAGTTTTTCTCAATTAAATCTGCTATTATTTTATCAATATTTTCTTTAATAAGGTTTCTTACGTGCATATATTTTTTTTTTGTTTCAATAATAGTAAGAATAATTAGAAAAACAGAAATTGGCAGATTAACGGTTGTTTTATAATAAATTTTAGGGGCGAGCCTAGATACGTCTTTGCTATGTACATACTTCGATATCCGATGTAAAGCAACGCTAGGCGCGGTTAGTACTTGGATGGGCGACCGTTTCAAAGAAGACCGTGTCCTCGCCTCACATATCTTCCAGCGGCTTGCATATCAGTGTATGCGCGGAAGCTATGCAACCTTAGGCAAGGATTGTGTAGATGATATACCATCCTTCGGAGGGGATGTAAAGCCGTCGGTCCCTTGTCTATTAAATGTTAGGCAAGTAAAAGATCCCTGCTCTTCTTAAGGGAAGAGGTTCGGCAAAATTCCTGGTTGGGGGTAGCTCATCTACAGGCGTCGGTGATAGGCCTCAGTAGCGGAAATAGACCGATGTTAAATAAATGTTAAAAAAATAATAATAAATTTAGCAATAAGCAATTTAATTATTTTGGATTCATTTCAGAGGTACACACATTAAAATTAGCAAATAATGGCCTATGTTTTCAACATTCAGAAAAATATATGTACGATTTATTTTGTTATAAATTACATATTTCCATCAAAATATTTTATTACACTAAATATAAGGGAAAAAATCCCTAAATATGAAGAATAAGATAGTGTAATAGCTGAATTGGGTGTTGAATTGCATAGATCGGATGAACAAGTCGAGCAGCTTCTAAATCCTGGTTGATTTTGGAAAAAAGAACAGACTTGGAAATCCGCACAACCCCTCTGTATTGCATCTACAACATAACATTATATTTTAGATCGTAATGTAAATATTCTGCTTGTACAAATATCAAATGGTATGAGTATGCATTTTATAGTATTTTCAAACTCAAAAAATGTGTCACGACTGCCGAAATATTTTTTAAAAATTGCATTTCTCATATCGTAGTTTCTGAATATTTTGGTAGTCGTGGCATAATGAAAATAAATTTAAAAAACTTACTAGCTACTACAAGTGTCATACACACATCATTGTCACTGAAGCAAGGAGCAATTGCCACTGTACCGTTAGTAACGTTTATTTCACAAGGAGTGTTAAAACCTGTCAGTGCCTGACAGAAGTAACATGTTAACGCATATCCTAGAACAAAAATTAATCAATTTAGTTTTTCCAGTCCCAGTGGAGAATATACCGTCTGTCTATTTTACGAGGGCCATGCCAAATATCTCGCTTAAAATTTATTGTAGAAGAATAAATTTTTAGAAACATCCTATTTTTAGTGAGCTATATTTCAGTAAAACGAAACTTGAAATCCATAGCCTACTTTGTGAGATATATTACAAAATCCTGAATAATAGAAAAACCACAAACGGTTATAGCTCCTTATTTGATGAGTTACGAAAAAAGTTAAAGGGATGAAAGTTGAAGGCAAAGACAATAAGAATAATAATGTGTATCAAAAAATTCATACGCTCTTGTGCAAAAATGAAAAGAACAAATCTTAAAATAGGCCATGACACCATTAATTCCGATTACTTTTTCTCTTTTCAATGATATAAAACAAGTCACAAAAATTTTAACTGATAGTGCCAATATACAGGCTGTCCATTTTATCAGGGCCCTCGAGAATATCTCACTTAATATCGGTCGTACAAAAAAAAATATTTTTACGAAAAAATGGTTTAAAGACATTTGAAATCCATGGCCTACTTTAAGAGTTATGGCGGAAAACATCGAAAATTCGGAAAACGTCTATGCCAAATTTCTCCGTTGTTTGAAGAGATACGAGAAAAATTCTAAGGTGAAAATTGTTTGCAAAACAGAGTGTTTCAACGAGGTTTCATCTAATTTTTCCAAAACCGCTGTATTTCGAGATTTACTCTTCAGGCTGTTAAAAATATTATTTTGAAGCGAGCGGGAAGTAGTACCATTAAATAGAGTATTTTTCTCCCTTTTCAACGATATATCACATGCCATATTTATTCATTGGTACTACGTTAATAATTACATATTTTAAAAACCTATAAAATTTTTTTAACAAGCATTATACTTGCCGTGGAGAAGTATGATTAAATAAAAAGATAAAATAATTCAATAAGTTGTTCAAATCTTTGCTATAATAAAACATTAACACAATTAAGAAGAATAAAGTAAATTCAGGTAACAAAAACAAAATAATAATCAAGAAAGCAACATGGAGCAATTATGGAAAGAGTATTCGTAGTTATGCCAATGTATAGAGGTCCTCCATAAAAGCGTCACTCCTTGCTCAGAAAGTTCAAATGTCTTTACCAATTAATTTAAGTATAATATCCATTTGTTTGTATTTCATGATTTCACTATTATTTCAATTATTTTAAAATAGTTGGCTATGAACAATCTTGACAATTTAATTTTTTGACAGATCACCTCAGTTAATACTTAAACTCTCACTCAATCACACTCGTTTAAAAATTTAGAATTTTCAAAAATCATTTTCACTCACATTGATTATTATAATATGTTCGTTGCATATTGCCAATGCGATTTTAACTCTGTATTAGCTCAAGTAGAATATAGAAACAGATTTCCACAAGCACTACAGCCGAATAAAACTCTGTTCAGAAAATTAACTACGAAACTGAAAAATAATGGTTCATTTTTAAAGAAGAAGACAAGGTTAAACAATGTTACTGATAATGTAAATAAGGTAAACCGAGTTATTAATTATGTAAGAAATAAAAATACTGAAAATTTGGAAAAATCATTAAGAGAAATTCAAATTGATTGTCATATAAATAAAACAAGTGCTAGAAAAATGGTTACCGGTGTTATAAAGCCAAAAAAGTTCACAATTTACAAGCGGGGGACAAATCAAGAAGGACGACTTTTTGTAGGTGGCTGTTGGAAAAGAAGCGTGCCGATCCATTAATATATTGGTTTTAAAAAAATGTTTTTATAATTACTAACGTAGTACCAATGAATAAATATGGCATGTGATATATCGTTGAAAAGGGAGGAAAATACTCTATTTAATGGCGCCATTTCCCGCCCGTTTCAAAATAATTTTTTTAACAGCCTGAAGAGTAAATCTCAAAATACAGCGGTTTTGAAAAAAATTAGATAAAACCTCGATGAAACACTCTGTTTTGCAAAAAAATTTTCGCTCTAGAATTTTTCTCGTATCTCTTCAAATAACGGAGATATTTGACCTAGACGTTTTCCGAATTTTCGATGTTTTCTGCCATAACTCTTAAAGCAGGCCATGGATTTCAAATGTCTTTAAACCATTTTTTCGTAAAAATATTTTTTTTTGTATGACCGACATTAAGTGAGACATTCTCGAGGGCCCTGATAAAATGGACAGCCTGTATAATATTTTACGAAAACCACAATTCATATCATTGAATCGTAAAAATCAGCTATGCCATGATTAGTGAAAAACAATGTATACAGTTATTAATAAATTTGACAGATTCTCGCTGTTGTATGTTGAATGTTGTGTTGTTGAGTTCTAAGACAAGTTTTATATCAATAATTATAGCGTACACCAAAAATACAAATTCGATATGATTAGCATTTATTGTCAGTGCAAGTTTGACGCTGAGATGGCAGAGATAGTTCAAAATCTAAAAACGCACGGTTTATTTAAAAAAAAAGTTGTAAGATGAGGGCATGTTGCAGATAATGTAAGAAAAGTGAATAGAGTATTGAATTACGTTAACCAAAATGAAGAAGCTTCTTTGAGACAAATTCAGAAAAACTGTCGCATAGGAAAAGACAGTGTAAGAAAAATATTTAAAAGAAAAACGGATTTTGATGCCATAAAATAAAGAATAGTTTTTTTTTTTAATTGAGACTACTCGATTTTTTAAGGCCATTTTTATCTTTGCGTATTTGGATTAATATCAAACCGATTTTTGATTTGAAGTTATCAATGGATTTGTCGTGAAAATTAGTATTTAACTATTGGGTGTCTACAAGATGTTTTCATCTGAACAACTTGACTTACAAGTTAATAATTTCGGAAATTTTGGTTCGTCGTAGGTACTGAATCAATTCGAAAAATTTCACGTTTACATTTTTCTCTTCTCGCTTTAGTACATTTGATTGATTTAAGTGAATTCACTGCACTCTATATGCAAAAATAAAGATGGTCCTAAAGAATCAAGCAGAGCCAAAAATTTGTTTAAAACAATGCAAT
This sequence comes from Leptura quadrifasciata, assembly GCA_963675555.1. NCBI lineage: Eukaryota > Metazoa > Arthropoda > Insecta > Coleoptera > Cerambycidae > Leptura > Leptura quadrifasciata. The sequence goes on from OY776679.1 coordinate 2,619,276, forward strand.
CGTTCTTAAAATCGTCTCTGACATTTGAAAATGTAAAAATATACAGGGTGTTCAATTAAAATTTCAAAGTTGGGGTCATTTCCGGGAAATCAGATGTGATGAAAAAGTGTTAAACAATGAAAAATGTATCCTTTTCGGTATATATTACCTCTGTCAAGTTTGAGTTTTATACCTTAATACTTTGGAAATTATAGCTTGTCTAATCATTTCATTTACATCTGGTATAGAGTTTAGGGATATTTGACATAAAAATACATTTTTGGTCTCAACCAGACCCAAAAATACATCACACTAGAATTTAAAATTTGAGCTGACTAAATTATTTGTACTCGAAAATATGTTATTCTTCTTTTTATCTCTCTTCATTGCATCACATCATTGTCTTCGTATTTTTTCACTTTTTGGCGTACTTATAAATATTTTGTTTGGGATAGTGATTATTGTATTGGTACATCGAGGCACAGTAGAGTATTTATAATGACTAAATTGTGAAGCTATCGCGATAACATCACAGCAAAGCGTACACTAGCATCTGTACTATCGAGTAAATGAGCCGCTGACGTAGTGTACTCAGTCGAGCTGCTACAATGAAAAATGTAAGCGTGGACTAATCATTAAAACCTTAACAATTAATTGTGAACCCATTTTAATCACTAGAGAGACAAATTAAATTGCAATGTTTAAGTTACGACGTGCACATTATTATAAAAATATAAAAGAAATATCATTTTCAGGCCACTACTGACAGTCACTCCCTAAAACTTCCCCTTAAGTTTGACTGATACCATGCAAACTAGTGACCGGATGGATATGACTAAGATTAAAATATGAATTAGATATTTTAAGATAGTCGAAAGATATTGCAGAAAAAGTGAAATTTATTATCTCCATCTTAAGGGATATATCTCCCTCATTTATTTTTTTCTTCACCGTAGTCGAGTTTTTTTAATGCTTTATAATTTCCTTCTCATTTTACTAGATTAATTTTAAAATTACGTACCTGAGTCAATGTTTAAACTCAAGAAATATATCAGTGCTGTCATACACAGTACAACCTTCATTTTAGTGTTATTACCAGATACGGAACTAGAACATATGTTCTATGTTAGACGTATTTATGTCTTAGATAAAAGTAGATAAATCTATGATAAAAAGAATCCCCAATTGGATTTAAGCCACATGGTGTAATTATTTTAGGAAATCTACATTCGGAAAATAGCGATAATCGTAAATGCAAAGTTTATTTTCAGGAAAATGACTAAATTTTCTTGAAAATTTATTAACAGGTATTAAAGATATGTTAATCGTATTTTATTACGTCTTTTTAATTACAGAGTAGCAAGCAAAACATTAGATCTCTTTTTCCCACCCTCGTCAGTCATCCCCTTGTCTCCTTCGACAAATAATTGACACCAAATAAATTTTTGATTTGGAATTTGCAAAAATTTCATTACAAATTATGTGGATGATTGAATAATTTAACTTTGTATCTATTGTACATACATCAGAGCACATGAGCACTACATTCGAATGCCCTACCTGACTAACGTCTCGCCAACCATATTGACATCATCTGGAGATGGTTAAATCTAAAATAAATCTACCCAAGTATTCTATATCTGTGCAGAATTAGTTATTCAGTGAATTCAACCAACTTGCTTATCTACCTCTACTTGACATCTAACTGGTTTAACCAACCAACATAGTGAACTATTTGGAATGAGCAGTTTGTCAGATTGTTTACTACTGTCACAATTTTCAATTTCTATTCTCTAAATTCATTCGTCTGTCTATTGTTACAATTTTTATTAACTTCAAATTATTGGTACCTACTTGATAACTGTAATCAAAGGCATGCTAGATAGCACTAGATTTTTCTGTTATATTCTGCATTTGAAATGAACCATATGCTTCTTTAATCTAGTTGTAATTCGACATTTGGTTTGTCCACCATAATGTACCCAACAGGAACAGATGACACCAGAGGGGAGGGTATTACATCGAGTAGTATTTACATTCTCGTTAATCTATATTTAATAATGTTGCATCAAAATAACAATGATAATAGTAGTAGTGAATGTGTAAAACCTATGTAAAAATAAACCGATTAATTTGTTCCTTAATGCATTATATTAACAATTTGTATAAATTATAATTTAGTAAATTAGTAAAAAATATTTATATTAAAGTTTTTCCCAGCAGAAATAAAAGTAGAGTCCCAAGTAACGAAGATACTGCTACAGAGGCCGAATTGCACAAGTTTCTGTCCGCACAGGTCTCACATTCGAGGAGCATATTCATATCGTTGCTGTATCTCGCACTTAACACTGAGCAAATATCGTGGTGTTGACAAGATCTGTGGACCCATCTTAAACCACTATCTGGAATAAAAAAAATAAGGATTGTATAAAATTTGTTAATTTCAATTTCAAAGGCAATAATAACATACTAGTCTAGTGACGAATATACAAGGAACTTATCGATGTATGTACTGATTATAACCTATAAGTGGTTCAACACACGTATCAAAATAACTCGATTTAGATTAGCAGACCAGGCACACATTTTACACACCACAGAGCTTTGAAAAAACAAAAACTGTATAAAATTTATAGGTATAAAGTTGAAATTATGTATATTCATCATGTTTTTATACTAATATCCTAAATGGTACAATAAATTCATTTGATATAACTGTAACATTGACAAAACCTACTCGCATATATACTAATGCCAATGGCTGTACTAGTAGTAGTTGTATTGATTACATGATTACTTATTTTTTTTTTTTTTTTTTTTTTTTTTTTTTTTTTTTTTTTTTTTACAAAAAACCAGTCACCTTACTCTGTGGCTCCGACCCTCACAGAGGGGAGCTGGTAATACCAGTAGCCACTCCCCACGCCCGTGGGGTGAGTGACTACCGGGTCCGTGAATCGTGTGCCCTGAGTAGACGTAATGAACCGAGGATGACAGCCTTCTGCATTCTGCCGGCTAAGATCTCTGCCGAATCTCGGCATGCCGGTATGATCTTTAATTCTGAAAGCAGCGTCTGTCTCATTCCACCGAGGGCTCCTATAATCAGTACCACTATTTTAACAGAATGGCCTGGATAAAGCCTGCGGAGTTCGAAGAGCAAATCTCGATATTTTGTCCGTTTTTCCTCCTCTTTCAAGACAATGTTGCTCTCAGCGGGAGCCGAGAATTCCACGACATACATTGTCTTGAGTTGGTGGTCGAGGAGTACTATGTCAGGCTTGTTGGCTTGTATTTGCCTGACGGTGGGAAACGAGTAGTTCCAATAAATTAGGCACTTCTCATTCCCCACAACGGACTCAATATCCCCCGGAACGTAAGGCAGCACTGGTGTTTCGTCTATCCCATACGAGTGCCTTAGATGATAGTAAAGCACTCGTAATGCTGCGTTGTGTCTATGAATATAGGCCGAGACTGCGTATGTCGGGCAAGCCGACAGTAAGTGCATTACAGTCTCCGGCGCCCTGCGGCAGGCCCTGCAGCTGATATCAGGGACCTCCATACCCATGACACGACGTCGATAGACGAGAGTGTTAAATACACCATCCTGGCAAGCCATTATGAATCCCTCGGTCTCAGACTTCAGCCCAGCTGACCTTAAGAAGGCGAAGGTCAGCCTTTCGGATAAGCCGAGGTCTTCTATATTTTTATAGAAGACCCCGTGCAATGGCTTATCCTTATGGAGCTGCAGAAGGATGTTGTGTTCTGCAGCTCTAATGTGGGCTTTTAGTCGAACGGGTTCCAACTCGGTGACAGAGTCGGGGTTTACCCGCTCGACGTCGAAGATGAGACCAAGTTCATCGGCTGCTCTCCGTGCTGCCTTAAAGAGAAAAGCTCCTACCTCTGCATTTTCATGGTCTCGGACCATGCAGAGGAGGGGATCCGAACTCCTGATGACCTTACATGCTCCATCCAGAACCATCCTGCTATGGAGACTCTCCAAGCTCAAGAGTCCACGGCCTCCCCGATGTCGTGGGAGATATAACCGTGGAACGGACGATTTAGGATGCAAGCTCCTATTGAGATGCATCTTCTTGCGGGTTACTACATCGAGTTGACGCAGCTCTTCTCTAGTCCACTTCACTACTCCGAAAGAGTAGAGAAGGACCGGAACGGCAAGCATATTTGTAGCAGACACCTTGTTCTTCCCCGACAGTTCTGAAGACCAGATCTGTCGGAGTAGGTGCTGATACTTGCCGCGGAGAGCGTTTTTCACTACACTCACTTCTTGGGTGGAGCGTTGCTCGACACCCAAGTAAGTGTACGACTCTCCGGCATCTAGATGGTGTAAGATGCTTCCGTCCACGAGCTGCGCGTCCTCTCCATAGTCACCGCATCGTCCTCTCTTGAGATGGATCAGTGCGCATTTGTCCAACCCGAACTGCATACCGACAGCCTGCGTGTACTCCTGTACCACCCTAAGGGACTGTTGGAGATCCCTCTCTCCAGAGGCATAAAGTTTAAGGTCATCCATATAAAATAGATGGGTGACCTTATGCCTCCTGTCGCCGGGGGTACCGCAGTTGTAGCCACGGGTTTTCCGGAGCGAGACGGATAATGGCAGTAGTGAGATGCAAAACAGAAGGGGGCTGAGGGAATCTCCCTGAAATACTCCTCTTCTGAATGTCACCGACTCTGTTTGGACTCTATCGTTACCCGATGTTATGGTAAAGCGAGTCCTCCAGAGCGGCATCAGTTCTTCAATACATCTCACTACGGGACCGGGTACCACAAGACATCGGAGCAAGTGAACAATGAGCTCATGTGATGTCATGTCAAATGCCTTGCGGTAGTCGATCCAGGCCATAGAGAGGTTCCGCTTATACTGCACGGAGTCCTGCGTGATACATCTATCGATCAGCAGGTTCTCCTTGCAGCCAGCGACACCTCTCTTCGACCCTCGTTGCTCATATATCCGTTCGTAAACCGGTTCGACTGCGCGGAGCACCCGCATGTACAAAATGCGTGTAAACACCTTGTAACATGCGTTTAGACAGGTTATCGGTCTGTTTACTTATTATTATTATTTTTTTTTTTTTTTTATTTTTTATTTTTTTTTTTTTTTTTACAAAAAACCAGTCACCTTACTCTGTGGCTCCGACCCTCACAGAGGGGAGCTGGTAATACCAGTAGCCACTCCCCACGCCCGTGGGGTGAGTGACTACCGGGTCCGTGAATCGTGTGCCCTGAGTAGACGTAATGAACCGAGGATGACAGCCTTCTGCATTCTGCCGGCTAAGATCTCTGCCGAATCTCGGCATGCCGGTATGATCTTTAATTCTGAAAGCAGCGTCTGTCTCATTCCACCGAGGGCTCCTATAATCAGTACCACTATTTTAACAGAATGGCCTGGATAAAGCCTGCGGAGTTCGAAGAGCAAATCTCGATATTTTGTCCGTTTTTCCTCCTCTTTCAAGACAATGTTGCTCTCAGCGGGAGCTGAGAATTCCACGACATACATTGTCTTGAGTTGGTGGTCGAGGAGTACTATGTCAGGCTTGTTGGCTTGTATTTGCCTGACGGTGGGAAACGAGTAGTTCCAATAAATTAGGCACTTCTCATTCCCCACAACGGACTCAATATCCCCCGGAACGTAAGGCAGCACTGGTGTTTCGTCTATCCCATACGAGTGCCTTAGATGATAGTAAAGCACTCGTAATGCTGCGTTGTGTCTATGAATATAGGCCGAGACTGCGTATGTCGGGCAAGCCGACAATAAGTGCATTACAGTCTCCGGCGCCCTGCGGCAGGCCCTGCAGCTGATATCAGGGACCTCCATACCCATGACACGACGTCGATAGACGAGAGTGTTAAATACACCATCCTGGCAAGCCATTATGAATCCCTCGGTCTCAGACTTCAGCCCAGCTGACCTTAAGAAGGCGAAGGTCAGCCTTTCGGATAAGCCGAGGTCTTCTATATTTTTATAGAAGACCCCGTGCAATGGCTTATCCTTATGGAGCTGCAGAAGGATGTTGTGTTCTGCAGCTCTAATGTGGGCTTTTAGTCGAACGGGTTCCAACTCGGTGACAGAGTCGGGGTTTACCCGCTCGACGTCGAAGATGAGACCAAGTTCATCGGCTGCTCTCCGTGCTGCCTTAAAGAGAAAAGCTCCTACCTCTGCATTTTCATGGTCTCGGACCATGCAGAGGAGGGGATCCGAACTCCTGATGACCTTACATGCTCCATCCAGAACCATCCTGCTATGGAGACTCTCCAAGCTCAAGAGTCCACGGCCTCCCCGATGTCGTGGGAGATATAACCGTGGAACGGACGATTTAGGATGCAAGCTCCTATTGAGATGCATCTTCTTGCGGGTTACTACATCGAGTTGACGCAGCTCTTCTCTAGTCCACTTCACTACTCCGAAAGAGTAGAGAAGGATCGGAACGGCAAGCATATTTGTAGCAGACACCTTGTTCTTCCCCGACAGTTCTGAAGACCAGATCTGTCGGAGTAGGTGCTGATACTTGCCGCGGAGAGCGTTTTTCACTACACTCACTTCTTGGGTGGAGCGTTGCTCGACACCCAAGTAAGTGTACGACTCTCCGGCATCTAGATGGTGTAAGATGCTTCCGTCCACGAGCTGCGCGTCCTCTCCATAGTCACCGCATCGTCCTCTCTTGAGATGGATCAGTGCGCATTTGTCCAACCCGAACTGCATACCGACAGCCTGCGTGTACTCCTGTACCACCCTAAGGGACTGTTGGAGATCCCTCTCTCCAGAGGCATAAAGTTTAAGGTCATCCATATAAAATAGATGGGTGACCTTATGCCTCCTGTCGCCGGGGGTACCGCAGTTGTAGCCACGGGTTTTCCGGAGCGAGACGGATAATGGCAGTAGTGAGATGCAAAACAGAAGGGGGCTGAGGGAATCTCCCTGAAATACTCCTCTTCTGAATGTCACCGACTCTGTTTGGACTCTATCGTTACCCGATGTTATGGTAAATCGAGTCCTCCAGAGCGGCATCAGTTCTTCAATACATCTCACTACGGGACCGGGTACCACAAGACATCGGAGCAAGTGAACAATGAGCTCATGTGATGTCATGTCAAATGCCTTGCGGTAGTCGATCCAGGCCATAGAGAGGTTCCGCTTATACTGCATGGAGTCCTGCGTGATACATCTATCGATCAGCAGGTTCTCCTTGCAGCCAGCGACACCTCTCTTCGACCCTCGTTGCTCATATATCCGTTCGTAAACCGGTTCGACTGCGCGGAGCACCCGCATGTACAAAATGCGTGTAAACACCTTGTAACATGCGTTTAGACAGGTTATCGGTCTGTAGTTCTTTGGGTTGGACAAATCTCCGTTCTTGGGGATCAGCACTGTCCGCCCCTCAACAATCCAAGAAGGGATTTGCTGCTCCCCATTTAACCAGGAATTAAAAATTCTGGCCAAATGGTGGTGGGTGCTCGATAACTTTTTCCACCAAAAGTTATTTATCCCATCGGGACCTGGAGCAGCAAAGTTCTTAGAGCCCTCAAGAGCCCTACGAACCTCTTCTGGGGTTATTGGTTCGCACACTTCCTGTGGTTGCTGAAGCCTTTGACAAAAGGCTTCAAAGTGTGCAAGGGCAGGAGAATCTCGGTTGAGTGGAAGCCTCTCCTCGTACAGCGTTTTCCAGAAGTCCTCCACCTGATCTGCAGTCGGCGGATTGTCTACAACACGCGGAGGCGGTTGGAAAAGGCGCGAGGGCTTCTCGCGGAACAGTTTATTTTCCGCAAGCCCTCTCGCCCGCCTCACTAGTGATTTTTTACAAGTCACTAGCATCCGTATCCTGTCGAGACAGTGCTGTTTGGTGGTTCGCAGCACTGCATCATTGAGTGTGTGATGGACGCGTCTTAGGTTGGCGGCTAATCGACGCACTTTAGGCGTGAACGGCCTGTTGGCCGCCATATAGTCCATCACACATTGGATACGGGATGCGTGTTGCCTCGCCGACCGGATCTTGGCTTCCATCTTTTGTATGCGCCGCTGCGCTCTCTCCTGTGGGGAAGAGGTATTTCGCCTCTCCACCTGAGAAGAGCGTTGAGCAGCGGCATACACGGCACAATTTATGTGCCAGATGTCAGCCTCTTCTGTTAGCGCTGTACGAAGTTCAGCGTCCACTCTGGCCAGGTCTTGTGGCCCGGGGGTTTTCAGATGGTGTAACCCCCTTCTGGTACTGAGGCCCTCTGGTATTGGCGGAACGAGGAGTGCTACGTCCTCAACCGGTGATTGTGGCGGCTCTTCGGCCACCTCATTCACCGGTCCAGGAGCAGCCCTCACGTAGCCCCTACTACGAAGGTGGGATACATAGTCACGCAGATTTTGTGGCGTGAAGGCGCTATGCTCTGGTAGCCTCTCACACCACAGAGCATGCATCCGCGCCATGTATCCCCTCCGCGCGGGCTCACTGCTTTCATAGCAATGCAGAAGTTCATCCCTCAGTTCATCTGTCCACTCAAAGCGTCCTTGGACATTGCCAATTTCGTCAACGGGCGGTCCGTCCGGTTGGGCCCCACCACCTTGCCCTTGACCCCTATCCGCACGGGGTCGATCGTGGGGGCCCTGTCTTCGGCCTGCCGGAACCAAAGTTTAGGGTCTGTGGGTGGTTAGCCCAGCAGACCCACGACCGACACCAGAGGGGAAGACGCTTTCCCCTCCCGGGTGCACTAGGGCTGCCGGTTCGGTTTTGCACCCCAGCTGGAGTAAGTGGTGGCGCTACTCACCAAAGGCTTGATAGATGGAAGTCAGCCCCTCCTGCTTATTTATTATTATTATTATTATTTTTTTTTTTTTTTTTTTTTTTTTTTTTTTTTTTTCTCCACGGATGTATTCCGGTAATTTCCGAATGTCACCGGGTCCATTAGACCAAGGTTACATTGTTCACTGTAGGTATTTTCGGACAATATGGCAAGTACCCAATATAGCTGCTTTTTGGGCTACCTCTACCAGTTGAGTATTCAACCCAACTTTTTCCAAATTTTTGCAGAAGTTTCTTTCAACTAGGCCATTTGCTGATATTATGAATGGTATCACCTGAGCTTCTTTTAGTTGCCACATTGCTTGAATTTCATGCCTCAGGTCCTGGTATTTAGCAATCTTTTCAGTGACTGATTTTCTGATGTTGTCGTCTATAGGAATCGCTACATCTATTATCCATGCTGTTTTCTTCTTTTTTTGTAGTACTATTATATCCGGCTTATTATGATTTACTTCACGATCAGTTATAATCATCGTGTCCCAGTATATCTTTACATTTTCACTTTCGAGTATGGCGGATGGTCGGTATTTGTAATAAGGAGTAGTTTCCTTAATTAGATTTGCCTGGCTGCCCAGTGCCTGGTGGATGATTTTAGCCACATCATTATGCCTGTTCAGATATTCTCGTGGCGCTATGAAACTACATCCTGCTACAACATGTTGTATGGTCTCAATTCTTTCGTCGCACACCCTACATTTATCAGATGGTATATCCTGCTTTAGTATATACTTTATACGGTTTCGTGTAGGTGCGACTTGGTCTTGTATGGCAGATATTGCGCCCTCCGTTTCCAGATCCAGTTTTCCTTTGACAAGGTAAGTAATGGACGCCTTGCTATCAACATGTTCACTTTGCAATGCTGATGCGAATCGTCCATGTAATACTTTTCCCTCCCACTCTATTTTAAGCCGTTCTAGATAGTCATTTCTCCTTTCAGGTGGTGTTCCAGATAAGTTTAATGCCGAATAGTTTTTATCTATTCTAGATATTGTCTGATGCAGAGGTAAGTTTTTATTTTTAAAATACACGTACAGCTTAGCTGAATGCTTTTTATATGATTGTTCCAGGTTACATATGCCTCTGCCCCCTAAACGTCTAGGAAGATAAAGCCGACAACAGGAGGATTGCGGGTGATGACTTCGATAAGAGGTAAGTACTGTTCTCACCATCCTATCTAATTTTTCCAAGTCTGTTTGGGTCCATCTCAAAACTCCAAATGTGAAGGTTACCACAGGCATAGCCCATGAATTAATTGCTGTGGTCTTATTGATTGCATTTAGTTCTGACTTTAGGACTTTTTTAATTCTGTGTCTTAGTTCCTCCTCAACTTTCTTCTTCATTTGTGTATTGTCTATCGTCAGGCCTTGTTGAAATCCTAGATACTTATAAGTTGCTCCTGGTTCCAATGTGCTTATTTCCGTATTATCCATAAGTTGCATGCTTGTTTCATTCGTTACCTTCCCTCGTTTCATATGTAGAGTTGCACATTTTTCAACTCCGAATTCCATCTTAATGGCTCGGCTGAATCTATTTACCAGTTCTAGTAGTCCCTGTAGTTGTTCTGAATTACTGGCATATATCTTAAGGTCATCCATGTAGAATGCATGTGACATCTTATGTCCTCTATCAACGCTGAATCCATACGAGCTTTGCCTAAGCATTTCACTCAATGGATTTAATGCGAGACAAAACCATAATGGGCTCAAACTATCTCCTTGGAAGATCCCTCTTTTTATATCCACAGTGCTTGTTTGATACGATGTTTCCTTTGTTCTGATCAGTAAGCTTGTTCTCCATGACTGCATGAGATGTTGTAGCAGCATTGTAATACTTTCATGTATTTTGTACAGCCGAAGTATCCTGATCAGCCAAGTATGTGGAACAGAATCAAAGGCTTTTCTGTAGTCAATCCATGCAACAGAAAGGTTTCTGTTCTTACTTTTTGCATATCGTGTGACGACTGTGTCAATGACCAAAAGTTCTTTACAGCCTTGTGATCCTTTTTTACATCCATTCTGTTCATGGGCCAATATGTTGTTTACGTTTAAGTGTGCTTCTATCTTCTTCTTAATTACCGATGTTAAGATCTTATAGAGGGAAGGCAGGCAGGTGATAGGCCTGTAATTATTATTATTATTATTATTATTATTATTATTATTATTATTATTAGCCGTTATTATTAGCCGTTACTCGAGTCCAAGTATAAAAATGTTACAGTCGATAGATTGTGTACAATAAAAAACAAGTAAAAGGTGTAATCTATTGTAATTCCCATTCATCTACGGTGCACACGACTATGGCTATAGAGGCCAATTCAGGAGAGCACATGTCGACCGCAGTCAGGGCAAACATAGACCTGGTTAGGTCTTGGATTCGGCCTTCTTGCAGCAGCATTTCCTTGATAGCTGGCCATAACCCCTCGCCATTCGGTTCTGTCCGCTGCAAGTTGTTCCCATTGCTCGTCTACAATACCGCAGGATTTTAGATTTTCATGGAGAGCGTCTTTGAACCTCTTTCGTTGACCGCCACGCCTTCTTCTACCGCTTAGCAATTCACCATAAAGTGTACATTTAGGAAGGCGGTTATCATGCATACGATGAACGTGACCTGCCCATCTTAGGCGTGCTCTTGAAATAAGCACCTCAATTGGAAGGCTGTTTGCTCTCCTGAGTACTTCCACGTTTGATATGTGATGGAACCAATGGATTTTCATCATACTTCTGAGGTGTCTTTGCTGAAAACGTTCTGATTACAACATGACATGACAACAAACATGATCACAAGCTTGGATCCTAATACATATACTTGCAATATTATTCAACCACACATAGCAGATCACTTAGCACATATTCTTACTGTAAAAGATTTCTGAACAAAAACGATCTGAGATAAAAAAACACCACTTGTTATACACGGCGTATTATAAATAAAAATACGTTAAATACCCTTAACTATCATTTAAGTCACACTAATTGGACATGTATATATTACTTAGAATTCGCTAAAGCATATCAATATTTTATTGACAATATTACATGGTGTTACGAGGTCAGCTGTCCTCAAAAAAAATTCAATTAGAAAATGCTAACAAAAGATAACAAGGAGTGGATGACTTATGAAATAAAACAACAAAGTCTGTATTTAAAACATTTGTTTTGGCTGATGGCAAATTTAAATTCCATTGAATTTAAAACAAAATATGACGAAGAAAAAAAGAAGTACAGGAAGGATATAAAAACAGCAAAACAAACATACTACAACAACAAAATAAATAGTTCTACAAATAAAAATAAAGAGACATGGAATATTGTTAACAAAATATTAGATAGGAAAGGTAAAAATTGCCACAAACCAAATTGTTCTTAAGGTTAATGATACCGTCATATGTGACAAAAGAGAAGTAGCTAAAACATTTGGATGTCATTTTTCTAGTGTTGCACCTAAATCTATTAACGAATATTTTGGTTTAAACCTCTCTCTACCGTGCACTCTAAGCAAATTTGTTATAAATTCAATGTAGTTTGATACTGTCACTGTAGAAGAGGTTCATAATATTATTTTGCAACTTAAAAACAAAAATTCAAGTGGCTTTGATGGTCTAATAGCTAAAATTATCAAAAGCATTGAAAATAATATTTTGGAGCCTTTTGTCCATTTGATAAATAAATCAGTTGAGAATGGAATTTTTCCAACATGCTTAAAACTTGCCAGTGTTATTCCATTGTTAAAAAAAGGCGACCCCACTGATCTCGAAAATTATCGCCAAATATCTATTTTGAGCATCTTATCTAAAATACCAGAAAGAGTGGGGTATAACAGGATTTCAAACTTTGTTGAAAAAAACCATCTATTACCGTTATCTCAGCATGGTTTTAGATCGCGAAAATCGGTTGAGACGGCATCCTGTCATCTACTGGACCATGTATATCAGTGCTTGGACCAGGGCAGGTATGTGATTTCACTAATGTTTGATCTTTCCAAAGACTTTGATACCGTCAACAAAGAAATGTTGAGCTTTAAACTACAGATTATTGGTATTAGAGGAAATATTCTTTCATGGTTAATGTCATATATGGAAAATCGATCCTTGGTTGTACACTTAAATGGGGAAAAATCTGACGTACATGATGTTGAGCTTGGTGTTCCTCAGGGTTCCGTATTAGGTCCTTTACTGTTCATGTTATACGTTAATGATTTACCCTGTTATATGAAAAATTGTCACGTGACAATGTTTGTTGACGACACAACAATTACCGTGTTAGCGGACACTCCTGAGGAGCTTCAAAACCTTGTTGGTAATACTATTGAGTCACTAAGCACATGGTGCCAAAGAAACATACTCATCCTAAATGAGAAAAAAACGGTGCTTTTAAATTTTCATTTGCAGAGACCTGTTCCAAATGATATTATTCTTTATGAGAATATTACTAGATCTGAATCAGTAAAATTACTTGGCACATTACTTGATCACAAGTTATCCTGGACTAACCGTGTTGACCATGTATGTAACAAATTAAATAAAACGTACTTTGCAATGTTACAGTTGAAATCAACCCTAGATCAAGATGGTTTAGTTAATATTTATTATTCTATGGCATATAGTCACATATCGTTTAATATTATGGCATGGGGCAGAACTATGGAATTACATAAATTATCCGATTGATCTTTGATCTGAAAGTTACTGAAATATATTTATAAACTAATCAATTCTCACTGTTCCGTCTATATATATATATATATATATATATATATATATATATATATATATATATATATATATATATATATATATATATATCTTAAAATGTCTCACATTTACTAAAATTAATATAGAACATTTTAGAAAGAGAGCCAAGTTTCATAACTATGTAACGAGACATGGTGAACTCCTCAGTATTCCTTTCTATCGCACAAGTGCCTTTAAGCGTTCCCCTTACTATAATTGTATCAATTTGTATAATGCTCTTCCTGAGGAGATTCGCAGTGTCTCGCAGTACATGACATTTAAAAAAAAAAGTGAAAGAGTATTTGTCCACAAACTGTTTTTACTCTATAACAGAATTTTTATGTAAAAATTAATATTTGTGATCTTTTATGTTTCATGTGATCTTTATTTTTAAATATTCACTATTTTATTTTAGTTTTATTTTTATATTGATTTATCTCGCTCGACAGTTAAATTATGCATACATTTATGTGTGTATATTTGTATTATGTGTTTGTTTGTATATCGTGTATGTATATATTATACGTTTGTTTATTTACTGATAATGTATTTGACGTGCCATATGTACATATTTGTATCTGATTCTCCCAAATAAATTATTATTATTATTATTATTATTATTTTCGTTCACGTCATCATTTTATGTACTTATCAACGACATGCAAATTTTCTATACTTATAAATACAAAGCGCATATGAGTTAAAAAGCAGGCATTAAAAATACACCCTTAAAGCGTGTTCTCGAATCGCCTCTTCAGTTGGGAGTAGCATGTTGACATTCAAATTTTTATTTCGTGCCAGTAAATATTGCCATCGGATGGAGTTAAATTCATCGATGGGTGGATTTTTCTTTAGATATACTCACTCTACTTGCTAATTTTAAAGTTAAATTACATAGGTCACAATGGGGATTGATTTAATTATAGATGGAAAAAGATTTCCACTCCCTTAGAGGGTGAAACCAACCCCCGTGGTTGGTTACACAATCCTGGTCACCTACCACCTTCCTCAAAGAGATGACTGCTACAAAATATTAATTCCCCCCGAAAAAAATTTCACCCCTTTGAACGGTAAAAACAACCTCCCAGGGTGGTTACACAACCCTGGTCACCTACCATCTTACTCAAGAAAACACCTCCTGTAAAATATAAATTTATTTCTCACAAAAAAATATCATTTTTCCATCCCCCTACAGGGGGTGAAAGTGTGGAGTAGGGGTGGCTGGGATCAAATAACTCGAAAGACCTTCTATTCTACCCGAGGGAATAACAATTAGTCGAAAAACCGAAGAAAGTAAACGAGTTCACGGAAGAGGGGACTTTGGGTGTGGTTTTTTGGCCAATTTGAGGGGGTTGTTGAGGTGGAAAAATTAGTTTGACCCCGGAAATCGATTCAGCACCCTCAATGACAGGGGAGGGACTTTGTCTAGTTCCAGGCGCAAACATTTGCTAATCCGTCTGACTTCTTAAGACTAATTAAAATAACGGGCGAGATACAAGTTTTACCGGCGCATCCACCATAAATAACAAAAAATAATTTTTATTAAATGTTAATATAAAGTAGTCAGAGAAAACGAAAAAATTATTGGGCAATCTATTACATACGTAGCAAACAGTAAATGCGAAGAAATAAAACAAAAATACTTACGGTCTACAATATACTTGGCGCATACAGAATCTGCGTAAATGCATTGAGTTATCTTATGGTGCTCATGTTCCGAGTAATAGAAGTAATCACAGTCGTTATGGACCTCTGGTACCCCAAGTTGAGAGCTGCATGTGTAACATTCTAGGGACGTACCTAAAAAGAATTTTCATTATTAGTTTACTGTGGCGATAGTATACAAACTATAACAAAACTGTCACATATTTCTGGAATCATAATAATATTGCTCTTTAGTCACAAAGAAATGATAATTATTTATTTAATACGTTGAATTTGAAGAGTCTAGGTTCACGAAGAGTGGATGAAAAACTGATGGTAAGATTTGGCAAAAGCATATAGAAATAGCTTTTAAAAGTTAAATTGTTATCACATAATCTTCGTAAAGTTTGTTCGAATCTGGGAAACACAATGCCCTGCACATATTTCTATCTTATTCATTATGAAATTTTGATTTCAACGATATGTTACAAGTTGCATTTGTTTAGGTGTGTGCTGAAAATGGAGGAACATGGATAGAATAAATAAATTTAAATTATCATTACATTTATAATATTTAAAAACATTAAAATTTTATAAATAAAAATAGTTTTTAAGCGAAGCAAGATCAGAATACAAAGAATTGTGTTTGTAATCCAAAACAAGTTGTCATTTACACCTATAATATTGCTTTCCCGTGGACACATTATATATAAATTTGTTACTTCTTTAACTGAGACGAATCTTACTTACATATCCACCAAAATTTATCCGAGAACTTCTAAATAATTGTGCATGAAAGAAAGAAAATTCCGATTTTATTGAAATATGGTTATGTTCATCAAGAGTGTTATAACACGTTTTATCAATCACGCTGACATCCTCGGGGTGATTAAAATCCTAAAGAGACTGATCTTACAATGACTTCAATAAACTGATACACTGGTATAGTTGTTCTCTAGATATTGTGAATCAAAAAGAAGAAAACTAAATAAGCTATCAAAACCGTCTTATGTTCTACTATGAACTTTCTACAGTTTTCAAACGGAACTGTTGTTGTATATTTTGTCTATAGTTAGTTAAAAAACTTACTTTTCGAATTGATATAATGTTGTTCTTGAAATAAGTCTGGGTTTTGTAATAAAATAATTTGTCACTTACCCGTTCGAAATAGACAAATGAAAACTAATAAATAACATATTTTTCTACTACACATACTGACTGACGTTTTGATATTAACAGTTTTTTAAAAATTGGCAATAATCTTGAGCCTTATCGTATTCAAGGATTATAAACAAAATTTTTAAAGTAAATTTGCTTTACTTCTAATAATGAGCTGTTTACGCTTAGGCTGTAAACTAATTCACTATACCCATAATAAATTAATGAATATTTTAGTATACAAATATTTACATTTTCTATACTAGAGAAGTATTGGTAAGGAATCGGAGAGTTCTTACTTATATTTGTATAAACATATGTTCATTGACTTAGAAAAGCTCCCACAGATAGAGTTTCTTTTATTGTCGCGTAACAAAGTTAGACAAGAAACTAGTTTATTATTAGATTAATAAAATTTCATAGTGGTCATAGTAGTCTAAACAATGTTTCGACAGGATCACATCCATCATCTTCACGTTCTCGCCGGTAGTCGCGTACTGCTACTTTGCGTTGTTCGAAAATTGGCCAGCGAGAGAAGTAGCAGTGGGCAGTTATCAGCGACCATCTGAAGACGGTAGATGTGATTCTGCCGAAACGTCGTGTAGACAATCAAGGATCCTTCAAAAGCCTGTCAGCCTGAACTGGACTGTTCGGTTCGAGTACCAGTAGATAACTGTCAACAAGCTCAGTAGCCTATCAGGTTGAGCTGAACTCTTCAATTAATAATAATAATATTAATAATAATAATTTTATTTTCCATAATGACATTACAATTGTATAGGAATAGTCTAGTTACACAAAAAGAATAAAATAGAAATAAACTATATACTTTAAAAACTAGGTAAAAAAAATCGCATACAGAATAAAAACATTTTGATAATAAAGACAGTTTTAACTTAATTCTAAAACCTAGCAAATTTCTAGCAATTTTCCACTCTCTTGGTAAATGATAATTAGTGTAACGATTTTTTTCTAGTTATAGGAACAGCCTTTTTAGGATATGTTTTATCTTGAGGTAAATAATTTTGGACCCATGTAATTTGGGAAATTACAAGTTATACTGAGTCTTGCAAATGGTACTCGAAATTCTTCCTTGCTACACGTATTTGCGCTGTGAATATTTTTATTTACAAGAAATATATTTACTTCCACGTCCAGTGGAAGTATAGTCACACAATTTTTTTTTTAATTATTTTGTTGAAATAGGCTTAAAATGTCATGAAACGTCGAGATTTTAAATTTGAGCGAAAAAATTTCTATCTGTCGGTCCGTATAGGAGAATCAAGTCTCTAAAAATTTTTTGACATTTGTCCACCCCCTCTACCACCCCCACCCTATTATTAAATGGAGTAAAATATTACATTGGGATTTAGTGTGTATAAGACTTGGATGCAAAATCTGTAAGTGGAAGTAGTGATTCCTTGGGCAGCGGTTTTTGTACTGGTGAACATAAACACATGTTTCAAAAATGTATAAAGATGGCAAGGTTAAATTCTTATATTCACCAAACAATTCTTGAATGGGTACTAGAGATATTCGCTATATGGAGCAATATACGTTTTTGAGCAAGAAAAGTATTCTGTGATAGAGTGGAGTTTTCCTATCGGACAGAACCTGAAGATGACAGATATTATTCCACCGAAACGTCGTTTAAGCCTCTTTTAAAATGGTGTCAGCCTGATCGAAACTGTTCGATTCGAGTGGCAGTAGATAGTTATTAGCGAAATACTACAGGAAAATTCCCCTAAAAGTGATACTATAAGGAGCAAATTATAAGTTCAAAGAGGGTACAGAGTGTAGCATAGTCATGGCACGGTTAGTCCGGAATTGTGGTGTGGCGCTCACGACAAAAAAGTAAGCTAACTCAGTGTCTCAGGGCGTAACTGTACCCTATACTTATGAATTATCAGTAGCTCTCGTTTCACTGGCGTGACAATAAAAATTAAAACACCCTGATTCACAAATACAGCACTTTAATACTACAACAACTGATGCAGGACAGACTATATGTTTCAAATTTAACAATGTTACACTCAGTATGTAATTAATATGTTATGTATTGCTATGTAACAAAAGATTAAAATATATATTTATAATACCGTTTGGTAGCTATCGCTAATGATCGCTAATGATATGTATTAATTTAAATATGTTGAAAGAAATAAGTAGCAATTAATTCCCCAGATAGTGTGTCAGGTTGTTTGATATGAAAAATACAGCGAATAAACTGAATAAGACAGTGTAAATTAGATATATTTACCCCACTGGAATCCTTGACTTCGAACCCTCAAAAGATAGGACAGAGTTCTGACAGTTTCGTAGATCTCTCGGTTACGGGGTACCAATAACGTACTAACAGCGTACCATAAACATACCAACAGCGTACCATAAACGAACCATAAGCATACCGTAAAAGTGTACCCTGAACGTGCCGGTAGCGGGCGTTTGTCGACTAAAGTCCTACTTAGTAGTGATAGCTTTCTGTCGAAACTAGTTCCACAAAATAAAACAATATCCAAAATAAGGGAAAACTGCAGCTCATTGCCTTGCTTTACAAATCCCACGAGGATGGTTACAGATAAACTTGGCAATCGGCAACGTGTGCTCGTGCTCTACGAGATGTATATTTAATGAATCATGACCGAGACGGAAGTTCTTTCAGAGCCCTCTATGTTGAAGCGATGCATATGTGATTTTATATATTTTATAGATTATAATGGGTTGCCTATGGTCCAGTGGTATTATTTTCTCCCAGAATGCAACCAGCTCGTCGTAGGCTGAAGATAACAGATGCGATTTAATCGAAACGTCGTTCAGATAATCATGGATCTTTCAAAAGCTTATCAGCCTGAGCTGTGCTGTGCGATTCGAGCAGTCAAGCTGTACTACTCAGTTCAAACAACGCGAAGTAACCGTGGCCAGCTATCGGATAACCTGGAGATGACAGATATTATCCTACCAAAACGTTGTTGAAGCAACTGGGTTACCTTCAATAGCTTATCTGCCTGAACTCAACTATTAGATTCGAGTAGCAGCGAGAACCTGAAAATAGCTGATGCGATTCTGCCGAAACGTTAATTAGACAATCATGGTATCATGAGGGGCCTACCAGCCTAAGTGAGCTATTCAGTTCGAGCAATGATTTTATTTTAGGTGCAACTTTTATAGTGCAGCCGTAGGTGGATAAAGCGGTACCAATAGCATGGCTTGCTCGTTTACCAGATTTAAATTCGTTGGATTATTTACTCTCGGATTATTTCAAATCAATTTTTTGCGCTACTCCACAGAATTAGAACAACGTGTAAAAAATGAATATTAGAAACATACTATGAATTCTTTAAACATTAAGACGGTTAATTGGAACCCCTGTCAATAGTTATATTAAAATAAGTGGTGGCCATTCTAAAGTTTTTCTTTCACTTTATCAAGCTATTAAACCCTTATTAATAGACGTAGGTAGAAGCCCATCAAACTCCGTCAAACTTTCGATGTCGCTTGAGTAAAATGTGGAGGAATGGCGCTGATTTGAACCGATGAACTAACTACTCAGATCCAGGTTGAATTTCGGCTATGAAGTGTCTGTGTAGAATGGTTCCTTCTTGGCAACTGCAAAATATGACTAGGTTGATCGATAGTACAAAGACATTTTTTTCAGTTCATTCCAATTGCGAAAAGTGCGTATACTTTGATTACATAATCAATTTTTTTAATTGAAAATAAAACTTCGATGTTATAAAAACAATATTTATTATTATTTATAAATTATTTTTAGAACTAAGGCAGTGTGGATACATGCATATTATAGGAATATTTTTGTGCGACATAATTTTGCATTGCTTTTAAGAAAACAAGGAAAATAAAATGTATACAAGAATGATCTTAGATTAGATAAATTTTCGAAGGAAATGAGTAATACCTCGTGAGGACAATATATACGTTTTACAAAGAGATTCTACAAATATAATTATCGGAATTTCTCTAATCTACTTAATACCTTAATTTTTAAAAGTAACTTAAGTCGAGAAATTATACAAAAAGTAAATTAACTAAAAATTCGATTATAATGTTAAATATTTTTATTCATAATAAGGTTTTCAGTAAATATTGTAATATATTTGAATAACCTCTCAACCAACACTTCAAATTAATAACATAAATCCTACAGGTAGGAAAAATAGAATTGTATTTTTACAGTTAGATCATGTATAAAAAGACGTACAGAACTGGATATATTTTTAACAAGTGCCTTGATGGATACTCTGTATTTTGCCTTACAAAATCAATTGGTAAAACATAATATTTTTAGTCGCAAACTCCTCCTCCTCCTAAGGAACGTAACCAGACTGCAACCAACAGTTAC
The DNA here is from genome assembly GCA_963675555.1 of Leptura quadrifasciata. Taxonomy (NCBI): domain Eukaryota; kingdom Metazoa; phylum Arthropoda; class Insecta; order Coleoptera; family Cerambycidae; genus Leptura; species Leptura quadrifasciata. The sequence continues at coordinate 2,639,950 of OY776679.1, forward strand.
TCTCCGGGTAATGTGCCCGCCGAGCACTGAATTACAAGTTACAAGTCCGGCGCACTGCACGAAAGCCAACAGCTCGAAACTGCAGTCTGCAAATGGTGTGTGACGACTGGCATGACAGCTCCTTTAAGCAGGATCAGTCTTTCGGCTGGTGTTTGTTGCAATCGAAGCATTAGCGTTTTGATGGTAATATGCAATTATTACACTTAACGCGCCAGGCTTGTAACTTGTAATTCAGTGCGCGGTGGAGCACATAGCCCGGAGAGGTTGCAACCACCTCTCCGGGTTATGTGTCTGATTACGTTCCTTATAGTAAAATAAGGATTTTATAGAGAAGTTTGCGACTAAAAATATTATATTTTATGTTGTAACAAATATGTATTTAATCAGACACAAATGTACAATTGAAATTGAAAAACATTGTTTTTTGCCTTCTCCGGTGATGTTGTTTCTCCTACGACGGCAGATTTTTTACGTTTTTATCAATATTAGAAGAATAATATCCTTAAAATATTGTCAACAATATAACATGGACGTTGCATGTCAATACAATCTTCAAAATAACCATTTTTGTAAGGACCAAGTAATTAAAAATCTTCCATATTATCATGCTCACCAACGGTGTTGAGGTAAATTTGAAGACATAGTAACATTTTGAAATATTAATTACAAATCATAATTATCGTTATCCCTAAGAAAAACTATATAGAGATATAAAGATATAGAAACGTGTTTCATTTTGTATTGCATTTCGAAAATATTAAAATTTATTTCTATAGAGCTAGTAATAAGAATAACAGAAAGAAATACCTAAATGTAACACAACACATGACAAAATTCAATAAATTTTCTGTTGAGAATATGCAAGTAATTGTAAAGTGATGGTTCCTTATGGCGAGCCAAGAGAAACCTTTTATGTCAAGAAAGAGTTTTATTTTACCTTTTTTGGTGTTCCAAATGTTATGTCATAAATTGAAGTAAGAGGAAAACTATAACAATTTCTCTGATTTTCTTATTGTATAAATTCGAAAAAACATGAATTAAGTGTAAATCATCAATAATATTGGAAAAGTTTTGTGATGTTTGTTGTTTGAAGTGAATACAGCATATTAGTTATATTACTAATAACTTGTGAATATCTAAAGCCTTACCCCTACCAAAGGTAACATTACTGAAAACCTATTTATTTAACAAAGCTATTTATAAATTTACTATACATTCTGGAACATGTTATGTAGTATTTACAGACCGTGTTTGTTCAGACTTATTAATAACAAAAGATTAAAAAGATCGATGTCCAAAAGAAATATTTCAAACAGTAGGCATTTTTTTAATTCTTATAGTTTTTAATAAATTTATAATTTGTAAATATTTGTACAATCTGTAACATCATTGTCTCTAGTAGAAATGTTGTGAATTTGCCAGCTTAAGTGTACTATAACGTATAGTTGCTTATGTCTAAATGTACAGACTTACAAGGGCATAAATTATGCTAAAAATTAGAGGGATTGTTTTAATTTTACTAGTGGAATTACAAAGATCTGTGCTGCAGGTCGTGCAGGTGTGTTGCCCTGGCAATATTTCGTTCCTCATCCTCAGTTCGTTGAAAATGTCTTCGCATGTAGCTCCGTACCGTAACGCTTGACAACCTCTGGTAATGTGATTGATGGTGGGGGTACCAGGTATAACAGCTAAAAAGGATAAAAATTGAAAGCTACTATAATAACATACATTACATTTTTATTTTATATTGATTTTATAAGAATCCACTTAAATGGCACGATATTGTACATTGTTTAGAATATACAGGCTGTTTTGGAATATGTCGACAAATATAACGAGGTGATTCTATGGCCAATTTTAACAAAAAAGGTTGAAATGGGGATCTCATAAAGAGCTCCCAAAAACTGTTACTAATTAATATATGAGAACTCTTTGAATTTTTTTTATGTAAAGTTTGGTACACGTTTTACTTCTAAAAATTCTGTGTCATAACTGTGGTAAACTTTAATTCGCATTTTTTTCTCCTCAATGTTTTGTTCATAAAGTAACATTACTGAAATTACCATGAAATGCTCTCTAATTAAATTGTAGAATTCACGAATACTTCAATTTAGTGCCTTGAGATACTCGATATGTGTATCTGCCTTTAACTAATAATTAATACTGTTTTTTACAACTGTAAATATGGCTTTTCCGTCGCGTTTGCTCTTAGGGGGGGTTACTAAATGATTCGGTGTCACAAAAGTATCATTACCATGTACATGGTTATTTATTATAAATTACCCACAACTTATCATCGTTAAAAGGTAAAAGTAGAGACTTTTGATAACATTTTAACAAAACTCAGTCATAACCACATTGACTCTACAACGAGTGCCTAAAATTTTATATGATATTTATCAGAAATACGAATAAAGGTAGGCAAGTTAAAAATCCCACAAAGTTCTAGTTGAATCTTTTGGTGCCAGTCGATTGCTTAAAGGAAATATTGGATGATAGTTGGAAACTGCATAATAAAAGTCGTTCTAATCCTCACCATGAGTGGTGCGAACCGACACTCTTGTTAACCCTATACATAATATATTCAAAAATAAGTAACAGAAAATAGACCAATATATACCTTTACCCAAAGTCCTTTCCTTTTTCATTACGACTTATTGAGTCCATATTAAAAAATTTCCCTTTCAGGTTAATTAGCAAAGTCTTAGAAATTAAGAGTGTTAGCTTTAAGACGCAGCGGCCGACGTCCAATTAATACCATTTGGTGCAAGCAGTTAATCAAAAATCGAAAGTAAATATAAATTGTGTATTTTGCGTCAGGATAAGTCGCATTAAACCCTTCAGGTCTAGGCCAAATATCTCTGTTATTTGAAGAGATACGAGAAAAATTCTAAGGCGAAATTTTTTTGCAAAACAGAGTGTATCAACGAGGTTTTATCAAATTTTTTTCAATCAATTTTGAAATTTACTATTCAGGCTGTTAAAAAAATTATTTTGAAACGGGCGGGAAATGGCGCCATTAAATAGAATGTTTTCCTCCCTTCTCAACGATATATCACATGCCATATTTATTCATTGGTATTACGTTAGTAATTATAAGAACATTTTATTAAAACCAATAAATTTTCTTTTAACAAGCATCATACTTGCCATGGAGAAGTATGATTAAATAAAACGATAAAATAATTCAATAAGTTGTTCAAATCTTTGCTATAATAAAACATTAACACAATAAAGAAGAATAAAGTAAATTCAGCTAACAAAAAATTAATAATAAAGAAAGCAACATGGAAGAATTATGGAAAGAGTATTCGCAGTTATACCAATGTATAGAGGTCCTCCACAAAAGCATCACTCCTTGCTCAGAAAGTTAAAATGTCTTTACTAATTAATTTAAGTATAATATCCATTTGTTTGTATTTCATGATTTCAATTATTTTAAAATAGTTGGCTATGAACAAACTTGTCAATTTAATTTTTTGACAGATCATCTCAATTAATACTTAAACTCTCACTCAATCACAGTCGTTTAAGAATTTTGAATTTTCAAAAATGATTTTCACTTACATTGATCGATACATATTGCCAATGCAATTTTAACTCTGGATTAGCTCAAGTAGAATATAGAAACAGATTTTCTCTCAAAGTAGGCCATGGATTTCAAATGTCTTTTAAACCATATTGTAGTTTATATAAATCAGCACAATTTTCGTAAAAATATTTTTTTTGTACGACCAATATTAAGTGAGATATTCTCGTGTGCCCTGATAAAATGGACAGCCTGTATAAAAGAAAATAATGGTCCTACTTAAAGCCACAAAACTTACTTTGGTAATGATAAGCCGCACAGACTGACGGTCCTATACAGTGTACTCTCCTAAGCTGTGCCTCATCTCCATATAAGCAGGCGCTTGTTTCTCCAGGTCCCAATCGAGCTACACATTCGTAACATCGAATGCACTCACCTAAGAAAATAAGACTTAAATTTTTTTCTAAAGTAATTTTACTAATAGTTTACAGCAATACAAATAATGTTAATGGAGCTAACAGCAAAATGGCGTGTCAATAAAGATAATGTTAGATATTGTTTTTGTGTCAATAACAACGACTGGTAGATAGTGTTATCTCAATAGAATTGCTCAAACTCGTGAGTATTTACAAATGTGTTTATGTATGTGCATTAATAGTTGTTCCATTGAGTTACCTTGGTATATCCTCCGTATATTTTATAAATATTTATTTTATAAAAACTACATATTGCAACATCACTACTAACAATAATTATAACATATTCTATAATTATTGAGGATGTCCGGTGACAAAATGTTTGATGGTAAGATATAGTAAGGTCTTATTTTAGGAGAATTATTTTAAATTATATATATTAAATTATTTCTTTTATATAATCTACAGGGTCATAACCGAAAGTCCCAACTTCTATAATTGCTATATTTTAAATTCTAGTTGTCTCCATTCGACAATATTATCCAGGGGTGTGGAAAATCAAATCAATTTAAATAGTTAAATAACAAAGGCTTGTTAGACCAGTGGGTTTTTAAAAGAATAGGCCATATTCTAGCATAGAATTTATGGTAAATAGTCAATTAAATTTCTTAGATATTAATATCCAGAACATGGTAATGGGGAGGCAAGCGTTGGTGCGTCTTTACTATGTACATACTTCGATATGCGATGTAAAGCAACGTAAGGCGCGGTTAGTAGTTGGATGGGTGCCCGTCCCAACGAAGACCGAGTCCTCGCCTCACGCATCTTCCAGCGGCTTGTATATCAGTGTAACCTCGGAAGCTATATAATCTTAGGCGAGGGTTGTATAGGGGATATACCATCCTTCGGAGGGGGTGTAAAGCCGTCGGTCCCTTGTCTAGTAAATGTTAGGCAAGTAAAAGATCCCTACTCTTCTTAAGGGAAGAGGGTCGGCAAAATTCCTGGTTAGGGGTAGCTCGTCTACAGGCGTCGGTGTTAGGCCTCAGTAGCGGAAATAGGCCGACGTTAAATAAATGTACAAAAAAAAACATAGTTCAAATGTGCTTTTAGAGGGCGGAATATTAAACATAATATTTTTAGTCGCAAACTCCTCTATAAATCCTTATTTTACTATAAGGAACCTAACCAGACTGCAACCAACAGCTACTCTCCGGGCTATGTGCCCCGCCGAGCGCTGAATTACAAGTTACAAGCCTGGCGCGTTAAGTGTAATAATTGCATATTACCATCAAAACGCTAATGCTTCGATTGCAACAAACACCAGCCGAAAGACTGATCCTACTTAAAGGAGCTCCCTTGCCAGTCATCACACACCACTTGCAGACTGCAGTTTCGAGCTATTGGCTCTCGTCAGTGCAAGGTAGGTATGCGACGACCGACATGAGAATCCTTTGACTATAGTACATCCCGGTATTCTTACAATAGCGACATGTAAAACAGCCAGCAGGCGCCATCCAGCGGTCCAGTGTCTGTTGCAATCGAAAAATAAATAGCCTGACTTGGCTTAGCATAGTTCAAATGTGCTTTTAGAGGGCGGAATATTAAACATAATATTTTTAGTCGCAAACTCCTCTATAAATCCTTATTTTACTATAAGGAACCTAACCAGACTGCAACCAACAGCTACTCTCCGGGCTATGTGCCCCGCCGAGCGCTGAATTACAAGTTACAAGCCTGGCGTGTTAAGTGTAATAATTGCATATTACCATCAAAACGCTAATGCTTCGATTGCAACAAACACCAGCCGAAAGACTGATCCTACTTAAAGGAGCATTAGCGTTTTGATGGTAATATGCAATTATTACACTTAACGCGCCAGGCTTGTAACTTGTAATTCAGCGCTCGGCGGGGCACATAGCCCGGAGAGTAGCTGTTGGTTGCAGTCTGGTTAGGTTCCTTATAGTAAAATAAGGATTTATAGAGGAGTTTGCGACTAAAAATATTATGTTTAAAAAAAAACATGGTAATGGGTTCAAATTTAGCATTTGTCGTAAACTCGGCCGCTGTTTTGGGACAACATATTTTCAAACTGTAATTGTGTTTTTTCATGGTATATATTGGAGTTTTCGGTGGTGGTGGTGGTTTATTTATATGTACTATGAAAAAATACGACGCTGCATTACGTGATAAACAAATTCCAAATAGCGACGACTGAAATTCCCTAACATCGTGCAATACATGATTGCGACATAAACAAATCGGCCAATGGGAGTCGTTGGAAGGTTATTAAATAGCAATAATTGGTGGTATCGACTTTTTCTACTAATATATTTTGAGATTTTGAACTAACTTCCTAAACTTAGTTCGATTTGGCTGCGGAGCATCCGGAAATCTATCTCCGTAAACCGTGACTGCCATCTCAGCGTCAAAATTGCACTGACAATACATGCTAATCACATAGAATTGGTTATTATTGGTGTACAACATAATTACTAACATAGAACTCGACAATGCAACATACAACATATAACAGTGACAATCTGTCAAATTTGCTAATTGTATACATTGTTTTTCACTAATCATAGCATTGCTGATTTTTACGATTCAATGATATGAATTGTGATTTTCGTAAAATACTAAATATTGACACTATCAGTTAAAATTTTTACGGCATGTTTTATATCGTTGGATAGAGAAAAATTAAATGGAATTAATGGTGTCATGGTCTAATTTGAGATTTGTTCTTTTCATTTTTGCACAAGAGCGTATGTCCAAGCCAACTGCGTCAATTGTCTTTGCCGTCAACTTTCATCTCTTTAACTTTTTTCGTAGCTCCTCAAATAAGGAAGCTATAACCGTTTGCGGTTTCCTATTTTTCAGGTTTTTGTAATATATCTCACAAAGTAGGCTATGGATTTCAAGTTTATTTTTACTGAAATATAGCTGACAAAGAATGAGATAACTGTTTCTAAAACTTTGTTCTTTAGAATAGATATCAAGCGATATGTTTGATGTGGCCCTCGTAATATAGAGTCTGTATATTTGCTAAAATAGGTGATAGGGGAGACCCATAGCTATCCTCCATTTTGATAATATGTTTCGCCATTAAATAAGAAAAAAAAATGTTCTAAACATAGATTCAATAAGATAAATATTTCCGTGGTTTGATCATCCACCAAATAACTATCGTCTGTTATTTTTTGTTTAATTAGTTCTAATATTTCATTACGTATACGTATATAAAATGTAAGTCTATGTATCCCTTATTTATTAATTATTCTCTATTAACCTTTTTGTAATGTTTTCAATGTAAATATTTATCACATTACGAACTATAAAAAATCATAAAAACAATAATATAACAAATGCCTTTACCTCCAAAAGTTGGTAAACATTCTAGATATTAAAATATTACAGTGATTATAAAAATAAAGCTATAACCTATATAACTGTAGTTGACAAGCTTCGAATCTTATCCGACAACAAACTGGGACTTAAATAAATCAACAAATATACGTAGGAATGTAAACAAGTTTTATAATTTACGTCACGTAAGGAAGTAATTTTTTATGATTCTAAAATGTCGCAAATAATGTCATCTTTTTATTACAAAATAATGACTTAAGAATGTTCTTTAAATTGTTATGGTAGGTCAACCTAGTCAACTCAGTTATCATTACTTAAATAGTTATTATTATTATTAGCCGTTACTCGAGTCCGAGTATAAAAATGTTACAGTCGATAGATTGTGTACAATAAGAAACAAGTAAAAGGTGTAGTCTATCGTAATTCCCATTCATCTACGGTGCACACGACTATGGCTATAGAGGCCAATTCGGGAGAGCACATGTCGACCGCAGTCAGGACAAACATAGACCTGGTTAGGTCTTGGATTCGGCCTTCTTGCAGCAACACTTCCCCGACAGCTGGCCACAACCCCTCGCCACTCGGCTCTGTCCGCCGCAAGCTGCTCCCACTGCTCGTCTGCAATACCGCAGGATTTTAGATTTTCATGGAGAGCGTCTTTGAACCTCTTTCGTTGACCGCCACGCCTTCTTCTACCGCTTAGCAATTCACCATAAGTGTACATTTAGGAAGGCGGTTATCATGCATACGATGAACGTGACCTGCCCATCTTAGGCGTGCTCTTGAAATAAGCACCTCAATTGGAAGGCTGTTTGCTCTCCTGAGTACTTCCACGTTTGATATGTGATGGAACCAACGGATTTTCATCATACTTCTGAGGTGTCTTTGCTGAAAACGTTCTAATTCTTTCACATGACGACGGTAAGTGACCCAGCTTTCACATCCATATAGCAGTGTTGGAATGACAACTGCTCTGTAGACAGCCATTTTCGTTGACAAAGCAAGGTCGTGGTTGTCAAATACTCTCTCTCTAAGTCCCCAGAGCGCTCTAGATGCAGCGTTAATTCTATTGCGAATCTCGCTGTCCATGTTTGCATTGTCATTAACAACGTTGCCTAAGTAATTGAACTGATCCACCACTTCAAGAGAATTTCCGTTAAGTGTAATGTCTATTTGGTTCACTTGATGAGGAGTTGACATAATCTTAGTCTTTCCAATGTTGATTTTAAGTCCCAAGGAATCATAGCTCTGGGCATACACATCTAAAAGTTCTTGAAGCTCTTCCGGCGTAGAGGCTAAAAGTGCACAGTCATCCGCATACTGGAGATCACAAATGAATCGTGTGCGTGTCTTCGTGAAAGCTCTAAAGCGCCCTATGTTAAAGAGACCGCCATCAAAACGGTATCTGAGACCTATTCCTCTGACTGTCAGTTTGTTGTCAACAATAATTGTTAGAGCAGTGGTAAACAAATTAAAGAGTAGGGGTGCCAGGACACATCCCTGCCTAACTCCAGTGAGGGTTTGGAAAGGTTCGGTTGCCTCATTATTATACATAACCTGGGCGTTGTTGTTTGTATGTAGACTGCGACATACTTCCACAAATTTTCTAGGGATACCTAAGCGGAACATAATTTTCCAGAGCACTTCCCTGTCCACCGAGTCAAACGTCTTGGTTAAATCAATGAAGGCCATGTGAATTTCTCCTTGATGTTCGAGTGCTTTTTCTTGAAGCTGTTTAAGTGTGAAGATTAAATCCGATGTGCCTCGGTTTGGTCTAAAGCCACTCTGTGTTTCAGGAAGTAACTTTTCCATAACAGGTGTTAGCCTATTTGCCATCGCTTTAGTGAGTATCTTCCCTCCAACAGCCAGGAGAGCTATACCCCTGTAATTTCCACAGTCCGCAGCGCTCCCTTTGTTTTTGAAGAGGTTGATTAAAAGTGTATCACGAAACTCCTGCGGAGCTTGACCACTTTCCCACACGACATCAAACAGTTTTTTGAGGTAGGGTATGAGCTCTGACGACACAGCTTTAAAGATCTCAGCTGGGAGTGAGTCGGCGCCGGGAGATTTGTTATTTTTTAGCTGCCCAATGGCGGTTAAGATCTCGTCCGTTGTTAGTGGTTTATCTAAGTCTTCGAAGGTGGCATATTGAGGGATAAGATTTATAATATCGTGATCGGCTTGACTTTGCTGGTTAAGAATGTTAGAGTAGTGTTCTCTCCATCGGGCTCTTATTTCTTGGTCTTCTTTGAGGAGATTTCCATTTAAATCTTTAATAGGGCACATATTTTTCCGACTGGGGCCGTACACTGCTTTTACTCCTTGAAAGAAATTCCTGTAGTCGTGTGAATCGGCGTACCTTTGAATTTCTCTGGCCTTGCTTGCCCACCACTCGTTCTTTATTCTTCTGATTTCGCGTTGCGTTTCATACTTAGATTGGGTAAAAGCTTCTGCTTTTGATGAGTCGTTGGGGTGGTTGATAGCGTTTTGGAAGGCAGTATGTTTGCGGTCAAGAAGTTCTTGTATAAAAGCTTCATTATCATTGAACCAGTCCTCCTGTTTTTTACTTGCTGCAGTGCCAAGAATTTCCTCACTCGCACTTTTTAAACTGTCTTTAATTTGTGTCCAGGTAGCAGCGACATCTACAGAATTGGTTTCTTCTAGTGCATTCAAATTCTCTTGAACTTTTTGCTTTAGCTGTTCGACGGTCCGTTGGTCACGCAATTTACTAATACAGAGACGGAGTCTACGTTTTACTTGACTTCTTCGGTGTTTGGATCTCATAACAATTTTCATTTTAGAGACAATAGGACGATGATCGGTCCAACATTCGCTATCAATGCGCACCTTTGTAATTTGGACGTCCTTGAGATGCTTCCTACGTACGATAACATAGTCCAGTAGATGCCAGTGACCTGATCTGGGGTGACGCCAGGTGCCTTTAAATTTATCCTTTTGTCGGAAAATGGTGTTTGTTATAACTAGATCATGTTCGGCGCATTTAGTTAGGAGTAGTTGACCGTTAGCGTTCATGTTGCCCAAACCGTTCTTGCCTATGATGCCTGGCCAGGTGTCTGCATCTCTCCCTACTCTAGCGTTAAAATCGCCAAGAATAACGAGTCGTTCCGTTTTAGGTATTCTACAGAGGGTTTCTTCCAGCTGTTGATAGAAGCTTTCCTTGGTTTCGTGACTTGCATCCAGAGTGGGAGCGTAGACGCTTATTAGATTTACCGCGTTGCCATCTGATAGCTCATAGCGTAGCAGCATTAGACGCTCGGATAGGCCTTGTGGTACTTGTGTTAAGTTGGATACAAGTTGATTCCGAACGGCAAATCCTACTCCATGTTGTCTTCTTGAATTGGTGGGAAGACCTTTCCAATAGAAGGTGTAGTACTTTTCTGTGAGAGAGCCTTCCTCCAAAAATCGAGTTTCGCTGAGAGCTGCAACGTCAACATTGAGTCGGTGAAGTTCTCTATCTATTAGAGCAGTTCTTCTTTCAGGCCGATCGGTGCGAGTGCTGTCATTCAAAGTACGAACATTCCAAGCGCCGTAGATGAAAGAATTAGTTTTCTTGGATTTAACTTGTCGGTGTTTTTTCGACATTCGATGAGGTGTCCCTGTGGGCACCCTCCCCCGGAGATCCGATCGGGAGGGTATTTTACCTCCGGATGATTTTGTCCCACTTGAACGCTCCATCATTTTTTTTAAGCCTTAATCGACTGAAAACGAAGCTGCATTTGAAATTTTAGCTGGAGCAGGTATGCAACTGACCAGCTCGGTTGCGGAAGGCGAGTGGTGTGGTCCCATGGCACAGAAGGAAACTGCGACGATGGGGTAACCAAACGATTCCAAAAAACCTTTGTGTGCGGTGGGTTATTTTTACCGCACTCTTCGTGAGAAGGTGGATGTGCTCACGGCAAAAGGTAAGGGGTATTCCGCCCTTACTCGGTCGTTAGAGCCTCGTTAGTGAAAACAGGGTGCACCAAGTTCAAATTGAACTCATCGCGAAGGTGAGGTTAACAATTGAGTAGGAGAGGCTATAACTTGCGCTTCACTACCCCATTACACACCCATCACTACACCCATTACTTAAATAGTATACTGTCTAAGGGTACAGTATCCTTACGCCGATATTAATGATAACATTAACTACACAAAAATCTTTTGGAGGTCGATATTCAAATAAAATATAATTACTGATTTAAAAAATTCCACTTGGTTTACACGATCATAAATTAAATATAATCGTTACCTTAATAAACAAAAGAAAATAGCCAAAATTTTCCTTATTTATCTCGTCTATTACACAGTTTGACCCATTTTAAACCTGAACGTATTGATGAAAGTTATATTTATTGATCGACCGAGTTCTTTTTTAAAGTAGAACCCCAAAAACCGTAATGTAGCATTAAATATCACCAATTTATTTAAACAATCAATATGTGCCTCGATTTTTTGGAGGCCAAAATCCAAGAAGTAAGAAAAAAAAACAACTTAACAAACCGCCTGTCATTGCAATACATTTCTTATATCCATCAAACATCTGAAGTCTTCATTTGTACACTTTTTCCTTAATGGTACCACATAAAAAAGTCGATGGGTGTTAAATCCGGATCAACTAACGGGTTGTTAAAATAGAGGAAACAAATACATCGCCTTTTATGAAGCAATATATTTTTCTTTCGTAATCCCTTACCCAACAGCCCATAAGTATTAAATTAGCAGCAACTTCTGATGCTAGATATTTCATTTTCGAATTTCAACACCTAAATCATCGTTATTTTACCTCTGTTTTCAAAGATCCATATTTTAAAAAAATTACGTTAAATTAACTTTTTATATAGGTGGTTCCAAGCAAAATGGGAAATAGGAAAGTTATTATCATCATTTATGTCATGCCATAATCGAATATGACATAATGATAGACATAGTGTCAATAAACCCTGTAAAATTTTGTTATTTATAGTACCATCAACAAACAAGTACAAGGCAAACGTTTTTAATAAGAAATAAATCGACTTACCTAATTGCAAAATCCCAAAGAACAATAAAAATATGGCAGAAACTCCAGCACTGACGGATTTCATATTAATTACTTTGTCATAAAATCCGATAAGGAATGTTCTTACGAATTAAAGTCATTTAACATCAACTGGGATTTGTAAAATTTCAAGCACCGATAAACAATAAATAACTATTTATTTATTTCTGGGCCTGAACGATTCGTCGAGATTCAAGTTAAGAACTGACGAACAATATTTGTTAAAATATTTAAGGGTAAACAAATTAGTAAGCCTCAGTGCTACTACTTAGAATTTTAAAATTGCGTGTAATATTATTGAAATGCGTTTCAGCGCTCTTAAAACGGTAATTAACACATAGTTACTGCTCAAGAACGTTAGTGCTACATCTATATTTATTGGTAAACAAGTTGTATAGTTTAAATTTTCATATTTCATTAGTTTCACAGGAAATTGTGTTATTTAGCTTGTAATTTAAGGCTTTGCTTTAGCCAAATTGTTGTTTAAATTGTACAAATATTTAATGTGCTTAATGTAAACTTAGTCAAGTTCACTTTTGACAAAAAGTATTAGATATGTAAGGTTCAAGCGTTAAGCTGAAAGATTTTCATAGCCTGAAAAATACTTGACACACTAATTTGCCCTATTACTATTTAACGCAAATACTAACATACTATATTGGGAAATTGCAAGACGAATACCAAGAAAGTAAAGTAAATAATTCCTGATATCTTTACAGTCGGGAACGTCTCCTAGTATATGGAAACCCTTCCAAAACTGCGTGATTAAGACACAAAAAATATAAACAATTTATGTCTCTTTAAGGATTTATAATCATAATCTGTTATGTATAAGTATGCGATATTGCCGTATAGACTTTCCACAAAATTTCATGATTTTCTATGTGTTTTTAAGGCTTATTGAAAATATACGAGTTTTAATGAGGTATACTGTTCTAATTTTTTTTGTTTTCTATGAGTTTATACAAGACAAGAAATGTTTGAATGTGTATCAGTTATAACAAGATAATACAGTTTGAATGTTCACGTATTCTATTAGTATTCGTTCATTAGATAGGGAATTATGATGGATATGAGTTCTATTAAGACAACGCAGATCAAATTCTGGGAGTTATCTATGAATAATTATTCAGCAAAAAATACTTAAGAATTTATGAGTTTTTAGAAGAAACTACAATTTTAACATATCATTTCCTATCAGTTGTTCACCAGTTTAGAGGTTTGTGAGGGATTTATGAGTTTTGAGTATCTATAAGAGTATTAATATTTTATTGAATCCTATACATTTTTATCAGACATGAAATTCTTGTTATATTTAATGTTTTTGTAAGATAATACTGTTCTAATTTTTATCATATTCTATGAGTTGTTCAAGAGATAAAAAGTGCTTGAAGATTTATTAGTTTTTATTAGAAAATAGAACTTCAGTTTTTATCATACCCCAAGAGTTTTTATCCGGCAAGAAATAATTTACATTGTTATAAGTCAATGCAGTTATGGGGTGTAATGGGGTAGTGAAGCGCAAGTTATAGCCTCTCCTACTCAATTGTTAACCTCACCTTCGCGATGAGTTCAATTTGAACTTGGTGCACCCTGTTTTCACTAACGAGGCTCTAACGACCGAGTAAGGGCGGAATAACCCTTACCTTTTGCCGTGAACACGTCCACCTTCTCACGAAGAGTGCGATAAAAATAACTCACCGCACACAAAGGTTGCTTTTGGAATCGTTTGGTTACCCCATCGTCGCAGTCTCCTTCTGTGCCATGGGACCACACCACTCGCCTTCCGCAACCGAGCTGGTCAGTTGCATACCTGCTCCAGCTAAAACCTCAAATGCAGCTTCGTTTTCAGTCGATTAAGGCTTTAAAAAAAATGATGGAGCGTTCAAGTGGGACAAAATCATCCGGAGGTAACCCTCCCGATCGGATCTCCGGGGGAGGGTGCCCACAGGGACACCTCATCGAATGTCGAAAAAACACCGACAAGTTAAATCCAACAAAACTAATTCTTTCATCTACGGCGCTTGGAATGTTCGTACTTTGAACGACAGCACTCGCACCGATCGGCCTGAAAGAAGAACTGCTCTAATAGATAGAGAACTTCACCGACTCAATGTTGACGTTGCAGCTCTCAGCGAAACTCGATTTTTGGAGGAAGGCTCTCTCACAGAAAAGTACTACACCTTCTATTGGAAAGGTCTTCCCACCAATTCAAGAAGACAACATGGAGTAGGATTTGCCATTCGGAATCAACTTGTATCCAACTTAACACAAGTACCACAAGGCCTATCCGAGCGTCTATTGCTGCTACGCTATGCGCTATCAGATGGCAACGCGGTAAATCTAATAAGCGCCTACGCTCCCACTCTGGATGCAAGTCAAGAAACCAAGGAAAGCTTCTATCAACAGCTGGAAGAAACCCTCTGTAGAATACCTAAAACAGAACGACTCGTTATCCTTGGCGATTTTAACGCTAGAGTAGGGAGAGATGCAGACACCTGGCCAGGCATCATAGGCAAGAACGGTTTGGGCAGCATGAACGCTAACGGTCAACTACTCCTAACTAAGTGCGCCGAACATGATCTAGTTATAACAAACACCATTTTTCGGCAAAAGGATAAATTTAAAGGCACCTGGCGTCACCCCAGATCAGGTCACTGGCATCTACTGGACTATGTTATCGTACGTAGGAAGCATCTCAAGGACGTCCAAATTACAAAGGCGCGCATTGATAGCGAATGTTGGACCGATCATCGTCCTGTTGTCTCTAAAATGAAAATTGTTATGAGACCCAAACACCGAAGAACTCAAGTAAAGCGTAGACTCCGTCTCTGTATTAGTAAATTACGTAACCAACAAACCGTCGAACAGCTAAAGCAAAAAGTTCAAGAGAATTTGAGTGCACTAGAAGAAACCAATTCTGTAGATGTCGCTGCTACCTGGACACAAATTAAAGACAGTTTAAAAAGTGCGAGTGAGGAAATTCTTGGCACTGCAGCAACTAAAAAACAGGAGGACTGGTTCAATGATAATGAAGCTTTTATACAAGAACTTCTTGACCGCAAACATATTGCCTTCCAAAACGCTATCAACCACCCCAACGATTCATCAAAAGCAGAAGCTTTTACCCAATCTAAGTATGAAACGCAACGCGAAATCAGAAGAATAAAGAACGAGTGGTGGGCAAGCAAGGCCAGAGAAATTCAAAGGTACGCCGATTCACACGACTACAGGAATTTTTTTCAAGGAGTAAAAGCAGTGTATGGCCCCAGTCGTGGGGGAGTGGCTTTAGACCAAACCGAGGCACATCGGATTTAATCTTCACACTTAAACAGCTTCAAGAAAAAGCACTCGAACATCAAGGAGAAATTCACATGGCCTTCATTGATTTAACCAAGGCGTTTGACTCGGTGGACAGGGAAGTGCTCTGGAAAATTATGTTCCGCTTAGGTATCCCTAGAAAATTTGTGGAAGTATGTCGCAGTCTACATACAAACAACAACGCCCAGGTTATGTATAATAATGAGGCAACCGAACCTTTCCAAACCCTCACTGGAGTTAGGCAGGGATGTGTCCTGGCACCCCTACTCTTTAATTTGTTTACCACTGCTCTAACAATTATTGTTGACAACAAACTGACAGTCAGAGGAATAGGTCTCAGATACCGTTTTGATGGCGGTCTCTTTAACATAGGGCGCTTTAGAGCTTTCATGAAGACACGCACACGATTCATTTGTGATCTCCAGTATGCGGATGACTGTGCAGTTTTAGCCTCTACGCCGGAAGAGCTTCAAGAACTTTTAGATGTGTATGCCCAGAGCTATGATTCCTTGGGACTTAAAATCAACATTGGAAAGACTAAGATTATGTCAACTCCTCGTCAAGTGAACCAAATAGACATTACACTTAACGGAAATTCTCTTGAAGTGGTGGATCAGTTCAATTACTTAGGCAACGTTGTTAATGACAAAGCAAACATGGACAGCGAGATTCGCAATAGAATTAACGCTGCATCTAGAGCACTCTGGGGACTTAGAGAGAGAGTATTTGACAACCACGACCTTGCTTTGTCAACGAAAATGGCTGTCTACAGAGCAGTTGTCATTCCAACACTGCTATATGGATGTGAAAGCTGGATCACTTACCGTCGTCATGTGAAAGAATTAGAACGTTTTCAGCAAAGACACCTCAGAAGTATGATGAAAATCCGTTGGTTTCATCACATATCAAACGTGGAAGTACTCAGGAGAGCAAACAGCCTTCCAATTGAGGTGCTTATTTCAAGAGCACGCCTAAGATGGGCAGGTCACGTTCATCGTATGCATGATAACCGCCTTCCTAAATGTACACTTTATGGTGAATTGCTAAGCGGTAGAAGAAGGCGTGGCGGTCAACGAAAGAGGTTCAAAGACGCTCTCCATGAAAATCTAAAATCCTGCGGTATTGCAGACGAGCAATGGGAACAACTTGCAGCGGACAGAGCCGAATGGCGAGGGGTTGTGGCCAGCTATCAAGGAAATGTTGCTGCAAGAAGGCCGAATCCGAGACCTGACCAGGTCTATGTTTGTCCTGACTGCGGTCGACATGTGCTCTCCCGAATTGGCCTCTATAGCCATAGTCGTGTGCACCGTAGATGAATGGGAATTACAATAGACTACACCTTTTACTTGTTTTTTATTGTACACAATTTATCGACTGTAACATTTTTATACTCGGACTCGAGTAAAGGCTAATAATAATGCAGTTAAAGTTTTCATCATATCCGTTGAGCTCTTATTTGGGAAAAAAATATAGGCGCGATAAATTTCAAGTACTTCTGTTGCATCACATAGGGTGAAATCGCCTACCTTTTTCTATCTTAAGCATGCAAAGGACAGAAAGAGAAAAGTTTTGAGTCTAGAACGCTTCAAAACTACGACGGAACCACTATTGGAATTTTTGTAATATAAACAATCCCGAGCGTGTGATCGAGGGAACGGAGTAAAGCCCGGAGTTTCCAGATAGGCTGTGACGTCATCCGTATATAAAAAGAGATCACAATGCCACTGGGGGACAGACGGTACGTGAAGGTAAAACACTTTAAGCTTCGTCGCGACCTTTTATAGTTCGCCGAGCTTTGAGAATTCAAAATTGAAAACGTCACGAAGTTATGTCGCGACCTCTTGTAGTTCGCCGAGCTTAAAAAATTATTTTTCGGTTATTTTGACTAAATCAGCCGTCTAAACTACAAGCCAAATGATATTACGAACTACATCTTAATTTTAACGAATTCATCACAGCCACAAACATCACCTGTTTAACGAATTCTTGATGAAGTGCAATTTTAACGGCTCTACTTCTGCCCTATGAGGAAGCTAACCATGCAGAAATTATTAATGCTAAATAATGAGTTTATATTCAAGAACTATATATTAAGAGTTATGCAAAAACAAGGTACTTATCAGAAACTACTCAATCTTCAAGTCAATCATTTTTTTGCAGTTTTATAAGACAAATAGGTGACACTCGGTTCCGTCTCATCTCACGTAAGGTTTTGCAAGAATACTTTATATTCAGAGTACTCTAGGAAGATTCTGCCACTGTAAGCACAAGGTTGTCTGATTGTTGACAATTTTACCTCAATAAAATATTATAATTACATGAACTATGTATTGTGCGTTAACAAAGGTTTGAAACATTTGTATGACTGGTGGTTGAGAGGTGAGCGCACTTGCTTCTCACCCAAAAGTTCCGGGTTCGATCACCGGCCGTGGCAGTGAAAAATACTGTGAGAGGGATTTTTTCACTATACGTGGATATTGGGTGTTTGTCCCTTGTCTCTAAATGTGTAGCCCCCTCCCACACAAGGCTCTTCAAGAGCCTTCCGAGATAAATGGGGTCGTAATTACCTGTGGTGTTATTATGTATTTATTATAACGGTCTATTAGTCGTTCGGTTCTCAATTGAAGGTCGTTTGCAATGTGGGACGTTCAATATTTCAGACAGTTGTCTGGTCGCTTGTTCGGTTGAAGGGTGATGCAACTCAAATTTCGACCTTTCGCGGAGTATGGTTGACAATCATAGGCAATCTTATGGTTGCTCTTCTATTTAATTACTATAGGGAGATTTCCTCAGTATTCTAAAAGATTTTACGTGAGTGTAAACTCTCACCTCAGCAAGATTAATATGACCATACGATTGCTCATACTCTAATCTCAAACAATAAACAGTGTAGTCAATTAAAGGATATATCCTCAACATTCTCTGATATTATATATGAGTATTTAATTCTCGTTTATCACTTAAATTCTATGATGCACGAACATGACATGATTCTTGTCCTTTGTTTTGCATTAATTGTAATTTCATCATAGCTGTTGCCAACATCACAATTTCAATCACATTTTAATCGGCCTATTTGCCACATCTTTAATTACAATTACAAAATAACACGGCATACGATTGTATTACCTAGTTCTTGTTATTGCATAGCAACCTTGAAACATGTATAGTACAGTTATTACTATAACAGCGTTAAGTTTTCCTATTGTAATATTTAGACAATTTTCTCAAATATTTGGATTGTTTTTCACTTCCTATACGGCTATTTGCCGCATCAATTATTATAAAATAAACTGGGTCCTTTATTACTATTTTTTTCCCATCAATTACTGTGTTTTCTTTCAACTTTACCTTCCAAACTACATAAATGGTTTCATTTCCATCAAATAAAATAGCAACCAAAGTTCAACTATAAAGTACAAGCTTGAGCAATAAAATCTAAACTGAATAACTAGGTTTCTCAATCAATAAACAGTGTGGTCAAACTTACAGGGTATTTAAAATAGCAGAGTGATTAATTGTCTTAGGTTTCTAGTATCAGATAGAAACAAGCAATATTAAACTTTATATAAAAGAACCTGGGGCAATTAAAAAGGGTTACTACACACACAACGAAATTTGGGTCCTAAATTAGTAAAACTAGACGATCACGTACATGGCCAATTTTATTTATTTATCCTTCAGATAAATAAACAGTACTTAATTTACTGGTGGCAAAATGACCAGTACTTTATGTGTAATAAAACACATACCCCACAAATGTCTCAATACTTACGATACTTTTGCTACCGTTAGTCTTGATAACAGGAGGCAATGCCTTTCGTAAGTTTTTTCTATACGAGATAATTCATAATATATTTTTTTTTATATACATTTATTTAACGTCGGCCTATTTCCGCTACTGAGGCCTAACACCGACGCCTGTAGACGAGCTACCCCCAACCAGGAATTTTGCCGAACCTCTTCCCTTAAGAAGAGTAGGGATCTTTTACTTGCCTAACATTTAATAGACAAGGGACCGACGGCTTTACATCCCCTCCGAAGGATGGTATATCTCCTATACAACCCTCGCCTAAGGTTGTATAGCTTCCGCGCATACACTGATATACAAGCCGCTGGAGGATGTGTGAGGCGAGAACGCGGTTTCCGTTGGAATGGTCACCCATCCAAGTACTAACTGCGCCTGTCGTTGCTTTACATCGCATACCGAAGTATGTACATAGTAAAGACGCACCTACGCTCGCCCCCATAATATTTCGGATTGCCAGGAAATAGCAGGAAAGTTAAACTTTCTTGTCCCTAGGCTAGCTTCTAGACAGGAACTAACTCTTTATGTACCAACAGGGTACATATATGTATCAATAACTACAACAAACTCTGTAATTGCATAGATTTATTATGTTGTAATCTCAATGACATCAAGTCATATTTTAAACATTAGTCAAAGTATGGATTTCCATGCTTTATGTGTATTATTTACTATATGTCATATGTGGTATATGTTATAAGCATTTTGTATATGCATTTTTGTTACATTTACTATTGTTTTCTGTATTTTTCTATTCCGTAATTATGTGTTTACCTGTTGAACAATGTATTATAAATCAATAAATAAAGTACAACAGCTGTGCATTTTCTTTGATAAAATGACTTGAAGTTAATTGTTGGCAGCTCTGAGACTAATAGAGATAGAAGGAAATTGATAAAATTAGCTTCACGTGGACAAACTACATGCTCAAGAAAAGACTATAACTAACGAGATACGGACTATTCAGTCTCATCAACATAAAGCTGGCTTTATACCAAAGGCCTTTGCTTTATACTGTAGTTCAGTTGTCCTTTCAGTCTCAGCTTTTCTATATTTATCATTCTAATGATTCCTTGTATATATGACACTAATAAGTCTACATCTCAATATCTGGTTGCCTACAGTTACATTTTAATCTCTTTCTGTCGTTAAAATTTCAGATTTTATTTCTGTTTTAAAAACTTTATTCTCAAACAGAAAACGTAACATAAAAAAGGGGAATATTGTACATACTCGATATAGATTGTTTCGCACTTAAAATATTAAATGCTATATATCAACATTTGCCTCCCTCCAGAAACGGGTTATTTGGCTTGGTACATTTCTTTAAACAGCATAAGACAATAAATTTTAAGGAAACTTCAAACACAAATATGGAGTTTAAAGTTAGTACTTACCGCTTTTCCCAAAGTAAATTGTGAGACGAACCTCTCTTAATGATGTTTTGTGGCCTTGTAATGAGGCCGCTTTGGTCTTAAACGTGTCATGTACCTATTTCATTTCCAACCCCCATATATGCTCAAACGTAAGCCAACTACATCAGAAGTTACTACAGATTCTTCAATTAATCGATCTTTTGATCAACAATACATTTTTTAATTATTGGGGGACAGAAAAATTCGAAACGGTTCCTGGATTTCTTGCGATGCGATATCAGGTATAGACCTTTAAATAGCAAAGAAGCGAATTTTTGTAGACCAGGCATAACTAATGCAGTCTTTGAAAAAGTTCATATATTTTGATTATCCAGTAGTTACATTTATTTGTTCTTCTAGTTTTCAATGGAAGAGGGCCAAAGTTTAACTTCAAAACGTTTAAAACAAATACTAGTAATATAGTTGGTAGTTAAAAATACATGTATGTTTGCTAGCGTTAGATCTATTAATACTTTCAACCCTCTTTGAGAGAGTGTCTAATGATTTTATGGTTTTAACTTTGGTTTTTACAGTATTTACAAAAAATTACAAGGTAAGGTGTTGTTATGCATATATTTACATGATCACCTAGAACCAGCCCTGGTTTTATTTATTTATTTTTTTATACACCATCTAAGAGAGTATAAAGACCGTTTACAAGATGGGAAACACACTTATTCAATATACAGTACACATAATGAATAGCTTAAAACTGTATCAACAACAGTTAGTTTTTTGTCAAAAGTTACACCAAGGTCTTTAAACGTATACCGCGTTAGTTGTTCGTCGTTCAGAATGTACAATTTTCACTAAATAATTTCAGTTGTTTGCAAAATAGTTAGATATAATTTTAAAAATTATGTCAGTCTTCGTATTTCCTAAATTTAAATCTAACTATTTCGTATATGTTTGAAATTATTGAGTGATAATTTATAACACTACTCTTCAAATGTGCTTTTAGAGGGCGGAATATTAAACATAATATTTTTAGTCGCAAACTCCCCTATAAATCCTTATTTTACTATAAGGAAAATAACCAGACTGCAACCAAAGTTACAAGTCTGGCGCGTTAAGTGTAATAATTGCATATTATCATCATAACGCTAATACTTCGATTGCAACAAACACCAGCCGAAAGACTGATCCTACTTAAAGGAGCTCTCTTGCCAGTCGTCACACACCACTTGCAGACTGCAGTTTCGGGCTGTTGGCTCTCGTCAGTGCAAGGTAGGCATGCGACGACCGGCACGAGAATCCTTTGACTATTTGGTACATCCCGGTATTTTTACAATAACAACATGTAAAATAGCCAGCAGGCGCCATCTAGCGGTCCAGTGTCTGTTGCAATTGAAGTAGGATCAGTCTTTCGGCTGGTGTTTGTTGCAATCGAGGCATTAGCGTTTTGATGGTAATATGCAATTATTACACTTAACGCGCCAGACTTGCAACTTTGGTTGCAGTCTGGTTACTTTCCTTATAGTAAAATAAGGATTTATAGAGGAGTTTGCGACTAAAAATATTATGTTTAACACTACTCTTGTTGTAGTTCTACTTAGGTAGTCTTATAGTTTGCTTGCAATATATATTTTAGAATAAGAAGTTATGGTCAAAAACAGCTAACATTTCCCTATCGGATCTCTCTCTCTCTCTCTCTCTCTCTCTTGGATATGGTGACCTTATCACACCAGGAATTCAGATTAGAGATATTATTTTGCATTATAATGCAGTCATTTAAACCAGATATTCTGTGTAAAAGTTTTATGTCATCTGCATATATTAAGAAGTGCATATCTAAAATATTGCCTATGTCATTTATGAATATATTGAAGAGCAGTGGCCCAAGAACAGAGCCTTGGGGAACACCTGAGGATGAGGCATAATCGTAGGACTTAAACAGATTATACGCGACATATTGAAGTCTGTCAGTTAGATAAGATCTAAAGAAGATCATGAGCTGTTCTGAAATACCAAAGTTGGAAAGTTTTGCAATAAACAGGTTATGATTAAGCTTATCACTAGCAGTCAAAGTATATTACGTCCGTTTGCATCTGCATGCCAATGGACTCAGATATGAACTGTATAGCGCATATGAGATTGGCAATAGTAGAGAGACCTTTCACAAATCCATGTTGCTGATTGGAAATGGTATTTTTTGCATGGGGTAAATAGAGTTATCTAGCAAGATTTCAAAGGCTTTGTCAAAGTTACAGATTTTAGTTGTTGGACAGAAGTTTATTATTTCCTTTTTATTTCCCTTTTTGTACACCTGACAGACTTTGGAGTATTTCCAAACATCAGGAAAAGGGCAGCATTTAATAGATAAATTAAATAATATCATTTTGGTTTTAATGGCTTTATCTCTGCCTTCCGATCTGTAAAATCTAAATAAAACCACTAAGTTGCCAGGTTTGGTAATAATTTAAATACTGCATTGCTACGATTTACACGTACATAAACAAATAAATACGTTGGATATTAATGGTTATAAGATATTACATAAAGAAACTCACTTACTCACTTACTGTAGCGTAGCAGATATCGCAGGCACAAACTTAACCCGGATAAGTGATGAACGTGCCCATGATAAAATTTCTCTAGCTCAGACTATCTCAGGGCGTTAAGCCCAAGTTTACATAAACTATGACAAATTATTAGTTTACTTACTTAACAAATCACTGAGGCTTCCATACGTAGTGGTCGCAGACGAAATAATGACATTTTCTTTAAAAATGAAATGCACTATATTACACAATTTACAAATATTGGCTCTCTAGCATGTAACCTGGCGATGTTCAAAAGGTGTGGCAAATTTCTTGATTAATAAGTTACTACATTAATAAAATGCCTCGTGTAGCTACACATCGGTTTACAATGTGAGGATAAATGGTAATAAATTCTGCCACAACGGGTCTGATTTAGAGAACCTCCTTAAATAAATATAAATGCATAAAATCTTTAAATATGTATAAGTTAAAATACAAAAGTATGAATCGAATATAACCGCACAGAACCACTGAAGGTGGTCCCCGGTAAATAAAACAATACATTTATCTAGGGTGGTACGATACCGACTTCGACTTTGAAGAACTGTAGCCCTACGGAGGTGTCTTCGGGACGAAAGAAATTGACCCAAGGATGGGGTTGATTATAGCCTCTCCAGCCCTGCAACTTTCTACTGTGTGTGGATGCCCCGTCCGTGGAACTTCACTGATGTGTGTAGAAGCCCCGTCCGTGGAACCCTAAAGATATCACGATTTAATTTGCAAAGTCGGAAATACACGTGAAGCGTGCCTAATGTGAGCAATTCAAATCTGACATAACCTACAAAAGAAACATAATTAACCTCACTGATGAGGGAACAATCCACCAATGTTCCTAGAAAGCCACAGTTGGATGAATGGAGTCGAGTCCGCCTTTCAAGTCGACACGATACTTCCAAAGGAAAGCCTGCAAATTTGCGAAACACGTGGGTAGAGAACGGGTAAGATGGCGTGAAGAGGTTAGCTTACCTTGTATACTTAAATATCCTGCTTCCGCAGTTAAAATTTACTCACAACAACAAAATATTCCGCTAAACGGAACAACAACAGATTGAAAAAATTTTCCTGTGTTGATAATCCCAAACTCCACCAGGATGCCTTGGATAAACCGAGGTTCGTAGGATTATCAACTGTATGCGCCAACAAAAAAATGGTTGCCTTCCGTCTCTATTTTCACGAGCCGCAAGTATATCGCCCTCCCGTGGAGAATAGCAAAACTGTGCTACGGACGTAGCGGTTGTTATTATGCGGCCCACAAAACGCTAAGGCGTATGGTGGGTCGCATACTCTAGAGGTCCGCAACAGCATAATACTCTGATGAACGTCTTGCCAAACAATCTGATATCATCAGGAAATTATTAAAATTGCGTTAAAATTTTCAGGTAGATTTTCGTAGTCTTTCTGATGAAAAATATAATTTTGTTAACAATGTACCAAGTCTGTGATTTATTTTTATAAATGAAGACGATACATTTCTTACAAGATTATTTACAGAAAGTTATACCTAACCTACAACTATAAAAATCACTATCTACAAGGCGATCACTTGAAGCTCAGGATTTATTTCCACTTTTGGCTCCATTGTTTTAGATATTTTGTTGCAGCCCTTCTCTTCACATGTGTAACATACATCGCCCCATTCAATGTTCGCCTTCTCAGGATTGGCACCCTTTATCGCTTTCAAAAAGTAGTTACATTCTTGCCCTTCCATGACTTGGTAACAAGTCTTAAACGTGGTATATTGCTTTTTAGTTGGAGAAGACTGATCTGCAAAATAAGTTAGGAAGTATGTTGAATCAAAAGTGTGGTAATAATAGGAAAAAATTCGAAAATCCAACCGTTTTGGAGAAATTTGAGTTTAAAATATTTAATTTTGGAAAAACTAAAATCGCCATAACTTTCTTACATTAAATTTTAGATGATAGTTCATTTGAAAGTTTCTTCATAGAAAGGTAATGTGAATAAAGTGGCAATAAAATTTTTTCTTACAGCTCCCGGTTAATCCGGAAATTACATTTATTTCAATTTTAAAGCACCCGCCCCTATATTTTATTAAACAATATTGAATAGAAATATATTCCATGCATTTCCTCTAGTGGAACTATAGTAGTAACTTAGCAATAAAGGAAATACTAATGAAAAAAACTATTCTCTTGAACATAGAAAACATTTCTCGGCTCCTGTTATCCAAAAAATTCTTTGTAGCGCAGTGCCATCTACCCCTTAACATATTAAAAACTATTTGTATTCAAAACTAAAGACTTTTATATGTTTACAGAACTTGAATATCTCTAGTAGTTTCTGAAATATTTCACCCTGATCTCACGTAATAATTCTCCACAATTTCGTAGTTTAAGGACTATACCATAATGTCAAAAAGAAAAGAACAAAATATGTTAATAAGTGTACGAAGCAATCCAACGTTTGAGATAATAAAATGTAATAATTTACCATCGTAAGAGTATGTAGCAGACAAACAAATTGCAGGGTCCTGGCATTCTTGTAAATATCCTGTTCCATTGCAAGGGTCATTATAATTAAATTGTGGGAATGTTGCGTTACACGTGAAGCATTCTAGAGAATTACCTGAAAATAAATTACATGAATTTAAATTACTTGACCTTTTAAAGCAGTTAAAGATATCATGCATTCTATTTTGTCTTTAACACTAACGGCGACCTTTGAAAATTATTTCTGAAATTGTTAAGCGGCAAGGTTAATTTTTGTTATAATCGATACAAAAAGTTTCCTGAATCGCAGAAAAAAGAAACTGATTCTGACATTTTAATTCTTTGCCATTAAATTTTTTTCTAAAGCGGCCCTAGAACACAGTGATATATAAAAATTCTGACTACTTCTGGGGTACCTCAGGGGTCTGTTCTGGGCCCACCCTTATGATTGGTTTAAAATAGTTGTTGCAGTGCCACAAGATCACCCCGCAACAACTATGTTAAATCCATTTTTATTAAAACATCGTTAACAAGGTGGACCTTTTTTGTGCAATTTTGATCAAAGAGTTGTGCAAAGAGCTATATCTCGGTATCAAAATTTGAAAAAAATACAACAAAAATATTTTGGGTTAAACAGCGATACACCCGCCTCTTCTTTACGTCACTGGTTAAATTTCATTTTGGTTAGTATCATGAAATAATAGCTAAATCTCATTGCTGTAACAGAAAAGGTTAATGAACATTAAACAAAAATTTATCTAGCACACCACCTTCAAAGGGTCGTGGCCAGTTGATGCCCCAAATTTCGAACGTACAGAACGAATTCTTCCTTTTGATTTTTTCTAGCACATATGAAGTAGTACTTCGAAACCAGTAAATCCAGTTCATCCAGTGGATACACAATCCACTGTTTAATTGTTATTCGACTAGGAACTGGATCTCGAGGATTTTAGTGAAAGTGAAACTTTTTAAATAAGCTTTAACCGCAAAAGAACGTTGAATATTTGACCAACGCTCCATATTCACAGCTACACAGTACAGAGACATTTCTCGCAAACGATTTGGCAACTGTCTTAAATTTCTATTTATCGCGAAAGCATCGATCTCATTATATTACGAGATGAATTGAAGCGGACCGTCCCTGGGGCCATTCTGCTTTAAAAATTCAGTCTTATCATATCATATAACGTTAACTAGGTTTCTCATATAATAGACAGTGTATCCAAACTTACAGTGTATTTAAAATAACAGAGTGATTAATTTTCTCAGGTACAGTATCAGACAGAAACAAGTAATACCAAACTTTATATCAAAGAACCTGGGGTAATTATAAAGGGCTACTACACACATATAACGTAATTAAGGTCCTAATCGCATAAAACTAGACGATCACGTAAATGGCCAATTTGTTTATTTATCTTGACATAAAATTGAGATAAATAATTTCTGGGTGGGAGTAAATAGATTCTTGATTGCTTCACGATTAAGGATTTTGATATTAATTAACAACCCTGGGGTTGAGGTGTTTCACTGGTGCCGTGACCAGGATTTTATTTATAATTAATTGGGGTGGGATGGAGGTGTTTCAGAATTATCTTGAAAATGGATACTTAATTCTACCGGATCCATTAGTTCTAGTGGAGAGAAATATACAGGATGACCACGAGAAGAAATGGTTAATAGATAAGAGCTGTCAGATAAGAGAAAAAGATTTCTCTAAATACTTTTTCAAATACCTTCGTCAGATAATAAATATCCTATCATAGTTTAATACCTTGGTTCGGCCAGTGTATTTCAGCTAAAATTCGCATGATCTTGCAATGTACCGATTTATTTCCTAAATTGACGATCCCATATTTTGTTAAAATTCAGTCAAGCTTATCGGGTACACTTTGTAGAATATAATCAAAAATAGCAATAGGTTATCGGTATATACTGTGATTGTAAAAGTAATATATGTGTACCAGTACAAATGTGAAATAATTAAATTTATTAAAATTTCTTTGTCTTAAATAAAATTGTGTATTAATTAATATTTTATACTTTACCTATTAAATAAAACTTTGACTGACTGAAGTGCCGTGAACAAAATTTCTTGGAAAACTTTTTCGATAAGGAATAACGTCAAAATTTGATTAGTTGTATCTACAAAAGTTGTAAAAGCGAAATAGTGTTTATGCTCTTTTCATTTCCTTTGTTTGCAAAACAAAACAAAGAGTATATTTTTATCGACCGAATAAAAAACAAATCACTTACCTATGCTTAGAACACTGAGAAATAAGAACGCACCAGCACACGACAAAAAACTAATAGAATTCATATTTTATACGATTATTAAAAATCTAATTATTAAATTAAATGAGACAGATTCATCCAACGTATGCCAAAGGAAATGTGGTGTAATTAATTTGAATTGTTGATATATTGTGTCGGCAAACTGTCCGATTAATGTATTTATAGCTCCAGCATGGGCGTTTATTTGCTACTTGAGTCATCTTATGGATGCAGTTATCCTACTTTGGTTTTAGCTGAACAACTCTTTTATGGAAGTCAAATATTAAATCAGTTAAAATAGTTACTGATTTTTTTTTAAATAATAAAGTATTTAATATTATTTGGAATCATTCTTTAAAAAATTAATCATCATAAATTTAAACTAGAGATTTTGTGAAAAATAAAGTATAATACACTTGCTTTATTTTCTTGCATTTACATATACAGGGTGTTCAAATAGTGCGTCAAAGTTCAATCTCGGCCTTGTTAGGAGATTTTGGAAAATTATTTTTATTATGGAAGTGGTATAGTGGCAAAAGGCGCATATTTCAAAAATATTTTGAAATATACAGGGTGACTCATTACAGCGGAGCATCTTCTAGGTCATTTTTTTTAAATGGAACGATATTTTTTCATTTATGAATTCAGCGTAAAATTATCTTTCCAACAACCTCCAGATTTTTGGTTTTTGACATGGCGTTGCCGAGTTATTCAAAAAAATGTAAAAATTTTGGTTGGAACAAGGTTTAACAAGTTAATTCGCTGTGTGTGTGTATTACTATTAATTAATAACATTTATTTTGGAACTATGTAGACAAGGGATGTAGTACAACGACACAACCACCAAATATTGATTATAATTATACAGGGCGTACTTTATACTAGAGCTAATTCAGGACATTTCAAAGTGAATTTTCCCAATTTTTTTCCAATGAAACACTCTGCATATTCTTGTATTTTTTAATTGACACGTTAATTCTCTATGATAGCGATATCCGGAAAGAAGACAGCCCTTTAAAAAATCGTTTGAGAGGTTGATGGAATGCTTTGACAATCCGGGGAAAGTGGAATATGAGAAAAAGGAACGAACAAAAAACGTAGTAAATGAAGAAAACGAAACAGTCACACTTTTGAGCGTGATTGAAGATCATCATCGCAGTATAAAAAAAATGGCAAGAGAAAACGATATAAACCGATCTTCAGTCCATTGAATCCTATATAAAAAAAAGAATTTCATCCCTACCACGTTCAACGAATGCAGGAACCCATTGAGGGGGTTTATGAAAACCGAATATAATTTTTTCTATGGGCGAAACAAAAAATAGGACAACAAGGACATTTTTTTAACTTTGCTTTGTTGTGAATTTTTGCGAGACAGCTTGGAAGAACTACTGGAGGATATCCCCAGGGATATTAGGGAGAGAATGTGGTACCTTCATGATGGAGCACCTGTGCACCACACGAACTGTGATGCGTTTTTCTCCACCTCGCACGTTGACGTGGAGAAAAGGCGCGGCCACTCTTTGACACACGAGCTTCGGAAACAAGTTTTCGAATTACTCGGGCGCCAGTCCTAGTTTAAGTGATAGGACACACTACCCTCAAGCCGAGTACGCGAGGCTGAGCAGCTCAAGTGGAGAAAGTTTATTCCAGTGGGTCAATATATGGGAAATTAGACGTTCACACACAGACAGTAAAACTCAGAGTTTTCAATAAAATCAGTATATTACGATAGACCTATATGTACAAAGCTAAATATTTATTATGAAAAATCTATAATCTATCAAATACCCGGAGGAGCACGCGTAGCAACGCAAAACCCCAATAGTACCAGATGACTCAGGTGATCAGATTAGCAGGCTGCAACACACAGAATATACGGTTAGCAAGAATAAACAGGGTGCAGAATAGTTGCGGACACCAGACGAGTAAAGCAAGACACAAATATATAAAAACCACAGTTATCCAGTACTTGCTAGTACATCAGTTTACCTACTCCTCTTGTGGACTTACTTACTCCCTGTGCGTACGGTCGGACATGTCTGCTTCGGTGGAGCGATCGTAGTGGAATCCCTCTCTGCAAAGCTCCTCAGATCCTTTTCTGAAAATGAAGCAACTTACGATAGGAGTGGGAGTAGACGCCTGGTGGATGCGCTGCTGGTCGACTGGACTTTGCCAAAATCCTACACCTCGAATATGACAGATGGCACCTAGGTTCGCTTCTCGGAGTGGACACGTCTGATCCCAATGAGTCGCCTGGGCTGACTGACTTCTTGGCTGCACAGGTCCTCTTCTAGCAGCGAAACCTCTTACCATGGGAGTGGGAGTAGGCGCTAGACGGATGCGCTACTGGTCTCTTATGGACTTAGAAAAATAAGGCCACTACGGATTTGTGGACTTCGAAAAATAATTCGAATACAGATTTGTGAACTTAGAACAATTAACGGTACCTTTAGGTTTTAAATATTTAGCGTGAACACGTCTGCTGGTTCTGAGTCGATCGGGAGAACTAACTGATCGGTGTGAATTTAATTACTGCCTGCAGAGATGAAGGAGTGGGAGAAACAGCGGAAAATAGGTGCGCGGTGTATCACTGTGACGTCAGCTGGACTTGTAAAAATCTTTGAAATGTCTTTGGGGACTTAGAAAAATAACTCCACGATGGATTTGTGGACTTGGAAAAATAATTCAAATATAGATTTTACGGACTTAGAAAAATAAATGTTACCTGAATTCGGGACTTGTGATATTTTCGCTACAGCTCCAGAGCAAACAGCGGACACACGTGTACCTCGTGGGACGGCAGCCAGAAGACTAAATGCGGAATAATTAAATTATTCCCGTGTACTGAAGGAGTGACGTCATATGAGTGACGTCGAACGGACTTGTAAAATATTTTAAAATATTTTCGGACTTAGAAAAATAACGCCACGATGAATTTGTGGACTTAGCAAATTTACCTTACTCTGGTACTACAGGACGGAGAGCTCTGCACGTCTAACGTGGTCGGTCGCTGGGAAGGCACTGCCTCGTGCGTGGTTTGGCGTGTCTGAAATGTAGAAACTCTTCTCGTCGCTTCCCCACCTGAGTTCATCTGTACCTTTACAAGTGAAATATTTTTACGCGGTATTGACAATCACAAATATTAATTATTTTCTAACTAATTCGCTGTTAGCGGTACAATTTATACGGAATAATCGAAATTAAATATAACACGGCAATTTCTATAACATATTTAAGAGATTAAATAAAATAAAACTTGGGCATATCTGGGTAACGAAAAACACTTCGTTACAGAACATTTAGACGACACTTTTTCAAATAGTTGGATAAGAAGAGGAGGACCCAAAGTTGGCCTGCCAGAAGCCCTGCTTTGATCAAAATAAACTTATTTTTGTGGGGCTATATTAAGGAGCAAGTGTACAAAGCTCCTATAACTACAAGAGAAAATACGAAAGAAAGAATAAGGGAAGTTTTTCAGGAAATTGCTGTAGATATTTAAAAAAATGTCGGTAGATCATTCGAAAATCGAGATGCACAGACGTACTGAGAGGCCACTTTGAACAGTTCTTATAAACACTGGGTATTATTTATTTCAATAATAATAATAAACGTCTTTATTAGCCAGCTTTGGTTGTACAATAAATTTACAGATTAATGTAATACATTTGGCATAAAAGACGAAGTTCAAATCTATAATACAATTATAGATTTGTTCTACCACTTAACCTAAATTGCACCGCATGCTACAGTATTGATAATTTTTTTAGTGCTCAAATAGTATACTTAAAAAATTAAGAAGAATACATAAAATCATATAGATGAAAATAATATTAAAGGGCTAATTTTATTCACATTGTTCTTTAAATAAACTCTTTTTATAATTTGATTTAAACTGACTCAGGCTCATTTCTTTCAAACAATTTGGAAGTTTGTTATAAACATTGCATATTTGGTAACTGAAGGACCGTTTAAAATATTCATGCTGATGAGTAGGTGGTGTTAATAAACCTTTGAATCTTATATTAATAGTATGAACATCTGTTCTGAACTGTATCTTATTATATAAATAATGAGGTATTTTACGCATAATAATTGTATGGCATAGACACGCTGAGTGTAATATTCTCCGACGCTCCATGTTTAACCACCCTGTGTGAGTCAGTTTATAAGCTATTCTCTCATGCCTACGAATACCGCAGTTTAGACGCAGGCATGAGTTTTGAATTTTTTGTATTTTGTGTTTAAACACAGAGGTTAAGTTAGGTCCATATACAGAGTCTGCAAAATTTAATAATGACAACAATAAGCTTTCACATAACATAACTTTAGTTTGCCTTGTGAGATAGTGCCTGTTACCATAAATTAACTTTATTTTTGCATATGATTTTTGCATAAATTTCCTAATGTGACTGTTAAACCTGAGATCACTATCAATCACAACTCCTAGGTTTTTTGCTTCTTTTACTATATGGATTTTATTTTGGTCTATAGTTATATTGATATGTTGCATATTTTTTGGACCAAATGTAACAATATTAGTTTTAGTTGGATTTATGATCAAGCAGTGATCCCCGGCTAAAGCAACAAACATATTGAGGTCTTGATTAATT
This sequence comes from Leptura quadrifasciata, assembly GCA_963675555.1. NCBI lineage: Eukaryota > Metazoa > Arthropoda > Insecta > Coleoptera > Cerambycidae > Leptura > Leptura quadrifasciata. Next base: position 2,672,723 of record OY776679.1, read on the forward strand.
TGGCAAGCTCTATCTACATCAGCAGACCTAAATGAAATATAAAGCTGTGTCATCAGCATATAAATGGTGTATACAGTAACGAAGGCATTTAATTAATTGGCTGGTGTATATGGTAAACAACAGAGGGCCCAGAATGGAACCCTGTGGCACACCACACTTTAAGGTTAGATAATTTGATTCTTTATTTTGAATTGCAACTTTCTGTTGTCTGTTTTCAATATAGTTTTGAATTAATTTAAGTGCACTATCTGTTAACCCTATATATTTTAATACTGATAATAAAATTTCAAAATTCAAAGTATCTAAAGCCCTACTAAAGTCCAGTAAGATCAAGATTGTACATAAACCTTGATCTGTTGCTCTCATGATGTCATCGACGATATGGAGGAGTGCCGTGGTGCAGCTATGTCCTGATCTAAATCCAGACTGAGTTAGAGGCAGTACAGGTATTTCACAAATATATTCCCTAATTTGAATATCCATAACCTTTTCAATAATTTTTGACAAGGTAGGAAGTATACTGATGGCCCGAAGATCCTTTAGTTCCAATGGATTTGGCTTCTTGGGCATTTTTCCACACAGTCGGGAAAACGCTATCAAGCAGACATACGTTTACTATATGTGTTAAGTAAGGAATGATATGTGGGAATTAGGTTCAAAATAACTTTTAAAATAGTGCCTGTTTTTGTATTACCTAATTACCTAATTTATGTCAACTTTTTTGCAATATTAAACGATTATTTATAAATTTTTAAGATAGACTCAAATGTGATTTAATTAAGCTGTGAAAAAATACTACTTAAAAAGTAAAAATATCTCTGGAAATATCGACTTTAGGTATAGGATATTATTCACTAAAATCGTAGAGAATTCACGTGAACATTCAAAAATAAATAATATACAGAGTGTTCCATATGAAAAAATTGAAAAAATTCATTTTGAAATGTCCTGAATTAGCGCTAGTATAAAATACACCCTGTATAATTATGTAACTGTTATGGGGTACCCTATTTAATTACTAAAAGAAAGTACTGGTAATTTATGTCACCAGTAAATTCATTACTATTTATTTATCTGAAGGATAAACAAATAAGATTGGCCATTTGCGTGATCGTCTAGTTTTGTTAGTGTAGGACCCAAATTTCGTTGTGTGTGTAGTAACCCTTTTTAATTACCCCAGGTTCTTTTATATAAAGTTTAATATTATTTGTTTCTGTCTGATACGATATACCTTAGAAAATTAATCACTCTGTTAATTTAAATACCTGGTAAACTTGAACACACTGTCTATTAATTGAGAGACCTAGTTAATTATATATTATTTATGTAGTATTTTATTACTCAAGATTGCACTGTACATTTATAGTTGAAGTTTGTTTTCTATTTTGCTTTGAAATTAAAACATTTATTTAGTTTATTACTTATATGACGAAAAGGTAAAGGTGAAAGAATAAGACAATAATTGATGGGAAAAAAATAGTAAAAAAAACCCATTTTATTTTATATAAATTGATGCAACAATAGTCGAACATGAAATCAAAATAAACCAAATATTTGAGACAATTGTCTAAATATTATAATAGGAAAATCTGCGTCGCTATAGTAATGACCATACTATAGATATACTGAGTGTTTTGATGCAATAACAAGAACTTATACAAAAGTATGCTGTGTTATTTTAATAGTAATTAGAGTGGTGGCAATGGCCTGATAATGATAATCTATAATATAGCTGTTAGCAATCGCTAGGTAATAATGATTTATAATTAATTAAAGTTGTTAGCAATCGCTAGATAATAATGATTTATAATTAAAGCTGCCAGCAATAGCCAAATAATGAATCGAATGCAAAACAAGGAACAAGAATCATGTCATGTTTATACATTGTCAAAACTAAGTTGAGAAATGACCATTAAATAGTCATGTAAAAGATCATAGAGTGTTGAGGAAATATCCTTTAATTATGCCTTGTTAATTGATTGAAATTAGAATAGGAACAATCGTTCAGATAATCATATTAATCTTGCTGAGGTGAGAATTTACACTCACATAAAATCTTTTAGAATGCTGCTGGGGAAATCTCCCTATAGTAATTAAATTGAAAAGCAACCAGAAGATTGCCTATGATTGTCAAACATACGAAGCCGCGAATCCGCGAAGGTAAGAAAGTGCGGTTGCATCACCCTTCAATCGAAACAAGTGACCAGACAACTGCCTGAAATATTGACATATCCCTCGTTGTAACTGAGCCCAACAGGAGAACAGAACCAGCCAATTGACCGTAGTCAATGTTCCAAACCTTTGTTAACGCCAAGTACGCCGAATTCATGTAACTATAATATTTTATTGTAGGTAAATGTCCAACAATCAGAAAACCTTGTGGTTACAGTAGGAAAATACCTAGTGTGATTTAAATATAAAGCATTCTTGAAAAACCTTACATGAGATGTGATGGAAACGAAAGTCCACTATTTGTTTTATAAAAACTGCAGAATAATGATAGACATGAAGTTTGGCTAGTCTGTGATAAAGTACCTTGTTATTTCATAGCTCTTGAATATGAACTTGTTATTTTGCAACCGCAAATTTCCCTAGTAAAATATTCAGAAAGTGAAATTTTATGAACTAAATTCGTGAATGAAATCATAACTGAATAACTGATAATATAATACTATGATAGTTAAAAATCAAAGCTAATATTTCATTTAAAAATCTAATATATTCTTTTAGTACCACAAATGCGTTAATTAAACCTTTTTTAAACACCCCGTACCCAGAATATGAATGCAATTGCAAATAATAAAGTAGAGTCTCGAAATAAGAGAGTAATCACCTTTAGAAATTTATGCCTGTAGAATTTCCGTGAACCCTGTATAGCGTTATGTCTCCCGTGAATATTCTTCCCCAGCTTCTTCATGTTTAACGTACTCGTTGAGCATCGTAGAGACGTTGAAAGGCACTTCATAAAAAGTACGTTAAACCAGTGAATGCGAGATGCATGGCAAAATTAAATGTGGATTTTCTTGGATCGTTTGACTTGTAGTTTACATAATTCATCTCAATACTACCATAAGAACAGCTAGCCCAGAGGGTCAGCGATGTGACTTAAGTAAAATATCCATATCATAATACCATAAGAACAGCGAGCCCGAAGGGTCAGCGATGTGACTTAGGTATATTGAAATGCAATTTACTCAGGAGCACAGCGAATAGCATTCGGCGATGTAACTCGGGAGTGATAGAAGAGGCATCTCCCCGGTAAACAAGCTGGTTTTCTTTTTATATGGTCCCTGATGTCACCCTTCTACCCGGATTATGCATCTCCGCTTGTTTCTTGTGGGAATATGTTTATTTTAACGCTATTATAATATTCGACGCTCAACTTTCTATCTTTTTCTATAGTTAAGGTAGAAAAGTGTAGGCGATTTCATACTCTGGGAATAAACGAAATACTTGACACTTATCTTATAACTGATAAACAAATCCTGTGTAACTTTTTAGTAAAACTGTAGCTTTTAACTTTGCTTTAAAAGAACATAATTTTAAATGCATTCTGGTAACTTTACTTTGTTCAAATTTAAATGAATAAATGAATGTAAAAATGAAATGAATTAACTGCAATAATTACTTGAATTTGGAAATATAACAGGAAAAAACCAAATTTATATATGGGGTATATACAGGATGTTTCAATTATAATCATTATTTGGTAGTTGTGTCGTAGTACATCTCTTATTTAGATAATTGCAAAATAAATTTTCTTAATTAATAGTAATACACACACAGCGAATCAATTTGTTAAACGTTGATCCATAAAAATCTAGATGGTGAACGCTATTTACACTACTTACAAAATGATTTATTTACCTGTGCCATTGAGTGCCATTGAATAATTTACCAGTTCAATGGGGAACAATCCAAGCCAGTTCCTAATATACCAATAGATGGCGCCATGCGTACTCGGTTAATGTCATTCTCAACTTGTATCATATTATATAATCTTTAAATAGTTTAAATTTTCCGATTTCCGAGAGTTTCCTAATCTCTTATATTCGTAGAAATGAGCCAAATTGATAAAAAGGATTACGGTAGTTGGACATATCGTTTAAAAGTGGAGCTGACGAAAAAGAGGTGCTAGAGTTCATGGATTTGTCATAGTTGTCGGAAATCTTAATTTTTAGGAAATAAATATATTCCTGTGTCAGAGAACTTTGATACACGACAAGTTTTCATTTTTCGTACTAAATCAACTTTGTTTATTCAAAGATATATTTTCTCGTATTGGCATTGACGGACAAACAACGAAACAACCGAGTACAGCTGGTGTACTCTGGTGGATAAAATAAGAGAGAATGTTCCCCATTATATACTATGTGGTTTCATCAAGATGTCACTTGTCCACGTAATAGCAATATTGTGGTAAAGTATTTAAACCAAATATATTCAGGAAGATGGATTGGTACAAATGGAGTACTCAGGTGGCCAGCTGGGTCTCCTGATATTACTCCATTAGTTTTCTATTTGTGGGGTTATCTGAAAATGGAGGTTTATAAATCATGGACATGACTGAATTTTATAATAAAATGTATGCAAGTGTTAGAACCATCAACAGGAGTACACTACTTAAAGTTTGTGGAGTTGAACTATTGAATAGATTCATCATGTTTACAAACGAAAATGGCAGTAATTTCGAACTGATTTTGACATATAATATAAAAACCAGTTGCGTAACATCATGAGAATTGGGAAGCAATAATATTTTGATGTAGAGTTTTCCTTTTCGGCAAATCGATTAGATTTTATATACGTAAATGGACACAGATATCGTTTCCAAAATTTGGCAGATTATAGAACATGGTGCGTTCGAGCCTTACCTTCATGTTTTAATAACTCGAAAATTTTACACAGGACAATTTTCAGGTAAATTTGAATTTAAACTATTTCGATTCTGCCATATACTAGCTTTTAACATTTTGGAGTCCTCGGAATTAATTTTTAAGCGACTTTTTGAACGGTAAGAACTCTACTAATAGTATCAATACTAAATATTGTTCTCAATAGATCATTAATTTTTAAAATCTGCTGCAAATATAGAAAACAGGTTATTGCTCTAAGATACTGTACCAATTATCAACACATTGTGGTTATCCTTCCGTTTTATCCACGAATAGTACTTAATCTTGGAGTTGGTCACTTGCCCCGATTAAGAATTTGTCAAGCGATAAAGTGTCGCAGGCTAAGATATATTAAATAATATTGTGGTAGTTTACATCCTATTTTTATTATTAAAAGCTTTTATTATTATGATTGTTTGTTTAGGTTAAATCTTACAATCAAAATTTCGATTAGTTCTAATTAAGCTAGAGCCAGAGACAACCCTGAGACGCGCAACTACGTGCTAAAATTTTATCCGTAGTACTGAATTGGTTGATTGGAATAATGAAGGTAGAAGTAGATGGCGCAGATAGCAAACCCCCTGCGAACCGCGAAAATTTAAATTCTATTTTATGGGTATTTATTAATATTAACAAACTATTTGCGTTTTGTTGTGCAATATAAAAACATATTTTTTAAAACATACGTTTTAAAAATATTATGTTTTTGTATTGCACAACAACACACAAATAGGCGGTAATAATTTAGTTATACCAAATTAAAAAGTCAAATTGTTTTTTTAATATTTATTTATTTATTTATCATTTATTTCCACATTAAATTTTCCTTGATGTCCATTTCATCAAACAGTAACACACACAATTTATCTTGTTCATTTTTTAAACAGTTGCTGATATACTTAAATAGGTGATAATTGATGCCAATATGGAGTGGCACCTTTTCCAATAGCGAAAGTAGTGTTCGTTTTGAAGGCATAGCAACGATTTTTGACAACAGCCTGTAGCACTTTGGACTCCTTTTTAGAAGAGCCAAAGCTACAACCTTTTCTTCAATAGTCCATCTCCTACCTTTTGGGTTACGCTTTGCACAGCGTAATTGAGAAATTATGAAGTCAGCTGTGGTGTTCGACATCCCCCTAAATATATCTCTGAGTACTGATGAGTCACTCAAATCCGATAGGGATTTGATATCGTGAGCTTTCTGTTTGCACATGAGTTTTAATTTCCGTATGTGGTCCTCTTTACGACAAACCAAATTTATAAGTTTCAGTTTCCTTGGAGTAACGGTTGATTTTGACAGTTTGTCAATGTCTCTAAATACTGATCGTTTTCGAATTGGAGTAGAAGTATGTTCGGATACAGGAGTGCTGACAATGTCCCCCAAAACTGTAGTAGGAAATTCCTCCAACGCGTGAGGCTCAATCTTTGAAGTTGAGGCTATACCTGAAGTAAAATGAAATGGATATGAGCAATTATATTCATCAGATTAAATGTAATTTTTTTTGATTCTGATAAAATTAATCAGTAACACTAACTCGTAGTAAGTGTGCAAGATAATTCTACTATAAGCTAATTAGTGGCAACTAGAACAAGGCTAGAAAACTGAGGGTCCTTCACCAGAGACATTTCATAAAACACTTATTTACCTTCTCCGAGACCTTCTTGCACTTGGCATGTTGACGGAGTGCATGGGAAAAGTGTGGGGACTGCATTGCGGCTCAATCTGCGACTAATTAGGTCTACATAACTTTCGTCAGTAAAATGACGGGAGCATATCCTATAATTTCGGCAAGATTCACCAGTATAGCACATACCCATACTTTCTTGCCACATTTTTGACCTATAAAATAAATAATTGTGCTGTTAGAAGTACTGATAATTAGTAAACATCTTAACTGTCCTTTCCAACTGAGACGGAAAATAATGAAATTTCGCCACCTCGTCCTCCGAGAAACCATACCACAAACATAACACAATCCAATCCGTGGCACTGAGGCCATCTCAAAACAGAAAATAACCTATAAGTAATTGTACATAAATTATGAGGAACTGAATAGGTAAAAGATATAGTTAACACTTTTTTATTATAGCTTAATCTTTGAAATTGAATTACAAACATTATGTAAAACGGATAAAATTATTTACAATATTATAATTTACCAGTTACCAAAAAATGATAGGCTTCAAACACAAAATAGTCTTTAACTTACACACAAATGTTTATAAAACACAATTACAATGAAATTACTGAAAATCAGGGCACAAAATTAGCACTAAGACCGTAAAACGACTTCCGAAATTGAGTTATCTCTGACAAGACATAAACAAAATTTTGAATTTTTGACGACAGCATTGACAACTGACAGACACTTGGTAGCGCGCCGAAATAGGTGTAAGTGCTGCCATCTTCCTTACCTCACATGTTGTGCAAGTAAAATAGCTCCATCCAATATTTTATGTATTCAACAGAGATAGGGAATAAATGTTAATTTCGGATAAAATTTCCTATGAAGTTGCGTGTCTCAGGGTTGTCTCTGCTAGAGCTTTGAAATTTTGCACATGTGTATAAGTCCGGTGACAATACACTTTAACATTTTTATATAAGAAAAAGACAAGATGGCGGCTTCAAGATGGCGGACGACTTTATCGTTTATGATCCGATCGACTCAAAATCGATATCTGGAGGTTTTCGAGATCGCCAATTATGAATTCTTGGTCAAAATTCATAAATTCAAAATGGCAGCGCCAATATGGAAGAGGACTTTTGTCATTTATGGCCCAAATCGATCAAAATCGATATCTGGGGGTTCTCGAGATCGCCAATTATGAATTCTTGGTCAAATTTCGAAATTCAAAATGGCGGCTCCAATATGGATGGCGACTTTTGACATTTAAATCCAAATCGATCAAAATCGATATCTGGGGGTTTTGTGGTCGCGGATTACGAATTTCTAGTCAATAATGTAGTTCAAGATGACGGACAATTTTACCGTTTATGATCCGGTTCGTCTCAAAATCGATATCTGGGGATTACAGCATATCAGAAGACTACAAAGTAAAAAATAATTATATAAAAAAAATGTTTTTTAAAAGAAGCTCATTTAAAAAATGCCCTAAAAAGTAGAAAATAAACCCATCATTTTGTTACTTTATATATTGTTTTATGATATAAAAGCTTGTCGCGAGCAATCACCTTTACACAGGGAAATCTCGCAACAAGCTTTTATATCATAAAAAAATTATATAATGTAACAAACTGATGGGGTTGATTTACTTCAAACTTTATTTTCTACTTTTTAGAGCATTTTTTAAATAAAAGCTTTTTTTAAAAACATTATTTTATACAATTTTTTTTAACTTATCATAACCTTTGGAATATAAGTGACTAACACTATAACTACGTTTATTGTTTGAAAAAATATTCGGTCACCTCTATTGATTGGCATTAAATGCCGATAACAAGTTTAGCAATTGACATTTCCTTGTCAGCAGCGTAGCAGTCTGAAAGGGGCAAATAGTATTTTTAAACTTAGGTAAAGTGTGTCCAGTTCTCAAATGTAATACTCCAGATAACTTACTGACTCATCGCATTGTGCAATTTTGCTAACTATTATAGTCCTGGACCTCTATTCTGTAAAAGCGTGAAAGCACATTCCCGTGAGAAGATTTCACTTGAAAATGTATAAAAATCTATTCTGTAACTACGGGAGTGAAAAATGCGTGAACTAACTTCTACTGGTAAATCGTGAGGGAATCCGCCAGTTCCCTAGGAGAACGGTGATCCTAACCGTACTTTTATGACAGTTTCGTTATTATTGTCAAATTTGTGAATCAGAATGGACATTGCGGATTTGCTCATCGCCAACGAGGTAATAATAATATAATTCTCAGCGAATATTACAATTACTCTTCTGGTTTATTATAGTCATATTTTTAAAAATATATATTACCAATAACGAGGGTATATCCTTACGGAATTCTTGATCAATAAAAATTTATTCTGTCACCTTTTACCTAATTTAATTAATGACATGTGACATGACAATGACAACAACTGAGCACTGAACCTGATGCTTTTTGTTGTCGAAGCTAAAAAAGGCTAATTAAATAATTTAAAATTAATCAGAAAGTCACAATTTGCAATTTACATATTCATTCATCCATATCTCAGTGCGAAATAAGTACGACGCAATTACAGCATCAAGACTATATCCCGTCCGCCTCGGCATGACTGGGCGGTTCCAACGTGACGCAGTCGGAGGTCCCAGCCGCTCATTCGGCGAACGACGTTCAGAACACCGGCCGACCCAACATCCAGGATCCCGTTCGCCCCGAAGTGCTCAGGACAGCGGCGAGGTTTGCAGCGACATCCAGTCCAGTGCGAGCAGTAAACGCGAAAACATCTACCTACATCAACCTACCAGAAATTCAGCATCCAACTACATCAACCTGACGGACCAAGACCGGTGCGGCGTCGTACTTACCAGTGTAGCTACAGCCTGCCTGCGTTGAGGAGAAAGGCCAACTTCATCTACAATCGTGACGCGAAACTTTAAAACCGATACGAAATTAATAGTTTAGCTAGTTAAAGTTAGGGGTAAAATATTAACGTAAATAATTGCGCAACGTACAGCCTAAGAGTTCTGCTTCGTTACATTTGTATTGGAACGACTTTTTATTTCTACTCTACGCATCGACAGGCAAAAGCGCCTAAAATAAAAGCACCAGTTGGATACCTTATCGTCAAAAGCGGCATAAATGTATTCTGACTCACACCATAGCCATCCAAGGGGAAGTAGCAGTACCTACACCAACATAAAATCGTTAATACCAATCTACAATACTCCAAAATCGACCCTGAGAGCTCGTCCACACCTAGAACTACGAAACACCACTATCGAAGCTGCTGGCGCCCTTTCTACAAAAATTTGTAGCCTCCGATAACTCAAAAACATTTTTTATTTTTTCAACCTCAACCATTAAATTCGTAGACATTTTGCATCAATCTAATTGGTTGTAAATTCGGCTATTCTCGCTGAATCCTTTCACGTTCAAGACATATTCACTGCACTTACAGAAGACAGTCTAGGACGGTCGGGTGAGATGCGTGTGATGTGATCTCTCGCTTCGCACGATGAATGCTCCCTCTCCCCATAATTACAGCATAGAAGTCCTAGTGTCAGGACACAAAGAAAGCAATGATATTCTATGATAAATACATTATTAATTTACTGTAGGATAGAAATGTATGTTTGGTAATATTAAAATGTCGCATAATAGAAGCCAAAACGCCTTATTTGTACAACATGGGAAATGTCCCAAGGTTTTAAGGGTTATAACTTTGAAAGTATATTTTAGTCCTACCGCTTAACGGGAGATAACATGGGTTTGGCCGGTAGAAGACGGCGGATAGGCGGTTTACCACTCTCGGGGAAATTGATTTAACCACCGCCATCGTGTTCAGCATCCTCGAAAACAGGGGGAGACATAGTCTCGTTAGGCTCTGAAAAATTAACATTTTCGTCCGACCCACAGAATGGCACTAAATACCTCATACACACGTATGAACTGAGCGATTAACTTGCAATATACTCAATTGGACGCTTTTTAAAAACATGATTATTTTAATTACCACAGGTACATGAGGTAGTGAAATAAGCAAGAAAGTAACGTACATAATTTATTTGAGAAAATACAACTTTACAACATTTTTGGTAACTTTGAAAATATCAATTTTTTAAATTCTTCATGGCTGCCCGCATCGAATGTATTTTGTTTTTTATGTATATATATATATATATATACAGTGTGTCCGCAGATTGAGTGTACGGTGGTATAGTATACAAAAAAAATAGTACGGCTTACATTTTCTGCAGTCTCAGTCTGCTTAAAATGGATTTTTACCAAATTACAGTTAAAATGGGACCTAACTCGCGGAGTTACTAAGAAGAACATATATCATTGTACTGAACTGGTCTTTCTGTTAATTTTACGGAAAAATTCTATTTGCAAAAATATTTTACAGAAATGAAGCTGTACCATTTTTATTTTTTTGATATATTACACCTATCGCCAACTCAATTCACACTGTATACATACGTAGTAATACTGAGATGGGTGCATAGATGAGTTTACACTAGTCCAAAGTAAAAAAAATTAAAATCTACAATATTTTGTTTATACTAGAACAAAATAAACTGACGACGATTAAGAACGAAGACAGTGTCACAACTGAGGCGTGGTTGCATCCATTTTCTTCACACGTGATACATGTTTCGGTAAACTCGATATTAGCCTGTATATTACTAGATTTTATCGCTTTCAAAAAAGTATCACATTCAGTTCCTAGTCCAGTCTTCATGTAGCATGATTTAAATGTGGTTAATTGTTTCTGTCTGGTGAATCTATCTGCAAAATAAGGAACATTATTTGGAATACTCATGCGAAATATGTAAATAATTATGTAATATGGAACAGCCAAGTGGAATAAATTCAGTATGTCATTTATTCTGCATATTTATAAAAAAAATTCCGAGAAACGTCGATTTTGGATTCTAAGATGACATCCTGCAGCGTACAAATTTCACCCCTAATTCAACAACCTTTTGAGTGACAGTTGTAACCCTTAAATTTTTAAATGGGAAGTAGTGGCCTGTGATACCTCATTTCAAAGGTCTTTTCATTCTCTATTAAAAAGTGCTCTAGTATTAATATTTATTGCAAAAAGTAACGGTCTGCTTGACGAAATTCGCTATAGCAAACGAAAAATATAAAAACATAGAGCGTTTTGTTTTTGCCGGCTAGCTTCCAATCCAATGAGTAACTATACCAAATTAGATATACTGCTTGAGTTTGAAGAAAACCCACATAATTCAAGACAACTAGCAGCTTTAGCATTGAATGTTTCCCATTCCTCAATTATTCGCGTATTAAAAGAAAATAAAATGCATGCATTTTATTTTCTTTATCCCAGAATGACTATTTCAATGTTTTCGTCATCAACAATAGGCTTTCTTCTTTGCATTTTTGCCTTGACATAGCCATAATTTTTAAAATTTTCCAGTATGCGTTTTACACTGTTGGTGACGGTTTCCGTTTTTCTGGATATCGAGTAGCAAATGTGCTGCAAGTTCTTGATATTACTTTATCACATTCTCCATAAATAACAAACAAATTTAAAAAGTTTTCGTTGGTATAATTTAAACGTGTTGGCATTTTTTGACATAAGATAATGACTGATTGTTTCTAATCATGGCTATTTTGATGAAATGATGTCAACAATTCATGAATTTCTAATAAAATCACAAATATTTCAAAAAGTTGTAACTTTAACCCCCACAATGCTATTATTAGAAGGGAATTCAATTTTACACAACTTGACGTAAAAAATACAGGGTGTTCCATTTGACCTAAACAAGTTTTCGCGGTTTGAAGTTGACAAAATGTAACGCGAGAAACGGAACACTGGTATGATATTATTGAATTTATTTCAGTTGTAGAACGTAGTTCTCCTTGTGTTTTTTTTACGTGACAAGAAGCAAATGAGGATCTTTTACACGAATAAAGTTATAACGGTTTTTGCAAACCGTTGCACCTGTCAAATTTTCTATAAAATGTCAAATATCTCTGAAACGGCTAGGTTTAGGTATATGATATGCTACACATTTTCGACTCAGAATTTTATGCTTTTTTGAAAACCCTAAAATATATAGGGTGTTCCATTTGAAATAAGCAAGTTGGTATCGACTTCCGGTATAAGCGGAAGTGCCAGCTGCCTGTAATTATTTTAGTTGGATTGGCCACACCGACATTAGTAATTATCTAAATTTTCAACATTTTCTGATGCGTACTTTTCTCTATATCGATCGATTAAGTTCCCGGTGAGACACCCTGTATAATATTATTCTGATTATTTATATTCCATAGTTTGTGTCAAAATTACATTGTTTTTAGTTATTGATTTTCATTCCTTTGTGATTACGGTCTTTACCGATTAATACATTGCATATATCTTCCTTTTGTATTATTTAGTATTTGTATATGTTTATAATTATTTGTAGTACACTAGCAAATGATCTTATGATTTTCTAAATACCTCTCATTTCCATTATAACAAACTTAGAAGTTTTGCAGTAATTGTAAAAGTAATTTATTTATTCAAATACAATTACCAAATAATTAGAAATTTAATTAAATTTTTTTAATGGTAATTTAAGTACATAGTACTGATTGGAAACCATGTCATTGGTCCCTTTTTCATTGATGGAAATTTAAATGGAGATAATTGTTTAGCTCCGCTCCAAAATAATGTCTTGCCAACTTTGGCAAACTTATATCCTGCTCAAGCAAACCCACAAGTTCCAGCAGATGTAATAGGTTCCAGCAGAATGGAGTACCACCACATTACCGAATCGATGTCCGGCAATACCTCGACTTAACATTTCCAAATCGGTGGATAGGACGGCGAAGATCGCTAGAATGATCAACACGTTTTCCTGATCTTACACCCTTAGATAAAAGATGAATAAGTATTTTTTAACTAGGTGAAATAAAAAAAATGGGGTTCCTATCTTGGTTTTTATGATATCGTGGGTTGTTTAAAGATATTTTTTTTAAATAAGTTAGATCTTATTAGTCTGTTCAGCTACTGGTTATTCCCAAAAAAATATGAGGCACAAAGTTGCATAGTCGCATAGCAGAGGTCTTTCGATATCACGGCACACTACGCATCAATATCTGCCAAGGTTCATGTCAGGGCCACCTAGACTTAACAAACTAAAATTGATATTAAGTGTAGTTTTAAAAGCAAATGCCGTGTTCCGATACATGGTTGAAAAGAGAATCTAGAGACGAATCAGATAGGTAAAAAAAATATACAGGGTGCCATTTAAAATAACAGAGTAGATGTCACTTCCGGTGAAACCGGAAGTGGTGGGAAAAAATTTAGTTAAAAAAGGACAATCACGCATTATATAAGTGTACCAAATTTCAAAATAATATTTTTTTAATAAATATGCTACGGGGTGTTACATGTTTCTTGTGTCACCCGATACATACTGAAAAAATCCTTCTATGGAATTTACCTTCTGCAGAGTATGTAGCTGACAGGCAAAGAGCAGGATCTGTACATTTTTTCAAGGATCCTTTACAGGAGTCACCGCTTTTTCCTGAAACCGAGCCATTACACGAATAACATTCTAAGGCGTTACCTGAAAATAGGAAATGTGTTAATAATTGGGTTGAGTAATTGCTCTAATCGGTAGCATTTAATTTTAATAAACGCATTTTAGTAAAAAAAGTAACTAGCTTTTGCCCGGAAAAATCCTGAGATGAAATTTTCAAAGAAATTATTTTACTGAAAAGTAATGATTCGAAAAGTTTCCCCTTTTTAAATCCATTTGCAACGTTTGTTTATTTAACAAATATATTATACACATAGGTTTATTTTATATACCTAAAAAATACTGCTTATTAGCTAAAAAAAGTTACAACTGAATCATAACAATATATCAACAATTAACAGAAGCCCATTAACTATTACTTGCTAGCTTATCCTAAATTTATGCATATACCCTTTAATTGTGAAATAATTATCAATCTTTTTATTTCTAATATAATCTATCATAAAATCACCTAACCTAATCACAAAATAATCAATATTCTTTTCTAATATAACTAACACATAATTTGGTGAAAGTATTATATTTTTAACAATGTGTATGTGTATGTATATGTGTGTATTATAGATTTATATACTAATATTCTTGAAAACATTGATAAATATTTTGAAACTCTACGTAAAAATAAATCTTTTTGCAACCTTTTTTATAATATAGTCAGTATTATATTTGAAGGTCAAGGATTCATCTATTATAAACCCAAGGTATTTAATTTCCGAGATTTGATTATTTAATACAATACTTTGCCCAGCTAGTTGATGATTTAGTATATGTTTTTTGTCATTTATGCCATTTGTAAACAGCACAAATAATAAAGGTCCTAGCACTGACCCTTGTGGTACTCCGAAGTCATTGTCTATTACGTTAGAGGCACTATTTACATATCTTGTTCTTTGTTTACTTGCAGTTAGGTAAGATTCAATCATGTTATGAATTCATGCTATCAAGAAGCTACTTAGAACTTCTTTCGTTGGATTGTAATAGACACATTCATTAGTTTAAACAGTTTTTATCAAGAAAAGATACGTTTTCTTATAAAAAATAAGAGCTTTTTCTACAATTTCTTACAACGAAAAGTTTTTCTAAAAAATAGTAAATAGTAGTCTATAAAGTTAAGAGCATCTGTCATTACTTTTATTACAAATATTGCTTTTATTAGACAGAAAAATGTTCCTATTTGTACATCGATTATTGTTTCAGGTGTGCTAAATATTTCTACTAATTTGAATACAGGAAAGCACGTAGGTGTTAGTTATGTTTTTCTGTCTGAATCTGGTTAGCAACTTGGTAAATTTTACGTAATATTCTCATTATTAAATACATTCTATGATATCATAACTTGTTTTGTTTAGTAGTAGATGCATATGAGAAACTAAAATTACTTTAACTTTCAACATAAGGTCGAGAAAAAAAAAACAGAAATACTTACCTATTCCTAGAATACATAAAAATATTAAAGCACTGGTATTAAGATTCATATTTTATAAATGGAGAAACTCACTATTAAGAGCGACAGTTGGTTTTATACCATGGCAATGGTAAATGGTGCGAACAAAATAATGTCATTAATTTGAACTTGTTAATAAGGCGGACGCAACCGAATTCTTTCCGAACAATTTTATTTATATCCAAGTACACACACCATAGGCGTATCGCTTTTGTTGTTTAGGAGACGCAGCTTGCTCAATGAAATAATTCATCAGCAACAAAAATGTAAATTAACTGCTGTTTGTGATATCGACGTACGAGAATTAGTGTACAATACACAAATGCCTTCAAATATCACCATAGAAAATAATCCAAGGGGTTAAGATCTCGAGAACGGAGATGGTAAGGAAGAGGTCCATCCGTCCTGCTCACCTTTCTCCATACGCTTTAAGTGTTCCTGGACCAAAATACTAAAATATGAAGAAGCTCCATGTTGCATATACGAGTATCTTATACTACTAAGTCTGTAGGGCACATCATCAAGTAAATTCGGCAAGTAATTTTTTAAGAAGTCCAAATATGTAGGGCCAAGGGCCAATAAGACAGTTACGTAAAATATACGGCCCAATCAACTAGTGCTCTAGAATTCCGATCTAAACATCAACAGAAAATTTATACTGAAATCGAGCTTCAAACTTAATATTTGGATATTAGTCCCTTCAAATTAGGAAAAATTTAAGAAAATTTTCCTACAGTTATGAGACCTGTATTTGGGTTGTCTAAACATGATTATCACCCCCCCCCCCCCCGTCAGTTCCAAAAAAGGGTTGTTTTTGAAAAATATATGCAAATATATTATGAATTTATTCGGTAAAAACTGTGCATTTTGATGAAAAATATCAAGACTTGTAGAGCATAAAATTTATTACAGATTTAGTCCCTACTTCTTTTTCGAATTCCGCATAGTTTTTCCGCTAGAGGGCGCGAAAAAAAAATATTTGTGCTTTTTTTAGATTTGGACCAAAATTATAATTAAATTTTTTCAAAAAAGCACATTATATTCCTGTGTAGAATGACTATATATTTAAAAAACTAATAAAGTATAATAATTTATAAAGTTTAATTTTTAATAACTGCATCATATATTATTAATTTAAAAATTTATAATTCAATTACTTAATAAAAAATTATGATACATATATTTAAAATTAGTTTGTAGCATTTGCTTTATTTGTATGCACACGCGTTAACGCTTCGCTAGAACGGTGTCACAACATTAAGGGCCGGTTTATCAATACAAGGTTAACTAGTAACCAAAGGATAACTGTCAAACAAAACAATAGATACCCATTGTTTCGTTTGACTTTTACCACTGTCTCTTTTTTCAATGGTCTTTCTTTGGACGCTTTGCTGTGTGTTTATATTACTATTTTTAAAATTATTAATTAATAATTTCAATCAAACAATATTTAGTGTGGAGTGAAAAACTGTGTTCAATACAACAAAAGACAGCTGTTAATATTTTTTAAGATGACTTTTTGCACCATACGATTTTCTGCAAGAAAAATTGAATACAAACTCATCCGCATCTCGGAAATGATCTGCTTTTCCTGTCTCTTCTAGTAAGGCTTGCTTCAATCATGTTTTTTCCCTCCATCTCCAATTGGAACTTTATCACCTTCAGGTGGCTTATCGCAGACTATACAAAGATCTTCCATGGTAAACGATTTATTTGAAGAATCTGGAATGACAGGGACAATTGGGAAAAAAATCTGGACCAATCAAGTCCTTTTATTTAAAATTTAAAAACACATTCAGTAAACAACGCTGCCACTACTAAATAGAAAACAATACAATTCAATTCATATGCATGTATATATTTTTCAAAAACAACTCTTTTTGGAACTGCGGGGGGTGAAAATCATGTTTAGACAACCCAAATATTTAACTTTTTATAGGTCTCATAACTGTAAGAAAATTTTCCATAAAACAGCGATTTTTTTTACTAATTTGAAGAGACTATATTCTTCTTTTCACACATGATTATTATGAAAATTTACAATACCTTCACGAGTAAAACCAGCTTCATCCGTAAACAAAACTTCACTCAAGGAAATGGAGATTTAGACAACATTATTGTATGCCTTCCATTGAAAATAATCAAGCCTGAGTTATAAGCCCTGACGTTTTAGTCCTTGAACACATTGCAGCTGGTAGGGTCGAAGGAGCTGTTCTTTTAGGATTTCGCAGATACTACTGTTTGCCACACTTTCTCGTAACGTTATTTTTCTAGTGCTCATTCCTGGGTTCTAATAAAGTCGCAAATATTTCAAAAAGTTGTAACTTTAACCCCCACAATGCTAATATCAGAAAAAAGGGAATTCAATTTTACACAACTTGACGTAAAATAATACAGGATGTTCCATTTGACCTAAACAAGTTCTCGCGGTTTGAAGTTGATAAAATGTAACGCGAAATCGGAACACTTGGTATGATATCATTGAATTTATTTCAGTTGTAGAACGTAGTTCTCCTTGTGTTCTTTTTTCGTGATAAGAAGCAAATGAGGACCTTTTACACAAAGAAAGTTATAACGGTTCCTACAAACCGTTGCACCTGTCAAATTTTCTATGAAATGTCAAATATCTTTGAAACGGCTAGGTTTAGGTGTAGGATATGCTACATATTTTTGACTCAGAATTTTATGCTCTTTTCGAAATCCCTAAAATATATAGAGTGTTCCATTTGAAATAAGCAAGTTGGTATCGACTTACGGTATAAGGGGAAGTGCCAGCTGCTTGTAATTATTTTACTTGGATTGGCCACACTGACATTAGTAATTATCTACATTTTTAAAATTTTCTGATGAGTAGTTTTCTCTATATCGATCGATTCAGTTCCCCGTGAGACACCCTGTATAGAGATTTTATACTGCGGTCTAAGAATATTTTAAGAACAGTTAAAAAACTGTCAAGAAAGCATTTTAAAAGCTTTAATGCAGTCGGTATTGCAATTAAGTTTTATACAATTGTTTTGTTTTGTTGTGATGAAATTTGGAACAAAATTATCGCAAGAATGCCATATACTGTTATTTGATTCTTACTTCAAATAACAAACTCAATAATGGCGCACAAGATACATTAAAATGGTAAAGCGTATCATTAACCAATTATAAACCTATAATATTCGCTGGTAGCATGAACATTTCCTTACGCAGCGATGTTTTTTGATAAAATATGTCAAATATGTCATATGTATGTTGCAATAATTTTATCCTAGAAGGCTACAATTTTGCCCTACAAACTAATTTATAATGGAGCAAACTGATGTACTTATAAGTTGATTATAAAATAACTTTGTACTTACTGTATAATGTTGTTATTGGTGCTTAATATACTGGTTTTTTTACTTAGCTTAAAGAAGTTTAACACTACTTTTTATATAATTTAAATACAACTATTTCTTAACGCCAAAATTAAAAGTTATTAGAATAGGTACGCAACCACAACATACCTTTTATATGATTCTTTTAAAATGTTTTTAAAAAGTATTGTATAAAACGTAATACGTTTGTTATAAAATTTGTAAATGTATAATAAGATTTGTTTCTACAATATGAATTGTAAGAACGTTTGTCTACGACAACATCAAAATATGTTTATTTTAAGAGTGTAAACTCAATCATAAGTAACTGCATTTTGCACGGAATTTCATTTCGCATCGGTTGCCAGGCAAGTTGCTAAGTGACAAATGCGATATGAAATATTTCGTGCTAGATTTCACTCATTTTAACTGTTTTTGATGAAAAATTTTTTAAGGCGGCTTAGAGAATATGACGTCCAACGACGGAGTAATGAAATGTCATTCTAGATTGTTTCTGTCAACATCTTTGTACATTTGCAGATAATTTCGGAGTTATTTCCAATAAATTTGATGATTAATATGGAAAGTGATAGTAATAGTGACTTAAAATTGACACCCCCAAACATAAGAGAAGCGGCAAAGTTGACAACACTAAATTTAATACCAGAAACGTCGAAGAAAATGTATCAACGCGCTTACAACCTCTTTTTGGATTGGAGAAGGGATCAAAACGCAAAATCGTTTTCCGAGGACGTTTTAATGGTTTATTTTAGCGATTTGGCGAAAAAATTGAAAAGTTCTACTTTATGGACACAATACTCAATGCTGAGAACGACTCTTTGTATTCGTGAAAATATAGATATCGTCAAATATTTGAAACTGAAAGCATTCCTCAAGCGACAATCCGAAGGTTACAGGCCCAAAAAGTCAAAGATCTTTACCTCAAATGACATCAAGAAATTTATAAATGAAGCGCCAGATGAAATATATTTAGCGACAAAAGTAAGTTTAATTATAGCCATTATGTGATAATAATAAGTAATTTGGTTAACTATTTAGGTCGCATTAGTTATGGGCGTAATGGGTGTATGCAGAAAACATGAGCTACATCAAATGAAAATTACTAATTTCAATGATTTGGGTTCAGCTCTTTTAGTAACAATACCAGACACTAAAACCAAAATTGTACGAAATTTTACTGTAACCGCTCCATACTATGAAATTTACAAAAAATATGCAAATCTGCGCCCTCCAAATGTTAATGGTCTATGGTTTTTCATTACCTATCAAAAAGGAAAATGTACTGTTCAAAGAATAGGCTTGAATAAGTTTGGAGCCATGGGCAAAGACATTGCTAAGTATTTAAAATTGCCAAATCACGAATTATACACCGGCACTGCTTTCGCCGATCTTCCGCAACTATCCTTGTTGATGCTGGTGGTGACATAACCACGTTAAAACGCCACGGTGGCTGGAAGTCCACGGCAGTCGCTGAAGGATACATCGATGAATCCAAGAAAAGTAAGCTTGACACAGCTAATAAAATTGCAAATGCGATACAGGACATTTCAAACATACCATCGACTTCAGGAATGGAAATCGTGAAAGGCCGTCGACTTCAACAACGGAAAATTGCCAATATCAAGAAAATATTAGTATCAAGCATTCCACAAATTCTCCAAAAACGATTTTCAATAATTGCAAATTTATCTTTAAAAAATAAATAAAATAGGTAGGAAGTTATTTTATAGTTTATTTTTTCTCAACTAGTTGGGCATTGCTGTCCAGGCACTCTAACTTATGGTTTGTATTCAAAGCAATAAAGAAAATATCTCCGTATTTTTTTGTATCGATTATTATTTGTTTAGTATATTACGCGTGAGCAGTGGGTTGTCGTAGAAAAAATATAGTATGCAACTCGCACAAAATAGCAATTTTGTGCTCATTACATAATATACTATTATACAACATTTACACAATTATATTATAAAACCGTTGTAAATTATCTGTAGTAGCTACTCTAAGAAATAAAACTGTTCTTCAAACAGCGCTAGACGATAGCTATAAAATAATTCAGTTCCATTAGGATTTCATTTTGCTAGTTGGGCCGGTATATACAGAGTGATTTGCCTAGAAATTCCCAGATTAATTAGGGGGAAAGGGTATAAAATTAATTATCCAAATAATTATAATTTACTGTAATATTGTTTTTGTTACCATTAATAACGCTAATGCGACACAACTGCTATTTATGCGATGACTATTTGTGACTTTTTAATTATACTATGTTACCTAATGATATTTACCTTGGAAATGATTAATACTGATTTCGATGCATCATTTTAAATTTTCATTGAGCAAATTACCTACATCTCCAACACGACAGAAATTATGATACGATATGGTTGGACAAAAACAAAATTATTCGGAAACAATTCGGCTGGGCCCGCTTTATTAACAAGTTCAAATTAATGACATTATCTTGTTCGCAAAAGTGACCATGCTATAAAGTGCTACGGCGTTATTGAGTAGTGAGGTTTTACATATATATAATATGTATCTTAATACTAGTGTCTTAATATTTTTATGTATTCTAGGAATAGGTAAGTAATTCTGTTTTTTCTCTCGCCCTTATATAGAAAATTGAAATAATTTTAAATGCTAGTATGCATCTGTCCTAAATAAAACTACTTAAATAATTTAATTGGGATGTTATTTACATAAATAATCATTATAAATATCCACATGCCGTTCAGCATTCAAATCCGTAGAAATATTTAAGAGGTCTGCAAAAGAATAGTTCAATTTACATTCTTATTTGAAGACTTAAAGATTAGTAAATAATTAAAGTCGGATTAGTAAATTGTAATTGAATATCTTAAATATAAAATAGTTCTAAGTTTACTCGTAAAAAATCCAGAAAAGTCAATTATAGATAATATTTTGATTGTGTTATATCTCCGAATTTCGAGTAATTTTATCGCAAAAATTTATATTCAGGAGTTTTTTGAGTTTACTGAACACAGTTTCAAATACAATACGGCGATTTAAAATGAAAAATCGTGCATCGATTATAGATAAAGTCTAAAAGTGGCTAATAGTCAGTGAATATGAACATGATATCTAAACTTCAAAATTCAAACAAAATTAATTAACGTTAATATTCTCAATGAATTTATGCAAATATACAGGTAGCGTTTATTGAAGAGAAAGTCTTGTTTCCATTTGAATCTAACACTATAAATTCGGCATTATTGAAAACCGTTTATTTTAATAATAGGACTTATAATAAACTTTTATATTAATATTTCCCTTGAACACCGAGAGTTTTAAATATAAACCACTTGCTTTACTTTAAACCTTATGAAATACCTTCTAATCGGTATTGTGATTACAGTATACTGTGTGACAAAAACTTACCGAGTCACAATGATTAAAAGTGTCTTGACTTGAGGCGTGCTTAAAGTTTATTTTTACTTCCACGTCCAGTGGAAGTATAGTAACGCAGAAAAAATTATTTACTTTTTGTTGAAATTGGCTTAAAATGTCATGAAATGTCAAGATTTTAAATTTGAACGGAAAAATTTTGTTGTCTGTCTGTCGGTCTGTATGTCTGTCTGTCTATAACTTTTTGTGCGCACGTCTACTGTGGAACCGTTTATGATATTGACTTAAAATTTGGTACACTGATGTATTGTAACGAGATCTGGAACTAGATTATATTTTGATCTAATTCCGTTGAAGGGTTCGGGGGTAAATGGGGTAAATAAGGGTAAATAGGCAAAGCAAGCAGGTAAGAGTCCATAAAATTGCAATTTAGGGCATGTACGAAGAGTCAAGATCTCAAAATTTTTTTTAGCATCAGCCACCCCCACACTATTATGAAAGGGAGTAAAAAAATTAAAATATGATTTAGTGTGTAAACAAGAACGAAACATCTTTAAAAAAATCTGGCATTAGCTACCCCCTCTACCACCCCCATTGCCACCCCCACCCCAATAATAAAGGGAGTAAAAAATTAAATTGGGATTTAGTGTGTATACTAGAACCAAGGGCCTTTAAAATTTATTTTGGCATTAGTTACCCCTTCTACCACCCCCATTGCCACCCTATTGTTTAAGGGAATAAATAATTAAATTGGGATTTAGTGGGTATACGAGAACCAAGGGCTTCTATTTTTTTTCATTTGCCACCCCCTCTATCGCCCCCACTCTATTATTAAAGGCAATAAAATATTACATTTAGATTTAATGTGTATAAGATTTGGGTACAAAATCTGGATGTGGAAGTAGTGATTCCTTGGGCAACGGATTTTTTGTTAAAATGCATTTCTAAAAACAACTTTTTAACAAATTTTCTACTTTCAGGTAACACCTTAGAATGCTATTCGTGTAATATCACGGCCTCAGGGAAGCACAACGATTCCTGTACAGCGTCCTTAAAAAAATGTACAGATCCTTTGTCTACTCTTTGTCTGTCAGCTACATATTCTTCCGAAGGTAAAATTTTACATTGGCATTTTTTTTGTAGTAACTAAGTTTCTCTTTATACATAAAGAGTCTATCATCTACTTTGTGCTAATTTTTTAAACGAGTAATCTAAAGAAGTATGTAAATTCTTAACTTCGTATTAAATAATTTTAAGTTGATATGACTCGAGTAAACCCGAAATAATATATTAAACAAAGTTCAGGTGATGATCACCAGGAGGTCATATAAAATTCAAGATTATTGTCAACTTATTGTGACGTACATCACAAAATTTTTAGGTCACTTTGTATAACAAACCTTATACTTAAAATTTATAATCTTAGGGATATCAACATGAAGAAATGAATAATAAACAGAACGTTTAGACAATATATATTAGTTGCTACTTCACGCGAATATTCTATCTAATATACTATATTTTGTAGATCTTCATTCGAAACAGAAACAATTCGCCATATTTAAGTCGTGCTTCATGAAAACTGGGTTAGGAAATGAATGTGACACTTTCTTAGCAGCTATAAAGATGAACAATTCGCAGGCTAATATCGAGTTTACCGAAAAATGCATCACATGTGAAGAAAATGGTTGCAACTTGGCCTCAGACGTGAACCTATCTATGCTTTTAATCATCATCACTTTATTTTGTTCTAGCTTTTACTGGGTATTATAAATGTTAAATGTATACTTTGGACTAGTTGTAAATTCATCCAAAAATCCAAGTGTGCTCTTACTACAGACATATCATAAAACACACTCGATGAGAGCATCCATGAATTTAAAAATTTGACGATCCATAATATAAAAAAATGTAAGTTGTATTTTTCTAAATAAACGCTATTACTACCTAAAACAATTATCACATGTTATGTCTTCTAATAATAAGTTAGCATTACATTGTTATGGTTTCATATTATTAGTATTTACTTGTGAGTTTTTTTGTTATTGCCAATTAAAAATGTGTATGAGTTTAGTATGTTTAACATTTCAATGTATTGGCCATATCGGGAATCGCTAACAATATGTACAAACCTATTACTCTTTTAAGTAGGTCCTAAGATAAAAAAAATTACATATATACAGGGTGTCTCACCGGGAACTGAATCGATCGGTATAGAGAAAAATACGCATCAGAAAAATTTGAAAATTTAGATAATTATTAATGTCGGCGTGGCCAATCCAACTAAAATAATTACAAACAGCTGGCACTTCCGTTTATACCGGAAGTCGATACCAACTTGCTTATTTCAAATGGAACACTCTATATATTTTAGGGTTTTCGAAAAGAGCATAAAATTCTGACTCGAAAATATGTAGCTTATTCTATACCTAAACCTAGCCGTTTCAGAGATATTTGACATTTTATAGAAAATTTGACAGGTGCAACGGTTTGCAAGAACCGTTATAACTTTCTTCGTGTAAAAGATCCTCATTTGCTTCTTGTCACGTAAAAAGAACACAAGGAGAACTACGTTCTACAACTGAAATAAATTCAATAATGTCATATCAAGTGTTCCGTTTTTCGCGTTACATTTTGTCAACTTCAAACCGCGAAAACTTGTTTAGGTCAAATGGAACACCCTGTATTTTTTACGTCAAGATGTGTAAAATTGAATTCCCTTTTTTCTGATATTAGCATTGTGGGGATTAAAGTTACAACTTTTTGAAATATTTGCAATTTTATTAGAAATTCATGAATTGTTGTAATCATTTCATCAAAATAGCCATGATTAGAAACAATCAGTCATTGTCTTATGTCAAAAAAATGCCAGCACGTTTAAATTACACCCACGAAGACTTCTTAAATTTGTTTATTAATTATGCAGAATGTGATAAAGTAATATCAAGAACTTGCAGCACATTTGCTACTCGATATCCAGAAAAACGGAAATCGTCACCAAACACTGTAAAACGAATACTGGAAATTTTTTAAAAATTATGGCTCTGTCAAGGCAAAAATGCCAAGAAGAAAGCCTATTGTTGATAACGAAAACATTGAAATAGTCATTCTGGGATATTTTCATGCATTTCCTAGGATGTCATTAAGACAAGCTGCTCTGGAATCGGGACTATGCAAAGATTCAATTCACAGAATCTTATTAAAACATAAGTTTCACCCGTTTTCATTCCATATGGTTCAAGGATTAAAAGAAACATATTTCCTAAGAAGACAGAATTATTGTGAGTTTATTCTAATAAGGTATGAGGGTCACGATTCTTATTTGGGAAATATTATATGAACAGATGAAGCAAAATGTACTAAAAATGGACTTCTTAATAGACACAATTCGCATTATTGGAGTGACTCAAATCCTCATATGTTCAGAGAGCGAAACTTTCAGGAAAGTTGGCAGTTCAATGTTTACTGTGCCATAAAATTAAAATTCATAAAATTTAATCGGTAAATTAAATTTTCTCTTCTGCTAATTGTATAGGTAAATTTTTGTTTTTTTATTTTTAGGCGAAAGATGAATATCTTACAAAATTTGAATAATAACTATTTAGAAAATTTACTTCTCGCCCAACATAGAAACATTTTTTATCAGCACGACGGTGCTCCCCCACAACGCATATTTAATTAATAATTATTTACAAGAAACTTTTTATGATCAATGGATTGCCAATAATGGACCTTTCTTATGGCCTCCTCGCTCGCCCGATTTATCAGTTCTGGATTATTTCATTTGGGGAACTATTAAAAATAAAGTTTATGAGAGCCCATTAACAACCATTGAAGATTGTATGCAAAGAGTAAGAAATGCATTTCAAAACATATCACAGGATTCAATTAGAAAAGCTACCCATGAGGAACTAATCCGAAGGTGCGAAAAATGTGTCGAGGTTCGAGGGCGGAATTTTGACCAATTATTAAATTAAAATGAAATTACATTTTAAATTGATCTTATCTCTGCTATTTTAGTTCATGCCATATCTTCAATTCGATTAATACGCATGTTAGTGTTACTGTTATTTTGCGTTTTTGTGGATATCGAGTGGCAAATGTGCTGCAAGTTCTTGATATTACTTTATCACATTCTCCATAAATAATAAACAAATTTGAAAAGTCTTCGTTGGTATAATTTAAACGTGCTGGCATTTTTTGATATAAGATAATGACTGATTGTTTCTAATCATGGCTATTTTGATGAAATGATTACAACAATTCATGAATTTCTAATAAAATCGCAAATATTTCAAAAAGTTATAGCTTTAACCCCCACAATGCTAATATCAGAAAAAAGGGAATTCAATTTTACACAACTTGACGTAAAGAAATATAGGGTGTTCCATTTGACCTAAACAAGTTTTCGCGGTTTGAAGTTGACAAAATGTAACGCGAAGAACGGAACACTTGGTATAATATTATTGAATTTATTTCAGTTGTACAACGTAGTTCTCCTTATTTTCTTTTTACATGACAAGAAGCAAATGAGGATCTTTTACACGAAGAAAGTTACAACGGTTCTTGCAAACCATTGCACCTGTCAAATTTTCTATAAAATGTCAAATATCTTTGAAACGGCTAGGTTTAGGTATAGAATATGCTACATATTTTCAACTCAGAATTTTATGCTCTTTTCGAAAACCCTAAAATATATAGGGTGTTCCATTTGAAATAAGCAAGTTGGTATCGACTTCCGGTATAAGCGGAAGTGCCAGCTGCTTCTAATTATTTTAGTTGGATTGGCCACACCGACATTAGTAATTATCTCAAATTTCAAAATTTTCTGATGCGTACTTTTCTCTATACCAATCGATTCAGTTCCCGGTGAGACACCCTGTATATGTGAAACATAATAATTTTGTAACATCTGTCGAGAGTAACATTAAAAATGACCCAAATCAGTTGTGGAACTATGTGGATGCTAAGAAGAATCCATCGATAATACCTTCCTGCAACTATGATGTATGATGATCATCCATTACAACTCCCCAAGATATTGTGGAAGGTTATGCAGGCAATGCATTTCGGTAAAAATATCTCTGGAAATATCGATTTTAGGCATAGGATATTATTCACAAAAATCATAGAGAATTAACGTGCCAATTCAAAAATACAGTCATATACAGACAGAGTGTTCTATTTGAAAAAATTGAAAAAAATCACTTTGAAATGTCCTGAATTAACGCTAGTATAAAATACACCCTGTATAATTATAATCAATATTTGGTGGTTGTGTTGTGGTCTACATAATTGCAAAATAGATCTTCTTAATTAATAGTAATATACACACAGCTCATTCATTTGTTAAACCTTGTTTCGACCAAAATTTTCATATTTTTCTGAATAACAAAAACAAAAAATCTGGAGCTTGTTGGAAAGGTAATTTTACGCTGAATTCATAAATGTAAAAATATATAGGGTGTTTCTCGAACATGCTCCGCTGTAGCGAGTCATCCTGTATATTTCAAAATATTTTTAAAAGGTGTGCCTTTTGACACTATGCCACTTCCATAAAAAAATAATTTTGAAAGTCTTCTAATAAGGCCAATATTGGACTTTGACGCACTATTGGGACACCCTGTATATACACAACCCTACAACTTTTATACGAGATCTTTTCTTTCTCTAATAACAACAAAAGGGGGTGTCAAAATACAGTAAACAACCCTGTACAAACTAATGACACAGATTAAACGTGCACGTCCAAGTATGATATATTATGGTGATTTAATTTTAATAAAATTGAGTTAGTGCGGTATACCGAAAATAGATTCAACTCTGGTGGCAACCAGTAATCAATGTTTTAAACATTTTGTATATACATGACCGATATAGTTGTGCTGCTATGCTTACTGTATATGTGTACGCTGAATGAAGTCGCATTGAATTATTTTTAGAACCTCAATGTGGTCTGTGGGGTAGAAGTTTTGTTCACCTCTATCCAAGTTGCCAATTTTACAATTCTTCCTTAGATTTATTAAATCGTGTTGTATTTTTTTCTACGCCGTTACAAATGAAGTATGAAGAAATCTGTCTGGGACGGGAAAATCTAATTTATTGACCAGAAGAAAATCCCATTGACCGAGTATATAGAATTCATTTAGAGCGCTCATACTAGATACTCTTGATTAATTATAAATGATTCATCTTTCTATAAATTTTGAACACCCCAACCCCCGTTTTAAGGGTACTTTACTCTTGTAATTTTTCAGAGAAGCCATTGACCGGGGTATAGAAACGATCTAGAGAGCTCATACTAGAGAATCTTAATTCCCAATCCCTTTATTCCAATAATTTCAATGTTTAAATTAAAAAAAGACAACACAATTAGCTAATTGTGTTTAAACTTAAATTACTTATTTTGATAAATTAACAACTGAGAATAAGGTCGAATGTGCTTTTAGGGGGCGGAATATTAAACATAATATTTTTAGTCGCAAACTCCTCTATAAATCCTTATCTTACTATAAGGAAAGTAACCAGACTGCAACCAAAGTTACAAATCTGGTGCGTTAAGTGTAATAATTGCATATTACCATCAAAACGCTAATGCTTCGATTGCAACAAACACCAGCCGAAAGACTGATCCTACTTAAAGGAGCTCCCTTGCCAGTCGTCACACACCACTTGCAGACTGCAGTTTCGAGCTGTTGGCTCTCGTCAGTGCAAGGTAGGTATGCGACGACCGACATGAGAATCCTTTGACTATAGTACATCCCGGTATATTTACAATAGCGACATGTAAAACAGCCAGCAGGCGCCATCCAGCGGTCTAGTGTCTGTTGCAATCGAAAAATAAATAGCCTGACTTGGCTTAGCATAGTTCAAATTGCAACAAACACCAGCCGAAAGACTGATCCTACTTAAAGGAGCTCCCTTGTTGCAATCGAAGCATTAGCGTTTTGATGGTAATATGCAATTATTACACTTAACGCGCCAGATTTGTAACTTTGGTTGCAGTCTGGTTACTTTCCTTATAGTAAGATAAGGATTTATAGAGGAGTTTGCGACTAAAAATATTATGTTTAATATTCCGCCCTCTAAAAGCACATTTGACCTATGCTAAGCCAAGTCAGGCTATTTATTTTTCGATTGCAACAGACACTGGACCGCTAGATGGCGCCTGCTGGCTGTTTTACATGTCGCTATTGTGAAAATACCGGGATGTACTATAGTCAAAGGATTCTCATGTCGGTCGTCGCATACCTACCTTGCGCTGACGAGAGCCAACAGCTCGAAACTGCAGTCTGCAAGTGGTGTGTGACGACTGGCAAGGGAGCTCCTTTAAGTAGGATCAGTCTTTCGGCTGGTGTTTGTTGCAATCGAAGCATTAGCGTTTTGATGGTAATATGCAATTATTACACTTAACGCGCCAGATTTGTAACTTTGGTTGCAGTCTGGTTACTTTCCTTATAGTAAGATAAGGATTTATAGAGGAGTTTGCGACTAAAAATATTATGTTTAACTGAGAAGAAGTTATATATCACTATATACTAGTCATTGAATTTCGAATAACTTTTAAAATGTCCGTCGGTCTGTTAGCTCTTAAGTTTTTTCTGTAAACATGATTATATTGAAAGAATCCCACACAAAATCAACGCGAAAAGCCTTTCTGCCAAAGTGTCTAAATTTTTGACACGTTGTAAACTGACCTTCAGAGGAAGTGTTTAATAGATGTTATCTCTAAAAAAAATCGGCAGCTACTGGAAGCGGCTGGAACCTCCCCACTCGGTGGATCTTTGAAGCCGAAAAGAGCATTAAATTGTGTGACAAAACGGCACTAAACGTAATCAGATCTCATCCAAAATCTTTTCAGATCTTCTGGGGCACTAAAAAAACCCTCAACTTAATGAATTTATAATCATCTATGCGAGTTATTACCTACACTATCGCTCGTTGAATAATATACTATTAGGATATTAATTGAATTTTCCTCGTCGGTGTAGGATAATAAACACAGAAATTTTACACTATGTCACATTTTTACACTATGTATTACACATAGTGTAAAATTTCTGTGTTTATTGTCCTACACCGACGAGGAAAATTCAATTAAAAAACCTAAGGATACGAAATAGATAATAATATTAGGATATTAACAACTTTAGCATCACTTGAATGACTAAGAAAGTCTAGTTATCCTAAACGCTACAGATTTGTAAAGCAACAAACTGAAAATTGGTAAAGTGATAATTTATAATAAATTCACCAACGAAGGTACAGAAAGCATATGATATTGATATTGTTACATCTACCTTTAAAGTTTGTGACAATCCACTAAAAGTTACAAATATGCCGAAATCTTATTAACATGACAAACGTTATCGGATGACAAACGATGACAATGGTGATCGTCAAAATTTCCTCATTGCAATCCGATCGCTCGCGGCTGTCTTTGTTAAATGAAACATTAGCATTTCAGTAATTTTAGTAGATTTTAGAGGAATATTTGTAGTTTAATTCTTCGATTTGTCTATATATATATTTAAAAACGGCACTAAACGTAATCCGCTCTACTTCTAGAGCAGCGAAGAAACCCACACACGTGAATTGACACGTGATGTGACGAGTTTCACAACGTAACAGCTACACGCATCGATCATGTCATGCGAAATGCGATCTATGCCATATTTGCTTTGTTTTTTAATTTTTTTCACGGAAACCAAAACGAAAGGGTGGAAGTGTGATATATCGTTGAAATCAGAATTTTAACTGCTTTTCAGTGGTTCCATTGCAAATTGAAAGTAATTTGTAAAAAACAACTCGTTGCGTCAAAATGGCACTAAACGTAATCCGATCGCAATCAAAACCTTTTCAGATCTTCTGGGGCAGTAAAGAAACGCACACGCAAAGTTTAATTCAAATCCGTTCAGTAGTTTCGGCGCTATCGTGCTAACACACATACACACACACAGACATTTTTCAAAAACCACTTTTTTGGGTTCCTAGAACCTCAAAACGTAAAGATTTAATGTTATCTTAATTTTCGTTTTTGAACCAGTTTTAGTAACCTCTCACAATTTTATTTTGGAGAGGTTAATAAAGGGGTTTGAGACATAGTTTGTCAGAATCTAACAATTTCCATTTTTTTTATGAAAAACTTTTTATTTTTAAATCAACTTAAAAAAATTCAAGAGTCAAGAAATGTCTATTTACATCCAATAGTGATATAAGAATTCTTTTAGTATATTCTCTCATATCTCTCAATAAAAAATATATACAGGTTGCGTCAAAGTTCTTAACTTGGTTGATTGGGTCTGTATTTGAAATTGTCATTTATAGGCAATTAAGATTCTCTAGTATGCGGTCTCTAGATTGATTCTATACCCCCGGTCAATCGCTTTTTTAAAAAAATTACAAGAGCGACAGAACGTAAATTACACAATGAAATTATTACAAGTGTTCTAGAGGCAATATAATCACGGGTAATGACCATAGCAGTCGATGCCTGGTTCCACAAAAAAAAAATATTTATTTCCACTCATCGGCTATTTTATGTAACTTTCGTTAGATCTCGCCTTGAAAACGCTTCTATTGTGTGGAGACCGATTTACAATTCCAATATTATACAACTAGAGAAAATTCAGCGTAGGTTCTTAAAATCTGTTGTGTAGGTACACACTTAAAGGTGAATATCCATCCAGAGGATTTCCACAAACTAAATTGCAGGCTTTGTTGTGGACCTCTAGCGTATGCCACCCACCATACGTCTTAGCGTTTTGTGGGCCGCATAATAACAACCGCTACGTCCGTAGGAGAGTTTCGCTACTGTCCACGAGAGGCGCGAAATATTTCGAGTTGGTGGAAAGGAAAGATGGTGGTATATGGTTGATAATCCTACGAACTCGGTTTATCCAAGGCACCCTGATGGATTTTGGGATTATCAACACAGGAAAATTTTCTCAATCTGTTGTTGTTCCGTTTAGCGGAATATTTTGTTGTTGTGAGCAAATTTTAACTGCGTAAGCAGGATATTTAAGTATACAAGGCTTTCCTTTGGAAGTATCGTGTCAACTTAAAAGACGGACTCTACCCCATTCATCCAACTGTGGCTTTCGAGGAACATTGGTGGATTGTTCCCTCATCAGTGAGGTAAATTATATTTCTTTTGTAGGTTATGTCAGATTTGAATTGCCCACATTAGGCACGCTTCACGTGCATTTCCGATTTTGCAAATTAAATCGTGATATCTTTAGGGTTCCACGGAAGGGGCATCCACACACAGTAGGAAGTTCCAGGGCTGGAGAGGCTATAATCAACCCCATTCTTGGGTCAATTTCTTTCGTCCCGAAGACACCTCCGTAAGGCTACAGTTCTTCCACGTCGAAGTCGGTATCGTACCACCCTAAATAAGTGTGTTGTTGTTTTTATTTACCGGGGACCACCTTCAGTGCTTCGGCTCGGTTATATCCATTCACATATACCCTTGTATTTTAACTTGTACATATTTAAAGATTTATGCATTTATATTTATTTAAGGAGGTTCTCTAAATCAGACCCATTGTGGCCGAATTTATTACCATTTACCCGGACGTTGTAAACCGATGTGTAGCTACACGAGGCATTTTATTAATGTAACTTTTAATCGAGAAATTTGCCACACCTTTTGAACATCGCCAGGTTACATGCTAGAGAACCAATATCTGTAAATTGTGTAATATAGTGCATTTCATTTTTAAAGAAAGTGTCATTATTTCGTCTGCGACCACTACGTATGGAAGCCTCAGTGATTTGTTAAGTAAGTAAACTAATAATTTGTCATAGTTTATGTAAACTTGGGCTTAACGCCCTGAGATAGTCTGAGCTAGAGAAATTTTATCGTGGGCACGTTCATCGCTTATCCGGGTTAAGTTTGTGCCTGCGATATCTGCTATGCTACAGTAGCCCAAGTGAGTTTCTTTATGTAATATCTTATAACCACTAATATCCAACGTATTCATTTGTTTATGTACGTGTAAATCGTAGCAGCTTTCCCTCTGGAATTTTGTAATTAAATAAATAAATAAACGTCAGCGCAAGTTGTTACTGTATTATTTGTAATGTCCATATAGAATCGTGAATAGATGTATAAATAAAACAAGACATATTTTACCACACGGCTCTCAAGCTGTTAGCCTAGAAGATATAGATTTGTCTGATAAGATGGGGCCCCTAGTAACTACTTCTTGGAGATAATTTATATTTAAAAATTACTTGCTAGGTCTGCTCAGAGAAAGTTAGATGCGCTAGCCCACTGAGCTGCCGGCTCTAAAATGCCTCTTTAAAATTACACTCACTAACTCCATAAATTAATCAGGTGCTAACGATGACTGATCATGGCACTGTCAGTATGAAATTTTGTAAAACAAAAAATATTTTGATTAATTTAGCTACCTGTTCTCAAAGCCCGTTTGCTTTTCGGAGCTATCTTATACATAAATGGATTAAAATGAGCAGACCACTTCGTTCACCTAACATGACTGCACCGGACTATTTTGTGTGGAGTTACTTAAAAATATGGTTTGCCAATTGTGCACTTACTACTTATTTAAATGAAAATAATTACACATAGAACAAAAATATCAAAATTTATCGTAATACTAGAATTTTCAAATTTCCTGTCATCCCGTTCTGGCGTCGGTCGCGTCATTTATACCGTAAGCGTCGACAACTTCTTTTGGACATTAAAATGTGTTCTATATGAGTTTACAGGATTGAATATCTCTTCTTTATTAACACAGAACGTGTAACAAGGCATTTTGAACTGATTTTTTGGCTCATCCTGTACCACTGGATCCGCAGAACTCCATTCAGCTGCCATTAATTATTTCTGTTCCATTTTCCGACCCTCATCGCACACTTTACTGGAATCTCCAACTTGCAGAAAGTAAACGGGGTCGTATCGGCAACAGCGCCCTCGGTATAAGACCTTTTACTACGTATAGCGTGAGTTCATTTCCACGACAATTTTCCCACGGGCCAGCTATCATCAATAATAATAGAACTTAGCCAAAGTAGTTTGATCAATATGGAAAAATATTGATTGTTAGCCAAATTCCTTCGAGTAAAAATAACATATTTATGTCAGCAAAGCAAAACATGAATGGAACGTATGCTTATCTGAAAACGTTCGGTTTTATTAAGTACGATAAGAGATTGAAAAAGCAGTGAAAACTAGTAAAATGGAAGTGTATTTCTTTTTCTTGCTCGCTGGATTGTTAAGTTTGATAAAAACAGGTAAGTTGAATTTTATTTACTCATTTACTACCTATTTAGTGATTGTATGTAAAGTCGGCCGCACACACATCCAACAAAACAAAAAATTGTTTTGGAGGAAACATTTTGTTTGAACATTCAACAAAATGTTTCGAAGCAACTGGAAATATTTCAGTTTCAAACCGGTATAAATTGCATTTCAGATTTCAAGTTTACACAGGGTCGTACTGGCCCGGTCGGCAAGTCGGAAATTGGCGACGGGGTCAAAACACTTTTGGGGGCTAAACGGCAAACCGAAACAATGTTTATAATAATAAATAAACACCGCAGAAATTAGGCAACCCCCAATTCCAGAAGCCAGGGCTTGTACGGAAGGGGGTTACACATTAAAAAAAAACGCGGACATACAACCACTTCCTCCGACTTGAGCTACATTTAAATTTAAATTATTATCACATAGCCATGTACTTGTTACAGATAGATCATGTTTCGTGATTCATAGAATTAAATATTGTTGGTATGTTATTACCCGCATTGTATATCATTGTATCTTCGGCAAACATAGATATTTTGCAATATTTCACAATATCGTTTATGCATGAATTGAAGGGATTTGGCCCAAGAACTGTCCCATATGGGACGCCATGCGTGGTTTGCAATTTACTTGATATATAATTTTTAGTTTAAATTTGATTTTAATGTTGTCTTATTTTCTTTCTTAGGAAATAGTTTAGAATGCTATCATTGCCACCAAACTTCAGCAGAATGCACCAATGGAGTCAAAAGGCACCTGCAGACTCTAAATTGCACCGAGCCCAAATGTTTTGTTTTAAAATATGAAAGTAAGTGAAACGACGTCTGAGTATACTTATACGAATTTTGATGGGGATAGAAACTGATTCACACTGAAGGGGAAAATGCGAAGTGAGCAACTAGATTCTGATTTGATTAAAGAGCCACGCATCAATAATTGTTGTTATACAGGGTGTTGCATCATGAGAGGGACATAGCTTAATAGGAGGTAGAGAACATCAGTGGTAACCGGAACCTCCCATAGAAATGTCTCATTGGGCCTTCATTACGAAGTTACAGGGTGTTAAATAATTTTTGGCCAAACCTGTTTTTTGTCATAACTTTGACAGGGAATGAAATAACGGATTCATATTTGGTACGGCTAATGTACTAACGAGCCCCAAGAGGTACATGTATAAAAAAAATATATCCAGGTCCGGACTCACTATAATTTATGTTTCTTCTTTGCATCAATAAAACATCACCCTGTATATATTTTTTGAAATTTCGATACGATATTCGAAAAGAGCAAGAAAAAACAAACAAAATGGCCTATTTAATTTTTTTGTTACACCTTCGTGGTTATTTAAATACGTTGTTAAATGTGCAAGAAAATGGATTACAGAACCCTATTAAATGAGAGGCACGTGAAATAAATAGTTTTATAACTAAAATTTGCAAAAATTCTATTGAGCCTAGGTGGTCTGGGTGAATCCTAATTCCGGCACGTTTTAAAGGTCCATTTTGGTAAAAAACTGTGGTCCTAATAAGTAATTGGGTATGAAATAACAAAATTTTTAATCAATCACAGTAGGCTTGTTCAAAGTGACAGATAATAAAAAGAAATCTCCTAAACAGTTGAATAATTGAGTAATTGTTGTTAGTAATTTAATGTGTCAATAATCCGCATTTAGTTAGTGAAAACTTGTGAAAATATTTTAACTATGCCAGTAAAATTTACAAACGTGGAATATGCTGACATAATATTCATCTATGGTTTCTGTAATGGAAATGGTAGGTCGGCGGAAAGAGAATATCGGCTGCGTTTTCCTGGTTGTCGATGCCCTAATCATAAAACCTTTAGTACGGTGTTCCAGTATGCAAGACAACACGGAAAGTTTCCTACTTCTGCAGTTGTAGAGCGTGTTTTACAACAAGGTGTGCAGGAACAAAACAATGTTATAAACGTAGTTCAAGAAAACCCAAATATGAGCACTAGACGAATCAGTTTGGCAACTGGTATTCCTCATTGGCGAGTATGGAGAACCCTAAAAAGAGAACGTTACCATCCATATCGTATCCAGCAGGTACAGCGTCTTCAACAAGGCGACGATATCCCCCGCCTGGCATTTTGTCATTGGTTGTCTAACCATCGCCCAGTCATTTACAGAACCTTATTTACGGATGAGGCACAATTTACAAGGGATGGAGTAAACAATTCACGAAATAATCATAAATGGGCACAGGAAAACCCACATGCGGTACGCCAACGCCGTTCGCAACACAGGTTTTCTGTAAATGTTTGGGTCGGACTTGTGAATAGACATTTGATAGGGCCACATTTTTTTTAAGAAAGATTGAATGGTGAAATTTACTTTGATTTTCTTCAAAACATTTTACCGAATATGTTAGAAAATATCGGTATAAGAGGCATGTTGTTTCAGCATGATGGGGCCCCACCACATTTTAACCTTCAAGTAAGAGAACACTTAAACAATGTGTATCCTAATAGATGGATTGGACGCGGGGGTCCACATGAATGGCCACCAAGATCTCCTGATTGTAACCCTTGTGATTACTTTTTATGGGGCCACTTAAAAAACGAGGTTTATAGCATTGAAATTGAAAGTAGACAACATTTAATCCAGCGCATCGCTACAACCTGCGACGAAATACGGAATAATCCAGAAATGATACGTCGAGCAATTGGTGACCTTTCTAAACGCGCAAGAAAATGCACAGAATGTGGGGGAGGACATTTTGAAAATTTACTTTAGTGTCAATTACGTTTTATTTTTAAACACATTTAGTTATTGTTTTGTTATTTATTGTTAATTGAATGGAAAATATTTTATTTATTTAGATTTTAGTTTGTTCTCTTTTCCAATTTTTATTAAGTATAAAATGTTGATGATTTTCTTGATCAAAGTAACTGGTTGCTTAGGCCTAAATGGTTTAAATTATCTGTCACTTTTATTCTTTGAATAAGCCTACTGTGATTGATTAAAAATTTTGTTATTTCATACCCGATTACTTATTAGGACCACAGTTTTTTACCAAAATGGACCTTTAAAACGTGCCGTAATTAGGATTCACCCAGACCACCTAGGCTCAATAGAATTTTTGCAAATTTTAGTTATAAAACTATTTATTTCACGTGCCTCTCATTTAGTAGGGTTCTGTAATCCATTTTCTTGCACATTTAACAACGTATTTAAATAACCACGAAGGTGTAACAAAAAAATGAAATAGGCCATTTTGTTTGTTTTTTCTTGCTCTTTTCGAATATCGTATCGAAATTTCAAAAAAATATATACAGGGTGATGTTTTATTGATGCAAAAAAGAAACATAAATTATAGTGAGTCCGGACCTGGATATATTTTTTTTATACATGTACCTCTTGGGGCTCGTTAGTACATTAGCCGTACCAAATATGAATCCGTTATTTCATTCCCTGTCAAAGTTATGACAAAAAACAGGTTTGGCCAAAAATTATTTAACACCCTGTAACTTCGTAATGAAGGCCCAATGAGACATTTCTATGGGAGGTTCCGGTTACCACTGATGTTCTCTACCTCCTATTAAGCTATGTCCCTCTCATGATGCAACACCCTGTATTGTAGATTTAAACCTCCTGAACGAAAATTTCAATGGGCATGACCTCCGAAGATTTTTGAGTTGTAAAAATGTCTTGCTTGTAAATACCAGTTGATTCCTTCATTTAGGCAATTAAGACTTTTAAATCGTTAACTTTCTGGGGCGGGGTGTAATGGGGTAGTGAAGCGCAAGTTATAGCCTCTCCTACTCAATTGTTAACCTCACCTTCGTGATGAGTTCAATTTGAACTTGGTGCACCCTGTTTTCACTAACGAGGCTCTAACGACCGAGTAAGGGCGGAATAACCCTTACCTTTTGCCGTGAGCACATCCACCTTCTCACGAAGAGTGCGGTAAGAATAACCCACCGCGCATAAAGGTTGCTTTTGGAATCGTTTGGTTACCCCACCGTCGCAGTCTCCTTCTGTGCCATGGGACCACACCACTCGCCTTCCGCAACCGAGCTGGTCAGTTGCATACCTGCTCCAGCTAAAACTTCAAATGCAGCTTCGTTTTCAGTCGATTAAGGCTTTAAAAAAATGATGGAGCGTTCAAGTGGGACAAAATCATCCGGAGGTAAAATACCCTCCCGATCGGATCTCCGGGGGAGGGTGCCCACAGGGACACCTCATCGAATGTCGAAAAAACACCGACCAGTTAAATCCAAGAAAACTAATTCTTTCATCTACGGCGCTTGGAATGTTCGTACTCTGAACGACAGCACTCGCACCGATCGGCCTGAAAGAAGAACTGCTCTAATAGATAGAGAACTTCACCGACTCAATGTTGACGTTGCAGCTCTCAGCGAAACTCGATTTTTGGAGGAAGGCTCTCTCACAGAAAAGTACTACACCTTCTATTGGAAAGGTCTTCCCACCAATTCAAGAAGACAACATGGAGTAGGATTTGCCGTTCGGAATCAACTTGTATCCAACTTAACACAAGTACCACAAGGCCTATCCGAGCGTCTAATGCTGCTACGCTATGAGCTATCAGATGGCAACGCGGTAAATCTAATAAGCGCCTACGCTCCCACTCTGGATGCAAGTCACGAAACCAAGGAAAGCTTCTATCAACAGCTGGAAGAAACCCTCTGTAGAATACCTAAAACGGAACGACTCGTTATTCTTGGCGATTTTAACGCTAGAGTAGGGAGAGATGCAGACACCTGGCCAGGCATCATAGGCAAGAACGGTTTGGGCAACATGAACGCTAACGGTCAGCTACTCCTAACTAAATGCGCCGAACATGATCTAGTTATAACAAACACCATTTTCCGACAAAAGGATAAATTTAAAGGCACCTGGCGTCACCCCAGATCAGGTCACTGGCATCTACTGGACTATGTTATCGTACGTAGGAAGCATCTCAAGGACGTCCAAATTACAAAGGCGCGCATCGATAGCGAATGTTGGACCGATCATCGTCCTGTTGTCTCTAAAATGAAAATTGTTATGAGACCCAAACACCGAAGAACTCAAGTAAAACGTAGACTCCGTCTCTGTATTAGTAAATTGCGTGACCAACAAACCGTCGAACAGCTAAAGCAAAAACTTCAAGAGAATTTGAGTGCACTAGAAGAAACCAATTCTGTAGATGTCGCTGCTACCTGGACACAAATTAAAGACAGTTTAAAAAGTGCGAGTGAGGAAATTCTTGGCACTGCAGCAAGTAAAACACAGGAGGACTGGTTCAATGATAATGAAGCTTTTATACAAGAACTTCTTCACCGCAAACATACTGCCTTCCAAAACGCTATCAACCACCCCAATGACCCATCAAAAGCAGAAGCTTTTACCCAATCTAAGTATGAAACGCAACGCGAAATCAGAAGAATAAAGAACGAGTGGTGGGCAAGCAAGGCCAGAGAAATTCAAAGGTACGCCGATTCACACGACTACAGGAATTTCTTTCAAGCAGTAAAAGCAGTGTACGGCCCCAGTCGGAAAAATATGTGCCCTATTAAAGATTTAAATGGAAATCTCCTCAAAGAAGACCAGGAAATTAGAGCCCGATGGAAAGAACACTACTCTAACATTCTTAACCAGCAAAGTCAAGCCGATCACGATATTATAAATCTTATCCCTCAATATGACACCTTCGAAGACTTAGATAAACCACTAACAACGGAAGAGATCTTAACCGCCATTGGGCAGCTAAAAAATAACAAATCTCCCGGCGCCGACTCACTCCCAGCTGAGATCTTTAAAGCTGTGTCGTCAGAGCTCATACCCTACCTCAAAAAACTGTTTGATGTCGTGTGGGAAAGTGGTCAAGCTCCGCAGGAGTTTCGTGATACACTTTTAATCAACCTCTTCAAAAACAAAGGGAGCGCTGCGGACTGTGGAAATTACAGGGGTATAGCTCTCCTGGCTGTTGGAGGGAAGATACTCACTAAAACGATGGCAAATAGGCTAACACCTGTTATGGAAAAGTTACTTCCTGAAACACAGAGTGGCTTTAGACCAAACCGAGGCACATCGGATTTAATCTTCACACTTAAACAGCTTCAAGAAAAAACACTCGAACATCAAGGAGAAATTCACATGGCCTTCATTGATTTAACCAAGGCGTTTGACTCGGTGGACAGGGAAGTGCTCTGGAAAATTATGTTCCGCTTAGGTATCCCTAGAAAATTTGTGGAAGTATGTCGCAGTCTACATACAAACAACAACGCCCAGGTTATGTATAATAATGAGGCAACCGAACCTTTCCAAACCCTCACTGGAGTTAGGCAGGGATGTGTCCTGGCACCCCTACTCTTTAATTTGTTTACCACTGCTCTAACAATTATTGTTGACAACAAACTGACAGTCAGAGGAATAGGTCTCAGATACCGTTTTGATGGCGGTCTCTTTAACATAGGGCGCTTTAGAGCTTTCACGAAAACACGAACACGATTCATTTGTGATCTCCAGTATGCGGATGACTGTGCACTTTTAGCCTCTACGCCGGAAGAGCTTCAAGAACTTTTAGATGTGTATGCCCAGAGCTATGATTCCTTGGGACTTAAAATCAACATTGGAAAGACTAAGATTATGTCAACTCCTCATCAAGTGAACCAAATAGACATTACACTTAACGGAAATTCTCTTGAAGTGGTGGATCAGTTCAATTACTTAGGCAACGTTGTTAATGACAAAGCAAACATGGACAGCGAGATTCGCAATAGAATTAACGCTGCATCTAGAGCACTCTGGGGACTTAGAGAGAGAGTATTTGACAACCACGACCTTGCTTTGTCAACGAAAATGGCTGTCTACAGAGCAGTTGCCATTCCAACACTGCTATATGGATGTGAAAGCTGGGTCACTTACCGTCGTCATGTGAAAGAATTAGAACGTTTTCAGCAAAGACACCTCAGAAGTATGATGAAAATCCGTTGGTTCCATCACATATCAAACGTGGAAGTACTCAGGCGAGCAAACAGCCTTCCAATTGAGGTGCTTATTTCAAGAGCACGCCTAAGATGGGCAGGCCACATTCATCGTATGCATGATAACCGCCTTCCTAAATGCACACTTTATGGTGAATTGCTAAG
This sequence comes from Leptura quadrifasciata, assembly GCA_963675555.1. Classification (NCBI taxonomy): domain Eukaryota; kingdom Metazoa; phylum Arthropoda; class Insecta; order Coleoptera; family Cerambycidae; genus Leptura; species Leptura quadrifasciata. The sequence continues at coordinate 2,714,365 of OY776679.1, forward strand.
CGGTAGAAGAAGGCGTGGCGGTCAACGAAAGAGGTTCAAAGACGTTCTCCATGAAAATCTAAAATCCTGCGGTATTGCAGACGAGCAATGGGAACAACTTGCAGCGGACAGAACCGAATGGCGAGGGGTTGTGGCCAGCTATCAAGGAAATGTTGCTGCAAGAAGGCCGAATCCAAGACCTAACCAGGTCTATGTTTGTCCTGACTGCGGTCGACATGTGCTCTCCCGAATTGGCCTCTATAGCCATAGTCGTGTGCACCGTAGATGAATGGGAATTACAATAGACTACACCTTTTACTTGTTTTTATTGTACATAATTTATCGACTGTAACATTTTTATACTCGGACTCGAGTAACGGCTAATAATAATAATAACTTTCTGGGAGAAACCTTTAAATCCAATAATGATGTCATTGATATCCAAATTTTGTTAAAGTTGCAATTTGTTATTTCTCCAATTTCCCACAAAAATCTGTAAACATTACTCATACTCATATCGAATTTTCCAATCCCACTGAATTTGATTTGCACCTGCACAAAATGTCGACTGCTCACATAATTGATGGCAGCTGCGAATTTAATGTAATAGTACAGTAAAAATGTACCAAAAATTCCCATTACCTGGAAAAAATTGCACACTCAAACCACACAAACCAAAAAGGTGACCTCCCCCCTTTTGCTTCAGCCGCCATCTTGAAAAATTTTTGAATCGTTTATCTCGTGTTCTATTGGTCGCACGGAAAAAGTTATTGATCAAAAAATGTTGTAAATAAAATTCTACATATTTTCGGTAATTGCTGCGATGCCGAGAAGTTAATATTTCTAGCGGTAGAGGGCGCAAGAGTTACCAAATTGTTGTGAAATTCAATTACCAGCTGTTTAGGTATTAGTACAGTCATTCAACGTTAAAAAGGGGCCAAATCTCCGAAATCTGAAGTACTGCTCCGATCTTCTTGAAAATTTAGAATTAAGTTCATCTTACCCTCCTCTTCAAACTTGACTTGGCCGCAAAGTGTGCTTTTTGTTTTTAAGGGGTGAAAACTACCCCTTACTCCAATAAATTGAAAACTAATAAATTAACGCAGTGATGGGCTATAATTATGTTCAAATATGTTAAATATCAATTGTTTTTAATCATGGATCTAATATTTCAATATTTTACTAGTTAATTACCCTTAAAAACAACTCCTCACACGAAAATTAATAAAAAAATGTGTTTAAAAAGCATGAAACCTTTTTATTTTGGATCGTAATAGGAGAATTTTCCCTTTATATAAGAAATCTCATACTTCATTTTTTTAATGATGCAACCCCCAAAAGCCACCCCTAACAATAAAACTTAGGAAAAATTGAAAACTAATAGATGGAAGCAGTGATAGGTTATCATTATGTTCAAATATGTTAAATATTTGTTGTTTTTTATAATATAACTAATATTTCGATATTTTACTATGTAACTACCCTTAAAAACTACCCCTCACACAATTATTTAAAAAAACGGTTTAAAAAGCATAAAATCTTTTTATTTTGGATCTTGAATAGAAAAAATATATTCTTTAAGTGTAAACGACCTGATACATCATTCTTCAATATGATTCAACCCCTGAAAACCACCCCTTACAATAAAAATTAGGGAAACAATCTTTTTAAAAGCTGCAAGTAGTGGAATGCGTAAAAAAATGAAAATAAATTGCTGCTGCTTATGATGTAATGAAATTTTTCTAAAGTTTTCATCCCTTAAAAACATCCCTTTCAGGAAAATATACATGTAGAAAGAAACCGTTAGCAGGTGTTCATAATCCAAGAGCCCCTCCTCTGTTGAAGGTCGCCTTCAGAGGAATTTCGCCTAGAGAAGCGCACCTTTCCTTCTAACTTTTACTCATACTATCTATATAACATCTTTTTATGCATGTGTTTATACATGTGGGAATCCAAATATGTATGTATCAAGAAGAAACAGCATGTACAAAAGAATAAATGGTCGAAAACGTTCAAAATTTAGGTGCTCCATAATTTTCCTACGTTATCTCTAGAAAAATGTATTTAATTTTTTACCGATAACTAGGCTTCCTTTTAAGCTTCTTGCGTTCACCCACACATCGTTTTGTAGGGAATTTCATAAGCTATAAAGTCATGATGATTGCAATATTTCTATACCCTTTCGTTCAGAGAATGTTAAGGTTGAAAGGCTAAAAAGAGGTTTCCTTCGCATAGAAATCAAAGCTTTAAATGCCCATATCTTGCTTAATTTTTAAGCTACATGAATTTATAAGAAAGCTAAATTTTCTGTAAAAAGAAAGCTAAATTTTCGTTGAGAACACTTTTTTTCATAAAACCATTATTTTTTTAGTTATTTTGAAAAAACTACGTATTTTTTGAAAAATTGAAAAAAGAAAAAATTACTTAAAACAACTTTTTTCAAAATGTACATTCTCTAAACCATTTAAACTTTTGGAACGTGTTATTGGGACATAAATAAAGTAAATTTTTCATGGGCTACGGTTTATTTTAATTTTGCCGCTCATGGCGCCAATTTAATTGTCAATTTCTTTTCAAAAATTCCAGAGACTTAACTTATTTTCGTCATAACTTCCTTAATTTTCATACTACAGGCTTTTGTAAAAGCTTATTTTAAAGGTCTAATAAAGTACTTTAAAAAAAATGAGCATTTTCTCTGAAAAATTTCTCATTTTTCCGTTATTTGAGTTTAAATCTTTAGATAAATTTACGACAAACAAAAATTCGTCTTCAATGACTCATAAATCGCTTAATATGACCTAAAACATTAAATAAAAACGACGAATAGTTTTTTTTTATAAGCTTCAATTTTGATAAGAATAGTTTTTTCCAGAAAACGTTTAATTTTCGAGTTATTCACGAAAAACTGTTGAAAAACGTGTTCTTTATTGGAATTTTCAATCGCGAATAACTCAGAAATTATTAGGTTGTAGAAAAATCTTTATACTACATTTTCTTCTTAAACTTTGATCCTCTATAGATTCCCGGTGTCGTATTGAATTTTTAAATCTCCGCCCCCGAGAAAGGGTGGCATTTACCCCCGGGGTGGAAGCACATATCGGCACTAAGTCAGGTTTGTTATTTGCATCATTTTTGAGCTACTGTCAAAATTTAAAACAAATCGGTTGAGTTGATCAGATTTCGGAGGTGAATCGGTTCATTGATTGTACTATATACATATTAAGCACACACACATATCCAAATAAATTCGATTCCATTGATTTTAGATTTCCAATTAAATTTTGAAAAAAACTGTTTTCTGGTAATAACTTTCGGTGGGACCAATAGAACACGGGATAAAACGATTCAAAAAAATTTGAAGACGGCGGCTAAATAAGCAATAGGGAGGGGAGGTCACCTTTATGGTTTTAGATCGTCTAAGTGGTCCTGATAACGTTGAGCATGACAAATTCGAGGATGCATTTTTTTCCAGGTCAAAGTACTGTTTGATTGTGCTATAAATACCACCAGCAATAATTTAATACAAGTGTTTTTTCTTAAAAATTATTTCTTTTAATAACTGTATGTAAGTAACTACTAAGAAATGACAATTTTTCCACCAATTTTTATTTTGATTTATTTAGACAGTCGATTTTTTTTTATGGCATTCGGGCGGTCGATCCACAACCAGACACTAAATTGTTAAATAATTAAATAACCTGCTTCTAATCTATTCGATAAAACATACATTACGTTGTGATACAAGAGGAAGAAGACGGGATCACGCACTTCTCGCCCGGAGGTCGATCAGGGCATTTTTTCAGTTACACAGCACACAAAAAGAGAGACCACGGCTAAGTTGGGTAGCTAAACAATAGGGTAGACACATAGTTAACCGCCTCTCAAGTTACCGAACTAACCACCCCCTGGAAGGTCTCAAGGTTCTTGTGCTAGGTAGAGAGGGACGATGCCCTACAGTTTATTGTGGAGTCCGAACCACTCTTGGGGCAATTTTTTGAAATTCAATGAAAAATTGCCTCGCCATGCGGGCCTCGCATCCGCTTCGCTTATCATACTCAGTTTGCTAGCCAATTATCAATTGAAAACATCTTTATTCAGTTATATTTACAATACATCAGCTATTTTATTTACTTCATTGTTTGCTAGCCAGGCGCTTTAGCACACTGAGCTACCGTCCCCCGTAACCTACCCACTCTAAATATTAATTTTTGTTTTATTAATGAATCCACTACAGTTTTATTATTTAATGCTAAAAGGTGGAGAAGGTTAAATGGAGCTTCAATTTTGAGTCTTATTAAGTTTTTATGCAACTCGCTTGTTTCTGAGAGTATTTTTGGCAATTGAAAAAAATATGATCTAAATCTCCTACTTCATTGCACTGCTCGCAAAAATTTGATGCCGCTATTCCTATTTTATGTAGATGATATCGATAACACCCACGTCCAAATTTACGTCTGCTTATATTGTGACAGTCGAGTTAATAAACGTAATAAGTATATCCACTCCCTTATCAATTGAAAGAAAGGCATACGTTGAAAGAATTCATTTAATAAAATCTTACCTTCTCTTATTGTCACAACAGGGGGCTGCTTGCTTGTGGACAATCTAGAAAATAAATAAACACATCTGTCAGATAAAATAAAGCTGCGGATGCATCCTACATCACAAATTTTAATTTGGTTGTATTTTTTTTCTCTATCTGGCTTCGTTTTTGCAATATTTCTTGAATTGCACGACAACAAATACGATTTTTGCTGTCTTTATCAGAAAGTGAGCTATTTTATCATCGTAAAAAGAGTAAATTACAAGTGATTAACAGTGCTCTTACGAATATTAACCATTATTAAACAAAATTTATAATAAATGATGGAGTGGCTAAGCTTTTCCAAAATTTTAAAATGAACCGAATCTACTAAGTACTTATTGATTAACAACTAAAAGTTTACAATATAAGTACAAGAAACAAAGTGATTATTTTATTACCTTGTACGAGTTAATATCGCGTTTAGTGACAATTGTAACATGAACAACACAACACAGATTACAAATTAACCTTAAAACGTGCATTTAAAATCACTTTACGTATGTGAAAATTTAACTCACGTTACAAACAACTCACAACAGACTTTAAAAACACAATCTTCGATCTACAAACTACAAGAATGAAATCGAAAGCGTCGCATTCAGATTTTTGCATGGCCTACTATCATTTTCAGTGCTGTGGTGGTATCAGACGCTGAAATAAATCCAATGCGATGTTTTTAATACACCGTACAACTCGGGACATTTTATTTGAAAAATGCGGGGTTGCTGATATTGCTCACTCCTCAAATGAAAAGGAAGAGCTTGAAGACCAATTGGCAACATGTCGTGTGGCTTAACTTTCAGCACGAGCGTCGCGAAAACGATGAGAGATAGGACAAAATTTCAGATAAGTAATTTTGTAGAGCATGAAATTTCGAATGTCAGTGGCGATGGTTGAATAGTTATCATTAAAATTAATTGTTTAGGCAGGGGATACGCCCACTTTTCGTAGAATTTTTACATCTGCCAATTATTATGTGTAAATCTGAATAAAGATTTCAAATAATTAATTACTCAATTAAATACTTTAAAGAATTTCTTTTAAATAATTAAGGTTTTCCTTATTGTAACATAAAATTAGGGAAAACGAAATGCTACAGTCTCGGAGTAGAATCTTTAGTGTGATATAGCATCTGACGTAATTTTCACAAGCACCAAGACATTTAAGTACCACACTTTGAATACTTTACTCGACGCGTGTTTCACCCAATAAGTAGGCATCATCTGGAGATGCTTAAAACTGAACTTTAATTTGTGTGAATGTGCTACACGACGCGGATTTCGCCCATCATGCTGACATCATTGGATATGATGAAAACAGCTTTAATTTGAACAATACACCTGAACACTCTACTCGATGCACATTTCGTCCACCATGTTAACACCATCATGCGATATTAAAGTTGAGTTTTAATTTGAACACCCCAGCCGAATACTGTGCTTGACGCGCGTTTCGCCAATCATGGAAGCATAATCTGGAGACGATGAAAACTGTGCTTCAATTTGAATAATATACTTGAATATTCTACTCGATATGTATTTCGCCCACCATGTTGGCATCATCTGGAGACGCTTAAAACTGAGCATTAATTTGCTAGCGACACACAATATTCTACTCGACGCGAATTTCGCCCACCATCGAGCTTTAACTTGAATAATACACCCGAATATTCTACAAGACGCGCGTTTCGCCAACCATGTAGTCATAATCTGGAAATACTGAACACTACTTCAATACTCTACTCGATGCGAATTTTGACCATTGTGTTGGCATCATCTAGAGATGAAGAGAACTGAGCTTTAATGTAGCCTATAAGTCCATTTAACGAGGTACAAAATAAGCTAAAACATCAAAAGTTTGTAGGATCTTTTGGAAAACATTTCCCACCCTGTTTTCGCGGGTGAAAAAAAACGATGGTGATGGTTTCGAGTTCTAAAACCTTTTCGTATTACCCCTATCAAGAAAACCACCCCAATTTCCGGTTTCTCGGTTTTGGGCTTGCGAGGGGTCGTTGCCGGGCCGGGTTTTTTTGGGGAATAATAATAAATTCAGTTAATTTACATTAGAGTGCTCCGCAACGACTCCCGGGGGTTGAACCTACCCCCGCCCCTAATAGCAATATCCCCAAAAAATAAAAAAATGCAAGCACGACAAAGTTATTGATGGGTTTTCGAGGGCAGGGATCACGATGGTGGTGTTATTTCTCACCCTACCCTCCCGCAACTAACCCCAACTTATAAAAACAACCCCCTGTTCCATGCAGTCGGTCCTAGGCATGCGGGGATTCGTCGGATCGGGGTGTTTATGGGAATATCAGGGAAACTAACCATTACGACACCACAGTTGACCTAAGCAACCTCCGGGGGTTGAAACCACCCTGCTCGCAACACCAAAGTCACTCACGAGTATTCGAGGGCGGGAATCACGATGCTGGTATTATTTTTCATCCTAGCCTCCCACAACTACCCCCCAATGTATAAAAATATTCCTTTGCCTATAAACTATATGTTATACATATATAAGGGGCATTTTTATACATTGGGGGTAATCGCGGGAGGGTAGGGTAAAAAATAACACCACCATCGTGATTCCTGCCCTCGAAAGCACGTGAGTGATTTCGGTGTTGCGAGCAGGGTAGCTTTAACCCCCGGGGGTTGCTTAGGTCAACTGTGGTTGAGTAATGGTAAATTTCTCTGATACTCTCTCATAAAAATCCCGACCCGACGAATCCCAGCATACCTAGGATCGAGAGCATGGAAGAGGGGGTGGTTTTTTTACGTAGGTGGTAGTTTTGAGAGGGTAGAGTGAGAGATATCACCATCGTTATTATCGCACTCGAAAACCCAAGTGAAGCCCGTTTTCCCGTTTTTTGAGGGATTTCGGTATTGCAGGCAGGGTAGTTTCAACTCCAGGGGTTGCTTAGGTCAACTGTAATTTAGCAATGGTTAGTTTCCCTGACATTCTCATAAAGACCCCGATTTGACGAATCCCCGCATGCCTCTGACCGACTGCATCTATCTATACTCGAAAATATGGCTAGGGTAGCGTGACCATTCGCTTAGTGCCACCGACTGCATGGAAGAGGGGGTGGTTTTTGTACGTTGAGGGTAGTTGCGGGAGGATAGGGTGAGAAATAACATCACTATCGTGATTCCTGCCCTCGAAAACCCATCAAAAAACTTGTCGAGTTCGTATTTTCTTATTTTTTGGAGATATTGCTATTGGGTTCGCCCACCATGTTGGCATCATCTGGAGGTGTTTAAAACTGAGCTTTAATTTTAAAACAACAGTCGAATCTTCTAATCTAAAATTCTTAAGTATTTTTTTGCTGAACAATTACTCATAGATAATTATCAGAATTTTATCTGCGTTGTCTATATCTATCATAATTCCCTTCTAAAGAACGCTAATAGAATACGATAAAAATTCAAACTGTATTATCTTATTATAACTAAACTCTCAAACATTTCGTGTCTTGTAAAAACTCGTAGAAAACAAAAAAAATTACAACTGTATTGCCTCATTAAACTTGGCAAATTTTCAATAAACTTTACAAACTCGTACGAATTCATAAAACTTTGTAGAAAGTGTATACGCCAATTACACATATACAGGCTGTCCATTTTATCAGGCCACTCGAGAATATCTCACTTAATATCGGTCGTACAGAAAAAAATATTTTTGCGAAAATTGTGCCGATTTATATAACCTACAAAATGGTTTAAAGATATTTGAAATCCATGGCCTACTTTAAGAGTTATGGCGGAAAATATCGAAACTGCGGAAAACGTCTAGGCCAATTATCTCCGTTATTTGAAGAGATACGAGAAAAATTCGAAGACGAAAATTTTTTGCAAAACAGAGTGCGTCAACGAGGTTTTATCTATTTTTTTTTCAAAACCCCTGAATTTCAAGATTTACTCTTCAAGCTGTTAAAAAAATTATTTTGAAACGAGCGAGAAATGGCGCCATTAAATAGAGTATATTCCTCCCTTATCAACGATATATCACATGCCATATTTATTCATTGGTACTACATTAGTAATTATAAAAACATTTTTTTAAAACCAATAATTTTTTTTTAACAAGCATTATACTTGCCGTGGAGAAGTATGATTAAATAAAACGATAAAATAATTCAATAAGTTGTTCAAATCTTTGCTATAATAAAACATTAACACAATTAAGAAGAATAAAGTAAATTCAGGTAACAAAAACAAAGTAACAATCAAGAAAGCAACATGGAGCAATTATGGAAAGAGTATTCGCAGTTATGCCAATGAATAGAGGTCCTCCATAAAAGCATCACTGCTTGCTCAGAAAGTTAAAATGTCTTTACCAATTAATTTAAGTATAATATCCATTTGTTTGTATTTCATGATTTTACTATTATTTCAATCATTTTAAAATAGTTGGCTATGAACAAACTAGGCAATTTAATTTTTTGACAGATCATCTTAGTTAATACTTAAACTCTCACTCAATCACACTCGTTTAAGAATTTAGAATTTTCAAAAATGATTTTCACTCACATTGATCATTATAATATGTTTGTTACATATTGCCAATACAATTTTAACTCTGGATTAGCTCAAGTAGAATATAGAAACAGATTTCCACAAGCACTACAGCCGAATAAAACTCTATTCAGAAAATTAGCTGCGAAACTAAAAAATAATGGTTCATTTTTAAAGAGGAAGACAATGTTGAACAGTGTTACTGATAATGTAAATAAGGGAAACCGAGTTATTAATTATGTAAGAAATAAAAATACAGAAAATTTGGAAACATCATTAAGAGAAATTCAAATTGCATGTCATATAAATAAAACAAGTGCTAGAAAAATTTTAAAGAAAAATAGTTACCGGTGTTATAAAGCCAAAAAAGTTCACAATTTACAAGGGGGGGACAAACCAAGGAGGACGACTTTTTGTAGGTGGCTGTTGGAAAAGAAGCGTGCCGATCCATTAATATATAGTAAAATACGTTGGTCCGATGAGGCAAATTTTTCCAATAATAGATTTTTAAATCGCAATATTCATTACAAATTGACTTCTGAAAATACACACTGGCATAGACCGACTGGGTTTCAAAATCGTTTCTCAATAAATATGTGGATAGGTATTTTAGGCACCAATTTAATAGGTCCTTATTTTTATGATGGTCACCTCAGTGGTCAAAGGTACCTAAACTTTTTGAGAAATGATTTTAATGAATTCTTAGATGACCTACTTTAGAGAATCACAACTTTCAATATTTTCAACAAGATGGAGCTCCTCCCCACAATTCCCAGATTTGCCTAGATTATTTAGATGAAATTTTGCCTCAACATTGGATAGGTACCAATGGATTTATTCGATGGCCCCCTAATTTCCAGATATAACCCCAATGAATTTTTTTCTATGGGGGTATATTAAAGATAAGGTGTTCTTGACGACACCGCAAAATGTAGAGGACCTAAAAGCTAGAATTCAACAGGCATGTATTACAGTTAGTTATCCCCAAAATGCTGAGTAATGTTTTAAATGCAGTGCCTCGCCGCGCTCGATTGTGCATAAGAATTCGCGGTGGACACTTTGAACACTTGATGTGATATCTTAAAAATTATTTTGAGGATTAGATAAATATTAGTGTTCTGTGTGCTATATTCTTTTTATTATTAATTTGTTTTTGTTACCTAAATTTACTTTATTCTTCTTAATTGTGTTAATGTTTTATTATAGCAAAGATTTGAACAACTTATTGAATTATTTTATCGTTTTATTTAATTATACTTCTCCATGGCAAGTATAATGCTTGTTAAAAAAAACTTATTGATTTAAAAAAAATGTTTTTATAATTACTAACGTAGTACCAATGAATAAATATAGCTTGTGATATATCATTGAAAAGGGAGGAGAATACTGTATTTAATGGCGCTATTTTCCGCCCGTTTCAAAATAATTTTTTTAACAGCCTAAAGAGTAAATCTCAAAATACAGCGGTTTTGAAAAAAAAATAGATAAAACCTCGTTGAAACGCTCTGCTTTGCAAAAAAATTTCGCCTTGAATTTTTCTCGTATCTCTTCAAATAACGGAGATATTTGGCCTAGACGTTTTCCGCATTTTCGATATTTTCCTCCATAACTCTTAAAGTAGGCCATGGATTTCAAATGTCTTTAAATCGTATTGTAGGTTATATAAATCGGCACAATTTTCGTAAAAATATTTTTTTTTCTACGACCGATATTAAGTGAGATATTCTCTAGGGCCCTGATAAAATGGACAGCCTGTATATATTACAGATTAACGTGGGCATATCAAAGAAAGAGAGGGAGATCCGATAAGAAAATATTTATTATTTTTCGCCATAACTTTTTTTAACACATATATTGTTTTAAAAAAGTATAAGACTACCTAAGTACAACCTTGACAGGTGTACCGATATGAATTTTCATTCAATAATTTCAGTTGGTTGCAAAATTTGTTAATTTAAATTTAAAAATCTTCATATCTTGTAGTTTTAAATCAACTAATTTTGCAAACAACTGAGTGAAAATTCATATCGGTACACCTGTCATAGTTCTACTTCTTATATATTTTTTTACAAATATTTGTATTTAAAAAAGTTATGGCCAAAGATAATAAATATTTACTTATCGGATTTCTCTCTCTCTCTCTCTCTTGATATGCCCACCTTAAGATTATAAATCCTTAAAGAGATTAATTATTTATATTTTTTATGTCTTAATCTGGCATTTCTTTATTATTTTTGTTCTTTTTCAGCTGACATGCCAGGCGTTACAGTTCTAGCCACTTATCGTGGATGTTACAACCTATCAGACAACGAACTAATGAAAACAGTTGTTACTGAAAAACATGCCGTAAGGAAAATGCACTTTCATGTGTGCAACTACACGCTGTGCAATGGTGCCGCCAGCCAATCATTTTGGTTGCTACATTTATTTGTTTATATTGTACATTATTGTTTGCAATAATATCGTATTACATTGTTTATAACGCTACCGTAACTATATTTTTGTAAATATCTTTATATGTTTAGTTACATGTACGACGAAAAATATTTTTTATAAATTTATAATAAAATCGAAAATAGAAGTTGGCTGTTATTTCACAGAAATTCGTAAACATGCTTCTTAAAATAACTTGGTTTGCGATAGCTATACTCTGTCTAGGAAGGAGAGAGATAGAGGGATAAATTAGACAAACATCAACAGTGAGCATACTGTTTCTCTTCAAAGACATACATGTACACATGTATAAAATATGTAAAGTAACAGGTCCAGTAGAATGAAGTATTCATTTTCAATGTTAATTTACGTCATAATATAATGACAAAAATCAAATTGGTATTGTTCCTGATAGACCAGGGCCAATCCTATCCTGTTTAAGGCAATAAAAATTCTTAGCAGTATACGAATGGTCGTAAAATGTAGCTAATGGTGTAAATAATTAAGGAAAAATCGTCCAGACTGAGTAAAAGTTCGGGAAGGAGGGTTGGGGTGGTAATATATACATTTTTAGGGGTTGGTACTCGTTTTTTGCGATTTGCGGCTAAACTATGCATCCTATCGAAAAATGTTGAATATAAAAGTTGTAGATAATGAAAAAATTATTATTGACCATAACCTCAAAATTATCGAGAAAAATGCAAAAAACCGTTTTATCGGTTTTTAATTTATAACTATCGTAAAAATGTTTATATTTTCATGAAAATTAGTGAAAATGCTCTCTTTTGTGTTTCAAACAAGCCCAAATTTTTTCAAAGCGAAATATTTAATTTTCCATGTTTTATGAAGAAAATAAAAAAAAAGATCTAATTTTCAATCGAAAAATTTGGTTAGCAAATTTTCGATTAATAAACTTTACTAGTGCTCATTTTTTTCGTTGAAATCTCAACTTTAATATAGAATTAAAATATAATATTGTTTATATACAAAAATATCGTTAAAAAAGCGAAAAACTGAAAAACTGCTTTTTAAAAATCGAGTTTTCGGTGAAAATCATGAATTTCTTTTCTTTATTGTAAATAAACGTTTACATTCATAAAAAGCGTTAATTCTCATACAATACTATGTTATACAAGTAATGTACATGTACCTAACTATTCTCGGCTTTCAAAGTCCCGAAAACATTATTTAAACTGCAATTAAATAGGTAAAAATTATAAAAAACACTGATTCGTAAGTATTTACAAATTATCACGTCAAAGTCTTATTTTGATTATAAAATACAAAAATTGAAAGTAAAATAATTTTAGTGAAATCTTTTTTTCTTCGTGGGCAATTCTTCATCGCCAGAATTCAGTATCATTATTTATTAGACAGTGGGTACTGTCTTCGTCTTCGATGTCCTCGACACTACAATTTTATTCGTACAACGATTTTTCGGCATTAGAACATTTATCAGAACCGTGACAATTTGAGCACAAATTTTGTGAACTTTAAGCCATGCTTGCGACACCCACATTTGCTATTACCGCATCCTGTTTCGCAGCTGCAGCAGATAATTTTCAATAAATTTTCAGGAATTAATTCTTGTTCTGTAAATATAGGTACGATGCCATTAACGTGATGTTTCTATCCCCAATCTGTGGCTGTTAATTGATTACCAAGCCAATTTTGTATTTGAAAATACGCCCTGTAACAATGTTGCTTAGCTGCCCCTTCAGTTGGAGGTAATTTTTTCAAATGAAATGAGGATTTAACAGTAGCAGTTCGGTAGAATTCAAATCTTTTGTAAATAGAAGCTATTATTTTTAATCCATTTTCGGTAATCGTTTGTTTGTCTGCATTTGTATTGTAGAAAATTTTTGCAAGATTAGGTAAATGTTTATCGGTCAATAATGATTTTACAATTGTTTTTCTTTTTCCTTTCCCAGCAAAACTGGAAGTTGTATAGCATCCAGAAAAACAATGCAAACATGCTACAATATGTTTATGTGATTTATGTTTAAAACTATTAGAGGTGTAATAAGTATCATTAATATTTACTGCATCAGGTTTGCGGAAATAGATATTCAATTTATGTGAACTGAATTGATTTAAAAGATCTATGTCTTGACCAACCACTACCACTATTATATCGGATTGTTTCTCTACTTCAAGGCATGTATTGATAATTAGGGAATTTGCATCTCCTTCATATAACTATTTTTTGGGCAGTTGTTTTGTATATATATATATATATATATATATATATATATATATATATATATATATATATATATGTATATTTTTGTGCTATTTCATTAATTGTATCGTTTTTTTTGCCAGATTAATTTGTGTAAGAGAAACCCGCCATCAACAACGTGTACAATATTGCTGGAACTTGGTAACGAATCGATGGTCGCAAATTCTGTATATAAATGTGACTTAACATTTTTTCTGAAGCCATTCTCTGTAAACAACGACACAGGAAATGGAGCAAGCTCGTACTGTAAATAATTTTTCATATCATCTGTGCTGCTGATATTTCGCGAAATTCTCTCAAATAATAGTAATGGATCAATTATAACAGTCTCGCCTCAGTTAGGTACATGTACATTACTTGTATAACATAGTATTGTATGAGAATTAACGCCTTTTATGAATGTAAACGTTTATTTACAATAAAGAAAAAGAAATTCATGATTTTCACCGAAAACTCGATTTTTAAAAAGTAGTTTTTCAGTTTTTCGCTTTTTTTAACGATATTTTTGTATATAAACAATATTATATTTTAATTCTATATTAAAGTTGAGATTTTAACGAAAAAAGTGAGCACTAGCAAAGTTCATTAATCGAAAATTTGCTAAAGAAATTTTTCGATTGAAAATTAGGTCTTTTTTTTATTTTCTTCATAAAACATCGAAAATTAAATATTTCGCTTTGAAAAAATTTGGGCTTGTTTGAAACACAAAAGAGAACATTTTCACCAATTTTCATGAAAATTGCTCATGAATTTTGCGATAGTTATAAATTAAAAACCGAAAAATCGGTATGAGATAATTCCTGGTGCATTTGAATATGATAGGCATGCAACTTATTTGTTTTTAAGATTCGACCCACAGACCGTCTACGTATTCCTACTAATGAGCTCACTTCTCTTTGACTAACATGGGGATTCTCAACCGTTGCCAGCACCACAGAAAACTCATTTTCTTCGTTCACAACACGTTTTATTCTTTCACTTTTCCAATTTCCAGAAATCTATCGAGAAAGTTTTGGAAACTGCTAACATCAGGAATGCTTCTTTCAGGATAACGTTGGCGATAAATTCTATTGGCAAGTAAACAATTTCTGTCTGACTCGCCCAAAACAAAAGTCATGTCTACAAATTCCGCTTTATTAAAACTCATATTGTAAAATTCCAAATATTTTAAATTTAATACAAATTGTAACGACCGATAAGTGTGATAAATGCTTCTATATACACGACAATTTGTACCAAACTGAGGTTTTATTGCTTGTCGAATAACGAAAACAGCAAAAAAATGTACAAAAAAACATTACAGTACAGGACCGGTTAAATACTATTTACTCATTTCAATGGATTGGAAGAAATGGTCCCACTAAATGACCTCATTTCAAAATTGCATAAAGACTTGTGTCAATCAAAATGAGCAACACGTCAAACACCTATTATAAATTTTTCTAATGAATTATTTGAAGGAACCTCTTTTTTAAGTTTATTCTTGAATTTGACACTTATTTATTTATAAAACTAAAATGATTGCAATTAGTCATAGGTACTTGCAAAAAATGTTCATTTTTCATTTCTACATCACATCGTCGAAAAATATACAGGGTGTTCTATTTGAAAAAATGGAGAAAATTCAATTTATGATGTTCTTAATTGAAAAATAATTTTTAGCCACCCTGTACATTCTTAAGAAATGAAAATGATTCAAAAACATTAATTAGATGTCTCATAACTGGTATTCACATAAGTTTTTCTTAAAACCTATAATTGTGACTTTTTAAATATCCATCTACAAATTGCATTATTTCAAGAAAAAAATTCATTACATCCAAGTGGTTGGGGAATATTCAATGCTAATATAGGAATAAATATAGCCTAGAAAGAGGCTTCAAAAAATGTACTGATATATATAGCATTCCATTTAAAAAAGGGGCACTTGGTCTTGTAATATCGTCTTGGGTCGCCCTGTATGTTCGAAAATAATTTCCAGTTATGGACTTTTTTATCTAGTTTACCTGCAATTTTTTTAAAAAATTTCTAGCTATCGTAGAATTCGAGATATTGAGGTCAGACACACTATTACCCCACCTTGTATAATACTATAATATGACCTGATTTATTATTGTAGCACTCTTCTGTATCTTGTAATCGATTCTGTTCAATTTCCGTGGTAAATGAAATGTTTGAATGTAGACTGTTATTAAAATTTTATGTTCTATGTATTCTTTCAGTGTGTCCTGAATAGTAAATTAGAATGTCCTCTACATATCTATACCAAAAGACGAAATGACGAAGTTTCTATTATTCTACAGTCCAAAATATGAAAGAAAGAATAATTACCGCTTTTTGATCGATCACACCGACAATTTTAAAAACAGAAAGGAACTCTTCTGGACAACATTGGAATTTTTTTGAGAGACATATATGTCTTCCAGTTATATTATTGAAGATAGACGATGCCTTTGTTACAATATGAATGGGTGTCCAATGAAAACTTCCAAAATTTAGCTCCAAAACATTTAGAACAAAATAACATTAGTAGTTCTGTAGATAAACATATGTGATTCTAATAAACACATATGTTTAACTACACAACTAAACTAATTGTTACATTCACTAATACTTTCAACCCTCTATGAGAGTGTTTATGATATTATTATTCAACAGAGCCCTTATTAAAGTACCTAGAAGGACTGGCCTATTATTCGATCTTGTAATGAGGTGAAGATATATTTATAACCACCTACAAAAGTAAATGTTAAACTAGCAGTTTCTGCCACAAATAGATTAAGTAAGGTAAATATAGCACACCTCTCATGTATTAGACATTTTATGTTTGTTCAACAATTTGAATTTTCAGGATCCGCAATAAATAAAAGCATTCACACTTTTATCTATCTAAGATACTGTCAAAGATATTCCACAGTATATAGAAGCAAATACCTTCCATCGGTCTGTTTAAATGTTCGAGTAAAAATAGACCTGTTTATTTTAATTCTAAACACTTTTAATTACGATTTGTTTAAAGTGGCAAAATACGACGAATATGAATCGCTCTTGATTTTTTTACATTACGGAGCGAGAACTCGGTTTGATTCCCCTTATTTTAATAATTGAAAAATATGAATATAGCATTGCTATGGTGGGTGTTCCTAATTTTGACATTATTTGCCACTGGTGAGTACATTTATACATTATTATTTTTATTTATTAATTCAATATTTAATAAATATTTTTCGAGAATTTTAAATAATTTTGGTCAACTATATATTTATAATGCAAAAACAGGGCATAGTGTACCTAGCAGGCAGATAATGTGGTACTAAATTTTACACATATATTTTGTTATATTTTCAGGGCACTGCCTTCAATGCTACAAATGTTTTGATACCACCAAGGCCTGCTACTACGGATACACAAATTCCTTGGGTATACTAAATTGCAGCACAGCTAACGAAGTGTGCGCTGTTTTTCAGTATGAAAGTAAGATATTTTCATTTATTATTCCGTTAAAAGCCCTATAGAGATCGTCGGAGCATATCCGCTTTCATTCAGTTATTTATGAAAGTTAAGAAAAGTAATTTGGTACGAAGATAAACAAAACAGTAATAATCTATGTGTATGGATCGTATTTTTCTATTTTTTAAAAATTGTGTGTAATTTACAAACACTGAAAATCAAAAAGTAAAAGAAAACAGAATAACGAGTTTTATTAACAAATATAATTAGAGGGTTTTTTGTTTTTCAAATAATTGAAAAGAAAAAATTATAATAAGTGCTCCACATGTCACCCATTTTTATTGAGACACATCTCTATGCGTCTCTACTTAACAACTATAACTTCGGCTTACCCTATCCACCTTTACTGACATTTCATACCTTTTGTACCTTTAAATCTTTCCTGTCCCCCTCTTCCTATCTGTCTGTAACCTGGTTTTTTTTCTTGTTTTCTTTTGTACATTCTTGTCTCTAAATTCTTTTCGCTTCACAATTTTTTAGAAAATCAAAACATATACAACCTAATTTTTTTAAAATCAAAGTTTAGGCCAGCCATGCGCAGCCCAGCATTAACTTATTTCGCGGAAGGCGCCTCGTTCAAATTGAAGTGCTAGCGTCAGATACGAAATTAATAGTGATCAGTGCGCAAGTGTTTTAATTTAGTATGTAGGTTTTATTCAGTTTTGTTAAGTTTGTTCTTTAAACATGTTCCTAATTTTAACACCTTTTATAATCCGTCTGCGACGGAAGGAGCCTAGGTTTAGTAGTTTTAATTTTCTTTTTAGCCGAACCAGTCCCACTCCACCCGGCCATGCAATCTGCCAACATATTAGAGCGGTGGTTGCACGGTCGGAACCGGTATGGGTTCTGGGGAGGTACTTGTTTATATTAAAATAAGAAATAAAGTCTTATTGATTGATTGATTGATGCGTCTCTACTTCGTATTTTGGATTGTAGAACGACAAATCTGTAACTAGACAGGCCCAAAACACATTCATTTGCGCAATAACAACATAAAAATCATCTCTGTCTCGCTTCCACGTAAGCGATGTAAAGGACCATCTAAGTGACGAGATATAAAACTCCACCCGATAGCGATTTCCTTGACTATACCAAATAACTTTTCTTAATTTTCAAAAACAGCCGAGTGATAGCGGATATGCAAAAATCTCGATGACGTCTGGGTTCTTAAAACCGCACGCAGTATATGTTGTAAGATACGTGCATGCGCCACATTGGTGTACGATAGTTGCAACGAATATATGTGTTTATATGGTTTTCCGCAGCACAAGCCTACTAGCGGTATTTACCTCATGTCGCATGTTGCGTGTTTGATGTTTCATTGGTGTACGAGAGCCCTAAAACCACATTCCATATTTTTTAATTTAATATTCACAAAGTATGATTACTTAATTTACGTTCATTATCTGAAAGTACTTTGAATTCACTGTGATCGAAAATGATTGACCGTAGACCGACAGAAGTTAGAATTTATCCATAATAGCATAATACAACTATTTTATATTTTTCAGTAAAAAAGCACTGTGTCTTTCTATCAGAACATTAAATATACAATATATACCTACATATATTTACACAACCACAAAATATACACGAATGTATCAACTCAACATGAATTTAAAGAATTAGAATATAATTTATAGACTGCCGAAGCCGAATTATTACAAAGAACAGAACAAAATAGTTCAAATGTGCTTTTAGAGGGCGGAATATAAAACATAATGTTTTTAATGGCAAACTCGTCTATAAAATCCTTATTTTACTATAAGGAACGTAACCAGACTGCAACCAACAGCTACTCTCCGTGCTATGTGCCCCGCCGAGCGCTGAATTACAAGTTACAAGTCTGGCGCGTTAAGTGTAATAATTGCATATTACCATCAAAACGCTAATGCTTCGATTGCAACAAACACCAGCCGAAAGACTGATCCTACTTAAAGGAGCTCTCTTGCCAGTCGTCACACACCACTTGCAGACTGCAGTTTCTAGCTGTTGGCTCTCGTCAGTGCAAGGTAGGCATGTGACGACCGGCACGAGGATCCTTTGACTATTTAGTACATCCCGGTATTTTTGCAATAGCGACATGTAAAATAGTCAGCAGGCGCCATCTAGCGGTCCAGTGTCTGTTTCAATCGAAAAATGAATAGCCTGACTGGGCTTAGCATAGTTCAAATGTGCTTTTATAGGGCGCTGAATTACAAGTTACAAGTCTGGCGCGTCATAGCCCGGAGAGTAGCTGTTGGTTGCAGTCTGGTTACGTTCCTTATAGTAAAATAAGGATTTTATAGAGGAGTTTGCGACTAAAAATATTATGTTTTAACAGAACAAAATGTTCAGATTTTACACCCTGTATCTTTTTCCACAGCAACAATTTAGTACAGTAAAGCAGTTTCGGTTATATTCTCATATTTTGGTCTAAATAATTTACCCTTGAACTATGGCCCATTATTAATGGTCCACCTGTAGAATTCATTGATTGCGAGTTGAGTTTCCATCGCGTACATAGATTAAAAACTCATTTGACGTGCGCTGCTCCATCTATTCCACGAGATGGAAACTTACTACTTACTGTCTACTACCTGCTAAAGTCTTTTGTCGTACAGTAGTAGTGGTCCCTACTTTGTTGACCATAATAAATGATTATGTATATAAAAGTGTATATAATGACATAACCTCAATACAATTGGAAAACCTAAACCATAGACAAAGAATATATATATATATATTTTATATGACCTAAACCCAGATAATCTTAACTTTATTTCGCAAGTGAAAATGTGTAGACAAATGAATGATGTGAGTATTTATACTATTCTGAAGTATAAGAGGGAAGTCCAGAATAACCCCTTAAGTTTTTTGTCTTGTAATCTGTAACAGCAAGGCAAGGAATATTTATATCACTGTATCAGAAATATCGGAATCTGATATGTGAGACTTTGTGCCAAAGTTTAGTTTGTTGTTCTCACAATACGTACCACTCGCTCGCCACTTGATATACCTATGTTAATATTCACGTGAGACCATCAGCCTTCGATAGCTGTGCCAAATAAAATGTGGTCCGAAGAAAATTTGATACTAGCCGCTCTCATTTTGGACGAGGAGGAACAACGCCTAACCAATGAAAAACGAAAAATTTGGGTACATGATATATTAAAAAATCGAAATGTTGAGGGAGAATATTGTACGCTGTATAGGGAACTGGTGGAGAATGACACTAAGTTTTTCCAGTATTTTCGAATGACAAAATATCAGTTTCATGAAATTCTTACTAACATTGAAAGGCTGATTCGGAAGAAGAATACTATGTTTAGAGAAAGTATAAGTCCAAAAGAAAAACTCTGCGTTTGTCTAAGGTAAGTTTGTCTATGAAAACAAAAAAATAATATAATTTTTTTTATCATATTATTGTTTTGCTGACTTTTTCAACGTAAGAAAGTATTAACAAATAGGTATATGGAGCTTTTGTAGCTTAGAAAATATCTAAAGAACATATTGAGTGTCGGGTTATTTTAGCTTTCTTTGTTAACATTCCTGTATAATTTGAAGCTATTTTTGTTATTGGTTTTACATAACCTGTTGTACCCATTTCTATTCCTTGAACAAAAATTTTCTATAAATTACGAAATGCTTTACTATTACAGCAACAGTATCAAAATATTCTAGTAGAATATTTCTTGCTAAGGCAAATCGTGTTTTGATTTTCTTAACATGTGCGAAAGGGCAAAAAAACTATTTCTTCCTCATATCTCCACTTCTTTGCTGTAGACTGTGAAGGTAACTTGTCCAGACAAAATTTTACCTTATGTTTAATGACCAATGATATATTGTGTGTTATTTTTTTAGGTTTTTGGCAACAGGCGATTCTTTTCGTAAGATAGCTTTTAATTATAGATTGGGACATTCAACAGTGAGTGGTATCATAAAGGAGGTATGTGACGCAATAATAAGAACTATGTTGCATAAAGTGATGCCTAAACCCAAAGAAGAAGATTGGAGGAGAATTTCCGAGGACTTTTGGAATATTTGGAATTTTCCTAATTGTTTGGGTGCTCTTACTGGAAAACACGTTATCGTGTCGGCTCCTGCAAAAAGTGATTCTCAGTTCCTTCATCACTATTATAAAAATACGTTCTCAGTGGTGCTGCTTGCACTGGTTGATGCTCACTGTAAATTCGTAATGGTTGACGTTGGTCCATGTGATAAAAGTAAAGATGGAGGAATTTTTTTACAGTCGAATATGAGGAAGGTATTAGAAAAGGGCAACTTTTGTATCCCCAATCCATCAAATCTTCCAGGGACAAATTTGACAGCGCCGTATGTGATATTAGGAGATGAATCTTTTCCTTTAAAAACTAATTTGTTAAGACCGTACTCTAGTTTACAACAGAAGGACGATATGGAGAAAACAAAATTTAATTATCGATTATCCGAGGCTAGAAAATGTTCAGAAAATGCGTTTAGGATATTAACTCGAAAATTTCAGTTGTATAGTAGGAAGTTAACGTCTGCACCAGGATATGTGGATAAAATAATATTAGCAACTTGTATATTGCACAATTTTATTATGGAAGAATCTAACGGTTCTTGTTCGGTTGCAGCAAACACAGGCCCGAACATTTTGCGGAACATACCAAAACAAGGAGGAAACGCTGAAGCAGCAGCGTTTAAAGTTAGAGATTTATATAAACAGTTTTTCAGTTCTGACGAATGTGCGGGGAATCAGGTTCATAGTGTGGGATTATAGTTTTACGTCCAGTGGCAGTACAGTAACGCAAAAAAAAATTGAATTTTTTTTCTGTTGAAATAGGCTTAAAATGTCATTAAACGTCGAAATTTTAAATTTGAGCGAAAAAAAAATTCCTGCCTGTCAGTCTGTCTGTAACTTTTTTGTCCGCACGTTTACTGTGGAACCGTTTATAATATTGACTTGAAATTTGGTACACTTATGTATTTTAACGAGATCTGGAGTCCAAAAAATTGCAATTCAGGGCATATACGAAAAGTCAAGGTCTTAAAAAAATTTTTGGCATCAGAGTAAAAAAAAATTAAAATATGATTTAGTGTGTATACAAGAACGAAGTGTCTCATAAAATTTGTTTGGTGTTAGCTACCCCCTCTACCATCCCCATTGCCACCCCTCACCCTGCTAATAAAAGGAGTAGAAAATTGAATTGGGATTTAGTGTGTATACGAGAACCAAGGGACTCTAAAATTTTTTTTTTGGCACTGGCCACCCCCTCTACCACCCCCATTGGCACACCGCCCTATTATTAAAGGGAATAAAAAATTAAATTGAGATTTAGGATTTAGTGTGTATATGGGAACCAAGGAAGGGTCTCTAATATTTATTTTGGCATTAGTTATTCCCTCTACCACCCTCATTGCCGCCCCCACGTTATTGTTTAAGGGAATAAAGAATTAAATTGGGATTTAGTGTGTATACAAGAACTAAAGGCTTCTAAAATTTGTTTTACATTAGATTGTAGATTGTTTTACGGGGTCCTTTGGCTTCGCACAGACTTATTTCACTTCGGCCTAAAAGATCTTGATTTACCCTACATCTAGTGGTTATCCCAGGATTCCCAGACTTTTTGCAAAGCTTGTGATTTTGCTGGGGGCTAATTTCCCTATGTCTTCCGGCGTTAATTCCGCCTATTCTAGGAATTTTAGCCTAGTGCGGACTAACACCTTGCATTCACAAAGTATGTGTTCCGTAGTTTCAATTGCAGTATCGCAATATCTGCATTTATTATCTACCGCCTTGCCCATATTCTTGAGATTGCATCTCAAGGGGCAGTGGCCGGTTAGAAGGCCTGTGATTAGCCTTAATTCGGACTTTTCCAGTTCGAGAAGCCTTGTGGCATTCTTTGTCGAATAAGTTATAAACTTTTTCGCTTGTCTTTGGCCTGGAGTATTCCTCCAGTAGGACATTTTCTGATCCTTTTCCCATTCTTGGATCTCCCCCTTGGCTAGGCCACAGAACGGTTCGGGTCCAATGAACGGTGCTTCAGCTCCTTTTTTTGCAAGGCTATCAGCAAGTTCGTTTCCTTGTATTCCCTCATGCCCTGGCACCCACATCAAGGTAACCTGGTTGTTATTAGCCAGTTGCTTCAGGGATTGTCTACATTCCCAGGCAATTTTAGATTCAAAGGTATATGACCTTAGAGCCTTTAGTGCTTCCTGGCAATCTGATAGTATATAAATCTTTGCCCTTCGGATGCCTTCATTCAGGCATCCCTGGGCACATAGATCTATGGCATAAATTTCTGCCTGAATGATGGTTGGGGTGTTACCGAGGGCTTTGGATAGCCTACAATTCGGCCCTGCTACTCCCACTCCTACCTCTTCAGCCATCTTGGATCCATCTGTATACCAGATAAGTGACCCCTGTTCCAATCGCAGTGACTCCATCTTGCTCGTCTGACGAATTTCAATTAGCACGTCAAACGGGCAGTCAAAGTCTTGTTTGACTGGCATGGAGTCAATGGGTTTGGTCATGGACTTCAGATGAATTACCTCCAGAATCCTTAAGTGACCAACGAGATCACCTGGTTTGAATTGTTTTACATTAGCCACCCCCTCTAACACTCCCACTCTATTATTAAAGGGAATAAAATATTACATTGGGATTTAGTGTGGATAAAACTTGGATACAAAATCTGGATGTGGAAGTAGTTTATACATTTATACATTTATTTTTGTACTGTACTGACTTATTCTATATTGTGTAACCACAATGTACAGAATTAATAAATTATTATTATTATTATTATTATTATTATTAGTGATTTCTTTGGCAGCGGTTTTTTATTTAATAAAAAAAAACTTGATTAAAATTGATTTTATTTTCGATTGCCGGTAGAATTCAATACTTTAGATATTGATATATGTGTTCCTTTGATATTGATACTTTTGAAACCGTTAAGCTGAATATAGCCTTACAAACGTAATAAATTTCTTGACACTTATATACACGCATTTCTAACTGCAGAAGTAAAGTATATCAGTAACGTCTGGTATGTCTTGGCCTCTTGGATGAAATCCCTTCTGGGGTATACAAGACTTAAGCTATAGTAATCAAACATAGACGAAAAATGCATGCTTGTGCTCCTTAAGTCTACTTGCAGTTGGAAGTTTTGTTTGTCCAGTGAATAATTCTAAAAATTGTTAAATGTAAGTGCTTTCAAAATTTCAATAAATTTTGCAATTATTTTGGGAAAAACAACCCTGTATGGACGAAATTCGTGTAGCATGGTCAATCATTTACGATCACAACAAATAGTGTACCTATTAATAGTATTATAAATTATTGTTTGTTCTAGCCGACGATTCTAGTACAATATACACGACCACTGTAAGAGGATGTCAGCCGCTAATAAAAGAAGGCATATGCAATCAGCTTATGAGGACGGTACCGTCCAAAATTAATAAGAACACAGTGCAGAAAGGGGTCCACTGTGAGACCTGCCAAGTAGACTTGTGCAATTACTCACCAGTTATGAAAAATTATTCTCTACCCTTACAGTTAATTTTGCTTGTAGTAGTCTTTAAATATTTTATGTAAACTGATAGTTATTAGTAAACTCCTAAAAAGAAATACAACATGCCCAGTAAAGAAACGTAGTTCTCCTTGTGTTACTAATGAAATCAGAGAATTGTCAAATGATTTAAGAGATTTGCATCACTTATCAGTAATAAGTAATAAATACTGAACTTAAACGTTATTACAAAATCCGAAAAAATCAATATAATGACTGCATCAATAACATCAAATCACTTATAATAACAAAATAATATTAGACTCTTTACTCTAAAAAATAATGATAGTATAATAATCGAGGATCAATCTCAAGTAGCTGAATTATTCATTGACCAGTTTACTTTATCCCATGATACTTCAGATAACAATAATCAGCATAAATGTAATTCAGGCCTAGCAAACTGCTTTTTCCTATTTCCCACAACTCCACAAGAAATCTAAGACATTATTTTGAACCTGCCAGACAAGCATTTAGCCGGTTTAGATGATATACCTTGCTCATTGCTTAAATTTGGGGCTAAGGAGATATCTAGTTCGTTATCGTTGGTTATCAATGAATACTTTCTTTCTGATGAGTTTCCTAATGTATTGAAACATGCTAAATTGTTACCCATTTATAAGAAAAGAGAAAGGACAGACATTAAGAATATAGGCCAATATCTTTGCTATCTGTATTCTCAAATATTATTGAAAGATTAGAATGTAAAAGCCTGTTTACATTTCTGAAATACCATAATATCCAGACAAAATTTCAGCATGGTTTTGTTGAAGGCCGATCAACGGAAAGTGCCATATATGAGTCGTTGAACTATATAGTTGAGTGCTTGGGCAAAGGTGAATGTGTGGTGAGAATTTATTTTGACCCATCTAAAGTTTTCGACACACGTAATCATAAGAAGCTATTTAATAAGCTTACTAGATATAGTATCAGAGGAGTTGTGCTCGAATTATTTAAAATATATCTCCCTGGCAGAACACAGAGGATATGCTTGAAGACTGACGATAATGGTGAAATTAGTTTCCACTATTCTAGCCCTAGGCTGTTAATAACTGGGGTACCCAAGGTTCTGTACTATGACCTCTTTTATTTCTTATTTATGTTAATGATTTACCTGCATCCCTATTTGTAAAATCTGTACGTGCATGTGGATTTCTGAAAATATTTATAATACAAAGGAAACATTAAACTTGCTACACGAGTCGTATCTGCAAGATAAAGTCACAAAAGATACTTATGTCGCTTCTAAAAATTATTACACTAATCTTCTCGCACAGGAAAAGTCAAACTTTTATGAAGTCCAAAACCATATAGAGCATTATAAATACTGAAAACGGAAAAAATTACAAAAAAGTCAATCATTTCATGAAATCAACCATCATGGTATTGCTGTTAACTGTCCACAACTCGCAAGTGAAATTTTGAATAACATCTTCATTAATATGGCCGGTAATATCATTGGAGCAATTCCTAGCAACACTGTATTAGAACACATTCATCGTAATCCGAAATCAATTTATTTATCTGATGTAACACAGAGTGAAACTTTACAAATCATTAATGGTCTGAAAAATAAATATTCCAGTGGTGATGACAACATAAGTAATGTCATGCTAAAAAAGATTAATTTTTTCATACTCGAACCTCTAACTTACATAGCAAATGAATCCTCAGGGCAAGGTATCTTTCCTACAAGATTAAAGATGGCTGTTGTGGATCCTATATACAAGAAAGGCGATTGTCATTTAGTAGAAAGTATTTTATCTTCTTTTTCTAAACTTCTTGAAATGATCATGAGTCACAGAAGGTTGTTTCTACAATTAATGTTTACATTTTTATAATATGCTACCTGCTAAAATAAAAGAAATAATTTCTATAAATATTTTCAAAACAAAAATGAAAGAAATTTTAACATATGTAGAACCTTATAATTTAGAGGAAGTAAATGGGGCAACTTTCAAACAAGCTAATATTTTCTTGAAATAATAGTGATTTAACAAATACGTATGTAATTTTTATATGTAAATCTTTTTTTTTTGCAAATTTTTAAAGTGTAATTTTCAATGTATTTTTGTATGTATGTAATTTTGTGTTCTTTCTAGCTATAAGACATATCAACATGTCATTTTCTATGTAGTGCTTCTAGTTTTTTAGACTTATATCAAACAAAAATTGTAAAATTGTTGTATCTGGTACGCAATAAAATTCAATTCAATTCATTTACAGATGCCACATCACTAATTGTCGCAGCCAAGGACTTAAAAAGCATATGCATATCAGGTGTCAGGTAGTAAAAAGTAAAATAAATGGGTAATAAAATTCTGTCCGGTCGTATGCTAAGTTGTCGTCATCAGATATCCAGGAATAAAGTACTATTCTAGATAGCACGACATCCCAGTGAAGTGACATTCAGTTTTAGTCCTTGGTCTGAACGTCCTAGGGCTTAATATGGATATCTTCAAGATTTCAAGAGCGGGACATCTTGAAAAGTGTAGAATCTATGCCTTTAGAATGTTTATAGGGTGCACCGGTAAAAACTTTCACCTAATTGATGCTGGGTGTTGACAATTCATAGAGACGACGTCATTTGTTTATAATAAATAAATAATAATAAATAAAACACCACAGAAATTAGACAACCCCCAATTCCAGAAGCCAGAGGCTTGTGCGGAAGGGGGTTACACATTGAAAAAAACGCGGACATACAACCATTTCATCCAAAACTGGTCCAAAGGATACCAATAGAAAAAACAGAGATAAAATACATTAATTACAGATAAAAACAATCATAAAAATCACAATTTAAAAATTTTATAACACTATAGAAAGCTTTACTTACTAGTAAATTTTTAATTGTAGATCTGAATCTACACATGGATGTAAAAAAAAAGGGGCCATGATGATTGGCATCAAGACTCAACTAGGACATTCTAATGTGTCTCTTGTGTCATAGGAATAAACGCCAATTTGGGGTGTATATAAATTGAGTTTTTCTTTTGTGTGTATTAGACAAGTATAAATATATATAAGCAAGCAAGCACATTTTATTTATCTATATATTTATTTTGCACATCTTCTCTGTAGGATGAGGAGGTTATAACACCAACCGCTTTACATTGTAGCCCAAAAATACTCTTGGCAGAGGGAGAGTGGCCCCAACATATTAGACATATGAAATGTGCGATATAACGAGTGAATGGTAAGCTGTCATTAGGACTTCATCTGGGACAATATTGACCAGATTACATATTGCATATATATTTTTGGAATTTCATTCCAATATAATCAATATGTGATGACCAATAAGCTTAGGGTCCAGGTATACATATTGGGAATTTTCAAAGCTGGTTATTAACCTATATGTAAAAATAACTTTGTTAGTTTTGTCTGCATTTAAGCTTAGCTCTATTGAAGCGAACCAATCTCTGGTTCTCGACTGTGTATCCTTTAAATTTCTAATTGCATTTGTAGTTTTTTCACTCATTGTTAATGTGTATCATCTGCAAAAAGCGTCAGATCAGCACCTGGGAAACTACTCCTAATGTCATTAATATATAAGAGAAACAGGATGAGTCCGGTAACTGAGCCTCGTGGTACACCACAGACTAAGCCAGACCTGCCAGAAGAAACATTATTTACATGGGAAAATTGAGTTCCATTGGTTAAATAAGATTGCACTAGCATTAAGCTTACAGGATGAGAACCATACAATACTTTCATTTTGTCCAACAGGATTCCCAGGGGACATACAGTCGAAAGCCTTCTGTAGATCACAGAAGATAGTACTGACATAATTGCTGGTAAATTTATTAGTTCTGAAACCAAACTGGTTTACAAAAAATAAGTTGTGCTGTTCAAGGAAGTTACATATTTTATTTTTTTGAATAATCTCTAGCACCTTAGCAAGTATCGGTAAAACATATATAGGTCTGAAATTGTTTATTGTTTTTAAGTCACTGCCCTTATGAACAGGTATCACTTTAGCAATTTTAAAAACTGTAGGAAAAATTCCCGTTCTTTTGGACTGGTTTATCAATTTTGTAAAGGGAAGAAGAATTACATCTTTAATGTATTTTATAAACTGCACGTTCATATCATAACAGTCACGACTATTCTTGTTTTTTAAGTTGTTAATAATAACCTGTCTTCCTTCAGTAGGGCTCGTGCTCCTTGAAAGTAAATTTTGGTTGATAAACTAACATTGCAGGATTAATATATCCAATCATGGGCAAATTATTTACTATATCATTCGGGATATTTACAGAATATTCGTTTAATTGGTTGGCACTGAATCTTATTTTTGCGTTATTAGATTTAGCATTATTTCGATGGATGTTAATAACCTGCCAATAGGATTTTGGTGAATTATTTGATTTTTAATGTGATTTACATAATATTCTCTTTTTGCCTGCAATATCTCAAGTCTGCATTTCTTGCGAAAAGTGACAATATTTTTAGACCCAGGTTAGAAAAGTGGATGTGCATATAATATAAACAATTTAAAATTCTGAGTCTCCATTACTCTTCTCAAGTATGCAAGTAAATGCTGGCGAGTGCCAAGATTTGTAAAGTAAGATAGGTAGCATGGTAACTTTCGACCAATCAGAGATCACTATTTAAAATGCGGGAACGCGTCACTCTGCCTGCTTATTCGAATTTCTGGCATTCAAACCATTAGTACAGAAGTATAATTAGTTATGAATTTGAATTTTGATTATTAACATCGATAACATATTCCTTGGAATTTAAAATTGACATTCTATATATCAAATTTATAACTCATTAATGTATGCAGTTAAAGGAGTACATTTTATATCAAGGGACTGAAGTAGGTTCTTTTAATCTTGTGTGCAATTTCTTGCCCGAGACTTCAGTCTTGATTTCATTGCTTTATATAATTCTTAGCTAATTTAATAAGTTATAAGATAGATGAAGAAACATACATGATACTAATTTTCGCCCTAACGAAAAGAGTTACTTAGAAAAGTTTCTTATTATGACGTACTGAGTAGAAATTTTTCCCCAGGCCAACCTTTACAGTTATGTAGTTTTAAAAAATTTTAATGCAAATTTTTTATTAGAATTAGATCTGCATACAATAATTTATTAATAAAATTTAACGAGGGCCATTAAATTTTATCATGTCATGTTAGACACAGCAATTAATAAGAAAAAATCACTCATTGGTTTTTCTAATATTTCTTTGTATCATATGAAAATAAATTTTATTTAGTGTATTAAGTAATTTTTTTAGGGAAGGAAAAAAACATCGACATCTTACCACTCACTCTCTTTTGCCTTTTTTGAGTTGTCTTTGCAAACAGCTACACTACAAACCTTTCCTCCAGTCATCTAATAATTGTATGTAACATTGTTATTTGTTATTATTATGAACGGAAAATAATAAAAACTGTTTACTTTAAAATTATTTCTGTAAATACACAGGTTACAAACTTCTATATACTATGAGTCTTTTCTCTTTAACGATAATTGTCAATTATATTATACACTAAATAACTATAACTGCACGATTATAAACACAAAAACAACAAATATTTTGAAATAGCTCAACAAATAAGCGCATCGTCTCAAAAAATGCATACGTACAATTAAGTTTCAGCAGGCACGATGACGCGCAAGACGGCCGCCTTCATCGTAACCCCTCCATTCCGTTCAAGTTACCATGCTACCTATTTTACTTTACAAACCTTGGGCGAGTGCTACTTTTTGCAATCCTTATCAGTACACACTACCCCAGTCATTTACAGATGGTTCCAAAACTCCTGAAGGAACAGGAGCTGGAGTTTATAGTTGCTGTCCAAAGGTAAGATAACCTCGAGCCTGGGTGATACCGCGACAATTTTTCAGGTTGAAATATATGCCATTGAACTATGTGTATGGAGGCTGGAATCAACGCAACCTAGACACAGACCAATAAAAATCTTCTCAGACAGCCAAGCAGCCCTTAAAGCTCTTGGATCCTATCGCTGTAATTCTAAAACAGTGTGGGCTGCCAAAAATTGGGTAAGAACAACAAACTGACTCTGGTGTGGGTGCCTGGCCACTCTGGGCTGGAGGGCAACGAAATTGCCGATTGCGGATTGCTTGATTAAAAGGCTGAACCTATTGGGTGAAATATAAATTAGGAGTGAGCCACAATAGACCGATTGGTCGCGGTTGAGGGTCTGGTATAGACCCACTCACATTTCAACCTAACCTAACCTAACCCCAGTCATTAGAGTAAAAAAGGTATGAAAAATTGCAAAAGTTTTCAAATTTTGAGACATTGGAGAAGGTAAAAAAAATAACGAATCCGGTTTTGCAACCTTTTCTGCCCCCTGGACATTGTTAAATTAACAAAAAACGTGAACTTGTAATAACTTTTGAGAAAAATTACGAAGTTTATGTAAACCTTGGAGAGCATTTTAATACTTATTAGACATCTTCTATCAAGTTTGCACCCTGCTACGGTGACCGGAACATTGCAAATAGTAGTTATTTACGACGGCCGTGCCAGATAAAAATATTTTGAAAACAATCTTCTGGGATAAAAAAAAGTTATGCAAAACTACAAGCGGGTATGTGACCATATTCTGCCGTATAAACAATCATTTCCATAACTTTCGCAGTTTCTTTTCAACAAAATATATTATTCTCGAACTTTCCATTATCGAAGTCCGTAATGACTGGCCTACACAATGAGGGCAAGAATTCCTTAACGATGGATTCAATTCACAAACCCTTTTTAATAATATTAAATACACCACAGGTAATGACGACACTCCATATCCCGGAAGGCTCTAGAAGTCTTGTGTGGGAGGGGGCTACACATTTAGAGACAAGGGACACACACCCAATATCCGGTATAGTGAAAAAAATCCCTCTCACAGTATTTTCCACTTCTACGACCGGAGATCAAACCCGGAACTTTTGGGTGAGAGACAAGTGCGCTCATCTCTTGACCGTCAGTCATACTGTATTTTTAGTACCTAAAATGGACACAAAACGTATATTTTATGGATTTCCATTTGTAACACTGTAAGTCGTATGAACTTCTTCAGTACAGTTGTGGCGAAAGTGTCACTGCATGCGAGAGCAGTTACTAGTCCATCTTAGGGGTTCACTTTTGAGTTACGAAAATAATGTAAAGTGTAATTCTAAACATGCTCTTTAACATATCTCCATTTCACGAAAAGTAGTGGGAGACATCCATTAAGAGCTAATAAGTACGGTTGTGTGCTATTCAACTGCAACAGAAATGTGTAAAAAAGTGGCAACCGATTGGTTATGTCCATTTTAGGTAAAAATTACCATCTGCCTCTAATTTTTTATGTAAAAAGTACAAAACTGCATTTGTTGACCATGAATGCCATTTTTCCACATCTTGTTAATATCCAAATAAGACGTAACTTCAGAAACCTGAAATGGTTGATGTCTAAAATATTTTTAAAATGTCTTCAGTTGCCTTCTAGGTGATGTCTAGGAAGTTTAGATTTGTCTGGGTAGAGAAGACGGAGCCCCACAGTTTACAGTGGAATTCGTACCATTTCAAGTATCCGCACGCTTTACAAAAAATAAAACAAAAAAATATTAATAATTACTGTATTTATAAAAATGTTATCTTTTCAACTTACCAACAAATAACAACCTTAAATGGTAAAATTTATCACTAACGTCTAAACTACTTTCTTTTATAAAATTGCACCCACACTCAGACACATATTTACAAAATTTGTCATCCGTTTCGTTCAATAAAACATTCAGAACATCACCAGTTAGTAAGTCATGACTCCTATCACACACCAAATGAAGCACTTCGAAGATATGTTTCAGGTCTTCCTCGCTTAATAAACGAAAATAACTGTCTTTAATAATGTTCATTGTAATTGTAAAAACCATGAAATTCGCGTGCCTATCCTGCAACGTCTTGGCTACATTTAACAAAATATGGGCAAATTTACTGATAAAAACAAGCCCCTCCTGTTTGTGCTTACTGGGAAGCTTAAAAACATCGAGAACTGAAGTGAAAATCTGAATTAATAACGAATGGTTCTCACTAAGCATTTTCACACCCAAGGGAATTGTACAGACGGACTTCACCACATCCAAAATCAACAGCTTGCTTTCCATGTCGGACACACAACTAGAATACAACTCCGAGAATAATTTAAAAGCCATCGATCTGGTGAAATCCGTAAAGTCTTTATCCGTTCTCAGCCCGTCTCTCAGCAGTTCCAGGATGAAGTTGCGATGCTCCTTGAAGTTCACGTCGCAACTGTGCAAAAAGGTGTACAATTCAGGTACCGTGCTGAAATCTAAGGAGGACTTTGCCGTGAGATGTTGAGCTAGGGGGACGTACATGACATGGTTGGGCTGGGTCAAGATGAGGGCCATTCTAGCTAAGTAGATGGCGGAAAAATTGTTGAGCCTGAAGCCTGGCAGCGAACCAATTCCTACAATTAAAAAACATTTGTGAGAAATAAGAGTACATGAAATATATTATTATTATAGGCCATAAATTCCTAAGGCAAAAAATAACATCGACAAAGCATTCATTGAGGATTTATCTTTACTTAGTCTTGCTAAATAATATGTCTACAGTACCCATCGATTGACATTGGTTTGTTAGCAATGAAATAATATTACCTTTACATACAGCTTCGATGTACCGGATCCACAGCAAATTATCCTTGCCGGTCTGTCTAGCTTCAACATGAAAATGAAATCTTTTCAAAATGAAACAAGCAGCTTGCCTAACTTGTTTATCCTGACTGCTCAAACTGATTATCGTCAGACTTAAAGCACCTGCAATTAAATTAGAGAATATAAGATTCGAAATATCATCGCTACAATATATATTTATAACTAATCAATAAAATTCATCAATACAGTGTATGATTAATGGTATACAGAAAACCAGATGGTAGGAAGGAAAAAGAATACTGATGTTACCAAGAAATTGTTAGGAAAAAGGTTTGTCGAGACCGTACACTTAACAGCCATCCACGACATGGCATAGTGCTGTTGGACATGCCATACAGCAAAGAAGCATATTGGCTAGAGAAAAAGCTGATTAACTTGAATTCTACTGTTTTACCTGATCTCGTAAACTTGTAAGTTTGCACCTTCTGCTCCGGCGCCAAGAGTTGACTAAATAGCGGCAACAAGAACTTCATGTCGTAACTTTTTACATCAGTCCCTCCCACTAAATCTGCATCGCTTAAATGAATGGATTCTGTGAAGGGGTAATTAACGACGGTAGATCGTACATGGTCCTCTTGTAATATTTCTAAGACGTCACTCATCTTGGGTTGCCGCAACAGGGCATTTTCAATATCCTGCCTTACGGAATAATGACTAGCAGCAGCCCTTCCCCACAAGATAGGTTTAAAGTCGTAAAAATTGGTCAGATCGGCACGGCCCTCGTACCTAAAATAATAATTAGTAATTGGTCGGACGCACCATAATAATATTAACTTTATTAATCTGAGAAATAGTACTGTTCGTAGATACGTTATTTAGGCAAAAATACAATACAGTGGTAAGTAAATTAAGGAATTTAAAATAGCAAAAAGGATTGAAATATACAGATAGTGGCACCCAAGTACTTACACAGATGAATTTATGGGTATCAAGACATTTCATATTCTAGTTTATGGCCAGCTAGATCCCCTGATCTGGCTCCAAATGACTTTTTTTGTGGGGCCACATAAAATCTCAAATTAGGCTTCCAGGAGAACAAGGCTATAATCTCGAGGAGTTGCTGTTGAAAATCGCAAACACTTTCGAACAAATTAGCCTGAATATGTGGTTAAGTGTCAGAAGAAGTTTTTATGATCGATTGGGTTATTGTTCAGCTCAAGAAGGGAGCCTATTTGAACATTTATTATAATTCTTTATTTTCTGTTTCAAAATTATTTTGTTATCTTAACAGTGTATTTTACACTTTAACTTTATGAGAATAATTATAATTTTTAGATGCTCTGTGACATATACATCATAAATTCAATACCTGAGCATGCGTCCACCCCCAACGAACAACAATGTAGTACTGGCTCTGTGACTCCTTGACTAAAAAATACCCTTAAACGTTGGGATACACCTGTGCTGCAAGTCGGTTGCCCATTTGTTCCACATGTAAACGTGGCCCAACGTACATACTTGCCTGCCGCTTACTGTATACCCCATACATAAAAAGCAATGTCATACTTACATTTTCAACAGTATTAATAACGTTCTGTCACATCTGTTGACCATCGCTCGGTATGCAGCCAACAAAACGGGTATGTGACTCCTCTCCATAAATTCGCCATGATGTTTACACAGCGCCAAAAACAAAGACAATATTTCCAGTTTAACCTCGCTATGCTCGCCTAAGACGTTATTCAAAAACTCCGAATGTGACAGCAACATATCGAAAATCAATTTGCTGTCCTCTTTCTCCATGAAACTCGCCAAGATGTTTACTAGGCTTGTCAGAGGTCGTAATAAAGCTGGGTGTCCGGAGACGCCAAACTTCAAACCAAATTTAAAATACAATTTGAGCGACTCGTTCTGTGCAGTGCCCCTCAGGTCCTTGTCGGCAATTTCCGGAACTAGACAATTTAAAACATCGTTGAAAGCCGTCGCTATATTACTAAGTTTTAACATATCTTCGTCAGACTTGGTCTTCCTCTTAAATAGAACCATTTGAAAGTGAACAAAGGTCATTATTACATTATTTGCTTGCTTAGCACTAATGTCCTTACTGATGGCTTTCGTGTAAATAACTTGAAGTAGTTTGGCATGGAAGACTTCAGCCACCTCGAATTTGTGCACTTTTTCCAAATAATTAATGCACTTTTCCAAAGGCATAAACTTCTCTATTAAAGCCGTAACGCCTTTGTAGTTGTGATAGAAGTGCTGCCCGGCTTTCTGCGGCTTTTGTAGAGCTTTGGTAAGGGATGCCTCAAATTTTTCAAAAACCAGCTTCAAAATACCTTCATCGACACTACTGTCAACCAAAACTTGTAGCAAAGGCAACAGTACCCCTCTCTTGTCACAAATAATATGCAAGTTATCTTGTACACATTCAACAAGAGTTGCATTCCTTTCAAGAAGAAATACGGCTAAATTGACGTTCTCTTTGCTGTACTCGCCCAAATTTAAAATACTGCCAAAAAGCTCCCCGTCTAAATGTTCAATATTGTGCGGATACACCAAAAGATACTTGTGGAAAGCTTGCGACAGATTACTTATGTTAACAGCTTGCGTTTTATTCAAAGTAACGAAATATGTCGACAAGTTTCGTACAATATTTCCATCTATTGGCTTTAAATTCGAGTCACCTTCACATAAACAGGAAATTTGCTCCAAGCTGTAATTTAAAATGTCAAAAACAACAGGAAAAAATTGGGCGTTTTCTTGAACAAAGTCTGATAGCTTTGATAAAACATTGAGAGAGTGATCGTAGCTCAAGTTGAATAGTCGCAAGATATCAACAAAATTGGCAAGGCCGCCATACTTTTGTGGCTTTCTCAGAATTCTCAAGATAGTGGTTAGCAATTTTTCTCTGTAAACTTTCATATACCCCTCGATATTAAAACCAGACTTTAGCAAATCTCTCATGGCAGTTAAAAGAAGTTTCGTGTTAAAACTTTGAGATTTTGGTTTGTCTAAATGTAAGAAAGATACGTTGTACGATAGTATGGCATGTCCCAAAACAGTTTGTATGTAAGCATCTTTGAAAATATTCTTTTCTATCAAGTGCCTTATAAGTTTCTCACAGTTTTCGGCGATATGCTGGATTAAGTTGCCGTTCACAACTAAATTGCTAATATAGAAAACGCCAGCTTGCAATAAATTCAAGGGCAAATCTTCGTAGAGGCTTAGATTAGCGCTGGCTAAGAAGCTATCAATGTTTCCGGACAGAAATTCTTCGCTGAAACTGCGAATTACATCAAATCGGCCCTTATATTTTTTAACAATAGCAATTTCTCTACTACCAGTCCAACTTAGCACATAATCTTTTAAGTTCGCCGGCAAAGCTTCGTATTTCTCAGCAAATTCCTTTAACATTTCCATCTGAGTCTGGCAGTGGAACAAATTTAATAGAACAAAAGTTGAATACGCCCTAAGACTCTTTGTTGCTTCTGCGCCCTTGAGATATTTCAAGAACCCCAGAACCATAGGACTTAAGTACCTATGCTTTATGATAATGGTTTTTTGTTCTTTTGTAATGGTATCGTTTAGTAAGTTTTCTATGATTTCAGAGAAATTTCCCACACTGCTCTTTTCGGATTTAAGCTTGGAGAGCTCCTCACAAAATTCCAAAGTATTGTCGCCGGTCAACCTCAGTGCTTCTACCACGGCTTGTGCAACATTTTCATCAAAGCTTGTTAGGTTTAGAATGCCGTTCACCCAAATATTAATTTCATGCAAGCAGCCCTCGAAAATCTCCGTATTTTTTAACAGCTTGTACAAAACGTCTAATGCCTTTACGTCATTTGTCTCGTAGTAAAATTGAAGCATTAATGGCAACACAAAAGAGAATAAGTCTGTTTTAAGTGAAAACTTGGAGCGGTCCAATTCCACAAAAATGTTGATTATTTTTATTTGCAATTTGGTTAAATTTTCAACGTCTTCGGCGCAAACCTCACGTAATGTTTCTAAAAAGTTTGATAACTGCACATTGTCAATGAGATTATCTAATAATTGTGGAGCTAGGCTTCGGTATATCTCAAAAATATCAAAAACAATTTCCAAAAATTTCGACTCAGTGATGGTTGCAACATCAGACTCACTTTTCGTCCCCCACCCATCCAAAATAGTTTTGGCATCGAGAAAATTTTTTGTTATGAAAATAATCATGTACTCTTTCAACTTTTTGTGGTTTTCAACAGTTAACCACTTTGTGGAAGCTGCGAGGTAGAGCTCTAACGATTTTAACATCACCAGTTGAAGAGAGACAACGTGCTGTTTAATAGAAGGAGATTTAAAGATGTGGTTTTCTGGAATTATTGTCTTTAACAAAGGCAGCGGAGCGACGAGGAACTGAATAATTTGGGCTAGCTAAAAAATACAGAATAATTGGTAAAAGTTTCGTACAGCTTCAAAGTGGGAAAAATTAATTGTGAACGGGAAAAATTGTTCTTAAAATCTAAATGTAAGCTGAATCTAGAGTAAAAGTCCCTTTTGCCAGGCTCATCTTGTTTACAGGGTAATTCAAACCTTGTTTGAAAAAATTTTCAAACAATCTCTGAATCACTACGTACAATTTTAAAATATTGAATCACCTGATAGATGCCGTGCTCCTTTACGCAGAACTCAATACAAATGGGTTGTAGCTCCTCAATCAATATTTTAGCAAAATTCATCGCATTTAGCCATTTCTGCGTCTCCCTCGGTTCCAAAAACGGTTTAAGGTTGTTCCACATGGTTTTCGTCAAATCCGGACTAGCACCACATATTTTCGTCACAAGCTCACGGGCATACGAGTGTTCCCAGGGTCTTCGATATAAATAACCAATTAATAACTACTAAATAAAATGGACAAAATGTCTTCAAAGAGACAAGGCCTATATGTCAAATTTGCCATTACGGGGGGGACTATTTGATGTTAATATAAGAGGCATGGTTGTGAGTGCTGTCAATATCTTCAAGTCTTTGGTACATTTACTTTAAATTAGCCAGCAAGAAGTCTAGATCTGAATTCTATAGAATATCTATATACAAAACGCTTTAAGATTAGAAATATTGAGGGGATTGTAGGGACAGCTATATTATATTGATGAACTTACCTCTCAAGGCTCTCTAAAACAGTGTACATCAAAGCATTTTGGTTCTTCCTACCCAGGCTCATCGAGTGATCTTTGAAAATAATTCCGAATTTGTGAGATGTGCAAAGAACCAACAGAAAGTCGTGGACACACTCACTTACTCTTGACTTTGAATATTCATCAATCTGGAATTCATTATTATAAGTTGACAAATAACGCAACACATAAGTAAAAGTAAACTTCTAAATACTTACTATGACAGTGGAACTTTTATTCTTCTTTTGGTTCTTCAATGCAGCCGGACCCTTCCAGTTGTACAAGTTCACTATATCCCTCACTATCGATGTATTAAAAGTCTTCATTTTGGCTGTTTTAGAAACCGAAGGATTTTCCAAGATGTGATTTTTCATTGCGGAAATTACCACACAGACTGTATCGGCAGAATCAAACTGAAGGCCACTTATGATACTCGTTATAAAACCTTTCTTTTCCAACAAAATTGACAGGGTAGGGTAGTGGCCATCCACCAAGAACGCAGTTAGAAAATGGATAAAATGATCTCGTACACTGTCTTTTTCACCTGTGCTCTTCGTTAGGAGCTCAACGTTTGTTGAATGAAAGTTTACATGTAACAAAATGTCTTTCGCTAAAGCGGACGAGAATGTAACCACAGCTGTTAACAGTTTCAGACACACCTTCCTTTCCTGGCTTGAGGAGCTTAGACTTATCATTTTATTTATAAGGGTCACGTAGTTATTTAATATATAACGGCATGATTCATATGCTGAACCGTGATATTGAGCATAAGTAGCACTTATTTTTAACAGCAAATGTGTTACTAATTCAAAAACCAATACTGGAGGTATCGTGGAATCCAACTCTAAAATTTGTAACAATTCTAAGCAGTTACCACCACTCTCCAAATATTCGAATACATAGTCGTGTTTCGTCGACTCATTTATAGCATTGAGAAATTGCTTCAGACCTAAAAATTGAGAAAGAAAGTTGGTTTTCTTATGTCTTAAATTGATTGAGGTATGTACCTGCTAGTCTGTTTCCTTGATTTAGCTCTTTCCTGAACTGTTTTGGGGAAAATAATTTTGTCTTTTTATTTTTGTTTGGATTATTCTCAGCTGTTACAGTAATAGGAAGTTTTCTGCTTTTATTTTCTTTATCGTTTATTTTTTCGTCAACCTCCATTTTCACAACTGGTTAATATTTTTGAAAATTAGATTACAAACTAATAAGGTTTTTTAAAGGTTAGTTCATTTTTGCACGTGTAAAATACACGTGAAGTTAGATACGATTTAAAGTCGTCTTCTTCTGCCATATTTTCTTACGGCTTTTATTGGCCCTTGATTCGTTTTGTCCTCTACCATAAACTCCAATATTGTGTCTACTTATACAGATCGTCTCCGCAACCGCTGGTAAGAGAAACAACGACACCTGGAGAGACTCCAAATGCGCAGAATACTTTTACAAAACTTCAATACGTTTGAACACTACACTCGAATATACTACTAGGCGAATGTTTCGCTATCGGGTTAGCATCATCAGGATCTTATATTTAGTAATATAGGATCAAAGAGAAATGTTAAATATGTTCTATATGCTTCTTATAATAAATTGACAATGACAATTTTGTATTGTTGCACTGACTTTATACGAGTGTTTTAAAAATCGTTTAATTTAAAGTGAATGTTACTCAGTCACTCCCTCTGCAAGGCCTCAAGGAACTTGTGCTAGGTAAAGAGAGACGATGGCATACAATTTATTGTGGACTCCAAACCACTCTTGGGGCAATTTTTTTTAATGAAGCGTTATAAAAATGTTGCGCTTATGGATTCCTTTTGCAGCAATCTGTATTGATTTTGTTCGGTTATAGTGTGATGTAACGTTTTTAATAGACATAGAGGGAGGAAAAATAGTTGAAAGTAATTTTTATAAGATGCCATTTATACATGTAATAAATTTTCTAAGCTTGTTACTATATTTCGCTTCAGCTTTTCGATTCAGTTTCAGGTACTTGACTGATATGTTTTCAATTATCACAAACACTATGGACAAAACTAAGGACGTCTCCTCCAAAAAGATATTCAACCATTTCTCCTCCTGTCTGCATCATATTTGTAGGAGAAGATGCCTCTAGTAAAGTGTAGAAGTAGTTGTATTGTTTTCCACATTTTATCTTATATTTAAAAAATAGTAAAGCGTAAAGTCAACACAATAACACATTGTTAAGTTCTAGCTGTAGGCCATGTCGCTGTTATCACATACTGATTAAAACTTATTCTTTTGCCACTTCGTAGATCCTCAGAGTCCCCTCCTCATTATCTGTATTACTCGAGTCCAGTTGAAACAGATACTTTTCTTCTAAATATGGTTAATTTTGGATAATGTGCAGTTTACGAAAACTACTTTTACTATTAAAATATCGGACAATATACTTTAAATTGCATCTATTCTAAGTCACGTAATAAAATTATATGCCCACCTTTGGAAACGGCTTCTTCTTATTTTAAAGGCCTCACACGAATAGCACCACAACACGCGATCATTATAATATTCGAAATCAACAAGAAATCAGCAGCGTCATCTATTGATGCGTGATTTTCACCTATTTACAGTTCTCACACATCAAGCAGCTAGGTGGCGCTAGCTGTCAGTGTTGCAAGCTGAGATACCGGCTCGGCTCAAACTTGTAGATCTTTGTTAGTTTTGTAAGTTTTAATTTTGAAAAGTTTTATTGTGTTTGTGTATTAATCAGTGAGTAAATTTGTTTGGTGGTATATGAAACATCAAGTGGAAAGGTAACCTAACTTTTTTTAATGCAAATTACCTTAAAAACTATAGTGCATAATATAATGGTCAACTATATTATATCAGTTATATTTTTTTTCATGCATGAAAATTTATTATAATGCAAGTTAACACAAAATTAATTTTTATTCCTTTCAAGTGATTTTGAAACATTTATTTTCTTTAGTTGACAATAATCTTCAATTCAATTTGAAAGTGAAATGATTTTATTTCAGCAAATCTTTGAAGTTACTTATGGGACACATATAATGTTCTAACATTGTAACACGAATTGGCACTAAGTTTATTTTTTTAATAAAAAAAAAAAGAATTTCAAGATGGTCTTTCATATTAGTCAATTTCAGTGCGTATGCAGATATGAATTGTCATATCAATTTAGAATTTTCAAACTCGACTAAAAAGCCGTACCTATAATCAGTTCCTACTTCTATGTTTTCTAAATAGGTATGTAAAGCGCATAAAACACATAGGATATGTAACAAATCAAAGCCCAATAGTTTTATTTTTAATAACAATATAAAATATAAAAGTTCTTATTCCACTGGACGAAATACCAACATTTGCTTTCATATTACACCAGTTCAGTATCAGTTCTAGGAAAGTTGCAACGCATATAGGTATAGCCACCAGTTTGCATGATTAATATTGGTTATAATCACTAGTACAACCAATAGCGATGTCATAAAGCAAATCGTTACAGTTTACTCTTTACGTTGTATTGTCCGTTAGCCCTTTTATATACTGATGAATTTTGTAAAACAGCGATGACAATTTTTATTTGTTTTAATATATGTACTAGGGCTGGGTAGCCAATCTCCGAAAGTTTTAGTAAGAAATCATGTATGCTGCCAATTTCTCCAATGTCTTTCATTAGCAGCTCAGTATTCGTTGCACGAAAATATAAATCTGATGAAATTTCTCTCACTAAGTTGGACAGACAAGTTACCATAGCTATTAGCAGCTTCATACCCATGTAACTTTCTTGAGTTAGAGTACTCCGACTTACCATTTCAGTTACAATATCTATGTAATTGTTAAATATATAACAGCACGCTCTGTAGGTCAGAGCATTCTGTTCCTGATTCTCGTACCCCATTTTTATTAATATAAGTGTAACTAACTCAAAAACCAGCACGGCAGTTATTTCATTGTATATTGTTATGTTTTGGAGCAGTTCTAAACAGTTACCGCCAATGTTTAAGTATTCGACGATATAGTCCCGTTCTTTAGAGTTCTTTATGGCAATTAAGAATTGTTTCAAGGCTAAAAATGACTAAACTGAAGACTGTAAAGAATATACTATTCGATGGTTCCATACCTACTAAGCCATTTCCTTGCTTTAATTGTTTTCTAAATTCTTTTACAGAAAATGGTCTAATTTCTTGTATGCTTCCTTCATCTAGACTATTAATAATGTGCTTTTTGTTTTTCTCTTTATTTAACTTTCTCTCAATTTTCATCTTAAAAGTGGTTTTTGTATTTTAAAAAGTAACTATCAGATAGATGACAAACCAACGACAAGCTGTCAATAAAAAATACAAATGAAGGTAGATACAAATAAAAGTCGTCTTCTTCTGTTATAGTTTGGTGCGTGTTTTGATGCTTTTATCCATTATTCTCATTTGACCAAATTGTCACCAATTCAAATATTAATTTTTCAAACTTGAAGCAAAATGTACAGAATACCTTAAAATTTTCAG
Source organism: Leptura quadrifasciata (assembly GCA_963675555.1). Classification (NCBI taxonomy): domain Eukaryota; kingdom Metazoa; phylum Arthropoda; class Insecta; order Coleoptera; family Cerambycidae; genus Leptura; species Leptura quadrifasciata. Next base: position 2,757,446 of record OY776679.1, read on the forward strand.
CATCTCTTTGAATAACAGTATTGAAAATAAAAACAAATATTAATTTCATTTCTTCTAAAGATTTGAAGACTGGCAAGAGAATTATTATTGTTTCATTCTCCGTTGAAATATTCCTGGTTATCACCAAATTATCCAACTTTTCTCAACTCAAACCAAGCTGCATCACATCTTTCTAAAATTTCTGTGATGAAATTGAGTTTGAAATTAATTACTCCATACAGGTATAAGGAGGGAGATAATTAAAAAAATGCACATAACAAACAACGAAATAGTTTTTTTATTTCCACTGTTTTATTTTTTAGAATGACAATGTAACATGTTAAATGATATAGAGACAGCTTTTTGCAGAAAGTATTTATTATGACTTAATATAGGTATGTAACCATGAATTAAATATGTAGCTACAAAATGGTTGTAAGAAATTTTAACACCAATATTCACATCAAAATAGACGAAGATGAAGCTACAGAAAAAGATCTCTCTATTATATACAGGGTGTCTCACCGGGAACTGAATCGATCGATATAGAGAAAAGTACGCAACAGAAAATTTTGAAAATTTAGATAATTACTAATGTCGGTGTGGCCAATCCAACTAAAATAATTACACTTCCGCTTATACCGGAAGTCGATACCAACTTGCTTATTTCAAATGGAACACCCTATATATTTTAGGGTTTTCGAAAAGACCATAAAATTATGGGTCGAATATATGAAGCATATCCTATACCTAAACCTAGCCGTTTCAGAGATATTTGACATTTTATAGAAAATTTGACAGGTGCAACGGTTTGCAAGAACCGTTATAACTTTCTTCGTGTAAAAGATCCTCATTTGCTTCTTGTCACGTAAAAAGAACACAAGGAGAACTACGTTCTACAACTGAAATAAATTCAATGATATCATACCAAGTGTTCCGTTTTTCGCGTTACATTTTGTCAAATTCAAACTGCGAAAACTTGTTTAGGTCAAATGGAACACCCTGTACTTTTTTACGTCAAGTTGTGTAAAATTGAATTCCCTTTTTTCTGATATTAGCATTGTTACAACTTTTTGAAATATTTGCGATTTTATTAGAAATTCATGAATTGTTGTAATCATTTCATCAAAATAGCCGTGATTAGAAACAATCAGTCATTATCTTATGTCAAAAAATGCCAGCACGTTTAAATTACACCTACGAAGACTTTTTAAATTTGTTTATTATTTATGGAGAATGTGAATAAAGTAATATCAAGAACTTGCAGCACATTTGCTACTCGACAGCCACAAAAACGCAAAATAACACTAACACTGTAACATGCGTATTAATCGAATTGAAGATATGGCATGAACTGAAATAGCAGAGATAAGATAAGATCAATTTAAAATATGATTTCATTTTAATTTAATAATTGCTCAAAATTCCGCCCTCGAACCTCGACACATTTTTCGCACCTTCGGATTAGTTCCTCATGGGTAGCTCTTCTAATTGAGACCTGTGATATGTTTTGAAATGCATTTCTTACTCTTTGCATACATTCTTCAATGGTTGTTAATGGGCTCTCATAAACTTTATTTTTAATAGTTCCCCAAATGAAATAATCCGGAACTGATAAATCGGGCGAGCGAGGAGGCCATAAGAAAGGTCCATTATTGACAATCCACTGATCATAAAAAGCTTCTTGTAAATAATTATTAATTAAATATGCGTTATGTGGGGGAGCACCGTCGTGCTGATAAAAAAAATGTTTCTATGTTCGACGAGAGGTAAATTTTCTAAATAGTTATTATTCAAATTTTGTAAGATATTCAGATATCTTTCACCTAAAAAAAAAACAAAAATTTACCTATACATATTAGCAGAAGAGAAAATTTAGTTTACCGTTAAATTTTCCTGATAAAATTGTAATGCCACCACTCTATCATTTCTTATGGCACAGTAAATATTGAACTGCCAACTTTCCTGAAAGTTTCGCTCTTTGAACATATGAGGATTTGAGTCACTCCAATAATGCGAATTGTGTCTATTAAAAAGTCCATTTTTAGTAAATTTTGCTTCATCTGTCCATATAATATTTCCCAAATAAGAATCGTGACCCTCAGACCTTATTAGAATAAACTCACAAATATTCTGTCTTCTTAGGAAATCTGTTTCTCTTAATCCTTGAACCATATGGAATGAAAGCGGGTGAAACTTATGTTTTAATAAGATTCCGTAAATTGAATCCTTGTATAGTCCTGATTCCAGAGCAGCTTGTCTTAATGACATTCTTGGAAATGCATGGAAATATCACATAATGACTATTTCAATGTTTTCGTCATCAACAGTAGGCTTTCTTCTTTCTATTTTTGCCTTGACAGAGCCATAATTTTTAAAAGTTTCCAGTATGCGTTTTACAGTGTTTGGTGACGGTTTCCGTTTTCTGGATATCGAGTAGCAAATGTGCTGTAAGTTCTTGATATTACTTTATCACATTCTCCATAAATAATAAGCAAATTTAAAAAGTCTTCGTGGGTGTAATTTAAACGTGCTGGCATTTTTTGACATAAGATAATGACTGATTGTCTCTAATCATGGCTATTTTGATGAAATGATTACAACAATTCATGAATTTCTAATAAAATTGCAAATATTTCAAAAAGTTATAACTTTAACCCCCACAATATCAGAAAAAAGGGAATTCAATTTTACACAACTTGACGTAAAAAAATACAGGGTGTTCCATTTGACCTAAACAAGTTTTCATGGTCTGAATTTGACAAAATGTAACGCGAAAAACGGAACACTTGGTATGATATGATTGAATTTATTTCAGTTGTAGAACGCAGTGCTCCTTGTGTTCTTTTTACGTGACAAGAAGCAAATGAGGATCTTTTACACAAAGAAAGTTATAACCGTTCTTGCAAACCGTTGCACCTGTAAAATTTTCTGTAAAATGTCAAATATCTCTGAAACGGCTAGGTTTAGGTATAGGATATGCTACATATTTTCGACTCAGAATTTTATGCTCTTTTCGAAAATCCTAAAATATATAGGGTGTTCCATTTGAAATAAGCAAGTTGGTATAGACTTCCGGTATAAGCGGAAATGCCAGATGCTTGTAATTATTTTAGTTGGATTAGCCACACCGACATTAGTAATTATCTAAATTTTCAAAATTTTCTGATGCCTACTTTTCTCTATATCGATCGATTCAGTTCCCGTATAGTCCATGAAAAAGTTAAAAAACTCCAAAAGTTCTGTGAGAGGTATGAAAGAGATATCCCTCCATTTTCGAGGGCGCTGAACATGATGGTGATATTTTATAAGGTTCCCACCCTAGCAACCCTAAACTAATGCCCGTTTTTGAGGGTGCTCAACACGATGGTAATAATAATTTCGAATTTTTATGGATATTGATTTTTTTGGGGATATTTTAGTATTAGGAGTGGGGGTAGTTTCAACCCCGAGGGTGGATAAGATGTATAGTTAAATTTCATACGGCCTACGATTCCTGCCCAAAAAACCGATCCGCATGCCTACGATGGAAAATGCGTAATGGGAGTGGTTTTTTGAGTTTAGAGGTAGTTGCTGAGGGGTGGGAACCTAAAAAATATTTCCATCGTGTTCAGCGCCCTTGAAAACATTGGGGTTCCCATGTTTCATCGCTCTTGTAGATCTCTTGTGTTTTAGCCCCCTTTTTCCAACTTTTACATGGAGTGTGTAGAGAGATATAAGGCAAGAAGTTTCATTCAAAAATCAAAATTGTTTAGTCTAACATTGGAGGAAGTCCAAAAATTGTTGTGTTAGCTATGTGCCTGTGCCTTTAATAACCAAATATTAAAGTAAAAAGATGTTCCTCTAGTTTAAAGAAGGAGCTGGCGCTTTAGGTAAAAACCGAATATAACGTCAAGGGTGAAAGTTATGATCTCCAAAGCGTCCAAAGGCAGGGTCGGTCACAAAATATGCTGAACAAACTGAATGAATTGAGAAGTGCGTACACCGTGTATGGGCCTGCCAGCAGGCGATGGGGTGAGCAATGTTTCAGGTTGGTGGATAAGAGTGAGGAACAAGTTATGAGGTGCAGTTGGCAGTGGACAGGCCGACAGGGCATATCCAAGAGGCCAAAAACTATCATACAGTAGAGACCATGAAAGGCACAAGGAGCAGCAGTAGACGTCAGGCAAGATGATATCTACAAATGAGCAGGGAAAAACTGGATGCTTAGAACCAGGTATATGTGGAAGGAAAGAAGGGAATGAAAGGCGAGGACTGAAGAAGAAGACAACCACAAACAAAGGAAGAAGAAGAATGCCTTATAGACAATAAAATGCGATTCATTTTTTGGAACTAATTTTGAAAATATCTAACATTTCATGCTATAAGTTCAAGTTAGTCTCTTGCTGTTTGGCTTGACAGTGAATTGAATAGCCACTTTCATTTCGATACTTTCTGCAGACACCTGTCGAACATAGTTTAAAATAGTAATAATATAACAAATAAATTTCTTAACAATATTACACAAATTCAAATAAATTTTTACAATTCTCAGTGAACGTTTTTGTAAACAAATAGGTATTATTAGTTTATTTAAGTCTTCATATAATATATCTTTAAATTACATAGAATATTTCTGTCGACTATATTTATGTTATAATTTTTAATTTACATTTTAAGTGTAGTTTGTTCCCTCTTTTCTTTCTACAGTAGAATGTAATTAATTTTATAATGTACATCCCTAGATTTCCTTATATTTAAATTTAATTAACTTACTCTAACTAAATAAATAATAGAAATCACAACCTTTTAATATTGCTTTAAAATCTAGAATAAATAAATCGTTTACCCTAAAATAATTTTTGGCACAATATTTTTACAAATTTTGGCAAAATCATTTATTATCGTCTAATATATGCATCACCTAAATTTAGTCGTTTTTGTTTATATGAGATTTCTTTGCCACAAAATTAACACAACTGTAGAAATTCAGTTTATTCCTGAAATCTGATTATTTATTTTATAACAGAAAAAAAAAAACGAAAAATACAGAAATTGCTACCAACACGAATTGTATAGTGACACTTTTGACAACCGTGACAAATCTATTTTAGTTTATACCTCTTTTTATTTTTTTGTAATTTAATAAGGACTTGATAACAAAATTCATTCAACTTTATTTATTTTATACCAAAGTAAGTTTTTTCATTAAAATATTATGAATTATTAACATAAATATGCTGAAAAATTGTAAATAATGAAAAAGATCGACAAATTCGAGATTCGAAAATTTTTTTTTTCGGTTTTTCTTAATTTTAAGCTGCTAAATGACAATAAATCACTAACATCGACATACCATTTGAAAGTAGACATCTCGACGAAAAAAGTGAGTACTAGTAGAACATCAAAACCCAAAAAAAAAATCAATAAAGTTGTTCGCCGAAGATAGGGGTGTTTTTTCGGAAAAATGGTAAAATCTCGAAAAATATTTATTTCCCATAATTGAAAAAATTCATGCTTATTATATGCAAATAATTACGTACTTTCACAAGGTTTCATTTAAATTAAATAATTTTCACGCGGAAAAAAAAAATAAAAACAGAAAAATTGGTTTTTCGTCATTTTCTCGCAAACTTTGAGGTTACGTCGAAAAATATACACAATAAAAGTTTTAGATTCTTTTATTATCTACAACTTTTGTATGAAACACTTTTCTCTAGGAGGTCACGTTTCGCCACAAATAACGAAAAACGGTTTTCATCCCTTAAATAGCACCCCATTTCACTACTTCCTTTCATCTCAAGTTCCAAAGTTTTTTTAAAAAATCCGTAACGGCCCCAGCCTACAATGGTAAAACTTTATTGTTCACTGCTACTACATCATTTGTTAACATTTGGGAGCGCCATCTGTTGACGGGTGATTTTCGCTTACAATCTTGAATTACCACCATTCACATTATTATGTGTACATAGGTCTGTAGTATCACAGTGGATGCTTGGGTTATTGCGTTGCACAGTTAGAAGATGGAGGTTTGGCAATCAGATCAGAGATGGTGCTACTGATTTCTACACGTAAATTTATGGCAAGGCCTTCTAGTGGGGTCGATCTGGATTTGCAAACGGACTCGTTTTTTTCGAATTCTTTTTTTGTGATGTTATAAACTCAGACCCCCTCTATCATCCGGAAAATTTTCCGGTCGAACTTTTGACGAGGAGGGGGGGGGGGGGGGAATTTGCATGTAAAGATGGGGAAAATCAGTTTTTTAGGCATAAATCGTTTAGTTTAATTCGGATCGAAAAAGTGTAAAAGGGATAAAATGAAAGGCCCGCGAATGCGCGTAAACTGAATTCGAGTCGCCGAAATCGGTCCAGCGATTCCCGAGATATTGCGATTTGAAACTACGGATTTGTAAACGGATTTTTTGCTGCGGCAAAAGCCGTTTTCGCGATTTTTTCGGGGAAGAAAATGACTTGGCGATTTTTTATTTCTTCTCCCGATAGACTCTCAGGGCCAAAGTACTGTGTCCAGGTTGATTAGGGGGGAGGGGGAAGAGTAAACGTTAATTAAAACTGCTGTAACTTCCGCAATTTTTTCCGCAAATCGCGCAGCAAACGTGACGTTATGTACTAATGTGCCTACTTTGAGTTCCGCTTGTATATTTTCAATTTTCGCCATAAATTAACAAATGGATGCGAAATAACCAATTTATTGTTTTTATTATTTTTAGAAAAAGTCATTTTTCGCCAGGAAGGAAAAGGGTGGGGGGAGATTTTTTTTTCGCTATCGAATGTGGAATTTCTTTCACTTTGATTTAAGCCCAACCAGATTACGATCGGATGATTAGGAGGGGAGGGGGGGGACCGCAAAGTTTTTGCTCTGTAGAAGGGCAAAGGAAAGGGTTAGGGACTTCAGACCGGGCTCATTTTCAAGGGCAATCAATTCTCTTTCAAGATTTTTTTACCCGGAAGCTCTAACCTCATTAGGGCCTGCACGCGCGCGTGATACTTTTATAAAAACGAGTGCGGCAATTCAGCAACCGTGCAGCGAGATGCCAGGGGAGGAGCCTTGCGCTTTCACGTCTCTCCCTTCTCTCTCACAAATACGCGTCCCACTCCGCTCGTCCGTTTTTTATAAATGCATTTACGTTTACCCTTCCCCTCCCCCCCTAATCAACCTAGCGACTTGAAATTTGGACACAGTACTTAGGTCCTGAGAGTCTAACGGGGGAAGAAACAAAACGTCGCCAAGTCACTTTCTTCCCCGAAAAAATCGCGAGAACGGCTTTCGTCGCAGCGAAAGATCCGTATACAAATCGCGCGCGTTTCCGTTGCGTCGCAAAACTGTCAAAATTTCAAAAATCTCTCTCGGCTCCAATAGGTCGTATGAAGTTAAAAAAAAACGAAATTGTGCGAATTCTTATTACTTATCATTTTCATGTATACGTATTTTACAGTAAAATTGATACTTTCCGAGTTCTTTGCGAAAAATCGAATCGAAAATCGAACCCCTCCCCCCCCTTCCTCACCGCCGGCGTCTACGGGTAAGGACTTTTGATATGTTAAAAAATATTACAAAATAAGCCTGTTCCCAAAGTTTTAGCCCGCTCCAAATTATTTTAACCAAATTTTCCCATTTTACTGAGCTAGTAAAGATCGATGAGGCACGGCAGCAACACGGAGTAAGGTGATTTATTTGTGCACTTGAAAAATTTGGAATCTTTATAACATCTATTAATTTACAACAAAAAAAAACCTAAACTTTTGCAATACCACTTCACAAATTGAATTTGAAAGCTGGCCAAATTTTTATACGGTTGCAAAATAAACTGAATTTCGACAGTTGGTACTAACGCAGCCGCAAAGTGCATTTATATCGCTTATGATAACTTTACGTTTCATCCAAAAAGTCTCTAAATAAATTAAGCTAATGACTAGAAATATTAGCACCTAAGAAATGGTCTCAAAAACATTTTCCCCTCATTTACACGGACGTCGTAATTTGCTCTATTACTTGTATGTTCCTCACAATCGGTCTTCTATAAGATCCACAATACTCCCACCTAGCCAAGCCCTCGGGGACGCTCTTGCTAGGTCTTAATGCTCCTCTATTTATCCTAGGAATGGTGTATCTAATGTGGTCCTGTTGGTTGCACATACTTTTTTGGTGTTGATACGCCGAATGGTCAATATTAGCGGCATAACTCAGACTTTTTGGTAGATAGTGCGGCGTCGGATCGAGCTTCTGCCTATACGAGTGTCTATGAAAGTTCGACTTGTCAAAATGGTCACTGTAGTTCGTGAATATTCTTTCGTAGTGGTTGCTGCCTTGTCTGTAGAACGGATATGGAGGTAATTCTGGCGTGTAGATGGTGTTATATGGTCCCAGCGGGCAGACACAGTCATTGAGATTCAAGTTGGCGATGGTACAGTTGTTCAGGTTGCAGTTGTTCGAGTTGCTATTGATTATTGGGTTGTGGTCCTTTCTCGTACCAACAAGGAACATAAGACTAGCACCTAGAACGGAAATCAATATGAAGTATGTTGCAACCTGGAAGAACCTCGATACATACAAGTAAGTATTGTTGTGTACAGTTTGCCACAGCATTTTAGTCGGTTTAAAAAATCATGCAAAAACCTTCAATGATGCCATGCTCACTAGTTAGTTAGAGAAGGAGGGACAGACAGAGCTGGATTTAGTTTTAAGCAGCAGTGTATTAACGTTATAGCTTATAGTGATGAGATTGGTGTCTGAAATTTTCAGGTTAACTTCTCAATACCTACAAGATGGACATACTTTCATTTGATTTGGTTCCTAGGCCAATTTTCAAAGTTAAAGGTACATACGTTACTTGTGAATAGAGGGCAGTTTGGCGCTTCCATAAAAATCCAGGTCCGGCTTAATAAAAAACTGACAATATTGTTGTATGTCAAAATCAACAGTTTCTATGACAAAATTTTGTAGATCTGTTTCGATAACGGTGTGTGTGTGTGTGAAATGTGATAACTGTAACACGTGATCGCGCCCTGTCTGGAAGAGCCCTAAGTGCTGAGATGGCATGAACAAATTTTATGGTAAAATAGACTGTCTCTTGACGCATTCTGTATCATATATATGTTGCTGTCTTACCTATAATTGTAGTAACAAAACTAAAGTAATATCCAGCCTTCGGGTAGGATTGGTTAATGTAACCAGTTATAGGTATTCCTACCAGTACCGGCAACGACTTTGCACCCTGTACGAAGCTCCACGCCTTAGTGAAATGGCGCCCCTTCACGCGTTCCAAAGTGAACATTTTTAAGGAGTACGTGAAGCCACCTAAACATATCCCATACAGCCACACGAACAGCACATATCCATGGTATCCTTGGACAGCAGTAAGTGCCAAAAGGGATATACCTGAAAGCAAAAAAATTTTAATGAAAAAAAGGAAAATATTTCGGCAATACCAAAACATGGAACGGTACACCTAATGAGCGTTTTGTCAATTAAGCTGGCATCATCTGGGGACAACTAGAACCAACAGTATTGGTAGCAACTAGACAAGGAAACAATTACAGAATTTGTTTCCTAATGGATGCAGAACTGTTTTATAATACTTGCTTACTTGCCCAACCTAACTTGACCTAAAATTTATATAAATTTTAAATTTTAGCTGTAGGAATTATAGTTTAAAGCATGTTGGGCAAACAAAGAGTTTAATTACAACTAGATTTAAAGAGCATACGACCCGTTTCTACAAAGGAAGAGCTGTTTGTTATCGCCCAAACAGGGTTAAGCTTAATTTAAATTATCTCCAGATGATGCAACCCTGAAGCACATCGAAAGCCACACCAAGAGGTCTGACCCCTTTCAGGGAATATATCAAACGCATCAATTACTTTTACCTATTCCTACCATGGCTGCTTGGCAAAGGTACTGCCTAGATATTAGACATTGCGTACTAGGCCTTACGATGACTAGACCAAATCCTACACAGCCTAACGCAGATGCGAAGCCCATGAACGTTTGCAGCACCACGAGCCCGCTGTCCTCCAGACCTTCCTTGTATCCCTGATATATCTGAAACCATACAAAATTAACTGATGATTTTAGATTGGAAGTAGATATGGATGGAATTGTGCCAGTTTCTAATTTTTTTGTGCCAAAATGTAAAGAAATTCCATATTTGGTCCATTTTTCTGTGTGGAGAAACAGCGTTTACTTACCAAATAAAAAATAGGAGCGTATATTCCTAAAGCAGCGAAGGCACACGCCATCATGAGTACTCGAAGTCCCCGGCTCTTGAGCGGACTGAAATCGAACATGGGAGGCTTTGGTATTTTGGCATGAGTCTTTTTCTCTTTCATTTTTTTTCTTTGGTTTTTTAAGTGCGTAATCGCCCTCCGTTGGGGATGGTATAAATTGGCTGATCTGTACACTATCGGCAGAAAGAAAGCTAACGCTAACAGTCCTGTTATCGCTTGGAGGCCCAGTCTCCATCCTAATTTACTAAAAGAGAAAGACATATTGCAATCACAATAATATTTAATTTAACTCGATATAATATAATAATAATAATAATAACTTTATTTTTAATCCAATTTTACAATATTATTTTTACAGTTATTCTTTATTGTATAAATGCACCTGATTTCACAAAGAAATCGTTTTGTGTCTTAATATTTCCCTAAGATATTATTATTAACAATATCAATGTACATATCGTATTCGTTACTAACTAACAACTAAAAACTAAAACTAACAAATCAAAGACTAATAATGAATTATTAATAATTATTATAAAATTATGGAGATTAAGTGCAATAATTGAATTAGAAGTTATGAGAATATTTGTTCAAATAAATGTAAATTATGCATGATAAATATTGACAGCTTTTTACACAATAATTTGTAATTATTTATTGCTCTTATGTATTCGGAAATAATATTATATATCTTTGGACCCGAGACGCCAAGAGATTTTTTGTACAAATTAGAATTTGGTCTAGGTGTAAAAAGCGCATTACGTTCATTTTGCCTTGTATTGTGTATGTGGTTTGTTGGTACTCTTAGTTCCCTATTTCTGTAGATAAATTTTGCTACATTAAGGATATATAATCCATTTAAATTGAAGACATTACTATCTAGAAAAAGTTGTTCTGTAGAATATCTTCGATTTTTCCACAATATTATCTTAAGTATCAATTTTTGTGTTATTTTTGTATTTTTCAATTGGCTGTTATATGTCCCACCCCATATTATAATGCCGTAGGTAAGTATGGATTCTACCAACGATTTATATGTCATTTTTAAAATATTAATTGGAAGAATGTTGCGAAGCTTATAGAATACATGGACAAGTTTTCTTAGTCTTGTATTAAGATATTCGGTATGGTCATTCCATCTCATTGTCTCATTTATTATAAGACCCAGATATTTAATGTTCTCGCACGTGCAGTTTATTAAGTCACATTTCTCGTGAAATTTTAAATTGTCAATTTTCGGTTGTAGTCTTGAACTATTGCTGAAAGTAATGAACTTTGTTTTTGCATGATTGAGACTTAACAAATTATTGTCCATCCAGCATTTAATTTTATACAGTCCCTTTTCGCTTTTTTTGGTGACCTCAGACCAGTCTGTACCGTGGAATGTTAAAGCAGTATCATCAGCATATGCGATGATATCTCCACTTATATTTAATTTCAGCATGTCATTTATGTAAAAAAGGAATAATTGCGGACCTAAAACTGTTCCTTGTGGAACACCATATGTCACATTTTCTGGACTACTTAATGTTTTATTAATTTTTACTAAGGCTTTTTATTTGATAAATAGCTTTTTAACCAATCTAATGCTACTCCTCTAATTCCGTATTCCTCCAATTTTTCCCACAATAGTTCGTGTGATATACTATCGAAAGCTTTAGCTAGATCTAAAAATATGGCAATGCTTTTTTCATTTTTGTTAAGGTGTTCATGTATTTTGTTTGTAAAGTGAAATAAGGCGTTTTCCGTGGAGCAGTTTTGTCTAAATACGAATTGCTTTGGCGATATTATGTTGTGAGACAGTGAGTGGCTATGAAGTCGAGAGACCATGCATTTTTCAAATATTTTGGCTATGTTACTAATTACCGATATTGGTCTATAGTTATTTGTAACAAGTTTATCGCCACCTTTAAATATAGGTGTAATAATAGCTTGTTTTAGTGAATCTGGAAATTGTCCATTTTGGAATGAGAAATTAATCAGATGTACTAGGATATTAAGAATATTAGATTTAATATTTTTAAGTGTTTTTGTGGTTATTTGATCTATTCCGGGAGATGAGAGAATTTCAAATTATCAATTATGGTTGCTATTTCATTAGTAGTGACCGGTTTTAGAAATATAGAGTTTTCAATATTTGTGATTTTGGATGATATATTTGTTGTTTCTGGCGGTGAACTTGATTTTATTTTGTTAGCTAAATTTTCACCAACATTAGAAAAGTATTAAATAAAAATTTCAGATACTAGTTTTGCGCTTGTTTCAACTTTATTATTTTGATCATATATTTGGTAATTACTATTGCTATTATTTTCTGTCACTGAATTTTTTATTATTTGCCAGACTTTCTTTGTGTTTTTGTTTGCTTCATTTAGTTTTTTTTATGTAATAGTCTTTTCTAGACTTTTGTAATAATTTAGTTAACGTGTTTCTGTAGTTTTTGTACTGGTTCCATAACTGTTCATTATCTTTGTCTCTCAAACGCATCATTTTCAATAGTTTCACCAAAAGGCTAGAGATCTTAAAGTTTACTGTTTTGGGTAGTAGACTAATGTTTTGCGTTTTCTTGGACACATAAATCGAAACGCTTCTACAAACAGCTTAATATTTATTTTAATTTATATTCAATTTTTAATCGGGAAAAATCAGTCTAAAGCAAATTTACCATTCTATCTGATAAAAAAATAAAACAAACAGAGTACTATTTGAAAAATTAAAAAAAAAAAAAATTTTCCATGAAAAATGGGAAAAGCATTTCTAAATCCAAGCAAATGAACGAAGTAGGCCAATTTTACATTTAATTTGTTGAGAAATACCCTTTTATTCAAATTCAAAGTCCACTTCGAAATTTGTTTAATTTGTTCCTGAATTCCAAAGCCAGCTAGAAATAGCAATAAATGTCATTTCGTTATTTTTCATCCGGTTTTAAATCTGAAAAAAAACGTTGGAAAGAGAAATTACAGCTTTATGAGAAAAGTGACTTAAATATACAGGGCGCTATTTAAAATAAGAAAGTTGTGGCAATTCCCGGCCATACCGGAAGTGATTTTTTTACCACCGAATGGTCAACATGTGGCCATAACTATAGAAAAGAGTGGGGGGGGGGGAAGTACTTTCTGAATCACTCGGTATGTTATAACAATATATTCTTTAATATTTACCCTATTGCTTCTTTGTACAAAACGGAGAAGAGAGCGATCCCAACTCCAGTCCCAGCTTGAGCAACCATCTCCACAAACTCTCTTCTTCTCTTGAAGTAATGGCCCAAAACTATCGTGGAAGTTTCCCTAACTACTCCTGCTCCTATGCCCAAAACAAGGCCGTAACTCAGGAGAGCCTACAACGATAACGAAATTCGTATGTCGAAATTGAAAATATACAGGGTGTCCCGTAATAGCGTGCAAAAATTTAACTCTAGATTCCCTGTTGAAAATTAAGACGGGTTCTTCGTATTACGGGACACCCTGTGTAAAAAACTCGGTTAAATTTCAACAAACACGCCAACTGTTATGCAATAGGTAGTTACAGTTTGAAAATATAGCAAACCTTGTGAAATTTATAACCTTATTAAATGATTACAACAAAATATACATTAGAAAGGAAATGTTACACTACAGTATTTGCACATTTTGATGAAGATGTAACATTTTATTTCTAAAGGGCGTATACCTTGTCAATTTTACTGACACCGTAGGATATACAGATACGGATGTTGAGTCAGTATCCAGAGAAAAATTAAATTATCATCTTTAATAGTTTTGGAACTGTACGTTTAAGAAAAGCAAACTATAAAAAATCTAGCTGTTTTGGTTTAATTTGTTGAGCCCTTATTTATATAAGGCACTTGCAGATAGGTTGGAATATTATAATTCCTATATTTTATATTGTTATAAAACTTCCTTCTGCTATAAAATTGCTTATTCAGTGATGATTATCAATTTTATGTTCGATTTGGATTGTTTCGAGACTACTGAGAGATGGCGCTAGTTACGCTCTACTGCGGTGGAACTTAACAGTGTCTATGAGATGCGAACTCCAGGTATTGAAGGTATCACTTGTACTGCACTGACGAGACCCAAAACTAGGTCGAAACCGGTCTGCAGTTAGTGACATCCTGAGATGAAGGAGGCCTCGCATCTTCCTCGCAGGAATCGAGCATTCCAAGTCATTGTATTTTAGTGCTAACTGTGTTTAGACAAAATACGCAAATTTTACCATATAATTCAGCGCTCGTAAGGGGGAATAGCTGTTTTGGTTTAATTTGTTGAGTCCTTATTTATATAAGGCACTTGCAGATAGGTTGGAATATTATAATTCCTACGTTTTATATGTTTATAAAATTTCCTTCTGCTATAAAATTGCTTATTCAGTGATGATAAAAAACCATGCTAAATATATTTTACCTGATGAAATTGCACGGCGAATGAAGTAAAAAGACAGGCTAAAGAAATGACTAGACCTCCTAGAACAGCAGCTAATCTTGTCGATTTCCTTCTGCAAATGGCTACTATTATTGGTGATGTGAAAAAGGACACGCACAGGCAGAGTGCACCCATCCACGCTGAAAAAAATATAACACTTTAAAATGTATGTGGAAACTCATTTAAATGTATATACATTTCATACTAAATTTTAATTCATTAAAATACACGCGCTAGATTGAATATTTATTGTAAATTTTCACATTTATTTTCCATGAAGAAAGTTTCCAGTGACCTATCGCCTAAAATTTATTTTAAAATAGTAACACGTTTAGTAATCATGGTTTATAATAATAATAAGCTTTATTTATCCAATATTACATAGGACAAAGTACACAATAAAATGTATAATAATAATAATATATAATAAATAACATATAATAAATAACTAAATATTTGCATAATTTAGAAAAACTAATTTGAGCATATTTGTTGTTTCTACCTCTAAGAATACATAAATAAATAAATAAAGACGTGGTATACCTCGCTAAAGTTTATATGATATAAACTTGAACGTGAGTGCGCTTACACATTAGGTAAAGCAACAAATATATGTATACACATATATTCTCCTTTTTTTTATACTCTTGATTTTTCCACTATTATTTGAAGCTACTAGTTGTAATGTTTTTTTTTTATTTGCAAGTCGAATTTTAATGCATTTTCTACCTCTCTTGACTTTATATGTACTTGTCTTATTTGTTAATTTCCTCATTATTTTCTATGTATGTACACTTTTAGTTTTCATTTTCTAGTAATCTTTTAATGTTTGTTTCGTAATATTTGGATACCCACTTTTTTGTTATTTTTTTGTAATTTCTTATATGGGAATTTTTTATTTCATTTTGTGCTATATTATATAGTCTGGGCGCTAAGTATAGAAAACATTTGGTCCCTATGTTTTTCTGTGCTCTTGGTATTACTATCTTATCTCTCTGTCTGGTGTTATATTGATGCGTTTGATACGTTTGTAAGTTAGTTTTTATTTCATAATTTAATAAAGTCTCTGCATATAATTCTTTTTTTTTAAATATGTGATATTTGTTTTTAAGTAAACACTGCTTTTAGATGTATCAAATTACTATGTTTCAAATTTTCTACAAATGTTTCAGCTTTTTAGGCCTTTATCAAGAGTACAAAGTATATACTAAAGTAACAGAAGTGGGTTATTCTAAATATATACCTAAAAACATTTATGACTTAATATCTTTATGACTTAAACTTTAGTTTTGGGAATTTTTCGGATAGACTTAACGTAATAATGTAAATCAACGAATAATTGTTAACATTTTATCTAGTATAGGAGAATCTAAGAAATTTTGCTGGTCATTCGCGGTAAAAGGATTGTTTTTAAAGGATTTTTTAATTTCTAGTTGTTCAAGAGGATTTAGACGTTTACTTTTCCTTCTGTATGAAGCAAATTTATGTTAATTGTGTCTATGAAATGGTTATTTTCAATGCACTGTGTTGACATTCCCGTATTTTTATTGTTATTTAAAATTGACTTTTTATGTTCTTTTACCCTGTGCTCAATGCTTCCACCACTCTGACCTATACAGGGTGTCTCACTGGGAACTGAATCGGTCGATATAGAGAAAAGTACGCATCAGAAAATTTTGAAAATTTAGATAATTACTAATGTCAGTGTGGCTAATCCAACTAAAATAATTACAAGCAGCTGGTACTTCCGCTTATACCGGAAGTCGATACCAACTTGCTTATTTCAAATGGAACACCTTATATATTTTAGGGTTTTCGAAAAGAGCATAAAATTCTGAGTAGAAAATATGTAGCATATCCTATACCTAAACCTAGTCGTTTCAGAGATATTTGACGTTTTATAGAAAATTTGACAGGTGCAACGGTTTGCAAGAACCGTTATAACTTTCTTCGTGTAAAAGATCCTCATTTGATTCTTGTCACGTAAAAAGAACACAAGGAGAACTACGTTCTACAACTGAAATAAATTCAATAATATCATACTAAGTGTTCCGTTTTTCGCGTTACATTTTGTCAACTTCAAACCGCGAAAACTTGTTTCGGTCAAATGGAACACCCTGTATTATTTACATCAAGTTGTGTAAAATTGAATTCCCTTTTTTCTGATATTAGCATTGTGGGGGTTAAAGTTACAACTTTTTGAAATATTTGCGATTTTATTAGAAATTCATGAATTGTAATCATTTCATCAAAATAGCCATGATTAGAAACAATCAGTCATTATGTTATGTCAAAAAATGCCAGCACGTTTAAATTATACCAACGAAAACTTTTTAAATTTGTTTATTATTTATGGAGAATATGATAAAGTAATATCAAGAACTTGCAGCACATTTGCTACTCGATATCCAGAAAAACGGAAACCGTCATCAAACACTGTAAGACGCATACTGGAACATTTTAAACATTATGGCTGTGTCAAGGCAAAACTGCAAAGAAGAAAGCCTATTGTTCATGACGAAAATATTGAAATAGTCATTCTGGGATATTTTCATGCATTTCCAAGGATGTCATTAAGACAAGCTGCCCTGGAATCGGGACTATGCAGGAATTCAAAGGTGCGGAAGATGCGAAAAATGTGTCAAGGTTCGAGGGCGGAATTTTGAGCAATTATTAAATTAAAATGAAATCATATTCTAAATTGATCTTATCTCTGCTATTTTAGCTCATGCCATACCTTCAATTCGATTAATACGCATGTTACAGTGTTAGTGTTATTTTGCGTTGTTGTTCCCGGTGAGACACTTTGTATAAACGACATTACAATCTTTACATTTGATTTCATATACACCTGAAGTTTAGTTAATTTGCCTTTATTATTGATCCATATTTTTCCTAAATTCGTTTTATTCGTGTGTGCGTTGAAAAATTCCTTTTGAAACATTTTGCGTTGTTTGTTTTTAACCATATTATCTATTAACGATTCCCTGTAGTTTTTTGCGTGTGTTTGCAATAAAGACGTTGAAATTGAGTAAATGTTAAACATTACATTCTTCATAGATTATAAACAAATTTAAATAATCCTCGTACGTATCATTTACACGTCCCGGCATGACAATTAATACTTATCAAACGGTAAATGACAGCTATACACCGTGTCCCAAATTGGGGGTGCATACATTGCTATCTCTGTTATTATTAGAGATAAAGAAACGGTTAAATGGGAACTCTTTTGAAGAATTGTATGACCGTTTCGATGCCACTTTTAAATTTGGCCTAGCTATAGTCGTTTCCGAAATATTTTAAAAAAACTGAAAAGGTGCATTTTAAAAAACTTCCCGTATCTGCCTAATGTGATGACTGATGATATTTTAATAAGTACATTGTTAGGACACTTTTTTAAGGTGCTTTCGTTGACGTTACCAAAAAATTTCTACCGTGATTTGTTTCTCGGTTAATGCCACTAACTTTGTTTTTCTTATGGATGCCATATTGGATTTTTTATATGTTCAATAGTACTCTTAATTCCCCTTTCAATGTTGTATCACAATGTCAGGAAAAAATATTTACTGGTGTAAAATATGACAAAATTAAGTTTTCTAAGTAGGCTATGAAGAAAATTTATTTTAAAATAATCCGATTTTATTGACTTCAACTTAAAATTAAAACAAATTAATTAAAAACAAAGAAATTGCTCAATATGTCGTCCTTATTCATTAACGCACTTTTGACATCGCTATGATATTGAGCTACACGCTCTCCTTAAAGTATTTCTGTTAACAGCAACCAAAATATTTCTTACACGTTTTTCTAAAATTTGAATATTTTCTGGTTCAAATGAATAAACTTCGTTTTTTGTATGCCCCCAAAGAAAATAGTCCAACGGAGTGAGATCAGGAGACCCGGCTGGCCATAGAACGTTCCCATTATTTGCAATTATTTTATTATCAAAAGTTGCTCTTAAAAATTGTGTTACTATGCCGCTATTATGTGATGGACAACCATCGTGATTAAACCAAATCTGGTTAATATCTTCTACAGCAAGTCTAAGAACTGGTATTATTTGTTCTTGCAACATCGCAAATAATTTGCACCGTTCAAATTAACATGATAAATAAATGGTCCAATAATGCTATTACCTGGAAAGTATTTTTTTATAATGAATTATTATCAATGAACGATTTAAATAAGTTTACCTATGATGCCACACCAGACATTGAATCCAAATTTGGTTTGAAACCTTCTTTGACTAATTATGTGAGAGTTCTTGAATATTCCGGTAGTGTGT
This sequence comes from Leptura quadrifasciata, assembly GCA_963675555.1. Classification (NCBI taxonomy): domain Eukaryota; kingdom Metazoa; phylum Arthropoda; class Insecta; order Coleoptera; family Cerambycidae; genus Leptura; species Leptura quadrifasciata. The sequence continues at coordinate 2,776,357 of OY776679.1, forward strand.
GTTATGTCTATTGAAAACAACACAATTAGTGAATCTAGTCTCATCTGTCCATAATACTTTTGAATGAAAGTCTGGGTTCTGTAGACATTTTTGTACAAACCAATCACAGTATGTTAGTTACTCTTCTCTCATAGTCATTTTCTTGTAAACCTTGAACGATGGTTGGTTTGTATGGGTGATAATGATTTTTCTTTAAAATGTTACACTGCATAGTTGGACTGGGGACATTTACCTGATTTGAAATTTGTCTTATAGATGCTGTAGCATTGTCTTCTACATATTCTAATACAACGTTATTTCACTCTTCGTTATCTATATCATAAGTATAATTTCTTTTTCCATTAAACCGTCCATAATTTAATAAATTAATAACAAGAATCCTAAAATAATTTTGATTCGGTTGCACACGTTCTGGAAAGTTATCCTCATAAATTCTTGATGCCTCATCAGTATTTCTATTTGATTTAAAATAAATCTCCAGCATATCTAACTTCTCTTCGTTTGTATATCTCAAAGCCATAATAAATTCAAAAAATATATAAATAAAATTAGTTATTAGTAATGGTAGATCACAGTCAAACACTAGTAACAAGAAAAACAGCAATTATGACAACAAGAAGTGTCAATTAAACATTCTTTTATCTATTGTCATAGTAACAAGATCCATGGCAGGCACCTACTATTATAAAAATTAATACCATTATTTTCTTTTATTTGGACGGTGCAAATCAATTCAACAACTAACTCATTTGAATGTGTTTTAATTAATTTGTTTTAATTTTAAGTGGTAGCTAATAAAATCGGATTATTTTAAAATAAATTTTCTTCATAGCCTACTTAGAAAAATTAAATGTTTTCATATTTTACACCAGTAAATAATGGACTTGGACTGTTATACTTCTTACGTACTGAAAAAACATTAATACTTAAGACATCGATATACGTTTTCATTGGTATGAACCTCGGTATGAACTATATTTTACGTAGTATGTACTTATTGTTAAACCTACTACAATATTTATCATTTCCAGCATATAGGCCCAATTTATGTTGTGTTTTCTAAAACGTCCCCTTTTAAACCCTGCTTATATTTATAACTTCCTATTTTTTTCTTCTGAAATACACAATATTAAATTTAAATAAATCACTAAACTAACATTTGCACTTTTGCGTTTTCATTTGTCTTTAGGTTATTTTGTTTTTATTTTATCACATATCAACGATCAGCAAATTCAAATCAAATCTATCGACTTAGAATAGGTGGCGTAGGTCCTCCGTTGTTTCCTCACGTGTTGTTAATAGAATTATTGTTGGTATTGACAAAGAACTTGGATGTAAATAAAAAGTTATGGTTATCACAGTGCCTGTGACTCAGATTATATTGTGAATACGCCACCATGTTGTTTTGTTTAGTGAATCCGAATTAAATTGTGTTTGTTTCTGTAAAATTAAATAAACTTCTTATTATCGTGGTCCCTAAATAAGACTAAATATATTTGTGTAAGTTCCGTTCCTAACTTGTGGTTGTGGTATTATCTACGCAGGTACATGTGCAGTTTCATGTGACTTGACTTTTGTGCGAAATTCGCTTTCGGAAGATAGCGTATTATGAGGCGATTAAAAGCTCAAAGGTAATTTGCACACATATATTTTATATTTTACTTTTATATAGGTATTGTCTTAAACTATTTACAAGTTAACAATGCAAAATAAATTGTTATAATACCTAGTATGTAGGTATTCACTACTATGGGTAAAAATCATTAACGACGAAAATACAAAGAAAACGAATACTAGACCAGGGCCAAACCGTTTAAAATATCGTAATAGACGATAAATTCTTAGCAGTATACGAATGGTCGGAAAATGTAGTTAATGGTGTAAATAATTAAGGAAAAATCGTCCAGACTGAGTAAAAGTTCTGGAAGGAGGGTTGGGGTGGTAATATATACGTTTTTAGGGGTTGGTACTCGTTTTTTGCGATTTGCGGCTAAACTATGCATCCTATCGAAAAATGTTGAATGTAAAAGTTGTAGATAATGAAAAAATCTAAAACTTTCTGATTAATCATTATTGACCATAACCTATCGAGAAAAATGCAAAAAACCGTTTTTTCGGTTTTTAATTTATAACTATCGCAAAAATGTTTATGTCTTCATGAAAATTGGTGAAAATGTTCTTTTTTGTGTTTCAAACAAGCCCAAATTTTTTTCAAAGCGAAATATTTAATTTTCGATGTTTTATGAAGAAAATAAAAAAAAGACCTAATTTTCAATCGAAAAATTTGGTTAGCAAATTTTCGATTAATGAACTTTACTAGTGCTCATTGTTTTCATTTAAATCTCAACTTTAATATAGAATTAAAATATAATATTGTTTATATACAAAAATATCGTTAAAAAAGCGAAAACCGAAAAAACTACTTTTTAAAAATCGAGTTTTTGGTGAAAATCATGAATTTCTTTTTCTTTATTGTAAATAAACGTTTACATTCATAAAAAGTGTTAATTCTAATACAATACTATGTTATACAAGTAATTTACATGTACCTAACTATTCTCGGCTTTCAAAGTCTCGAAAACATGGTTTAAACTGCAATGGGAATGTTAAACAATTTTGTCTACAAACAAGCCGAAGAAGATGCAGATTTAGGGGCGAGCGTAGGTGCGTCTTTACTACGTACATACTTCGGTATGCGATGTAAAGCAACGACAGGCGCAGTTAGTACTTGGATGGGTGACCATTCCAACGGAAACCGCGTCCTCGCCTCACACTTCTTCCATCGGCTTGTATATCAGTGTATGCGCGGAAGCTATACAACCTTAGGCGAGGGTTGTATAGAAGATATACCATTTTTCGGAGGGGATGTAAAGCCGTCGGTCCCTTGTCTATTACATGTTAGGCAAGTAAAAGATCCCTACTCTTCTTAAGGGAAGAGGTTCGGCAAAATTCCTGGTTGGGGGTAGCTCGTCTACAGACGTCGGTGTTAGGTCTCAGTAGCGGAAATAGGCCGACGTTAAATAAATGTATTAAAAAAAAAGATGCAGATTTCCTAATTATCAATACATCCCTTGAAGTAGCAAAAAACTCCGATAAAATAGTGGTAGTTGTTGGTCAAGACATAGATCTTTTAGTTCTTTTAAATCAATTCAGTTCACATGAATTGAATATCTATGTCCACAAACCTGATGCAGGAAATATTAATTAATGATACTTATTACACCTCTAATAGTTTTAAACATAAATCACATAAACATATTGTAGTATTTTTGCATTGCTTTTCTGGCTGCGATACAACTTCCAGTTTTGCTGGGAAAGGAAAAAAAACAATTATAAAATCATCATTGGCCGATAAACATTTACCTAATCTTGCAGAAATTTTTTACAATACAAATGCAGACAGACAAACGATTACCGAAAATGGATTAAAAATAATAGCTTCTATTTACAAAAGTAATATACATCTCTACACTATTTAAGATTTGAACTCTACCGAACGGCTACTGCTAAATCCTCATTTCATTTGAAAAAATTACCTCCAACTGAAGGGGCAGCTAAGCAACATTGTTACAGAGTATATTTTCAAATACAAAGATGGCTTGGTAATCAATTAACAGCTACAGATTGGGTATGGAAACATCACGTTAATGGCATCGTACCTATATTTACAGAACAAGAATTAATTCCTGAAAATTTATTGAAAATTATCTGCTACAGCTGCGAAACAGGATGCGGTAATAACAAATGTGGATGTCGCGAGCATGGCTTAAAGTGTACAAATTTGTGCTCAAATTGTCACGGTTCTGATAAATGTTCTAATGCCGAATGCCGTTGTACGAAAAGAATTGTAATCTCGAGGACATCGAAGACGAAGACAGTACCCACTGTCTAATAAATAATAATAAAAATAATGATACTGAACTGGACAATCCAGAAGAATTCCAAGAAATTGAAGATATAGAAAATGAACATGAAGAAATCGAAAGTTTGATCGATTCTGGCGATGAAGAATTGCCCACGAAGAAAAAAAGATTTCAATAAAATTATTTTACTTTTAATGTTTGTATTTTATAATCAAATATAAGACTTTGACGTGATAATTTGTAAATACTTACGAATCACAAGAAATAATTAACAAATTTTCTCAGTTCACAGCCTTTGTGTTTTTTGAATTTCTACCTAAGTATTTAATTGCAGTTTAAATAATGTTTTCGGGACTTTGAAAGCCGAGAATAGTTAGATACATGTACATTACTTGTATAACATAGTATTGTATGAGAATTAACGCTTTTTATGAATGTAAACCTTTATTTACAATAATGAAAAAGAAATTCATGATTTTCACCGAAAACTCGATTTTTAAAAAGTAGCTTTTTCGGTTTTTCGCTTTTTTAACGATATTTTTGTATATAAACAATATTATATTTTAATTCTATATTAAAGTTGAGATTCCAACGAAAACAATGAGCACTAGTAAAGTTCATTAATCGAAAATTTGCTAACCAAATTTGTCGATTGAAAATTAAATTTTTTTTATTTTCTTCATAGAACATCGAAAATTAAATATTTCGCTTTGAAAAAATTTGGGCTTGTTTGAAACACAAAAAAGAATATTTTCACAGATTTTCATGAAAATATAAAAAAATTTGCGATAGTTATAAATTAAAAACCGAAAAAACGGTTTTCTGCATTTTTCTCGATAATTTTGAGGTTATGGTCAATAATGTCTAATAAGAAAGTTTTACATTTTTTTATTATCTACAACTTTTACATTCAACATTTTTCGATGGGATGCATAGTTTAGCCGCAAATCGCAAAAAACGAGTACCAACCCCTAAAAGCGTATATATTGCCACCCCAACCCCCCTTCCAGAACTTTTACTCAGTCTGGACGATTTTTCTTTAATTATTTACACCATTAACTACATTTTCCGACCATTCATATACTGCTAAGAATTTTTATTACCTTAAACAGACCCTGGTCTATACCGTAATCGGGGTTGCATAGAAACACATTTTGAACTTTGCGGCTTTGGTGCAGAAAAACTATTCAACTTTCTCAAAATGAAAAATATGGAAAACTCTGGTCCCTACTAGTAGATGCGTAGGCATATATTACTTTAAAAAAATTTGCAATTTAAAATCATAATTGAATATAAGACTTATGGTAAAAGAAAATATTTCGTTAATAAATTTACAATTTATTGCTTAAGCTCAGCCATTTTACCGAATAAATGATTATTTTCAAAAAAATAAAAGGTATATGTTTCTATTCACCCCGCAATGTGGTGCGAATAGAAACACTAACTTATTTTTAATTAAAATTGCCATTGCTCCATCCAGGGGGTTTTTTTTAATTGGGTGAATTTTTTCGCTGGAATCTTGAAAAATAAAAAGAAGTAGAAATAAAATAAAATTACATTAATTAAACCATTTTTTTTGTTGTAACACACCATTACAAAATGTTACGAATCTAAGAAACTATATGAGACACTGATATCACGAGGAAAACTTATAATGCAAATTTAAAAAAACATAAAATGACTCCTCGAGCTCTTATACTATGCTACAAAACATAAATAAACTATTGGCTATTTCTATTGGCCCCAAAATTCTGACAAAAGTGACGTTGCAACCAAAAAAAAAAAATCGGCAGCTACTGGAAGCGGCTGGAACCTCCCCACTCGGTGGATATTTGAAGCCGAAAAGAGCATTAAATTGTGTGACAAAACGGCACTAAACGTAACCCGATCTCATCCAAAACCTTTTCAGATCTTCTGGGGCACTAAAAAAAACCCTCAACTTACTGAATTTACAATCATCTATGTGAGTTATTACCTACATTATCGCTCGTTGAATAATATACTATTAGGATATTAACAACTTTAACATCACTTGAACGACTAAGAAAATGTAGTTATCCTAAATACTACAGATTTGTAAAGCAACAAATTGAAAATTGGTAAAGTGATAATCTATAATAAATTCACCAACGAAGGTGTACAGAAAGCATATGATATTGATATTGTTACATCTACCTTTAAAGTTTGTGACAATCCACTAAAAGTCACAAATATGCCGAAATCTTATTAACATGACATGACACCAACGTTATCGGATGACAAACGATGACAGTGACAATCGCCAAAATTTACTCATTGCAATCCGATCGCTGGCGGCTATCTTTGTTAAATGAAACATTAGCATTTCAGTAATTTTACTAGATTTTAGAGGAATATTTGTAGTTTAATTCTTCGATTTGTCTGTATATATATTTAAAAACGGCACTAAACGTAATCCGCTCTACTTCTACAGCAGTGAAGAAACCCTCACACGTGAATTGACACGTGATGTGACGAGTTTCACGACGTAACGGCTACGCGCATCGATCATGTCATGCGAAATGCGATCAATGCTTCATATTTGCTTTGTTTTTAATTTTTTTCACGGAAACCAAATCGAAAAGGTGGAAGTGTGATATATCGTTGAAATCAGAATTTTAACTGCTTTTCAATGGTTCCATTGCAAATTGAAAGTAATTATAAAATAAGCAACTTATTGCATCAAAATGGCACTAAACGTAATACGATAATTGTGTGGGGGTGGTATTGGTGGCGATTGGGGGGGGGGTGGCGTCTGATGCCAAAAAAAAAATTGAGACTTTAAATTTTCGCAAGTTGCAATGTTATGGACTCTTACTTGCCTGTTTTGCCTATTTACCCTTATTTACCCCATTTACCCCCGAACCCTTCAACGGAATTAGATCAAAATATAATCTAGTTCCAGATCTCGTTACAGTACATAGGTGTACCGAATTTGAAGTCAATATCTTAAACGGTTCCAGAGTAAACATGCGCACAAAAAAAGTTACAGACCGACAGACAGGAAATTTTTTTTCTCTCAAATTTAAAATCTTGACGTTTCATGACATTTTAAGTCTATTTCAACAAAAGAAAGGTAATTTTTCTTCGTTACTATACTTCCACTTGGACGTGGTAATTTTTAATATTTGTTTCAGGTACACGATTTTATGATCTTGTTTGAAAAAATAATGTACTGTCGTGAGCAGAAAAAAATAGGACAACTTTTTTTTCTAATGTAAATCTGTCTCTATTTGAATATTTAATGAGTAGAAGAAATAAAACAGATATTAATTTTAATTTATTTTTTATTTTAATGCTGTAGTTATTGCTAAGTAAATGATGGATGGTTAATGAGACAAATTGCGCTGCGTTATAACGTTTAACAAATAAACCTTTTAAAAAAGTGGAGAATAAACGGTACGATTAGTAGAAATCCTGAATCAAAGGACAAAGGATATCCTACTTAACAAGAAACTAACTATTAATATTTCGTTATTGCACCATTTCTATTTACAACTTCTATAAGTCTATTTGGCATAGAATTAAATAACCTTATGCAATAATTATTAGTAATAATATGTTCCCATACATTATTTACTATTTCCAGTAATTCATCGGCATTCCGTGGTCTCACATTTCGTTTTTGGATACTTCTTCCACAAGGTTAAGATCTGCACTATGACTGGGCTAGTTAAGAACATTGATGTTGTTATCTTAAAATCAGTTAGTCACGGTATGAGCAGTATGAACGGAACAATTGTCTTATTGAAATATGAACTCATTATTAAGAAATAATTGTGACACAGAAGGGAGCATAATATTGTCTAAAATCCTAATATACATTTGACTATTAAATCGTTCCTCAATATGCCATAAAACACTAGGACCACGTGCCGATATCCAAGCCCACATATTGACGGAAAATCTACAACTTTTATCATTGTTAGATATATATTTCTCATCGAATCGAGTATTCGGAGGGCGGTAAACACGAATACGTCCACTGTGTGTTGACTGGAAAGTTTTTTCGTCTGTAAAGATTACATTGTTCCAAAAATTTGCATCATACGCTAAAAATTCAAGCGCAAATCCTACTCGAGCTTCTTTATGTTCAGCTTTAAGTAAGTATTTCTGTGCTGCTGCACGACAGCGTAGCTGATTCTTTTACTCGCCGGCGACCAGTACTACTCGATCCAGGAAAATTCGTTTCTTTAGCAGCCTGAATAACGCATTTACCAATTGCAAATCTTGTTGTTGAGTTGATATCCTTAGTCGCCCTGATCCAGGATTTCTACTAATCGTACCGTTTATTCTCCAATTTCTTAAAATGTTACACACCGAATTTTTGTCAATATTATAACGCAGTGCAATTTGTCTCATTGACCATCCATCTTCTACCTTGGCAATAACTCCAAATTTAACTAAATCGCTTATATGAGGCATATTAGCTTTTTGCACACTTGCAATAAATTATGACAACTAACTGACAATGTCACAAAAATTAAAGTTAGATGTACACATCTAGATTTTAGCAAAATACCTTTATAAGACTTGTCCTATTTTGGTTTTGCTCACGACCGTACGAGGATTTGTATCACGATTTGTCAAATAAACAAATATCTCGCACAAATCCAGATACTTGTGCTCAATCTAAACGACGCTATAGGTAGTGTTGTGTGCATAATTAAATATAATTCGCATTTTTTTACTGTATACCTTCGGTGAAGTGATGATTGATGAGTCTATTTTTTTTAAATTATAGATTCGTGTACTTGAAAAAAGTTTTAAGAGTTACGTTAATTTCGTAACTATTGTGACGTACCATTTTTAACTGGTTTCGTCAAATTAATAGTAACATGTATTATATTAGATATTAGATAATTTTATTATATACCACGTTTTTTAAGTCATTTGACTACAAATGGATCCATTCATTAGAGACTACCAACCAAACAAAATTATAACAGAAGTATTAGATAATATAAGCGAGGCTAACGAGGTACTAAATGTAAACATAAATAATGAAAATTTCAAAGTAGCACATCTAAATATCAGAAGTATCCAAAAAAATTATGAGGAATTAGAAATATTTTTAAATCAATTCACTAAGGAGTTTGAGTGTATCGTATTAAGTGAAACGTGGAACATTGACAACATTAATTTATTTAATCTTAAAGGTTATAACATTATATACAATGAAGGTAACTACAACCAAAACGATGGTATCGTGGTGTTTATAAAAGAAGACATTGAATGTGAGTACAATATTGACACAATTTCACATATCAAAGCTATTAGACTCAAAACAAAATTTTTCAAAAATACTATAGAGATAATGTGCATATATAAATCACCATCGATCGATAATGTTGAGTTCCTAGAGCAACTAGAACACCACTTAAGAAATAAACCTTTCTCCTCTAAAATAAACTTAATTGTAGGCGATGTGAATATAGACCTTTTAAATAATAATAATAATGTCACCAACGAATATTTGAATATAATGTCTGAGTATGATTTTTTTCCGGCCGTAAATGATGTTACTAGAGCCCAGGGAAACTCAGGTAGCTGCATTGATCATATATTTACGAAAATAACAAATAATATCAATGAGAACATATTACCTATTATAATTAAAAATAACATCACTGACCATTTTCCTATCATAATGCAGATTATAACACAAAATGAAGCAAAAATAAAGGAGATAGAAGATAAATATATCAAATTTATAAATTACAAAACATTAAAAAATGATCTAAGTACCTGTACCCGGGGTTCAGTTTATAACTGTGATGATGCAGAAACTGCAACAAATATATTCGTAAATACTGTGCTAGGAAAAATGAATGAACATACAAAACTAATAAAGAGAAAAAAGAAAAATATGAGTCGGAAACCTTGGATTACTAAAGGTATATTAAACTCTATAAACTACAAGAACAAATTATATTTAAACTTCAAAAGATCAAATGAGAATGCCATCTTAAAAGAACAATATACTAGCTACAGAAATAACTTAAATAAATTAATAAAAAAGTCCAAAAACGAATATTACAAAAAGAGAATCGAAAATGAAAAAAATAATAATAAAATTCTATGGAACACTGTTAATGAAATACAAAATAAACCTAAGAAAAAAAACAATGATGTGAATAAAATTTTAAATTCAAATAATGAAATTACTGAAAATATAGAAGAAATATGCGAGATATTTAATGAAACCTATTCGGAAATGGGTAGCAAAATGGCCAAATTGATAGAAAGAGATGAAAATTATAAAGAAAAAGTAATAATAAATGACAAATCAATGTTTCTTTATCCAACCGACGAAAAAGAAGTAAGAGAAAATATTATGAACTTAAAAAATAAAAAATCGGCGGGTATTGACGGAATAAAAGCTGAATCACTAAAGCAAATCGTAGATTACATAACTCAACCTTTAACATTTATAATGAATAAATGTTTTCAGGATGGAGTATGCCCCTCAGCATTCAAAGTATCACTAATAAAACCCATATTTAAAAAAGGTGATAGGCTGGAGCCTGTTAATTATCGGCCTATCTCATTAATCACAAACTTCAGCAAGATATTTGAGAAATTACTAAAATTAAGATTACAGAAATTCGTAAATAAATACAATATTATATCCTGCAATCAATACGGTTTTCAGGAAGGGAAATCAACATCGGATGCAATTGAATGTCTCGCTAAGGAAATATATATGTCACTCGACAAAGGAAAGCCCTCACTGGGTATTTTTATAGACCTAGCCAAAGCATTCGATACGATAAGTCATCGGCTGCTGCTCGAAAGTCTTGAAAACATAGGTATAAGGAACTTACCACTAAAATTATTAAAGAGTTACCTCTCCGACAGAAAACAATGCGTGGGTATTGGTGAGAGAAAGAGTGGTTATCGGACTATAGATTGTGGTGTTCCTCAAGGTACCATCCTAGGACCCTTATTATTTATTTTATACATCAACAACTTATTTCTCGTAGACACAGATGGTCATATAACTAGCTTTGCGGATGACAGAGCAATTTATTATGAAGACGATACTTGGACTAACCTAAAAATAAAAGCAGAAAGCGATTTCGTTAAAATAAAAAAATGGCTTGATTATAAATTATTATCAATAAATTTTGACAAAACCTTTTATATTCCCTTTACATCTTATAAACCGCAACTACCAAAATATGATGTATTAAATATAAACATAAACAATAAAAATTTTAATATTGCATACGCGAAAACTATAAGATATCTTGGTATACATATAGACCAACATCTCCGCTGGGAAGCACATGTGAATGAATTACTAAAAAAATTACGCGGAATAATACCACTCTTTAGAAAGCTCAAACGTGCATGAAATATATTTCTGAAAATAAAAGGAATATGTTCCACGTTTTAGTTGATCAAAAATATTAGATGTCAATAACATTTCCATATACAGTAAAATAAAATCTATTACAAAAATATCGTAATTTATACGCACCATACTGATGCTACACTTTACTTACCTATATATCTAATAACATATTTTTTATACTTTTTCCTCGAAAATTATTATCTAAAAATAGATTAATAAAAACAATGTATAAGTAAAATTATTATATGATGCATTTAGTCTTATATTACTTTTCATTTTCGTATAGTTACATAATTATTAGCATGTAAAAATTATAGTTTCTAAGATAGAAAATAGCCTAGTGGCAGCAAAGGCAAAGGCAGAAAATCTAAGGTGGATCACCTTGAAAGAGTAAACTTTTGAAGTGGAAAGAAAATTCCAGTTTTTACGTTATATTTTAGAACACATTGCTTAGTTAAAACAATCTTGGACAATATTCGTTACGTATAACTTTGTTGAAAAATGTTTATTGTGCAAAACATATTGATAAGTTTCTATAGCTGCCAAATATCTGATGAGCATTTGCTGCCAGTTTCATCTATAAACACTCCCAAATATCAAATGGATATCGCTAAAATTGAATACAAACAACTGCCACCAGGCTAGATTAATTATGCCATGTCATTTGTATATACGATGACACATTTTGTACCCGTACAAGTATCTTAGAGATACTTCTGGGGTCCTTCTCTTTATTAGTACATTCTTCCTACCATCTATATTATTATTGTAATTACAAGACTGATAATGTATAATGTATGATGTATAATGTATAAAATAAAGATTATTATTATTATTATTATTATGTATGAATGGAATTTTAGTCGATCAATTCACACATTCAGCGATAGATGTCACCGCGCTCTAATGTCCTATCCAAATTACCACCTTTAAGCTTTCAGCCAACAGATGGCTCTCTTGGAAAATATAACAATTTGTTGAATGCATGGGTATATCATAAAATAATAAATGTAAAGTATTATTATAATTAGTGCATAAACATTGAGTAATTCTATAGAACATCCCCATCGGCAATTTTGCAGTTTTCTTTCTTTAGACGTGTTCTACGTTGTTGTAGGAAGCATTTGTAACTTACGAAACTTGGTGCAAATGCAATCTTTTTATCCTTGCGGTGGGGACAATTTTTGACCGAAATTTTGTGTAAATTTTAATTACGTAGATAATGAATTTATCCGTTACTTATGGACCTCGTTGTATATCAATAATCCATAATTTTTGACTACGGTAATCTACGTCCTAACCCCAAATCAAATGGTACAATTAGAACTAAAGATTTTAATTATGTATTTAAAATAATAGATCTGTATAAATATAAGTAAGTATTTATTTTACAGGATTCAATTAAATCAAGCCGAACGATTCGTCTTCACTCCTTGCTGACTGCGGCCCATAAATGTCTGTACACTCAGCGGTTAACTTGTCTAAACTAAGTTGGCTCAGTTCTTCTTTATTTTGCTGTATTTGAGTTTGAATGTGCATGATATCCTCCCTCTTTATCTCGTGAATCTCCTCGCAAGCTTTCTTCCATTGGTCTTTGAAGTAGCTCTTGGCAAGCTGTGCCTCTTCGAATTTTTCCTCTAACCCTCGCAGTTCTTGCAACAGGGAGGCTGTCTGGGATTTAGTTAAAGTGGACTTTTCCATATTTTCTATCGCCTGCCTTTCTTTAGTCACCAATTCCTTTAAATTCTCATTATCTCGTTGGGTCTTACTTAACAGCTCTATAACTTCTCTAGTATTGTCATTGTAGTACTTTCTCCAGTTTTCTTTAAATATATCCTCGTATAAGTTGCTGGTGTTTCGTGTCCTCGTCAAATACTTCTCAGTTTTTAACGTGTTTACTTTATTTTGCAGGGTCTCTTGCAAGTTCTTACATTTAGTTATACTGGCATTCAAGTGTTCTTCCATTTTGTTTCTCTTTTCATCCCATTCCTGCTGAAGCCTCTTCAGCTCTTTGGCTTTGATCGCATCCATCGCGTCGTTAAATTGACTTTTCTCCTTCTCCTTCCACTTGGCTATATCGGTGATCTCTTTCACCGAGATTACCTCATCCAGAACTACAGGAAGAAGCGTCAATTTCAAATTCTCTTCCGCATCATCCAAGCTTGATTCGGTAAGGTTGATGCAAAGCCCTATCTTAGCTAGTGGTTCCAAAGTTCTAGCCACTTTTAACACGGCGTCTTGCTCAACACAGGAATTATTAGGAAGCGCTGTTATAAACTCGTATTCCTCACTGAGACTTCTTTCCTTTTCGTCCGTCAAAACCAGTCTTGGCGGCCAGGCGTTCAATAGATTCTTCGCTTTCTCCGAAGTTGAAATGTACGTAATTCTCACGTCCAAATTATTTAAAGAAATGTTCTCTCCTAAAATGTTATCTACTTCTGAGAATATTGTGATATAACTGGCCGCCTTCGGGTGGAGGAATTTGAAAATGATTTTGGTGTCCTTTGGCGGCTTCTTCCAAAGCAAGTTTTTCAAAGAAACTTCCAAGATATACTTCTGGTATATGTCCAAGGGACTGCATTGTCTTGGAGATAGAGGTACGTTTTTTATGACGGTTTCCTCGGACCTGGTCACGAATGGTGTTACTCCAGTTTCTCTCGTTGTTGGTTCAGAGTCAGATTTAGCTTTTTCTCTGGTTCTTTCCAGTTTATCCAAGATGTAGTGACCAGTTTCTTGATCTCCAGCGTTAGTAGGTAGTTTTACTGCATCTGGTAATTTTGGTGCATTGGAAAACACAGTCCTGGTCTTAGGCTTCTCCTCCTCTAGTTCCTCAATACTCCCAATCATGTCGACGTTTTGATCCGATTCGCTAGTTTCTTTTATTTCTGGCTCCAACCAAATTTGTATTTCTATGAAGGGAGACTTGTCGCTGCCACCGAAAGGAATCATTCCGTTTGCGGATGGAAATTTAAAGTAACATTTTGATTCCTTCTTGGCGAATACATTCTCAAGATCAATAGTCGTGGTGCCAAGCCTATCATTGTCACAATAGAAGTTGATGGTGATATTCTGCGATTGGAAAAACTCCGTCAGAGTTGCCTCACTGGATAACAATTTCACTACAATTTTTTCATTCAAGACGATGGCATTGTGCATTTCTTTCCGAAATGGCTTGGTTTTCACTGCCACGCCAAATATTTTAAACGATAGATAATATTTTTCTTCGTTTTTCTGGAACACATGGATTTCTGGTAGAAGTGTGTCCAGATTATCCACCTCTCTTACGAATAAATTCAGACAGTACGGTGCTTCGGCGTTATCGTCGTCTCCAATCTGGATATACCCGTCCTCCAAATATGAGACAGGAAATCGCGACGACAGCGGTCCGTCTCCGATGTTCGTATCTTCCTCTGATATATAAGGCATCGTCTCCGCTTCCATGGAGCTGGACGTCTCAATTTCATTCGGGAGATGGTCACGTACGGTTAAGGATAAAGACACCTCGGGATGGAATTTTTTCTTGTCGGCCTGGCAACCTATCAACTTGTGCCATTTGGAATTGACTTCTTGGTATGCAGTTTTCAGAGGGATTATTTGAGCGCTTCTAAGGCTGAGCAGTGTGAACCCTATCCTCTCTTTTCTGTTGTGGAGGTCTGTGCTGATGCATTCTACGCGTAGGGGCTGGTTGGCGCTCCGGAACTTGCGCAAGTCCTTCTTCTCGACTTCCCAAATTAGTTCCGTGTTGAACTGGGGTCTTTCTTCGCCAGGAATTTTGTCGGACTCTACGGATTAATTAATGGTTATAGTACAAATTGACTTGATTATTTTTGGCGACAAAATTCCAGGGTTAATTTTATTGGTAAATCTTATATATTTTGACTTTCTCATACAATAAAAATGTTTTCTCCAAACAGTGGGTGGAGCTATAGTTATATGCTTTTCAAATTAGTAAAAACCAGATATATTACGCAGATTAAAAAATTCGTAAGTATATAAATTTGAAGCTTCACCTACTGTCTGGTGTAAACAGTTTTTTTCGTAATCACTAATCAGGACGTCAAAATACATAAAAGTAATCAATAAAATATTCCCTGGCAAGTTGTCGCTGAAAACAATTAATTCATCCAATTCTATTGTATTACAAATTAATTACATTCGTATATTTTTGGAAAGTTACATTAAAACCAGTTGAAAAAGGAGTAGTAGTTTTTAGTAAAGTGTATCCTATGTCAGTTACGTTATCTGAGGAACAGTTTATAATGTTTATCAAGAAAATAGGACGATAATATATCTCAACTAGACGTGGTTTGATACGCATGATACTATTAATTACGGTTGGGTAGAGATGACCCAAATTGTACTTCAAATGCGCCATGTTCAAAGGGAAAACGTATTATAATTCTGCATGCCGGAAGTAAAAATGGGTTCGTACCCAACGCACTGCTCTTGCCAGCCAAAATTATAAAACAGTGTTCTGCTGACTATCATGAGGATATGACCGCGGATTTGTTTGAAAAATGATTCATTCGTTGAACAGCTGTCACCTAATATTCCTCCAAATTCAGTTATCGTTATTTTTAAAATATTGTAGGGCCTGTATTGCCTTGGAAGGTAAGTTACGCGCGCCTATGGATGGCACGCGTTTGAGGTCGGTTTACAAAGGAATGTTTTGACAGGTGCCTGATCGTGTCTTTCTCTTGTTTCAGAGTGCATTCACACTGACGCATTTTAATGGTATCACCACTGGGACAACTACGAAAGTTAGAGTTGTGAAAGGTATGTGCTATATAGTTTTATGTATTTTGTACATCAACAAACAAATGAAACTGGATTTAACGACTATTTTGTGAAATGGAATATTGTTCTGTCTTAGAAATAAAGTAAAAAAAAATCATTAACTTTCCGTCTGGGATAATTTACTACGAATTTCGTTCTAGTACTGGGTTTTTTCAAAACGCAGTTACGTATATTAAATTCAATATCTTGACCTAAATATAAATAGTTCACTTTTCAACTATGTAGTGCGATATGCCTTTTGCATATTTGCCGAACTGTATATTAGGCTATTGATTATGTCATAAAAACAGGGAAATAAGGAAGTAATATATGATGAGAAAACTGCGGAGTGCTATTAAATTAGAGATAATGGTGAAAATGCAACCCTTTCAGTTTTTTAAATATAACTCGAAAGCGAAGCAAAATTCAGGTATAGTTAATAGGAAACTTTTTGTAGAGAATCAAGTTTCCCATTGAAATAACTTATATAAATTGATTTTCACTCAATAAAGCAATGTATTTCAAATTAATTTATTAATCATGAATAATGATTTTCACAAATGTATAAAACTGCCATGGTTCTTTAAAGAAAGTAACAATAAATTATTCTTAAATAGAATTTGCAAAGTTGAATAAGACCCTTAGTAGCTGTCGCTTCCAAATTTTTTGCAAATTATCAAAAAGTGCAAAATTTTCTCTGGCCCAATTACCGTCAACGCGTGATGCCGCTAAACAGCACGGCTTAAGAACATATTTTAAAATACAGCAGTGGAATGGTAAGCATTTAAACTCTCTTCATTGGGGCTGGAAAAAATCGAAATATGGATTGATAGGTTCCAGGAATGAACCTCTTGCACCAGAGATTTTGCTCAAAAAAATGGATTGCGGATGTACCACAGGTTGTCACGGAAGCTGTGGTTGCAGGAAACTAGGACTAACTTGTTCTGTGTTTCAAATTGTGTATGAATGTCAATTGCGACAATATACAAAAAGCAGAGAAGAGCAGAAGAGGATGTCCTTGAAGACGTGGATGAAGGTATTGATATTCAATTTGAAAATGTTATTGAAGAGATGGATTGAAATGTTTAATAAAATAGTCTTACCTGAATAAGCTTTATTGAATGAAATCCTCAAATTTACTAAAATTATAACATTTTTATTGGAAAAAAAGTCAAATGTCTATATATCAGATAGATAAAAATATCAATATTTTAGTATAATTAATTGTCACATTGTTTAAAAAACCATCACAGTTTTCTACATTTGTGAAAATAATTATTCATTATTAACAAATAAACTTGAAATACATTGTATTATTGAGTAAAAATCGATTTTGTTATAAAAAATAAGATTTAAAACAATATCAAGGTAAACGCGATAAAAATCGAAAAAAAATAGCTAAGTTTGAGCGACTATCTCAGTCAATTTTCATCGAAAAAACTTTTTGAGACCACCATTTTAAAGGAAATTTCATCCACTTTCTTTTCCAGCAGCAATGCCTATACTGCTCAAAAAAGTTATAGAGCAAAAAAATTTAAAAAAACAAAGAAAATGGATTTTTGATTTTTTTAATTGTTTTTTTGTTTGATACATTTGGAAAAAAAATTTTTTTTCTCACTTCGGGAAATTTGATTCTCTACAAAAAGTTTCCTATTAACTGTACCTGATTTTTGCTTCGTTTTCGAGATATATTAAGAAATTGAAATCGTTGCATTTTCACCCCGTCTCCAATTTGCACCCTCTAATTTAATAGCACACCGTGGTTTTCTCATTTTAAATGACCAATTGAACGATTTATGCAATAAAAACGCTTGAACGTTTTAATTCCTTTCTATATAACATAATCAATAGCCTATACAGGGTGTCTCACCGGGAACTGAATCGATCGATATAGAGAAAAGTACGCATCAGAAAATTTTTAAAATTTAGATAATTACTAATGTCGGTGTGGCCAATCCAACTAAAATAATTACAAGCAGCTGGCACTTCCGCTTATACCGGAAGTCGATACCATCTTGCTTATTTCAAATGGAACACCCTATATATTTTAGGGTTTTCGAAAAGAGCATAAAATTCTGAGTCGAAAATATGTAACATATCCTATACCTAAACCTAGCCGTTTCAGAAATATTTGATATTTTATAGAAAATTTGACAGGTGAAACGGTTTGCAAGAACCGTTATAACTTTCTTCGTGTAAAAGATCCTCATTTGCTTCTTCTCACGTAAAAAGAACACAATGAGAACTACGTTCTACAACTGAAATAAATTCAATAATATCATACCAAGTGTTCCGTTTCTCGCGTTACATTTTGTCAACTTCGAACCGCGAATGGAACATCCTGTTGTGTAAAATTGAATTCCCTTTTTCTGATATTAGAATTGTGGGAGTTAAAGTTACAACTTTTTGAAATATTTGCCATTTTATTAGAAATTCATGAATTGTTGTAATCATTTCATCAAAATAGCCATGATTAGAAACAATCAGTCATTATCTTATGTCAAAAAATGCCAGCCCGTTTAAATTATACCAACGAAAACTTTTCAAATTTGTTTATTATATATGGAGAATGTGATAAAGTAATATCAAGAACTTGCAGCACATTTGCTACTCGATATCCACAAAAACGCAAAATAACACTAACACTGTAACATGCGTATTAATCGAATTGAAGATATGGCATGAACTAAAATAGCAGAGATAAGATGAATTTAAAATATGGTTTCATTTTAATTTAATAACTGTTCAAAATTCCGCCCTCGAACCTCGACACATTTTTCGCACCTTCGAATTAGTTCCTCATGGGTAGCTCTTCTAATTGAATGCATTTCTCACTTTTTGCATACAATCTTCAATGGTTGTTAATGGGCTCTCATAAACTTTATTTTTAATAGTTCCCCAAATGAAATAATCCAGAACTGATAAATCGGGCGAGTGAGGAGGCCATAAGAAAGGTCCATTATTGGCAATCCATTGATCATAAAAAGTTTCTTGTAAATAATTATTAATTAAATATGCGTTATGTGGGGGAGCACCGTCGTGCTGATAAAAAATGTTTCTATGTTCGGCGAGAGGTAAATTTTCTATATAGTTATTATCAAATTTTGTAAGATATACAGATATCTTTCACCTAAAAAAAACAAAAATTTACCTATACATATTAGCAGAAGAGAAAATTTAATTTACCGTTTAAATTTTCCTGATAAAATTGTAATGCCACCACTCTATCGTTTCTTATGGCACAGTAAACATTGAACTGCCAACTTTCCTGAAAGTTTCGCTCTCTGAACATATGAGGATTTGAGTCACTCCAATAATGCGAATTGTGCCTATTAAAAAGTCCATTTTTAGTAAATTTTGCTTCATCTGTCCATATAATATTTCCCAAATAAGAATCGTGACCCTCAGACCTTATTAGAATAAACTCACAAAAATTCTGTCTGCTTAGGAAATCTGTTTCTTTTAATCCTTGAACCATATGGAATGAAAACGGGTGAAACTTATGTTTTAATAAGATTCTGTGAATTGAATCCTTGCATATCCCGATTCCAGAGCAGCTTGTCTTAATGACATCCTTGGAAATGCATGAAAATATCCCAGAATGACTATTTCAATGTTTTCGTCATCAACAATAGGCTTTCCTCTTTGCATTTTTGCCTTGACAGAGCCATAATTTTTAAAATTTTCCAGTATGCGTTTTACAGTGTTTGGTGACGGTTTCCGTTTTTCTGGATATCGAGTAGCAAATGTGCTGCAAGTTCTTGATATTACTTTATAACATTCTCCATAAATAATAAACAAATTTAAAAAGCCTTCGTGGGTGTAATTTAAACATACTGGCATTTTTTGACATAAGATAATGACTGATTGTTTCTAATCATGGCTATTTTGATGAAACGATTACAACAATTCATGAATTTCTAATAAAATCGCAAATATTTCAAGAAGTTGTAACTTTAACCCTCACAATACTTATATCAGAAAAAAGGGAATTCAATTTTACACATCTTGACGTAAAGAAATACAAGGTGTTCCATTTGACCTAAACATGTTTTAGCGGTTTGAAGTTGACAAAATGTAACGCGAAAAACGGAACACTTGGTACGATATTATTGAATTTATTTCAGTTGTAGAGCGTAGTTCTCTTTGTGTTCTTTTTATGTGACAAGAAGCAGATGAGGATCTTTTACACGAAGAAAGTTATAGCGGTCCTTGCAAACCGTTGCACCTGTCAAATTTTCTATAAAATGTCAAATATCTCTGAAACGGCTAAGTTAGGTATAGGATATGCCACATATTTTCGACTCAGTATTTTATGCTCTTTTCGAAAATCCTAAAATATATAGGGTGTTCCATTTGAAATAAGCAAATTGGTATCGACTTCCGATATAAGCGGAAGTGCCAGCTGCTTGTAATTATTTTAGGTTGGATTGGCCACACCGACATTAGTAATTTTCAAAATTTTCTGATGCGTACTTTTCTCTATATCGATCGATTCAGTTCCCGGTGAGACACCCTGTATAGAGGTAATTTTTGTTAAGTTACGATCACTTCTTAGTAGTTCTAAGGTCTTACCGAATTTCAGTTAAGCTTGAAGCAAGTAGTAATAGGATATTTTATCAAAGTGATTAATTAACGACGAAATATTTTTAAGCGTTCTGGAAAAATAGAAAATGCTTATGATTTTTTATATTTAAGAAGATGTTTGCAAAATGAGATCATATAATCAAATTAATGAATAAATTAATAATTTTTGACCTACATTTGTGATAAACTTATAGTTTCTTCATCCACTAAATTATAATCCTATTTTAAACTCGTTTAATTTGTATCAGTTTAAATGAAAAGGAAAGACTATTACTTTTATAGGTTTACTTATAGAAGTTAAAGCAAGGAAAATTGGAAGATAATAAATTATTCAAAAAGTATTAGAACTGTGAAATGGCTGTTGAATGATTTTATTTTTATAGCAAACAAATGTTCCTTTTGTTTCTAATTTTGCGCAAGTTTTTAACTTATTCTCGTGATGCATAATTAAACTTTCTGAAAAGAAAAATTATTCAAATTATCTGCATTTTAAGCGTTTTATTTCCTTCAAGAAAACGGCGAGGCTTTGGAGGATTACATTTCACGGTAATCCCGATCTCGCTACACCAGATTTTTCTAGTCAACAGATTGCAAAATAATAAAAAATGCAAGTTTCCATAATTTTGAAGCTTCTTTTAATGTTGCAATTTTTTAAACATACATTATTATACCAGATTGGAACAAATAGGGGTTGACTGGATAATTGCAATTTTCAAAGTTTATTTTGTCCATTATTTTTTTTATAGAAACTCATTATAGATACAAATCCATTAATCGCTTTCACTTTATTCGGCATTCTCAAAAGCAGATCGGATTTGGATATATTTTTTAAAAACTTTTAATCAATTATAATAATTAATTTATACGAAATTTTTCTTCGAGAAACTACTAAGTTATTTTCATCCAGATTTTCATTAAATTTGTATTGTATAATAGGCAACCCCGTAGGTATATGTTAGTAAATAGTAAAATAAGCGGGCAACAGAATTATAAAATCATTTAATCATATTTTAAATTTTTAATATACCTGTATCTTTACTGTAATTCTACAAGCATAAGCCTGAGGATAAAACCGCTCTTTGTAGTTTGCACTACTTGGTATAACTGAATAGACATTCAATTCCTTCACACGTAATTAAATTTACTCGGAATTATGAGATCCTTTCTACAAGTCTCTAAATTAATAATCTCGTGTATAATTAAGCGATTTGAATAAATAATTTCTACTTCGTTTTCTGTACTTCAACTAAAAGCAAGCCAGATTTCACAATTACTGTGCAAGAAACAAATATGCAAAAAAACCTTAATTTGCTTCCCGAGTTCCTTTCCATTTGTACATTTGTCAAACTCATTTTCTTTGTAGCCGGTGAACCTCAGACTTACAGTTTAAGCCCAAAACCATGTTTGATGCGAATGGCAAAGCCAACCTTTGACGAGCATTATTGCATATTCTATCTTAAAAAGAAAAGTAAAGTGTATGCTAACCTAAAATTCTGTTATTAAAATTCCCAGTTATGTGCACGTTATTCTTGAGGAAATCCATTCCTCTGCCTCCTTCCACGGACAGCATTACGTTTACATATTTTCCAGTGAGCTGATTCATGTTTCAGACAACAAAAATGAACACATAAATGCTAATTGCGGTACATAAGTGGGGTTGGATCATAAAAACGTTGACATGACGTTAGCTGTCAATTTTCGTATTATTTGTTTCCTTGCCTAGTACTAACTTATGGCATATAGTACACGCAAATTAGATTAAAAAACAGTGAATAGAAGAAACAATTTATAAAGAAATAATGTTTGAGATGTGTACTCTCGATAGGGTTAGAAATAGATATTCGAAAAGTTCCCGCCGCATTCTGGAACGGAAAGTCCTTTTTTTTTAAAAAAAAAAAACACCTCTAACGGGAACTTAACGCTGATTCTTCACTTTTATTTTGTAACTGTTCGTTGGAAGAGAGGAAAATATAGGAAATAAAAAATTTGTCGTTAAGTTCTATATAGAAAATATCCTAATAACCTTGTAGCTTATCCCCATCTAATTCGCAGTAACTGCATCTAAACTCAGGGGTAGTTTGGAGCTCACAGAAGTTTCACAGCGAGTATCTCAAAATCGGTTACTTTAACGAGAAAAATGCCCAAGAATGAATTTATAGAGCGGAATTTTCTCTATAAGATGCATATCTAGAGGGTTTTGACGCAAGTGATTTTTATTTATTTTCCCTTTTTTTCCACAAAGATGCGTTTTTTAATTTAACCTCGTTTCCACACCACCCTTGAGGTAGAGCTCTCGGCAGTTTTTTTTAAAAGTGGTTTGCCCTGTAGGCCTATTCCACTTAAATTATGTCCAATTTTACTCTTTAGAGGGTTCTTATACAGATACGTTAGTACTACATAAATTTAAATGTGCCTGAAAGTGTTTCAGTAGATACGGAGAAAACAGATGATTGTTTTATTTGCGAAAAGAGGCTTCAAGAAGGTAAAACTGATGTGCGTGTTGAAAGAGGCTTGGTGAATTTAATAGCTGTTAACGACAGCATGGTAAATATAAACAACTTCAAAACATTACATTATATTTCGACGAATGATCCTGTGAAGTGGCCTCCAAGGTCACCTGATTTAACGCCCCTTGATTTCTTTGCTTCGGGTCATTTAAAGAATATTGTCTATGCAACCGCCGTTACTGTGAACGATCCATCTTTGCACGTCTAAAGGACTTTTATTATATTTTCCAAAGTGGATATTAAACGTTCACAAAGATGGGTTCAAATCGACTGTTTCAGGCAGAGAATAGTACAAAATATATACTTGCTGTTTCGTTTTTGCTTAACTGCTTCACTGATGGTACCAATTGGACGTCGTAACACTATAAATCTAACACAGTAAATACTAATACTTTCTTAAATTTAAACCTGAGAAGGAATTTTGAAAACACAAGAAAAAGACAATATAAAGTTCAAAATGTATATATTAAATCTTTAAAAAAATTCAATGTTTGTAAATTTTTTGGCGGGCGTTTGCTTGCCTGTCTATTGACGTATTTTCAGTTCAATATCAATTTTGATCGCTCCTCGGAGCTTAAAAGTGCTTGAATCGCAACGACTTTGAATTATGTTTTTCAACTATAATTTCATACGTTCAGGCAAGGCGGTCCCATGTACGTTCTGAGTACATGGTAACTATACTTTTCTGACACCGAATCACTGATGAACCGGTTTAGGGCAAATACCGTTAAAACCTATCATTTTCCCGTCAAAATCGACTGCTAGAAAATGATAGGTTACCCTCGACGCCAAGGGCTATTTTCGCTAAAACTCTCGAAATACTTTGACTAGAGACTGAATAGCTTGTCGTCATATTGGTTGTTAATGGGCTCTCATAAACTTTATTTTTAATAGTTCCCCAAATGAAATAATCCAGAACTGATAAATCGGGCGAGCGAGGAGGTCATAAGAAAGGTCCATTATTGGCAATCCATTGATCATAAAAAGTTTCTTGTAAATAATTATTAATTAAATATACGTTATGTGGGGGAGCACCGTCGTGCTGATAAATAATGTTTCTATGTTCGGCAAGAGGTAAATGTTCTAAATAGTTATTATTCAAATTTTGTAAGATATTCAGATATCTTTCACCTAAAAGAAAAAAAGTACCTATACATATTAGCAGAAGAGAAAATTTAATGTACCGTTAAAATTTTCCTGATAAAATTGTAATGCCACCACTCTATCGTTTCTTATGGCACAGTAAACATTGAACTGACAACTTTCCTGAAAGTTTCGCTCTCTGAACATATAAGGATTTGAGTCACTCCAATAATGCGAATTGTGTCTATTAAAAAGTCCATTTTTAGTAAATTTTGCTTCATCTGTCCATATAATATTTCCCAAATAAGAATCGTGACCCTCATACCTTATTAGAATAAACTCACAAAAATTCTGTCTTCTTAGGAAATCTATTTCTTTTAATCCTTGAACCATATGGAATGAAAACGGGTGAAACTTATGTTTTAATAAGATTCTGTGAATTGAATCCTTGCATAGTCCCGATTCCAGAGCAGCTTGTCTTAATAACATCCTTGGAAATGCATGAAATTATCCCAGAATGACTATTTCAATGTTTTCGTCATCAACAATAGGCTTTCTTCTTTGCATTCTTGCCTTGACAGAGCCATACTTTTTAAAATTTTCCAGTATGCGTTTTACAGCGTTTGGTGACGGTTTCCGTTTTTCTGGATATCGAGTAGCAAATGTGCTGCAAGTTCTTGATATTACTTTATCACATTCTCCATAAATAATAAACAAATTTAAAAAGTTTTCGTGGGTGTAATTTAAACGTGCTGGTATTTTTTGACATAAGATAATGACTGATTGTTTCTAATCATGGCTATTTTGATGAATTGATTACAACAATTCATGAATTTCTAATAAAATAGCAAATATTTCAGAAAGTTGTAACTTTAACCCCCACAATGCTAATATCAGAAAAAAGGGAATTCAACTTTACACAACTTGTAAAAAAATACAGGGTGTTCGATTTGACAAACAAGTTTTCACGGTTTGAAGTTGACAAAATATTATGCGAAAAACGGAACACTTGGTATGACATTATTGAATTTATTTTAGTTGTAGAACGTAGTTCTCCTTGTGTTGTTTTTATATGACAAGAAGCAAATGAGGATCTTTTACACGAAGGAAGCTATAACGGTTCTTGCAAACCGTTGCACCTGTCAAAGTTTCTATAAAATGTCAAATATCTCTGAAACGACTAGGTTTAGGTATAGGATATGCTACATATTTTATGCTCTTTTCGAAAACCCTAAAATATATAGGGTGTTCCATTTGAAATAAGCAAGTTTGTATCGACTTCTGGTATAAGCGGAAGTGCCAGCTGCTTGTAATTATTTTAGTTGGATTGGCTACACCAACATAAGTAATTATCTAAATTTTTAAAAATTTTCTGATGCGTACTTTTCTCTGTATCGATCGATTCAGTTCCCGGTGAGACACCCTGTATAGAATTAACGACAAATTTTTTATTTTCTATAAATACTTTTTTCTATTTTAACGAACTGTTTACAAGATAAAAGTGAAAAACCAACAAGTCCCCGTTAGGAGTTTTTTTTTTGCTAAAAAGGGACTTTCCTTCCTGAATGGAATGGGAACTATTCGGATATATATTTCTAACCCTATGGAGATTATTTCTTCTAAAACGTCCAATTTGCGTGGACTACTAATATTTTTTCTTTTTACGACGGCGACGGCCGGTGTATTAAGTCTTTACGATTCTAAATTGTCGTTCCCATTGCATGATAACTCGAAACGGACATTTATATGTATTTTTTAAAGACTGAAATGGCCGTATCTAAATTGTTTCATTAAAATTGTACAATTAAAAAGAGTTACAACCGTAAATAGGGCAACGACAATTTGCAGTTTTAGCTCTCATGCGAAAGAACGGTAAAATATATGGCAGGCGATAAAAAAATGTGCCAAACACTCGACGTTCTCAAAACTTTATAACTGGGGGTTTATTATTATCATTGTAGGATAAAGCGGTAATGTGCTTTTATTGTTCCAAGAAATTCTTATAATGGCAAATGTATGCAGGGTTTGCTAAATGTGATACCTAAACGCTGCAACTGTGTCAAACGAATTCTTTTTTTTTTTTTAATATGCCTCAAAGGTGGATATAATAACTATATAACTGGAAGCACCATTTAATGACAAAATTTATGAGCTTTGGGAGTACGGGCTAATAATAATACCGATTTACCTACTCATTTACTTGACCTTGAGGAACTTAACAATTTTTTTGCTTCATTCGTAAATAGCAACCGTAACAATGACTGTACGGAGAAAACTAATTTTTATAACACACACCGTCACCCCGCTAACAAAACTTTCCATCTCAAACTAGAGATAAAAGATATAGTTTTTAATTTCACATCAAATGCATTTGGTAATGATGGTATTTCTTTAAAAATGTTACAATATTGTTTTCCTTGCATCGCTCCTTATGTCACACACATAATCAACTGTTGCTTGGAGCAGGGTTATTTCCCTAATGATTGAAAAATGGCGTTAGTTCAACCAATTCCGAAAATCAGTCGTCCGACTACCATTACTGATTTAAGACCTATAAGTATACTCCCTATATTGTCAAAAATCTTGAAAAGAATCATTCATACTCAGCTAAATGACTTTCTAATGCTCAATAATATGCTTCCTGAATGTCAGTCAGGTTTTAGGAAGTCCGATAGTACTACTTCTGCTCTGTTAAATGTCACTGATGACATTTTTCAGGCACTGGATAAAAAACAAATAACAGCTTTAGTACTGCTGGATTTTTCTAAAGCCTTCGATACGGAGGCTCATCATCTCATGATAGCTAAATTAAAATATATAGGTTGTGATAATTTTGTGGTCAATTTATTTAGCTCTTACTTTAGTAACCGTAAGCAGAAAGTCATCATCAATGGTCATTCGTCCTCTGTATCTAATATCACTACAGGTGTTCTACAAGGTAGTATATTGGGGCCTTTGCTTTTCATTATTTACACCACTGATTTGTTTTGTGACGTTCAACATTGTAAGATACAGGGATATGTAGACGACACACAAATTTATTACAGCTTCGACATTAATAATAATAATAAAATAATAAATAAATACACCACAGGTAATGACGACCCCCTTTATCCCGGAAGGCTCTAGTAGAGCCTTGTGTGGGAGGGGGCTACACATTTAGAGACAAGGGACACACACCCAATATCCGTGTATAGTGAAAAAATCCCTCTCACAGTATTTTCCACTGCCACGGCCGGGGATCGAACCCGGAACTTTTTTGTGAGAGGCAAGTGCGCTCACCTCTCGACCATCAGTCATACAATTAATATTAATAGTATACATGAAGCCTGTAACTGCATCAATACCGATCTAAAAGCAGTATTTGACTTCTCTGTTTCACATAATTTAAAACTGAATGTAAATAAAACATTTTACATGCTATTCGGTAATAGTAAACATATTGAAATGATTTTGCCCAATATTGAAGTTAAAATAAATAATGATTTGTTGCCTTATACTACTAAACATAAAAATCATTTTTGATCCGCATTTAAGATTTGAGGCACACGTTAGCAGTTTGATAAGTAAATCATATTGCGCTCTTAAACTGCTTTATGCTGACAAACATATTTTAAGCTTTAATTTAAGAAAGACCTTGTGCGAGTCTCTTGTGTTGTCTTTATTTAATTATGCTGATTTTGTTTGTGGTCCTTGTGTCGATTCAATTAACCGATATCGCATACAAAAAGTTGAAAACACATGTTGTCGTTTGGTTTTTGGATTAAGAAAATATGATAGAATATCTGCGAATTTAAAGATTCTTAATTGGCTGCCTATGAGCCAAATTTGGGAGCTATTAAACTTTGTTCATCGTTTAATACTCCGAGGCGAACCCTTTTACCTCCGCTCAAAAATATCATATCGGTCCAACTTACACCCCATTAATGTTAGGTCTAATTGTGATTTGAATATGCCAAGATATATCGTCCACCTTTCGCCGATTATTCTCCTATAATTCTGTTAAAAAATACAACCAAATCAATACAGAATTTAAAAGCTTAAGTTGTGCTGCCTTCAAACGTAAATTAAAGCATTATTATATACAATCATTTTTGACAGTTTAAATGATAGTGACAGTCACGTAATAGCGTGGGTATCGAGAACGGGTGTTTTTCTTTTTATTTTTCTTTGTTTGGGTTTTAACAGTGGCTGGTTCTTCCTTGGGTCGCTGGTCGATGTCCCCGTCTATGGGTTGCAGCACTAGGCGAGGCGCACATGGGGGCATCGACTGGATGACCTGTTGGAGATTCCGGCGCTGTTCATATTATATTAAGGTATGTAGGGGGGGTATTTTATATTTTTGTATGCCTAATATAGTTACAAATTTTGTTACATTGTATAGGTTATGTGTAAGAATAGCTTGTCAAGCTAAACATCGCCTATATTTGTGCAGTTTCTTTTTTTTCTAATAAAGACGATTATTATTATTATTAAGTGAGGTATAGGTGTGCCAATAAAACCTCCCGGGTTAGATATTCCGGAAAGTACTAGATATGTATGATTTTACAATTTCACTGTGTAATATACGAGAGCCAATCGGTATTTTATAGGGGGTGGTGATATTATCTCTTATCCGAACCGTAAGCGCACCTTTATGGCATAGCAAATTGGTTAAACCATGATTGTGTATTCTGAACACAAATGTTTCAGTGAAACAATCGTTATTTGGGATTTGTTTGCCGTGGCGTGTTCCTTATTTTGTCGTTATTACAGTTCATCAAACAACTTCCTGGGCTATAACCGGGTGGTCCAAGATTGAGAAGTGCCACCCAATTCCTGAGCTGGTAATGCCATAGATAATACCAGTGGCGGTCCTAACGGACACGGACACGTGAACTTTGGATACCTACCGATTACGAATCATTAAGATCTGCTACCCTACATTTACTTTCAACAAATCACAATAAAATATGCCCAGTAAGTATTAGTCCTGTCGGAGACAGGACGATAAAAAAGAAACACACTATTTTGACGACATTTGGCACGATTATTTGGCACCTACTTCTTCAGGGCTTAATAGTTATAATTAGGGTGACCATACTTAATTATTTCAGTTAACAGTACGTTCTTTTCGGATAGTGTCCTACTGTCCTTAAAAGGTTCATTAAGTACATCTAAATTTACTTCTTTTTCTTGAGATACAAAAAATTGGAAATTAAAATTTTCATTTACTTTCTGCAAAACTGGAGTTCGAACTTAAATGAACTGAATGTTTTTGAACGTGCGAATTTGAGAAGATAAGTTTCATGGAATCAAGTTTTTTTAGTTCAAATGTGCTTTTAGAGGGCGGAATATTAAACATAATATTTTTAGTCGCAAACTCCTCTATAAAATCCTTATTTTACTATAAGGAACGTAACCAGACTGCAACCAACAGCTACTCTCCGGGCTATGTGCCCCGCCGAGCGCTGAATTACAAGTTACAAGTCTGGCGCGTTAATTGTAATAATTGCATATTACTATCAAAACGCTAATGCTTCAAGAGAGCTCCTTTAAGTAGGATTAGTCTTTCGGCGGGGGCGAGCGTAGGTGCGTCTTTACTATGTACATACTTCGGTATGCGATGTAAAGCAACGACAGGCGCGGTTAGTACTTGGATTGGTGACCATTCCAACGAAACCGCGTTCTCGCCTCACACATCTTCCAGCGGCTTGTATATCAGTGTATGCGCGGAAGCTATACAACCTTAGGCGAGGGTTGTATAGGAGATATACCATTCTTCGGAGGGGATGTAAAGCCGTCGGTCCCTTGTCTATTAAATGTTAGGCAAGTAAAAGATCCCTACTCTTCTTAAGGGAAGAGGTTCGGCAAAATTCCTGGTTGGGGGTAGCTCGTCTACAGGCGTCGGTGTTAGGCCTCAGTAGCGGAAATAGGCCGACGTTAAATAAATGTATAAAAAAAAAAAGTCTTTCGGCTGGTGTTTGTTGCAATCGAAGCATTAGCGTTTTGATGGTAATATGCAATTATTACACTTAACGCGCCAGACTTGTAACTTGTAATTCAGCGCTCGGCGGGGCACATAGCCCGGAGAGTAGCTGTTGGTTGCAGTCTGGTTATGTTCCTTATAGTAAAATAAGGATTTTATAGAGGAGTTTGCGACTAAAAATATTATGTTTAATATTCCGCCCTCTAAAAGCACATTTGAACTATACTAAGCCCAGTCAGGCTATTTATTTCTCGATTGCAACAGACACTGGATCGCTAGATGGCGCCTGCTGACTATTTTACATGTCGCTATTGTAAAAATACCGGGCTGTACCAAATAGTCAAAGGATCCTCGTGCCGGTCGTCACATGCCTACCTTGCACTGACGAGAGCCAACAGCTCGAAACTGCAGTCTGCAAGTGGTGTGTGACGACTGGCAAGAGAGCTCCTTTAAGTAGGATCAGTCTTTCGGCTGGTGTTTGTTGCAATCGAAGCATTAGCGTTTTGATGGTAATATGCAATTATTACACTTAACGCGCCAGACTTGTAACTTGTAATTCAGCGCTCGGCGGGGCACATAGTCCGGAGAGTAGCTGTTGGTTGCAGTCTGGTTACTAAAAATATTATGTTTAAGTTTTTTTTGTTCATGTGAGGCTTTTAAGAACTACATAGGTGTCTGGTATTGAATGAAGACAAACTCTCGGCGAAGTTGGTCTAATGCAAGCCAACGTTGCAGAAGGTAAAATTGCCGATTGGAATTCCGAAAATATTTGCATTATCGCACTAAAGATCTCTGGCCTGAGCCGACAGTCTGGATAAAGTCAAAATAAATTAAAAAATTTGGAGATTTTATGGGAGTTTATTTTTTGTTTTCATGAGACAAATGCGTGGATTTAGCGACTGTTCTCCAATATTCCCAAGTGTGTGACTGGTACGGTCGTGAACAAAAAAAAAATAGGACAAGTCTTATAACGGTATTTTGCTAAAATCTAGTTGTGTATATCTAACTTTAATTTTTGTGACATTGTCAGTTAGTTGTTATTGCAAGTCTGTAAAACCTAAGATACCTCATATAAGCGATTTAGTTAAATCTGGAGTTATTGCTAAAGCAGAAGATGGGGATGGTCAATGAGACAAATTGCATTGGGTTATGATATTGACAAAAATTCGGTGTGTAACATTTTAAGAAAATGGAGAATAAACGGTACGATTAGTAGAAATCCTGGACCAGGGCGACGAAGGATACCAACTCAACAACAAGATTTGCAATTGGTAAATGCTTTAGGAGAAAATCCATTTTACTCAGTTATTCAGGCTGCTGAAGAAACGAATTTTCCTGGATCGAGTAGTACTGGTCGCCGGCGAGTAAGAGAATCGGAGCTACGCTATCATGCAGCAGCACAGAAATGCTTACTTAAAGTTGAACGTAAAGAAGCTCGAGTAGGATTTGTGCTTGAATTTTTAGCGCATGATGTAAATTTTTGGAACAATGTAATCTTTACAGACGAAAAAACTTTCCAGTCAACACAAAGCGATCGTATTCGTGTTTAACGCCCTCCGAATACTCGATTCGATGAGAAATATATATCTAACACTGATAAAAGTGATAGATTTTCCGTCAATATGTGGGCTTGGATATCGACACGTGGTCCTGGTATTTTGTGGCATATTGAGGACCGATTTAATAGTGAAACGTATATTAGAATTTTAGACAATATTATGCTCCCTTCTGTGTCACAATTATTCCCTAATAATGAGTTCATATTTCAACAAGACAACTGTTCCATTCATACTGCTCATACCGTAACTAACTGGTTTCAAGATAACAACATCAATGTTCTTAACTGGCCAATCATAGTCCAGATCTTAACCCTGTGGAAGAAGTATGGGGACTACTCGTAAGAGGTATCCAAAAACGAAATGTGAGACCACGGAATGCCGAAGAAATACTGGAAATAGTAAATAATGTATGGGAAAATATTATTACTAATGATTGTTGTATAAGGTTATTTAATTCTATGCCAAACAGACTTATAGAAGTTATAAATAGAACTGGTGCAATAACGAAATATTAATAGTTAGTTTCTTGTTAAGTAGGATATCCTTCGTCCTTTGATCCAGGATTTCTACTAATCGTACCGTTTATTCTCCACTTTCTTAAAATGTTACACACCAAAATTTTTTTAATGTTATAACGCAGTGCAATTTGTCTCATTAACCATCCATCATTTACTATAGCAATAACTACAGCATTAAAATAAAAAATTAATTAAAAGTGATATCTGTTTTATTTCGGCTACTCATTACATATTCAAATAGAGACAGATTTACATTAGAAAAAAAAGTTGTCCTATTTTTTCTGCTCACGACAGTACACAGCTGTGCTGCCCATCTTTGATGGGCCTCCCCCATGCCCCATTCTGGGACCGCCACTGGATAATACGCGTAATTTGAAACAGTTCCAACAGTTTTAAATTATTTATCAGTTCGAATGGTCTTAGCACAAGAATTGTCTAATATCACTTAAAGCGAAAGATTTAATTTGCATGAGCTTAATAGCCTGAACCACTATTAGTCTTTATAAGAATTACCGATTAGATGTCAGGGCGATATAAGGCTATTACCGTTGTAAAAACATACTTAACACATTATGTCAAGTAATTTAAAAAATAATAAGCCATATAGAATCCGTTTAATGTACAAATAATTTACCTACAGATTTGGTATTCAGCTGATTGCCTTTACTGTAAAAAGGCAAAATGAATTAACATTTCAAATTTAATGAATTTATTGCTTTTTATTGCTTCGGAGAAATAATTAATTTAATGTCTTGCCAAAATAAGAAACCTTTTGAGTTAGAATTAATATTTTGATTGGCTTAGGTAATTATTGGTGGAATTATTAATGTTGTAAAATTTTAAGATATCCTATTGCTTTTGAGGAATTTAATCACTAGATATTTTGCCAAAATATAATTATAAATGCCTACATCATATTATCTGTTTCTCCCCTGAAGGAACGGAATGTCGTATATGTTTAGGTGTGATCTTGTTTCTTTGTGAGTTTCATTACAAATTTCAAATGAACGCACTGAATTTAAATTCATTAAATAACATAAATTTACATTTGCAATTAATTATCTAGCAAAAATCTAATAGATTTAAATCTGGTGATCCAGGAGGCCATTTAATACCAACTTTTTTGTAATATTTGTAAAGTTAGAGGAACAATATATGGATGTTCTTTCTGTCTTCGGTGTCTAAAACTGTGGCTTTTAACAATGCCTTCCTACCAATGAAAATGTAGGTACATCGGAATAACAGATATTGAACGGTTGGTTGGGCCTAACAATGAGAAAATTGGACGTAATTTCACAAAAGCCAGTACGTCGATCATTTAGCGTTTGCAGCAATTACATTTTATAAGCGCGAAATTTATGGAGTTTGAGCATTGCAAACTAACGACCTGTGGATTCTACAGTCGGCGGAATAATGTGAATTTTCGAATACGCTAGAACATCGATAGCAATTTATATTCAGGCTGACATGTACTTTCATTAAATTCATGTCGGAATGAGCAGACCGTTGCGGAAATAGTTGTTTTTTACGAAATAAAAGTGTGTACGCAAAAACATCAGCCGACCTCGAATTAGTACAGGTACGGACCTTAAACGACACACACGACAAGGCATATTTAATTCTGAGAATATGCATCCCTGACTGAGAAACTGAGAAAAACGCTAATATTAATAATAGTAATGCTTCTTTATTAGCTAAAAAAGCTACAATTGAACCGTAAGAATATATAAAAGAGAATTCCATAAACTATTCAGAAGCTAATATTAAGTCTATATACATAGAGTCCAATAAAATGGGACGAAATTTGTCGATTTGGATGACATAATTCAGAGCGGGCTGACTTTTTGGGAACAGGCTTATTTTGTGGTAATTTTTAACATATCAAAAATCCCCAGCCGTAGACACGCGTTTCGGAGTTATTGCTCCTCATCAGCGTATCGTAGCTTAGCGAATATATCTTATAATCGAGCAAAACCAACAATGGTCGGAAAGTACAGTGCACAGTACTCGATTTGTACTTTCATTCTTCATGTGCCACATTTAGTACAAAAATCTCTATCTGTACTGCTCTATTTCCACCTGGCAAACATTAAGTAAAAGATGATGGGGGTTTATGAGGCTAAATAATTAAATTATCGTAACATCACCTAAGCTAATCACAAAGTAATCA
Source organism: Leptura quadrifasciata (assembly GCA_963675555.1). Lineage (NCBI taxonomy): Eukaryota > Metazoa > Arthropoda > Insecta > Coleoptera > Cerambycidae > Leptura > Leptura quadrifasciata. The sequence continues at coordinate 2,810,766 of OY776679.1, forward strand.
ATATTCTTTTCCAATATAAGTAACACATAATTTACTGAAAGTATATTATATTTTTCACAATATTTTATTTCATTTGGTAAACTGTTGAATAACTGAATCCCTTAAATTGTCATGCCTCACTACCACTACGGCGTCATTTACGAGTGTTATATCCATGAGTATTTCGTACGAAAGTCATCATAGTTTTGTTTTGCATTTGTTTCAACTTTTGTATCTCATTGTTATTTAAATATAGCTGTGTAGTTGTACAATATTCAAAATGTGGAGCTATTATAGATTTCTATACTAATATTCTTGAAAACGTTGATAGATATTTTGAAAACCTACGTAAAGCATATTTTTCTTTGCAACCTTTTTTATAATATAGTCAGTATTATATTTGATGGTCAAGGATTCATCTATTATAAACCCAAGGTATTTAATTTCCGAGACTTTTCTAAGTTTTTATTATCTAATACAATACTTTGCCCAACTTGTTGACGATTTGGTATATGTTTTTTGCCGAGAATCATATATTTGCTTTTATCGGTGTTTACTATTAAGCTATTATCACACAACCGAACAATTAATCTTTTAAATCTTGATTGATAACATTAATAACATCATTTACATATTCTCGATATAAATAAATTAACGTGTCATCTGTAAATATATGTACCTTACAATTTTGTATAGATTTCACTATGTCATTTATAAACAGCACAATTAATAAATGTCCTAGCACTGATCCTTGTGTAACTCCGAAGTCATTGTCTATTACGTTAGGGGCACTATTTGCATATCTTGTTCTTCGTTTTCTTGTTAGGTAAGATTCAATCCATTTAAATACGCACAGTCCCTCCAATGCCCATTTTTTCCAATTTTGATACCAATAATTGCCGATTCACCGTCTCCAAAGCTTGTTTAAAGTCTAAGAAAACTGCAACTATGACTTACTCACTGTCTTAACCCAATCCGATATAATGAATTGAAGTGACTTTTCACAAGAATGACTTTCTCTGAATCCAGATTGATTCACTATTAAAATGTTATTATCCATACAGTGTCTAGTCAAGTGCTCTTTTGCTACCAATTCTAAAGTTTTTTCATATACTGGTAATATGTTAACAGGTCTAAATTCTTCAGATATTATTGTATTTGGGATTTCTGGAATGGGTGTAACCACCGATATTTTCCAGTTATTAGGTTAAGTTCCTTTCTGTAGGGAGCTATTAATAACATCTAAAAATGTGTTACCAATTACCTCAAAAGCAGCTTTTATAATTCTTATCAATACCTAATTTATTAAGTAAGTCAGATATAATTTTTCTCAGATTATGCATTTCAATAGGATTAATGCAACTATACCTACTTTCAAAATAAATGTATGGACTGCAAGTCTAGAGAATCAGTTTGTTGGATACTATATTTTTTTCCTGTAAATTTAAATAGGGTTATGGTTTGTAATTTTTTGAAAAACGCCTTGCATGAGCTTTTAGGTAATATTTCATTGCGATGGGTTAAATATCCACCATCCTAATGGAGTGGTCTTAATGCAGAGGCTCCGATGATGTGGCCTGCTCGGTCTCCTGACTTTACTCTTCTTGATTTCAAGAAGATTATTGAATTATACAGGGTGTCTCACCGGGAACCGAATCGATCGATATAGAAAAAGTACGCATCAGAAAATTTTGAAAATTTAGATTATTACTAATGTCGGTGTGGCCAACCCAACTAAAATAATTATAAGCAGCTGGCACTTCCGCTTATACCGGAAATCGATATCAACTTGCTTATTTCAAATAGAACACCCTATATATTTTAGGGTTTTCGAAAAGAGCATAAAATTCTGAGTCGAAAATATGTAGCATATCCTATACCTAAACCTAGCCGTTTCAGAGATATTTGACATTTTATAGAAAATTTGACAGGTGCAACGGTTTGCAAGAACCGTTATAACTTTCTTCGTGTAAAAGATCCTCATTTGCTTCTTGTCACTTTAAAAGGACACAAGGAGAACTACGTTCTACAACTGAAATAAATTCAATAATATCATACCAATTGTTACGTTTTTCGCGTTACATTTTGTCAACTTTAAACCGCGAAAACGTGTTTAGGTCAAATGGAACACCCTGTATTTTTTTACGTCAGGTTGTGTAAAATTGAATTGAATTCCCTTTATTCTGATATTAGCATTGTGGGTTACAACTTTTTGAAATATTTTCGATTTTATTAGAAATTCATGAATTGTTGTAATCATTTCATCAAAATAGCCATGATTATTAACAGTCAGTCATTATCTTATGTCAAAAAATGCCAGCACGTTTAAGTTACACCCGCGAAGACTTTTTAAATTTGTTTATTATTTATGGAGAATGTGATAAAGTAATATCAAAAACTTGCAGCATATTTGCTACTCGATATCCAGAAAAACGGAAACCGTCACCAAACACTGTAAAACGCATACTGGAAAATTTTAAAAATGTCTCTGTCAAGACACAAATGCAAAGGAGAAAGCCTATTGTTGATAACGAAAACATTGAAATAGTCATTCTGGGATATTTTCATGCACTTCCAAGGATGTCATTAAGATAAGCCGCTCTGGAATCGGGACTATGCAAGGATTCAATTCACAGAATCTTATTAAAACATAAGTTTTACCCGTTTTCATTTCATATGGTTCAAGGATTAAAAGAAACAGATTTCCTAAGAAGACAGAATTTTTGTGAGTTTATTCTAATAAGGTCTGAGGGTCACGATTCTTATTTGGGAAATATTATATGGACAGATGAAGCAACATTTACTAAAAATGGACTTTTTAATAGACACAATTCGCATTATTGGAGTGACTCAAATCCTCATATGTTCAGAGAGCGAAACTTTCAGGAAAGTTGGCAGTTCAATATTTACTGTGCCATAAGAAACGATAGAGTGGTGGCATTACAATTTTATCAGGAGAATTTAAACGGTAAATAAAATTTTCTCTTCTGCTAATATATATAGGTAAATTTTGGTTTCTTTTTTTTTAGGTGAAAGATATCTGAATATCTTACAAAATTTGAATAATAACTATTTAGAAAATTTACCTCTCGCCGAACATAGAAACATTTTTTATCAGCACGACGGTGCTCCCCCACATAACGCATATTTAATTAATGATTATTTACAAGAAACTTTTTATGATCAATGGATTGCCAATAATGGACTTTTCTTATGGCCTCCTCGCCCGCCCGATTTATCAGTTCTGGATTATTTCATTTGGGGAACTATTAAAAATAATGTTTATGAGAGACCATTAACAACCATTGAAGATTGTATGCAAAGAGTAAGAAATGCATTTCAAAACATATCACAGGATTCAATTAGAAGAGCTACCCATGAGGAACTAATCCGAAGGTGCGAAAAATGTGTCGAGGTTCGAGGGCAGAATTTTGAGCAATTATTAAATTAAAATGAAATCATATTTTAAATTGATCTTATCTCTACTATTTCAGTTCATGCCATATTTCAATTCGATTAATACGCATGTTACAGTGTTAGTGTTATTTTGTGTTTTTGTGGATGTCGAGTAGCAAATGTGCTGCAAGTTCTTGATATTGCTTTATTCACATTCTCCATAAATAATAAACAAATTTAAAAAGTCTTCGTGGGTGTAATTTAAACGTGCTGGCATTTTTTGACATAAGATAATGACTGATTGTTTCTAATCATGGCTATTTTGATGAAATGATTACAACAATTCATGAATTTCTAATAAAATCGCAAATATTTCAAAAAGTTGTAACTTTAACCCCCGTAATGCTAATATCAGAAAAAAGGGAATTCAATTTTACACAACCTGACAGGGTGTTCCATTTGACCTAAACAAGTTTTCACGGTTTGAAGTTGACAAAATGTAACGCGATAAACGGAACAATTGGTATGATATTATTGAATTTATTTCAGTTGTAGAACGTAGTTCTCCTTGTGTCCTTTTAATGTGACAAGTAGCAAATGAGGATCTTCTACACGAAGAAAGTTATAACGGTTCTTGCAAACCGTTTGCACCTGTCAAATTTTCTATAAAATGTCAAACATCTCTGAAACGGCTAGGTTTAGGTATAGGATATGCTACATATTTTCGACTCAGAATTTTATGCTCTTTTCGAAAACCCTAAAATATATAGGATGTTCTATTTGAAATAAGCAAGTTGGTATCGACTTCCGGTATAAGCGGAAGTGCCAGCTGCTTGTAATTATTTTAGTTGGATTGGCCACACCGACATTAGTAATTATCTAAATTTTCAAAATTTGCTGATGCGTACTTTTCTCTATATCGATCGATTCAGTTCCCGGTGAGACACCCTGTATATGGATGTTGGAACAAAATATAATAAACGAATTTACAAAATTATGTTAATATTTATTAATATTATAGTGATCCTATGCAAAATAAAATTTCGTATATTGTATTCTACCGAGAATAAGTTACGTACAACTTCCTGTTTACCTCAAACTCAGAATTACGGCTCACTTACACAATTATTTTTTAGATGTAAAGTGAACGACTATATTACAAGATTTCATAAAGTTATCCCTATACGAAATGGAATATGTCAAGAATAAAATATATCACTTGCAACGTGCATATTTTTAGTACACTGTTATCATTCTTAGCTTGATTTAACGTTAAATGTGGTGTAAAGAATTTGCGGTACGTGGGACGTTGCCAAAACGTTTTCGTGTATTTTTTACACAACACAGGCACAGGTCTGATAAATCAGAATAATCAGATTGTTGAAATTCAAAGCAGGCTCCGTTCGGCGGTAACACACATTTTTGTTTATCAAGATAATTTGTAGTAGTAATTTGGTCGGTTGACGACAATAGCTTACAAATACTGTTTGTGTACGCGGATAAGTGAGTAACAAATATAAATTGTGAGAAAAAGACAAAGATAAACATAATTATCTTGGAAGTCGCTTAAACCTATTCAAAATGTTATAACAAACAAGAACATTTACATAATGAAAATGTTGAAGACGAGGTAACGGAATCGATTGAATCGAGTTGGTAGTTTAAAAACTAAGATTTACACGTGCAAACCCAGCGTCTTCTTTTAAATATTTATAAATGCTTAAAGAGAGAAAATAATCAGATGACGGATACAGGTATTATAAAAAGAATGTTCGAACTAGTTCAGTTCGAGCCACGAGGAGCAGCAGTATAGGCTGCTGAGAATCTGAAGATGGCGGATGAGATTCTGCCGAATCGTCGTTTAGACAACCGTGACTCCTGGTGGAGTCGACCATCGACGCGGGAGAGCACCCGGAAGTACAATAACACTTCATGTAACACCCGCGAAAACCTAAAAAACAACATATATATATATATATGAAAAATACTAGGTTCTCGGGTTGAACCGCGTCTGAGATTGTTAATGTCTCGACGTTTCGGCTCCCGTTTTGGAGCCATTTTCAAGAGAAAAAGTGAGTCAATAAAAAATTTCTCAAAGAAAATAATGCTAGGAGTTCGTGGAACTGGTTCGATTCCGGGGTCTAAATCTGCCTACTCCCCAGATCTCACCACGGTCTGTCTCTAAGGCCTCAATCTGCCTACTCCTTAGAGCGAACTCGCTGGCAGTATCGGACGAAGTGTTATTTATACGAAAGCTGTCTGTGGGTGGGAGAATGGTGGGGGGTTGCGGGTCTGTTGATGGAGGCATCAGAGCAGAACGGCTGCTATCAGGATTATGAGGTGTGAATGAAGATTGTGGGGCTAGTCTGGAGATCAATGATTTCCAAGCGACTGGAAGACGATGACCGTCATCCCTTTTGTTTAGACAATTGGGACGTTTTTCAATCTCAATTGCTTCGCGGATGATTCGCGGTTTCTGGAAAAATGATGGTGCTATGGTTTTGGTGTTATCGAAGTCTATATTATGGCCTGTTAGGAGGCGGTGTTGGGCAAGTGATGATGTGGGATCGGATTTTCTAACTGCAAGACGATGTTCATATATTCTATTGTTTATCCGTCTATTGGTTTGTCCAATGTAGGTTTGGGGACAGTTTGAGCAAAGTATTTCGTATACACCGTGGGAATCATTAGGTATTTGGTCTTTTAGGGTTCTGATTAAATTGGAAATTGTTTGGTGTGTTGTGAATCTGGTTTTTAGACCTGAAATCCAATAACATAAAAACCAAAATTGCATTATTAACAGTGTCAAGTGCACTAGTTAAGTCAAACAAAGTAGAGACAACATATTTGCCCCGATCCAAATTTTTGTAGACACAGTCAATAAAGTAAAAAGACGCAGTTTCTATAGATTTACCAGGTCTGAAACCATGTTAGCACGGTGTAAGTATGTTTTTAAGTTTGAGGAACTCAAGAACTCGAGATGTTGCAAATTTTTCCAACAGCTTAGAAAATACACTTAACAAATGTATTTGCCGATAGTTCTGAATGTCATTATTATTCCAATTTTTGAAGACTGGCATTACTGAAGCTATTTTTAGACAGTCAGGGAAAATACCATTATCGCAGTCTCCTGCACCTTCTGAAAAGATTAAAAGTTCATGAAATTGTGAAAACTCATTTTTTCTTATTCATTTTAACGGACTAAGTTTCTCTTCTTCCTACTAATATACACTGATAGATGGTAAGGAATAAAATATTACTAATCAGAAATTTCTAAAATCATGTAGAGCTTATTTTAAACCTGATTTATTGTGAAATACATTTTACTAATACATAATGATAATGAAAATCTGAAGCTACATTTCACAGTTAGAATCTAACACGGGACTTGTTGGAGAAAAACTTTATTTTCCAAACGTAGGTAGGTAAATAATTGATTACTTTACTTGAATTTCTATTTTGTCTTTACTTTTAGTAGCACCTTTTTCGCTGGCTGGGATATCCATTGAATTATGCAAGAAAAGCAGCAGCACAAAACACATTCCATATGTAATAGAAAAAATTAGCGCTACCCATTTTTTCATTTTTTCCACGTACAAAAAATTAATAACCGTTTAGTTAATAGTAATCGAATCGCGCCGTATTGTGGAAATTCGACAGGAAAATTTGCGTGGAATAAAAGAGGACTGCGAATTAAATAGGTCGGTAATATATCTTGACAAGATGTGGTTTGATACGCACGACCTTTAAAATATTATTACATAACTTTATTTACCCTAATGTTAAAAATATCATTTCCAGTCAGCAAGGCGGATTTATGAAAGGTCGCTCTATTACTACCAACTCCATATGTGCTACACAATTCATATCTGAGTCCATTGACATGTACATGCAAACGGACGTAATATACTTTGATTTTACGAAAGCTTTTGGTAGGCTTAATCATAGTGTATTGATTGCGAAACTTTCCAACTTTGGTATTTCGGACCTGCTGATAACTTTCTTTAGATCTTATCTAACTGATAGACTTCAATATGTCGTGTATAATGGGTTGAAGTCTTATAATTATGGTTCATCCTCAGGTGTTCCCCAGAGCTCTGTTCTTGGACCACTGTTTTCAATATATTGTTTATAAATGACTGGTGGTTGAGAGGTGAGCGCTCTTGCCTCTCACCCAAAAGTTCGATCCCCGGTCGTGGCGGTGGAAAATACTCTGAGAGGGATTTTTCCACTATACACGGATATTGGGTGTGTGTCCCTTGTCTCTAAATGTGTAGCCCCCTCCCACACAAGGCTCTTCTAGAACCTTCCAGGATAAAGGGGGTCATAATTATCTGTGGTGTTATTTATTTGTTTAAATGACATAGCGGATACTTTAGATTGCACTTCTTAATGTATGCTGATGACATAAAAATCTCTAATCTGAGTTCCTGGTGTGTTAAAAAACAATCTATCATTAAACGTGCAAAAGTACAATGTATACCGACGAGTACACGCTGAACGACGAACAACTAACGCGATCGTCTACGATTAGAGACCTTGGTGTAACTTTTGGCAAAAAACTAACTTTTGTTGATCATATCGATACGTCTGTATGTAACGTAAACAAAACTTTAGGTTTTATCATACGTAATGGCCGTAATTTCACTAATATTTCACATCTTTAAGTTATTATATTTTTCATTTCTGAGATCTAAGCTAGAGTATGCATCTCTTGTTTGGCAGCCCTGCTATAATTCATGTTAGAAAACGTGCAGCGACACTTTCTTAAATACATTTACTTCAAATCTCTAAATACATATCCGCCCATTCGTTTTCCTCAATCAAACCTGCTTAACATGTTTTCTATATGCGGCTTAAGTGATAGACGTAATAACTTTGATATCAACTTTTTGAAGAAATTCATTCACCATGAAATATTTGTTCCTGTTACAATAGCAATCAGAATATTGGTATTTTTCAATAATGGGGCTTTCTGCCTATGTTCGCCTATCAATTTCCCTCACTATATTTTATATATTCCTTATGAAAAACAATATTTCCAATTTTTTTATGCACTATACAGTTTCTCTTCAGCTGTCTTTTATATCTTTTTTGCTTCTCTCATACTAGTCAGTTTAGATTTTAGACTCATGTTAATTTCTTCTCCCACTTTTTTTATGTACATTTAAGTGACTCACTATGTGTACTGTATATTACATATGTGTTGTTTCCCATCTTGTAAATGGTCTTTATATTGTCAGATGTTGTAGAATTAAAGAAATAAATAATTTGCACTGAGGTTCTTTAAATGTTGGAGATTTAGCAACAAAGGTTTATGAAAACAGAGATCATATACCTACACTTCCACCTATTCCTAACATCCTGTATATTAACATTATATTATTCACTACCTCGTAGTATAGAAGCAGCTAGAACTTCATCACATTTGACTAACATCTGGGTGACCCATTTATATTGAACTTGGAAAGAATTATGCCTTTGTTTTCATATTAAAAACATAAATGCTTAGACTCCTCATAAATTCACCACGCGAATATAAAGAAACTTTTTGAGCTTTATGTTCCCACTGTAGCTAATAAATTTTTACAGCACGCTCTAAAATACTATATCATGCCGGCTGTTTTTTTTTACTTTTTAACGGCACACATCGCCTAAATATATCTCACTCCCTGTAATTACGAACCCGATTGCGCGCCAGACTAATATGTGTAAAATTTTTCCGTGTTGTAAACTAAAACAGTGTTTTAGCTTTACGTCTGTGTGTGTAATTTGCAGTAATTTAGGCGCATTACAATCTAATAACGTTCATTAACGCATTTGCAGCGTACGCCGGTTTAAAGTAGGCTCGTTTTAAATTGGTAAAATACGCGAGGCGTGGTAGGCCACTCGAAAATTAATGTGGAAACAAATTGCTGTTGGTTGAAAACGTAGTTATTATGAAATATGGCAGGAAAACTAAATTGTATATCACAACGATCGTAAAATCCAAAGTGTATCGATATCATTTTGACGAAATGTGCACAAGTATGTTAAATTGGGTTAATAAATTGTGCAGGTACACGTCCAAAACGGTTCAACATACCATATTTAATTACAAACCATGCAACTGGCTCCAGGAGGTTTAGAAGTGGTAGTGCATATTCATTGTTTGCTCTAACCCTTGTTCCATATTGATATTCAACAACGGATGAATATTCCATATTTTGCTATGTGTATCAGTTATGGCAGCATGCACGTGTAGACCCGCCACATCAAATAGCTGACACAATAATAATAATAATAATCTTTATTTCTCCATTGAAAAAACATATGTACCCAAAAAGGTATACATAAGGTCGATGAAGAAAATGTCACATAAATAATTAAAAAAACAGTACCAAAAATAGAAAACAATACACTATGACATAAATGTGGCTAAAATATATAAGACATTTTTGGACTAATAATAATTATAAAAATAGATTATATTTATATCATATGAATTTAAAAAGAGGAAGAAAAAAACTATAATATGGAAAAAGGACATATTAAAATACAATTAATTAAAAAATTCATTGACTGTGTAACAGTTTTTGTTTAGCAACAATTTTTTAAGTTTCCCTTTAAAAACATGTATACTACCAGAGGATTTAATGTCTTCGTCTAATAAATTATAGAATTTACACCCTTGATACAGAAAACTTCACTGATACATAGTAGTTCTATGGCAGTCAGGCAGTAGGAGATGTTAAGATCGAGTATCATGTGTATGTCCAACTTGATTATTTAAAAAAGTGGATTCCAGAATGTATAGGCTAGCAACAGTCAAAATTTTTAAAACTTTAAAAGCATCTCTACAAGTTTCTCTGTAAGTCAAATTTAACAGTATACGAATTGCATATTTTTGCAGTAAAAATACCCTGGCTACATCAGTACTATTATCCCAGTTTACAATTTCATACCTCAGATGAGAATGAAAATTGACAAAATAAAGGGTTTTAAGGATATCCTGGCTACAATGCTTAGACATAAATTTTAGAGCGAAACAACTTTTTCGTAGCTTTATAAACAGATTTTCAATGTGATGAGCCCATTGCAGGTGTTTGTCAAAAGTGACACCTAAAACAAATTATTAGCATCACAGGTATTTAACTCAAGGTCAGTACCATTAAAAAGTGTTAGGCCTTCGGAATTGTTATTTAATGTAAATTGTATGGAAACGGTTTTAGTTTTATTTAAATTTAGATTATTCTTATAAGACCAGCATATACTTTCCTGATAAATTATTTCAGTGGTTGTTTTTACTTCCGTTGAGTTATTTCCTGTAATTAGAACATTTGCATCATCTGCGTAGCACACGACATGAACATTTGATGTTCTTTGCAAGTAATCGATAATGTCATTGGCAAATAAGATATACAATAGTGGTCCCAAAATTGAACCCTGTGGAACTCCTTGCTTGACGCAGCAAGTCTCGCTTTCAGCTCCACAGGCCATTTTTACAATTTGAGCTCTGTTGTCAAGATAGGAAGGGAATATTTCCAAAGCTTTCCCTCGAACACCATATCGTACGAGTTTAGCTTTGAGCAACTGGCGATCTACCACATCAAAAGCTCGCGAGAAATCTAGAAAAAGACCTAGAGCAAATTTTTTATTGTCCAGCGCCTTAATAATTTGGTGATGAAAATCACATAATGCCGACTCAGTGCTTTTATTAGTAGTGAAACCATGTTGAGCAGGAGAAAGCAGATTATTTTTTTGCAGAAAGTTGAATAACTGCTCTTTGAGGTGGAGTTCGAAAAGTTTTGAAAAACTACATAATAAACTAATAGTTCTGTAATTGCTATACTCATTTGGATCTCCTCTCTTATAAAGGGGATGGACGATCGCCCTTTTAAATTTGCTGGGAAGAATACCATTCTTTATGGAGAGATTTATTATGTAAGCTAACGGATAACTAATGACACATTCGCATTTTTTAATTAAATTATTAGAAATATTATCATGGCCGCTAGAATTTGAGGATTTTAGTTTATCTATAAATAATTCAACGTCAGTAGTAGAAACTGCAGATATATATATATATATATATATATATATATATATATATATATATATATATAGATCTATGAAAATTAGGCACATTAGATTCTAAGAAATTAAAATCGCGCAAGGCATTTATACTTGTGGTGCTTGTGAAATGAGTATTAAAGCCATTAGCTACATCTTCAATCGGTATTTCATCGCCATCTTTTTTAAAACATATATCTTTAGAAATTGAACCTGACCCCTGAATTTTTTCAATTATGTTCCACATAGTTTTAGTCCTGTTACTTGAATTGCAGATTTCACGATCATGATACTCCCGTTTAGCGGTCTGTAATTTATTGCAATATAAGTTATTCAGACGTGTACTAAGGCCCTTGTAATTATTATCTATTTTTGCTATGTCACTGTATAAGTTTACTTGGATTCTTAGTCTAATTATTTCAGGTGTCATTTAGTTTTCTATTATTAATATTAAAACGCTTTGCAGGGAAACTTGCTTCAAAATAATACAAAATTATATCATAAAACTTGTCCACGGCAGTATTAGGGCAATTTTGGGTAAGAACATCTTGCCAATTTTCATTCTGCAAATAATCTGGAACCGTGTAATATTTTCCGTGCTGAAATTTCTACGGTATATATTTTATTATTATTATTTGGTACTTTATTTAATCGTCACGAATGATAAGAACCCTTATCCATAACGATAACTGAATTTGGGGGAATATTAAGTTCACAGCTGTTCAGCGAACCATTTTTGAAACAAAACCGCGATCATGTTTTCTTGATAGTCAGCAGAATACCGTTTTATATTTTTGGCTGACAAGAGCAGTGCATTGTGTACGAATCCATTTTTACTTCCGGTATGCAGAATTATGATACGTTTTCTCCTTGAACAAAGCGCATTTAAAGTACAATTTTGAGTCGTGTTTACCTAGCCGTAATTAACAGAATCATGCCTATCAAACTATGCCTCGTCAAGAAATATTGCCGTCCTACTTGATTCTTGTTTTAGATTCTTGTAGAGACGCTGAATTTATAATATTTCAAACTAAAATTGGATAAATTATAACCACAGAAGTGGGGAAAGAATCCTGCCTTCGTCGACACTCTCGTGTGGCCCCAAAGATGACCATTTCTCCCTATAGGGCATAGAACCTCGAAAAACACACGGATGCACATTTCTGTATTATTAAATCAATTTATAATTACATACGCCAGTAATTGAAATGTAAATGGATTATTTATTTACAAAACAACTAACGTAAATGGACTTTCATGATTTCGTACTTAAACAATAATAGTTTGTAAACAATATGTTTGTATTAAATGAAATGTAATGTTTAATGTTGGGAATTGTTTATATACTATTTTATTCAAGTCGAAAAAGTTAGTCATACATGGTGGGCAAAACAGCTTGAACATTGTTGTCCCGTTTTTGGTTGTGTTTCAAGTAGCAATATTGTAATTTTACTTAGCATTAGTTTGTTGATTAGTTCTGTGTACAACTGTCTTCCTTTACTTGCCTTTTGCTCTTAGATTTTAATTATTACAATTTTCTGTGCGATACAGAGTTATACTCATGAAAATTCATCATATGATTGGGGACCGTAATAAATTACTAACTAAATTTAAGAAAACCAAACAGCCAGATCATTGGGCCTTATAAAACTATGAGGAATTATGTTGTTAATGCCATTAGGCAAGAAAAGCAAGCTTATTTAAACAATATTTGTAGAACAGGTGATTTAAAACAAATGTAGAACACTCTTGATTGGCTCAACATTCACTCAAAAGCTAATAAATTAGACCTTCTACAAAATCTGAGCGATGTTGAACAGACTAATGATTTTTTATTTCTGGTATGAATTTTAATCTACCAATTTCAACTACCAATAAATATAATAACAGTAATTTTAAATTTAAGATAGCTTTTTGTGAACCTCTCGTTTTATCACATCTAAACTACGGAGATATCTTTTATTATTTTGCTTTGGATCAAATGAGCCAGTTGAGACTGCAAAAAATTAAAAACACCTGCATTAGGTTCATTTACAGTCTACGTTCCTATGACCATGCTTCGCATAAGCTTAAGGAGTTAAAATAGTTGAATGTAAAAATAGACAAACACACCATCTAAAAGACTGGTGTCCCGTACTGTCTCAAAGAAAAACTTGAATTTAGACATACACTTCATAATTCCAACTTAAGAGTCAACTACAATTTAAATATACCAAAACATAGAACATCACTTTATAGACGACTTCTCATATTCTGCAGCCGATGTTTCTAATAAATTTCCCATTATGCTAAAAAATAATAATTTGTCGTTAAAAACTATTAAAATCAAACTTTTTGAATATTTATTACAAGAACAATACTTGAAGTTCATATTTTTCTTCTTTTGTATTCTTATATTTCTTTGTGTATGTGTATAATATATATGATTATTATCTAATTATTGTCCAGCTTTCTTGTTAGATTAATTAATTTTTGTTTCGCCTGATATATGTCATATTAACTCAGGTTTAATTATTGTAATTTAATTTATAAATAAATTAGTAAGATTTTGTTGTTGTTGTTAATAAAATATATTTGTTAAGCTCGGTTGAATCTGAGTTATATTATTATATTTCATACTTTCACCTATTTTCATAGCAAAAATTACATATAACGACAAGGACTCTCGTTAGCGTAACAAATTAATTAATTGTAACAATTTTCTGGATTTCTATTTTTTGCCGGATGCGCCGCAGCTAATAACAGAGATATTTTAGGTGCGCCGTTTACACTAGGGTGAAGCAGATTTTCTCTCTTCTTTTTTTAAATTGCAAATGCGACACATTGACAACTCGTATGAATGTGAAACTTAAATATGCATATACAATTTTATTAAAACTATACAGAGTGTCTCACCGGGAACTGAATCGATCGATATAGAGAAAATTACGCATCAGAAAATTTTGAAAATTTAGATAATTACTAATGTCGGTGTGGCCAATCCAAATAAAATAATTACAAGCAGCTGGCACTTCCGCTCATACCGGAAGTCGATACCAACTTGCTTATTTCAAATGGAACATCTTATATATTTTAGGGTGTTCGAAAAGAGCATAAAATTCTGAGTCGAAAATATGTAGCATATCCTATACCTAAACCTAGCCTTTTCAGAGATATTTGACATTTTATAGAAAATTTGACAGGTGCAACGGTTTGCAAGAACCGTTATAACTTTCTTCGTGTAAAAGATCCCCATTTGCTTCTTGTCACATAAAAAGAACACAAGGAGAGCTACGTTCTACAACTGAAATAAATTCAATAATATCATACCAAGTGTTCCGTTTTCGCGTTACATTTTGTCAACTTCAAACCGCGAAAACTTGTTTAGGTCAAATGGAACACCCTGTAGTTTTTTACGCCAAATTGTGTAAAATTGAATTCCCTTTTTTCTGATATTAGCATTGTGGGGGTTAAAGTTACAACTTTTTGAAATATTTGCGATTTTATTAGAAATCCATGAATTGTTGTAATCATTTCATCAAAATAGCCATGATTAGAAACAATCAGTCATTATCTTATGTCAAAAAATGCCAGCACGTTTAAATTACACCCACGAAAACTTTGTAAATTTGTTTATTATTTATGGATAATTTCAAGAACTCGCAGCACATTTGCTACTCGATATCCAGAAAAACGGAAACTGTCACCAAACCCTGTAAAACGCATACTGGAAAATTTTAAAAATTATGGCTCTGTCAAGGCAAAAATGCAAAGAAGAAAGCCTATTGTTGATAACGAAAACATTAAAATAGTTATTCTGGGATATTTTCATGCATTTCCAAGGATGTCATTAAGACAAACTGCTCTGGAACGGGACTATGCAAGGATTCAATTCACAGAATCTTATTAAAACATAAGTTTCACCCATTTTCATTCCATATGGTTCAAGGATTAAAAGAAACAGATTTCCTAAGAAGACAAAATTTTTGTGAGTTTATTCTAATAAGGTCTGAGGGTCACGATTCTTACTTGGGAAATATTATATGGACAGATGAAGCAAAATTTACTAAAAATGGACTTTTCAATAGACACAATTCGCATTATTGGAGTGACTCAAATCCTCATATGTTAAGAGAGCGAAACTTTCAGCAAAGTTGGCAGTTCAATGTTTACTGTGCCATAAGAAACGATAGAATGGTGGCATTACAATTTTATCCAGGAAAATTTAAACGGTAAATTAAATTTTGTCTTCTGCTAATATGTATAGGTATTTTTTTTTTTTTAGGTGAAAGATATCTGAATATCTTACAAAATTTTAACAATAACTATTTAGAAAATTTACCTCTCGCTGACATTGAAACATTTTTATCAGCACGACGGTGCTCCCCCACATAACGCATATTTAATTAATAATTATTTATAAAAAAAACTTTTTATGATCAATGAATTGCCAATAATGGATCTTTCTTATCGCCTCTTCGCTCGCCCGATTTATCAGTTCTGGATTTTTTCATTTGGGGAACTATTAAAAATAAAGTTCATGAGTGCCCATTAACAACCATTGAAGATTGTATGCAAAGAGTAAGAAATGAATTTCAAAACATATCACAGGATTCAATTAGAAGAGGTTCGAGGGCGGAATTTTGAGTAATTATTAAATTAAAATGAAGTCATATTTTAAATAGATCTTATCTCTGCTATTTTAGTTCATGCCATATCTTCAATTCGATTAATACGCATGTTACAGTGTTAGTGTTATTTTGCGTTTTTGTGGATATCGAGTAGCAAATGTGCTGCAAGTTCTTGATATTACTTTATCACATTTTCCATAAATAATAAACAAATTTAAAAAGTTTTCGTTGGTATAATTTAAACGTGCTGGCATTTTTTGACATAAGATAATGACTGATTGTTTCTAATCATGGCTATTTTGATGAAATGATTACAACAATTCATGAATTTCTAATAAAAATGCAAATATTTCAAAAAGTCGTAACCTTAACCCCCACAATGCTAATATCAGAAAAAAGGGAATTCAATTTTACACAACTTGACGTAAAAAATACAGGGTGTTCCATTTGACCTAAACAAGTTTTCGCGGTTTAAAGTTGATAAAATGTAACGCGAAAAACGGAACACTTGGTATGATATTATTGAATTTATTTCAGTTGTAGAACGTAGTTCTCCTTGTTTTCTTTTTACGTGACAAGAAGCAAATAAGGATCTTTTACACGAAGAAAGTTATAACGGTTCTTGCAAACTGTTGCACCTGTCAAATTTTCTATAAAATGTCAAATATCTCTGAAACGGCTAGGTTTAGGTATAGGATATGCTACATATTTTCGACTCAGGATTTTATGCTCTTTTCGAAAACCCTAAAATATATAGGGTGTTCCATTTGAAATAAGCAAGTTGGTATCGACTTCGGGTATAAGCGGAAGTGACAGCTGCTTGTAATTATTTTAGTTGGATTAGCTACACCGACATTAGTAATTTTCTAAATTTTCAAAATTTTCTGATGCGTACTTTTCTCTATATCGATCGATTCAGTTCCCGGTGAGACACCCTGTATAGTGAATACCCTGTACATTATCAAAGTTATGTATGTCTAGCCACTCACCTGTGCCCATGACGTAAATTTCCTTATCCTGGTGTTTTCGTAAAAGGAACTTCATGGTGTATAAATACAACAAACCGAAGGCTAATTGAATACCTGACGTTAACAGATGTGCCAAGAATGCCGCGCCGCATACCAGCCAACCCCAACCCCCTAAAAAAAAAACAATTTGTATAATATTCAGATAAGTACATATAGATAATTTTCAGAGTTTAGTAGATTAAGTTAACTAGTGATATCGGAACAGCTATAATGGAGGCGTCTACGATTTTATTAGATCGAAAAGTACATCCACAAACGTTTTCAATATTTCTGGTATCGATATGTCAGTAAGGGCATTTGAAATCCTACCAGACTGCACCTAGACTGTACTAATGACAGCAATTAATGAATCCTTTGCAATGGGTGTATTTCGGTCAGACCTAAAAAAAATTGTCACCCCTCTTAACAAGGGTGGGGAAGTACATGATTCATCAAATTTTTGACATTATAATTACTGTCCACGTTGTCAAAAATTATCGAAGAACTTGTAAAAAAGAGAATGATAAAATTTTTAGAGGAACATAACATACTAAATAAAAGTCAGTTCAGATTTCAAAATTCCAGAAACACATTTGATGCCATTCTGGCATTTTTAGAAAAGAACTTAAATGATGGCGAGACTGTCGGTGCAGTTTTACGATAAATTATGAAATACTGCTACAAAAGCTTTTGTGCTATGGCTTTAGGGGTGAATTTAATTGGATTAAATCATACCTGTCTCAGCGTACTCAAGTTGTAAAAATCCTCGGCGAGATATCGGATATGACAGATATTAACTGTGGTGTGCCACAAGAATCTGTACTAGGGCCCAATTTATTTTTGCTATACATAAACGACTTAGCCACTATTGATATTCAAGGCGCTTTTACGCTTTTTACCGACGATATTACCATTCTGTGGCATAATAAAAATGTTAACAGTCTAAGGCTCAGTTGTATAAAAGTGGATCAGCCGAAGTTCAGTTGAACTTGGTTCAAAATCCATGGATACTATTGTTGTAGCACTTGTAACCTTAGATTTTAAACCAAGTTCAACTGAACTTCGGCTGATCCACTTTTATACAACTGGGCCTAAGAGATATTATAAATCAGATATATGTAAAATAAAAAAAATGGTGTGATTCTAATTCGCTTGTATTCAATATAAACAAAACGAATATATTTACTTTCAAGTTTACCTGTGCTGATCTTTTCTTAGATAACCAACCTATTGAGAATAATCCCATACTAAATTTCTTTGGTTACATATTGATGAGAAGCTAAAATTTGAGATATATGTCCCTAATTTAAGTTAAAAGTTGGCATCTGGTTGTTATGTAGTGAGAATAACTTCAAATGAACTGGGTTTCAGGGCTGCAAAAACGACGTACTTTTCCCTGATTGAGTCCCCTATAAGATACGAAATCCCTTTCTGGGGAATGTGTAGTCAACATTTTCTGAATACTGTGTTTTTGCTGCAAGAAAGGGCACTAAGATACTTATATGTAAAGCAAAACCATGGGATCATTGTAAATCTCTTTTTATCACTCACAAAATATTAACGCTTACATGCATATTCATTCTAGTAACAGTATGCCTAATACATAAGAAAATACTAAACACACTGCATACCGATCCTCTGCCTGAGCATAGCACGAGACAAGCGCTAAATTTAACCCTACCTCTACCCATCCCCAAATCAATTTTAACGAAGCAATCAGTAATATACGAAACAAAAAATATACAACCACGTTCCCCTGTCTTTCAGAACTATGTCTCAATTAAAGACATCCAGAGAGGCTTTGAAAGACGCATTGATTCAGAAAACCTATTATAATCTTAGTGAATATTATGACGATTCATTTTAAAATGTTTTGTTTCTTGCTTCCTTCCTTTTGTGATTTTATGTTTCTATATGTGTTAGTTTGTATATATTGTTAGTGTTTTATTGATATTTCTAGTAATTTATTTTATTTGTTTAAATATTTTTCTTTATATATCTATTCTCAATTATGACATATACTCATTCGTTATGTATATATAGATGTGCATATGGTGATGTAAAGATATCTACTGTTCAATACTGTTGTATTGATTTTATTTTTAATTATTGTATCCTTGTATATAGAGTCTAGTAAACTCTAAACTGGCATGTGTATGCGTTGATAATGCGCGTACGATTTCATTTCTCTCGCACACAAAGTTAAAGTAATAGCCCAAAAACACTGTCGCGTATGTCTGCCAAGCTTCTCTCTCACCTATTTTGAGACAGAAATATTGCGATACACACTGAAGAGAGAGATAAATTTTAATCTACGTTTTCAATAAGTTCAGCGATTCTCAAGCTCTGAAGATTTGTCATTGGTTATTTAACAATCGTCTCATATTAGAATTAAATTCATCTTTATATGAAATATATAAGCTATTTTTAGTGGTAGTGGATATTCATCCGACAATCGGACATTGCCAAACCACTATACCTAGGACTTGCAATTTTCTAGTATTTACATGTTAGATGAATTGTACGTCGTGGAATAGCTCAGTGTGTAAGTAAAGGGAATAAAACATCCGGGTTCAAATCCTGTTGCCTACCGATTTTTTTTAAAATTTTATTATATTAAAAGTTAAACATTCTTCTTCTAAACATTTTCTTTTATTAATCCGCGCCGCAAGTTTTGTTAAAACTGTCGTTTCGTTAAACATTTTTCTTGTATTATTCCGCGCGAGTTTATCCCTTGGTATTTAATGGTCTGGTTATTTATTCGCTTGTCAGACGAATATCCACAGCCATTTTTTTTATTTATTATACATTACATAGGCCATAGGCCCTCAATCCTTCGTGTTTTATTTCTTGCTAAATAAATAGTTAGACCGAACAGTTTACCGCGGTGTGCCAAAGCTGTAATATTGTTTAAGGTATTTTTTACAGCCCATTCCTATATCACCTGATGATATGAGCGTGGCGTATCTATAGTTTTTATCCAATAAACAGACGTACCATCTACAGTTTGCGGATGGTCGCTAAGCCGGTCATTCTATTTAACGTTAAATGTGTCCGGGTTTCTAAATTAGATACGTGTGTAAATATGTATTTCGAATAACATTAAATTATAAAAATACAATATTAGGTAAATATGGCAACTAAATTAGGCGTCTTAAATGAACAGTTAAAGAAGTTGGTATTAAATTTAATAGATTATTTTACAAAATAAAAGGAAAACAAGGGACCCTTGGTACCTCTTGAACGAATTCATTAAAGAGTTTCTGAAGCCTTAAACATAAGTCTCAGAACAGTTAGCAGAATTAAGCACCAACATATTAATAATGTATCCTTGAAAATAAAAAAACGAATTAAAAAGAAACCAAAAACATTAGATGTACGTGAAGGCGTTAAAATGCAAATAAGGGAAGTAATTTATAATTTTTATGAATCGAAAACACATTTTACATTAGATACTTTGAAGGAAATGCTAAAAAATAAGGGAATCATTGACATCTCTAAGGTAAGTCTCATAAAACTATTAAAACATTATGGATTTAGGTATAAAAAATATTGTAACCGTCGCTATTTATGTGAACAAATGCAAATAGTTCAGCAAAGGGTTGTATTTTTAAGAAAATATATGGAAAACTATGACAGTAACCTTCGAAGGGTTGTATTTATAGATGAAACATGGGTATTTGCCAATGGAAGTGTTCGAAAATCGTGGCAAGATTTATCAAAAAAAGTGTCAAACACAAAAAATCAACTGTAGGAAAGCGATTCATTATTTTGCATGCAGGAACATCAGATGGCTTTATTCCGGGAGCAAGCTTAATTTTTTCTACTACCAATAAAAGTATGGATTATCACGATAACATGAATTGTGACAATTTTGAAGAATAGATACAACTACTGCCAAATCTTGAAGAACCAATTTTAATTGTAATGGATAATGCTTCGTATCGCACCCGACAATTAAATAAACAACCTACTTGTCAATGGAAAAAGAATAATATTGCACAATGGTTAACTAAAAATAATATTCCTTTTCCTTCTACAGCATTGAAAGCGGACTTGTTAAATCGTGCTAGGAGTATTAAGAAGGAAAAAAATGTACTTTGTTGACGAACTGCTGTGTGAGAATGGGCATGGAGTTCTTCGTTTACCACCTTACCATTGTCAATTTAACTCTATAGAATTAATTTGGGCTAATACAAAACAATATTATGATAAACATTTAAAAATTGATGGAACTGATAAGAACGTTTTAGAAACTTTGGAAACAGCATTAGAACAGTGTACAAAAGAAGACTGGCAGAAGTGTATCAATCATACAGAGGAATTAATTAAGCGATGGTGGCAAAGAGAAAACTTTTGGATATTCAAGTCGAACCATTAATTATTATTTTTGACGATTCTGATTCTTCTGATAGTGATGATATCCGTCATAGTGACAGTGACTAAAGTTATACATATTTTTATTTTTTAATATACCAGTGTCAAAACGCGCACCGAATAAAGTGCATAGTGTTCGTTGTTTGTAAAAATGCTGTATTGCTAATGTTGTTCTGTGAAATTTGTTTCAATTAGAATTTTTATATTTTAATACAGGAATGGGGAAAAGCGCATCGTGTAGGTAAATTGTTTAAGTGTAGTGTTCAAGTATTTTGTATTTTAGTGTTTATGAAAATCGCTTCATCTTTGTGTTCTTCTGTGAGAATTGTTCTACTTTATTTATATTAAAATTAATATCAAATTAACAATAAATGTGTTGTAAAATAATAAAATAAATTACTACAGCATAAAACCCACTAATTCTTGTGAAAGAAATTAAAAATTCATTGCCACCGGTTAAGGTACACAATGGCGTTTCCAAACGACTGAAAATAATGTTACAAATATTGCGACGTACTACATCTTCAATGGGAAAACCTTGCGAAAAACACAGATAAAATCTGATTGCTTTATTTTTTATATTAAAATTATTGTTAATTTATTATTTAGTATCAAAGAATTTTCCTTTATTTTGTTTTACCATAGAAATTGATATATTTTTTAATATTTTCTTAAGCAGAATTTACACAATTTATTTTTATTACTTCTAATGGACATTTCAGATTTATTTTTGTTATTACATGAAATATTTTATTTTACTAATATCCTTTCCCTTATTAATATTACCATCCTCCCCTTTCCTGACAAGAAATGTCCATACCTTCCCGTGGTTCTTGCTGAACTGTAACAATATTATTTTTCTCTTATTTTTTTTCTTCTAATAACCAACATTGTTATTGACTGAACTGGACAATTCATTTTTGTTATCGGTTTCAGTTATGCCCGAGCCTATATCGGTATAGTCAGAATTACACTAAAACAACGAAATTAGTAAATTCATATTTCCTAATATTTTATGATAATACCTTTAATATTTTTGTATAATTATTTAGCGATTGCATTACAGTTACAGACATATAATCATTTGTAAATTGTTGTAAACTGTTTGAGAACCACTGTCATACCTGAGCTATCGAGTAAATAGTTTCTTACTTCATACGACGAAGCGAACTTTTGACCCGCCAAGTTAGAGTTTACTCGACTTTATCTATGTATGTAACTGTTACTGTACCTACCTTTAACTTTAATTTAAAACTATAATTGTATGTTATGCTATATTTTATAGCTTTGTCAATAAAAGTATCTCATTCTTACACAATAAAGCATATCTTGATTGATTGATTTTCTTAAAAGTCTAACTCACTAAATTAAATTATTTCTAATTCCTGCCATGACCCTGCCACCTTGAAATTTTGCAAAGTAAAAAAAATATTTCTGTTAATTTCATTACCTATTCTTAAAATTGATGATGCAGGTTATTATCTTATACAAAGATATATATTCAAATCATATTTTTCTCCTCCAGCATAACAAGTATATGTTGCGACATTTCTAGATCCAACTGATATATTTTGCTAGATTGGCCACCACTGACGAACATTATTTTACTTTAAACAATGGTGATGTCACGTTTCTAGATCTATATCTTACTTGTGAAGTCAAATGAGAGTATGTGACTTACCTTCTGGATAATAATGTTGTTTGATGGTAGCTGTGTCGACATCTCGTCGTCGCAAAGCCGGTATGTTCCGATGCAAGGAGTGTAACTCTCTGTCGTGTAATACTGGAAACGAATCTTCGTCGTCAGGCGGCCTAGGAATCGGTGTACTTCTATCTGTAACAAAACAACGTTTTTTGATACGTAACTGTATAGTTGTTTATTCTAGTCACAACTGGGTGATTTTTTTTACATTTAATATTGGATATATTGACGAATATATTGCTATGATATTCACGTATACTTAATTATAAACATGAGGAATATGTTTTCTAGTGTGTGAAATTAGATGAATACTGTGTATTATACACAAATTATTTTTATCTTTGAGTACTCTTGGTATTCTTTGTAGGAATTCGAGTCTGTAGATCGCAATACACTGAAAAGTGTTTTCAGTTTATACTTTCAATGGGGGTTTTTAGTTTTAAAAACTTATCCTTATCAGTATTTTAATTTAAAAGTATTTATGCTTATTGCATGTTATCTATTATATTTAACTTACCTTTGATGGGATATTGTACTGGGTTTTATTATGGTAGATGGCAAGAAGGACTGGTATAGATAAAGAGAAAGGCACAAATTCATATTTTATAAGCAATGGAATGAATTCGAGTAAATTCTATAGTATATTGTGTTTGTGATGCAAACCATTTTAATTAGGGAATCTGTATGGATAGTTATTGGGTTTTATTGCTATTTTAAAGCAAATTTTAATATTTGATTTTGACATAAGTCAAATGATTTCTTATTTTCCATACAATTTCTTAATTTAGCCAATATAAGCAATTAGAGATTATATAAACTGTTTAAGAAGAGTTGAATTATGATATGAATAGTTTTTATACATCTGGGTATCTGTATCGGACAGTCATAAAACTGAGATAACTCAAAATCATCATTGGTGATCATAATTCTACTTCTAAACCATCTCTAATTGTTTATTGCATCTTTATTGTTCTATTACTTTTAAATTTGTAAATTAATTTGCGCGTGAGTGCGAATTTTGACACAAAAAGGATCTAAGCTGTACCAGGAAATAAATACTCACAGAATAAGATAAAAATTAGCACAAAAGATGTGTAAGACTCTCGGTCACACATTTTATTAAGGAATGTCAACCCCAATTTAAAAGGGGTAGACAGAAAAGGTGTTGTTAGAACTGTAACATTTTCGTTGCTATGGCAATATTAAACGTCAAACCGACCCTATATAAAGAGCTGCAATAGCTGAAATAGAAGATTTTTTTTTTAGTTTCAATTAGACCACGAATCTGAAAACATGTAACAACGTAACCTGAAAATTGGAGATTTGACAAGAGTTGTCAAAAATATAATTTTGAAGAAAAGTCTAAACATTTTGAAATTGGTTCATAGAAATTTAATATTGGAGTGGAAACGAAATAGAGTTGGAGTTTTTTTTTTTTTTTTTTTTAATTAATAATTCTGGAAAGCCAGGAGAGAGTACATAGACGTTTGGAATTTATTTTGAAATCTATTATCCTTTTAAAACATTCGTGAGTTTTATTAATTTTTATTAATTTTAATACTGAACTTTTATCCATTTGTTGTCATTTTTTTTTTTAACGTCGGCCTATTTCCACTACTGAGGCCTAACACCGACGCCTGCAGACGAGCTACCCCCAACCAGGAATTTTGCCGAACCTCTTCCTTTAAGAAGAGTAGGGATCTTTTACTTGTCTAACATTTAATAGACAAGGGACCGACGGAGGATGGTATACCTCCTATACAACCCTCGCCTAAGGTTGTATAGCTTCCGCGCATACACTGATATACAAGCCGCTAGAAGGTGTGTGAGGCGAGAACGCGGTTTCCGTTGAAATGGTCACCTATCCAAGTACTAACTGCGCCTGTCGTTGCTTTACACATACCGAAGTATGTACATAGTAAAGACGCACCTACGCTCGCCCCTTGTCATTTTTATATTCTATATTTTAAGTTAGATCAGGCAGATTAAGTTAATATTGTTGTTTTTTATATTTTACATTTTTATAAAACTACAGTATATTGTTAGATTTGAATTCGAATTTGTTTCTTTGTGTGCATGTCGAGTGTCAAATTTGAAGATCAGAATTCATGCTCTGAGCATTAGGAGTGTTTTTGTTAATAATAATTTAGAGTGGGAATTTAATTCCAGCACATTAATAAAGGAGTTTGTTTTTTGAGACGGTTGTACATGTGTAATTTGCATTTTAGATTGCACCGGGGTGTACATGGCAATATATAATATACGTATATACGTAGAATACTTTACTACCTCCGAAACAGATACTGGCTGTACGTTGTCACCCCATATATAACGTTGCTACCTCCGTTTTCGGAGGTGGCAACGTTGTTTCTCAATAGTAAAGTAAAATGGACACATGATCTAATCTACGTAAAGTTTATTCTAATCTAGAAGATACACTATTACAGTTTCGATATCTTGTTAACATTTTGTTCTTAAGTTATTATTGAATATAGGTCAAGTAAAACTTGCGGTTACACAACTCTGTAGATAACCCTGGATAACGGATACGTTCCAGTTTTAATAGAATGATGTATTTAACTTTGCTAATGACATTTGCTCTAAAATTATTAGAAAACATAATTTATGTAAAATGGTTTACACGGCTGTAGATTACTTCTGTATGACGGATATGGTCCAATTTCAATATGAGATATTTTAGTATTAATAACATTTTGCTTGAAAATTATTAAAGAACATAGTTTATGCATGACATGACAGATTGTGGGACTCGGTAGATCACACTGTGTGACATACGGTCCAGTTTTAATTTCAAAGTCATCTTCTATGACGCATATTGCCCAGTTTGAATACGAAACATCCTACTATACTAGGAACGTTTTACTCTAAATTTATTAGAGAATATAATTCATGTAAAATGTGATCGTTTACTAGAGTATGACGGGTATGGTCCAGTTTAAACATTCTAGTGACATTTTGCTCTAAAATAGTTAGAAAACATAATTTATTTAAAATATGATGGTTTACACGATTAATCTATATGATAAATATGATCCGGTTTCAATAGGAAGTATTTTCTTATGCTAGTACCATTTTTCTCTAAAATTAAGAAACAAAATTTATATAAAACGTGACAGTTTAGATCACCCTGTAGGGGGACATGGTCCATAAGAATTATTCTGCTATACTAGTAACATGTTGCTTTAAAATTATTAGAAAATATAGTTTATGTAAATATAAGTTTGCACGACTCATTAGATCCACACTGCATGACGGATATGACCCAGTTTCAATTTTTTCAAACAGAACCATATCGGTACCATGATACCATTTATTAGTACTATTAATAAGGAATTTATTCATATGTCGTATTAAAATATGCGATAAATACAATTTTATTCTAATTACTTTGTTATATATAAGGTGGTTTTGGAATACAAAAAATTAACACAAAACATTACAACAGTTGTTCAAAATGCTGTCCATTAACGTCAATTAACTTCTGAAATCGCATAGTTGTTTCTTGAAGAACGTTCGCCAATTGTTGGGCCGTTATGCTGTTAATTGCTCGTCTTATTCGTAGCTCGCAAGTCTTCACGGGTTGTAACGGCGGTTGCATAGACAATATTTTTTAAATGACCCCAAACAAAGAAATCAAGGGACGTTAAATCAGGTGACCTTGGAACCCCCTCACAGGGTCATTCGTGGAAATTACCTTTTCTCCGAATCTCCGTTGAAGGTAATCAATTACTATTCTTGAATTCTGGGGAGGAGCGCCATCTTGTTGGAAATACATTCCCTGTCGTAAATCTAAAGGTAACTCATCTAAAATGTCTTCAATCTCATTTTCCAGGAATCTCAAGTATCTGGCACCAATCAGTGGTCCTTCAAATATTATTGGACCACTGAGTACAGTAACATTTTGCTCTAAACTTATTAGAATACAACTTATGTTGAAGAAACCCACCACAAATTCAGTTCAGTCGATAAACAATAAAAAACTTCTTAATATCTAAAGACCAACGTTCCGTTACATAAATTATATACTAGACATCTACATTGTAATCTATATACTTTTATGATTATTTAATTGTATGATCGTGTCGTTATTTTTTATCTGGCTAGATCGGAATGTTTAAAAAGCTGTCTTGTGTAAGAGATAAATCTTTGAAATGAAAGGTTACACAATCATAATTAAAATAATGATATATAGTATGAAGAATTTATAGCTATTTTTTCTAATTATATATTTTTTATAAGGTTTTTTTTTTTAAACTCGAAGTTGTCTAGTGTTACCAACGTGTGTATATTCATTGTACCTACTAGTGTTACCACTTTATATCATCCAAGGCAGCCCAATATACATATAAACTATACTTTGCAAGAACTTGGCCGTACCTTCAGTTCTAAATAGAATAATAGTACAATCAATAACCGATTCACCTCCGAAATCTGATCAACTCAACCGATTTGTTTGAAATTTTGACAGTAGCTCAAAAAGTGATGCAAATAACAAACCTGACTTAGTGCCGTTACGCGCTTCCACCCCGGGGGTGAATGCCACCCTTTCTCGGGGGTGAAAATTTAAAAATTCAAAGTGACACTGGGAATCGATAGAGGATCAAATTTTAGGAAGAAAATGTAGTATAAAGTTTTTTCTACAACCTAATAATTTCTGAGTTATTCGCGATTGAAAATTTCAATAAAAAACACGTTTTTCAACAGTTTTTCGTGAATAACTCGAAAATTAAACGTTTTCTGGGAAAAACTATTCTTATCAAAATTGAATCTTATAAAAAACAAAGCGATTCGTCCGTTTTTCTTTAATGTTTTAGGTCATATTAAGCGACTTATGAGTCATTGAAAACGAATTTTTGTTTGTCGTAAATTTATCTAAAGATTTAAACTCAAATAACGGAAAAATTAGTAATTTTTCAGAGAAAATATTCATAACCTTTTTTAAAGTACTTTATTAGACCTTTAAAACAAGCTTTTATAAAAGCATCTAGCATGAAAATTAAGGAAGTTATGACGAAAATAAGTTAAGTCTCTGGAATTTTTGAAAAAAAATTGACAATAAAATTGGTGCCATGAGCGGCAAAATTAAAATTAATCGTAGCCCATGAAAAATTAACTTTATTTATGTCCCAATAACACGTTCCAAAAGTTTGAATGGTTTAGAGAATGTACATTTTGAAAAAAGTTGCTTTAAGTAAATTTTTTTTTCAATTTTTCAAAAAATACGTTGTTTTTCAAAATAACTCAAAAAATAATGGTTTTACGAAAAAAAGTATTGTCAACAAAAATTTAGCTTTCTTTTTACTGAAAATTCTTCTTTTTTTAAATTCATGTAGCTTAAAAATTAAGCGAGATATGGGCATTGAAAGCTTTGGTTTCTGTGCGAAAGAAACCTCTTTTTAGCCCTTCAACCTTAATATTCTCTGAACGAAAGGGTGCAGAAATATTGCAATCATCATGAATTTGTAGCTTATGAAATTACCTACAAAAGGATGTGTGGGTGAATGCAAAAAGCTTATCGTTAAAAAACTAAATATATTTTTCTAGAGATAACGTAGGAAAATTACGGAGCGCCTAAATTTTCAACGTTTTGGAGCATTTATTCTTTTGTGCATGCTGTGTCTTCTTGATACATACATATCTGGATTCCCGCATGTATAAACACATGCATAAAAAGATGTTATATAG
Organism: Leptura quadrifasciata; assembly: GCA_963675555.1. Lineage (NCBI taxonomy): Eukaryota > Metazoa > Arthropoda > Insecta > Coleoptera > Cerambycidae > Leptura > Leptura quadrifasciata. The sequence goes on from OY776679.1 coordinate 2,839,595, forward strand.
ATAATATGAGTAAAAGGTAGAAAAGGAAAGGTGCGCTTCTCTAGGCGAAATTCCTCTGAAGGCGACTTTCAAGAGAGGAAGGGGCTCTTATATTTTTATTATAATTACAATGTGAAGTTTTAAGAGTTTAATTTCCCTGAGAGGGGTGTTTTAAGGGATGAAAATTTTAGAAAAATTTCATTATATCATAAGCAGCAATTTATTTTCATTTTTTTACGCATTCCACTACTTGGAGCTTTCAAAAAGATTTTTTCCCTAATTTTTATTGTAAGGGGTGGTTTTTAGGGGTTGAATCATATTGAAAAATGATGTATCAGATCGTTTACACTTAAAGAATATATTTTTTCTATTCAAGATCCAAAATAAAAAGATTTTATACTTTTTAAACCGTTTTTTATTAATTGTGTGAGGGGTAGTTTCTAAGGGTAGTTACATAGTAAAGTATCGAAATATTAGTTACATTATAAAAAACAACAAATATTTAACATATTTGAACATAATGATAACCTATAACTGCTTCCATCTATTAGTTTTCAATTTTTCCTAAGTTTTATTGTTAGGGGTGGCTTTTGGGGGTTGCATCATTAAAAAAATGAAGTATCAGATTTCTTATACTTAAAGGGAAAAATTCTCCTATTACGATCCAAAATAAAAAGGTTTCATGCTTTTTAATCACATTTTTTTATTAATTTTCGTGTGAGGGGTTGTTTTTAAGGGTAATTAAATAGTAAAATATTGAAATATTAGATCCATGATTAAAAACAATTGATATTTAACATTTTTGAACATAATTATAGCCCATCACTGCGTTAATTTATTAGTTTTCAATTTATTGGAGTAAGGGGTAGTTTTCACCCCTTAAAAACAAAGAGCACACTTTGCGACCAAGTCAGGTTTGAAGAGGAGGGTAAGATGAACTTAATTCTAAGTTTTCAAGAAGATCGGAGCAGTTCTTCAGATTTCGGAGATTTGGCCCCTTTTTAACGTTGAATGACTGTACTATAAAAGATAATGCAATTTAAATAAAAACGGGAGAATTATGTAGATTTTTTGCTGCACAAATTTTGGAATGCATATCATATGATAACAACACAGGTATTATGTTAGTGGATCTATTGTTACCGGATACCAATAATGGTCTTCTTAATATTCAGTACTATCCAGATTCCTGCAATTCAGACGAAGCTGGATACACAAATAGTAAATTTATAAAAGGCGGGATTACGATTTCCCTGGTAGGAAGCTATTACAAAGGTACAAAAATAAAAAATAACTTCTCAAATACATATTAATGAAGAACGTGCAAACATGAAGAACATAATTACCTACCTGTATAAATATTAAGTGCAACGTACAAATTGACAATCTGGAAAACATCGGGGTACAGAAAATATAGCTCATAACAACCGTAATACTTAGCTTTTGAATTTATCACGAACTTACTCCATTATGATACAATATGGTTCTGTTAGTCAATCCTTAAGTTACGGATGAAATTTTTGCTGGCAACTTACTGTATACATTAAGGCAAAGGCGCGCTCCCCTATATCTTATATATGTGCATATTTAGAACTTTTCTGAAAGTATGATTCGTTCATAGAGACACTATTTTCTGTAAGAATTGCGCTGCTAAAGTAAAATGTCCCAACAGTCTATTCGATTTTCAGTGTATCAATTAAATTAACACTAAAACATTATTATAATAGTATACAGTGTATCGTGTGTCAAAGTCCAATATCGGCGTTATTAGAAGTCCTTGGAAAATTATTTTTTTATGGAAGTGGTATAGTGTTAAAAGGCGCACATTTTAAAAATATTTTCAAATATACAGGGTGACTCGCTACAGTGGAGCATCTTCGAGGTCATTTTTTTAACGCATTTATGAATTCAGCGTAAAATTACCCGACTTCGAGATTAATTTGTTTTTGACGTGGCGTTGCCAAATTATTCGAAAAAATATGAAATCAAACAAGGTTTAACAAATTAATTCGCTGTGTGTGTATTACTATTAATTAAGAAGATTTATATTGCAATTATGTAGACAAGGGATGTACTACAGCGATACAACCACCAAATATTGATTATAATTATACCGGGTGCATTTTATTATACTAGCGCTAATTCAGGACATTTCAAAGTGAATTTTCTCAAATGGAACACTCTGTATATTACTGTATTTTTGAATTGGCACGTTAATTGTCTACGATTTTTGTGAATAATATCCTATACCTAAAATCGATATTTCCAAAGATATTTTTGCTTTTTCATTAAATACCGTTAAATACTTTCCATTTCGAACTAATCTAGTATAGCCATGATTTTGACATAAAGTGAGAATAATTGAAAGTTATCTTATTGACGTTAAATTTTTTTTTATATACATTTATTTAACGTCGGCCTATTTCCGCTACTGAGGCCTAACACCGACGCCTGTAGACGAGCTACCCCCAACCAGGAATTTTGCCGAACCTCTTCCCTTAAGAAGAGTAGGGATCTTTTACTTGCCTAACATTTAATAGACAAGGGACCGACGGCTTTACATCCCCTCCGAAGGATAGTATATCCCCTATACAACCCTCGCCTAAGGTTGTATCGCTTCCGCGCATACACTGATATACAAGCCGCTGGTTTGAGGCAAGGACACGGTCTTCGTTGGAACGGTCACCCATCCAACTACTAACTGCGCCTGACGTTGCTTTACATCGCATATCAAAGTATGTACATAGCAAAGACGCACCTACGCTCGCCCCTTTAAGCTATGAACAAACTTGAACAAATTTAATTTATTGACAGATCATCTCGGTTAATGCTTAAACTCTCACTCAATCACACTCGTTTAAGAATTTAGAATTTTCAAAAATGATTTTCACTCACATTGATCGTTATAATATATTCGTTACATATTGCCAATGCAATTTTAACTCTGGATTAGTTCAAGTAGAATATAGAAACAGATTTCCACAAGCACTACAGCCGAATAAAACTCTGTTCAAAAAGCTAGCTACGGAACTGAAAAGTAATGGTTCATTTTTAAAGAAGAAGACAAGGTTGAACAGTGTTACTGATAATGTAAATAAGGTAAACCGAGCTATTAATTATGTAAGAAATAAAAATACAGAAAATTTGGAAACATCATTAAGTGAAATTCAAATTGATTGTCATATAAATAAAACAAGTGCTAGAAAATTTTTTTTTTAAAGAAAAATGGTTACCGGTGTTATAAATCCAAAAAAGTTCACAATTTACAAGCGGGGGACAAACCAAGGAGGGCGACTTTTTGTAGGTGGCTGTTGGAAAAGAAGCGTGCCGATCCATTAATATGTAGTAAAATACTTTGGTCCGACGAGGCAAATTTTTCCAATAATGGATTTTTTAATCGCAATATTCATTACAAATAGACTTCTGAAAATACACACTGGCATACACCGACTGGGTTTCAAAATCGTTTTTCAATAAATGTGTGGATGGGTATTTTAGGCACCAATTTAATAGGTCCTTATTTTTATGATGGTCACCTCAGTGGTCAAAGGTACCTAAACTTTTTGAGAAATTAATTTAATGAATTCTTAGATGACCTACCTTTAGAAACCGAATAAAACTTTGTCAATAGGCAACACAAATAATAGAACAACAAAGAAATTTTTTTGACTTTGATGTTAATAGTCATAATTTTCATTATTACGACACAATCAATCCTTACACATCACGAACAAATAGCCAAACAAGATGGCCGTTGAATATTTTGGGAGGAATTGTTGGGATTATGTGATAGGACCACAGTTTTGTGATTGACGTGTGAGTGGCCAAATTTATTTGGATTTTTTTCCAGACAGCTTGGAAAAATTACGAATTACTGGAGGATGTTCCCAGCGATATTAGGGAGAGAATGTGGTACCTCCATGATGGAGCACCTGTGCACCATACAGCAGCTATTCATGAAAATTTAAACGATGCCTTTCCAAGTGGTTGGAAATAGTTGGTCTGTCAGAAGCCCTGATTTCACCTTCTTGGGAGGCTGTGTTAAGGAGCAAGTGTACAAAGGTCCTATAACTACGAAAGAAAATATGAAAGAAAGAATAAGGGAAGTTTTTTAGGAAATTGCTGTAGATATTTTAAGAAATCGTCTACAGAAATGCATAGACGTACTAGGAGGCCACTTTGAACAGTTTCTATAAACATTAGGTATTATTTATTTCAGTAAATTAGGTTCAAAATAACTTTGATCTTTTAAAATAGTGCCAATTTGTATTACTTAATGTCGTATTTTCTGTTCCTATTATTTATGTAAACATTTTGTAATATTAAACGATTATTTATAAATTTTTAAGATAGGCTCAAATATGGTTTAATTAAACTGTGAAAAAATACTACTGTGGCAACCAAGACGCACCCAGGAAAAAATCTAATTCTACTTTCAATTATTCTCCCTTTATATCAAAATCATGGCTACTAGATCAGTTCGAAATAAAAAGTATTATAATTTAACGGTTTTTAATGAAAAAGTAAAAATATCTCTGGAAATATCAATTTTAGGTACCAAAGGATATCGTAGAGAATTAATGTGCCAATTCAAAAATACAACCGAACACATCCTTAACATGTTGCCTCCCTCTAATCGAAACTTCGAGTATTACTTAAATAACGCCCAAATGGGAGAGCTAAATAGTAATTTCAATTTTTCGGAAGTCTCTTACATACAAACCCTAGATGTAATAAAAAATTTAAAGAACACCAACAGTAAAGATCCCTACGACATAAATTTTAAAATTCTAAACTATATTAAATACTAAATCTACATCCCGTTAACCAATCTAATAAATCAGTGTATTAGAAACAACGTATTTCCGAAAATTCTCAAAGTTTCAAAAGTCATTCTTATTTATAAGAAAGGCAGTATTGATGATCCTTCTAATTATAGGCCAATCTCCATTATACCTTTCTTTGCTAAAATCTTTGAAATGGTCTTAAAATCTCAGATAACATCTTATTTTGATCGGTACAATTTGTTTAATAACTGTCAATTTGGGTTTAGATCTAAGTCAATATTGACTAACTTAATAAATAGGGGTTACGAACAAAGTGAAATCTCGTATACCCCGTTTTTAGATTTGAGCAAAGCTTTTGACTGTGTATCTCATGATATTTTGGACTTCTATCAATTTTCCAATGACAGTCAGAAACTACTTACGTCTTATCTAGAAGAGAGAACTCAATTTGTGCACCACCACAACAGATATAGTATTTGGGGGTACCCCAAGGCTCTGTATTAGGCCCAACCCTCTTCCTAATTTTCATAAATGACCTCCCTAATAATACTGTAAGAGCTAAATGTGTTCTTTTTGCGGACGATACAACCTTGATTTTCAGTAACTCGGATACCACGGCATTACGATCTAGCGTGAACAATAGCCTGTCAACTATTCATGACTGGCTCCTATCAAATAGGCTAATGTTAAACAAGAGTAAGACTGAAACAATGCACTTTAGCTTAAAATTCCAAACATTAGACTATATTGTTTCCACCGATTGTTTAAAATTTCTAGGTGTCCAAATGGATAACAAATTAACGTGGGAAAAACATTCTAATTTTATCTGTAACAAGATTTCCAAAAATATATTTCTTCTACGCTGCCAACCATCTTGCCAACGGCATACTATGGTTTAATACATTCAGTAATTACCTATGCAATTCTGGTTTGGGGCCACTCCTCACATACTGCATCTGTATTTGCCATCCAAAGACGTGCAGTAAGAGTAATTGCGGGCTTAGGCTACAGAGACGATTGCAGAGACTCATTAAGTAAATTAAAGATTCTAACTTTGTATAGCGTTTATATATTGCAATGCCTCCTCTATGTGAAAGATAATGAAAAAAATTACACACCACGTGATCAGATTCACTCGTACATTACTCGTAATAAAAATCAGCTAAACATTGACTATTTGGGTCTATCAAAAACGCGTGACGGGACAGGGTACTATTCAATAAAATTCTTTAATGCTGTTACCTCCTTCCTCTTATTATTTATTTTTGAGAAAGAATTGAGGTAACATATGCGGACGACTAGCTGGTTTAAGTCGGAGCAGAGAGCCGTGGGTCCAGAGCATTTGTAGGAGTGGAGAAACTTACCTTTTCTGATATGTACAGCATAAGCGACAGATTTCTGTTTATTTCGAGAAAAGGAGACAAAGAAAAATTGATGTCAAATTGGGCACCATCTATAGTAAAATAAGCAAAATTGTCTCTTTTTCTCGAATAACCAGCCTACTATAGATCAGACTGAAATTGTTGGTAAGAGAAATAAAAAGATAGTTTAAAATGAATGACAAAATATATTACATGAAAAATAGACAAATCGGTTTGAAAGATAAATTGAAATTTAAGAAAAAAATATATATATATATATATATATATAAAACAAATTTATACCAGTATCCTAGATGGATTATGGTTGAGGTGACTGGTTCTGGGACAGCAATCCAGGCCCACAATTGTCTCTTGTTGCAAAATTGAACCCTATAGTTTCTTGGCTACGTCTCTCAATGAATGGGGTGAAAGTTGTAAGAAAATTAACCAACTATGGGTTTAATGTAAAGATAACGAAATTTTATCTATGAAAGATAAACTGTGCAAAAACTATGCAGGAATGTAGAAGAAGTATCTCAAAGTATAAGCATTGAAGCATGTAAGCATGTACAAAATTTAAGCAAGTTAGCTGTATAAATATAATTAAGTTAGCTGCACGAAATATATTTAAGCTAGCTGTACAAAATATATTAAAGCTGACTGTACAAAATATATTTAAGTTAGCTGCACGAAAGATATTAAGCTAGCTTTACAAAAGCTGATTTCATAAAAACTGTATTAAACACTTTGTAACTGGGATATAGAAATTGTAATTTCAATTACTGAAGTCCACAGTTAAAAATTATATATGTTTGAATCAGTACAAAGGCTGCATGCCAATGAATTCCTGGTGTGTTTTACTGATAAGGTAAACTTTTGGTCTTAGTTACTGGAAAACAACGCTACCAAAAAAACTAACCTGACAAATTTAATTTCCTAATTAAATTGAAAGCCATAAAATATAAAAATAGTACAAGTATGGCCATCTGTCAATGGCCGAGTTAAGCGCAACAACTTGCAGGTCGCAACTTTACAATTTCCTTCACTCACAACTAAAATAGTGGTATATGATCGATAAAAGGAATCTATAATAAAAGTTTTTATTCCATACCACTGCCTTTGCTTCAGTTTGTAATTTCTATTTTATACATAACCACAAATATGAACAGATGTAAATAAATAGGAAAACGTATTGACTATGGTGTGAACTTAGTAAATACCTATATTACATCTTATTGGATATACTATTATAGAAACGAGAAAAGGTAAGGAAAATCACCATATGTACTCCATAGTAAACAAAAATATAAAAATTGAAAAATAGATATCTGATGTAAATAAATGTATTGTAGACAATTGTCTCCTGGGATAATAATGCTGTATTACAATGGAAATGAGATACATAATAGTGTTAATAGAAAAACAGGACTAAGTTCCTAAGATATAAAACTAAGTACATAAACAATGTGAAATGGTTTAGCAGTTATACATGTAAAATTCTGTTAGTTGAAACAGTTTCACATACAAAAACTGAATCCAAAAATGTTATACAAGTCGTGCTAAAAATCCACAAAACACTAGTTTTTAAATAAAACTGTTAAATGGACATAGGCCATGTAACAATAATAATAATAATAATAATAATAATAATAATAATAATAATAATAATTTATTCACCATATGGAATGATACAATAGTATATATTATGGTAAGTCAAAATAAAAAATACAATAAAAGTAGCAAAGAAGTAATGAATATATAACAACAGTAAATATAACAAACAGCTTAACAAAATAAGACAAACGACATTTACTATAAATAAATATATAAACAGACAGATAAAAAGATACACATTTATACATATACAAACGCGTCACAGTTATAATAACAATAATAATAATAATAATAAATAATATATTCACCATATGAAATTATACAATAGTATATGATATGGTAAGTCAAAAATAAAAATAAAAAATACAATAAAAATAGCAAAAAGTAATAAAATAGATAGCAAAAGTAAATATAACAAACAGCTTAACAAATTAAGACAAACAACATTTACTGTAAATAATACTAAAAATAAAAGCAATATAAAGAGAATTAAAACAATGACATAACACTAGATACCAGTGTTAAAAGTTAATGCTAAAATATTCTTCAGCACTATAAATCGATCTTTTTAAAAGTAGTTCCTTTAATTTTGATTTAAACAGTTTTAAGCCAGATATTTCTTTCAGATAGTTAGGGAGATGATTGTATATCTTAATGGGCATAACCGTCACACCATTACTAACAACGGAGAGATTGTGTTTAGGCAACAAAATGTTATTCGTGTGTCTCAAACTGTAAGGTATATTTCGATCGGAATATTGATTAAATTGGTTAATATTAGACTTGATAAAGAGACAACATGATAGAATATATAAAGCTGGCAGCGTTAGTATTCTAAGTAAAACGAATAAATCCCTGCACGAATCGGTAGAATGTTTGAACACCATAGTCCTAATTACTTTTTTTTGCATGATGAAAAGATCATTAATTCTGCTTGAGTTGCCCCAGCAGAGAATACCGTAATTTAATAGTGACTGTACATGTGCAAAATAATAAGTTTTTAGTATTTCTAAACTCACACAAGAACGAAGCTGCCAAATGACATAGCATCTAACAGACATTTTTTTTGACAAGTCTTCAATATGTTCGAACCAGTTTAGGTTATAATCAACAGTTATACCTAATAATTTAACAGAATGGCTATTTTTTATTGATACGTTATCTATTTTTACCAATAAGCTGTGGTCAGGAGTGTTATTGGCAAACATCAGCAATTGAGTTTTTGTCCCATTAAGTTTTAATCCAAATTTATTGCAATAACTGTTCATTAATGAGGTGCAAATGTTTGCATTAGATGACAACTCATGTACATTGTCTGCCATTGATGCAACCGCCACATCATCGGCAAATTGTGTAACGTGGAAGGAATTCGTAGCTTTTAAATGGCTTTGTAGATCATTTATAAAAATGAGAAAAAGGAGCGGTCCTAAGGTGCTACCTTGAGGAACTCCAGTTGGCACCAACTTATCATCAGATTCATACAGTTTGCCATCAACTTTTAAAGTGACTCTCTGGGTACGATAACTTAGATATGACTGAATCCAAAAGTTAGGTACTCCTCTTATACCATAAGCACACATTTTGTTTAGTAGCAATTCATGATTTACAGTGTCAAAAGCTCTAGACATATCAAAAAATAGACATTCACACTTTTTTTTTTCATCAATATTTTGAAGTAGAAATGTATATAAAGATGTGACTGCATCTTGAGTGGAATATCCTTCCCTAAAGCCATATTGACAAGGAGATAAAATATTATTTTTATTTAAGTATAATTTCAGCTGAGTAGCGAATGCAAGCTCAAATAGTTTGGAAAAAACAGAGAGTAACGAGATTTGTCTGTAATTCGAAATTAGTTCCTTATCATTTTTTTTTATGAATCGGCACCAATATTGCTTTTTTTAAGGAATATGGAAAAGTACCTTCGACAAAAGAGAGATTAATTAGTTTACAGAGTGGTTCTGCAATATAATCTATAATGTGAGCAAGCAATGAACAAGGGATGTTGTCAGAACCAGCAGAACTCTTTTTTGTTATTTTTTTCAACATAGTACTTACATCGCTGGCCACAATGGGTGCCAGAAACATATTACTGAAGCACTGTATATCAAGATGTGTCCTAGTATCAATATTCATATTGTCCGCAAGTTGTTTTATAGAATCTAGAAAGTACCGGTTGAATTCATGCGCTGCGTCCTCGTGGGAATTTATAGTAGAGCCATTTTCATTAACAAAACTATCAGGGAAACGTTTACTAACAGCCGTTTTGCTGTTATTATTTATAATTTGCCACGCCGTGTTATTTTTATTAGAAGCTGATTCCATCATATTATTATAATATATTTTTTTTGCATGACATATTTTTCTTTTATGGCTGTTTTTTAGATGGTTATAATAATCTTTTATTTCTGGATATTCTAAAGTTAGTTTGTACATTTCTCTAATAAATTTGCCTTCGTTGATAATGTCTCTGGTTATCCATTTTTTGTTATTTTGCTTATTCCAGCTAGTATTTTTATATTTTGCCTTACGTAAAGGAAAAGCAATATCTAATATTTTCTGGAACCTATTTAAAAAGTTATCAAAAGATAGATCTATATTTGCAAAAAAATCAATATTAACCTCAATGCGTTACCCCATAGAATTCGGGAACTGAATTATAGTCGTTATAAAGCTGTCATAAAACTTTTTTAACTGAAAATCCCTTCTATAGTTTAACTGAATTTTTAAATGCTGACTTTTGTTCTATTTTAGCTTAGTGATTTCTTGTTGTAATTTTTATTTTATTTTATTTTTATCTCGATATTTATAAGTATTTATTATTTGTTTGCGTATTAAATTACGTATTTGGTGTAGAAATCGCATTTTGTATGTTCGACATGTGCAATTACTTCGAATAATGCACTAATGGAATATTATCTTACTAAATACTTACTAAAATTATATTAGTGTTAATTGTATGTTTAGCGTCGACTATCTAGTTTTCTATTTCTCTTGTGTTGCAATGTTATATACTCTATATGTTATTTATTATTTTTTTCATTTATACATATACGTATGTTTTTTTCTTTTTTGTACTTAATGACACTGATTGTCATGTTCTGTTTAAAAGTGTTATTTTTTCTTTAACGACCTGTCAAAACACAATTTGTGTATTTATGACCAATAAAGTTCTATTCTAGTCTATTCTAGTCTATTCTAGTCTATTCTATTCTATTCTATTCTATTCTATTCTATTCTATTCTACTCTAATAATATACAGAGTGTCCCATTTGAAAAAATTGAGAAAATTCACTTTGAAATGTCCTGAACTAGCATTAGTATAAAATACACGCTGTATAATTATAATCAATATATATAGCGAATCAATTTGTTAAACCTTGTTCCGACAAAAAAAAAGACCTCGAAGATGCTCCGCTGTAGCGACTCGCCCTGTATATTTCAAAATATTTTAAAAATATACCACTTCCATGAAAAACTAATTTTCTAAAGTCTTCTAATAAGGCGGATATTGGGACACCCTGTGTATCAAACAAAAATATTGTTCATGTGTCTATACGATTATAAGTAGAATCATTTTGCACCCTCCTACGCCGTTAAACTGAGCCAACAATAAAAAACGTACCTAGTCCTTGTAGGTGGATCGATCTAGCTGATGAAAAATCCTCTTTATCGCACCTCGCCGTGAATACGTACTTGCCGCCGTCTCAAGGACGGTCTAGCGTGAGTTTTATGAATGAAAGTGGCTGGAAAAGGGCTCTCCTAGCTGTTAGCATAGTTCTGGACAATCAATTCGCGCTGTTTAGGACTCAACGAAGCAGATTACAAAGAGGAAGGCCGGCAATTACGCAAAGTTAAGGTGATTTCATCATTCACTCGAGTTGCTGGCGATTTCCCCGCGTCAGTTTAGGCAGAAGTCTGATTAAAACTGGTTACGAAAATGTGTATCCCTGTTTAGATTGGCCTCGAAAGCTTACATAAAAATTCTGACAACACCCTTAGAGGAAGGCGTTTTTTTTTTTAAAACAGCACTTAATTTGAATAATGTTGGCGGTGAAAGTAATTTTTCAAGCGGCGGTGTAGATGGATGTGGATAACAATAAAAAAGAATTGCGGTGGCACGTGGAAATTACGGCGTGCCAAAGTTGGATCATAATAATTGCAGTTCGTGGATAAAGACAGTGGAGTACCTATTACTTTTTACAGACTTCCCAGGAACTGGAATGAATTAAGCGTCAAACTGAAATGAAGAATAAAATGTTGATGATAATCTAATAATGAACATGAACACAGTTGTGGCGTATCTGCTACTATTATTACACCTTTTCTAGCTGTATTTCAAAAAGCATCAACTGTATTTCAAATTAGTTGATTGTATTTTAGAAATCATCAATTATATTTCAGATTAATCAATTTAATTTCAGAAATGTTCAGTTGTAATTCAGATTAGTGAATTATATTTGAGAAAGTGTTATTTGTAATTGTGAAAACGTGATGTGAATTTCAGATAGAGTTAAGATGTCCATATTCTACATAAACTGCACTACAACTTCTACATCAACATATCCATGAAAATGCCTTACATAGTATTCATACAAAAAAAAAGGGGAATACATTCACCTACAATTAAATGGATACAATCCATGCTCAAAAGCAGAATTATTACCACAAGTGTGGGGGATGAGTCGGCTACGGTGACTGCAGTCAGGGGTTGTCCACAAGGTGGAGTCCTATCACCCTTGCTGAGGCCAATGGGGGTCGATGATGTCCTACATAAAATGAGTTATTCAGGCTTTAACGTCCAGGGATATGCAGATGACCTGGTCGTCACTGTGAGAGGCAACAAATGAGGTGACGATTTCCAACCTCATGCAAATTGCCTTAAATATAATCTCCAAATGGTGCTCGTCAGAGGGGCTCAATTTTAATCCGAGCAATACAACTATTGTCCCGTTCACTAAAAGGAGAAGACTCAATCTTAGAACTCCTGTACTGAATGGATCGATAATAAATTTTTCCAGTATCTAGGAGTAATTTTGGATCAAAAACTTACCTGGAACTTACATCTGGAAAGGACTCTTATTAAAGCAACAGCGGCAAGGACGTGCCGTAGGTTTTTGGTAAGACTTGGGGTCTAAGACCGAAAATGACACATTGGTCTTATCTTTCGGTTGTCAGGCCTATGGTAACCTACGCATGCTTATGGTGGCCAAAAACGGAGGAAAAAACAGCATAGGGAAAGTTGCAGAAACTGCAACGCCTTGCCTGTTTAGGGACTACAGGAGCAATGCACTCGTGTCCCACAGCAGCTATGGAGGCTATGCTTGACCTACTTCCCTTGCACTTACATGTAGGGAAGGAGGCGGCACTCAGTGCTGTACGACTGCACCAGTCACATAAATTTAAACCAGGCGATCTGGTTGGTCACTTAAGGATTCTGGAGTACTGGAAGTCCACCATGACCAAACCCACTGACTCAATGCCAATCAAACAAGACTTTGACTGCCCGTTTGACGTGCTAATTGAAAGTTGTCAGACGAGCAAGATGGAGTCACTGCGATTGAAACAAGGGTCACTTATCTGGGATACAGATGGATCTAAGATGGCTGAAGGGGTAGGAGTGGGAGTAGCAGGACCGAATTGTAGGCTATCCAAAGCCCTCGGTAACACCCCAACCATCTTTCAAGCAGAAATTTATGCCATAGATCTGTGTGCCCAGGTATGCCTAAATAAACGCATCCATCCAAAGGGCAAGGATCTATATACTATCAGATAGCCAGGCAGCACTAAAGGCTCTAAGGTCCTATACCTTTGAATCTAAAATTGCCTGAGAATGTAGACAATCCCTGAAGCAACTGGCTAATAACAACAAGGTTACTTTGATGTGGGAGCCAGGGCATGAGGGAGTACAAAGAAATGGACTTGCTGATAGCCTTGCAAAAAAAGGAGCTGAAGCACCGTTCATTGGACCGAACCGTTTTGTGGCCTGGCCAAGGGACATATAGCGGAGGAGATCCAAGAATGGGGAAAGGATCAGAAACAGTCCTACTGGAGGAATACTCCAGGCCAAAGACAAGCGAAAAAGTTTATAACTTATTCGACAAAGAATGCCACAAGCCTTCTAGAAAGTCCGAATTAAGACTAATCACAGGCCTTCTAACTGGCCATTGCACCTTGAGATACCATCTCAAGAATATAGGCAAGGCGGTAGATAATAAATGCAGATATTGCGATACTGCAATTGAAACTGCGGAACACATACTTTGCGAATGCAAGGTGTTAGTCCGCATTAGGCTAAAGTTCCTAGAACAGGCGGAATTAACGCCTGACGACATAGGGAAATTAGCTCCTAGGAAAATCACAAGCTTTGTAAAAAGTCTGGGAATCCTGGATAACCACTTGATGTAGGGTAAATCACAAAAGATCTTTTAGGTCGAAGTGAAGTAAGGCTGTTTAAAGCCAAACGACCCAGTAAAACAATCTACAATCTAGTATTCATACATAGCATACATAGTAACATAAATAAACTTATTTAAGTCAACTGTCTTAAGCAGTGTCTCTTTTTAAAAATTCAATGGCAAAATATCCCGTTACAAAATTAATGCCATGTCATCACCTACTCCACACCAAATGTACTGAACCTGTTAAAAGACAAAGATATGGAAAACACGGGATCGCCAGAAGATAGTAACATGTGCCAATAGAGGGGACGATTTGGCAGCGAGTTTGGGCGTGAAGTATAGGACTGTATTTCATTGGGTGCGATCTGGCAGAAATGTAATGTTAGCAAAAGGTGGTAAAAAACCGAAGATTATGACTCAAGACGAAATAGACTTAATTATTTCATGAATAGAAGGGAAATGCGACTACACGATGAAACAAATGAAGGAAAGAATATTGCAGACTTTTGAAAAAAATGTTTCTGTTTCTACTATAGGTAACGGAAGGCTCTTTACAGTAAAGCAGGTATACAAAGAGCCTCTTACTATGAATTCTGAAGAAAAGAAAATAATACTTGCGGAATATGTTCGTGCCCTTAACAGTTTCATACAGCTGGGTAAACAAATTGTTTGGATGGATGAGACTTATTTTAATTTATTTTGCAAGGGGCCGAGCTCGACCTGGTGTCAGAGCGGTTCAACACCTACCAGCATCACGCGGTACCATGTGCAACTAATAGGAGCTATACCACCAGCAGGTGTAGTAGCTATGGAGGTTCTTTTGGCCAAAGTCGATAAAACATCCTATATCTCAGTAAGGAAGGACGATGGATGCATTAATGACGGGTAATTTGGAAACGCCAAAGTACCGTCTATCCACAAGTAACATATGTACCTTTAACTTTGAAACACTCTGTATACAGTGTGACCAATTTCAAATGGAAACCTCTCTGTAAAAAATGTATTTACAATCCTATGTTAACGCTTTTTTCTAAATGATAAATCATCGAAAACTCCACTTTATGACAAAAATATAGAGATAAATTTCAATTTTCAAAGCCTTCTATGATTTATTTTTAATGCCGAAAATTAACAAATTTGATTAGCGATAATTGAAATTTCAACAACACCACTGGATTCAGTAACCTCTCAAATGGGTAAATCCCAAGTTCCATGAAAAAATATTGAAAAATGACAGATTTATGACAAAATCAATGTAGGCTCATAGTAACTTTTACTTGATTTTTTCTAAAAATCGAAGTAGCCCATGAAAAATAAACAAAAGAAAGATAAATTAAGTGAATAGTTTTAATAAATATTACATTTTTATTGAGTAATGGCAGATAATAATAGGGTGCCATGGAAAACAAATTTTATAGCCAAACGTCAAATCTTTAAAATTCGCATATTCTCATATTCATTGTTATTGAATTATAAAATTAATAGATAGTTATTATCAAGTATTAGTGTTATTAGTTTGTAGTTAATTATGGATAATCTAAATGTACAGGAAAAAAATGAACTTGTGCGCCTTAGAGGAGATAATGACAGAACTTTGAAAGAGGTATGCGAGATATTCAACAACAGGCATCCGAATAGGCCCAACATTACTAAAAGTACTGTTTATAAAATAAACAAAATTTTTAATGAGTGTGGCGCTGTGACACGGGCGTATTATAAGAACAGATAATATACAAAGAAGATCCAGGTACCAGCAGACAGTTTTAAATTATTTTAACAACAATCCAAACGCCAGTGTAAGAGTAGCTAGCTTAGATTTGAATTTACCTAGAGAAAATATTCGCCGATGCCTTAAAAAGAATTTGGTAAAACCATTCAAACCCAAATTTTTACACACGTTGGAACCTGGTGATGATAATAGACGGGTGGAGTTTTCCTTGTGAGCTCAAGGAGAGTGTCTTAATAACAGAAATTTTAATAAAAATATTGTATTCAGCGATGAAGCAACTTTTACAACAAACGGGGTAGTATCGTCACAAAATTCTAGGTTTTGGGCTATAGAAAACCCACAGTTTGTCATTAATTGTAAAAGACAATATTCCCAAAAACTTAATGTTTGGTGTGGGTTGCTCAATGAAACAATCATTGGCCCTTTCTTTTTTGAAGGTAATATGAATAGCATGAAGTTTTTACAGTTCCTAAGAAATGAATTTTGGAATATTCTACACGAGCTTCAAATACAAGAAAGAGTAAATCTACATTTTCAATTAGATGGAAGCCCTGTCCCTGTAATGTCAGAGTGATTACCAGATGGCTGAATGCTAACTTTCCTAATCGATGGATAGGTCGTGGTAGCCTGTTAATTGAATGGCCACCCCGATCCCCGGACTTAACACCGATGGACTTCTTTTTATGGGATTTAATAAAATCTAAAGTTTACAGGTCACGCCCGAGTAATAGAGAAGATTTGTGTGTAAGCATAAGACAAGCTTGTGCAGAAGTTACCCGGCAACAATTACAGAATGTCGTAAAAAATATTAAAAAACGATTCGACAAGTGCATCGAAATAAAAGGCGGCCTTGTAGAGGCTACAAAAATTTAAGAAGTTTTATTGCAATGTTGTACAATGTGTTATTTTTTTTATTTAATAGGTCTCTAATTATTATTACTTTTAATTGTTCATACTTATGTTTTTAAGTCCAATATGATTAAGTTTGTTTAAATGACAATATTTACTAAAACTATTCACTTAATTTATCTTTCTTTTGTTTATTTTTCATGGGCTACTTCGATTTTTAGAATAAATCAAGTAAAAGTTACTATGAGCCTACATTAATTTTGTCATAAATCTGTAATTTTTCAATATTTTTTCATGAAACTTGGGATTTACCCATTTGAGAGGTTACTGAATCCAGTGGTGTAGTTAAAATTTCAATAAAAAAATCGCTAATCAAATTTGTCCATTTTCGATATTGAAAATAAGTCATAGAAGGCTTTGAAAATTTAAATTTATCTCTAAATTTTTGTCATAAAGTGGAATTTTCGATGGTTTATCATTTAAAAAAAAACGTTAACATAGGATTATAAATACATTTTTTACAGACAGGTTTCCATTTGAAATGGGTCACACTGCATATGGTACTTATTGGAATAAAATAAATTATACCAAATATTCATATTAATAATTCTTTTATTATGGTTAACCCCACAACGGTAACGGTTATTTTTATCTGCCTCCCTTACCAATAATATTTACTTTTTATAGATATTTCTCATTTCCATAGCAACGATATAAATGCAATTAATAATATAAATAATAAGAATAAAGACGAATATAGAGTATTTGTGAAGGCAATTCGATCGAAGTGTGAATTGTGAACAAACATTGGATATCGGCTTGTCCCTACCTTTAGCACAGCTGTAAAATTAGCTCGTAAAGGCAATTTGTCATTGCGGAAACAATCACAGACGCACGCATTTAAACTTTGTTTTGAGTGGTATTGTGATTCGTTTAATTATATAATTGATTACATTAAATATAACGATTTATACATATCATTATTATTAATAATTTAACAGATAACAGAACAATGGTCATTTCATTATTTTTTATTGGAAATTTTCTAGTTGACAGAAAGGGGATTAAACTAGGATCATTTGCATTTATATTAGCATTTACTTGGCAAGCTATATGGATTTCATTTAGTTTATTGTTATAACAGCATGCATGTTCTAACGTAATTCGAAATTATAAATGTTACATGAATGACAATATCTATAATCTAACAGATAAAACATTGCCGGTTCGTGTTATTTTACTCTTTATTAATTACACTTAACTTATCAATTGCATTTTTTAAACATTTCACTCTATATTTTATTTAAAAAAGTCTGTTTCTGATTTCTACACAATGTTAATATTGTTCTGTTCGTTATAGTTAAAGGATATGTTCAGTGTCGTGTTCATAAATCTGATAATTTTGCTTCCACATTTGGGGTACCACAAGGTTCCTCATTAGGCCCTTTTATCTTAATTTTATATATAAATAACATTGTACTGGGCCTAAATTTCTATTTTCTAATAAACGCTGATGGCATTTGTACGTACAGTACGAGAGCGTTATTAGGCCTATGGGAAAATCTTATACACTTATATATGAAATGGATGATGGGGCATAGGCATGACAGTTGATCGATCCGCTGCGGTTAGTAAAGTGTATATGACGGGAATTGAAACTGTATAAAAACCAAAAAGCCGGCAAAAACAGTCGGTATCTCTTTATTGTACATGGGCGGAGGTAAATAGAGATGTTGTCATAATAAAATGTTAAAATTGTAACTATTTTTATTATTTTTTATTTATTAGGTTCATTTCGCCAATAACATATTTTTGAAGTATTATATCAGTTTTAGATATAAAGTCTAAATATTTAAATTTATTGGTTTTAGTTTTATGGTTAACCCATATTATATTGAAATATGTTATTGCTCAGCAAGCACCAACGAGAAGGTATGAACATATCTTGCCAGGAGGGGATGGGACAGGTTAGATTAAGAGGCGCAACGGTTTTAGTCAAAAATAAAATAAAAATTTAAGTTTCTTCTAAAATAAAAACGTAAGCTTCTTGAACAAAGCAAAGAGTTATTATATGAAAACAAAAATAAATATTTGTATATATAAAACATAAATAAAAACAAAATTATAATATTTCTCTAGAATGAAGTAACTTAAATTAAAATTTCTTGTCAACTAAATAAAATACATTCCACGAAATGTAACAATAAAAAAGTGAATGAAAAAAAATGAAGAAAAGTTAAATGTTAATTGACGCGTCCGAATCTTCACTTTCTGAGGAGGAATCATTATCCAGTTGAATTAAAATCGGCGCACTAGGGGATAGCGTTGGATATTGATTTTCTTCTCCAATTACATGCCTAACACAATTTTTCAATAAATCAGTATTATTGTCAATGTCATTTATTACTTCTCTTATATGATCAACTACTATCGCGCTTAACGTTGGAGAGTTATTACATTTTCGTAAACGTACTTTTAGTGTTCCCCAAACCATCTCGATAGGATTAGATATGCAATAGTATGGAGGTAACCGCAAAAGTGTATGACCGTGTATATTGGATAAGTTATCAATAACATATTCATTTTTGAAATTCTGTTCTTTTATTCTTTTCAGTAATTCGCGTTTTATTGGAACTTTTACAGGAATTTCCATTTTTTTTTTCTCATGAATTTGAAAATGTCTTCCTTTCTTGTGCTGTTATTTGGTATTTTATTTAAGATACGCGAGTGATAAGAAGCATTATCTAATACAATTACCGAATTTGGCGGAATATTTGGTAGAAGCTGTTGAGAAAACCATTTTTCGAATAGATCGGCTGTCAGATCTTCGTGATAGTCTGCAGAAGAATATCGCAAAGAGCAACGCATTGGGTACAAACCCATTTTCACTTCCCACATGAAGTATGATAACGCGTTTTCCTCTAGAACACGGAGTATTTAAAACACAATTGTGCGAACTGTCTACCCAACCATACTGAACAACATCATGCGTGTCAAACCACGTCTCGTCTAGATACACTATATGCCTGTTTAGTTTACGATATTCTCTAATTTTTTCCAAATAATCTACTCGAAGTGAAATTATACGTCGCGATTCCATAATTACCATACGACTGTCAAGTTTTTTATGTTTAAAACCGCATTCTAATAAGACATTTCGTAGTGTATCTAAAGACCTATAATTATAATCAGGATAATCGCAAAATTTTTTTTGAATCATTTTTAACGTAGGAACTATATTTTCTTCATACGTATTATAAATTATACGCCGTATTACATCTCTAGTGGCATCATCAATATTTTTTAATTTCGTATTTTTCCGTTTCCTCTTTGCGCTGGGATCTATAACATCACCTTCTTGAATTACGCGATAAATTGTTGATTTTAATATTTTAGTTAATTCGTTAATACGTCGTATTATTTCTTTCTCACATTGTTCAGGATTTTCGCTTTTCAAACATTCATGTATATTTAAAATAATACGTTGACTTTGTACGTGTAAATCTTGGTTTTTAAACTCTAAATTTATTTCGGCTTTTTCGACAATAACCGGTTCAACTATTTCGGGATTTTCGGGCGTTATTATGTTATCCTCTGTTTCAAATGGTCTCCAGAAAGCCATGGTAAGTAAATAATTAAAATATTTTACCTTTTATACAGTAGTAAATAATTATAAATATGAACAGTAACTAACTAAACTCCTACGCTTGATATTATAATAGGTACTTATGCACTGCACTGACACATAGACAGCACGTTGTTAGACTTCCACGTTGACTGATAAGAAACGATTTACGAGTTTTTTTGTGCTGGTAGGCCTGTCCGTTTTATTACCTTTAAACCAGTGCAGTCGTAGATGGTTCATTCAGGCTGATTACATTGCCAGTCTCGGACTCGCCTGCACATTTTCAACTACCGTTCGAATCTCGATACCATATCAACCATATCAAGTTCAGTGCGCACGGTCCTGTGCTTTAAAACTGACCAGTTTCAATTTTGGCCGTATTTACTATAAGGTAAATGTATATGGAGCGGAAGGCGTAGGTGACCGGTCGTCAAATAAGGAATTTACGAATTACCGTCTGTTGCCCCAAAATATTCATTTGTTGAAATTAATTATAGTAATCAACAAATAACCAAAATAAACAAAAGTGTCTTTCTCAAAATAAAGGGAGTGGGCCGATTTTCGTACGCCACAATAAATAAATAAATTTATTGTGCGCCCACCATAGTAATAATAAAGCCACAGAATAAAACACCACAGAAATTAGACAACCCCAATTCCAGGAGCCAAAGGCTTATGCGGAAGTGGGTTGCACATTGAAAAACGCAGACATACAACCATTTCCACCGACAGTGCCGGCGCCGGGGCTCGAACCCTGTAGCGCGATACCTATTCGATTAACCGCGATTGCCACCTCGTGCCTTAACTAACGCGGCTATCGGCTGGAGTAGTAGTACCATTTAATTATTTGTATTTTCTCTTCTGTTAAATAAATATCAATTTTAGCAGGTTACTATTCCGTCTCGGAAAGTTTTCTCACTCCGCAGTATTCTGTTAGTGAAATGATAGAAGGAGGCAAGTCCTCAATAGATCTTCGTTTCATTTTACACCATATCGAGCTATAAACATTTCTTTCCTTATTCCAAAAAAATAAGGGGACAAAAGTCATTAAAAAAACTCGTAGGTGTGAGATGATTATTATCGCAGACTCTGGTCTATCGCGTTCGGCTTCAGAGCTCCGGTTAACAGCTTTATTTTATAACGGCACGTACCTATATTGCATTTTAATTGGATAATAAACCGAATAATTAAACTCGACAATTATATTTTTATTGTTTTGAGTAAATTAAACGTTTTACTGTAATTCTCGCATTTTAAATAATATCCTGTACTGACTCAAAAATGCGTATATGCAATAAGTGCACCACTATCATTATTTCTCTGCAATGTTTAAGAATCATTAGCTCTAGTCTTTTATAAGGTACATAATAGATTTAATTGTGAGAATAGAGGAGGTCTTGATCTTTGACACTGACAATGGAATGATTTTAAGTTATAAAGTTTTAATCCAGATAATACCAAGTTTGTTGGCGAAAGGCAAATCTCAATGCGGCTTTGATACGTTTTTTAATTAATTGTCTTCTGTATTGATAAACTCTCATAAGATATAAAGAGTCCTTTAAGTTCTCATCCTTCGAGAACCTCGATTTTACAAAGCAAGCTCCTATTTTAATTAACCTCACTAGTTATAAATTAACGACGCGATTTTAAAGTAGGTTTTGAGAAACTCAAGACTCGGCTCCTTTTAATTATAGAGCTCAACACGTTAATGAGTCAACACAGCTTAATTATTTAAAACTAGAAATACGAAGAGTTCAATATGTAAAGTGTGTTTTGTAGTATTTGGTTTGCTACAGTAAAAATACGCCCTAGCAGTTACTTAGAATATCATTTTACTTTGTGTAGGTATTTGATAGGAATCTATTGAATCAAAGTCAGAAGACTTTCGGGGCCTTGGGCCTCCTTGAAAGTACTTTCGAGACCACATATTCTGTATCATGGATGAATAAACTAGAGAAATTCCTTAATTAAAACTCTTCATAGATGATAATATTTCTAATTTTTAGGGGATATTAATACGCAGGAGATTTGTTACCGAATAATTTTTTTCTTGGACAAAAACTTGTTTTCCCATGAAAATTATTCGAGAATTAAGGACAAGTGGAGCAATTTTTCCTATGTCCTTTAATCCAAGCAAAATTTTCATGGAAAACAGGTTTGAGTCACTCAATAAAAATTACTCGAGTAGAAAATCAACCTCGTGGTGCGTATTACAGAAGATTAATATATGACTAAAAAATATTATCTAAAATAATTATTAGAACAACAAAACTGTCTATTTAAAGTTTAAAAAATAACAATTTACAATAAAAAATCGGTTCGCGAAAACTTGTACAAATTTTCCCATTTAGGAGTAGACCGCCCCACGGCTTTCCCTCCCTGCATTTTCTAGGAGCAACTGGTCATGTCATTTCATACCGGTATTAGGGGAGTGTCAATGTGCCAAATTTAATCAAAATCATTAACACAAGTGTGGGGGATGAGTCGGCTACGGTGACTGCAGTCAGGGGTTGTCCACAAGGTGGAGTCCTATCACCCTTGCTGTGGTCAATGGTGGTCGATGATCTCCTACATAAAATGAGTAATTCAGGCTTTAACGTTCAGGAATATGCAGATGACCTGGTCGTCACTGTGAGAGGGAAAAATGAGGTCATGATTTCCAACCTCATGCAAATTGCCTTAAATATAATATCCAAATGGTGCTCGTCAGAGGGGCTCAATGTCAATCCGAGCAAAACAACTGTTGTCCCGTTCACTAAGAGAAGACTCAATCTTAAACTCCTGTACTGAATGAAGAATCTAGGAGTAATGTTGGATCAAAAACTTACCTGGAACTCACATCTGGAAAGAACTCTTACTAAAGCAGCAGTGGCAATATGGACGTGCTGTAGGTTGTTTGGTAAGACTTGGGGTCTAAGACCGAAAATGACACACTGGTTTTATCTTTCGGTTATAAAACCTATGGTAACCTACGCATGATGGTGGCCAAAAACAGAGGAAAAACAGCACAGGGAAAGTTGCAGAAACTGCAACGCCTTGCCTGTATAGGGACTACAGGAGCAATGCACTCATGTTCCACAGCAGCTATGGAGGCTATGCTTGATCTACTTCCCTTGCACTTACATGTAAGGAAGGAGGCGGCACTCAGTGCCATACGACTGCACCAGGCACATAAATTTAAACCAGGCGGTTGGTTGGTCACTTAAGGATTCTGGATTTAATCCATTTGAAGTCCATGACTAAACCCACTGACTCAATGCCAATCAAACAAGACTTTGACTGCCCGTTTGACGTGCTAATTGAAAGTCGTCAGACGAGCAAGATGGAGTCACTGCGATTGGAACAAGGGTCACTTATCTGGTATACAGATGGATCTAAGATGGCTGAAGGGGTAGGAGTGGGAGTAGCAGGGCCGAATTGTAGGCTATCCAAAGCCCTCGGTAACACCCCAACCATCTTTCAGGCAGAAATTTATGCCATAGATCTGTGTGCCAAGGTATGCCTAAATAAAGGCATCCAAAGGGCAAAGATCTATATACTATCAGATAGCCAGGCAGCACTAAAGGCTCTAAGGTCCTATACCTTTGAATCTAAAATTGCCTGGGAATGTAGACAATCTCTGAAGCAACTGGCTAATAACAACAAGGTTACTTTGATGTGGGTGCCTAGGCATGAGGGAGTACAAGGAAATGAACTTGCTGATAGCCTTGCAAAAAAAGGAGCTGAAGCACCGTTCATGGGACCCAAACCGTTTTGTGGCCTAGCCAAGGGACATATAGCAGAGGAGATCCAAGAATGGGAAAAGGATAAGGATAAAGTCCTACTGGAGGAATACTCCAGGCGAAAGACAAGCGAAAAAGTTTATAACTTATTCGACAAATAATGTCACAAGGCTTCTCGAACTTGAAAAGTCCGAATTAAGGCTAATCACATGCCTTCTAGCTGGCCACTGCCCCTTGAGATACCATCTCAAGAATATTTTGCGATACTGCGATTGAAACTGCGAATGTAAGGTGTTAGTCCGCACTAGGTCCGTTCTTCTCTAAAGCCATGGTATCACCACTTTCACCTGTGATAGCCAACTTATTCATGGAAGCTTTTGAAGAGGAAGTCATACGCTGCAGTGAGAATAAACCAAAGTGCTGGCTACGCTACGTAGACGATATGTTCATCATATGGCTACATGGAGAATCATCTTTATCTGTTTTCTTCGACCATTTGAATAAACAGCATCCAAGTATCAAATTTACAATGGAGGCCGAGCAAGATGGAGCTTTACCTTTCTTAAATGTATTAGTGAAAAGGTCACACAATGGCAAGCTGGCCCATGGTGTCTACAGAAAGAAAACGCACACCGATCGTTACCTACATGCGACATCTTACCACCATCCACTACAGAAGGGAGCGTTAATTAGAGCCTTGGTCCACAGAGCCAACACAATATGCGACGACGAGAACAAACCCGAGGAACTACAGAATGTCCAACAAGCTTTAGAGAAGAACTGATACAGTCAAAGCAATATACAACGAGTAGTAAATAACCAGAGGAGAACTACAAAAGAAGAACAGCAACAACCAACAACGTATGCATGCCTACCCTACGTCGCGGGAGTCACAGATAGGCTGAAGAAGATTTTATTCAAAAAGAAAGTAGGTGTACGGTTTCGAACAGTGAAGAAAATACAACAGATGCTTCCCTCAGTCAAAGACCCTGTCCCCAAACTGTTATCAAAAGGTGTTTACCAGTTGAAGTGCACATATGACAAGAGCTACATCGGACAAACAGGACGGAGTATCCGGTGCAGAATCAAAGAACACCAGAGAAATACCAGATTTGGATACACGGATAGGTCGGCGATAGCAGAACATGTCCATAATAACGAGAACCATAAAATAGACTACGAGGACGTCAATATATTAGACAGGAATACGCGCTATTATCCGCGAATCATTAGGGAATCACTGGAAATTATGAAAAACGTGAACAACTTTAATAGAGAGGATGGGTATCGACTTAGTAACACGTGGAGACTGGTATAGCCAAGTACCAGCACCGTAGTAAGTCACGGTCAACCAAACACGACGAATGAGCAGCGAAGCGAACCAAGCGCGACCAATGACCAGCGAAGCGGCGCCTAAGTATACAACGAGCAGTGTAACACAACAGATTCAGTCTTTAGAATCCTTCTGAAGAAGCTGACAGGATGATCAGCGAAACGTCAAGTCAAGTTCGACGACCACGGCAAGACCCGGAAGAATCTACTTCATTATATCACATTGTATATACGAAATATAGGAGAGCATTATTCTAGCAACTATATTTGTTTATTTCTTTTGTGGATTTTAATTTATATAGATATTCTGCACCGCGAAGACATTGGAGACGCTTACGGATTAAATAATTTTGAACGGTTTTGTTTCTCGTTTTGTATTTGAACATTGTATACAAATAGTCTTATATTTTTCGATTTGCGTAAAGTTTATTCTTAAGCAGTTTATTTATGTATCGGATGTTTCTTTACGCATACACACTCATCATTCATTTAAATTGAAATATTTAACATTAACTCGTTTAGAGCATCGAAAAGATCGACGAAGATTCTATTCTATAAAAAATGGACAGCTTACGATTTATGTCGACCCGACATGAGGTGCTCAATTAATTTCGACCAATTTAAAGAAGGATAAATGAATTAGCAGCTGTCAGATGAAGCAGAAGTAGGTATCTAAAAGCCCGGCAAAGAAAATTGACAATTGACCCCCCGGGAGCTCGATATAAATCGCACAAACGTAAACAATACATCATCATTTCTGTATCTCTCGAGACGGCAAAGTTTGCTCTTGAAATTTCCAGAAGCTTTGGACGACACCAGTCTACCAACCAACAGCGTAACTTCGAGACAAATGACTCCGTCTAAATTTATATTGAAGTTGTATATTGCCTTCAAATATAAACACCTATTGTTTGATTTTTATTGGCGGTGTGGCTCAACGAGACATATTAAATTGACTGTTTATCAGTAAACAATATTGTACAACAAAAATAATACTTAGTTCACTTTCCTCGACTTTTTATAGATGATCTTTTAATAAATTGCATACTTCAGTGTTGGTCACTTATTTACGTATTAAATTTATTATTTCATTATATTTGTACTTAAGATTACTATTTTGAATTCGAAAGCAACATAGGATATCTAATTACACAAACTGTAGGCATAAAATAGGCATACATTTAATTTTTTTGGGTACAATTTATTTATTTATTTTGATTACGATTGACCAGAGAGAAATCCAATTATAGGGAAGGAATTTTATAAACATAAAAAAAACTAAATAACGCTTAAAACTAAATAACTTAACTAAAGTAAACAATTAAATGATAATAAAAATTAGCAAAATAAATATATGATTAGTAGAATCCTAAAAATTGTAATCTAACATTTTAACAGCTATAGTTATTGTGCGGAATTGAGAACAACATTTCGCATTTTGGATATACTAGTATTAAAAGTATCTATATTATTATATAATGAATCATAGTTGGAACGCATACGGTACAGCAGAGAAAATAACAGCAAATTTGTTCTTGGTGCAGACAAATAGAATAGAGACGAATACGAGCGAGTCTGCAAATTAGGAACATGAAATTTAATGCAACTAAGAATTCCAGGGCAGTCAACAGTGGCATTTAAAATCTTAAAAAGGAATACAAGAGATTAATATACACCAGACTTAGTTGAAGGTCACTTGTGTTGAATATATGTAGTAAGTGTCAATGTCAAAAACCTCTCTCTGGATAATTTTCCGAACCAAAGGTATTTAAGAAAACGTCTCAGGTTCTTCAATGCTATATTTACGATTTTCATAACCAGAACTCCATACTATTGGAAGCATATTCAAGTCTTGAACTCACAAATAAATTAAAGAGAAATTTTACTGTATTTTCGTTAAATTCTTTACAATTACGGATAATGCAGCCTCAATTGTTTAATGAATTAGTGGTAATTTGATTGATATGGCTAGGGATAGCTTTGGGTCGAATATAACTCCTAGAACTTCGAGATATTTAACTGTAAATTGTTTACGCTACTCCAAGACCCATAGCTGTGCAAGGTGGTTTTGCTAATCAGCGTAGTCTTCTACATTAGTGATAGACGTAAAAATATTTAGGTCATCGACATAAAGTAATGTTTTGCAGTGTAAGCCAATGACGATATCATTTATAAAAATGTTAAATAGCAAAGGCCCAAACACAGAACCTTGGGGAACACCTGTCGCTGAGATATCTATCGATCAAAATCCACGGTATTGCGCATTAGTAATAATTAAGTTTAATTTTTAAGTTGGCATGCGTTACAAGTATATAAAAATTGTCAAAATTCAAAAATACAATAATAAGTTGATAACAACATAGTCAATATATAAACATATAAATATAAACAAAAAACAATATGTAAAATATGTATAAGGACAAATAATACAGAGATAAAATATAAGGAACAAAGACAATATTTAAGCAAATAAATAGAGAGTGTTAAACTCAGCGTTAAATGGTAATACCAAAGAATTTATGTATAGAGTAAAACCATTTTTGTAATACTTTTTTTAACTTTAATGTAAATAGTTTTGCGGTAGGTTTTTCTTTTAGATAATTAGGTAGATGATTATACAGGGTTACTGATAATTCGATACATTCCTTTGGAGATGTGATGGGGCATGAGCTAAGGAGTAAATCTAGCCCTAACATACATTATGCAAAACTCAATAGTTTTTGAGATATTTCAATTTTTTTGTTTTTCTCAAAAAAGTAGATCTTAATGTCTTAAAAGTTAATTTCCGAAAAATCTACTTGACATTTTTAATTTTTTTTTACTAGATTACCTGTCCAATATTATAGATATCCGTTTGGAATGAAAAATATGCGGAAACATTTCGATCATGTGAACATTTAAAATAAAAACTTGTAAAATTTATTTTTTTTAAATCAGTTATGAAATTTACCTATTAGGTTTTTTCAAAAAATATTAATGTAGCACGCGTACAAATTATTATAAAAACTTCCTTATTTCAATAGCTATCTAACTAGGTAGAAATGTTTAATGTACCCTTGATAGTTCTAATAAAAAATAGTAAAGATAATGCTGGTGGCGGAATTTATTAAACGACTAGTCGTTCATTTTCATTTAAGTCAGTCAGTCCTTGACTTTGACGTTTGTGCATATATGTCATTAACTGACATTCTTATCTCCGTGTCCCTTAAGTTTGTTGGTCTTGTTAAATTAGTTATCGAAGATTTTGATTTTGCTCGTAGTTGTTGTTATTGTATTTTCTGTGCCATGGCCGCGTATGCCAACGCAGAATACGCTGATATCTTGTTTGTCTATGGATACTGTGGCGGCAACGCTGCTGAAGCTCGCCGAGAATATGGTCTTTGATACCCTAACCGCCGCTTACCAAATGCACGTGTATTCAGTACGGCATATCGAAATATCGCTGAAACTGGCTCCGTGAAATATAGAAGAAGTGACGCTGGTGCTCCTCCCGTTTATGAACCAGATGATGAGGAAGAAATATTGAGGTATTTTGAGGAAGACCCAACTATTTCAACTAATAAAGTCGCAAGATTAACCGGAGCCTCACAATGGAAAGTTTGCTCTACGATACGTAGAGTTGGATGTCATCCTTACCACTATACCCCTGTCCAAGGCTTGGAGGAAGGTGATCCTGGAAGGAGAGTGGAATTCTGCCGCTTTATGTTAAATTCAGATGCAGAAAGTGCAAATTTTTTAACAAGTATTTTATGGACGGACGAGTCGAAATTTAATCGCGAGGGTATAACAAATTTCCACAACCTACATTATTGTGCAGAAGAAAATCCCAAGTTAACACGTGAAACTAGTTTCCAAATGAAGTTTTCTATTAATATGTGGATGGGAGTCATTGGCTGCTATTTAATAAGGCCACACTTTCTTCCTCAAAATTTAAACGGGGAAATCTATGAAAATGTTTTAAGAAATGATCTGGCGGTGATTTTAGAAGATGTTCCTCTTGCCGTCAGACAGCGAAGATGTTTCAGAACGACGGTTGTCCAGCACACCCTTGATTATTACATATGGGGTCATATGAAGGAGATGGTCTATGCCACACCAGTCAATACTATAGAAAACCTTAGACAAAGGATAGAATAGGGGCTCCCATTTTGAGCAAGACATATAAAAAATAAAGTACAACTTTGAAATTAATGAAGAATTAAACTCTACTTTTAAAATGTTTTTACTGTTTATCTAAAAATAAAATTCGTACTACTTGTGTTATTTTTACTAGTTTATTTTCTTAGAACTATTGAGGGTACATTGAACATTTGTACCTTGTTAGATAGCTATTGAAATAAGGCAGTTTTTATAATAATTTATACGCGTGTTACGTTAATATTTTTTTGAAAAACCTAATAGGTGAATTTCATAGCTGATTAAAAAAAAAAAAAGTTTTAAAGTTTTTATTTCAGATGTTCACATGATCGAAATGTTTCCAGATATTTTTCATTCCAAACGGATATCTATAATATTGGACAAGTAATCCAGTAAAAAAAAATTTAAAAATGTCAAATAGATTTTTCGAAAATTAACTTTTAGGACATTAAGATCTACTTTTGGAGAAAAACAAAAAAAAATAAATATCTCAAAAACTATTGAGTTTTGCATAATATATGTTAGGGCTAAATTTACTTCTTAGATCATGCCCCATCACATCTCCAAAGGAATGTATCGAATTACTAGTAACCTTGTATATTTTAATAAACATACCAGTCACACCATTACTGCAGATAAATTATGTTGAGGAAGCAAAATGTTAGTTGTGTTTCTCAGGGTATATTGTATATTGCGATCTGAAAAATGAGTATACTGATAAATATTAGACTTGACAAATATACAACATGCCAGAATATATAAAGCTGGTAGTGTTAATATTTTAAGGGAGACAAACAACTCCCTACATGAGTAAGTGCAATTCTTGAACATCACGGTTCAAATTATTATTTTCTGGACTACGAATAGATCATTAAGTCTACTAGAGTTTCCCCAGCGAAGAATCCCATAATTTATTAATGATTCTACATGTGCAAAGTAGTAAATTCTAAGCAGTTCTAAACTTACATAAGCACGAAGTTGCCAGACAATATAACATTTAGTAGATATTTTTTTCGATACCGATTCAATATGTTTAAACCAGTTTAAGTTTTGATCAACCGTTATGCCTAATAATATGTCGCATTCGCTTTTATTTATAGACTGATTGTTGATTTTTGTCAGTAGGCTATAATTGGGAGTATTTTTGGTAAACATAAGCATTTGAGTCTTTGAACTCTTAAGTTTCAAACCATATTTATTACAGCAGTTGTTCATTAATGTAGTACATCTATTTGCGTTAAGTGAAAGATCCTGTAAATTGTCGGCTGCCGACGCAATTACCACATCATCGGCAAATTGAGTGCCGTGAAAATCATGTATTACTGTTTTGCAGATCATTAATAAAGATTAAAAAAATAATTGGACCTAATGTACTACCCTGGGGAATACCTATTGGTACCAATTGAGCGTCAGATTGATACAATTTGCCACATACTTTTATTTCAACTCTCTGAGTACGGTTACTGAGATAGGACTTTACCCAAGAGTTAGGTACTCCGCTTATTCCATGGGCATCCATTTTGTTAAGTAGCATTCGGTGATTCACCGTATCAAATGCTCTGGACATATAAAAAAATAAAGATTCACATGGTTTTTCTTATCCATATTAGAAAGTAAAAAATTATTTTACAGCGAAGTGACTGCATCTTGGGTAGAATGACCATCTGTAAAACCATACTGATTAAATAGAAATAATATTTTATTTTTATTTAAATAAATTTTGAGTTGACTGGCATATACAAGATCAAATAGCTTGGAAAAGACTGTAGTTAGATATGAGTTTCTTGTCATGTTTTTTGTAAATAGGTAGCAATATGGCTTTTTTAAACTGGAAGGAAAAGTGCCTTCAATAAAAGAAAGATTAATTAATTTACGTAATGGATCTGCAATATAGTCAATTACATGTAAAACTAAAGAACATGGTACCGTCAAAGCCAGCAGAATCTTTTTTAGATACTGTTTTTATCATATTAATTACATCGCCGACGTCGGTGCCAGAAACATGTTACTCGTGCAATTTATGTTCAGATGCATCGTCGGATCTACATTCATATTATCAGTAAGTTGATTTATGGACATTAAAAAATATTTGCTAAATTCATGAATTGCATCATTAACGAAATTTATTGTAACACCGTTTTCATTAATAAACCCGTCGGGTAAATGTTTGCCATCAGCTGTGCTGTTGTTATCTTTTATGATTTGTCATGCAGTAGTATTTTTATTTAATAATGTTGCCATCTTGGAACTATAATATATTTTTTGATACCTTTTGCACGTAGTGATCCGAAAGATCGCACATTATTACTTCGGGTACAAGCTCCAATTCATTGGCATTTGAAAAAATGTTATCAATGATTGATTTTGTATCACCTTGAACCCTGGTGTACTCATGTATACATTGTTTAAGACCAAACATTTTGAAAATGTTCAGAAATTTAACAGCATTTTCAGTCGTATATTTACTAAGTAGCATTCAAAAAAGTGTTCGGAAAGTCCAAATTCGGATAATTTGTTCAGCAAAATTTTGTGGTCCAGTCTGTTGAAGGCATTAGAAGAATCTGTATAAATTACATCTACTTGGGCTCCAACATCCAAATGTTCAGCTATGAACTAAGTAATGCACTCTCCTATTTTCAGCCTAAAAATCTCCAATCCCTCTATATCCCGTTCGTCAGGGTCAGGACGCACGCTGTATATTACCTTGAGATTTGTATTCTCTTTGTAGACAATTTTTATTTGTTGGCTTTCAATAAAGCATCATTTATTTATTTAGGTAAATAAGTTAAAGCAAAATACCGCCATAAACTTCATTCTTTGTCGTTAACTGCTCCACCATTAACATTTCGCATCAGTAATGTATATACTTTTCCGTTTTTATGCCAACCAGTTACTTAGCACTTGGCTTTTTCACGTTTTACTGCCGATATAAAACCAAAATAATACAGTTGTTCTGGCAGGCTCCTGAGAAAACAGCGACTACACTCTATCCTACTGAAATTGAAATGTCAGCGACTCCAGCTGAGTGTAGAGCTGTAAATTGGATCTTCCAGTTTCGAGTTTGTGGAATTCATTGCTGCTTGCTTTATCAAAGCTAATATGGTTTTTCTGTGCGACGCTTACGAGGGGGAAGGGGGTAATTAGTAATAATTTTATCCGTAATGACACTACAGTATAAGGATAGTCAAGTTACAAAAAGAATAAACTAGACATAAAATACATATCTTAAAAACTAGGTACAAAAATCACAATACAGAA
Source organism: Leptura quadrifasciata (assembly GCA_963675555.1). Taxonomy (NCBI): domain Eukaryota; kingdom Metazoa; phylum Arthropoda; class Insecta; order Coleoptera; family Cerambycidae; genus Leptura; species Leptura quadrifasciata. The sequence goes on from OY776679.1 coordinate 2,872,389, forward strand.
TAAAAATATTTTGATAACAAAAACAGTTTTAACTTAATTTTAAATTCTAGCAAACTAGCAATTTTTATTCATTTATTTATTCATAATATAATATCTATAGGAAAGAATTCCAAATGATATAATATAATACCTCGTATATACATACACATATAACAAAAATAAAATGAAATAAACATATGATAATGTATCAAGTATAACAAAACACAGAATAAATTAACGACAAAACTAATAAAAAACAGACTAAACCACATACTAACGGTGATACAATTTAAAAATTTTCTAAAAGAACAAAAGCCAACAAAAGCATTTTGAACGAAGGAACCTTACACCACATCATAGTAAGCCTCCTCATTTTTATGGCTTACCAAAGACACATAAACAAAATATTCCTTTAAGACCAATTGTTAGTTCTATTAATTCACCATGTCATAATTTGGCAAAATTTTTACTTAAAATTATTGATCCATTATCTGGAAATACCGATTCATATATTCAAAATAGTAAACATTTCATAGAAAAAATTTATGAAACCGATATTCATGAATCACACCTGATGGTTAGTTTTGATGTAGTTAGCCTCTTTACCAATGTTCCGGTAGATGAAACATTAAAAATAGTTAAAGACAGGTTGCTAAATGATAATAATTTGGAAACTAGAACTAAATTAAGTGTAAATAGCATAATGGAACTCTTAACAATGTGTACAAAAACAACCTATTTTCAATTGGACAATCATTCTATCAGCAGGATTTTGGTATGGCTATGGGGTCTGCATTATCACCATTTTAAGCAACATATTTATGGAGAACTTTGAGAACACACATGTTCAAAATTGTATAAACAAACTGGTTGTCTGGTGGAGATATGTTGACGACATCTTTGCAATTTGGCTTCATGGTGTCGATTTACTAAATAGTTTTTTGGAAAATATAAATAGTAAGGAACCGTCTATTAAATTCATATTAGAAGTAGAAAGTAGGAATGAACTACCGTTTTTAGATGTTTTAATTAAAAGAGTATATTGAAATTGAAACAAGCGTTTATAGAAAGTCAACACATGCTAATAGATATCTAAATTTTAACTCAAATGTCAATAAATGTTAAAAGGGGTGTTGTAAAATGTTTATACGATAGGGCCAAAATAATTTCATCTAATAATGAAATATTAAATAACGAGAAAAAATTTATCAAAGAGGTTCTAATACAAAATCAATACCCTGAAGCCTTTGTTGATAGAGTTTTCATAATTGTTGAAAATAGGGACAATCGGGTACGACAAAAACCTGAACGTCATTATACAGCAATAATTCCTTATGTATACGGACTATCGGAGAAGCTACCGTATAGGTGACAAATTTGACGTTAGGACGATATTTCAAACGGGGAACACTTTAAGATCTATTTTAACAAAAACAAAACCGATAAACAGAAAGCAGAATTCAAAAAACTGTATTTACAATATCCCGTGCGAATGTGATAAATGTTATGTGGGTGAGTCATCCAGACCTATCAGTGTGAGGTTGGATGAGCACAAGAATTACATTAGAAAGAATGAAATTCAGAAATCAAAGATTTGTAAACATGCTTGGGAAAACGGACATAGAATAAACTGGAACTCGGCAAAAATTTTAACAAAAGAAGCAGATACCAAAAAAAGAAAAATTAAAGAATCGGCAATAACAATTTACAATTTATGCCAGGACTATTTTGAAATACTGCATTCCAGTTAAAAGTATCAAAATAATCATTTATACTATTATAATCACTTTTTCTGAAGTTATACTGCCATCTCGTAGCGTATATAGGTTCCGGAAATAAATTATGCTAAGATTTCCAGAAGACACCAAATGGTTATTATCATCAACAGTCCATGAGGTTCCAGGGAAATTGTAATTGCCAGTTATATAGATTATTGCATTAGGAAAACGATCGCATATACAGGCGTACAAAAAGTATTATTTTTACGAAAATTGTGCCGATTTATATAGCCTACAAAATGGTTTAAAGACATTTGAAATCTATGGCCTACTTTAAGAGTTATGGCGGAAAATATCAAAAATACGGAAAACGTCTAGGCCAAATATCTCCGTTATTTGAAGAGATACGAGAAAAATTGTAAGGCGAATTTTTTTTGCAAAACAGAGTGTTTCAACGAGGTTTTATCTATTTTTTTTCAAAACCGCTGTATTTTGAGATTTACTCTTCAGGCTGTTAAAAAAATTATTTTGAAACGGGCGGGAAATGACGCCATTAAATAGAGTATTTTCCTCCATTTTCAATGATATACCACATGTCATATTTATTCACTGATACTACGTTAGTAATTATAAAAACATTTTTTAAACCAATAAAATTATTTTTAACAAGCATTATACTTGCCGTGGAGAAGTATGATTAAATAAAACGATGAACTAATTCAATAAGTTGTTCAAATCTTTGCTATAATAAAACATTAATACAATTAAGAAGAATAAAGTAAATTCAGGTAACAAAAACAAAATAATAATCAAGAAAGCAACATGGAGCAATTATGGAAAGAGTATTCGCAGTTATGCCAATGTATACCTCCATAAAAGCGTCACTCCTTGCTCAGAAAGTTAAAATGTCTTTACCAATTAATTTAAGTATAATATCCATTTGTTTGTATTTCATGATTTCACTATTATTTCAATTATTTTAAAATAGATGGCTATGAACAAACTTGACAATTTAATTTTTTGACAGATCATCTCAGTTAATACTGAAACACTCACTCAATCACACTCGTTTAAGAATTTAGAATTTTCAAAAATGATTTTCACTCACATTGATCGTTACATATTGCCAATGCAATTTTAACTCTGGATTAGCTCAAGTAGAATATAGAAAGCACCACAGCTGAATAAAACTTTGTTCGGAAAATTAGCTACGAAACTGAAAAATACTGGTTCATTTTTAAAGAAGAAGACAAAGTTGAACAGTGTTACTGATAATGTAAATAAGGTAAACAGAGTTATTAATTATGTAAGAAATAAAAATACAGAAAATTTGGAAACAGCATTAAGAGAAATGCAAATTGCTTATCATATAAATAAAACAAGTGCTAGATAAATTTTAAAGAAAAGTGGTTACCGGTGTTATAAAGCCAAAAAGGTCATAATTTACAAGCGGGGGACACCAAGGAGGACGACTTTTTGTAGGGGGCTGTTGCAAAAGAATCGTGCCGATTCATTAATATGTAGCAAAATACTTTTGTCCGACGAGGCAAATTTTTCCACTAATGGATTTTTTAATCTCAATATTCATTACAAATGGATACACTGGCATAGACCGACTGGGTTTCAAAATCGTTTTTCAATAAATGTATGGATAGGTCAAATGTGCTTTTAGAGGGCGGAATATTAAACATAATATTTTAGTCGCAAACTCCTCTATAAAGTCCTTATTTTACTATAAGGAAACGTAACCAGACTGCAACCAATAGCTACTCTCCGGGCTATGTGCCCCGCCGAGCGCTGAATTACAAGTTACAAGTCTGGCGCGTTAAGTGTAATAATTGCATATTACCATCAAAACGCTAATGCTTCGATTGAAATATATTAATGGTAATATTGATGGCAATATGCAATTATTACACTTAACGCGCCAGACTTGTAACTTGTAATTCAGCGCTCGGCGGGGCACATAGCTCGGAGAGTAGTTGTTGGTTGCAGTCTGGTTACGTTCCTTATAGTAAAATAAGGACTTTATAGAGGAGTTTGCGACTAAAATATTATGTTTAATATTCCGCCCTCTAAAAGCACATTTGACCTATGCTAAGCCCAGTCAGGCTATTTATTTTTCGATTGCAACAGACACTGGACCGCTAGATGGCGCCTGCTGACTATTTTACATGTCGCTATTGTAAAAATACCGGGATGTACCAAATAGTCAAAGGATCCTCGTGCCGGTCGTCACATGCCTACCTTGCACTGACGAGAGCCAACAGCTCGAAACTGCAGTCTGCAAGTGGTGTATGACGGCTGGCAAGAGAGCGCCTTTAAGTGGGATCAGTCTTTCGGCTGGTGTTTGTTGCAATCGAAGCATTAGCGTTTTGATGGTAATATGCAATTATTACACTTAACGCGCCAGACTTGTAATTTGTAATTCAGCGCTCGGCGGGGCACATAGCCCAGAGAGTAGCTGTTGGTTGCAGTCTGGCTACGTTCCTTATAGTAAAATTAAATTTATAGAGGAGTTTGCGACTAAAATATTATGTTTAATGTGTGGATAGGTATTTTAGGCACCAATTTAATAGGTCCTTATTTTTATGATGGTCATCTCAGTGGTCAAAGGTACCTAAACTTTTTGAGACATAAATTTAATGAATTCTTAGATGACCTACCTTTAGAGAATCGACACAACTTTCAATATTTTGAACAAGATGGAGCTCCTCCCCACAATTCCCAGATTTGCCTAGATTATTTAGACGAAATTTTGCCTCAACATTGGATAGGTACCAATGGATTTATTCGATAGCCCCCTCGTTCTCCAGATATAACACCAATGGATTTTTTCTATGGGGTATATCAAAGATAAGGTGTTTTCGACGACACCGAAAAATGTAGAGGACTTAAAAGCTCGAATTCAACAGGCATGTATTACAGTTACCCCCAAAATGCTGAGTAATGTTTTAAATGCAATGCATCGCCGCGCTCGATTGTGCATAAAAAATCGCGGTGGACACTTTGAACACCTGATATGATATATTAAAAATTATTTTGAGTATTACATAAATATTAGTGTTCTGAGTGCTATATTCTTTTTATTATTAATTTGTTTTTGTTACCTGAATTTACTTTATTCTTCTTAATTGTGTTAATGTTTTATTATAGCAAAGATTTGAACAACTTATTGAATTATTTTATCGTTTTATTTAAATTTATTAAAAAAAAAAAATGTAGTACCAATTAATAAATATGGCATGTGATACATCGTTGAAAAGGGAGGGAAATACTCTATTTAATGGCGCCATCTTCCGCCAGTTTCAAAATAATTTTTTTAACAGCCTGAAGAGTAAATCTCAAAATTCAGCGGTTTTGAAAAAAAATAGATAAAACCTCGTTGAAACACCCTGAATTTTTCTCGTATCTCTTCAAATAACGGAGATATTTGGCCTAGACGTTTTCCGCATTTTCGATATTTTCCGCCATAACTCTTAAAGTAGGCCATGAATTTCAAATGTCTTTAAACCATTTTGTAGGTTATGTAAATCGGTACAATTTTAGTAAAAATAATTTTTTTTGTACGACCGATATTAAGTGAGATATTCTCGAATGCCCTGATAAAATGGACAGCTTGTATATTCTATTGACCGACAGTGATTATCGTATATCTGATTTCCAGAACCAGGCGGGATGTAAACTGTTTCAATTATAAATTGGGTCGAACGGTATAATAGTGACACAAACAGTTCCTCCACATTATTCTGGGGACTCTTTATACGCGAACATGAAACATCCTTCCTTATCGCCAGTAAAACACCTCCACCGCGATTATACTACTAAAGATTAAAGTAATTACTTTAATGATCTTACTTATAGAGAAATACATTTACGGATAATTAATAGTAAGCCAAAGAAATGCGAATTGTGAATAATGGATGGCAGTGCCGCTCATAAAATTTCAAAGTGGTGCCACGTGTCTACAATCGCGCGTTTATATCGAGCTTCAAATTGTTGTCGGAGTATATTAAAATACTCATAAATCCAAAGTGACAAAAAATATATTTTAAACGACACGTTTATTCCGCACTTAAATCACAATTTAAAGGCCCGGAGAGCTCTTAAAAGTCACTTTTATTGATTCCCAGAAGTTATGACACAAGACGGTATAATAAAAATCAGCTTGTTGAAGAAGGCAGTATGCTTGGTGTTGACTGGACAGTTTCCGCGTTATTGCGGGATCCGACAAAAACGAGGCACTTATATAGTAAACACGAACAAAAACCCAACATTAATCTCCGGACTCATCCGATATCGACGTTATAGTTTTTTTTGCGTTTTTTCTCACAATTTCCCGAAAAGACCGGCAATTTATCATATATTTATTGTAGCTACTAAATGAAATATCTCAAACATGATCGATTGCAGATTGTAGAATATGAGAAATTTTCTTGTGGTAATTAATGACGGGAAAGTAACTTGCACTGGGACCTCACGGAAACGGGCCATTGTTGTAGCCTGGATTATGTGAAAACTTCGGGGGATTGTTGTAGCGTGGAAAAGTGTTTTTAAAAACGCACTGAAACTGAGAAACACACATGGTGGGTAAAAACACTTAATACAATATGATATACACTCCACACTCTTTTCGTAGTACAGAGAGTAACGGTATTTTAATGAGTTTGTAAAGTTTTTGTTGCGTTTTTTGAGCGCAGGGAATAAATAAACTGAACTATACCACGACATATTACTTTCGTTCGGGTATACTGATACACTTTATCTATCAGCAACATTCAAACTTTTTTCTTAAAAAAATGTATATTTTCGGTAATTTTATGTTATCAGGTAACTTATTGAACAGTTGTATACCAATATATGCAGTGTCATTTTCATAAATAAATTGTGCATATCCTGATAAATGGAAAGCATCTAAAATTTGTCCCATACACAAAAAAGGCAACAAATCGGATATAGAAAATTACCGCCCTATTACAATCATAAATAACTTTGGCAAAGTATTTGAAATCGCCATGCATACTGCACTTTATCCCCAGATTCATCAACGTATATGTAACAACCAACATGGTTTTGTCTCTCAACGATCGACAACAACAAACCTACTTTGTATAACACAATACTTAGCTGAAGTTATGGATGACGGTGGACAACTCGATGTTATTTATATGGACTTCTCTAAGGCTTTTGATAGGTTGGACCTTGGTGTTTTGCTAACGAAATTAGTCTCGTTTGGTTTTAACCTTAGTCTAATAGCTTTTTTTGAATCCTATCTGGTTAATAGAAGTCAGTTTGTACAATATCATGGTCATAGGTCTATCGAATTTATATCAAAATCAGGAGTTCCACAAGGGTCGGTCTTAGGCCCTTTACTGTTTATCATTTTCATTAACGATATCGTCATCGATCTCAGTTGTAAAATATTCTCTTATATGCTGACGACTTGAAGATATACTATAAGATCAACGAGACATCAGATTGCGAAAAGCTGCAGACAGACTTAAGCACAATTCACGAGTGGTGTAACAAATTCAGATTGTCTCTGAACATAAATAAATGCAATATAGTATCGTTTACGAGGAAACTAAATAAAATACAATATGAGTATACTATTAATAAGGCAAATCTAACACGTCATGATAGCTTTAAAGATCTAGGAGTAACATTTGACTCACATCTTTCGTTTAGAGAACACATAAGCAACACAGTGACATCATCTTTTAAAATGTTAGGGTTTCTCATACGAAATGCTCGAGATTTTCAAAATATGCGTACTAAAAAACTCTATATAATATCTTGGTGCGACCCCGACTAGAATACGCGAGCGTGATATGGAACCCCCCACTACGACGTACATATTAACAATATTGAAGGCATTCAAAGACGTTTCTTAAAAGTTCTGGCTTTTACAATTGATCATTAATATCCCCCTATAGGTTATGATCACTCATTACTACTGAATCGTTTTTCATACAATACTATGAAGCAGCGGAGAGAGATGCAAAGTGTTATATTTTTATACAAACTTCTAAACAATATGATCGACTGTCCGCAATTACTTGAACAAATCAACTTTAGAGCACCTACCAGGTCAACCAGATCTACATCCTTGTTTTACTTTTCTAATACACACACAAATGCTTTAATGTTTTCATCACTATATTGTATCTGCCGTAGCTACGAAATTATTTCACATGATGTCGACATTTTTAACACTAGATTAAGTCAAATTAAGTCAAGATTCTCAGTGTATGCGCGGAAGCTATACAACCTTAGGCGAGGGTTGTATAGGAGTTATATCATCTTTAGGAGGGGATGTAAAGCCGTCGGTCCCTTGTCTATTAAATGTTAGGCAAGTAAAAGATCCCTACTCTTCTTAAGGGAAGAGGTTCGGCAAAATTCCTGGTTGGGGGTAGCTCGTCTACAGGCGTCGGTATTAGGCCTCAGTAGCGGAAATAGGCCGACGTTAAATAAATGTATAAAAAAAAAAGTCAAGATTCTCTTAGGACAGTTTTTGTTTGTTTCTTTTTTCTTACTTAATGCTTTTCCCTATTCACTTTTCCTTTATTATTGTATATAATTGTATATGTGCGTGTATAGATAAATATGTATATATTAAATAGTCATATGTTCACCTAATTCATTTGTAGAATTTTGCAATAATTATATTAGTATTAAGATTTAGGTTATAGTAAGCCATAATATATAACACTAACGTGTATTCTAGTTTTAATTTATATCACAAGTTTAAATAATATATATGTATGTTAGTTTCCGGTCCTGTAAATGGAATGTAAATTCTGTTGGGTTCGTGTATGTAAATAAATAAATAAATAACTGAATTATGAATTGGTAAACACAAATCTTGACCTCTTCTGGTGTTATACGTATGTTAATAATTATTTTTCATAAATTTATCATAATTAAATGTTACAAATAATACAATTTCCATGATATAAATATACAGCAAATTAAAGCATTTTTAACTCTCTAAATATAGGCCTGCATGACTTAAGTATGAAAACATTTGCGATGTATCTAACTTGATACTGTAGTAAGAACGACCCCAAAATATGCCATATTTTAATCTTAAGTACATCGCTGCATAATAATAATAAGATAACATAATCTGTGTATTGCCAACCTGTTTTAGCCTGTAAAAAGCAAAATAGACCGATGACATTTCTTGCAGTATATAAATATGAGGTTCCCAACTGAGACCGTTATTAATATATAAACTTAGGACTTCTGTTTCATTAGCTCGTTCTATACTTTATCCGTTGCATTTTAAAAGGTTACTCTCACTGGTTTGTTTTAATCCGGACGTAAAATCAGTAAATACCGTTTTGTTAGTATTTAAAAATAACCTATTTGAATTAAACCATAATATAAACTTATTAAGCATTACCTGTGCATATTTTACGACATTTAAAACGCTAACATCATTACATAGGTGACAGATTGATTATTATAAAAATAGGAAATAATAATGGCCCCAGAACTGATCCTTGTGGGACAACATATTTAATTTCCGTAGTATGCGACTCTATATTATCAATGTCTATTAATTGCTTGCGACCAACTACATACGACTTTAATAATTCACTAACTTTACCCCTTAAACCATATGCTTCTAGTTTTTGTAAAAGAAGGGTGTGAACTACCAAAACAATTATAAATGCATTCCAGCTCCCTCTTGCTCATTTTTCCTGTTTTCTGTTACATCAGAGGATGTGCTCGATGCAATAAATTCATTAAAAAATACACACTCTTTTGATATCCATGATCTAAATTGTAAAATAATTAAGGAAACCTGTGATTTGATTATATAACCATTAACGTGCCTAATAAATTTAACTTTTGAAACCGGAGTTTTTCCTGACATATTCAAATACTCAAAAATCATACCTATCTTCAAAAAAGGTGACCCCTCAAAGGAGGGAAATTACCGACCAATCTCCATCATCTCGATATTTGCGAAGATTGTTGAAACGATATTAAAACTTAGGCTTACCAGGTACTACTCTAATCAAATTTTAAATAATTCTCAATTCGGATTTAGGGCAAAACACTCGACCTCACAAGCAGCGCTGAAAGTAGTGAGTGACATAGTCGAAGGTCTTGAACAGGGCAAGCATACAGCCTTAACACTGTGTGACGTCTCCAGGGCCTTCGACTGTGTCTCTCATGATATTCTTTTACAAAAATTAAATTATTACGGTATAAGAGGTTTAGCCCTCGCTCTTTTTAGTTCATACTTATCAAACAGGGTTCAGTGTGTCAGTTTTGATAATGTCTCTTCTAATTTTGGGGTTGTAAAACATGGTTTCCCCCAGGGTTCAACCTTGGGGCCATTACTGTTCATCATTTATATCAATGATATATGCAACTTCCTATTACCTAGTAATTGCGTTCTATTTGCAGACGACACAACAATAATTTGTTCAGATAATAATTTTAACGATTTAAAAGACATATCGAAAGCCTATGAAAAACGAACCCAATAGTGGTTTTCAAGCAATAGGCTTATGTTAAATGAGGACAAGACTCAAAAGCTATTCCTTTCTACCAATAATAAATTTGTTAATGGAGACACAAATTATGCAATATAACCTTTTTAATTAGACAACTGAAAGTCACGCTTCATACAGACACTTTAAGAATTACTTATTTTTTACTCTTCCATTCGCAAATAAGTTATGGCATTTTGTTATGGGGAAACTCTAGTTTTGCCATAAAAATCTTTAGACAGCAAAAGATAGGAGAGATGGTTAGGATACTAAAGCTGGCTACAGAGAACATTGTCGGCCTTTGTTTATTATGTTAGAAATTATGTCCCTACCATCACTTTATATTTATTCTGTTTTGCTTGAAATCCACAAAAATAATAATCGTTACACAAAACAATCAAATTTACACAATTATAGTACTAGGAATGCAAATCTATTAAGAGCTCCCTGCTTTAAACTGTCCAAGACTCAAAAGAACTCGTTAAACTTAAAGCGTTATAATAAATTACCGTCACACATTAAATCTTTAAATGACCACCAATTTAAAACATATATATAAAAAACTACATGTTACAGCACTGTTCCTATACAATAGATGAATTTCTAAATTTTACACATCCAATGTAACTAAATCTTTTTTCTGTTTCGAAATTATTACTGTCCCATCAGCCTACTGGATTTATGACCTCGCTCGCCACGTTACTGACCCAATATTTTATATTTACCTATTTTTTTATTACTTCATTATTGTTATGTATTTCTATGTCACGGCACATCTTGCTTCTGTTCATTAGGATGCAGCTCCATGTATTTTATTTATACACTGTCATGTTTTATTTTTTTGTGAACCTCAGTGTTTGTTTATATACACTGTTATTTTCTAGACTTGCTACAAATGTACTATTTTACATAAAGTAGTCAAATAAACGATTCTATTCTAATCACTGATGTAGTCGATTTTTCCTTCCTGAAACCACGCTGTACGGGTTTAAAATTTTTAAAACATGGTACAAAATGAATAATTTTATTATATGTATATGCATAATGCACACATTGTAAAATCTTATAAATCGTTAGTAGGCCTCACTCATTTACAGCAGTTGATTCTATTGAGAAACGCTATTGAAAGAATTGCTGCTGGTCCACTAGGCTGTCTATAAAATTGCTTGTTCCAACTCTATCTGACAAAAGGAACAATTTGGTGTAATCGAAATCTAAACCAGCGCCGTTCAAAATAAATGGCGGAAAATCTGGAGAAGAATGGTCTGTATTTGTCACTAGGGCATCGTGAACTTTGATGGCCTTTTCGGCAAATATAGTGCCCGTATGCACTCCTAAACCTGCCAGATTTACAGGGGAAAATAATGTAGGGCCCTGGCGATTGCGACTTGTATTCGCAGACCGGGATTGACAAGACGGAATCCTCGTCCTCTTATAAATTGCTTGTGTGTATTGTATTCAAGTTATGCTTGCTGTAATATTTGAAATGATTGAATTTAATTGACCATTCTGTTGTATTTTGTGTAGGTTATACAGGGTGTAAAAAAATTGGTATTCGTCCAGTTTGTTTGAGATTTGTGAGGAAATGTCAAAACTTGTGGTTTTATATTTGAGAAGTACACTAAGTCATAGTCTTTCATTCATTAAAGTGGAATGATTAGTCATTATCCTTGGAAAATCTGATTCTTTCCACAACTACGCCTTCTTTGTGTAATTATTGAAAGAAAGGACATTGAGACACTGTAAACATTGAAGCAACTTGATTTATTATACTGTATTTTAAAAGATAGACTATAAACAGTTTTATGATAGTAGATAAAATGACTGCAGGCCATGAGTGGATTCATTGAAATTCCCAGTTCGTTGAAGTGAAATTCTCAAAGCCTTAATCGATCGTTTGAGGGAATAATTTCAGCAAATATTTAAAACTATGAAGACTTGAGATAGTATTTTCGAAGAATGTTCCAATAAATTTGAAATTCCCAAGGAAATATCACATGCATTAAGAACAAGTCTGAAAGTTTTGAAGTGCATACCACCAGAAAAGGGAGGAGCTAGCCCTCTTAATTCATATTGTCATATTGCAGTTTATGCGGATGTTGTTCGAAATCAAAACTTTATAAGGACTTACGTCTGTCGTTTATGTTTAACTTTTAATTCGGCGAACTGAGGCTGAAGTTTAAACTTTAGAGCCGTTTCGGCACTCCTGAACCCCGCATTTAAATTATTTAAGTCTCGTTTACATTATTTTGCATAAACTTTCCAAACTCAGGTTTGCTTGTTTAATTTGAATTTTTTCTTTTACGGCTCTGTTTTGCTTACTTGCAATTTGAATAATTTTACGTTAGTTTTGAAGGTAAATTATTATTTACGCAACTGTAACGTAAACAGTGCAGTTCTGCGGATGGAGTGAAATAACATGGCGATGTTTAAATATAAAACTACAGCGGAAAGGTCTATTTAGTAAAAAATAATAGCAAGCAAATAAAGTAAACCTTAAATATACAGGGTGGGGTAATAGTGCGTCGAACCTCGATATCTCGAGCTAGAAATTTTTTTAAAAAATTGCAAGTAAACTTGATAAAAAAGTCTATAACTGGAAATTATTTTCAAACATACAGGGCGAGCCAAGACGAGGCTCTATTCACAATTATGGATTTTAAGAAAAACTTATGTGAATATCAGTTACGAGACATCTAATTAATGTTTTTGAATCATTTTCATTTCCTAAAAATGTACAGGGTGGCCAAAAATTATTTTTCAATTAAGAACATTTTAAATTGAATTTTCTCAATTTCTCAAATGGAACACCCTGTATATTTTTCGACGATGTGATGTAGACATGAAAAACGAACATATTTTGTAAGTACTTCCATATGGCTAATTGCAACCATTTTCGTTTTATAAATAAATAAGTGTCAAATTCAAGAATAAACTTAAAAAAAAGAGGTTCCCTCAAATAATTCATTAGAAAAATTTATAATAGGTGTTCGACGTGTTGCCCATTTTGATTGACACACGTCTTTATGCAGTTTTGAAATGAGGCCATTTAATGGGACTATTTCTTCCAACCCATTGAAATGAGTAAAGAGTATTTAACCGGCCCTTTACTGTAATGTTTTTTTGTACATTTTTTTGCTGTTTTTGTTATTCGACAAGCAATAAAACCTCAGATTGGTATAAATTGTCGTGTACAAAGGAGGATTTATCATACTTAACTGTCGTTATAATTTTTATTGAATTTAAAATGTTTGGAATTTTACAATATGAATTTTAATAAAGCGGAACTTGTAGACATGACTTTTGTTTTGGGCGAGTCAGACAGACAATGTTTACTTGCCAATAGAATTTATCACCAACGTTATCCTGAAAGAAGAACTCCTGATGTTAGCAGCTTCCAAAACCTTCTCGATAGATTTCTGGAAACTAGAAATGTCGAACATAAAAAAAGTGGAAAGATAAAACGTGTTGTGGACGAAAAAAATGAGTTTTCTGTGGTCCTGGCAACGGTTGAGAATCCCCATGTTAGTCAAAGAGAAGTGGGCTCATTAGTAGGAATAAGAAGACGGTCTGAGTCGAATCTTAAAAACAAATAAGTTGCATGCATATCATATTCAAATGCACCAGGAATTATCTGATCACGATTTTAAAAAGCGCCTACAAATTTGTAATTGGGCCAGAGGTGAAATACAACATGATGTCAACTTCTTCAATACTGTTTTATTCAGTGATGAGGCAACTTTTCATAAAAATGGATTTGTTAATAGGCACCATTTCCATTATTATACTTCGGAAAATCCTCACTTTTTTATGCAAGTTGATAACCAACACAGATGGTCTATAAACGTTTGGGTAGGAATTATTGGAGAACATATAATAGGGCCACATTTCTTTGGTGGTACATTGACTGGAGTTATTTATCTTCATTTTTTGGAAAACTATCTGCCACAATTATTAGTAAATCTCCCTGAAAGAATTCGAAATAGGATGTAGTTTCAGCAAGATGGTGCTCCACCACATTGCGGCCTCTGATAAAGAAAATTGTACTGTTTTAGTTCTGTTGGACTTCAGTAGAGCCTTTGATACACTTGACCATAATATACTGCTAGTTATTCTAAAATATATCGGGCTCTTGGAAAGTGCAACAGAATTATTTGCAAACTACTTAAATAATAGAGAGCAGAAAGTATGTTTAGATGGCTCAACTTCGGAAGCTGTCACCTTAAAAACTGGCGTACCACAGGGGTCAGTTCTTGGTCCCTTACTATTCACCATCTACACCAGTCACTTTATTAGTTGTTTAAAATATTGTGAAATTCATTTATATGCTGATGATTCTCAGCTGTACTACTCCTTTCCTCCATCAGATGTTGACATAGCCTGTAATCGGATAAATGAAGACATCAATCTTTTTGTCAAGGAAACTAAGGGTCACTGTCTAATTATCAACCCAAGTAAATCAAATATTATCGCCTTCGGACCAAAAAACCATAAAGAAAACATTAAAAATAAATTAAACATAACCATAGACAATATTCAATTGGTAAAAACTGCTAAAGCTAAAAGTTTGGGTGTGATTTTGGACAATGAAATTAGATTCATTGGTCATGTTAATAAGCTATTGCAAAAAGCATATTCAAATCTTAAACTAATATATGCCAACAGGCACTGTTTACCTCAAAAAACTAAAGTCATGTTGTGTGAGTCATTGGTTCTATCTCTGTTTAATTATGCTGATGTACTTTATGGGCCTTGTTTAAATTATTTGTACATACATAAAATTCAAATGGTTCAAAACTCTTGTCTTCGTCTAATATATGGTATACGAAGGTGTCAAAGAATATCGCATAAATTGAAAGAAGTTAATTGGCTGAACATGCAAAATAGGAGACAACTTCACTCAGCAACCGTATTTCACAAAATTATGAAATTAAAGTCCCCACTATACTTGTATAAAAAAATTAAATTCAGAACGGATGTACACACTCTAAATATTAGATTCAAGGGATTATTGACACCCCCGATACATCAACTTGAACTTTTCAAACGGTCTTACAGCTATGAAATCTGCAAAGTTTACAACAATATCGAAAATGATTTAAAGGAAACAAGCATCCATCAGTTCAAGACAAAATATAAAAAAATTCTACTGAGTCATCAAATTTAAATTAATTTAATGAATTAATATTTACATGTTCCATTTTAACCTTAAAGAATATTAATTGTATACTTATTACTTATCTGTGCCATATATCCTATTACTTTATAGATGTATAAGCGTCATTATAAACATATTATAAAAATTATATTAGTCTCTGGTTAAGTGGAAGAACAGTTACCACATATATTTTATGTGGAAAACTGAACTTCGCCATTTATTTTTTTGTAATATAAACAAAATTTATTATTCAATTATTTGATGCTATGTATTTATTGTACTGTATTACAAAAAATAATAAAGACGTTTATTATTATTATTATTATTTAAATGCAATTCGAGACCACTTAAATAATACCTACCGTCATCAACGAATTGGAACAAATGGACCCACTAAATGGCCTGCTAAATCCCTAGATCTTACAAAAATTAATTTCTTTTTATGGGGATACGTGAAGGAAATTGTTTATAGAGACACACCAACAACAGTACAAAATATGAAGGAAAGAATAATAACTGCCTTTACATCTATCCGTGGCAGTGTTAGGAATGGAAAACTAACATGGTATGTTAATTCTCCGTTTTCTGGATTTTTTTTTTTATACATTTATTTAACGTCGGCCTATTTCCGCTACTGAGGCCTAACACCAACGCCTGTAGACGAGCTACCCCCAACCAGGAATTTTGCCGAACCTCTTCCCTTAAGAAGAGTAGGGAACTTTTACTTGCCTAACATTTAATAGACAAGGGACCGACGACTTTACATCCCCTCCGAAGGATGGTATATCTCCTATACAACCCTCGCCTAAGGTTGTATAGCTTCCGCGCATACACTGATATACAAGCCGCTGGAAGATGTGTGAGGCGAGGACGCGGTTTCCGTTGGAATGGTCACCAATCCAAGTACTAACTGCGCCTGTCGTTGCTTTACATCGCATACCGAAGTATGTACATAGTACAGACGCACCTACGCTCTCCCTCTTGGAAAAATTTAAAATAAATATATTCTAGACAGCGTCACTGTATGTAAAACGCTTTCTGTTCTTACAAATTTTTTGCAAAAACGCATAGATAGCAAGATAATCAAAGAAAACTATAAATATATGTTTTTCCGGAAAACTAAAGGGAAATTGCAAATCTAATACCATGGTCATATGAAAAATGCGATTTTAAACACTTTTTATTCTTATATTTTTTTCAAGAAAATGTTTAGTTTACGAGATACTTGCATTTTTTCTAAAAATATACATATATATATATATATATATATAAGAACATGTTGCGATATGTTTGGAATTTTTTTAGTTTTTTTCCCGTGATCAGAGCATGTTACATAAAGGGTCCAAATATCCAAAACTATCCAAAATTTTCTCATTTGGCTGTCATTTTGAGCTTCGTTTACTGTAGTAAAGTTTATTGTACATGCATAAGAAGTTGTAGTGTGGTGAATCCTTAAAGACTTTACTTTCATACCTAGGAGCTTGTAGCATATCCCCATGACGCGTTGAACACTCATGGTTTTCATTTAATCTCAAAAAATTGGATTTATTACTTTTTGCATAATTAACACGCTTTAAGATAAAAATACTAGACACTGTTAGCAAATTATTGTTTTTAAAAATATCTCTGCATGATGCCCAGGGCTCAAGATTAAATATTAAACGTAGTATCCTTTTCTGACAGACTAAAACCTGTATTAGTTGGAATTCCCCAACATACTGTATGTACTATTTGCAATATGGCTAAATTGCAATGAATAATAAAAATTTAACAGACCATCCTGATCCAAAGATCATTTTAGTTGTAAAATAATGGCAAAATAAGCGAAATTTAATTTTGAACAGACATAATCCACATGTTTATTCCAAGACAATCTTTCATCGAGCCAAAGTCCTAAAAATTTAGAGATCTGAGAAAATTGAATATCAATCAATTGTCTTGCGTTTGTGAAAGTATAAGTAAACTATTTTAGTGTCATTCAGGATCAGACGATTTCTCTGACACCAGATATTGAGTTCCTCAGAAACAACTCTGATATTTGCGAGAGTACAGGCGTATCGGCAGAAACTATAATAGTGGCATCCTCAGCAAACAGAATAACACTACCACTACTGATGGGATCTGGCAAATCAGTGACATAAAGTATAAATAAGAGTGGGCCCAACACCGACCCTTGAGGATGCCCAAGTGTGACGTTTTTTGACTGCGATACATGAGTTTCCAGCTTCACCCTGATCTTCCTGTTAGTCGTATATGACTCAATCCAGTTTAGCAAATTACCGCGAATACCAATATTATACAATTTTTGCGTTAGTAGTTTTACATCTACAAAGCTCGGGATAAATCAAACATCAGTGATACTACATGTCTTCCCCGATCAAGCTCAGAATACACAAAGTTTAATAAACGGTAGAAAGCCGATTCTATTGAATTATCTGTTCTAAATCCATATTGAGCTGATGTTAGAATTTTATTAGCGTCTAAAAAGGATGAAATTAAATTGTGGGCAATCCTCTATATTAAAAATACTCAACAATGATATTTATCGGTTATTATCTATATTAGTGGGATCATTATTTTATGTAGAGGTAAAACACTGGCAGTTTTAGTGTATCAGGAAAAATACCTTGTTCAACGAATTTATTAATTAATAGTGTAAATGGAGTGTAAAGCCACCCAATCCAGAAGAATTCGTATTTTTTATACAATTTAAAGCTTCCATAATATTATTTTCATCAATATAGTTGAAACAATATTGTTTTGAATGTTATTAGAGAGTTCACTTGGGAGAGATACGTTTTCTCCAAAATATTCAACTAATTTGATACTAAATATCGTGCTAAAATATGAGGCAAAATTTTTCTGCTATGTTCTCAACATTTAACTCAATCATGCCAGTGTTATTTAGTTTCATTGTTTATGTAATTAAAATACCGTTAATTCTTTAAACGACTTTCGGACCCCAAAAAAAAATCAATGAATATTTCTTAAAACCAGCTTAATTAGTTCTGGCAGCTGCGCAGCATGCCTGTAAACAACACCAACAAAATAGACATTCTCACTAACAATGATTTGCAGTTTCGCACTCTTTATCACGACCACGGATTATTAAGTTATACTATCATTACGCCAGGTCTCCCGGGGTTTTTACATACCCAGCCAGGCACATAGCGATGTGTTCTTGTGTACGGTACACTTTGATATTAAGAAGTCTTGATTTATCTCGGTGCTAGTTCGGTACCGGTCTATAGCTTAACCTGCCGCGGTATGAAAATTGAATATTTTTTTTAGAAATAAAACGGCGGATCATTGTTTAATTAGTTTTTTAAACATTCATTAGTCTTTGAATTATGTACAGCATATTTGGCATTCTTGTACAGCGAGGCCAACATCAAGAGGATAGCTTTTAAACAAATTGTCATTACTTGGAAATAAACACACTATGACATGAATTTTGATATCAATTTTCTTTAAATTATGATGGTTGGGAACTGTATATATTTGTCTTAAATGTTTATTTATTTATAATACACTGTCCAATAGGTAAAAACCAAATTACAGAACAGGAAAGTGCACATGAACCATGAAAAATCATACACAATATCTTTGACACACTAATATTTAAAATATGATTTGATGTCATTAAGGCTGCAACAAAAAATATCTATGCAGTTAGTGTTTGTTGTAGTTGTTACAAATTAAATAAAAAGTAGAATTTTCTAAGGTATTAGCTGGCGCTGTTGGTACATAAAAAAGTTAGTTTCTGCCTCGAGGCTAGTTTAGAGACAAGAAAATTGTTGAATATACTAATAGCCTTGTTATTGCATATAGGTTGTGTTGACGGGAATAGGCCGATAAATTATGGAAAACCAATTTCTGATGATTGTCGACGTTTCTATTTATTATTAAATCATCCTCGGGACTAATCAGGAAAGTTTTCCGTGTTATGATTAAATAAATAAATAAGTTTACAAACATTTAGGTACTGTCGTGAGCAGAAAAAATAGGACAACTTTTTTTTTCTAATGTAAATCTGTCTCTATTTGAACATGTAATGAGTAGCCGAAATAAAACAGATATCACTTTTAATTTATTTTTTATTTTAATGCTGTAGTTATTGCTATAGTAAATGATGGATGGTCAACGAGACAAATTGCACTGCGTTATAACATTAATAAAAATTTGGTGTGTAACATTTTAAGAAAGTAGAGAATAAACGGCATGATTAGTAAAAATCCTGGATCAAAGGACAAGGGATATCCTACTTAACAAGAAACTAACCATTAATATTTCGTTATTGCACCATTTCTATTTATAACTTCTATAAGTCTGTTTGGCATAGAATTAAATAACCTTATACAATAATCAAGCGGTATGAACGGAACAATTGTCTTGTTGAAATATGAACTCATTATTAGGAAATAATTGTCACACAGAATGGAACATAATATTGTCTAAAATGCTAATATACGTTTCACTATTAAATCGTTCCTCAATATGCCACAAAACACTAGGACCACGTGCCGATATCCAAGTTCACATATTGACGGAAAATCTGACACTTTTATCATTGTTAGATATATATTTCTCGAATCGAGTATTCGGAGGGCGGTAAACACGAATACGACCGCTGTGTTGAGCATGGATTACATTGTTCCAAAAATTTGCATCATGCGCTAAAAATTCAAGCGCAAATCCTACTCGAGCTTCTTTATGTTCAGCTTTAAGTAAGTATTTCTGTGCTGCTGCATGACAGCGTAGCTTCGATTCTCTTACTCGCGCGCGACCAGTACTACTCGATCCAGGAAAATTCGTTTCTTCAGCAGCCCGAATAACTGAGTAAAATGGATTTTCTATTAAAGCATTTACCAATTGCAAATCTTGTTGTTGAGTTGATATCCTTCGTCGCCCTGATCCAGGATTTCTACTAATCGTACCGGTTATTCTCCACTTTCTTAAAATGTTACACACCGAATTTTTGTCAATATTATAACGCAGTGCAATTTGTCTCATTGACCATCCATCTTCTGCTTTAGCAATAACTCCAGATTTAACTAAATCGCTTATATGAGGCATATTAGTTTTTTGCACACTTGCAATATATTATGGCAACTAACTGACAATGTCACAAAAATTAAAGTTAGATGTACACAACTAGATTTTAGCAAAATATCGTTATAAGAGGGGCGAGCGTAGGTGTGTCTTTACTATGTACATACTTCGGTATGCGATGTAAAGCAACGACAGGCGCAGTTAGTACTTGGATGGGTGACCATTCCAACGGAAACCGCGTCCTCGCCTCTCACATCTTCCAGCGGCTTGTATATCAGTGTATGCGCGGAAGCTATACAACCTTAGGCGAGGGTTGTATAGGAGATATATAGGGTTGTATCGGAGGGGATGTAAAGCCGTCGGTCCCTTGTCTATTAAATGTTAGGCAAGTAACTCTCCCTACTCTTCTTAAGGGAAGAGGTTCGACAAAATTCCTGGTTGGGGGTAGCTCGTCTACAGGCGTCGGTGTTAGGCCTCAGTAGCGGAAATAGGCCGACGTTAAATAAATGTATAAAAAAAAATCGTTATAAGACTTGTCCTATTTTTTTCTCTCACAACCGTACAACAAAACAAATAAACGGATAACAGTAGAATATCTAATGGTCAAGTTCAGAATACGCTTAAATTCCTTAAGAGCATCAATGTCATCTGGAGTTTTGTATGTATGCCACATTTTAGCTTTTAGTCCTATAGCTTTTATAATATTGAAGTTAAACCAGGGAGGATATTTTTATATTTCTGCGACGGGGTAGTTAAAGCGGGGGTGATGTTTGTTCTTCGCTACGAACGGTTCAAGACATTTTTCTATCACACAATTTTTATTACAGTGGACGAGATCAAGAATGTTGTTATTATTATCATTATATTCAAAATAGTGTTGGAATAAAGTATACATAAAATTCACGAGTGCTAAAACTGACCCATTCGTCTGATGGTCACGTATATAGAAAGCATACTGTGTAATGTTAAAATCATCTACTACAATCACATTATTAGCTTGACTATATTCAATATAAAACAATAAAGTATCTCATTAAGTTTACTCATAAAGGTTTATTTTTCAACTTAGTGCACTATTAATGTGGGTGTGCGACTGTTTAAAAACTTAGATTGATTTATATAGATATAAAAACATTATTTGAAGCTACTAGAAATACTTGTTCTTCATCTATAACACAAACAGACCGTTTAACGCACCTTGTAAGTTCACTTAACAAGTTCATTAGTGGACAAGAAATATATTTAGTGTCGATAGATTCTAGGTCTATAAAGAGGACCCGAACAGGTCGTAGCACCGCCGTTAGTATCTACACTTGATTTATTTGATAATATTGTGTAAACTACCTGGGCGTTATTAGGACCTATAAATTAAACCAAGATTTAATCGCCATCGTATATCTAGCTGGTAATGTTATATGTATAGTGATGAGAAGAACCAACGTTGAAAATAAAGTATGATGTCGTATTACATGGATTACATGAATTGATAAAATGTAATGGAAAAATAATAATTTAATAGATATACCATGAATCAATTTAAATGAAAAAATAGAAATAGAGAATCTTTATAAAGTTTGTATTAAACAAAATTAGTTTCAGTTTAATGGTGAATATTTCGTTAGATAGCACATGAAGTTTCACTATAGTGACTTTGTGGAGCACATTTTTAAAGATATGTATCATAAAATTCCGAACCCATTCCTTATCGGTATCTACCGGATCACAGACCAGTGATTACACTGTTGTGCTTTGTGGAGTAAGGACAGACGCGGTTAGAAAGTAAAAGTATGTAAAAATACCGAAATGGAATAGAAATAGTAGTAACAGTGATAGTGAGAGATTAAAATAGAACAGGAAAAAGTTAATAAGGGATATCTCTTATTAACTTAAAAAACAATACCATTGTGCCTCTAGAAGATAAATTACTCCCAATTGTGGCATGTAGCAATGTCGCAGGGTATGGTTATTATGTATCTGTTGGTGTCAACCAGTATTCTGGTTGAATGGTAGAACAGTAGTGGCTAAACTCCACCAGAACGTTACTGTCAATACTATGATAAAAAAAGATATTTTAAATATTTAAAAGCCATGCTTTCCAAATACAGGGTTACTGGTAATTCGATACATTCCTTTGGAGATATGATGAGGCATGAGCTAAGGAGTAAATCTAGCCGTAACATACATTATGCAAAACTCAATAGTTTTTGAGATATTTCAATTTTTTTGTTTTTCTCAAAAAAGTAGATCTTAATGTCTTAAAAGTTAATTTCCGAAAAATCTACTTGACATTTTTAAATTTTTTTTTACTGGATTACTTGTCCAATATTATAGATATCCGTTTGGAATGAAAAATATCCGGAAACATTTCGATCATGTGAACATTTAAAATAAAAACTTGTAAAAATTTTTTTTTTAATCAGTTATGAAATTTACCTATTAGGTTTTTTCAAAAAAATATTAATGTAACACGCGTATAAATTATTATAAAAACTGCCTTATTTCAATAGCTATCTAACAAGGTACAAATGTTCAATGTACCCTTAATAGTTCTAAGAAAATACTAGTAAAAATAACACAAATAGTACGAATTTTATTTTTAGATAAACAGTAAAAAACATTTTAGTAGAGTTTAATTCTTCATTAATTTCAAAGTTGTACTTTATTTTTTATATGTCTTACTCAAAATGGGAGCCCCTATTCCATATACAGACACGGCAGAGTCTTCTTATTTCCGTCCTTGTTACTCTGATTGTCAGATTATGCCTTATGTGTTGGGCAGCATCGACTATCCTTTGTCTAAGGTTTTCTATAGTATTGACTGGTGTGGCATAGACCATCTCCTTCATATGACCCCATACGTAATAATCAAGGGGTGTTAAGTCAGGGCTTCGTGCTGGCCAAGGTATTGGGCCCGCTCTTCCAATCCAACGGTTTGGGAAACGTTGATCAAGTAACTGTCGTACTGTCAGCCGATAATGTGCTGGACAACCGTCGTTCTGAAACATCATTCGTGTCTGACGGCGAGAGGAACATCTTCTAAAATCACCGCCAGATCATTTCTTAAAAAATTTTCATAGATTTCCCCGTTTAAATTTTGAGGAAGAAAGTGTGGCCCTATTAAATAGTGGCCAATGACTCCCATCCACACATTAATAGAAAACTTCATTTGGAAACTAGTTTCACGTGTTAACTTGGGATTTTCCTCTGCCCAATAATGTAGGTTGTGGAAATTTGTTATACCCTCGCGATTAAATTTCGACTCGTCCGTCCATGAAATACTTGTTAAAAAATTTGCACTTTCTGCATCTGAATTTAACATAAAGCGGCAGAATTCCACTCTCCTTCCAGGATCACCTTCCTCCAAGCCTTGGACAGGGGTATAGTGGTAAGGATGACATCCAACTCTATGTATCGTAGACCAAACTTTCCATTGTGACGCTCCGGTTAGTCTTGCGATTTTATTAGTTGAAATAGGACTCACTGACTTAAATGAAAATGAACGATTAGTCGTTTAATAAACTCCGCCACCAGTATTATCTTTACGAATTTTTTATTAGTACTATCAAGGGTACATTAAACATTTCTACCTAACTATTGAAATAATCTTAATTTTTACAAGTTTTTATTTTAAGCAAAATCAAAATCTTCGACAACTAATTTAACTAGACCAACAAACTTAAGGGACACGGAGATAAGAATGTCAGTTAATGACATTATGCACACACGTCAAAGTCAAGGACTCACTGACTTAAATGAAAATGAACGATTAGTCGATTAATAAATTCCGCCACCAGCATTATCTTTACTAATTTTTTATTAGAACTATCAAGGGTACATTAAACATTTCTACCTAGTTGGATAGCTATTGAAATAAGGAAGTTTTTATAATAATTTGTACGCGTGCTACATTAATATTTTTTTGAAAAACCTAATAGGTAAATTTCATAACTGATTTAAAAAAAAAATTTACAAGTTTTTATTTTAAATATTCACACGATCGAAATGTTTCCGGATATTTTTCATTCCAAACGGATATCTATAATATTGGACAAGTAATCCAGTAAAAAAAAATTTAAAAATGTCAAGTAGATTTTTCGGAAATTAACTTTTAAGACATTAAGATCTACTTTTTTGAGAAAAACAAAAAAATTGAAATATCTCAAAAACTATTGAGTTTTGCATAATGTATGTTAGGGCTAGATGTACTCCTTAGCTCATGCCCCATCACATCTCCAAAGGAATGTATCGAATTACCAGTAACCCTGTACAATAAAACTATAACAAAAATGCATATCCACCCCGCTACATGTATAACAACAATTGAGAGGATTAGCCAATGACCTTAGTATGACGGGAGGGGTGATGGCAATGTCCAGCGTACGCCGGTAAATTAACAAATCAATCAATCACCTGCGAATAATATAGCAAATTTTTCACTATATTAAAAAAAATTACATTTATCATTACTCAAAATATGTTGACGTTGATGGGTTTGCCAAATTTAATTTTAATTTGTAATAATTTGGATGTTACAAGATTCGCAAATTATTCAAAGGAAGATATTGTGTCAGATAGTGCAAATTGCATGCGATTGTATATGATTTACCGGTAGTCCTGGTTTAGATAAATCGCTGCGGTCTGGGCTTAGTAACTTAAACACGCTATATTCGTAATATTCAAACAATGGCAAAGCCCGTAACGAACGAAAAGACAAAATCGCTTCCGATATAATTCAACCAATATCAAAATGTGTGTGTACATTACAGTGTCACTTGGGAAAGTTACAGCTTGATTGATTAATGATTTGCCGTAATTAGTTCGGCAATGGTTTCTAATTCACTGGATTATTCAGAGTTATTGTCTGTGGGCGGCCGCAAACCAAATTACGAATTCATATGCACACCCTAATACAATATGTGTTTACACAGTTCTACAAATCGTAGGCAAATGTGGTACACGACGTCGATGATTATGTTGGGAATGTTATGGGAATAAATGTTGGAAATGCGGATAAAAATTGGTTACGTAGTTAATTTATGTGCAAGAAATAAAGAGTAAACCTAATGAATTTAAAAATATAACATGAATATTAGAATAAATGCTGCAACATGAGTTGAACCGATTTAAAACTCTAAGAGCAAACATAAATCAATATTGATAATGCGCACGAAGAATATTCTAATACTGAGAACCAAATTAAGTAAAATCCAAATCACTTCTGGTCATTTGTAAACAATAGAAAAAATGTATCGAGCATTCCTAGCGTTATGACCTATAATGGCTTCATATTAAACGAACCACAAGTAATAGTTGACGCATTTGCTAATTACTTTCACATCTACAAACTTTTATTATGATGCAAATAGCACTCATTGGAATACTAACAATTTTATGCATTCCCTATATTACCGAAAATGGCGTGCTCAAGGCACATTACAGGTCCTGATGGTAATTCCGACCTTTCCCCTTAAAGATTATGCCATTTTATTTGCAAAACCGTTAGCTAGTATTTTTAATGTATCTATTAAAACTCCGATTTTCCAAAACTTTGGAAAATATGTAGAATCTGTCCGGTATTCAAAAAAAAAGAGATGTGCTGGAATGCTGGAGGCCAAGTAGATGTCATTTATATACATATTTTTTCAATGCCTTCGATAGACTGGACCACAAAATTTTGCAGAACAAATTATCCGAATTTAGACTAACTGAACACTCCTTAAACTTTTTTGAATCCTACTTAGTAAATAGACAACCGAATGTGCAATACCGTGAATTTTGGTCTATAGATATCACAGCGATATCAGGTGTTCCCCAAGGTTCTGTGTTTGGGCCTTTGCTATTTAACATTTTTATAAATGATATCGTCATTGGCTTACATTGCAATACACTACTTTACACCGATGACCTAAAAATTTTCACATCTATAACTAATGTAGAAGACTGCGCTGATTTGTAAGGCGATATTGTACAGATACGGCCTTGGTGTATCGTAAACAATTTACAGTTAAATATCTCAAAGTGTAGCTCTAGGACATACTTTCGTGCACAAAATCCAATAAAATTTAACTATACAATTAATAATGAAGAACTGTAATCATCTCAAAGATCTAGGAGTTATATTCAACCCAAAGTTTTCTTTCGTTAACCATATCATTAATGACATTTTGTTCCTGTCTTGCTGGGGCATGCTGAACTCCTCTGGGGCTTGGAAAGGAACCAGTACGCATTTTTCTTCCCACATTTCTAAATGTCTGACGACATGGTACACGTCTATTAGGATATTTTTTTCTATACTTTTGTTCTGCGGCTCGTGGCTTTTTTCCACACTTGCCATAAATAAGTACCATATTAACATATTCATTAAATGTAAACAGTAACGGCACATTACTGATTTGGAAATGAAATAGAGTCTTAAAATGAACAACTGTCAGTGAAACTGCCACAAGTCAATATTTTTTGTTTTGTATGTAATTAAGGCCTGCCTTATTAGTTTAAGAATATGGAACATGACTGAATCAAGATTAAACCGTTGATATATCGTAAACCGTTAATGATAGGTATAGGACCAGGTTAATAAAATTTGTTCAAAAATAAAAGGAGGATCTAAAAATGCAAAAATATATAGGGTGTTCCATTTGAAAAAATAAAGTTGCATAACGTGCCGTCTTTTTGAGGCGCCTTGTACATCTGAAAATAGGATGGTTAAATGCATCTTTTTAAACAGAATAACTTTTCTATTTAACATTCCTTTCTATATCTATCCGTTTCCGAAATATCGCTTGTCTAAATAGAGCTGGGACACCCTGTATATCGATCTAGATGATTTCACCTCACTAAGTGCTTTTGACTTGCACGAACTCTGCATCTACTAATCAAATATTAGAAAACCCACCACCCTATTTACCAACTTCAAACGCAACCCTAATTTCAATTATTTGCGTTCGATCCAGGGTTTGTGTGTTGTCCGGAATTTCAACTTTATCAGAGTGGGTTAGTGTACTCTTGGCATGAGTCCACTTCCTGTGGAATAGTCATTAGCCAGCCAAATGCAGAGAAATAGTACGTACCTATTGCCACTTCCTGCGGGCTAGATGTTCGTTTCCTGTTGCAACTAAAACAATACTCAGCGGCTGGGGTGGCAGTGTGGGGCTGGTTATCATCGATTCCGTCGCGTTAATTGGGTTCAGGAAGCGTAAGATGATTATAAAGGTAATAAAAGTCTTTAAATTTAATTGACGGCTAATTCTCTTAACGAAGAACAGGTCCGTACTTTATACTATTACATTTTGCCGATGTTGCCATGAAAATATAAATTTTTGTAGCGTTTTTTTTTAAATATATGATACTACAGGTTATTTTCGTTGTCTGAGGACGGTCCCAATATTAATACGCCAGTCATTAAAGTAAGGAAGGTATGGAAAATTGCAAAAGTTTTTAAATTTTGAGACGACATTGGAGGAGATAAAAAAATAACAAATCCGGTTATTGAATCCTTTTACTCTCCCCGGAACATTGTTAAATTAACAAAAAACGTAAACTTCTAATAAATTTTGAAGAAAAAGCCCAAATTTATACAAACCTTGAAGAACATTTTCATAATTATTAGACATCTATCAATTTTACATCCTGCTATTATGATGACCGGAACATTGAAAATAGTTGTTTATTTACTTGACTTTCATTTTGTCGATTATAAATTGTTAAAGTTATGCAAGTGATTGTTTATAAAGTTTATACGACTGGAATTGAAACCGTATAAAAACTAAAAGCCGGCAAAAACAGTCGGTATCTCTTTATTGTACATGGGCGGAGGTAAATGGAAATGATCGTCACAATAAAATCTTAAAATTGTATTCATTTTTTATTATTTTTTGTTTATTAAGTTCATTTCGCCAATAACATATTTTTGAGGTATTATATCAGTTTTAGATATAAAGTCTAAATATTTAAATTTATTGGTTTTAGTTCTAAAGTTAACCCATATTATATTGAAATATGTTATTGCTCAGCAAGGACCAACGAGAAGGTATGAACATATCTTGCCAGGAGGGGATGGGACATGTTAGATTAACGAGGGGCAACGATTTTAGTCAAAAATAAAATAAAAATTTAAGTTTCTTCTAAAATAAAAAGTTTCTTGAACAAAGCAAAGAATTATTATATGAAAAGAAAAATAAATATTTGTATACTTATATAAAACATAAATAAAAACAAAATTAAAATATTTCTTTAGAATGAAGTAACTTAAATTAAAATTTCTTGTCAACTAAACAAAATATATTCCACGAAATGTAACAATAAAAAAGTGAATGAAAAAATGAAGAAAAGTTAAATGTTAATTGACGCGTCCGAATCTTCACTTTCTGAGGAGGAATCATTATCCAGTTGAATTAAAATCGGCGCACTGGGGGGCAGCGTTGGATATCGATTTTCTTCTCCAATTACATACCTAACGCAATTTTTCCATAAATCAGTATTATTGTCAATGTCATTTATTACTTCTCTTATATGATCAACTACTATCGCGCTTAATGTTGGAGAGTTATTACATTTTCGTAAACGTACTTTTAGTGTTCCCCAAACCATCTCGATAGGATTAAATATACAATAGTATGGAGGTAACCTCAAAAGTGTATGACCGTGTATATTGGATAAATTATCAATAACATATTCATTTTTGAAATTCTGTTCTTTTATTCTTTTTAGTAATTCGCGTTTTATTGGAACTTTTACAGGAATTTCCATTTTTTTTTTTCTCATGAATTTTAAAATGTCTTCCTTATTTGTGCTGTTATTTGGTATTTTATTTAATATACGCGAGTGATAAGAAGCATTATCTAATACAATTACCGAATTTGGCGGAATATTTGGTAGAAGCTGTTGAGAAAACCATTTTTCGAATAGATCGGCTGTCATGTCTTCGTGATAGTCTGCAGAAGACTGCGATATTTTTTGGCCGACAAGAGCAACGCATTGGGTATAAACCCATTTTCACTTCCCGCATGAAGTATGATAACGCGTTTTCCTCTAGAACACGGAGTATTTAAAACACAATTGTGCGAACTGTCTACCCAACCATATTGAACAACATCATGCGTGTCAAACCACGTCCCGTCTAGATACACTATATGCCTGTTTAGTTTACGATATTCTCTAATTTTTTCCAAATAATCTACTCGAAGTGAAACTATACGTCGCCATTCCATAATTACCATACGACTGTCAAGTTTTTTATGTTTAAAGCCGCATTCTAATAAGACATTTCGTAGTGTATCTAAAAACCTATAATTATAATCAGGATAATCGCTCAATTTTTCTTGAATCATTTTTAACGTAGGAACTATATTTTCTTAATACATATTATAAATTATACGCCGTATTACATCTCTAGTGGCATCATCAATATTTTTTAATTTCGTATTTTTCCGTTTTCTCTTTGCGCTGTGACCTATAACATCGCCTTCTTGAGTTACGCGATAAATTGTTGATTTTGATATTTTAGTTAATTCATTAATACGTCGTATTATTTCTTTCTCACATTGTTCAGGATTTTCGCTTTTCAAACATTCATGTATATTTAAAATAATACGTTGACTTTGTACGTGTAAATCTTGGTTTTTAAACTCTAAATTTATTTCGGCTTTTTCGACAATAACCGGTTCAACTATTTCGGGATTTTCGGGCGTTATTATATTATCCTCTGTTTCAAATGGTCTCCAGAAAGCCATGGTAAATTAGTAAATAATTAAAATATTTTACCTTTTATACAGTAGTAAATATTTATAAATATGAACACTAACTAACTAAATTCCTACGCTTGATAGTATAATAAGTATTTATGCACTGCACTGGCACAGCACAGCACGATGTTAGACTTCCACGTTGACTGATAAAGAATCGATTCACAAGTTTTTTTGTGCTAGTAGGCCTGTCCGTTTTATTACCTTTAAACCAGTGCAGTGGTAGATGGTTCATTCAGGCTGATTACATTGCCAGTCTCGGACTCGCCTGCACAGTTTCAACTACCGTTCGAATCTCGATACCATTACCAAATATATAGGACAAAATATCAAGTTCAGTGCGCACGGTCCTGTGCTTTAAAACTGACCAGTTTCAATTTTGGCCGTATTTACTATACGACAGAATATATCAGATAACCCGCTTGTAGTTTTGCATAACTTTTTTTACCCCAGAATTTTTTTATCTCGCTCGGTCACGATTTTGATGGTTTAAAGAATAAATGAGGATCTATACAATTCCGAAAGTCTTAAAATTGGGTTGCAAACATTTTAGACATTAGCAACTGACATAATTTGAATTCTGGAAAAAATGAAACGTACGTTCCCTCGGGAATTGAAATAACGCATTCCGAGTTACATCCCGATTAAAAGAATTATTTTTGATGGCTGTTAATGTAAATTATTGATCGCGGACTGGTGTGATGCAGTAATTAAAAAGCCAAAGGCACCGAACCGGATCTGATAAATTATTCATGGACATTCTACTGACACTGTGTAGTGCCATAACAACTGATCGACAACAAATTTGTCTGGGACGTTGAATCTCAGAAGGAAGTCTAATGAATTTTTGTTTCGGCAAAAACGGTGCTACCGGTTGGTCGAGAGTGGTGAGCAAAAAGCGAATATTAGGTTTAAGATCCATTAGCCTCCGGGAACTTTTTTGAGTCACGCAGATCGACGCACATAGGGAAAGAAAGCACAGTTTAACATTTATGGATGGCACGTCAGAAAAATGAATATTACATTTATAATTTCTAAAGTAATTTATGTTTAAAGTTCAACGAATGTAGAAATATGTCAGCTGCAATGTGGTCGCGTATGACAGTTTGTTATCTATAAAAGGAGAAATTATATAGCAACTTTTTTATTTTATCTATAAAATTGTAATGCACTTAAGTAAAGCAGCTTTATTGAGTAATTTACCATTAAATTATAACGAAATACAATCCATATGACAATATTTCTGAATTAAAATATATTATAGCTACAATACTACAATACAGTGTTTTTATCACATTTGTGAAAAATTTTATTTGATTGACGTCAATGGGATAAAGTAATTGAAGCACGGCTATAAAATTTTATTGTAAATATTTTTGGTAATCCAGCGAAATACGGACATTTAAACGTATTGTTATTTATTTGACACTGAATGATTGAATTTGTTTTTGTTAATGTCCTAGAAAATCCTATTAATTAGCTCGTTGAAAATTAACGTTTAATGGACACATTCCTAGTAATTCCTTCCGTTATTGATACATAGTGAGTATATAAACGTTGGACTGCGCAGTCTACATACAAACAACAACGCCCAGGTTATGTATAATAATGAGGCAACCGAACCTTTCCAAACCCTCACTGGAGTTAGGCAGGGATGTGTCCTGGCACCCCTACTTTTTAATTTGTTTACCACTGCTCTAATAATTATTGTTGACAACAAACTGACAGTCAGAGGAATAGGTCTCAGATACCGTTTTGATGGCGGTCTCTTTAGCATAGGGCGCTTTAGAGCTTTCGCGAAGACACGCACACGATTCATTTGTGATCTCCAGTATGCGGATGACTGTGCACTTTTAGCCTCTACGCCGGAAGAGCTTCAAGAACTTTTAGATGTGTATGCCCAGAGCTATGATTCCTTGGGACTTAAAATCAACATTGGAAAGACTAAGATTATGTCAACTCCTCATCAAGTGAACCAAATAGACATTACACTTAACGGAAATTCTCTTGAAGTGGTGGATCAGTTCAATTACTTAGGCAACGTTGTTAATGACAAAGCAAACATGGACAGCGAGATTCGCAATAGAATTAACGCTGCATCTAGAGCACTCTGGGGACTTAGAGAGAGAGTATTTGGCAACCACGACCTTGCTTTGTCAACGAAAATGGCTGTCTACAGAGCAGTTGTCATTCCAACACTGCTATATGGATGTGAAAGCTGGGTCACTTACCGTCGTCATGTGAAAGAATTAGAACGTTTTCAGCAAAGACACCTCAGAAGTATGATGAAAATCCGTTGGTTCCATCACATATCAAACGTGGAAGTACTCAGGAGAGCAAAAAGCCTTCCAATTGAGGTGCTTATTTCAAGAGCACGCCTAAGATGGGCAGGTCACGTTCATCGTATGCATGATAACCGCCTTCCTAAATGTACACTTTATGGTGAATTTTAAGCGGTAGAAGAAGGCGTGGCGGTCAAGGAAAGAGGTTCTAAGACGTTCTCCATGAAAATCTAAAATCCTGCGGTATTCCAGACGAGCAATGGGAACAACTTGCAGCGGACAGAACCGAATGGCGAGGGGTTGTGGCCAGCTATCAGAGAAATGTTGCTGCAAGAAAACCGAACCCAAGACCTAACCAGGTCTATGTTTGTCCTGACTGCGGTCGACATGTGCTCTCCCGAATTGGCCTCTATAGCCATAGTCGTGTGCACCGTAGATGAATGGGAATTACAATAGACTACACCTTTTACTTGTTTTTTATTACACACAATCTATCGACTGTAACATTTTTTTTTTATACTCGGACTCGAGTAAAGGCTAATAATAATAATAATAATAATAAAAAACGTTGGAATAAATTTCTTAAAATCGTCACAAAGCAAGTGACCAAAATTCGAATCATTGATTTAAAAAAAAATGTGAATGTGTTGGTCTGAGCATCAAGCAAGCACACAACACCAAAATCAACGTTTCCCCCTCGAATTGCATGTAAAACAAATTTCGAATTGTTATTAACAATTCACCCTGTTATTAACAATAGAACGATGGTTTAAAAAAAGAACGTATGTGTGTGCTGACCTGAGCATCAAGCCAGCATACAACACCAAAATGAACATTTTCCCCTCGAATTGCATGTAAAACAATTATTTCGAATTGATTACTCACAAATCACTCTGTTAAAAACATAATATTAAAGTCGCAAACTCTGTATAAAGTCCTTATTTTAATATAAGGAACGTAACCAGACTGCAACCAACAGCTACTCTCCGGGCTATGTGCCCCGCCGAACGCTGAGTTACGAGTTGTAAGTGTATAGGATTTTCCTATACGGTTAGTTGCTGACACCAATCTGTATATACAATAATAATAGTTGCTGATTATTCAGTAAAAAGTGCTTATACTTCATTTCAAATTTATTATCATTCAATTTGTCGATAGCCGAGTGGGTTAAGGCGCGAGGTGCCAATCGCGATTAATCACACGGACATCGCACCACCGGGTTCGAATCCTGGCTCCGGCACTGTTGGCGGAAATGGTTGTATGTCCGCGTTTTTTCAATATGTAACCCCCTTCCGCACAAGCCCTGGCTTCTGGAATTGGGGGTTGTCTAATTTCTGTGGTGTTTATTTATTTATTTATTTATTATTTATTTCAGATAATCAGGCTCTAATGAATTGTAGATCTTGATAACATTATGGACAAGAGATATTTTAAACGTGGCTGTTTTATGGTGTGGCATTCTTAATTTGTGGCTATTGCGCATACTTAATGGGTGAATATTAGACCTAGGTACAAAGGACCTCGCATATTTCTTATGGGAAATGACCCCCGGTGAAACTCGCTGGAATCGTTATATATTATTCCTCTTGAGCTCCCGATCAAAAGTTCTCATGGCCACAGGGTCGGAAAATGCACAGTTTTTCAGATATGGAGGGAGGAAAGTCGATTTTTTGGGATTTTTTCGTTAATAGTATGGAGCCATGGTCCTTTCAATGCGGCTTTGCTAGTAAGTGTTCTATTGGGGTCTTTCGGATCGTTGATTTCAAGTCCGATGTCAAAAGTAGCATTTGACAGTTGACAGCTGTCGGTTACACTGCCAACGCGCCTCATTTTCCTGAAAAGATTTAACAGAATATATACAAGGGGTTCTTTGGGTCGATGATTTCAAACCCGAGGTCGAAGATGGCATTTGAAAGTTGACAGCTGTCAGTAACAATGTTAGCTGTATTATCCGGAAAAGATTTATTTATTACTTCTTCACTGACCAGCATTTGTAAATGCGTCAAATGTAAAATCACCTTATAATTCGGTCAGCAATCAACAAAAAGAATTTCACCTCGTACTCGTGTTGAGTAATATACTATAAAAGTGCTCAAACACAACATATGATTGCAATTGCATCTTGCGGGGCCCTTTACGTTTGAGATGAGTGCAAACATCTTGTCCATTTATTAATTTCGTAGCGAAACTACCTAAATGTAGGGTTCGGCGTTTGTAGTAATGACTTCACATGCTGTCTATGTATTGTCTGAAAGTTACTTGTGGCATTCTACGAATATTGTTTCCTATTATTTGGGTTTTCTACCACATGTATTATTGTCCTCTTCAAAAAACAAATCACCGAATCTACAAAATAATAGAATTATTGGATAAAAGCCTCTGCGCCCGTGACGTTTACGTCAAAGGAATAGTCAGAGGTTATGTTTTGCAAATAATATAAATCGGAATAAAACACAGAAATAATGTATTTTGCAGACGTTTCGGAAAGTAATCTCTTTCCGTTTTCAAAGCTTTTTTTAGAAGAACTCTTATTTTGCTGTGTATGTCAGATACACAGCTTTAAGATTCTCTTTATGTTATTTCCATAGATACTTACTACTTACACATAACATAGAACTGATGATATTGATGATATATATATATATATATATATATATATATATATATATATATATATATATATATATATAACGTCACAAACTACTTCCGTGAGTTAAGTTTCAAATTGTGTTCTCTAAATAATTCATTTATAATATGCAATATTAAGAATATTAACCGCATGGACAGGATCGTTAAAAGAGAAGTGCAAATAACATTGTATGCCATCAGCATATGCTTGAAGTTTACAATGCTTCACTGATGTTAAAATATCTGACGTGTAAATTAAAAATAATAACGGACCCAATATTGGACCTTGAGGCACGCCAGATGAAATGTTAATGCTAGGTGACGTTTTATTATTGCACTGAATTTTCTGAGACCTTTCAGTTAGGTATAAAATTACTAAATTTGTGCTTGACAGATTAAAATCATAATATTTAAGTTTTGCACAAAGCAACTGATGACTGATTGTTTTGAAATTTATTCCAATATTTAAGTGCTCACTGTAGAAAAGCTAGAGTTGGGTTTTAACAGAGAGGAATGGATTATTGTGAAAGTAATTTTGTCGTAATAATTTTCATGGTTTAACTACTTGACACTGTGGTGATACATTTTAGATTTTATTTCAAATAAGTATCTGTTTACTTAATAATACAAAACTATCACGTATATTTTTCGATAAGTCAACTCGGAAATTGAGGAACGTTACAGTTTTGGGAAAGTAACAAAATACTCTGTTTATCTGGTTTTTCGATCCCAATTTATTACCTGTCTCGACATGGGTTCGTACTCATATAGAATTGGAAGTGTCATATCAATTTTTTACGAGAAAATCCGACATAATAAACACTACTGTGCCGTTCGTTGAACACTGTTGTAACCATTACGGTAGTCCAAAATTCCCAGTTCTTTACCGAATTTACTTAAGTTTAATTTTGCGTTATTTAACATCCAGAACTGTGTATGTTAAGATAATAATTTTTATTCACAATTCTTACATGGATAAATATTACAAATAAAATATACAAGGCATCTGATAGTCAGTCTCTCCCCACCCCCACCGACGACACCTCCTGAATTCTTTTTAACGCGTTCAAACAAAAGTGAACATTTCAAACAAGGGCTTCTCAACAAACTCTGTGTTGTTAAATTATTTATCTCAGTTAATCTGTATTGAATTTTTGGTTGGTTGCTTGAGAAATGTCTTGAAAATAATAATTATTATTATTATTTCAGACTCCATTGTGGACTGAATTTTGCTATTAAAGGAATTCATGCAGTTAAGATAATTGCTTAAGGTTCTGTCTGTACTTCTCAGCCTTTTTAACTTTTTAAGTCGAACTAGAATGGAATTACAGTGACTAATCGTGTTGTTTTACCACCCGACCCTACCCTTTTCTGCCGTCTTAGTAACATATTAAAAATGTAACTAAATGTAAATTGTTCATACCACCCCAATTAATTACAAATGAAATCCTGGTAATCATGTCACCAGTATATTAATTACTATTTAATTATCTGAAGAATACACAAATAACATTGGTTATTTGCGTGATCGTCTAGTTTTGTTAGTGTAGGACCCAAATTTCGTTGTGTGTGTAGTAACCCTTTTTAATTACCCCAGGTTCTTTTATATAAAGTTTAATATTACTTGTTTCTGTCTGATACGATCTACCTTAGAAAATTTAATCACTCTGTTAATTTGAATACCTGGTAAACTTGAACACACTGTCTATTAATTGAGAGACTTAGTTAATTATAAATGTTATTAATGTAGTATTTTATTACTCAAGATTGCACTGTACATTTATAGTTGAAGCTTGTTTTCTATTTTGCTTTGAAACAAAACCATTTATTTAGTTTATTACTTATATGACGAAAAAGGTAAAGGTGAAAGAATAAGACAATAATTGATGGGAAAAAATAGTAAATTTTTTTTTTATTTTATATAAATTGATGTAGCAAATATCTATACATGAAATCAAAAATAATCTAAATATTTGAGACAATTGTCTAAATATTATAATAGGAAAATTTGTGCTGCTATAGTAATGACCATACTATAGATATGCTGAATAGTTTGATGCAATAGCAAGAACTTTGTTATACAAAAGTATCCTGTGTTATTTTAGTAGTAATGAGAGTTGTGGCAATGACCTAGTAATAATAATTTATAATTAGAGCTGTTAACAATCGCTAGGTAATAATTGTTTATAAATAAAGTTGTTAGCAATGGCTATAAAGGCATTAAACTTGCAAAACAGAGGACAAGAATCATGTCATGTTCGTGCATCATAGAATATAAGTGATAAATGAGAATTAAATACTCATGTAAAAGATCATAGAATGTTGAGGAAAAATCCTTTGATTATAATTAAAACAAGTAGCCTACCAAATTTTGTATGACTGTCCGACAACGTAAAACAAGGTGGGCAGTTGTAAATCAAACAGACGATACGCCCCGGTTCAGTACTCGACGAAAAGTAAACCCTTCTTAATACGAACAAGTTTACGGGCTAACTAACCCAATACTGACCGATGGCCTGTACAGCTTGTGAGCGCAAGGTAATTATGTGGATGGATCGTTATTAAACAATCATAAAAAACCAAATAAATCGCCGGTGAGAAACCTCAGATAATCATTTGAAAGATAAACATTACTATGACATTTGACATGTCCAAAATTAGGCACACAGTAGCCTTAATAAGTACATCAAATGAAAAATAATGGAAGTGACAGTTTCTTGTCATTGCATAAACGCAGAAAATATATAGTTCTTGAATATAAACTTGTTATTTTGCAAACGAAAATTTCCCTAGTAAAATATTCAGAAAGTGAAATTTCATTAATTAAATCCGTGAATGAATTCATAACTAAGTAAACTGTAATATAACCTTATCCTGTTTCCTTGTTAAAAATCAAAGCTTCATAAAACAAAATTTAATATTCTTTTAGTACCACAAATGCGTTAATTTCCTCTAGTACACCCCGTCGAAACCAGAATATGAATGCAATTGCAAATAATAAAATAGAGTTTCGAAATAAGCAAGCGATCACCTTTAAAAATTTATGCCTCCTGAATTTCTGTGCGCTCTGTATAGCGTTATATCGCCCGTGAATGGTATCACCCAAGTTCTACATGTTGAACGTCCTCGTCGAGCATGTCGGTGGTTGAGAAGAATTCGTTAAAATAAGATGTAAGTTATAATATTGTTTGGTTAGTAGTTTAGACGGCTAATTTAGTGAAAATATCCACAAAATAATTTATTAAGCTCGGCGAAACTCGCGACATAGCTTAGAATGGATTTCAAAGGCAGATATAAAAGTTTAGCGAAAATATCGCGACGTAACTTCGAGGTGTTTCTAGTTTAATTTCCAAAGATCGGCGAAAATATCGCGACGTAGCTTAAAAAGTGTTGTCTTCCGATGCCGTCTATCTTCTCCCCTCTTAAATACAACGCCGTCTTCCTTTTATATGGTAAAAATGACGTCACAATTACATGAAAGCTTTGGATTTGTGGTCTCACGATTGGAAAATGTTTACATTATAAATTTCAATGTCTACATGCATCGTAGTTTGCAGAGTCCGTCCTTTGCATGACTTAAGATAGAAAACGACAGGCGATTTCACCCTTTGAGAAGTAACAGAAGTACTTGACGCTTATCGTGTCCATTGTAAACAAATGCTGTGACTAGACTCGATTTTTAAGTAAATTCTTTCGTACAAATGTAGCATTTAACGTTGCATTAAGAGAATGTAATTTTAAAATGCATTCTGATAACTTTACCGTGTTCAATATTAAATGACTAAATAAATACAAAAATGAAATGCCTTATTACTTGAATTTGGAAAATAATTAGGAAAAATTTAAATTTGTATATGGGGTATATACTGGGTGTTTCATAACTAAACAAAAACATCCATATCCTAGCCACGGTTCGAACCTTAAGCTTAACACATTAACATTTAGCCACTAAGTCGATGAGTGTTGCTTTATAAACCACATTTATTAAACTGTAATATGTAGCTATTGGAAAAATAATTCAAATAAATCAAGCACAATTTTTATTCACATTCATGGAAACCATATATAAAAATAAAGTAATATTTTTATAAGCCACCTTGTGAAAATATTTTTATAGCCTTAACATAAATAAATGTTATATCAGTTTTATTACAATTAAATTGTTTTCTTTCATGGTTAGCGAGCGCTGAATCGTCCATAAAGAATAACAAATGCCTGACATATCATTTTTTATGGAGTAGCTTACTTACGATTTAATATTTTCCGAAACACTTTTCCGGTTTGACGTTTCAGACGTACAGCGTGGACCAAATCAAAATTACACCGACAAATTATTGATTATTAAGCTATTAGTTTATTTTTCGTTTATGTACCGGGATATCAACGTAAGTCATTCTATTTTATCACAACTATCATTCTTTGCTTGATAGACCTCTTCTTAATCTGTAAGATGTATCAGCTTGTCCATATCGATATTTTAAGTACATTTGGCAACATGGAATAGTTACTCCACAACGAAGAGGATTTTGAACTTTGGATTTTTGTTAGATCCAATGGCAATATACCGGGTGGTAACGAGATTAGTCCCGTTCCAATTTCTAGGTTGATTTTAGGAATAAAA
The DNA here is from genome assembly GCA_963675555.1 of Leptura quadrifasciata. Lineage (NCBI taxonomy): Eukaryota > Metazoa > Arthropoda > Insecta > Coleoptera > Cerambycidae > Leptura > Leptura quadrifasciata. Next base: position 2,912,077 of record OY776679.1, read on the forward strand.
TTTTGAAATTTTGGCGTATCATTTGCGACACATAAAGCCACATTTTGCACTAATTAAATGAAAAATATCATTCCTGGCCAACCGGAAGTAGCAACAATTTTTGATTTTTAAATGGCAATCTATACAGGCTGTTCATTTTATCAGGGCTCTCGAGAATATCTTACTTAATATTGGTCGTACAAAAAAATATTTTTACGAAAATTGTGCCGATTTATATAACCTACAAAAAGGTTTAAAGACATTTGAAACCTATGGCCTACTTTAAGAGTTATGGCGGAAAATATCGAAAATGCGGAAAACGTCTAGGCCAAATATCTCCCTTATTTGAAGAGATACGAGAAAAATTCTAAGGCGAAAATTTTTTGCAAAACAGAGTGTTTCAACGAGGTTTTATCTAATTTTTTTCAAAACCGCTTTTTTTGAGATTTACTCTTCAGGCTGTTAAAAAAATTATTTTGAAACGGGCGGGAAATGGCGCCATTAAATAGAGTATTCTCCTCCCTTTTCAACGATATATCACATGCCATATTTATTCATTGGTACTACGTTAATAATTATAAAAACATTTTCTTAAAACCAATAAATTTTTTTAACAAGCATTATACTTGCCATGGAGAAGTATGATTAAATAAAACGATAAAATAATTCAATAAGTTGTTCAAATCTTTGCTATAATAAAACATTAACACAATTAAGAAGAATAAAGTAAATTCAGGTAACAAAAGCAAATTAATAATAAAAAGAATATAGCACACAGAACATTAATATTTATCTAATCTTCAAAAAATTTTTTAAGATATCATATCAAGTATTCAAAGTGTCCACCGCGATTTCTTATGCTCTATCCAGCGTGGCGAGACACTGCATTTAAAACATTACTCAGCATTTCGGGAGTAACTGTAATACATGCCTGTCGAATTCGAGCTTTTAGGTCCTCTACATTTTGCGGTGTCGTCAAAAACACCTTATCTTTAATATACCCCCATAGAAAAAATCCATTGGGGTTATATCTAGAGAACTAGGGTACCACATTGGTACCTATCCAATGTTGAGGCAAAATTTCATCTAAACAATCTAGGTAAATCTGGGAATTGTGGGGAGGAGCTCCATCTTGTTGAAAATATTGAAAGTTGCGTCGATTCTCTAAATGTAGGTTATCTAAGAATTCATTAAATTCCATTTATCAAAAAGTTTAAGTACCTTTGACCACTGAGGTGACCATCATAAAAATAAGGACCTATTAAATTGGTGCCTAAAATACATTTACTGAAAAACGATTTTGAAACCCAGTCGGTCTACGCCAGTGTGCATTTTCAGAAGTCCATTTGTAATGAATATTGCGATTAAAAAATCTATTATTGGAAGAATTTGCCTCGTCGGACCAAAGTATTTTACTACATATTAATGGATCGGCACGCTTCTTTTCCAACAGCTACCTACAAAAGTCGTCCTCCTTGGTTTGTCCCCCGCTTGTAAATTGTGAACTTTTTTGGCTTTATAACACCGGCAACCATTTTTCTTTAAAATTTTTCTAGCACTTGTTTTATTTATATGACAAGCAATTTGAATTTCTCTTAATGATGTTTCCAAATTTTCTGTATTTTTATTTCTTACATAAATAATAACTCGGTTTACCTTATTTTACATTATCAGTAACACTGTTCAACCTTGTCTTCTTCTTTAAAAATGAATCATTATTTTTCAATTTCGTAGCAAATTTTCTGAACAGAGTTTTATTGGGCTGTAGTGCTTGTGGAAATCTGTTTCTATATTCTACTTGAGCTAATCCAGAGTTAAAATTGCATTGGCAATATGTAACGAACGTATTATAACGAACAATGTGAGTAAAAATCATTTTTGAAAATTCGAAATTCTTAAACGAGTGTGGTTGGGTGAGAGTTTAAGTATTAACTGAGATGATCTGTCAAAACATTAAATTGTCAAGTTTGTTCATAGCCAACTATTTTAAAATAATTGAAATAATAGTGAAATCATGAAATACAAACAAATTGATATTATCCTCAAATTAATTGGTAAAGACATTTTAACTTTCTGAGCAAGGAGTGACACTTTTATGGAGGACCTCTGTACATTGGCATAACTGCGAATACTCTTTCCGTAATTACTCCATGTTGCTTTCTTGATTATTATTTTGTTCTTGTTGCGTGAATTTACTTTATTCTTCTTAATTGTGTTAATGTTTTATTATAACAAAGATTTTAACAACTTATTGAATTATTTTATCGTTTTATTTAATCATACTTCTCCACGGCAAGTATAATGCTTGTTAAAAAAATATTTATTGGGTTAAAAAAAATATTTTTAGAATTACTAACGTGGTACCAATGAATAAATATGGCATGTGATATATCATGGAAAAGGGAGGAAAGTACTATATTTAATGGCACCATTTCCCGCCCGTTTCAAAATAATTTTTTTAACAGCCTGAAGAGTAAATCTCAAAATACATCGGTTTTGAAAAAAATTAGATAAAACTTCGTTGAAACACTCTGTTTTGCAAAAAACTTTCGCCTTAGAATTTCCCTCGTATCTCTTCAAATAACGGAGATATTTGGCCTAGACGTTTTCCGCATTTTCGATATTTTCCGCCATAACTCTTAAAGCAGGCCATGGATTTCAAATGTCTTTAAACCATTTTGTAGGTTATATAAATCGGCACAATTTTCGTAAAAATAATTTTTTTTGTACGACCGATATTAAGTGAGATATTCTCGAGGGCCCTGATAAAAGGGACAGCCTGTATATATTTTTGCATATTTAGATTCCAGATGAAATTCTCGTTACAACGATGTATCACAATTAGGTACTTTTTTCCAAATGGCGTTATAAATTCGAAAAAGTGAAAAAGCTAAATTGGTATCTGCGACTGTCTTTTCAAAAAAATACCCAGTAGGCCTTGAATCTGATGTTTCATCTTTTATTGTCGCATTTGAATAAAAGTTTATTTCATGTCAAAATCACTATTTTGAATTCAAAAACAAATTTTCGAAAAAAACAAAACCTGAAGGTTTCTTGAAGATAATGAATAAACTCGTCTTTTGATGGACCCTCTATGGGGGTTAGGTCAGGTGATCTGGCAGGCCATCTTGTGCGCAAATATGTCGAAATGACTCTATTTTAAAATCTGTTTTCTAAATAATTACAGACATCTCGAAAGTTATGTGGCGGAGCTCCATCTCGTTGGTGATAAATGCTTGTTCTCAAATTCAAAGGCAATTCCCCTAAAAAGCTCAATTTCCAAAAAATTCAGGTACTCAATTCCATTTAGAATCCCCTGAAATAAAATAGTACCTATGATCCTAGTACACACAATTCCTGTCCGTACATTACCCCAAACACTTCTTGATAATTTCCTTCTCTAAATTTCTGTAAATTTTCTAGAGACGAGTAACGCAAATTACTTCGGTTAGACATGCCATCGTTAGTGAACCGACTTTCATCTGAGATCAGAATTCTGGGAACAAGTTTCTATTTTCTAGTAACCAATTACAATAATGAACTCTCCCACCTGCATCAGCTTCATATAAATGCTGATGAAATTGATATTTATATGATTTATATCAATGTTTTCTCAATATTCTTCTAACAGATTCTCGGCTAATATCAAGAGCATTTAAGTCTGACGTATACTTTCACTTTTATTGATTTCCGCGGATGCTAAACATTAATCTCTGTGGCCTTATCAATAAAAAAACGTATTTTGCTGGTTTTCATTTAGCTGTGCCTTAACTTTTTCCTCTAAAAATATTAAAATGTTTTCTACAAAGGTGGTGCCTTCAAGGATACCACTCTGCATATAACCCTTCAGGCTGATATGCATTTCTTTTAGATTCTCCATAAATAAGTAACATGTTCGCTTTTCCATTTTGGGTAAATACCGCCATCTGATGTTTTTTAAAAACTTTTAAATAGTTACATTAGCAAATAAATCACAAGCAAATTAAAAAAGCGCTACATAAACTTTAACAAATAATAACTTAGGCAAATGTTTGAAAAGAAATATCATTTTGTCATGGCATGCTTGTAAAATTTAATACATACGGTTTTATTAAATAACTTTTATGCTTTTTCAAAAAATAGTTTTTCAATTGTTTTTCCACGAAATAAACAAGTGCAACAATAAAAATGAAGGCAGCACATCAGATTCAAGGCCTACTGGGTGAATTTTTTGAAAACACAGTCTGTCTTGCAATTGCCAAAACTTAGCATTTTCCCCTTTTCGAATGTATGACGCCATTTTGAAAACAATTACCTACTTGTTGTAACGAGAATTTTATGTTGAATCAAAATATGCAAAAATATGTATACCTAGGTTGTTATTTAAAAATTATAAGTTGTTGCTACTTCCGGTTGGACCGGAAGTGATATTTCTCATTTAATAAGTGCAAAATGTAGCTTTTTGTGTCGCAAATGATATGCCAAAATTTCAAAATATTATTCCTAAAAGCACCGAGAAATTTGAACGGGACTAATTTCGTTGTCACTCGGTATCTTCATGTTCTTTTCCTCACACCATTTTTTAAAGTAGTCGTGGGCTAACTCAAATTTTGAATGCAATTTTTATTTTCACAATCACTGCTTCTACTACGTTGGAAAGAACACTACACAACAGAAATAAAATTCTGCATCAAAACGATTTTTTTCTTTAAAACGTTGTTTGATTAATCGCTGTGAACAATGAATAACATTTAATAGAATAAACATTAAATGTATTTATTAATTTAATTTTTCATTAAACGTTCTCTTGTCTTACATGTGCACTCATTACATCTACAGCTATTGTACTGCCTCTTGGGTTGGAAAAACATTTTTGGTGTAATTTGTGACCACGCCATCTTTTCTGTGTCTTACACACCTGGTAAACAACCCAAGGGTAGGTTCAATAATTGCAACATGAATTGTCACCAACCACTGATTTCTTTTTATCGCCTTATTTAGATTAACTTCCTGAAGGAGTTTAGCATTAACTATTCCACCACTCAACCAGGACGCATACACACAGACAATTATACAACGACCGTTCTCTATGACATTGCCATCTGCCGCAATTGAGACTCGAACTCAGGAGTGATACAGTAACTAGCCGTGTTGTCTCTCACGCAACCTCGTCTAGTCCACTGCTGCCAACTCGGTAACACTTGAAAAATACCGCTAAATATCCATACCCTAGTCAGGATTCGAACCCGGGACTCTTTGGTAGCAAGCCTAACACGTAAGCGTTGAGCCACTGGCACTGGGTTATTTAACACTAAATTATCTTGCAATAATTAGTCCTTATAATTACACACTAATATGTCTTTTAACCACTATAAACTATATACTATTTATTGTCACTGTATAGTAATCTGCAGATTTACGGTGCAGATAAAAAAAGCAATAAAAACTTTACGAGCTCATTATTAACATCAGTGAACCATTCCGCATGGTCTTATCAAATAAGCCGATCTACGTACATTAATAAACATAGAGATAAGTGATTCAATTTGCAGGCGGTGTAGTACAGAGAGTCGTAAGTTTTTGACTGCCTAGTAAATATACACTCACTCGACTACTACCATATACTTGAATGCTCCGTTTTGTAATGTATACACATTTTCGTGTTTTATTTGCAAAGACGCAGAATAAGGTGATTGTTTCAAATACATCTAACCCCATGTGTAAAGAAACACAGAATAATAAACAAAAATAACAAACGTTTGTAAGGAAAGTATCGCTTTAGTCGGGCATCGAAAATTTCATTTCACGCGTGTTACCTTTTACTTTGTTCTTCAACGGTTTTTGTTGTACAGCAAAGATTGACAACTAAATAAGAAAAATGCGTTCTGAAGTCTTGAAAATGTGCAGGTCGGAATAAGGAGTGGAACCTTGTTTATTTTCACTTCTGAAGCAATCTAAGTTTGAGCGTTTTCCCGTTTCCGAGGGATATTTCATTAAATTTATTAATTTAATATAAGTCAAATTTCACGGAGTATGTGTAATATAACGTTGGAAGTGTAGATTGTTCGCTATTTATAAATTTAACGTTGTTGAAAATTGTGCTTGTTCAATAAATCAGAAGTGGCTATAACTAGCCATAGTGATAGGCATACAAAAAAATGTCCGTTTTAAATTTTACATCTCATTGTAGAAAAAAAAAACAAGTGTTGCTTGGAACCACCCCTATAAAAAGTTTATTTAATATTCGGAATCTGGTCTATAAAAATTATTGAACCTCAGCACTTAGGCCCCATTGGGCCCCTTGTACATCCTCCCTGTAGGCAGACCCTCGGCTAGGCCTCCAACCAACCTAATCTTGCGAAATAGGTGGTGATGCTGCCTAGGGGCATCTCCCTTACATCGGCCAAAGTCGGCCAACGTTCTACCAAAACGGATTCTCTGATCGATGAGACGGCAGAACAGTCACAGAGTACATGTTGAACCGTCTCGTCTTCTTGTTCACAACCTCTACAGAGAGGTTGCTACGATTTACACGTACATAAACAAATAAATACGTTAGATATTAATGATTATAAGATATTACATAACGAAATCACTTAGGCTACTGTAGCGTAGAAGATATCGTAGGGCCCAAACTTAACCCGGATAAGTGATGTACGCGCCTACGATAAAATTTCTCTAGCTCAGACTATCTCAGGGCGTTAAGCCCAAGTTTACATAAATTATGACAAATTATTAGTTTACTTACTTAACAAATCACTGAGGCTTCCATACGTAGTGGTCGCAGACGAAATAATGACACTTTCTTTAAAAATGAAATGCAGTCTATTACACAATTTACAGATATTGGTTCTCTAGCATGTAATCTGGCAATGTTCAAAAGGTGTGGCAAATTTCTCGATTAATAAGTTACAACATTAATAAAATGCCTCGTGTAGCTACACATCGGTTTACAATGTGAGGATAAATGGTCATAAATTCTGCCACAATGGGTCTGATTTAGAGAACCTCCTTAAATAAATATAAATGCATAAAGTCTTTAAATATGTACAAGTTAAAATACAACAGTAAGTATGAATTGATATAACCGAGCCGAACCACTGAAGGTGGTCCCCGGTAAGTAAAAACAACAACACACTTATTTAGGGTGGTACGATACCGACTTCGACGTGGAAGAACTGTAGCCCTACGGAGGTGTCTTCGGGACAAAGGAAATTGACCCAAGGATGGGGTTGATTATAGCCTCTCCAGCCCTGGATCTTTCTACTGTGTGTGTGGATGCCCCGTCCGTGGTACTTCACTGATGTGTGTAGAAGCCCCGTCCGTGGAACCCTCACTGATGAGGGAACAATCCACCAATGTTCCTAGAAAGCCACAGTTGGATGAATGGAGTCGAGTCCGCCTTTCAAGTCGACACGATACTTCCAAAGGAAAGCCTTGTATACTTAAATATCCTGCTTCCGCAGTTAAAATTTACTCACAACAACGAAATATTCCGCTAAACGGAACAACGACAGATTGAGAAAATTTCCTGTGTTAATAATCCCAAAATTCATACTAGGATGCCTTGGATATACCGAGGTTGTAGGATTATCAACTATATACCGCCATTAAAAATGGTTGCCTTCCTCACCAACTCGATGTATCTCGCGCTCCCCGTGGACAGTAGCGAAACTCTGCTACTGACGTAGCGGTTGTTATTATGCGGCCCACAAAACGCTAAGGCGTATGGTGGGTCGCATACGCTAGAGGTCCGCAACAAGGTGTTTCGGCTTAATCTCATATTATGGAGATGTTTCTTTAACGGACAGTGTCCAGTCTGGATTCCCGTTATAAAACGTAGGATTCTTCTGGACACTGCCAGGTAGTCCATTGCTGTACTCTTGTTGTGATATTTTAGTAGTTCCCTAACCTAACCTAACCCGAACAAAAATCATAGTAGGCCAGGCTATTATATTTTGTAAAATTTAATATAACACAAAGATGCGCTCTCCAAAGAACTATATTAAATATATATATATATAACCAAAATTAAACACACGTAGTGTATCTTGAGGTTGCAGTCAGAGGTGAAAAGTTTACGGCCACAAAACAGAAAAAGAAAAACTCTTTTGTTACTTTGTCAAGCTTTCGGAAATTATTTATTCCCTTTATCAAGACATTTATAAATAAAATTATTATTTAATAAGAGTCATATAATATAGTTCGCTAAAATACTTACTAACTTGAGGTTAAAAGTTAGTAAGTATTTTAGCGAACTATATTATATGACTCTTATTAAATAATAATTTTATTTATAGATGTCTTGATAAAGGGAATAAATAATTTCCGAAAGCTTGACAAAGTAACAAAAGACTTTTTCTTTTTCTGTTTTGTGGCCGTAAACTTTTCACCTCTGACTGCAACCTCAAGATACACTACGTGTGTTTAATTTTGGTTTTCTTAACTAGTCAGTCAAGACTACCCTTCTTCTTTATATATATATATATAAATCGGACATTAAATAAACGTTTTATAGGGGTGGTTCCAAGCAAAATGGAACACGCTGTATATAAATATCATTTATTAATTAGTAAATAACTAAGGTTTCTTAATAATTATAATATTTTTTAGTAAATAATTAACTTTATAAACCGTACTGTGTATTGGATTCCACAGTTGACCTAGCGTTATCATACATACGGCTAAGCGCTTCCCACTCTTCGCGCTCAATCTAGAGAAAGATTAATTGTATAAAATATTGCCTAACACCGATGTTGTAGAGAATGTTATGCTCTACAACTTTTCTAATCTCCAAATGTCATTTAGAGGAAAAGAAACAAGATATTTACAAAAAAAAAAACAGCTTTTGCGACCTTTGACACTGAATAACTTGACTTGCGTACACGAGATTATATGAGACTTTTGAGCTAACTTATAAAAATGTTAAGATAAAGATGTATACAAGTTTATAGCTTACTATCTGTCATTCCGAGGTTGAATTACTATTTGACTGGATTATATTGAACTTAATATTAATAAATGAAAAATGGTACCTTGCTATCCATACCAAAACGTCCACCCCCGATAAAGACGCTGGTCCTAAATTTCTACCGTACTATACAGTGTGACCCATTTCAAATGGAAACCTCTCTGTAAAAAACGTATTTATAATCCTATGTTAACGCTTTTTTTGTTTTAAATGATAAACCATCGAAAACTTCACTTTATGACAAAAACTTAGAGATAAATTTCAATTTTCAAAGCCTTCTATGATTTATTTTCAATGTCGAAAATGGACAAATTTGATTAGCGATTTTTTTATTGAAATTTTAACTACACTACTGGATTCAGTAACCTCTCAAATGGGTAAATCCCAAGTTCCATGAAAAAATATTGAAAAATGACAGATTTATAACAAAATCAATGTAGGCTCATAGTAACTTTTACTTGATTTTTTCTAAAAATCGAAGTAGCCCATGAAAAATAAACAAAAGAAAGATAAATTAAGTGAATAGTTTTAATAAATATTATCATTTAAACAAACTTAATCATATTGGACTTAAAAACATAAGTATGAACAATTAAAAGTACTTAATAATAATTAGATACCTATTAAATAAAAAAAATAACACATTGTACAACATTACACTAAAACTTCTTAAATTTTTGTAGCCTCTACAAGGCCGCCGTTTATTTCGATGCACCTGTCGAATCATTTTTTAATATTTTTTACGACATTCTGTAATTGTTGCCGGGTAACTTCTGCACAAGTTTGTCTTATTCTTGCACACAAATCTTCTCTATTACTCGGGCGTGACCTGTAAACTTTAGATTTTATTAAACCCCATAAGAAGAAGTCCATCGGTGTTAAGTCCGGGGATCGGGGTGGCCATTCAATTAACTGGCTACCACGACCTATCCATCGATTAGGAAAGTTAGCATTCAGCCATCTGGTAACCACTCTGGCATTATGGACAGGGCTTCCATCTAATTGAAAATGTAGATTTACTCTTTCTTGTATTGGAAGTTCATGTAGAATATTCTAAAATTCATTTCTTAGGAAGTGGAAAAACTGCATGCTATTCATATTACCTTCAAAAAAGAAAGGGCCAATGATTGTGACGATACTACCCCGTTTGTTGTAAAAGTTGCTTTATCGCTGAATAAAATATTTTTATTAAAATTTCTGTTATTAAGATACTCTCCTTGAACCCACAACGTGTGTAAAAATTTGGGTTTGAATGGTTTTACCAAATTCTTCTTAAGGCATCGGCGAATATTTTCTCTAGGTAAATTCAAATCTAAGCTAGCTACTCTTACACTGGCGTTTGGATTGTTGTTAAAATAATTTAAAACTGTCTGCTCGTACCTGGTTCTTCTTTGTATATTATCTGTTCTTATAATATGCCGTGTCACAGCGCCACACTCATTAAAAATTTTGTTTATTTTATAAACAGTACTTTTAGTAATGTTGGGCCTATTCGGATGCCTGTTGTTAAATATCTCGCATACCTCTTTCAAAGTTCTGTCATTATCTCCTCTAAGGCGCACAAGTTCAATTTTTTCCTATACATTTAGATTATCCATAATTAACTACAAACTAATAAACTAATACTTGATAATAACTATCGATTAATTTTATAATTCAATAACAATGAATATGAGAATATGCGAATTTTTAAGATTTGACGTTTGACTATAAAATTTGTTTTCCATGGCACCCTATTATTATCTGTCATTACTCAATAAAAATGTTATTTATTACAACTATTCACTTAATTTATCTTTCTTTTGTTTATTTTTCATGGGCTACTTCGATTTTTAGAAAAAAATCAAGTAAAAGTTACTATGAGCCTACATTGATTTTGTCATAAATCTGTCATTTTTCAGTATTTTTTCATGGAACTTGGGACTTACCCAATTTGAGAGGTTACTGAATCCAGTGGTGTAGTTAAAATTTCAATAAAAAAATCGCTAATCAAATTTGTTCATTTTCGACATTAAAAATAAATCATAGAAGGCTTTGAAAATTGAAATTTATCTCTAAATTTTTGTCATAAAGTGGAGTTTTCGATGGTTTATCATTAAAAAAAAAAGCGTTAACATAGGATTATAAATACATTTTTTACAAAGAGGTTTCCATTTGAATTGGGTCACACTGTATATATAGTGTCATTATAATGAGGAGGTTTTATTTATTGTTGTAATAATAAACATAATTCACGGTGCAACGAGGCACGATCCGGACTAGTGTCAGAGCACATTCGTCCCGAGTTCTAATTAATTGCCCAGCCATTAATATTAATAAATAGGTCCCCAGAGCTACAACAGATGTTACTTACCAACTCAAGTAGGCGCAACATGCCGCAGATGCCTAATTGCAAATTCGACTTACAAACCTATACATAAAATTGCTACGAACGGTTATTTTATCGTTTTAAATTTTTTTGGTGCTTCCAACAAATGGTCTTTCTTGTAAGCCCTTAAATAAATTGCGATAGTTCGACAATTAATTTAACCGTTATTAGCGATGCTAGTCTTAAATTATTAAAGAGAGAGGAAATAGTTCTAGCCGCAGTTACAAAAAATTGAAAAAACAACTGCCAGCTGCCTTTAAAAAATGACGATAGCTAGTTGATAACGTCCGTTATTCTTGAATTCATAATTTTTGTGAAGGCTTAAAACTTAAAAGCTATTTTTATAAGAGAGAATTTTTAATATCTTGTCAGTTATTGTGTTCGGGTGTTCCCTCATTACTTATACAGGGTGTAGGCCTTGCGCTTTCAGTGGGATTACAAACTTGAAACTTGGTATGTGGCCATAATCGATCATGCCCGTTCTACCTAAAGTATTTTCAGTCTTCTAGCTATACAGGGTGTGAAAAAATTCGATACCAACTTTCTTATTTTAAATGGAAACCACCATATGGGCGCATGTGATTCTGAAATGTCGCAATGAAAAAATAGATTTTTTTTCAAATGGCACCTACTGTTTTTTTGGAATCATTCAAAAGAAAATTGAATATTAGGGTGAGTTACTTAAACATTCCCTATACCTAACTTCACCCCCAATCGAGTTATTCAATAAAAATCAAGAAATACCGTATCTTGCCGAGATATTGCTTGGTATTTCAATTATGTTATGGAATCAAATCATATTGTTTTAATTAATTCGTGGGGGCGAGCGTGGGTGCGTCTTTACTATGTACATACTTCGATATGCGATGTAAAGCAACGTTAGGCGTGGTTAGTAGTTGGATTGGTGACCGTTCCAACGAAGACCACGTCCTCGCCTCACCCATCTTCCAGCGGCTTGTATATCAGTGTATGCGCGGAAGCTATACAACCTTAGGCGAGGGTTGTATAGGAGATATACCATCCTTCGGAGGGGATGTAAAGCCGTCGGTCCCTTGTCTAGTAAATGTTAGGCAAGTAAAAGATCCCTACTCTTCTTAAGGAAGAGGTTCGGCAAAATTCCTGGTTGGGGGTAGCTCGTCTACAGGCGTCGGTGTTAGGCCTCAGTAGCGGAAATAGGCCGACGTTAAATAAATGTATAAAAAAAATTAATTCGTGCAAATTTTCATCATGCAACATTATCCGAATGATGTTGTCTTTGATTTGTTTGTAATTTATGGTGAAAATAACAGAACATGCCGTGCGTTCAATTTCAATTATCCACATCTACCGCAAGTGACAAAAGGTAAATTTCTTAAAAAATAATTTTTTTGATCATGGAAAGGTAGGTAACCCTCTTGTGAGAACTAAACCTATAATAGGAAATGAAGATATTAAAATTAACGCCCTGGCATATTTTCAAGCATATCCACGTGCTTCCATCAGAACAGCATCTGCTGATTTGTGAATTTCTTATACCTTGTTGCAAAGAATTCTTTGTCATCATAAATTTCATCCTTATAAATTTATACATTCCGGGGACTGTTACCTCCTTACCCTTATATTTATTTTTGGGAAAGAATTGGGGCAACATATGCGGACGTCTAGCTGGTTTAAGTCGGAGCAAAGAGCCGTGGATCCAGAGTATTCATAAGAGTGGAGAAACTTACCCTTTTTGAAATTTGCAGCATAAATGAAAGATTTCTGTTTATTTCGAGAAAAGGAGACAAATAAAAATTGACGTTAAATTGGGCACCATCTATAGTGAAAATAAATAGAATTGTCTCTTTTTCTTGAATAACCATTCTACTATAGATCATACTGAAATAGTTGGTAAGAGAAATAAAATATAATTTAAAATGAATGATAAAATATATTACATGAATAGATAAATCGGTTAACAAAGACTAATTGAAATTTAATTTTATATATATAACAAATTTATACCAGGATCCTAGATTCCGGGATTGAGTATTGTTGAGGTGACTGGTTCTGGATCAGCAATCCAGGCCCACAATTGTCTCTTGCAAGAATGGTGTCTAAAGGTTTCCTTGGCAATTTAGTTTACGTCTCTTAATAAAATGGAGTTTGTAAATGGTGGGAAAATTAACCAAGTATATGGTTCTTGAAAAGTTAATGAATAAGCATAAAATAAGAAGGAAGTCAAAATTTTCAATATGAAGAAAATTTTATCTATATGCAGAAAGATAAGTTATGCAGAAGCTGTGCAAAAGTTATGCAGAAATGTATAAATATATAAGTATATAAGTAGAAATATATAAGTATATAAGCTGATTTCGTAAACTATAAATTGCCAAAAAATGAAAGAAAAAGAAGAAAAATTAAAAAATTAAATTAAAAAAAATTGAACTTGAATTTAAATTTATTTTTTATATATAAAAATAATTGAAATTACATCAAAGACAAAAATTGACTGAAATTTTAAATTGCTAATAAATGAAATTTATCTGGATGTTAAACACTTGTTAACGCGGATATCAAAATGTAATATTCATTACTGAAGTCCACAGTTAAGTTTATATACGTTCGAATCAGTACAAAAGCTGCAAGCAAATGATTTCCTGGTGAGTTTTACTAATAAGGTAAACTTTATTTGTCCCACTTACTGCAAAATAATGCCACCAGATAAACTTGAAAAATCTATTTCCCCTAATTATATAGAAAGCTATAAAACCTAGAAATGGTACAGGTATGGCCATCTGTCAATTGTTGAGTAAAGCGCATCAACCTGCCTTATGTAGATTCCCGTACTCAAACAAATTACAGAATCGATAAAAGAAATCTATAACACCACATACCACAGCTGACTTAAATTGCAACAATTTGTAATTTCTATTTTGTACATAACCAAAAATATGAACTGCAGTTATACAAGTAAAATTCTGCTAGTTGAACTTACAAAAACTGAATCAAAATGTTACACAGATCGTGCTAAATATAAACAAAAATACCAGTTTTTATATAAAATTGTTAAATGGACATAGGCCATGTAACAGCACTACGTACGCAGGATCAACTTTTGCGAAGAATTTTTGATCACAATTTTTTACAAAAAATCATCTGGAGAGACGAAGCAAAATATTGTCAACGAGGCGTATTTAATCGAAAAAATCGACATTTTTATACTCACGAAAATCCTCGTATTGTAATGGAAGTGGAAAATCAAATTCAATTTCGTATTAATGTTTTCTGTCTGTTAATGGACAGTGATGTGTGATATTTCATGTACGATGGAAACTTGAATGGCGAGAGTTATTTGATAATCTGAAGAGAAGTTGTAGAAAACTACCTGGATGGTATGCCACTCAATCGACGCTATGGTTGGTATCAAATGGACGGAGCTCCAGCACATTCGAGTAGGGCTGTAGAAGCCAAATTAACGGAATTCTTTGAAGATCGATGGTGTCGAAACAGAGGTCCATTACTTTGGCCCGCCCGATCTCCGGATCTTATTCCTTTAGATTTTTATTTAGGGGCCGGGTTAAAGAATTAGTGTACACAAATCCGATAAGACTTAAGCGTAAGGTAGTTGGAGCTTTTGATCGTTTGGAACCTTTCGAAATTATTTTTGCACCTAGAGTACAATGAATGCACTCAAATCAATCAAATGGACCAAAACAATAAGAGAAAAATGTAAACGTGAGATTTTTCGAATTAGTTTAGTAACTACGACAAACCAAAAGTTTCGAAACCACTAATTATGTCAACATTTTCAATTGGCAACATCTTTCAGGCACCCAGCAGTTGAATACTTTGATATTAATCCAAATGCACATGTTTCTTGAAAGATAATAAATAAAGTATCGAGAAAATCTGCTTATCAAGTAAGTATGCCGTGGAAATTGAATAAAACATTCATTTTATCAACAACACAATGCTACAAATAACAAATGTTCTGTCCAAAATTTTTAATTACAATTACATTACATTTTATTAACAATAAAAACATAATAGATTAATTAAAAGGTAATAATTGCTAGACACACCTAAAATAACAATAAACACCTACTTAATGATTAGTCAGACTAAGGTTTTCTCGATTATTTTCCACTGACACATCGATAAAGTTCATAAAGGAAAGTAAATTTTCCCAAAGCAAACCAGTTGGGTTTATTTACTTTACTGATGTATTATATTTCGACCTGTCTAGTATAAACAAGTAAAGCAAAAAATGAAGGCAGCTGCCGACTCAATTCTCCCAGCACAAAAATGACATGGCTGGCAAAATAATTAATCGTCTGGCACTTTTTCAATAACTTCTGTAATAACCAGACACAAATCTCCCAAAATAAATTCCACCCCTCCGTTGTACAACTTATTTCCTAAGGAGGACCGCACAAAAAGGAACACCACCGCGTTTGTAGACAAATCAATTTAAGCATCGACAACATTTCCAGAAGTTCGCCCGAATTAATTTTTTATATCACATCTCACTTTCGTCGTCGCCCCTTCGTCGTCCCAATGATTCACTTTTCACTCTTCTGATGGAAGGACTTGTATTGTTATCCCGTTCCCTTGTTTCTCCAAACAATTCTTAGATGTTTCACTCGCCTCGCCGTTGCCCCGGTTCAATAAATCATATCAAATATTTTCAGGCGGTTTCAGAGACAATTCAGTTATACAGAGTAAACATAAGTAAACTAGATAAAAGAGTCCATAACCGGAAATGGTTTTGGAATATAGAGACCGAGCCAAGACGATTTTACAGGGTTATGTGCCTTTAAAAAAATATATATTTTTTATTTATTCATTCTGCAATAATCTAGTTAAATAGCTATACAACTTCGGAATGAAAGATAATAAGCTGAAGCGGACCGCCCCTGGGGCCATTCCATTTTAAAAATAAGTCTTATGTTTGTTTTAAATTCAGGGAAACATTGCTTTACAACTACAGTTAACCAGAAATTATTTAAGCTTTACATTCTTATTTTTATTTCCAAATTTAGGCAAATATAAATTGTACAACAAATATTGAACAGAAATTATTTTAAAAGTCCGTAACATTGGATACCCATATATTATTATGTAGGCCCGACTCAATGTCGCCAAGGCTTTTAAATATTGGGGTAAAAACGTAGATAAATTTCAAGTGGTGCTGAAGGACGTTTTTAACATGAGTAGTTAATTCTTATATACTTGAAAATTTTACAACACGGAAACACCATTAAGTCAGGCCATATTGGGTGTAATAGGACGACATTATGATATATAAGACAGAGTTCGATAGTTATTGAACCCCATTTCATGTATCGTTCAGGACAAATGGGAGAATTGGAACTGTGATTAGGGAACCGCGTTACTGGAAGAACAGAATAAAAGCGAGGCGACACTTTGCAGCGAGGCGGAAGAAGCTCGATGCCGTACCAGTTTGCTGGGGGCAACTATCAGCAAATTTAATGCGATGCCGGACCAGGTATCTGGGGGCGATTCAACGAGTTATATCTGTGTATGCCGTACCAGTGCGTTGGGGGCAACACAACGCAGTTAATAAATATTTACTACAATGCCGGACCAGGTAACGGGTCGATTAAAGAGCTACTTTTCTGTTTATGCCGTACCAGTCCGCTGGGGGCAACAAATATCCATGGTACTGCGAGAAATCATTAGATTTTTATGAAATGTTAGTTTTGATACAATTATATTACATTTTACCCAGTTGTTATTTTCCATCAGGAGTTAGGTAAAGTTCACCTGCTGAATATTTTACTAGGGAGATTTACATGTGCTAAATAACAAGCTTATATTTTAGAACTATATATTTTCAGAGTTCATGCAATGACAAGAAACTTTAGCTTCCACTATACTCCAGTTGATATACTATCCAAGGCCCGATCGTGTGCCTTTATATGTAAAATGTTACAGGAATGTTTGCCTTTCAAACTATTTCTCACCTGCGAATGCCTTGTTTTCTGTGATTGTTTAATAACGATCCATCAAATTAATTACCTTGCGGACTACAAACTGTACAGGCCATCGGTCAGTACTGGGTTAAATCCCGTATACTTGCTTTTATTATAAGGGGTGTACTTTTCGTCGAGTACTAAACCGAGACGTCTCGTCTGTTTGATTGACATCTACCCACCTGTTCACGTTGTTGAACAGTCATATACAATTTGGTATTTGTAGTTTGTTTATTCAATTAAGGGAGCTTCACCCCAACATTCTATGATCTTTTACTTGAGTTTTAAATTCTTATTATCACTTCAATTCTATAATGCACGAACATGACACAATCTTGGCCTCTGTTTTGCATTAAGTTTATTTTATTATAGCAATTGCTAACCCCATAATTGCAATCACATTTTAATCGGCTATTTGCCGCATCTTTAATTACAACTACAAAATAACACGACATACGATTTTGTTACCTAGTTCTTGTTATTGTATAGCCAGCTTTGAAACATGTATAGTATGGTCATTACTATAGCGACGTAAATTTTCCTATTATAATATTTAGACAATTGTCTCAAATATTTGGATTGTTCTGGCTTTCATGTATGGCTATTTGTCGCATCAATTTATATAAAATAAAATGTTTTTTTTTTGACAATTTTTTTCCATCAATTATTGTCTTTTCTTTCACCTTTACTTTTTTCGTAATACAAGTAATAAACTAAATAAATGATTTATTCCAATCAAATAAATTAGCAAACAAACTTCAACCATAAATGTACAGTACAATCTTGAGTAATAAAATACCACATAATATAGTTAATAGATTTGGCTAGCTAAAAGTAATCAAAAGCTTTGTTAAGCGATTAATATTTTACAAAGTAGGTATGAAAATATTTTTATACCTTACTTTTCTCATTATCTAATTGAGGTTTTGCCCTGTTGAATTATCCTCAACGGTGATACAGTGACAGCCGCTTATGTTACAATCGCCATTTTCTCAAAATTCGCCAAAATTTCAAGATGACTGGACAGGGTACATTTAATATTTTACACAGTAGGTAACAGCTCATTAACAAAGTTCACCCATGAATAAATTTACGCGACAATAGACCGAACCCAGGCTATACGCACCGTTGCGTCGGCTTTAAGTTTTGGATATTCTTAATTGGACGTGCGTTTAATGATAATACATGCCCTAAAACTAAGGTGTTTAGTAGAAGCTATCCATTTTAATAAAATGTGTCAGAGATTTGGCCTCCTAAGATAAGACTTAGAGAATAAGCAAATATAAGTTTCCTAACTAGCCTGCTCTGTTGGCTTAGCTTTTGGTTAGCTATTAATCGTGAATAAAATTTGAGAGACGTACTAGGGCGGATTAGGCCGGTATTTAGTATGCAGATGGGAAGCTGACGTTGTGTAAATTACATTTTTCAATTTCTATTCAGTGAATTTTAGAACACATTAATAGTACAGACATCGTTAGCATATTTATTTACAAAATCCAACAGGTAAACACCAGTTATAGGATGAGGTGCAAAAAATATAATCTACACAAATTTATAGTATATAAATTTAAGTAAAAAGGTCAAAAGAAGGAGTAAACAGACAAATATAAAATCTAGTTGTGAAAATCTTTTGGGGTTATGTCCAAGTGTATTAAAGAAAACTACTTTATTAATTTGCCGACGTTTCGATATTTTTCAATATCATCCTCAGGGCACTGAAAGATATAAAATCATAATAGTACATATACAACCATTTAATATAACAAACAAACATAAATATATATTAAGAAAAATAAAAAAATAACATATTGAAATTTATTTTATTTATTTATTTTTTGTTTTTCTTAATATATATTTATGTTTGTTTGTTATATTGAATAGTTGTATATGTACTATTATGATTTTATATCTTTCAGTGCGCTGAGGATGATATTAAAAAATAGCGAAACGTCGGCAAATTAATAAAGTAGTTTTCTTTAATACACTTGGACATAACCCCAACAGATTTTCACAATCTATTATAAGTGGTCTAGAAACTTTCTATTAAATAAAATCTAGTACTAAGGACCTAACATAGGTATAAATGCACATGGTATCATGTGTTGTGACAATATAAACGACTTAAGAATGTAATGAGATATATATACTATATGATATAATAAATCACCGTCTTAGGAAATAACCACTACTTCCACATCCAGATTTTGTATCCAAGTCTTATGCACACTAAATCCAATGTAATATTTTTTTCCCTTTAATAATAGAGTGGGGGTGGTAGAGGGGGTGGCTAATGTAAAAAAAATTTTTGAGGCCGTTGGTTCTCGTACACACACTAAATCCCAATTTAATTTTTTACTCCCTTTAATAATAGGGTGGTAGAGGGGTAGCTAACGCCAAAAAAATTTTTTTAGGCGTTTTGTTTTTGTATATACACAAAATCACATTTTAATTTTTTTTGACATTTGCTAATTACTTTCAAGAGTCATATTTCGCATCTACAAACTTTTCTTATGGTATAAATAGCACTCATTGCAGTACTAACAATTTATGCATTCCCTATATTACCGAAAATGACGTACTCAAGGCATTTAAGAAAATTAAACCCAAAAACCCTACAAGTCCTGATGGTATTCCGGCATTTCTCCTTAAAGATTGTGCCATTTTATTTGCAAAACCGCTAGCTAGTATTTTTAATTTGTCTATTAAAACTGCTACTGCTTAATTTGGACTAACTGAGCACTTCCTAAACTTTTTTGAATCCTACTTGGTAAATAAACAACTAAATGTACTGTACTGTGGATTTTGGTCTATGGATATCTCAGCGACGTCAGGTGTTCCCCAAGGTTCTGTGCTTGGGCCTTTGCTCTTTAACATTTTTATAAATGATATCGTCATTGCCTTACACTGCAAAACATTACTTTATGCCGATGACTTAAATTTTTTTATATCTATCACTAGTGCAAAGACTTGATTTGCAAAATGATCTTGTACAACTATGGTCTAGCGTAAACAATTTACAGTTAAATATCTCAAAGTGTAGTTTTATGACATACACTCATGCATAAAATCCAATAAAATTTATCTATGCAATTAATGATGAAGAACTGCAGAGCTGTAGTCATTTCAAAGATCTAGGATTTATATTCGATCTAAAGTTATCTTTTATTAGTCATATCAATCAAATCACCGCTAATTCCTTCAAAAATTTAGGCTACGTTTGCCGTAATTTTAAAGAATTTAACAAAATACATTGAAGCTTCTCTTTAATTCATTTGTGAGGTCAAGACTTGAATATGCTTCAATAGTCTGGAGTTCTGGTTATGAAAATCATAAATATAGCATCGAAAAACCTCAGAGGCGTTTTTTTAAATACCTTTGGTTCAAAAGTTCTGGGAATTATCCAGAGAGGGGTTTTCCACATTGTGACTTATTACATAGATTCAACACAAGTGATCTTCAACTACGTCGGGCATATCACTCTCTTGTATTCCTTTTTAAGATTTTAAATGGCACTGTTGACTGCCCTGAAATTCTTAGTTGCATTAGATTTCATGTTCCCTATTTGCAGACTCGCTCGCTTCGTCTCTATTCTATTTGCTTGCAAGAACAAATTTGCTGTTATTTTCCCCCCTGCACCGTATGTGATCTAACTATGATTCTTTATATAATAATATAGATATTTTTAATACTAGTATATCCAAAATGCGAAATGTTGGAGGAAATGATGGAGTCTTAGAACTACATTTTTATAAAAGAAACTTAAACGGTAATGAAGTAATACTTACATAATTTCTTTTTTTCAAATTACATATCAACTTTTTTTAGAAGTATGATATTTAAATATATTATAAGATTTAGATAATGAATATTTAAACAATTTACCGCTAGCTGAACATAGGGAATATATTTTACCAACACGATGGCGCCCCACTACGCAACAGCTTCCTAGTTAACAACTTCTTGCAAGATACTTTTTACGGTAAGTGGATCGCCAGCAATGGACCTTTTCTGTGGCCTCCTCGTTCTCCTGATCTGTCTATCCTAGACTAATTTATATGGATAAAAGATATGGTTTATTTTAATCAGTCACAATGGAAGATTGTCAGGCAAGAATAAGGAGCTTTCGAAAGGTTATCTCCAGGTTCTATTGTGCGAAAAATGCTTGGAAGTTCAGGGTGGACACTTTGAACACTTATCGAAATAAAATGTTTTTGTTTCTCTGGATATCTATTAGCAAATATTTTACATGTTCTTGATAAAACTTTGTTACATTCTCCATAGATTATAAACAAATTTAAATAATCCTCGTGCGTATCGTTTAAGCGCCCTGGCATGATAATTAATACTTGTCAAGTGGTAAGTGACAGCTACATACATTTGTTTAGAACTCAACGCCGTCATAGCCAACTAAGAGTAATTGAACTTGAAGTCCGTAGCAAAATCCCCATATAAAAATATTAAATTGACAATAATTTGAAAAATAAAAATTTTCGGAATAGACACCCATACAGAAACTTACCCTTATTTTTAATGGTAAATAAGATAGGATTATAAAAATTGGAGTTTCCATTTAAAAAAAATGATTTTTTGCACTTTTCTCAGTTTCATTTTTATTCTTATTTTTTGAACACTCTGTATTAATATTTATCAAAATATTATAAAGACTCTATTAAAGTAGGTCTTGTTCAATAAAAATTCCAACCCGAATTAGATTATTTTAGGGCCTGCAAACGTCATTTTTGACATAAAAATTGAAATATGTCAAAAACGGAGAGACTTCGGTATAAGACATGATACACAAAGTCGGCCTAGAATTCTGCATACAATAAAAAAATGTAATAATATACAGGATGTCCCATTTAAAATAAGCAAGTTGACATCTACTTCCGGTATAACCGGAAGTGCCACCATCTTGAAAGCCGAGTTGGCCCCATCGACGTTAGTTTACTGCCAAATTCTTAAAATTTTCCAATGTCTATTTTTCGAGATATCCATCGCCGCACTTCGTCGTGGGACACCCTGTATACAGGTTAATCGTTAGTTATTGTTTCCAAAAAACATGTTTTCTGTTCTTTAAACAATAACAAAAATACACACTTATAAACACTAAAACTCGTACTACGACTATTTAAATATCCCTCAACAAGATAGCGCGGAAAAATTAGGTCCAGATCGATAGTTCAGGAATGACTGTTTCTAACTCGTCCAGTGACTCGCCTAAAATTTTGTGTTTTTCGCTTTGAGAATAGAACGGAATCGTCTCACTGATGACTTTATCTTCGCGCTGTAATTTATAAAGTAGACTTTATGTTTTCCAGAAGTTATCTTTTCTAGACACATAACTTCATTATTAACAGTTTGGGACGAATAAACGAACATTTCCACTGCCAAACGGTTGAGAAAAGTTTAAATTAGAAAAGAAATTACAAACAAAATATCGTCTCGAAGAGAGAAAAGCAGGGGAGCCAGTATAAATGTTGAGCTGTTATAACTTTATTCTTAAGGAAGAGAGAATGGAGCAAACCGGCATACGGATGGGTCAAGGGTTCGTTTCCCCTTTGCGATGCGCCTTTTCAAAATCCTTCCAATACTCTGCACAAACATTAACTTTCTTTTCATTATGATTTATTGGTTCCTAGCAATTTTATCTTAAAGTTCAACTTTATAAATAAAATAAAGTTTAATATTCAACTCAATATAATAAGTTATCTTTTCTTCAAATGTCGATTAGCTATAAAAAAAATTGTCTATACTGGTTTAGTTTAGCTAAATTTTCTTATAACACACGGTTTAACTACTGTTGTATAAGCCGCGATAACGTTTAATAGTTAAACGGAGTACTTCAGTACAAAGAAAAAGTTTGGCCTTTGTCAAGAAGGAAAACACAAAATCTAGTAATTAGGAACCCAATTAAGAAAGCGTGAAAAGTACATTATTCACCTACCTCGAAGGCACGGAATCTTCAATATTCATAGACGAGAGTGATAAGACGCCTTACCTGAAACAATGAAACAATACAAATAATGGAATAATTCATTGCCTTGGCATTATGATTTAATACCCGATAATTAACATAAAGACATGATTTATATAAAGAAAAAGATAGAACGTTTGAAAATCTCCTCGTAATTTTCAATTATCATTTAATTTACCTGCTCATCTTTGACAATGGTAAATATTGATGAGTTGCGGAGTCAAGTAAGTTCAATTAACCCGATGTAAATTCATGAAGGTATTACTGGTCGCGATGTGAATCCAAATGTACTTACTCGGTTTATTAGCCGTTATGTTCATCTCCTAAACTATGATTTTATTTAATGGAAACGCTGCGAACTGGTATAGATACATTCACGTTCAAGTTACAGAAAGTTCAGAGTTCCTCAAGGTTCGGTTTTAGGGTCACTGCTCTGTAACGGATTTATTAACGACATTATTAAACTATGCTGATGCTAACGAACTGTACTTAAATGTCGGGAATAGTGGTCGTTGTATTATGCTACCAGATGCAGTCATGTAATTGAATAGATAGTGTGATAGTAACAGGTTTTACTTTAATGTCGGTAACATTATGTCATTACGTATTATGAATAAAATTAAGTACTATGATAATTATTAGTGTATATAACCTGGGACCTTCGGCACGTCTTTAATGTTTGTATTAAGAAACTTGGAGTATCTCATATCAAATTATTTGATGATACAAATACGCAAAACTAATGTTTGATACGTGCTTAAGATTGATATTTGTACCGGGTGTCAACGGAGCCATAGTTTCTAGAGTTTTCAAGATATAAGTCTTAAACTTGGAATGGGCAATACAGGGTGTCTCACCGGGAACTGAATCGATCGATATAGAGAAAAATTCTGAAAACTTAGATAATTACTAATGTCGGTGTGGATTACAAGCAGCTGGCACGTCCGCTTATACCGGAAATCGATACCAACTTGCTTATTTCAAATGGAACACCCTATATATTTTAGGGTTTTCGAAAAGAGCATAAAATTCTGAGTCGAAAATATGTAGCATATCCTATACCTAAACCTAGCCGCTTCAGAGATATTTGACATTTTATAGAAAATTTGACAGGTGCAACGGTTTGCAAGAACCGTTATAACTTTCTTCGTGTAAAAGATCCTCATTTGCTTCTTGTCACATAAAAAGAACACAAGAAGAATTACGTTCTACAACTGAAATAAATTCAATAATATCATACCAAGTGTTCCGTTTTTCGCGTTACATTTTGTCAATTTCATACCGCGAAAACTTGTTTAGGTCAAATGGAACATCCTGTATATTTTTACGTCAAGTTGTGTAAAATTGAATTCCCTTTTTTCTGATATTGCATTGTAGGGGTTAAAGTTACAATTTTTTGAAGTATTTGCGATTTTATTAGAAATTCATGAATTGCTGTAATCATTTCATCAAAATAGCCATGATTAGAAACAATCAGTCATTATCTTATGTAAAAAAATGCCAGCATGTTTAAATTATACCAACTAAAACTTTTTAAATTTGTTTATTATTTATGGAGAATGTGATAAAGTAATATCAAGAATTTGCAGCACATTTGCTACTCGATATCCACAAAAACGCAAAATAACACTAACACTGTAACATGCGTATTAATCGAATTGAAGATATGGCATGAACTAAAATAGCAGAGATAGGATCAATTTAAAATATGATTTCATTTTAATTGAATAATTGCTCAAAATTCCGCCCTCGAACCTCGATACATTTTTCGCACCTTCGGATTAGTTCCTCATGGGGTAGCTCTTCTAATTGAATCCTGTGATATGTTTTGAAATACATTTCTTACTCTTTGCATACAATCTTCAATGGTTGTTAATGGGCTCTCATAAACTTTATTTTTAATAGTTCCCCAAATGAAATAATCCAGAACTGATAAATCGGGCGAGCGAGGAGGCCATAAGAAAGGTCCATTATTGGCAATCCATTGATCATAAAAGGTTTCTTGTAAATAATTATTCATTAAATATGTGTTATGTGGGGGAGCACCGTCGTGCTGATAAAAAATGTTTCTATGTTCGGAGAGAGGTAAACTTTCTAAATAGTTATTATTCAAATTTTGTAAGATATTCAGATATCTTTCACCAAAAAAAAAAAAAAATGTACCTATGCATATTAGCAGAAGATAAAATTTTATTTACCGTTTAAATTTTCCTGATAAAATTGTAATGCCACCACTCTATCGTTTCTTATGGCACAGTAAACATTGAACTGCCAACTTTCCTGAAAGTTTCGCTCTCTGAACATATGAAGATTTGAGTCACTCCAATAATGCCAATTGTGTCTATTAAAAAGTCCATTTTTAGTAAATTTTGCTTCATCTGTCCATATAATATTTCCCAAATAAGAGTCGTGACCCTCAGACCTAATTAGAATAAACTCACAAAAATGTTGTCTTCTTAGGAAATCTGTTTCTTTTAATCCTTGAACCATATGGAATGAAAACGGGTGAAACTTATGTTTTAATAATATTCTGTGAATTTAATCCTTGCATAGTCCCGATTCCAGAACAGCTTGTCTTAATGACATCCTTGGAAATGCATGAAAATATCCCAGAATGACTATTTCAATATTTTCGTCTTCAACAATGGACTTTCTTCTTTGCATTCTTGCCTTGACAGAGCCATAATTATTAAAATTTTCCAGTATGCGTTTTACAGTGTTTGGTGACGGTTTCCGTTTTTCTGGATATCGAGTAGCAAATGTGCTGCAAGTTCTTGATATTACTTTATCACATTCTCCATAAATAATAAACAAATTTAAAAAGTCTTTGTGGGCGTAATTTAACCGTGCTGGCATTTTTTGACATAAGATAATGACTGATTGTTTCTAATCATGGCTATTTTGATGAAATGATTACAACAATTCATGAATTTCTAATAAAATCGCAAATATTTCAAAAAGTTGTAACTCTAACCCCCACAATGCTAATATCAGAAAAAGGGGAATTCAATTTTGCACAACTTGACGTAAAAAAATACAGGGTGTTCCATTTGACCTAAACAAGTTTTCGCTGTTTGAAGTTGACAAAATGTAACGCGAAAAACGGAACACTTGGTATGACATTATTGAATTTATGTCAGTTGTAGAACGTAGTTCTCCTTGTGTTCTTTTTATGTGACAAGAAGCAAATGAGGATCTTTTACACGAAGAAAGTTAAAACGGTTCTTGCAAACCGTTGCACCTGTCAAATTTTCTATAAAATGTCAAATATCTCTGAAAGAGCTAGGTTTAGCAGAATTTTATGCTCTTTTCGAAAACCCTAAAATATATAGGGTGTTCCATTTGAAATAAGCAAGTTGGTATCGACTTCCGGTATAAGCGGAAGTGCCTTCTGCTTGTAATTATTTTAGTTGAATTGGCTACACCGACATTAGTAATTATCTAAATTTTCAAAATTTTCTGATGCGTACTTTTCTCTATATTGATCGATTCAGTTCCCGGTGAGACACCCTGTATATACCAAGAACGCCCAATTTTTCATTATTTGACACTTTCTCGTCACTTCCGGTTTCGATTTTATTAACTGTGATCAGAGAAAATTTCTAATTTATGTATCCAGTATTCTTAACGTTGTGACTTATAATGACTTCATATTAAAAGAACTACAAGTAATAGTTATCGCATTTGCTAATTATTTTCAAGAGTCATATTCCACATCTACAAATTTTTCTTATGATGTAAAAAGCACTCATTGCAGTACTAACAATTCATTCATTCTCTATATTACCGAAAATGACGCACTTAACAAAATTAAACCCAAACACACTACAGGTCCTGATGGTGTTCCGGACTTTCTCCTTAAAGATTGTGCAATTTTATTTGCAAAATCGCTAGTTAGTATTTTTAATTTATCTATTCAAACTGCTACTTTTCCAGAAATCTAGAAAATATCTAGAAACTGTCCGGTATTAAAAAAAATGATAGATATGCTGTTGAAAACTATAGACCAATAGTAATATTGTACAATTTTAGTAAATTATTTGAATACACAACACGGATTTATGCCAAATCGCTCTACCATCAGCAATTTGGTGTGCATTACTCAGTTCGTAGCTGAACACTTGGATGCTGGAGTTCAAGTAGAAGATGTTATTTATACCGATTTTTCTAAAGCCTTCGAGAGACTGGACCACGGAATTTCGCTGAACAAATTATCCGAATTTGGATTAACCGAGCACTTCCTGAACTTTTTTTAATCCTACTTAGTAAATAGACGACTAAATGTGCAATACCGCGGATTTTGGTCTATAGATATCTCAGCAACATCAGATGTTCCCCAAGGTTATGTGCTTGGGCCTTTGCTATTTAACATTTTTGTAAATGATATCGTCATTGGTTTACAGTGTCAAAACATTACTTTATGCCGATGTTCTAAAAAATTTTACATCTATCACTAATGTAGAAGACTGCGCTGATTTGCAAAACGATCTTGCACAACTATGGTCTTGGTGTAGCGTAAAGAATTTGCAGTGAAATATCTCAAAGTCTAATTCTGTGACATACTCTCGTGCACAAAGTCCAATAAAATCTATCTATACAATTAATAATGAACAACTGAAGAGCTGTACTCATCTCAAAGATCTAGGAGTTATATTCGACCCAAACTTATCTTTTGTTAGCCATATCAATCACATCTCTGCTAATTCCTTCAAAAATTAAGGCTACATTATCTGTAATTGTAAAGAATTTAACGAAAATACACTAAAACTTATCTTTAATTCATTTGTGATGTCAAGACTTGAATATGCTTCAATAGTATGGAATCCTGCTTATGAAAATCATAAATATAGCACTGAGAAACTCAGAGACGTTTTCTTAAATAATTATTCACAGAGAGGTTCTCCACATTGTGAGATAAATTCGACACTAGTAATGTTCAACTACGTCGGATGTATCATTCTCTTGTATTCCTTTTTAAGATTTTAAATGGCACTATTGACTGCCCTGAAATTCTTCCAATTTGCAGACTCGTTTGCATTCGTCTCTGTTCTATTTGCCTGTCCCAAGTACAAATTTGCTGTTATTTTCTCCCCTGTGCCATATGTGTTCCAACTGTGATTCATTATATAATAATATAGATATTTTTAATAGTAGTATATCCAAAATGTGAAATGTTATTCTCCATTCTGCACAATAACTGTAGCTTCTAAAATACTATTTTTTACATTTTATACGTCTTTAGGCCTGACAATTGGACTTTTTCTGACTTGACTGATGCTTAATAAAACTGGATTTTTCACCGTATTCAGACCCACTCCGTATCATTAACTTATGGCATATATAGAAGAGAACGCCCATTAACAATGATGCCATAATCCTAGACGTATTATGTAACATATTTCATCGAAAGATGCTCAATATCATTTTTAGTGGTGTAGTAAAATCCCCGGGAGCGCTTCTTACCTTTAATAGGACATGTAATTACTCCCATAACTTACAAAATATTAGTACCTAGGCGAGTGGAAGATGTCACCCTGAGTGCAGCACTTTGAATGCCGCCCCTGTTTTAACCGTCTTATTAAAATTGATATTTTATGGCTTCGCGAGGTCTCCGAGTAGATGCTAATTGATTTTGCATTTCGGGATTTTAAGGGCCTAGAAGAATGTCAGCCGTTCGAGGTTCGTTACCGTTTGGCTTTCGGCGAATTTAATTCACGTACAAGGCATTCCAGTAGAAGAATCAACTTTAAATATACAGAAGAATTTTTTTAACAAAGTATTTTGGTATTTGCCATAGAATCCTGTTTTTTTTTGTCAATACTGATCTTGGTTGAAACAGTTTTAAAATATTATTTAGACATAGTATTTTCTCCAACAGAACAATTTTTATACCAAACTTTCGGGTGTGGATGATTTCAGTTTGGGTTTGGAGTAAAAAATATTGCATCATAAAATTGTGAACAAGCTACAACCCAGTTATTTTAACGAATTTATTGTATTTAATAATGAAATCCATGGATACCTTGCAATGACAAGAGATAATGTTCACTTAAGTCAAGTACACAAAAAAGTCTATGAATTCGTTATTCTTCAACGGGATTGACCAATTTAATAAACTATCTCCTGAAATAAAGAATACACCACCACACCACACCACAGGTAATGACGACCCCCTTTATCCCGAAAGGCTCTAGAAGAGCCTTGTGTGGGAGGGGGCTACACATTTAGAGACAAGGGACACACACCCAATATCCGTGTATAGTGGAAAAATCCCTCACAGAACTTTCCACTGCCACGACCGGGGATCGAACCCGGAACTTTTGGGTGAGAGGCAAGTGCGCTGACCTCTCGACCACCAGTCATACCAGAATAATCCTTAGGTTAAGCTTCAAATACAAATTGATCGACCATTTTAAACAACGGTGATGCAGTGTCATAGTTGATCATGTTATGAGTTCGGTTCGACCAACGAGGAGCAGCAGTAGGCAGCATTCAGTGAGAACCTGAAGATGGCAGATGAGATTCTGCCGACACGTCGTTTAGACAATCGTGACTCCTGGAGGAGTCGACCATCGACGCGGGAGAGCACCTAGAAGTACAATAACACTTCATTTAACAGCCGCGAAAACCTAAAAAACAACATAACTTTCCTCATTTTATAGCATCGAAATCCGTTTTTTTTTAAATATTTTTCTTGCACTGTATCTTTTTATGGGACAGTTTCTCTGAATTTGACTTAAAGAGGTTTCATCATTTTGGTTAACATAATTCAATACTCTATTCACTTTTTTTACATTACCCGCAACATGCCCTCGCCTAACTATTTTTTTTTATGTACTGTGCGTTTGTATATTTTGAACTTCCTAAACATAGTTCGATTTGGCTGCGGAGCATCTGGAAATCTATGCCCGTAAACTGTGACTGCCATCTCGTCATCCAAGTCTTGTAATATTTTATTCCCTTTAATAATAGAGTGGGGGTGGTAGAGGGGTGACTAATGCAAAAAAAAAATTAGAAGCCCTTGGTTCTCGTATACACATTAAATCCCAATTTAATTTTTTATTCCCTTAAACAATAGGGTGGGGGTGGTAGAGGGGGTAACTAATGCAAAAATAAATTTCAGAGGCCTTTGGTTCTCGTACATACACTAAATCCCAATTTAATTCTTTACCCTCTTTAATAGTAGGGTGGGGGTGGCAATAAGGGTGGTAGAGGAGGTGGCTAATGCCAAATAAATTTTAGAGTCCCTTGGTTTTTGTATACACACTAAACCCCAATTTAATTTTTTAGTCCCTTTAATAATAGGGTGGGGTGGCAATGATAGAGGCGGTAGCTAACGCCAAAAAAAAATTTTTGAGACGTTTTGTTCTTGTATACACACTAAATCACATTTTAATTTTTTTACTCTCTTTCATAATAGTGTGGGGGCGGTATTGGGGTAATAGTAGCCCCCCCCACTTCCAGAGTAAACGTACGCACAAAAAAAGTTACAGACAGGATATTTTTTTTGCTTAAAATCTCGACGTTTCATGACATTTTAAGCCTATTTCAACAAATCAGCTACTCTCCGGGCTATGTGTCCCGCCGAGCGCTGAATTACAAATTACAAGCCTGGCGCATTAAGTGTAATAATCGCATATTACCAACAAAACGCTAATGCTTCGATTGCAGCAAACACCAGCCGAAAGACTGATGTATATATATCTGCTTAAAGCAGCTCTCATGCCAGTCGTTCCATATCACTTGCAGACTGCAGTTTCGAGCTGTTGGCTCTCGTCAGCGCAAGGTAGGCATGTGACGAACAACACGAAGATCCCTTGACTATTTGGTACATCTCGGTATCTTATTTACGATAGCGAAATGTAAAATAGAACCGCTAGATGGCGCCTGCTTACTATTTTACATGTCGCTATCGTAAAGATACCGAGATGTACCAAATATTCAAGGGATCCTCGTGTCGTTCGTCACATGCCTACCTTGCACTGACGAGAGCCAACAGCTCGAAACTGCAGTCTGCGAGTGGTATGGGACGACTGACACGAGAGCTCCTTTAAGTAGTATTAGTCTTTCGGTTGTTACCAAACCATAGGAAAAATATTCGAAATAAAAATAAGTTTAAGATGGTAACTAAAGATTTCTTGCTTTACAGAATATTATTTTCTATTCAATATTACATTTTACAAACAAAACAAGCACTTAGTGGTGGATTGTCTGTTAAGCCCTTTGTTTACAGAATATACATGGCTGGCTTCCAAGGGACCGTATCTAAATAAGCTTTGTCGAACAAAATGTATGCAGATATAGTCGGATGTATATTAACTGGGCAGTCAAAAAACGCAACAAAAACTTTACGAGCTAGTTATTAATGCCGGTGAACCATTCGGTATAGTCTCATCAAACAAGCCGAGGTACATTAAACGCCTATATAGATAAGTAATTCAATTTGCAGGCGAGATAGTACAGAGAGTAACGATATTTTAATGGGGTCGTAACGTTTTTGTTACGTTTTTTGACTGCCCAGTAAATATACACCCGGCGATACGTTATTTAAGAAAATTTATAACTCGAACAACAAATAATATGTTGTGCTAAATGCCGTGACACTGAATATATTAGAGTCTACGGGAATCTTTTATAGATTCCCGTATACGTTCCAAGAGCCCGGGGTACTTCGAATTAAATTTGGGAGGTTTCTCATTGTTCGACTGATTATAAAATTAATTTCAATTCTCATCATGCTCTAATCCGAAATTCCTATTAGGTGTATTACTGCGGTGTTATCCATACGTAAATTCATGAATACTTCAGATTTAATCCATTTTACGATTTCTGCAAAGCTGCAGTCAAGCATGAATAAATGTGGTGATATCTAACAAGGCAAACTAATAACAGACGTCTTTGAACATAAATAGAAAGTATGAGAGTAAAGCATAACAATAATAGATTTGTATTCAATTACACTAATTGTACTTTTTTCTCTACGTACAGGATATAAATAATAGAATCGTAAGAATGGTCCGACATAGATTGTATTGGTGTAATTGCCACAAACAACACTACTTTCGAATACTCTACCGGTTTTGCCAATCATATCGGCATCGTCTGGAGATGATTTTTGATAAATTTCAATTCAAAGTACCTCGGAAAATATGCGTTTTTCCATAAAAGTTATAAGAATAAAAAGTTCTTATTTTTAATCATGTTATAGTATAACCAATGCCCGTTTTAAATATTATAAATTAGGTGTCTCTACCAGGGATGTCCTTTGCTATGCCTCTCTACAATGATATACAGCAGACATCGCCACGTTAACGATATAATGTATCCCCTCGTATATGAGATGTAGTCGAACAGATACACAATTGCGCCGATGCAGGCGGCCGGTAAGGAATTCAAGCTGATGTTCTAAAACAAGAAAGTGCTGTGCGAAACTATTTTCGTGGAACGGGGCAGAGCCATACGTTTATTTAACCTTGCGCAGTGGTTTTCTCCTAATGAAAAAAACGTAAGTTGTTTGTGTTATATTTACCTAAAATAATAATTACTGGCTGTAATATATCTTTCAAAAAATACTTTTTGGAGATCATTTGATACAGAAGAAAATTTACATAATGAAAATGTTGAAGGCGAGGTAACGAAGTCGATCGAATCGAGTTGGGAGGTTTACACGTACAAAGCGTCTTCTTTTAAATATTTATAACTACTTAAAAAGAGAAAATAATCAAATGACGGATACAAGTATTATAAAAATAATGTTTGAATTAACTAAAATTCCGATTGCGGCTATTAACTTTGTTATCTAAAAAAAGAGTTGTTGTAGATCACTCCATTAAAAGAAAACTGAAAAATCAAAAATTGTAGAAAAATTTACGAAGCTTCAAAAGACGTTATCCGAAGAACAGTTTATAATTTTTATTTAAAAAATGTAGTCCCCACTTTGGAAATGGTTTCGAATAAATTAGAGTGTGGATTTAAATATCAAAAGATCAATAACCGTTTAATAATAATGGAGTCACGCCGAATTGTGGAAATTCGACAGAAATATTTGCGTAAAATAAAAGAATATCGCAATCAATATGATGGTAATATATCTTACTTGACGAGACTTGGTTTGATACGCGTGATACTGTTAATTACGGTTGGGCAGGCACAACCCAAAATTGTATTTTAAATGCGTTCAAGGAGAAAACGTATTATAATTCTGCATGCCGGAAGTAAAAATAGGTTCGTACCCAACGCACTGCTCTTGTCAGCCAAAAATATGAAACAGTGTTCTGCTGACTATCACAAATATATGACCGCGGATTTGTTTCAGACATGGTTCGCTGAACAGCTGTTACCTAATGTTCTCTCAAATTCAGTTATCGTTGTGAATAACGCTTCTATTAAATAAATTATCAAATAATAATACGAAAAAGGACGATATAATAAAGTTTATGAGATCTAATAATATAAATACTCCTGAAAAAAATCCAATAAATAAAGATTTATTAAAAACTATTAAAGATGATTTAAAAAAGAATATGTTGTAGACCATATCTGCGAAACACACGGCCATAGTCTGTTACGTTTACCACCATATTACTGCATATTTAATCCAATAGAATTCATCTGGGGTAGTGTAAAACACGAGTTGAGAAAATGCAATCAGAATCCGACTTTAAGCGCTCTAATTCTAGATAAAATATAAAAACCGCAATATCCGATTTAGACAAAACCGACATATGGAAAAAATCGTGAATCACGTTATAAACATAGAAAAAGAGTATCCCATTTTGCCGCCCGTAGAGCCTATTGTTATTCAGGTAGGGAATGATTCTGGTAGTGAGCTTACTGATGACTCTGTTACCGTGTGACCATTTTTTTCTCGAATATATGAGAGTTTTATTTTAATTGAGGTAAAGTAACATAACTAATTCTGTTTTGTTTGAGCCAAAGTAGATAAACAATTAAAATAAGTCCCTCACCAGACCCTCAGGACGTGAACGAGAATTAGGAGTCAACAGGAGAACACATTTGTACAGGCACGTTTTTTTCCTCTCTTATTTTTATTAGGGGTTGCAGTTCCCGGAGAAGAAAAATTATTATCATTTCCGTAACTTCCTTTGTTATATTTTAATTTAATTTACATATTGAATCATTCTGTCTACTAGACATATACTGTCGTGAGCAGAAAAAAATAGGACAACTTTTTTTTTCTAATGTAAATCTGTCTCTATTTGAATATGTAATGAGTAGCCGAAATAAAACAGATATCACTTTTAATTTATTTTTTATTTTAATGCTGTAGTTATTGCTATAGTAAATGATGGATGGTGAAAGTGGAGAATCAACGGTACGATTAGTAGAAATCCTGGATCAAAGGACAAAGGACATCATACTTAACAAGAAACTAACTATTAATATTTCGTTATTGCACTATTTATATTTATAACTTCTAAAAGTCTGTTTGGCATGGAATTAAATAACCTTATACAATAATCATTAGTAATAATATTTTCCCATGCTTTATTTACTATTTCCAGTAATTCTTCGGCATTCCGAGGTCTCACATTTCGTTTTTGGATACTTCTTACGAGTGGTCCCCATACTTCTTTCACAGGGTTAAGATCTGGACTATGACTGTGCTAGTTAAAAACATTGATATTGTTATCTTGAAACCAGTTAGTTACGGTATGAGCAGTATAAACGGAACAATCGTCTTGTTGAAATATGAACTCATTATTAGGAAATAATTCTGACACAGAAGGGAGCATAATATTGTCTAAAATCCTAATATACGTTTCACTAATAGTGAAACGTATGCCACAAAACACCAGGACAACGTGGCCGATATTCAAGCCCATATATTGACGGAAAATCTACCACTTTTATCATTGTTAGATATATATTTCTCATCAAATCGAGTATTCGGAGGGCGGTAAACACGAATACGACCGCTGTGTGTTGACTGGAAATTTTTTTCGTCTGTAAAGATTACATTGTTCCAAAAATTTACATCATACGCTAAAAATTCAAGCGCAAATCCTACTCGAGCTTCTTTATGTTCAGCTTTAAGTAAGTATTTCTGTGCTGCTGTATGACAGCGTAGCTCCGATTCTCTTACTCGCCGGCGACCAGTACTACTTGATCCAAGAAAATTCGTTTCTTCAGCAGCCTGAATAACTGAGTAAAATGGATTTTCTACTAAAGCATTTACCAATTGCAAATCTTGTTATTGAGTTGATATCCTTCGTAGCCCTGATCCAGGATTTCTACTAATCGTACCGTTTACTCTCCACTTTCTTAAAATGTTACACACCGAATTTTTGTCAATATTATAAAGCAGTGCAATTTGTCTCATTGACCATCCATCTTCTGCTTTAGCAATAACTCCAGATTTAACTAAATCGCCTATATGAGGCATATTAGTTTTTTGCACACTTGCAATAAATTATGACAACTAACTGACAATGTCACAAAAATTAAAGTTAGATGTATACAACTAGATTTTAGCAAAATACCGTTATAAAACTTGTCCTATTTTTTTTTGCTCACGACCGTACCTACATATTTTTAAATAAATCGAATTATTCACGTATGTCGTATACTAATAAAAATACATAAAAATGCGGTAAAGTATGTCAAAGAAGGAAATACAATTGACATTACAAGTGAAACCAACATTAAATGATTTTAATCCGGACTCGAACATCATAGAAAAACACGAAAGAAGACTAAATTTTAACGTATCTAAGAAAGATTAAGATAAAATACCATAAAAAAAAGACGAAGATAAAGCATAAAGTGAACCGGAAGGAAGTATAGAAGAGAAAAAATCCTGCAATTCCCACATTTATAAGCCCATGATTTGGTCGTGGTGTCAGCGTTTTAATGAGAATTATGTTTTATTTTATTTTTATCATTTTTAACAAGACTTAAATATTATAATTATGTTAAATTTATTCTAAAGGCCTATGTTTCTAACATTATATACCTTTCCCATTCTCATCCTAGCAAAAACTACTCTAACTACCTCCCCGTTGGTTTTTGTTAGACGGTGGCATTTTTTATAATATCAAGTTTCGTAGTTCACTACATTAACAGTCAATAAAATTTTTACGTTCTATAGAAAATGTCATTGATTGACTAAGTGAGTAAATTTCTTGTTAGTTTACATATATATATGAAAACAGAACACAGTGTGTTTCCCTTAATAATGAAAAATCTGACACTAAAATCATTAAACAGGGGGTTCCTCAAGGCTCCGTATTAGGCCCAACTCTTTTTCCTATTTATATTAACGATCTGCCTTCTTTTCTTGACGATATTAAATGTACGTTGTTCGCTGACTACTTAACCCTAAAAAACTCTTTTAAAAATGCAAAAGAACTGATAGATCAGGAAGTCGTAGCTACCAAAAAATCTGAACAGTGGTTCTCTGAAAACAAACTGAAATTAAACAAAAACAAATCTCAAACTTTAGTTATCAGTACTGATACGACTATTACTAAGGGAACTAGTGTCAAGCTATTAGGCATAACTATTGATGACGGCCTGAAATGGGATGTACATATTGATCAGCTATGCAAGAAATTATCTAGCACAATCTTTGTTATCAGAAGATTGAGTAAACTTATAAATAATGATACCCTATTATCAGTATATTATGGCTTATTTCATTCCCACTTGAACTATGGGATAATACTCTGGGGTAACTCTAGTTGTTCGCAAAGGGTTTTCATACTTCAAAAAAGAATTAATTATAAGAATTCTTGCCGACGCCCCATACCTAGAGCAATGCACGCCATTGTTCACTAAATTAAAAATAATGTCATTGCCAAACTTGTACATATCCAATAGCTTACTACAAATATATAGTAAAAAAAGAAGTCTACAGACATATTCAGATATACATTCCCATAATACTAGGTATAAAGGTAATCTATATGTCCCTAAGTATAGGCTGTCCAAATCTAAGAACAATTCCTTGGACCTCAATTTATACAATAAACTACCTAGTGACTGGAAAATTCTGAATAATATTCAATTCAAAAATAAAATTAAGACCCTCTTATTGAGTAACTGTTTTTATTCTGTTGACGAATATTTCAATATGGATGTAATGTGAAGATGTTCTTAACTCTCGATATGTATTGATTGTACCGTGCTGATGTGCATATTTTATGTGTAAAGGTATTTTTGTACTTACTTGATAATCATATTTATGTCTGTAATTTTTTTGTAAATGGTGTATGTGTGGTTGCGTGTACACTAGTATACATCATACGTCTGTGTATTGTAAGAACATATATTATATGTATGTCAGTGTATATATTTTGCAGTTGCAATTGTTTTATATATATATATATATATATATATATATATATATATATATATATATATTATTTTATAATATGTGTATTGTTGTATTCTGTACCAATTTATGACTTGCCACAAATGTATTTTATATATATGTATATAGTGGTCAAATAAAGATATCTATCTATCTATCTATATAGGTATTATTATATTATAGTCCTTTATACAAAGGCACCTACAATATACGTAGACCTACCTAACCTCGTACCTATCATTTTACCACTTTCAGCCAGAATTTATTAGCTAATAAATCTGCAAAACAATGTTACGTGTATAAAAACAATTTTTAAAATGTTGTAGGACATGTATTGCCTCGGGAAATACGCGGAAAATAAAAAAATCACTGCAGTAAAAAGGTCTTATTATGGCTCCAAAAACCTAAATATATCTTTCTTTTCAAATTTGTACGATTAGTTAAGAAATTGTAAAAATGTCATTTGTCAAAAATTTGGTCTCACACATTCTCACTATGTAGATTCTGATCCCTAAACCCGATGCAAAAGGTTTTATTTAAAATGTACCTGTTCCGAAAAGTTACCTGTTTTCAATTATTTTCCCGTATATGACTAACTAATCATTATTTGGCGTTAAACTTCATACTAGCTTTTATCACAGACAACCGAGTGCTCATAATTTATATTTCGATGAATATCTAAAAATCTTTCTTTTAGCACGATTTCGTCACGTCATAAGGGATTCACAAATGTACATTCCCTAAAGGCTATTAAAGAGAATGCGAATTTGAAATCGAGTTTAATCACTGATTCCTGCACTTAATGAAGGCGGCTTGATAAGTTTCCGTCAATAAAATCTCGTGAACTAGGGCGATAAAAAACTTTTAGGGCCTTTTCCTACACAAGTTTAAATTAGTTTCCATGATTTTTCATTTATAATCGGAGTTATAGTCGCTTAAATATCTAAAATCATCAGGAAGACTTATAAGGTATCATTAAAATTCCGAACCCCTGTCTAGTCGTGAATAAGTGAGATTTGCCAGCACTTTTATGATGATTTAACGGTTTATTTATTTAAAAGTTGTGGAATACTCTTCATATATTACTTTATATCTTATTTTATTTGCATTGCTAGGAATATATTTGACATTTTTATGCGAAGGAGTCACTGAAGGTAAAAATCATTTTCTGTTTGAGTTTCACAGTGTTGTTTTTCCGTTTCATTATACAGATATTTTTTCGAAACCATTTCTTTTCTTAGAAAATACCTCGTAATTGAAAAGTCATAGAAGGGTACTCTTATTTTGTTTTCCACAAAAGCATATTATTTTAACGGAGAAACACAAACTGAGAGTAGAAGTTTCCATAGAATAACTCTGATATTGTTCACACGATACAACACCAAATTTATTGACTTATTTATTCGCGCACGCTGCCACCTTCTCGTCATCTTCTGGGGTTCCATAGGGGTCTGTTCTGGGTCCCCTATGATTTATTATTTTTATTAACGAAGATACTCTGGAGTTGAGCTGTAAGTCATTATTGTATGCCTCGTTGTATGTTGATGACGTAAAAATACATATTTAAAAATATGAGTTCAGTTATGATCGTTAGTATAAACTTGCAAAATGGTACTTCATAAATAAATTACCGTTAAATACAGGAAAGTGTAATATTGTATCATTCACCAGACCAAAAACAATAACGGAAATTGATTGTAAACTAGACACCTATTAGATTAGGTTGGTTGGAGGCCTAGGCGAGGATCTACCTACAAGGAGGAAGTTACAAGGGGCCTAATGGGACCTAAGTGCTGTGGTTCAATATTCTTCTTTGATCACCCTCCCAACCAATTCCAATGTTAAATACACACAATGTTTAGTGAGTTTATAATATATTATCGAGTTGGTAGCAGCGGACTAGACAGTTTGTGTGAGAGACAACAAGGCTAGTCGCTATACCACTTCTGAGTTCGAATCTCAGCCATGGTAGATGGCAATGTCATAGGGTATGGTCGTTGTGAAATTGTCTGTGTGTACGTGTCCCGGTCGAGTGGTGGAATAGCTGGTGCGAAATTCTACTAGGACAAGTAATCTATAAAAACGAATTTTAAAAAAACCGCAATAATCTGCGCCAGTAAATTGTTCCGTCAACTTTTAATCTGTCATACCAATAACCTCTAATTACAATGTGCAATAGTTTCTTGTCTATATGACTTTGCCGCATCGTTCAAGTTATATTACTTAGAACCAATACATCACACAATTTTGGAATGAATTAATTAGAAATGCTTTGTTCCAGACATCCGTGAACTACAACGTATAATAAAACGTTTATATGATGAAAGTTTGAATAAAGAAAAGTTACCGAGACAAGGGAACTTTATTCACTACTTACTTCCCCAAGGTTTCCAGGTTTTGGTTCTGGCTAAAACTTTCGACATTCAAAACAATTTATATTAACTTTATAGGCAACGGGTGGATTTACTTTGATCAGAGACGTACCACTTGCTATATAGTTTGTGCTGCTTCAGCATTTTACATTAATAATAGACGTAGTCACTAAATATTAACGTAGACGATATTAGGATACGATAGTAAAGGGATTTTAGGCGAAATTAATACAGTTTTAGGTGTAAATATTCTGTAAAAAAACTCTTTTGAATTACAAAAAATTTAGAAGTACCCAATAACCCAAAATTAGCCTCCTTCGATGTTAATATCCGTTTACCTCAATCCAGCTCATAGAAGTAGGATTAATTTTAAATAATTTAATAGATATTTTCAACTCAAAACAATTCAAATGAAAAAACAGAATTAGAAAAACTTTCTAAAGTTTGTACTGAACAAAATTACTTTCAGTTTTATGTGAATTTTATAGACGAAAAGATTGCCTACCAATGGATTCACCAATCTGTCATTTGTTAGCTGAAATATTGATGGCAAATTAAGAAAATTTAATTTTTAATAGTAATGAAAACCTAAATACACACGTTACACGTTTTCTATTGGACTTGCTATGCAGATGATATTTTTTGTATATGATCCGGTACAAAAAGGAACTTAAGTAATTCCTTAATTTTTGAAAGTAGTACGAATATGGTTTCTATATTCTCCTCAAATAGCAATGACCTGGGGAAGGTCAAGTTCAAGGCCAAAACCGCCTCCAAGGTCAAGTTCAAATGGTTAAGGTTAAACAACAAACACGATTAGCATAATTTAAAATAACCATATATTCTACTCACTTAAAACAATTTTTATTTATTACTTATTGTTTTTATTTATTATTTAAAAATGTATATGTAAATTACAAACTTTTCTTCAATTCTCATTTGAAAAGGAAATATATCGACAGCTAAAAATTGCCAATATTTTTTTTAGATGAATTATTTGCGTAGGTCTACGTTATAGAATAATGATGGGTTTGATATGCTTTTCATTAAATGTTACTTCTTTTCTTCCATTATACTCTTGCAGAACATTTACGTTAAATTTTCCGGATGTACCTATATGAATAAATTCATCACCATACTAATATTGACACATGTCATATTTCATGGTATGCTTACAAAGGGGAAAGTTAGATCATATTTTAATTACCAACATCCTCAAAGGTGGAAAGTGAAAAAGTAATACATAAAAATAGGCAACGAAATTCCAAATTATTAAGTAAGCATTCGACAAAGTTCGCATGTAACTTATCAAATTGCCAGCGATTAAAGCCGGTTCAGTATCGGAAACAACTTTTATTACTGTATTTTCAGTTAATAAATCAGACATTAAACAAACATCAAAGGGGTGTAAATTGCTCCATTGCTTTATCCCCACTGTTAATTAATTTTGACATGTAAATAGCGTGTTACACCATGCAATTTGGCATGCGACTGGCTTAGTCCCTGGCAACAGGCCTGCCGATTGGCATAGCACACACACCAGGGTTAGCTGGGATTAAGCTTACCTCAGTATTACTGCTATTATAGCTATTTGTAATTTGACTTTAGAATGTTATATCTACTAAGAATATTACCGACTTAAGAAAATGATGAATTAACAAGATATAAGAATGTCGTTAGATGTGATTCGTATGTCTACAACACGAAGATGGCTTACTATTATAATTAGTAAAAATTTATATATTATGTATATGAATATTGTGAAGATAAGCAGTGCCGATCTATGGATGTGAAACTTTTACTTCAATAACCATATCATAATTAGAATTGTCGATATTATTTTTTAGTGTTGTTGTTTATTACCAAACGTTTTTCTACACTACTAAGTAATATAACTGACAAAATTTTGCGACAACACGAAAGTCGCCTCTTTGACATTACTGAATATGATTAAAGCCTTTGACTGCTTAGATATTAATTGCCTAATTGCAAAGTTAAGTTATTATGGCATATCTGGAAATACTTTTTTCTGGTTTCAAAATTATCGGAATGATAGACAACATTATACTAATATTAATACAGGAAACTTGATACTTACATCACAAAATAGATTAGTTTTTTCGGGTGTTCCGCAAGGATCTATTATTGGACCATAGGTGACCAGATGACAGAAGCATATTTAAGTTTGCTTCGTATAAATGATATGTATATTACTTTCAGCGTGTTGATATCCGTAAAGCTGCCCCAGTTCCTTATAAAATACCCGAGTACTTTAGAAGCCGAAGTAACAATTGTGCTTATATGAGTGGAAACACTGAGCTTGGAATCGAATGTTACTCCCAAGATCCTTAAAATTTGTACATCGGTCAAGAACGGTATCATTAATCGTATATACGAATAAAACTGGCCTTTTGTAAATGTAAAAGGACATTATCTTATATTTAGATGTATTTAGTTTTAAGTAGTTATTCTCGCACCATTCATTAACTGAGTCTAACGCTATTTGCAACTCAGAACAGTCGCTTGGCTTGCTTACTTCAGAGTAGATTTTCAAATCGTCCGCAAAAAATAAATGTGTAGAACTCATAGTGAGGGATAAGTCATTAATAAATACTAAGAATAAAAGTGGCCCTAGGTTGGATCGTTGAGGGACTCCGGATGTTGCAAAAAAGTTGCGAGAATTATATCCACCGTATTCCACGAACTATGTTCTATTAAATAAATAGGATTCAATTAGGGATAGCAAGATATCTGACACTCCAAGTGCATTGAGTTTAGAAAGGAGTAGAAAATGATCGATTTTGTCGAAAGCTTTTTGAATGTCAGTATAAATAACATCGATTTAGCCTTGTGTGTCCAATATGTCCGAGATATACTGTGTAATACAGGTCAGGTTCGAGGTGGTCGATTTTTTTTCAATAAAACCATGCTG
Source organism: Leptura quadrifasciata (assembly GCA_963675555.1). NCBI lineage: Eukaryota > Metazoa > Arthropoda > Insecta > Coleoptera > Cerambycidae > Leptura > Leptura quadrifasciata. The sequence goes on from OY776679.1 coordinate 2,954,944, forward strand.
ATACGGAGATATATGACTTTTGATATATTATTATATATATTTTCGTAAATGATAATCTCTAGGATTTTGCCAAAATTGCAAAGGATAGCTATAGGTCTGTAGTTTGTTACTAGGGAGGGATCTCCTGTTTTGAGGGTAGGACATAGTTTAGTTGTTTTCCATATATCTGGATAGGTTCCTGTTACTAAAATAAGATTAAATAAAAAACGCAGGGGTGCTACAAAAGTATTGATACAGTCTTTAACAATGAAACTCGGTACGTTGTCAACACCGGAGGTTAATTTGTTTTTCAATTTTTTTGCTGCGTTAATTATGTCCTGGTCCGTGATTGGTTTAATGTGCACCTGTGTATTATTAAGAGAAATAAGTGGACCTTTGTGAGAGGAGTCGGATTGAAGGTACACGTCCGAGAAAAAGCTGGCGAAGCCATCGACCACAGATTGAGGCGATTCGAATGTAATGTTGTTATAATGCACAGAGCCCGGAATTCTAGATTTATTCTTTTTGGTTTGTACAAATGACCAAAACTTGGAAGGGTCAGCGTTAATATTTATTTCGATATCATGTATATATACCTCATAGGCAGCTTTTATTTGTTGCTTAATTAGGGATCTTAGGGTTTTGAACTGCTCCAAGTATGTGTTAGTGTTAAACTTTTTGTAGTTTCTGTGCGCCCTATCTTTTTTACGGATGTTATTAATTATTTCCAAGTTAAACCAGAGTGGGTAGGTTCGGCTGTTTTGTTTGTAAACTGGAACACATGTATTAAAGACATTGTTAACGGTATTATAGAAATGTTCGCAGGCATCATTTATGTCAGTGTAAATTTCAATATGTGACCAATCTGTCGTCTGAAACATTTCATACATTAATGGAAAATTTGCACGCCTAAAGTTACGTTTTTTACAGGTATCGCTATATATAAAATCTTTTGCTTTGAACTTGTTAAATTTAATGTCAATGGTAAGGGCAGGATGATGTGGGTCCTCCTTTATTAGAGGAGAATCGTCCCTACTTATATTGTAAGGAATATTAGTCAGTATTAAATCAAGAAGCCTGCCATTGTGGTTGACGATTGAGTTTGTTTGTTCAACATTAATGAAATTAGAAAAATTTAAAATAGATCTGGTCTTAGCATTATTGGAATCGACGTTGTAAAATGGTACATTAAAATCCCCTAAAATCAAGAGTTTCGAGTCCGTAGAAAAACAACTGCGGGTTTCAAATGATTATATAAACAATTCGAACTCGTTTGAGCTTATAATATATTACATTGCCATTAATCATTCATTTGAATTAAGTTTCGCTAAGAAAACAGATACCTGCGGAAATCAGTGACCGGATCTTAGGCTAATAAATAGTTTAATTCGTTTTTGAGACTATTAAAATTTATAATTATTTCCCATAGTAAGACTTCAGAAGGATCTGTTTCTACATTTTATTTTTAAAATTGTTCTTCACTCTCTGTTGTACACTTGCTATCGAGAAACGCAATTTCAGTTAAAAATCACAGGACAATATAAAACCCATATCGAAGTTATACATGGTATGTTTCAAACTGTAAATAAAATATGCATGTTTTTTGGGAAAGTAATATTGAACCCATATGTATGCAAATGTGGAGTAAAGCGAAATCTGCAAAACACAATATATCATTCCAGTTTAAATTGGTACAATGCAAATTCATTGGAAAACATGACTGTTACGGGAAGTAATTGATTCGATTGGAAAGTGTATTATCAGGATGGCGCGATGGGCGTCCTGCGAAAATCAGCGCAGCTATGAACAGTATTGCGGCGCCAGTGCAGCGTTCATGGCGTTTTAGGACCTTTGTTAGTCACAAAACAACCAGAAAAAGGATGTAAAGCTAGAAAATCGTTGCTAATCGTTGCTAGCTACAGAATTGTCAATAGGATTTGACATTGAATATAACCTAACCTATAATTCGCAGTAGGTATTTTAGCAGTACTCTTCAGTTACAGGTAAGTTTCAGTTTAGGTGGTATATTGTTTCGTATACTGGAAAAATTGAGATTCTCGATAATAGTTCCGAATGGGGGTAACCAATTATGGGTTTTAAGAAAAACTTATGTGAATACCAGTTACGAGACATCTAATTAATGTTTTTGAAATCATTTTCATTTCCTAAAAATGTACAGGGTGACCAAAAATTATTTTTCAATTAAGAACATTTTAAATTGAATTTTCTCAATTTTTCAAATGGAACACCCTGTATATTTTTCAACGATGTGATGTAGAAATGAAAAACGAACATTTTTTGTAAGTACTTGCAACCAATTTCGTTTTATTGAGCAATAATTACAAAATTCAGAAATAAACATAAAAAAAGAGGTTTCTTCAAATAACTCAGTAGAAAAAATTATAATAAATGTTCCCACATGTTGCTCATTATTATCGACACATAACTATGCGCTTTTGAAATGAGGTTCGCACTGTTCCTAAAACTGCTGGTGTGATAGATGTAAAGGCAGTTATTATTCTTTCCTTCATATTTTGTACTGTTTTTGGTGTATCTCTATAAACAATTTCCTTCGCGTATCCCCATAAAGAGAAATCCATTTTTGTAAGATCTGGGGATTTAGCAGGCCATTTAGTGGGTCAATTTCTTCCAATCCATTGATTAGGATAGGTATTATTTAATGGTCTCTAACTGCATTTATGTAATGTGGTGGAGCACCATCTTGCTGAAACCACATCCTATTTCGAATTGTTTCAGGGAGATTTACCAATAATTGTGGCAGATAGTTTTCCAAAAAATGAAGATAAATAGCTCCAGTCAATGTAGCATAAAAGAAATGTGGCCCTATTATATGTTCTCCAATAATTCCTCCCCAAACGTTTATAGACCAAAAAAGTCAGGATTTTCCGAAGCATAATAATGGAAATTGTGCCTATTAACAAATCCATTTTATGAAAAGTTGCCTCATCACGGAATAAAACAGTATTGCAGAAATTGACATCATTTCACCTCTGGTCCAATTACAAAATTGTAGGCGCTTTTGAAAATCGTCATCAGATAATTCCTGGTGCATTTGAATATGATATGCATGCAACTTTGTTCTTAAGATTCGACCCACATACCGTTTACTTATTCCTACTAATGAGCTCACTTTTCTTTGACTAACATGGGAATTCTCAACCGTTGCCAGCACCACAGAAAACTCATTTTCTTCGTTCACAACACGTTTTATTCTTTCACTTGTTTTATATTCGACATTTCCAGTTTCCAGAAATCATTCGAGAAGGTTTTGGAAGCTGCTAACATCAGGAATTCTTCTTTCAGGATAACGTTGGTGATAAATTCTATTGGCAAGTAAACAATTTCTGTCTGACTCGCCCAAAACAAAAGTCATGTCTACAAGTTTCGCTTTATTAAAATTCATATTGTAAAATTCCAAATATTTTAAATTCAATGCAAATTGTAACGACCGATAAGTGTGTTACATGCTCCTTTGCACTCGACAACTTATACCAAACTGAGGTTTTATTGCTTGTCGAATAACGAAAACAGCAAAAAAATGTACAAAAAACATTAAATACTATTTACTCATTTCAATGGATTGGAAGAAATGATCCCACTAAATGGTCTCATTTCAAAATTGCATGAAGACGTGTGTCAATCAAAATGAACACCCGTTATATATTTTTCTAATGAATTATTTAAGGAACCTCTTTTTTTAAGTTTATTCTTGAATTTGGCACTTATTTATCTATAAAACGAAAATGGTTGCAATTAGTCATAGGGAAGTACTTACAAAAATGTTCGTTTTTCATTTCTACATCACATCGACGAAAAATGTACAGGGCGTTCAATTTAAAAAAATTGAGAAAATTCAATTTAAAATGTTCTTAATTGAAAAATAATTTTTGGCCACCCTGTACATTTTTAGGAAATGAAAATGATTCAAAAACATTAATTAGATGTCTCGTAACTGGTATTCACATAAGTTTTTTTTAAAACCCATAATTGTGATTGTGGTGATTTTTTTAATATCCATCTGTAGATTGCATTATTTCAACAACAAAATTCATTACAGCCAAATGGTTGGGAGATATTCAATGCTAATATAGAAATGAATAGAGCCTAGAAAGAGGCTTCAAAAAATGTACTGATATCATTGCATTTAAAAAAAAGGCACTTGGTCCTGCAATTTCGTCTTGGCTCGGCCTGTATGTTCGAAAATTTCTAGCTATCTGAACTCGAGATATCGAGGTCCGACGCACTATTGCCCCACCCAGTATATTTTATAAATTATAGTTTAATTAAAAATAGCAAACCGAAATATAAAGTAAAAAATAATGTTTAAATAACAAGAAAAATTCATTTTATTGTAAAAAGCGTGGTGTACTTTTTACTATATTTTATAATTCTACTTTTATCAATAGCTACCAATAAAATATTTATCACAATTGATATCAGGCACCCCACGCTTTTTACAATAAAATGATTTTTTTTGTCAATAACATTTAAATATTAATTTTTACTTTTTAGTTCGGTTTGCTATTAGAGCGTGTTTTTTTAATTTATTATTGTTACTATTATATATCACCTACTCAAGATAAATTCATGAAGACTTAATCACCCATTCCGTCTATTAATGGCTGCACAGTGCACATGATGCATACTGCACCATCTGCGAAATCGAAAAACGAAAGATTACTCATGGGGAAAGCATGTGTTGTACAGAAATATCGTCTTAATTTCAAAAATCTACACCTAAAACGCCAAATATTTTAGTAGTACGTTCATAATATATTCAAAATGTACGGGCATTTCATATTCAAAGCAACTACGCTAACCTAACTGAAACAAAACTTTGGCTTATTGCTTCGTTGTAATTCCACATACATTTCTAAAACGGCGAGAACCTTTTAAATATTTGTGACTTAAAAATTTAATGCGGCCTCAGTGCCTTGATTTACTACAACAAGGATATATGTGTTGTATAGGTCGAGGCAACGAGAATACTTTTATTTTGGCGGTAATTTTGACAGCATGTTTTCTTTCTTTTCTCGGCAGCGATATTGACGATTTAAAAATCACATTACAATCATTCAAAGGCACAGAAAAACAGGGGAAGTTTCATGCAAACAAAAAGGGCATTTTTAAGCATTTATCAGCTACGAACTCTGAACAAGACATATTTTGATTAATCTAAAAAAATAAAATTTATTTAAACCGAGATTTAAACACGGACGCTGTTCAGGGAAAACATTTTTAATTATTCGTCAATCGTATTGTATATTTTAACTGCATTAAGCCCTAAGCCTAAGCTTACTAAAGGACCTGATAACATTCCCGCATTTATCGTCAAAGACTGCGCAGACATCTTCGCCGGTTCTCTCACAACAATATTTAATTTGTCACTAAAAACACGTACATTTCCTGATGTGTGAAAATATTCGCGCTTATGTCCCGTCTTTAAAAAAGACAAGTGCTTGGATGAAAATTATAGGCTACATGGTTTACGACCCAAAGTCATTGAAAAAAAAATAGACCCATTACAATTATCTGCAATTATCTGCAGTCTTTGAGATCACTTTGCATATTATTGTCATTATCCAGTCACGTACATGGCGAAATTATTTGTAACCAGTATGGATTTGTTCCCAGTATATCTACTGAAACTGGGATGCAAACAGGCAAGTCGATATTATCTACACAGATTTTTCCAAGGCCTTTGATCGCCTGAATCACTGTACTCTGTTAGGAAAAGTTGGGATTGTCAGAAATACAGTTAGAATTCTTCTCATCATATCTAGAGAATAGGCGTCAGTATGTTGAATACCGTGGTTACAAGTCGTTTGACATCCTAGCCACCTCGGGTGTACCCGAGGGTTCTGTACTGGGCCCGCTTATGTTTATTGTTTTTATAAATGGTATTGCAGAGAATCTTAATATATAGAGTCTCTTATATGCCGATGATTTGAAAATATATTGTGTAATAGAAAACGAACAAGATTGTGAAAATCTTCAGAATAACTTGAACATGGTAAATGATTGGTGCCTATCTAACAACCTACATACATACATATCTAAATGTAACTCATTCACCTTCTCTAAATTGCGTAACCCTATCAATTTCGATTATCATATAAACAATCAAATTTTGCAGATACCAGATATAGTAAAGGATATTGGAATTATATTTGTTAAGTGTCTAAGTTTTAAGGAACATATTAATTTCACCATCACATCGGCTTTAAAAAGTTTAGGTTTTATAGTTAGAAATTGCAAAGGGTTCAGTTGAGCTTCAGTCAAGGTCCCCAGCAGCTAGTTGGCCAACCGCTATCAGATAGCGTAGTGTGATAACAAAAATAGTGGCTGGTTTGGCTGACCGGCGAATATTTACCAGCGGCTAGTAAAGTCGGACATGCACAACTTTAACAACAAGCAGCCGATCACGTGATTCACTCGTCGGCGCTGCCGCCAGCCACCAGCTCAGTCTGACCGCACCAGGGCAGTACCTACTACGTGATAGTTGTTTTGGTATTGGTGTACTTCACGGCAGCCGCTTGTACAGAAGCGATGACTGACCACATTGCCAGCCGCTGCTATTAAAGTGTATACGAACTTAATTGAAACCGTATAAAAACTAAAAGCCGGCAAAAAAAGTCGGCATCTCTTTATTGTACATGGGCGGAGGTAAATAGAAATGCTTGTCATAAGAAAATGATAAGATTTTCGGACGTTACTATATTATCCTCTGTTTCAAATGGTCTCCCGAAAGCCATGGTAAATTAGTAAATAATTAAAATATTTTACCTTCTATACAGTAGTAAATATTTATCAATATGAACAATAACTAACTAAACTTCTACGTTTGATATTATAATAGGTATTTATGCACTGCACTGGCACATTGACAACACATCTCACAAGTCCACGTTACTTCTGGGAAACGATTTACGAATTTTCTTTATGCTAGTAGGCCTGTCCGTTTTATTATCTTTAAACCAGTGCAGTCGTAGAGGCTCATTCAGGCTGATTCCATTGCCAGTCTCGGACTCGCCTGCACAGTTTCAACTGCCATTCGAATCTCGATACCATTGCTAAATATATAGGACAAAATATCAAGTTTAGTGCGCACGGTCCTGTGCTTTAACACTGACTAGTTTCAATTGTGCTCGTATAAAGTATACCAGCCACTACCAACTAAAGGCTGGTAACCAGCCTAATGTGAATGGAGCTTTCAAAATTGGAATACTGCTCGTTGATGTGATCTCCAGGATATGCTATTTACATAAATAATGTTGAGAATATTCAGCACCGTTTTGTTAAATATTTGTGCTTTGTTGAAGATAATATTTATCCAATAATTGGATATCCGCAAAATGTTTATTGGAAAGCTTTCACATGTTTAATTTGGAAAATGGAAGAATGGTACATTCAATAATTTTTCTTTACAAAATTATGCATAAACATGTTTGATTGCCCTCTTATTTTGGGGCAACTGAATTTTCATATACCTCTTATAACAAGTCGGAATCGTGAAATATTTTATCTTCCTACACCTGGACCTTATTTATTAAAATTTTCCCCTCTATATTTTATTTGTAAAAATTATAATCTACTGCAAGATCAGCTTGATATATTCAACTGTAGCATTCGTTCAATTAAACAACTTGATTTATAATTTATAAGTTTCGCTTTCTATGCTAGTCTGCTGTAGTTCTTTTTTAATGTATTTTTTATTTTATTTTTTTTATTATTGTAATGTATGTTGTTATCTTGTAATACCTGTTTATTATAATGTTTACATATTCTTGATTGTAATGTTCCCACCCTTTAAATGGTTACACGTTGGGTGGTAGTAATCAAATAATTAAATTATGTATACATGGTCGGTGAAAAAGTTAAACGAAAGCGAGGCATTATTAACTCCTCAGAATTTAATATAAATATCACGTCTACAAATTAATTTTTCGCGTAAGTAAGGAGGTAGTGAAGTATAAATAATATGAAACACAAAGTAATTTAAAATGCTAGCATTAGAATAAGCATTATGATTCTTTTACCAGGAGAAAAATATTTTCCAAATCTTAGGTTGCAATCGAAGAGAATACCAAGGTTTTTCCGCTCTTAAAGGCTGATTAAAATGAACGATTATTATTTAACAATTGCTCTGAAGATTTTTAACAAAAATTAGGATCATTGCATATGGCAGCGTAATCATGCAACTTATGATATTCTTATTTTTTCTATTTGTCAGGAAACAACTGCTAACTGGTTTTTTCACTTCGCCAAACGTAAAGCTTATTCCCCAGCGGTTGTAGATTGTAGATTGTTTTACGGGGTCGTTTAGCTTCGAACAGCCTTACTTCACTTCGACCTAAAAGATCTTTTGTGATTTACCCTACATCTAGTGGTTATCCAGGATTCCCAGACTTTTTACAAAGCTTGTGATTTTTCTGGGAGCTAATTCCCCCATGTCTTCAGGCGTTAATTCCGCCTGTTCTAGGAATTTTAGCCTAGTGCGGACTGACACCTTGCATTCACAAAGTATATGTTCCGCAGTTTCAGTTGCAGTATCGCAATATCTGCCTTGCCCATATTCTTGAGATGGTATCTCAAGGGGCAGTGGCCAGTTAGAAGGCCTGTGATTAGCCTTAATTCGGACTTTTTAAGTTTGAAAAGCCTTGTGGCATTCTTTGTCGAACAAGTTATAAACTTTCTCGCTTGTCTTTGGCCTGGAGTATTCCTCCAGTAGGACTTTTTTTTATCCTTTTCCTATTCTTGGATCTCCTCCGCTGTATGTCCCTTGGCTAGGCCACAAAACGGTTCGGGTCCAATGAACGGTGCTTCAGCTCCTTTTTTTGCAAGGCTATCAGCAAGTTCATTTCCTTGTACTCCCTCATGCCCTGGCACCCACATCAAGGTAACCTTATTGTTATTAGCCCGTTGATTCAGGGATTGTCTACATTCCCAGGCAATTTTAGATTCAAAGGTATAGGACCTTAGAGCCTTTAGTGCTGTCTGGCTATCTGATAGTATATAGATCTTTGCCCTTCGGATGCCTTTATTTAGGCATCTCTAGGCACACAGATCTATGGCATAAATTTCTGCCTGAAAGATGGTTGGGGTGTTACCGAGGGCTTTGGATAGCCTACAATTCGGCCCTGCTACTCCCACTCCTACCCCTTCAGCCATCTTACATCCATCTGTATACCAGATAAGTGACCCCTGTTCCAATCGCAGTGACTCCATTTTGCTCGTCTGACGGCTTTCAATTAGCAGGTCAAACGGGCAGTCAAAGTCTTGTTTGACTGGCATTGAGTCAGTGGGTTTGGTCATGGACTTCAAATGGATTAACTCCAGAACCCTTAAGTGACCAACCAGATCGCCTGGTTTAAATTTGTGTGCCTGTTGCAGTCGTAAGGCACTGAGTGCCGCCTCCTTCCTTACATGTAAGGCGGTTACTGGGTAAACTCTATTATTGTGTAGATTTCTGGAGTTTTATTTTTAGAAGTAAATGCATATGGAAAAGATCAGTGATATATAATAAACATCACAGATATTAGAATAAAAAAAGAAAAGTAGAATTTTGCTATTTTGAATACTTTTAATAAGTTTTTGATGCGGAGCTCACACAAGATAAATTACGGACTGGAAGCGGCCCTAGCCTTGGGCGGGTCTGATTATTTTAAAGAAAGAAATAGATACTCTAACGGGAGGGCCTTATACTTTTCAATTTCTTTGAAACTCATATTTACTGTTATAAAAATATAGATATATAAAACTCTTTGCGGGACTGGAAACCCTCGAGCACAAAGCTTTAATATGAGAGATGAATGGCGCGACAAGGGGTAATAATCCTGCTATATTGCGCTTTTTCGACGTTCAACCCTTAGCTGATACCGTATACATTGATTTGTTAATTTTCCAGATTTAATCCTATTTTATGGTTCTTTACTGTATCCAATGTTAATAAAACAATTGTAAAAGTAAGGAGAACACAACAGAGAGCACGAAAAGGTTTGGGTATTATTCCTGTTTCACAAAAAAGTGTTACTTCTAATATTGTATACCTTCCTAATTTTTATATGGTATCGGTGTAAAAATTCTTCCTAATTTACTTAACCTTGGAATTTCAGGACTGTCTAAATGTTATTTTTGAGAAGTATCCCTTTTCTAAAGTCATATGCTGTGGTGATCTCAACATAAATTTTTTAGCGACTGTAAAGAAAGAAATCGGCAGCTACTGGAAGCGGCTGGAACCACCCCACTCGGTGGATCTTTGAAGCCGAAAGGAGCATTAAATTGTGTGACAAAACGGCACTAAACGTAATCCGATCTCATCCAAAACCTTTTCAGATCTTCTGGGGCACTAAAAAAACCCTCAACTTAATGAATTTACAATCATCTATGCGAGTTATTACCTACATTATCGCTCGTTGAATAATATACTATTAGGATATTAACAACTTTAACATCACTTGAACGACTAAGAAAGTCTAGTTATGCTAAATACTACAGATTTGTAAAGTAACAAACTGAAAATTGGTAAAGTGATAATCTATAATAAATTCACCAACGAAGGTACAGAAAGCATATGATATTGATATTGTTACATCTACCTTTAAAGTTTGTGACAATCCACTAAAAGTTACAAATATGCCGAAATATTATTAACATGACATGACACCAACGTTATCGGATGACAAACGATGACAATGACAATCGTCAAAATTTGCTCATTGCAATCCGATCGCTCGCGGCTGTCTTTGTTAAATGAAACATTAGCATTTCAGTAATTTTACTAGATTTTAGAGGAATATTTGTAGTTTAATTCTTCGATTTGTCTGTATATATATTTAAAAACGGCACTAAACGTAATCCGCTCTACTTCTAGAGCAGTGAAGAAACCCTCACACGTGAATTGACACGTGATGTGACGAGTTTCACGACGTAACGGCTACGCGCATCGATCATGTCATGCGAAATGCGATCTATGCCATATTTGCTTTGTTTTTAATTTTTTTCACGGAAACCAAATCGAAAGGGTGGAAGTGTCATATATCGTTGAAATCAGAATTTCAACTGCTTTTCAATGGTTCCATTGCAAATTGAAAGTAATTATAAAATAAACAACTTGTTGCGTCAAAATGGCACTAAACGTAATCCGATCTCCCAAAACCTTTTCAGATCTTTTGGGACACTAAAGAAACGCACACGCACAGTTTCATTCAAATCCGTTCAGTAGTTTCGGCGCTATCGTGCTAACACACATACATACATACATACATACACACACACACACACAGACATTTTTCAAAAACACTTTTTTGGGTTCCTAGGACCTCAAAACGTAAAGATTTGATGTTATCTCAATTTTCGTTTTTGAACCAATTTTAGTAATCTCTCACAATTTTATTGTGGAGAGGTTAAAATGATTTAATAGACCTTGCTAACTCCTTTTACAGCTCTACAGCCCAAATGAGGCTACTAGAATAACTAGAAACTCAGAAACTGCTATTGATTATGTATTTACAAATTTTAATGACAAGCTATTGGAAAAAAAATTATTCACAATGGACTCTCGGACCATTCTGAGCAAAAAATTTCTTTTACACTAGTAAATGATGAATCCTCAGAAACACATAAAAGCAGACCATTTTCAAAAAGAAACATAAATCTATTCATTGACTATTTAAACACTGAACAGCGGTATAATGTGTGTGATAATACTCATACTCATTTTATTTGACTACGTTACATACATGTCAGGTACATTTGTAGCAGGTCATATTACACTTATCGACAGATAAAATAAATCAAATTTTTTATATAATTATTAAGAAAATTTTGTCAGAACATACATCTCAAATATACAATTTAAACATTTAAATACTCTCTATATAACACTACCACAATTTTACAATTTGAAATGTACAAAAAAAAAAATTATTATAAATAACACATCTATAAATTAGAAATAAATGCATTCCACACAAATATACAGATCATAATATAAAGATATTACTCATTTGGAAATGCAAGAGTCGCTTCTAGATAATCACTTACGGAATAAAAACAGTTTCTTAAAATAAAATGCTTTATTTTACGTTTGAAACAGTTGTAATTTAAGGATTTAATCTGCGCTGGCAGCTTATTATATAAATTTATATTTAGCGAATTTTTTTGAGATTTCGTTAATCTATAACAACGAGTCCTTAGTAGACTACTAGATCTAGTAGGGTATTGATGAATGTCAGCCTGACTATTGAAACTATTAATATTTTTATGAACCTCTAACACAGTGAAATAGATATATAGAGGGAATTAGCATTATGCCCAAATTAATAAATATGAAATGGCAATGGTCCTTTATTCCTACACCTGCTATAATGCGAACAGCCAAAAAATGACACTGGAGAGCTTTCGACCCAACTGATCGACATGACAAGACCAATTTAGCTTGTCATCCAAGGTTACTCCCAGTAATTTTACACTACTACCATCCGTGATGTTAACATTTGAGGAGATAATGAGATTTTGTGTTTTTTCCCTATTTAATTTTAGTTTATTTGCTGTAAACCAATTCTCAGCCCTTTCTTCTATCTCTTTTGCAACTTTTGTTAAATTTAACAAACTTTTTTCGGAACATATTAATGTGGTGTCGTCAGCAAGGAGAACACAATTTTTAGGAAGCAAATAATTATATAAATCATTAATATAAAGTATAAACAATATGGGTGCTGTCTTCTTTATGCGGATGATTTAAAGTTGTATTGTGGTATTAACTGATTAACTGATGAAATGATTAACTTTGCGGATTGTCTTAAATTGCAAATGAATCTTGATCGTATCAATAATTGGTGTATTGCAAATAACTTGCCATTAAATGTACAAAAGTGCCATGTACTTTCTTTTACCAGAAGAAATGAGCAGTTACATTATCAATAGAGTAACTGAATTTAAAGATCTAGGAGTTATTTTTGACTCTAAACTTAGTTGTAACCAGCACGTTCTTTCTGTTGTACTTGCTAGTTACAAAAGTCTTGGTTTTGTCATAAGAAATTCACACGGATTTAATGATATTAGTCTATTGTTCCTGTTATTTAACACATTCGTTTTGTCTAAACTTGAATACTCAAACATAATATGGAATCCAGGGTATCAAACTTACAGACACAGTTTGGAAAATATCCAACGTAAATTTTTAAAATATGTATCCTTCAGGGCTGATGGTGTTTACCCCGCTGTCGGTGCTGATCATTATCAATTATTGGCCAGGTATGATGTATGAAGTTTGTCTGATAGAAGGGATATGCATTCTCTTATTTTTTTATTTAACATTATCCATAACAAATTGTTACAGTTCAATTTAACATTTATACGTTATTAAAAAAAATCTCTAATTCATTGCTTTATCTCTTACATTTAATGTCTAACGAATTCGTGTTATCCGTCGTCACGCGTAATATTTATTATTTAGTAAGGAATTGTAAGGAATCTGTTGCACTTAAGTATAGGCATGGCGTTATACATTTTGTTGTGTAGCGTATTGCATATACTTAAGCTCTCTATTTCTGTAATTCTTAAGCTAGGCAACCAATAACTTTTAATTAGTTTATAGGTAGATTCCTATAACCTACTGACGATCGGTAACACAGATTTATTTCTTCACAATAGTTTTTGGCTTAGGTTTTGTCTTCCGGTAGTCTGTCACTTTTCACGTGTAGTTTGCTCGAACGCTTGGCAATTTATTAAGTGGTATTTTTACGTGCTCGTTGCGATTTTTGAAACAAGTAATTTCACCATTTTGGGATATATTCGCAACGTTATATTTTTCGGTTATCCATTTATGTTTGGACGAGTGCATATTTTTATGGTATTGGAAATCGATTGTCTTCATTGGAAGGATCTATACGTAAAAGCCATTTTTGCCAAATTTACACGAGGCCAAGGACATCCAAGGTCAACAACATTTTTCTAAGAAAACCCTCCGAAACGAGGTATTTATTTTATTTTTATATTCAAACTAGCAAAATATCACTTGTAGTACATTGTTCAATGGTAAAAATTTATTTTTAGGGCCTTTTTTTTTTCACCTTCGGTTTCGCCTAGGATTTCGTAGTTTTTCCTACGTTTTTTTGTCTCCCCTGAAACAAACAACTTTTTTTTTCCACTGGTCTACACGTACTTATGTTACTTCTCCTTGCTGGACTGGAATTTCTTTTTTGTGGAGGAGCCATCCATTTTCTGGGTTAATTGATAGGCTGGAAGTTGCCCATTCCTGAAGTTTGAGCCGAAGCTGAAGCCCTGCTGCCTGCAAATTTGTATCCTTCTTGCGCCATATATATATATATTGATTTTTTTTAAATATATTGTATATTTTGCTTAAAAAAAATATGTCACCACTGTACCTATATATATATATATATATATATATATTTTAAATTTTGCTAAACATACTATGAAAATATTCTATTAATTAATTAAAACATCTATGATATTTGTTGGGGGTTTAATCACTTACGTAAGACGCGTATACCCAGTTAGATACATATTTTTTTTTAGTGTTGAATTTGTCTGTCATACCATACCCTACGTTATTGTACTGTTGAATGTTATAAAGTTACTTCGTTTATTGTTATTGAAAGATAAAACTGAATTTGAATTTTTCATTATCGTCTCGCTAAGTAATTTATTTAGTAAATTTAAGGTTACATTGTACTTGAGCTGGTATTTGGAGTGAAAAAAATTTACTTGGCGCCCTGATACATCAAAGTAATTTAGAACCCCGACCATCTCCACTGTCAGTCGGCCGGCAAATACCGTTAGTCAACAGACGACGACCAACTAGTTACGTCAGATTGTAGTTTTGAAATTTGACGTAGCAAAATTAAACTGCCCATCGATTTTAAGTCAATTAAATTTCGATGTTCCGGTAGTCGCTACTAGACATGCCAATACATTTTATTTGCTAACCCCGAGGACCAATTTACTCAAATTTTCACCTCTCCTCTGTTTGTGTAATATTTATCATCGTGTACAGCACAATTTGGATATATTTTATTGTACCATTAACTCTATCAATAAGCTGTTTTTAAATGCTCAGTAGTGTTTTTGTTGTTTTGTATTATTGTTTTTATTCTTTCTTTTGTATTTTTCTGTAAATTTATTCTACTATTTATTTTTTTTGTAAATGTGTAGTTTTCCCATCCTTTAATTGGTATGTAAATACTGTTGGATGGTGTATTGCAATAAATAAATAAATATCGGGACTGTATTGTACAATAAGTTACCAGATAGGATTAAGCAGTGCAGTTACAAAAAGTTTATTAAAAGAGTTAAAGACAGTACTATTAAATGCCTTTTACTCTGTAAATGAATTTATGATGTACAACTTGCTGTGATTTTGTAATTTTATAAGTTTCGCATATGCATATGTGTAGATATACTAGTTGAATTTTCTTTGGTTATTTGACGTATCCTATATCCTTTGTGACCGATTGGATAAATAAAGTTATTATTATTATTATAAAAAAAATCTTACAACAAACTGATATTACGATTTTTTCGAAACAATTGCTGTATAAGTAAAATTAAAACAAACTACACTATACTGCTGACCTTTTTTGTGCAATTTGTTTCTTATTTTTACCCAACAAAGATTGCATGTTCATTGATTTTGAACGGCCCGTTGTCCTAAAAGCACTTTTCCGGATTCCACCATCATTATCGGCAATAGAATATTGATCATATCCGGCAATGTGAACATTCACACCGAATGAAGTAAAAAAAGAATCCTTACAGCACACATCGAACTAAGGCACTTTGAGAGAAGTTGAGCGTGAAACTATAACACGAAAAGAATTTCCTCTAAACAAGCTAACAAGTAAAAGACTGGCGGTCTTTTCGAGACTTGAAATTCGAACTCGACGGCTCGTCGGAACTTTTGATTTGTTACTCTAGAAGTCCATTATTGTCTCTACAAGTTTTTACACACACACATCCTTCCCGGCCATATATTCTATCAATAGTGCCCTAATAAATAAAACGGAACGACTCGTGTTACCCGTTAAAAAAAGCGGAACATAAAAATGACATAGGGAGTTATAATCAATTTTTTTTTACAAATGGAGAAGATCGTATAGAAGGGAACTGGAGGATAATCCACCTAGGCGGATTTTATTCAGTCTTCTGCCTTATTTTGTTTTATCCCTCTGTAATAGGAGCTTTTTCAATAAACCCTCACATAAACGCGCTAATAGGTAATGCTTTTTTAAAATGTTTTTGACAGATATGTGATTGTATTGGACTCTAGACGGTCGCCCTATATTCGATAAACGGGTTTAAGCCCAGCTTCTGTTTTTTTTTTGTGACAGGATAGCTAATCAGAATTTTGCTATAAAATCTTTATTGTGATGTATTTTTAAAACGTGACTTTATACTTCCGTATTTTCGTATAGATTTTCGTACACTGCGTCGGTTCTTTCAAGGTCATTGAATATTTTCATTCATCATTTTCGCAAGTAATTAAGAGAGATTGATTTAGGGGTATTATAGATTGACAAATTTCTAAATATTACAGGAGACAGGTAAGCTTCTTAAATGAATATTTGTTATTCCTAATTGCCCTATATGTACCACTAAAAACAGAAAGATTCGGAGGTCTGTTCCATCTCCCTGGCTTACGAAAAATATTAAATTCATGATGTCGTTTAGAGATAAAGCTCTAAACAAATTTAACCGAATAAAAATATAAATCACTGGAATTACTATAAGCGACTCAGAGACTATACAAATTATGCAATAAAAATAGAGAAAAAATGTTATATGGAAATAAGACTCAAGCAATAAACTCAAGTAGTAAATAATGTGGAAATCTTGGAGACCCAGATATAAATACTAAATTTTTTACTTAAACTTCGTATTTGTGTTTGAAGTGCTAAAGTACACATTTTCAATTACATTAGACTTTTGAAGATAGAATCGTATTAGTTTCCCAATAATTTTCTGTTTTAAAAAATATATAAGTTGTTATAGTCGGGTAAAGTTTTACTGGGCAGACAGAAAACTCAACAAAAACTTTACGAGCTAATTATTAACGTCCGTGAATCATTCCGCATGGTCTCATCAAAAAAACCGACGTACATTAAAAACTTATAAGTGATTCAATTTGTTGGCGAGATAGTACAGAGTGTAACGATATTTTAATGATGTTGTAAGTTTTTGTTGAGTTTCTTGGCTGCCCGATAAAACTGTATCCGACTATACCATTATTTTAAATACAAAATGTGTTTCGACAAACATAATAGTTTGAAATAAAAAGCTAATAAGACGCGTAATCTTTATTTATATTTCTTTTTTCTGTTGCAGACTTATTCATACATCCGTCTAATATCGAGTAACTTGAGGTGAGTGAACTACTAATACAGGGTAAGTAGTTTTTTAATACACATTATTCGTATGGAAATTGTGCTAATGTTTCTCACTACATGATCTAGTTTGATTCATACTCATTTTTGCTTCCTGACGTTACAATCGAAACAGTAATTTGGAGTTCGACATCTTCAAAGTTATGTATGACAGAAAAATCAGCCTTGTTCGGTAAAGTCTAGAATAAATTCAGGCATATTGTTAGATGCAAAGATCTAATAAAAGAAACGTACAAACTGGACCAAAGTCACACATCCGGGCCTTGTGTACCGAACATTGGTGCTTTATGTCTTGACAACTGTCTATCTATGCACAAATCATTTATCCTATTTTAATTATTCCACAGCGTCATCTGTTCCAATTACATAACAGATTTTCAAGCCATTCACATATTAGCTTAGGCTTAGGACGTTCAGATCAGTGACAATGTCGTTAATAAAAGTATTAAAGGCTAGCGGCCTCAGTATAGATCCCTGGAAAACACCTAAACTAGCTACGATGTCTAAATATGAAGTGATTAAATCTAATAATGTCAACATATAGAAAATATAAAGAGGCGCTTCCAAAAGACTTCGTAATCTATACAACTGGGAAAAAAATCCCCTTCGGTAAGCGAGGAAAATAATCATTTTTCATTGTTAACACGATTTGAGAACTAGCCGAAAAGAGTAAAAAGTAGAGCCAGGAGCGTGCGGATTTACAAATTTCGTGTCATTATGGATAAGGTATGATTGGTGGTCGAGAGGTAAGCGCACTTGCCTCTCACCCAAAAGTTCCGGGTTCGATCCCCGGTCGTGGCAGTGGAAAATACTGTGAGAGGGTTTTTTCCACTATACACGGATATTGGATATGTGTCCCTTGTTTCTAAATGTGTAGCCCCCTCCCACACAAGGCTCTTCTAGAGCCTTCCGGGATAAAGAGGGTCATAATTACTTGTGGCGTTGTGGTGATAATGCCTCGTACCACAGTCGATTACTGGAAAAATTACCAACCAGTGCATAGCAAAAAGTGCAAATTCAAGAATGGTTAGATAATACCACCACACCACAGAAATTAGACAACCCCCAATTCCAGAAGCCAGAGGCTTGTGCGGAAGGGGGTTACACATTGAAAAAACGTGGACATACAACCATTTCCTCCGACAGTGCCAGTGACGGAGCCAGGATTCTAACCCGGTGTTGTGATTCCCGTGTGATTATAATCGCGATTGCCACCTCGCGCCTTAACCCACGCGGCTATTGACCAGAAATAAAGCGTTCTTAACAAAATTTCAATCCCTGTTGTGTTTGTTTAGAACAAATTGACAAAATTGTAGCCTTTGTGGAAGATCTCTTCGAAGTAAGTTTTGCACAGGAATGAGATGATATGGGTAGAAGCATTCTTGACCTATTATTAACATTTAACAAACCTGCCACCATCCTTTCCTGGCAAGGGATATATTCACACCACCACGTTGGTCCTTGCTGGGCAACTGGCATGGTTGAAGTTTGTGTAAATTTTTGTAAACATCAAACATTCTACAGTTTTGATGTCAGATTTCGTAGGTATTCCGCTCCTAAACAAAATTGTGCCTGCTATTAAAAATTTTCTTAAAAGAACAATTTTTCTTTTGGCCGAGTTGAGTGTAAAAACAAATTTAATTTTTATTTTATTTTATAAAATATGAACAATATTATTATTTTACATATACCTATATAAATATATGTGTAACGCCACTGGATGACGAGCTATCCGAATATTTGACCTTCGCCTATAAAAGCTCCGCCTATTTCACAGCAGGCAACAAATTATTAGGTGTAAATGCGGCACGTTCACACATTCGACTCATTTGGTCGACTATGGCAATTACACAGAATATCCTAGTCGTGATTTTCATTTATAGTAGGCGGCAAAAACGGATAAAATTTAATATATTCCTACGGTAGAACGAGGTGCCCCTTCAGTATTAAATAACAGCTAAATTCTTTGACGAGAATGCCGCTGATTTATGTTCTACTATGTACTCATTTTGGCTCCACTATAACCTATGAAACCTCAGTTATCGCCCCATCACAACATTAAGAGTGACGACACCTTATTTTTTTAAATTCGGACAGCCTGAAATCGAACAATTACTGAATAAATACTAAAATATTTCAGTATCTTTAAAAAACACCTTAAAAGCCCAGACCTCAGCGTTGTCGAAATGTAGCATATTTGTTGTCACTCGGGTTTGGGTTTCTATGTATGGGCTTGTCTGAAAATTATATTTTTTAGACAATTATCTTTTTGTTAAAATGCATGTTAGTAAAACTCGGTAATAAACCTTTACGTCCTTTTCTTTTTCAAATTTCAGTGTTTATAATTTACATAATAAAAAGTAATAATAATAATTTAAAAAATCTATAGATACATATTTTATTGTTTCGTTTACCTTCATACCAAATAACTTTTAATTGTCTTAAATCACGAAATGATGGTGAATTTCTGGATTGCGACATGTCTGGACTCTTAAAGTGGACGACGTACCTTTCTGGATAAGACTTCCCGTGTTTTTTAGAATAATACTGCCTTGTTAACGTATGCCCATACGCCTAGCAACGCAACTTTAATTAATCTGTCTAAACTATTATGACTAAGATTAAGCAATGAGTAGATTGCTCGCATACGTTAACAAAATTACGCACACTGAAATAATGTACCTCGCTTAGCCTAGGGCGCTCTAATTTTATGATTAATTTCACGTTCCGGTAGGTAACTATTAAGCAAAACTTTAAAAAGCTTTTTGGCATGTCCACGGCAGACCGAACGTATTCGAATTTAACCGTATATACATAGTTTTGACCGAAACAATTTAAATAGATGGAACATGCAATACTGCGGATGATAGAGTGCCTCTCGTGGAAATGCAAGGCAGTTGAGAGTCGAAAAATGTGGATATCCATACAATTCGGACACCTTATTCATGTTAAAGGTCCCAAAGTCATTATATTGGTACCCAACAGATAAAAGTGAAATCAAAAACTTAAAGTAATATATCTACCGGGGTAGATCATATGAAGGCAAAAACTCTAAAAGCTGTCTCACTTTATATCAGTGACCCCCTAGTGTATATAATAAATAAATGTTCGGAAGAAGAAAGAAATTATGACCGGGAGTTATAATATCAATCTATAAAGCTGGAGATAAATCACTTATACAAAATGATAGACTGATATCCCCGTTTAAAACATTTGAAAAAATAATTAGAACGATACTAAACTCATACCTGAATAAATTTAACCTTCTATCTGATAACCAATGTGGTTTCAAAGAAGGAGTCTCCACATAAGATGCTATAATAGATCTTACAACTAATCTTAGTAAGGCATTTGACTCAGTCAGCCATGAATTACTCTTACAGACACTTGAAGATATTGGAGTCAGAGGCACCTGCCTAATTTTTTAAAAAAAGTTATTTAACCAATAGAATTCAGTCTGTAAGAGTAAAGGATGCACTGAGCGAGTCACTAAATATCGAATATGGAATACCACAAGGCACGCTGTTAGGACCGCTACTATTTTCAGTTTACGTAAATGGAATATTTTCCTTGCAAAACACCGGCAAAATAATCAGCTTTGCTGATGATACTCCAATTTTTTATAAAGCTGACATGTGGGATGAACTAAACAACATAGTAGAAACTGATTTAACTTAAAAAATTGTTTTGATCATGACACTTAATTTTGAAAAGACTTTTTACTTACCTTTTAGCTGTCCCACAGCAAGGGTTTCCATCATTTAATCAAATTAATATGAATACACTGAGAACTTAATAGGTTATTCTGCCAAAAACAGAAATAAAATACTTAGGTATAATCATAGACCAACACGAACGATCGGATTGACACATAACTTATATTATTAAAAAATTACAGTTTATTCTATATAAGTTTATATATCTACAGAATATGCTGAATATTCAACAAACAAGAACTGTTTACCATTGTTCAGTAGAAAGCAATATTAGGATGGGGAGGTGCAACTGAAACACACTTACATGCACTAGAAACGTTGCAGAAACGCTTTCTTAAAATAATACCGCATAAAGATAATATCCCAGTGATCTTCTATTTTTAAGATCTAAGGTTTGCGACATAAGACAATTTTTTTTTACTTTTTTGCAAATGTGAAGCAATATCAAATAAGAGATACGATCAGATATCCGACATACACATATGATGCAAGTCAAAAAAGTAAATGTATACAGGGTGTCCCACCGGGAACTGAATCGATCGATATAGAGAAAAGTACGCATCAAAAAATTTTAAAAATTTAGATAACTACTAATGTCAGTGTAGCCAATCCAACT
The DNA here is from genome assembly GCA_963675555.1 of Leptura quadrifasciata. Classification (NCBI taxonomy): domain Eukaryota; kingdom Metazoa; phylum Arthropoda; class Insecta; order Coleoptera; family Cerambycidae; genus Leptura; species Leptura quadrifasciata. The sequence goes on from OY776679.1 coordinate 2,976,684, forward strand.
AAAATAATTACAGGCAGCTGGAACTTCCGCTTATACCGGAAGTCGATACCAACTTGCGTATTTCAAATGGAACACCCTATGTATTTTAGGATTTTCGAAAAGGGCATAAAATTCTGAGTCGAAAATATGTAGCATATCCTATACCTAAACCTAGCCGTTTCAGAGATATTTGACATTTTATAGAAAATTTGACAGGTGCAACGATTTGCAAGAACCGTTATAACTTTCTTCGTATAAAAGATCCTCATTTGTTTCTTGTCACATAAAAAGAACACAAGGAGAACTACGTTCTACAACTGAAATAAATTCAATAATATCATACCAACTGTTTCGTTTTTCGCGTTACATTTTGTCAACTTCAAACCGCGAAAACTTGTTTAGGTCAAATGGAACACACTGTATTTTTTTACGTCAAGTTGTGTAAAATTGAATTCCCTTTTTTCTGATATAAACATTGTGGGGGTTAAAGTTACAACTTTTTGAAATATGTGCGGTTTTATTAGAAATTCATGAATTGTTGTAATCATTTCATCAAAATAGCCATGATTAGAAACAATCAGTCATTATCTTATGTCAAAAAATGCCAGAACGTTTAAATTATACCTACTCGATATCCAGAAAAACGGAAACCGTCACTGGAAAATTTTAAAAATTATGGCTCTGTCAAGGCAAAAATGCAAAGAAGAAGGCCTATTGTTGATGACGAAAACATTGAAATAGTCATTTTGGGATATTTTCATGCATTTCCAAGGATGTTATTAAGACAAGCTGCTCTGGAATCGGGACTATGCAAGGATTCAATTCACAGAATCTTATTAAAACATAAGTTTCACCCGTTTTCATTCCATATGGTTCAATGATTAAAAGAAACAGATTTCCTAAGAAGACAGAATTTTTGTGAGTTTATTCTAATAAGGTCTGAGGGTCACGATTCTTATTTGGGAAATATTATATGGACAGATGAAGCAAAATTGACTAAAAATGGACTTTTTAATAGACACAATTCGCATTATTGGAGTGACTCAAATCCTCATATGTTCAGAGAGCGAAACTTTTAGGAAAGTTGGCAGTTCAATGTTTACTGTGCCATAAAAAACGATAGAGTGGTGGCATTACAATTTTATCAGGAAAATGTAAACGGTAAATTAAATTTTCTCTTCTGCTAATATGCATAGGTACATTTTTTTTTTTTTGTAAAAGATATCTGAATATCTTACAAAATTTGAATAATAACTATTTAGAAAGTTTACCTCTCGCCGAACATAGAAACATTTTTTATCAGCACGACGGTGCTCCCCCACATAACGCATATTTAATTAATAATTATTTACAAGAAACTTTTTATGATCAATGGATTGCCAATAATGGATCTTTCTTATGGCCTCCTCGCTCGCCCGATTTATCAGTTCTGAATTATTTCATTTGAGGAACTATTAAAAATAAAGTTTATGAGAGCCCATTAACAATCATTGGAGATTGTATGCAAAGAGTAAGAAATGCATTTCAAAACATATCACAGGATTCAATTAGAAGAGCTACCCATAAGGAACTAATCCGAAGGAGCGAAAAATGTGTCGATGTTCGAGGACGGAATTTTGAGCAATTATTAAATTAAAATGAAATCATATTTTAAATTGATCTTATTTCTGCTATTTTAGTTCATGCCATATCTTCAATTCGATTAATACGCATGTTACAGTATTAGTGTTATTTTGTGGTTTTGTGGATATTGAGTAGCAAATGTGCTGAAAGTTCTTGATATTACTTTATCACATTCTCCATAAATAATAAACCAATTTAAGAAGTTTTCGTTGATATAGTTTAAACATGCTGGCATTTTTTTACATAAGATAATGACTGATTGTTTCTAATCATGGCTATTTTGATGCAATGATTACAACAATTCATGAATTTCTAATCAAATCGCAAATATTTCAAAAAGTTGTAACTTTAACCCCCACAATGCTAATTTCAGAAAAAAGGGAATTGAATTTTACACAACTTAACGTAAAAAAAATACAGGGTGTTCCATTTGACCTAAACAAGTTTTCGCGGTTTGAAGTTGACAAATGTAACGCGAAAAACGGAACACTTGGTATGATAGTATTGAATTTATTTCAGTTGTAGAATGTAGTTCTTCTTGTGTTCTTTTTATGTGACAAGAAGCAAATGAGGATCTTTTACGCGAAGAGAGTTATAACGGTTCTTGCAAACCATTGCACCTGTCAAATTTTCTATAAAATGTCAAATATTTCTGAAATGGCTAGGTTTAGGTATAGGGTATGCTACATATTTTCGACTCAGAATTTTATGCTCTTTTCGAAAACCCTAAAATATATATAGGGTGTTCCATTTGAAATAAGCAAGTTGGTATCGACGTCCGGTATAAGCGGAAATGCCAGCTGCTTGTAATTATTTTAGTTGGATTAGCTACACCGACATTAGTAATTATCTAAATTTTCAAAATTTTCTGATGCGTATTTTTCTCTATATCGATCGATTCAGTTACCGGTGAGACACCCTGTATACTGCAATAACCGGCGAGAAGTATGTTTACATCTAGTTTTTAATTAAATTTTTTTACCGAAAAATCTGTTTATAAATTTTAACCCCGTTTCGATTGTCCTAAGGGAATAACAAACTCATAATTAATTTTGCCGTTAGATGACTCTCGCTTGTTTTGTGCTTTATATGTCCGATATATTTATAAGAATAATCTATCAAAGCTTGTTAATTCTATCGAGCTGCCTCTATTCAAACCTTCTCTATTATAGACAAGCTGTAGGTTCGCAAAGTGAGACCTTGTAAAAAAACATTCCGTTTTAATCCGCCGCGTTGCTTTTTAAGTGAGTGTAAGAAGTTCTTGCGAAAAGTCCGGAATGAATGACAGACATACTAGATTCGGCCGCAGCACAATAGACTCCATTTTTTACACAAAAGCGGCCGATCCTGCTCACAAAGCCCTACACGACAACGGACATATTAGGGTCGATTTGTATACCAGCGGCTGAGATTTTGGTCAAAGATATTTAGGTTATGGGGGAGTTATACACTCTTGAGGGTTTACATTCTGACAGCGAAATGGAATTTTACTTTTTAAAGCTAAATTGTACGATTTCTAGAAAAACAGTCATGTTTGCTTGAGACGTAATATAGAATTAATAACCCTTGATGGATTCTTACTTTATTTAAAAATGTATGAGGTCTGGAATATGTCGCTTAGACCGGCCAGGATGTAATGCATCAAATAAAGATAGTCACAAATAACATTCCAACTTCGATATATACATTCAATAATTGATTCAGGTCATACAAAAACTGGTACTCACCTATCAGCAACATTGCATATTTATGAAAAAAGAAAAACTCAACTTACTAGATTAATAAATAAATTAAATGAAAATAAAAATTATGCGCATACAGGGTGTACCTATAAAAACATCGAACATTTAGTAAAATAATACAGGTGTTTGAATTCTGTAAATTTTGGCCGATGTAAGGAAGATGTTTAACGGTTCCGCATCGCACAATGAGAATATTAATTATTTGGACTTAACGGTAACAGTTAGGTTCTAAATTAGATTGCCAAAAGTAACTATTCGGTATTTTGTGGGTTGCCTAGTTAGTTGGATTCAATGGGTGACGATATCAACCCTTCAAACGCTACAGAGTTCTACCGGCAAATTCCACTAAGATCTGCGATACAGAACTCGCTCATAGGCGCCGTGCAGTAAACTGCAACTTCTAAATTAATCTACCGCGATATCACGGCTTCCCGAATAAAATCTATGGTTGGCCCTTTTAGGGAATAGATCGTTCTTTTGTTTCTTAATAACATCTCAGTTGTAAATAACTTTTCAATTTTATATACCCCTATTTTCAGCCCGCTGTGCTGACAATTTCGCTACCAAATCTCGACACCACCAATCCATGTTCATAAATAGTAACTTTTAAATCCTATTTTACGGTATGGTATGCCTGTCCGTTCCCTCCAATATATACTTTTTTTGAAAAAACTAGGTAATAAAAAAAGAGAAGAGAGATATACGTGAGACTGCTGTGGAGACATAATAGTGAAAATACTGTTGTAGAAAATTTTCCTTACCTTTTTGGGATTTTATTCACTTTTCACGCAAATATATTTCGACTTTCCTTTCTCGAGTTCCTGTTTAGTGTTGGAACTACTAGGCTGGGGCCGTTACGGATTTTTAATGCTGAAAAAAAAATTAATAGCAGGCAACGGCCTGTTGGAATATATAGTTGAGGTCATAAACAATGAAAAAAAAAACTTTGGAACTTGAGATGAAGGGAAGTAGTGAAATGGGGTGCTATTTAAGGGATCAAAACCGTTCTTCGTGATTTGTGGCGAAACGTGACCTCCTAGAGAAAAGTGTTTCATACAAAAGTTGTAGATAATAAAAAAATCTAAAACTTTTATTCTATATATTTTTCGACATAACCTCAAAGTTTGCGAAAAAATGACGAAAAACCGATTTTTCTGTTTTTATTTTTTTCTCGCGTGAAAATTATTTCATTTAATTGAAACTTTGTGAAAGTACGTAATTATTTGCATATAATAAGCATGATTTTTTTCAATTATGGGAAATAAATATTTTTCGAGATTTTACCATTTTTCCGAAAAAACACCCCTATCTTCGGCGAACAACTTTATTGTTTTTTTTTTGGATTTTGATGTTATACTAGTGCTCATTTTTTCGTCGAGATGTCTCCTTTCAAATGGTATGTCGATGTTAGTGATTTATTGTCATTTAGCAGCTTAAAATTAAGAAAAACAAAAGAAATTTTTTTTCCAATCTCGAATTTGTCGATTTTTTTCATTATTTTCAATTTTTTAGCATACTTATGTTAATAATTCATAATATTTTAATGAAAAAACTTACTTTGGTATAAAATAACTAAAGTTGAATGAATTTAGTTATTGGAAACCACGCTAAAATTGAATACAAACAAAAAAAATACTGTTACGTATTCAAACAAAACAAAAAAATTTACAAAATTTTAAATTTCTCAGCATACAGGTATTTGAAATGCCCGCCCAAAACAACTGAAGGTTGGGGGTACAGAGGGGTAGGACAAAGTGAGCCTGCACAAGAGCAGCAGAGCTCGTTCTGTTGTAGTAGTAAATCTCTATTCGTCTAGTTGTGTAAAAGTATTTTTTCAGTTTGTGATGCGTCCTTTGTAAACGCACGTGGTGATTGAGTTTTCGATTAAAATTAAACGAATTGTTAATTGACAATAGTTTACTGCCGTTGGATAATAACAAAGTAAGTTGAGTATTAATTTGTAGCCTTTAACATTGTCAGTAGCTTTTATAATTTTAATATTATTGTAAATTCATACATGATAATTACAATTGTTAAATGTTACAATAATATTTTGTTTTGATGTGTACGAGAAAAAAAACAATAGTAAGATCTTTATTGGACAATAAAAATTTATTAAACCTAGCCAGTGTTTATTATCAAAAAGATGCAGACCACATAACCATAGCAAAAAATGGATCTCAACTTACAGCTAGTATTTACAAAAGTAAGAAAATTTATAACTCATTAAGTCAATTACGATTTGAGCTGTATCAGCAAGCTACAAACAAATCCACTTTTAAATTGGAAAAACTCCATCCAACTGAAGAAGCAGCTGCACAACACTCCTACAGAGTCTATTACCAATTGCAATGGGTTGGGTAATTTTGACAACGATCAGGACAACAAAAAAGCAAAGGACTGGGGCTGGAACGAAAGTGTAGGAAGACTCGTGCCGAAATACATCTTTGACAGTTCCGAGTTGATTCCCGGAAAGTTGTTAAAAAGCGTTAGCTGTACTTGTGAAAGTGGATGCAATAATCAAAGGTGTGGCTACCGAAAACACGGCTTAAAATGTACCAATCTATGCAATACATGCACTGAGAACTGTTCAAATAGAGACAGAGACGTATTTGTAGATTTAAGTGATTCTGAAGATATTGATGAAGAGCCAGCAAAGAATAATGACATCGAAATTGAAGAGCTTGAAAATGCCAATGATTTTGAAGATAATATAAAATTTGAGAGTTTGATCGATGAAGAAAACGAACCACAACAAAAAAGGCCTAAAATTGGTTAGATTTTAACAATTATTTTATTGATTTTTCTTTTTATAAGCTATACACAACCAATATTAACAAAGTAAATATTTGTAAATAAAGTAAAGAATTCGTAGCCAATATAAATAAATTGTATGTTGTATTTTATCATATGTATTTAGATTAATTTAATATGCATATAAAGTTTTCGAAAAAAATCGGCAAATTCAAGATTCGAAAAAAATTTTTTTCGGTTTCTCTTAATTTTAAGCTGCTAAATGACAATAAATCACTAACATCGACGTACCATTTGAAAGTAGACATCTCGACGAAAAAAATGAGCATTAGTAGAACATCAAAATCCAAAAAAAAATCAATAAATTTGTTCGCCGAAGATAGGGGTGTTTTTTCTGGAAAATGGTAAAATCTCGAAAAATATTTATTTCCCATAATTGAAAAAATTCATGCTTATTATATGCAAACAATTACGTATTTTCACAAAGTTTCGTTTAAATTAAATAATTTTCACGTGAGAAAAAAATAAAAATAGAAAAGTCGCAAACTTTGAGGTTATGTCGAAAAATATATACAATAAAAGTTTTAGATTTTTTTATTATCTACAACTTTTGTATGAAACACTTTTCACTAGGAGGTCACGTTTCGCCACAAATCACGAAAAACGGTTTTCATCCCTTAAATAGACCCCATTTCACTACTTCCCTTCATCTCAAGTTCCAAAGCTTTTTTTTTTTTTCATTTTTTATGACCTCAACTATATATTCCAGCCGGCTGTTGCCTGCTATTAATTTTTTCATCTCATTATGTAAAGTCGTGCCTTTTTGGGATTAGCACGTCTCCACGAACGTTTTCTTGGCCACGTGAAAACGTCTCACTGTAGTTGCATTCGGCAAATTTGGAGAAGAAAACCCTCTGTGGTAGAGGCATGTACCTTCATTATATAAATTAAAGTTCTTTCTATTACGTAATTTGGAAATTGTTGGTGATAAAAAATATATTATTTATTTTATAGGTTTTTTTTTGTACCTCTTTGGAACCCTTGCTTTGGAACTTTTCGGGAGTTTTAATTGATTTTCCCGAAGTTTATTGACTGGCTTTCACCCTGGTACCTGGTTATAAGGAGAAATATTTAACCATCCATTTGGAACGGAGCAAATCCATCCCCAATCAACGACCATCATTTGGACATTAATTTCACCCTGCGGTCACCCGTAAGAAGACCGGAATATTGCAGATGTTTTGTGTTTTGTCCGTTTTATCTCATCATATACGCCAACCACCAATACGTTTAAACAATTAGATTTTCGTAGGTCATGCTCTGTTTTAGTTCATAGGATAGGAAAAGGTCACCTGGTATTGTACCAAATGTAAATAATTCTTTTTTTAAAGACTTTTGAGGAAAATATATTCCTGTTTTGTATATTTTAAAATAGTCTGTCTAGAAATTTATTAAACCACATAAATTCCTTTGTCAACCAAATTATAGACGTCTATAACCTTGGGCCGTACTGTTAATTGTACATAATAAGTATATTATTATTATTAGCCTTTATTCGAGTCCGAGTATAAAAAAAAAATGTTACAGTCGATAGATTGTGTGTAATAAAAAACAAGTAAAAGGTGTAGTCTATTGTAATTCCCATTCATCTACGGTGCACACGACTATGGCTATAGAGGCCAATTCGGGAGAGCACATGTCGACCGCAGTCAGGACAAACATAGACCTGGTTAGGTCTTGGATTCGGCCTTCTTGCAGCAACATTTCCTTGATAGCTGGCCACAACCCCTCGCCATTCGGTTCTGTCCGCTGCAAGTTGTTCCCATTGCTCGTCTGGAATACCGCAGGATTTTAGATTTTCATGGAGAACGTCTTTGAACCGCTTTCGTTGACCGCCACGCCTTCTTCTACCGCTTAGCAATTCACCATAAAGTGTACATTTAGGAAGGCGGTTATCATGCATACGATGAACGTGACCTGACCATCTTAGGCGTGCTCTTGAAATAAGCACCTCAATTGGAAGGCGGTTTGCTCTCCTGAGTACTTCCACGTTTGATATGTGATGGAACCAACGGATTTTCATCATACTTCTGAGGTGTCTTTGCTGAAAACGTTCTAATTCTTTCACATGACGACGGTAAGTGGCCCAGCTTTCACATCCATATAGCAGTGTTGAAATGACAACTGCTCTGTAGACAGCCATTTTCGTTGACAAAGCAAGGTCGTGGTTGTCAAATACTCTCTCTCTAAGTCCCCAGAGTACTCTAGATGCAGCGTTAATTCTATTGCGAATCTCGCTGTCCATGTTTGCTTTGTCATTAACAACGTTGCCTAAGTAATTGTACTGATCCACCACTTCAAGAGAATTTCTGTTAAGTGTAATGTCTATTTGATTCACTTGATGAGGAGTTGATATAATCTTAGTCTTTCCAATGTTGATTTTAAGTCCCAAGGAATCATAGCTCTGGGCATACACATCTAAAAGTTCTTGAAGCTGTTCCGGCGTAGAGGCTAAAAGTGCAGTCATCCGCATACTGGAGATCACAAATGAATCGTGTGCGTGTCTTCGTGAAAGCTCTAAAGCGCCCTATGTTAAAGAGACCGCCATCAGAACGGTATCTGAGACCTATTCCTCTGACTGTCAGTTTGTTGTGTCAACAATAATTGTTAGAGCAGTGGTAAACAAATTAAAAAGTAGGGGTGCCAGGACACATCCCTGCCTAACTCCAGTGAGGGTTTGGAAAAGTTCGGTTGCCTCATTATTATACATAACCTGGGCGTTGTTGTTTGTATGTAGACTGCGACATACTTCCACAAATTTTCTAGGGATACCTAAGCGGAGCATAATTTTCCAGAGCACTTCCCTGTCCACCGAGTCAAACGCCTTGGTTAAATCAACGAAGGCCATGTGAATTTCTCCTTGATGTTCGAGTGCTTTTTCTTGAAGCTGTTTAAATGTGAAGATTAGATCCGATGTGCCTCGGTTTGGTCTAAAGCCACTCTGTGTTTCAGGAAGTAACTTTTCCAGAACAGGTGTTAGCCTATTTGCCATCGCTTTAGTGAGTATCTTCCCTCCAACAGCCAGGAGAGCTATACCCCTGTAATTTCCACAGTCCGCAGCGCTCCCTTTGTTTTTGAAGAGGTTTATTAAAAGTGTATCACGAAACTCCTGCGGAGCTTGACCACTTTCCCACACAACATCAAACAGTTCTTTGAGGTAGGGTATGAGCTCTGACGACACAGCTTTAAAGATCTCAGCTGGAAGTGAGTTGGCGCCGGGCGATTTGTTATTTTTTAGCTGCCCAATGGCGGTTAAGATCTCTTCCGTTGTTAGTGGTTTATCTAAGTCTTCGAAGGTGTCATATTAAGGGGTAAGATTTATAATATCGTGATCGGCTTGACTTTGCTGGTTAAGAATGTTAGAGTAGTGTTCTTTCCATCGGGCTCTTATTTCCTGGTCTTCTTTGAGGAGATTTCCATTTAAATCTTTAATAGGGCACATAAGTATATAAGGTCTTTATAAAATATACTTTTTTGGGGAATATTTTGTATATAATATCTTGAAATAAACTGACTGTATTAGTGTGCACAAAACATATCGTTTGTACTAGGAAACCAATTACTTCTTGTCAAAGCAATTTAGATATTTTTGGTGTGCAATTTAGCATTATTTTAAACCTCTGTAGATAGTTCTTTTCGAGGTTCTGGAGTACTTGTTTAGATTTTTATTAACTATATACAGGACACCTAAACTAAATCACATTAGAGGTGTGTTATGATTTCCCACCACAAATAACCCCTACCCGCCAATTCTCATGATAAACTGTTAAAAAATCTTTAAATTACAAAGGAAAATCAAAAATTAATTTTAACTCTAACAGCTTTTTACCTATAAACATTTCATTGAGGTATTATTGGCTAAATCTTAATGTTTTGACTCCTACTGTCTACAGTTAAGTGTACCATTACTTATGAATCATCCTGTATGTATACAATCCTACAACTTTTACAAGAAACTTTTTTTAACTTCAAAAATAAACGAATAGCCCTAATATAATAGGGCGTTTTCTTAATTTTTTTAAAACTATTTATTTATAATGTTATTTATTTCAAGCAATAATTCATTCCTAGCATTATTGGGAAAAAAACTAAAATTGATTCTGCGTTAACCCGCACAATTCGATAATGTGTTAATATACATAATTCAAAAATACCTTAAACAATCGCAGTATTAGAGTCGTTACCAGAACCAGTAAAATTAACCGACAAGAAAATCTCCTGGGCTCCCTGAAATTTTATTCCGTTAATGCCTCCATAAATAACCATCTAGAATTTCGCGATCTCCGGAGCGTTTAAAGTTACAACTAAATGACGGACAAACAAAAAGCTTTGAAGTGACCAATCGGCTAAATAAATCGTCTTAAAAATAGAGCTAATGCGACACTTTTCCCGCAGCTCCGCGTATTTGTCACGGGGGATCATTAGAGAAAAACAAAAATGTTGGAATGTCGGAGACGACTTGATGGATTTGCAAGGCATGTGAATTAAGAAGTGATTTATTATTTAATATTGTTCGATAATAACTCGTAGGAGGCTGCGTTGTGGATGCTAACGAGCTTCCGCTAAGGTCTATAATCATCCGGAAACTAATTGGAAATGTCTCTGGCCCTGTTTGTCGAATCAAAATCTACAATGTAGATTATACACATACAGGGTGTCCCGTAATAACGTGCAAAACATTTAACTGTAGATTCCCTGTCGAAAATTAAGACGGATTTTTCGTATAAAATTTTTCAAAAGAAACTTTTCCTGCCCAGCTCCCCCCCTTAAAGGGGTGTGCCAAAAAAACGGTTTTTAATTTCTATTTCAAAAATTTTTTTTCAATAAAAAAAACCAAACGTGCATAAAACTTGTTATAATACCGCTTTGTTGTGGACATATTGTATAAGATAAGAAATTCATTTTTTTCTCGATTACTAATAATAAATATTTTGCAAGTTTCAGATATTACATTTCAGATATTTACTAGTTATCATTCACACTGTATGTGCGAGTCCAGCTGAAAAATTACAAAAGTAAAGCTTTTAAGTAAGTTGTAGTTTTTTTTTATACATTTATTTAACGTCGGCCTATTTCCGCTACTGAGGCCTAACACCGACGCCTGTAGACGAGCTACCCCCAACCAGGAATTTTGCCGAACTTCTTCCCTTAAGAAGAGTAGGATCTTTTACTTCCCTAACATTTAATAGACAAGGGACCGACGGCTTTACATCCCCTCCGAAGGATGGTATATCCCATATACAACCCTCGCCTAAGGTTGTATAACTTCCGCGCATACATTGATATACAAGCCGCTGGAAGATGCTTGAGGCGAGGACGCGGTCTTCGTTGGAACGGTCACCCATCCAACTACTAACCGCGCCTGGCGTTGCTTTACATCGCATATCGAAGTATGTACATAGTAAAGACGCACCCACGCTCGCCCCCTAATGCTGTAGTTATTGCTATAGTAAATGATGGATGGTTAATGAGACAAATTGCACTACGTTATAACATTAACAAAAATTTGGTGTGTAACATTTTAAGAAAGTGGAGAATAAACGGTACGATTAGTAGAAATCCTGGATCAAAGGACAAATGATATCCTACTTAACAAGAAACTAACTATTAATATTTCGTTATTGCACCATTTCTATTTATAACTTCTATAAGTCTGTTTGGCATAGAATTAAATAACCTTATACAATAATCATTAGTAATAATATTTTCCCATGCATTATTTACTATTTCCAGTAATTCTTCGGCATTCCGTGGTCTCACATTTCGTTTTTGGATACTTCTTACGAGTTGTTCCCATACTTCTTCCGCAGGGTTAAGGTCTGGACTATGACTGGGCCAGTTAAGAACATTGATGTTGTTATCTTGAAACCAGTTAGTTACGGTATGAATAGTATGAACGGAACAATTGTCTTGTTGAAATATGAACTCATTATTAGGAAATAATTGTGACGCAGAACGGAGCATAATATTGTCTAAAATCTTAATATACGTTTTACTATTAAATCGTTCCTCAATATGCCACAAAACACCAGGACCACGAGCCGATATCCAAGCCCACATATTGACGGACAATCTACCACTTTTATCATTGTTAGATATATATTTCTCATCGAATCGAGTATTGGGAGGGCGGTAAACACGAATACAACCGCTGTGTGTTGACTGGAAAGTTTTTTCGTCTGTCAGGATTACATTGTTCAAAAAATTTACACCGTAAAAATTCAAGCGCAAATCCTAGTCGAGCTTCTTTATGTTCAGCTTTAAGTAAGTACTTCTGTGCTGCTGCATGCAGCACACACACCGAATTTTTGTCAATATTATAACGCAGTGCAATTTGTCTCATTGACCATCCATCTTCTGCTTTAGCAAAAACTCCAGATTTAACTCAACCGCTTATATGGGGCATATTAGTTTTTTGCGTACTTGCAATAAATTATGACAACTAACTGACAATGTCACAAAAATTAAAGTTAGATATACACAACTAGATTTTAGCAAAATACCGTTCTAAGACGCCCTTCTTTTTTGCTCACGACCGTACACAACAATGAAAAATTTATTAGAATTTTATTTTAATTTCGATTTACATTTTTTGATAAACACACCCGTTAACTGTTCATTTAAAGTAAAAATCACAGAAGTTTTTACATCGAATAAATAAATCTGTTAGTTTTTAGATTCCATAGTTATTTTTTTAGAAGGGGATGTATGATAAGAAACTCTAAAAAGAAGGATGAGTAAATTAAGAGACTATTACAATTAACTTTTTTGCAATGCTGTATATTGATCCATTTCCGGATCAAGTGTAAATGCAACTCCGAGTGCCAGTCTATAATCAGAGCCGTATCGCGTCAAACATGAGCGCCCAATTATCGTAATTATTAATCATTAACATTTTTCCGGTATTAGTCATTACAATAGGAATTCTCACAATCGCCCAACATTTAGATTAACTGATAAGTGGCACCATGTAATTTATCAAACATCACAATCCATGCTCTGGCCTTTAATAAAAGACCGCTCCTAGGCAGTTCAACACTCTACGAACAATAACAATTTCGAAAGTGACAGGACGCTGAATAGGAAATGACATTCTTGTAAACACTTGATCAAGAAATTGCTATTGAAGTAGTTAAAGAGCAGCGTTTTGTAATTAACTGTACCTGCAGGAACAAAATTTGATTTACGAGAGATAAATTTATTTCTTGTTCATTAGACGTTATTCTAAATAGGCTCAGGTGCGTCAAAAGAATCAATTTATTATACCTAATACTTTCCAAAAAATATATGTACACACGATGGGCAAAATTAGAAAATATCGAGATGTTCCCATCTTTTAGAAGGCGCAAAAGTGCAAAACAACCATTTATAAACTTGAGGAAAATATTGCCAATTTAATTTCTTTACTAGTTGTACGAATAGCTAATTTCTATGATACATGAAATAGAAGCACGATATACAGTATTTCAAATGTGCAGAAGCTGTGATTTGCCTTTTACCACACATTTATAACACTAAACTGAACTGGACTCAAAATTAACAAATCTTTTTATAAACTCCCCAAATTCTGGCGCCTAACGTGGGGTTTATTTAGACTTTCATTAAAACTATTAACAAAATAAATCATAGTGGATATAAATGTTTGGATTCAGGATTCAACTATGTATCTAACTTCTTATATTCTGAAATATTTTTTTCCTTATCCGAGTTACATAAACCTCAAACCAACGAAAAAATTAAAGTTTCTGTCATCTGTAAAAGAAATAAAATGACAAAAACCGTAATGGTAATTAAAAAGTTTTACATTTTTTTAAAAGTCATATAGAAATTACAATCATTTTTAAAACTTCTCTATTTTATCCTCTTCAGGTGACATTATTCTTGCATACTATCAAGTTTTACCAATCACTAGCAGTCAGGGGCTGTCCACAAGGTGGAATCTTATCACCCTTGCTATGGACCCCTTCACAAAATGAGTAATTCTGGCTTCAACGTCCAGGGCTATGCAGATGACCTGGTCGTGACTGTGAAAGACAGACATAAGGTTATGATCTCAAACCATAAATATAATATCCAAATGGTCCTCGTCAGAGGAACTTAATGTCAATTCTAGCAAAACAGTTATTGTTCCGTTCACCAAAAAAAGAAAACTCAATCTTAAGCCTTGTACAGACTACAGCTGCAACGCGCAATGCAATGTGGACGGTGTTTAAAAACACCGTGCAACAAATTGACGCGCATTTCTATTCAAGTTGTTTCCGTAGTTGTTTTAAAACTTTTGTCGAACATGGATTGCGGGAGTGCAGTCCTCATATAATCTGACCGTATCATGTGGAGCTTTCATGCTAATAGAATAGCAATGGGCAAAAAGTCACGAATATGGTGGAGAACTGATCTGTATACAGAGAGAACTGGAACTAATTTGCTTCTGGATCTAAACTCGCAGGAGTTAAGTGGCCAATATGAAAGTTTCGTCCGGATGTCTAGTGCAGACTTTGGAAATTTAATACAATATTTCTCCTGTTGTGCCCATAACTTCGTCAATTTCATTCCAGCTCTTCCATTTCTATTCAATATATTTTGTACAAACACGCGTCTTCTGGTACACACTAGACCTGCACTTCGTTGTCCGTCCACACTGCAACTGAACATCTCTTTGCTTGCGCGCTAAAAACCGACAATGTATGGATCACCAGCACGCCCTCAGTGCAACATTAATTGTAACGTGCAACTCCCGTACACACTTGTTGCATTACACGTTGCAGCTGTAGTCTGTACCCGGGTTTAGAACTCCTATATAGAATAAGACAATGCTGAACTTCTCCAGTGATGTCAAGTATCTAGGAGTAATCCTGGATAAAAATTAATTGGTGGTTTGGTAAGATTTGCGGTCTAATGCCGAAAATAACACATTGGTCATACCTTTCGGTTGTTAGACCTGTGGTGACCTTGATGTTGAACACGAGTATGCTCCCTAGTTTAGTAAAATAAAAATATTTCGGCTGAGCTTGGAGCCTGACAGCTTGAGAGAGACCCTGGGAGCCTTTCGTGCACTTAATTTTTGATTTTGAGAAGAGTGGGTGGATCACACGTAAAATATTGGACAGGGTCAAATGCAACACCCTGTATAGCCCTGGAGTACATTGCTTCACTCGAAAGTGTCTATTTATCATAGTTCAAATGTGCTTTCAGAGGGCGGTATATTAAAACATAATATTTTTAGTCGCAAACTTCTCTATAAAATCCTTATTTTACTATAAGGAATGTAACCAACAAACAAAATCCGGAGTATAACCGGAGTCAAAGCTCATTTAGATATTCAGACATTAAAACATAATTATAATTTTTAAAGTCAAAATCTCAAAAAGAAAGTTGGGCGCCACGGATTTTATTTTTTTGGTAAAAAGCCGAAAACCATTGAGGGAACTTAACAAGAACGTACTTACAGTTAATGTTGCACTTCTCACATGAAGCAATAATTAGCAGTGACCGAAAATCTTCCGAATACGTACTTAGAAGGCGTATTGTTCGAAATTTACAACTTAACCCCTAATTCACGAAGGGTTGCACGCATTAAACAAGGGTCTATGCCCCAAAAAGTTTTATTTCACTAGAAATGTTTCTAAGATTTACACTTTGACAAAACAGTGCATAATAAGGACCAATGCCACAAATATAACAGAACTTGTGAAGTGAGGTACCGTAATCGGTTTAAGCGCTGAGACCTCCATCGGCGAAGTTAAGCAGCGTTGGTCGAGTCCGTCACTTGGATGGGTGAACGGCATCTCATTTCGCCGTCTTGGTTGAGTGAAAGAGTAGCTGTAGCTAAACTCCGCCAGCACGTAAATATAAATAAGGCATTAAAAAAAACTTAACATAGGAGGCTTGTAATATGGCGTACTTGCTGTTTACACCGTAAATAAATGGCGTCTTTCACTAACCAAACTTCTCTCTAAAATGGAACTTATGAGGGTACTCTCACCACATTTTAATATAAGATCGACTCAACACTTATCGTGCATCACTTTACGCATTAATTAACTTTAAGTAAACTACTTATATCTGAAGGGGAGCGCTCAAATTCAGAGCTCTGTTCGGCCTCACATATCGCCGCCCATCTTGCCGGGTTCTTCCCGTCATGAATGCTCCTCTGCGCATTCTCTATCTCTTATCAAAATGAAGTCAAATACTTAAGAGTTGTTCGAAGTGTATTAGTCATCCATGCTTCCAATTTTAATTGTAAATGATTTCACGTCAATAAAATGACGCAGCCTAATGTACGGTGTGCTTGGAAAGAGAGTGATAGAGATGTAATAGAATATGACATTGGACAAATTTATTATACCTAATCTTTAAATTTCTCGGTGTACTTGAGGACATTAGGGCTAATTTTATTTTACTTCTACAAAAGGGAAAATGTTTATTTTAATAATGCCTATGCGGGATGATAAGAATTATTTTTGCAAATCGAAAATAGAAGAAAAACAAAATATTTTTTTATATATACTTTTTTTTCTCTCATCGTCCCACATTGTAACATGTTTTTAATGTATTTTAGTGAAAGCCGTTTTTTAAAATAATGATTTATATGAGAGTAAATTGATCCGTCTTTCCGGCTTATATCCGGAGCGCTCTTAAACCAATCCGGGAATCTGATCCGAAATCATAACTACCGGACTCTGCCGAGGTATTTTAAAAGACGTAAGAAATGGTTTACAGATTTATGCATGATATTTTAATAATATTTCAATAAATCTACACACGATAAAAATTGACCGTTACAAACCTTTGAACAACAGCATTCAAAATCGCTTAAAAACCACAGTTTGCAAACTGCAATTTACATAGACACTGGACTATAATGAAATTAATAAATAGATCAACCAATTCCTACCCAACATGCAATTTTGTGGTGGTAGTTATAAGTCCTCTGGTGTTTTTAAAAATGCAATAAATTATCTTTTACATGCATGCTTCACCATGCTCCTTTTATAAAATAGGTTGTTAATAACGATTCCCAGAACTTGACTCAAATGAGCTGCAAAATTTAATAAGGCTGCACATAAAAGATATGTCACTGCGAAATATTGCCATGATTTACAATGTTCACGAGATCTTGTAAATGGGTCTCTCCAAATGTTCAGGAACGCTGAAGTGTCAATATGCATGAGAGGGGTGGTCCGGAGAATGTAGAGCAACTAAACTTCTTAACGACCTTCGCTTACAAGCCGTTTACAGGGTGTTTTGTTTCCAACATATTACATATAGAACATACTTTCCTCAACTGATCGATGTTGTGATAGTCAATTTAAGGATATCGACAGCGAATATTTGTAATATCACAAATTAAACATTATTAAAATTGTAATCAGTTAAAAATCTGTACCCACTTTGAAATAATGGTCTTGAAATTTTTCATCAATAAATTGATCTAGCGTAAAACTTCAAGTGAGAGTATATGCAGATGTTTTTATGCTACATATAAAAATTAAAGAAAACGCCAAGTGGATAAATTATTACAAAAATAATAAATGTGTAGTAAAGTAAAAATACCTACTACGAAAGTTCAGTATTCCATTGTTTCATATGAAAGGAAATCGATTTATTGCCACCAATCAAGGTGCATAATGTGCGTTTTCAAATCAATTGAAAATAATGTCCTATAATTTGCGACTTACGATGTCTTCAATCGGAAAACGTAAAATAAAATCTGATTGCAATGAGCCCCCATCAGGCAGGTTAATGCCAAAGAAAGGACTCCAGTGCAGGGCTGTTGTGCATCGCCAGCCGTAGACTAGTTTCGAGCTTGTAAGCTCTCATCAGATAAGCAAATGCACAAAAACACTTCACCGGTCCTATAGTCATCAAATTACAGAAAATAGGTGTCCGGAACTTTCTCCCCTTCCGGGGGTGTTTATTAGCCGTTAGAGGGGCTGGAATGTCCCGGAAGAAACATTCAGCATCATCACCAGGTTCAGCGCCCTCGAAAACGTGGGAGGGAGGTACTCTCGTTGCCTAGCTCGTCCAACTCACACACTCCATTATCGAGAGTTTCGCGAAACGAGAGATAATTAAATAATCACCTCTCGACGGTGCTGCCATGTCGAGTATAGATACAAGTGTATCGGTGTTTTATGAAAGTTGCTTCAGTAGCTCTTGGTCTATTTGCACAGGGATTATCGCAAGGCTTAAAAAATATAATAAGTCATATCTTTAAGAAGAAAATGTCGTGATCTCCTAAGTTCGAAAAATTATTAGTATAAATTATGAATCTAACAAAAGTTGACGTAGTGAAAACTGTATTACGACAGGCATTACAAAAACATTTCAGATAATTGTTACCAAATCCATTCATATACAGACTGTCCATTTTATCAGGGCACTCGAGAATATCTCACTTAATATCGGTCGTACAAAAAAAATTATTTTTACGAAAATTGTGCAGATTTGTATAACCTACAAAATGGTTTAAAAACATTTGAAATCCATGGCCTACTTTAAGAGTTATAGCGAAAAATATCGAAAATGCGGAAAACGCCTAGGCCAAAATATCTCCGTTATTTGAAGAGATACGAGAAAAATTCTAAGGCGAAAATTTTTTGCAAAACAGAGTTTTTCAGCGAGATTATTTTTCA
Organism: Leptura quadrifasciata; assembly: GCA_963675555.1. Lineage (NCBI taxonomy): Eukaryota > Metazoa > Arthropoda > Insecta > Coleoptera > Cerambycidae > Leptura > Leptura quadrifasciata. The sequence continues at coordinate 2,995,477 of OY776679.1, forward strand.
AAACCGCTGTATTTTGAGATTTACTCTTCAGGCTGTTAAAAAAATTATTTTGAAACGGGCGGGAAATGGCGCCATTAAATAGAGTATTTTCCTCCCTTTTCAACGATATATCACATGCCATATTTGTTCATTGATACTACGTTAGTAATTAAATTTTAAAGAAAAATGGTTACCGGTGTTATAAAACCAAAAAAGTTCACAATTTACAAGCGGGGGACAAATCAAAGATGACGGCTTTTTGCAGGTGGCTGTTGGAAAAGAAGCGTGCCGATCCATTAATATGTAGTAGAATACTTTGGTCCGACGAGGCAAATTTTTCCAATAATAGATTTTTTAATCACAATATTCATTACAAGTAGACTTCTGAAGATACACACTGGCATAGACCGACTGGGTTTCAAATTCGTTTTTCAATGAAGGTGTGGATAGGTATTTTAGGCACCAATTTAATAGGTCCTTATTTTTATGATGGTCACCTCAGTGGTCAAAGATACCTAAGCTTTTTGAGAAATGAATTTGATGAATTCTTAGATGACCTACCTTTAGAGAATCAACACAACTTTCAATATTTTCAACAAGATGGAGCTCCTCCCCACAATTCCCAGATTTGCCTAGATTATTTAGACGAAATTTTGCCTCAACATTGGATAAGTACCAATGGATTTATTCGATGGCCCCCTCGTTCTCGATATAACCCTAATGGATTTTTTTCTATGGGAGTATATTAAAGATAAGGTGTTTTCGACGACACCGCAAAATATAGAGGACCTAAAAGCTCGAATTCAACAGGCATGTATTACAGTTACCCCCGAAATGCTGAGTAATTTTTTTAAATGCAGTACTTCGCCGCGCTCGATTGTGCATAAAAAATCGCGGTGGACACTTTGAACACTTGATATGATATCTTAAAAATTATTTTGAGGATTAGATAAATATTAATGCTCTGTGTGCTATATTCTTTTTATTATTAATTTGTTTTTGTTACCTGAATTTACTTTATTCTTCTTAATTGTGTTAATATTTTATTATAGCTAAGATTTGAAAAACTTATTGAATTATTTTATCGTTTTATTTAATCATACTTCTCCACGGCAAGTATAATGCTTGTTAAAAAAAAATTATTGGTTTTCAAAAAATGTTTTTATAATTACTAACGTAGTACCAATGAATAAATATGGCATGTGATATATCGTTGAAAAGGGAGAAAAATTCTCTATTTAATGGCGCCATTTCCCGCCCGTTTCAAAATAATTTTTTTAACAGCCTGAAGAGTAAATCTCAAAATACAGCGGTTTTGAAAAAAGTTAGATAAAACCTCGTTGAAACACTCTGTTTTGCAAAACATTTTCGCCTTAGAATTTTTCTCGTATTTCTTCAAATAACGAAGATATTTGGCCTAGACGTTTTAGATATTTTCCGCCATAACTCTTAAAGTAGGCCATGGATTTCAAATGTCTTTAAACCATTTTGTAGGCTATATAAATCGACACAATTTTCGTAAAAATATTTTTTTTTGTACGACCGATATTAAGTGAGATATTCTCGAGGGCCCTGATAAAATGGACAGCCTGTATGTACTTAGCAATTCATTACAAGTAATAAAAATATTTCTAATTAAAACGTCTTCTTAACGCCACAGTGTCATCTAATTCATGAGCTGATTGCATTTTCATCATTTTTCCAACAATATTAGTTGAAAGTAGCGCCCTGCATTATTACCTTTGCGGTAGGATTCGATCACGGATAATAAAACGGAAAAACAATGTATGTAATAGGCAATTAAAGGGAAGAAAATTTTCCACGAGACTACGTGTTGTAATTCGATTTCCCACAAGCAATTGTCCCATGAACGGAGAACTGGAAAAGCAGCAAGGGGGTGTATGTAACAGAATAATAAACATCTTATTTTTAACTGCTGAAGAAATTTGAGTAAATAAACTTATTAAAATAAACCTGTGAATAGAAGTTCATATACGTTTTTGATTAGAAGTATTGTCATAAAAATCGATCCTTTCAAATAAATACCATGAGGTATTATGCAAGGGGGATTTTTTTAAGAACTGCAACGAAAATTGACCTTAAAATGCCTTCTTGTAAGTTTTTGGGAACACAGAAAAAGATTTTGACGTACTGCATTCGAAACTGCAACGGAAATTTAATTTCTAATTCTTTTGGGAAGTAGTAGCTGAATGAAGCCGTATCTTCATTGCCCTTTACTCATATTTGTTGTTCCATTTAGGAACCGTAACGAAATTTAATTACGTTTTTAGGAACTGCATTTAAAATTTTGTTGTCGATCCTCTTTTTAAGAACCACCCCAAATAGTATATTGTTTTATATGGAGTAAAAATGATGTTTTTTGTGTCGAGGATGTACTCCAGTGAAGTCTTTAGAAAAATGCTTAAAATACTATCAAACAAATTTATTGATTCAAGTCTTTCAGACAACCAAGGAATAGATCTATGGTTGTATTACATGTAATACATATATAGCTAATTTAACCTCGATAGGGTAGTTGATTATTGCGCATTGTGTACCAAAAGCGACTAATCACTGCCTAGCGCACCCTGAGTTCGAGCTCACATTTAATAGTCTTCAAATTCAAACGTAGTGAAGGAGGATTATTTACATCCGCACTGTATACAAATATTAACAAGAGGCAGTAGATTGAAGTATTCTTAATATAAACTTATGTAAGTGTTTAAGTGTTTTTAAACGAAATGAATTTTTCGAGTAGAAGCCGTCTATTTTCCGGGACATTTTGAAGGCATATTTAATTTTTTATTTATTTACCCTCAAATAGCTCCAAAAAGGTTTTCATCATTTGATGCTATTCTACTTTATGCTCGGCTTGTGTAACGAATAATGTGTTCACATATATTATATGACACGGGCCATAAAATAAATACAAGCATATGGTATCGCGCGGGGTTATAAAACTTATATCAGAATACATGGAATGGAAGGAAGTAAAGGCATGGTAAATATAGAGAAAATAATGTTTATTAGCGGTTGACAAATAACCTATCGTCGATAAATTTCGACAAATTGAATCTACTAACGTTTCATCCTCTATCAAATTCAATCATGGTAATAGACCAATTTTTACAGAATAGTATTTCTTTCTTGTCCGTGCTTGAATTAAATTGTCCTTATTATGTAGCGGCTGTCGAGAAATTCTTCATTTCAATATTTAGGGAACTGTAATAATTTATCATGTTAAGGGAAAAATTTATTTAAAAAAACTTATATACTAAGTGAAGTACCCTGTTTATACCCCATATACAAATTTAGCTTTTTCTTATTTATTTTCCAAAAGTCAAGCCATTATATTTGTTTACAATGTGAACGACATTGAAATTCATAATTCGGAAATCCTAGATGATGGGCAATTGCCACAGTCTCGACATGCCCGACGAGTACGTTAAACATGTAGAACCTGAGGGAGAGCATTCACGGGCGATATAACGCTATATAGAGCGCACAGAAATTCAGCTGACCTAAAATTCTAAAGGTGACAATTTTTTATTTCGACTGTATTTTATTATTTACAATTGCATTCATATTCTGGTTTCGACCGGGTGTAATGAGGAAAATTGACTCATTTGTGGTATTAAAAGAATATTAAATTTATTTTTTTGTGAAATGTTAGCTTAGCTTTGATTTTTAACAAGAAAATATTATAAGATTATATTGCAATTTATTCGGTTATGATTTCATTCACGATTTTAATTCATAAAATTTCACTTTCTGAATATTTTACTAGGGAAATTCCCGTTTGCAAAATAACAAGTTTATATTCAAGAATTTATTATTATATTTTCTGCGTTTATGCAATGACAAGAAACTTTCACTTCCATTATTTTTCATTTGATGTACTTATTAAGGCTACAGTGTGCCTAATTTTGGACATGTAAAATGTAGTAATGTTTACCTTTCAAATTAATATCTGAGATTTCTCACAGCGATCTATCTGGTTTTCTATGATTGTTTAATAACAATCCATTCACTTAATTACCTTGCGCTCACAAACTGTACAGGCCATCGGTCAGTGCTGGGTTAATTAGCCCGTAAACTTGTTCGTATTCTGAAGGGTTTACTTTTCATCGAGTACTGAACCGGGACGTCTCGTCTGTTTGATTTACATCTACCCACCTTGTTTTACGTTGTTGGACAGTCATAGAAAATTTGGTAGACTGCTTGTTATAATCAAAGGATTTTTCCTCAACATTCGATGATGTTTTATATGAGTATTTAATGCTCATTTCTCAACTTCTTAATTTTGATAATGTACGAACATGACATGATTCTTGTCCTTTGTTTTGCATTCGATTCATTATTTGACTATTGCTAACAACTTTAATTATGTGTCATTATTATCTAGCGATTGCCAACAACTTCAGTTGTTCATTTCTTCTATGTATTTTACATATATAGTGTTTCACATACTTTTTTTTTTATACATTTATTTAACGTCGGCCTATTTCCGCTACTGAAACCTAACACCGGCGCCTGTAGACGAGCTACCCCCAACCAGGAATTTTGCCGAACCTCTTCCCTTAAGAAGAGTAGGGATCTGTTACTTGCCTAACATTTAATAGACAAGGGACCGACGGCTTTACATCCCCTCCGAAGGATGGTATATCTCCTATACAACCCTCGCCTAAGATTGTATAGCTTCCGCGCATACACTGATATACAAGCCGCTGGAAGATGTGTGAGGCGAGAACGCGGTTTCCGTTGGAATGGTCACCAATCCAAGTACTAACTGCGCCTGTCGTTGCTTTATATCGCATACCGAAGTATGTACATAGTAAAGACGCACCTACGCTCGCCCCTTTCAAATGCTTTATGAATGCAAATTACTTACTGAAAGTTCTTAAATGTTTTCTGTGAGGTAGAAATAAAATGGAATTCTAAGCCATGTTTTAATCTCTTGACAATAATAGTCTTTATCAACTAGAACTTTGAGAGTCAAGTTCCAGAGCATTTATTTCGCGTCGTTAGCGTTATGACAGTAGCATGTTGAGTTGCCTAATACGTGACGTCACACTAACCGACTCCATTGTAATTTTAATAGACGATTACAAATGAATCTTAATAAATAACTCATTATTTTAAGGTTGGGTAATTAAAATGTATTTACATTGCCGTAATTTTCAATAGATATATTTTGCGATACACTCCTGGTAGTGTATATTTAGAACAATGTGCTTCGATAAAGATGGTACATTTATGTAAAATTCTCTTCGGCTAACCAATTTCCTGACTTTGAATAATAACATTGTTCAAATTGTCCGATATCTTTTCGATCAGATAGGTTATGCATGTAGTGGTTAATCCCACAGCGATTATCAGACAGATATGATCAAAAGTGACCCTATTCTATCTAGTCTGTCCATATAAGTAATTATGTATTACATGTGAACACAGTGATCAATCTGTCATATCTGAATAATAGATTCTGTCTAACATGGTCAATTTATTTGATTTAAAACGCAGGATACGAGAATTAGTTAAGTTAAAAAACCGTAGCCGACTTCTTTATTAATTCGACAAGCATGCGACGCACGGGTCGGTGTTTGGATGGTGGAATCAATAAATAATACACCCGGATTAGGTACCGGTATCGCCTCTTGTAGACTTTGTTAATTTTGATTTGCCGAGAAAAAGTCATTTTTTATTGTCTCAGGAAGTCATAAACAGCTGTCCAACATACAGGGTATTCTAGAAATTAAAAGATATGAAATTGACTTTAAGAAAACTACTTTTTTAAATTAATAATAATAATAAAACACCACAGAAATTAGACAGCCCCCAATTTCAGATGCCAAAGGCTTGTGCGGAAGGGAGTTACACATTTAAAGAAAACGAAATCGGCAGCTACTGGAAGCGGCTGGAACCTCCCCACTCGGTGGATCTTTTAAACCGAAAAGAGCATTAAATTGTGTGACAAAACGGCACTAAACGTAATCCGATCTCATCCAAAACCTTTTCAGATCTTCTGGGGCACTAAAAAAACCCTCAACTTAATGAATTTACAATCATCTATGCGAGTTATTACCTACATTATCGCTCGTTCAATAATATACTATTAGGATATTAACAACTTTAACATCACTTGAACGACTAAGAAAATCTAGTTATCCTAAGTACTACATATTTGTAAAGCAACAAACTGAAAATTGGTAAAATGATAATCTATAATAAATTGACCAACGAAGGTACAGAAAGCATATCATATTGATATTGTTACATCTACCTTTAAAGTTTGTGACAATCCATTAAAAGTTACAAATATGCCGAAATCTTATTAACATGACATGACACCAACGTTATCGGATGGCAAACGATGACAATGACAATCGTCAAAATTTACTCATTGCAATCCGATCGCTCGCGGCTGTCTTTGTTAAATGAAACATTAGCATTTCAGTAATTTTACTAGATTTTAGAAAAATATTTGTAGTTTAATTCTTCGATTTGTCTGTATATATATTTAAAAACGGCACTAAACGTAATCCGCTCTACTTCTAGAGCAGTGAAGAAACCCTCACACGTGAATTGACACGTGATGTGACGAGTTTCACGACGTAACGGCTACATGCATCGATCATGTCATGCTTCATATTTGCTTTGTTTTTAATTTTCTTCACGGAAACCAAATCGAAAGGGTGGAAGTGTGATATACCGTTGAAATCAGAATTTTAACTGCTTTTCAATGGTTCCATTGCCAATTGAAAGTAATTATAAAATAAGCAACTTGTTGCGTCAAAATGGCACTAAACGTAATCCGATCTCAACCAAAACCTTTTCAGATCTTCTGGGGCACTAAAGAAACGCACATGCAAAGTTTCATTCAAATCCGTTCAGTAGTTTCGGCGCTATCGTGCTAATACACATACACACACACACAGACATTTTTCAAAAAACACTTTTTTGGGTTCCTAGGACCTCAAAACGTAAAGATTTGATGTTATCTCAATTTTCGTTTTTGAACCAATTTTAGTAACCTCTCACAATTTTATTGTGGAGAGGTTAAACACACGGACATACAACCATTTCCTCCGATAGTGCGAGTGCCAGGATTCGAACCCGGTGGCGCAATACCCGTATGATTAATCGCGATTACCACCTCGCGCCTTAACCAACGCGGCTATCGGCCAGACAATTAATGAACATTTTATTTAACAAAGTATTTTCAAAATGTATATAATTTTATATGTATATTAGACTACCTGTTTCGTGGTATAATGTACATCAGGTACTACCACATCTTCAGGCATCAAGACTAAAATAAATATAAAAAAATGTATAGTTTAAAAAAACTGAAAAACGCGCTTTAATAGCAAACCGAACTAAAAAGTAAAAAATAATGTTTAAATATTATTGACAAAAAAAAATCATTTTATTGTAAAAAGCTTGATATTAATTGTTATAGTTTTTTATTTTTTACTTTTTAGTTCGGTTTGCTATTTTTAAAACTATAATTTATAAAATATATAGTATTAACAGTGGCGCCTCCGGCAAAATGTCGACAATAGATTAGTCATTTTTTAAAAATTTTATCTTATCCTGATGACTCCGGTGAGGACATTAGGACAAATTTGTCAAATCATTGTATTGTCATTGGTCCTTGATAAGTGTGCAAGGTTTCAGTTTAATCTGACGTTTTGAAGTGGGTGAGAATCACGTTCAAAGTTTCCGTTACATACAAACAAACAAGCATACAGGTGAAGCTAATAAAAGCTTGTTAATAAAATATAAATATAAATAACTTACATTACACGAAAGTAAAAAGATTTATCCATAAGGTAAAAATATAAGTATTCCACTATATTTCGTGTTTTATTTTTTAGACTTTTATTTTTTATGGTACCCCAAAAATAAAAATCCGTAGGGGTGATGTTTGGTGATCTAGGTGGCCACGCAATTAAAGGACTATTTCTTCCAAACCAACGCATAGGGAAGTTGCTATTCAGTCAATTTTCAACTATTACTGCATTATGAGTGGAAGCCTATCTAGTTGGAAATAGAGGTTTTGTTGTACGGCTAAAGGTAAATTTTGAACGGCACCCCGAAATTCATGTGTTAAAAAATGTAGGAATCTCACTATTTAAAATGTCATCAAAGAAAAATGTTCCAATCTAGGTCTCATTTAAAATTCCACACCAGACATTTACTTTTTCGGAGTATCGTCGTTTACAATTTATAACCCAGTGTGGGTTTACCGTTGACCAATACCTTGAGTTTTGCGATGAGACCACGCCATTTGTTGTAAAAGTACCGTCATCACTGAAAATAATTTTTTTCAAAAAATTTGTATCAATTATAAACAAACCCTGGGCCCTAAGCAATATTCCAATCTTCTCTCTGCATCTTCTTCTTCTATAGTGTGTAAAAATTTGGGCAATATATAGTTTTAAATTATGACGTTTAAGGCACCTCCAGATTTTATTTCTGTCTATATTTCAGTTTAAAATATCTGACACTAACATGTAATTGAACATTAACTGCATCTAATATTAGTTGATCCAATGGACGATCGGCAACGTTGTATTTTTTTGGCTCTAAGTTTGGATACATTTATTTATTTATTTACATACACAAACCCAACAGAATTTACATTCCATTTACAGGGCCAGAAAGTAACATACATATATATTATCTAAACTTGTGATATAAATTAAAATCTAGAATACATGTTAGTGTTATATATTATGGCTTACTATAACCTAAATCTTAATACTAATATAATTATTGCAAAATTCTACAAATGAATTAGGTGAACATATGACCATTTAATATATACATATTAATTTATCTATACACGCACATATACAATTATATACAATAATAAACGAATAGTGAATAGGGAAAATCATTAAATAAGAAAAAAGCAACAAACAAAAACTGTTAATCTAAGAGAACCTTGACTTAATTTGACTTAATCTAGTGTTAAAAATGTCGACATCATGTGCAATAATTTCGTAGCTACGACAGATACAATATAGTGGTGAAAACATTAAAGCATTTATGTATGTATTAGAAAAGTAAAACGAGGATGTAGATCTGGTTGACCTGGAGGTGCTCTAAAGTTGATTTGTTCAAGTAATTGCGGACAATCGATCATGTTGTTTAGAAGTTTGTATAAAAGTATACCAAGTATAAAGTTTGCATCTCTCTCCGCTGCTTCATAGAATTGTATGAAAAACGATTCAGTAGTAATGAGTGATCATAACCTATAGGGGGATATTGACGATCAATTGTAAATGCCAGGAATTTTAAGAAACGTCTTTGAATGCCTTCAATATTGTTAATATGTACGTCGTAGTGGGGGTTCCATATCACGCTCGCGTATTCTAGTCGAGGTCGCACCAAGATATTGTATAGAATTTTTATGGTACTCGTATTTTGAAAATCTCGAGCATTACGTATCAGAAACCCAAACATTTTAAAAGATGATGTTACTGTGTTACTTATGTGTTCTCTAAAGGAAAGATGTGAGTCAAATGTTACTCCTAGATCTTTAAAGCTATCATGACGTGTCAGATTTGCCTTATTAATTTATTTATTTATTTGGATACTACCACCCAACAGGTAACCATTTACAGGGTGGGAAAACTACAATGACAACTATGTAAACATTACAATAAACAGGTATTACAATATTAAAACACAAATTACAATAATAAAAAAATGAAATAAAGTAACATAAAAAACACATTAAAACAGAACTACAGCAGACTAGTATAGAGAGCGAAACTTATAAATTATAAATCAAGTTGTTTAATTGAACGAATGCTACAGTTGAATATATCAAGCTGATCTTGCAATAGATTATAATTTCTACACATAGAATATAGAGGGGAAAATTTTAATAAATTAGTTCGAGGTGTAGGAAGGTAAAATGTTTCACAATTCCAACTTGCTGTACGAGGTATATGAAAATTCAGTTGCTCCAAAATGAGAGGGCAATCAAACATGTTATGCATAATTTTGTAAAGAAAAATTATTGAATGTACTATCCTTCTATTTTTCAAATTAGACATGTGAAATCTTTCCAACATAACATTTTACGGATATCCAATTATTGGATAAAATTATCGTCAATAAAGCACAAATATTTAACAAAACTGCGCTGAATATTCTCAACACTATTTATGTAAATAGCATATCCTGGGGACCATATCAACGAGCAGTATTCCAATTTTGAGCGTACAAATGAATAGTATAGCAGTTTCATAATATCAGTATTACTGAACCCTTTGCAATTTCTAATTATAAAACCTAGACTCTTTAGAGCCGATGCGATGGTGAAATTAATATGTTCCTTAAAACTTAGACACTTGTCAAAGATAACTCCAAGATACTTTACTGTATCCCGTCTCTGCAAAATTTGAGCGTTTATATGATAATCGTAATTGATAGGGTTACGCATTTTAGAGAAGGTAAATGAGTTACATTTAGATATGTTAAAAGGCAGAGTATTAGATTGGCACCAGTCATTTTCCAAGTTTAGGTTATTCTGAAGATTTTCACAATCTTGTTCGTTTTCTATTACACAATATATTTTCAAATCATCGGCATATAAGAGACTCTATATATTAAGATTATCTACAATATCATTTATAAAAACAACAAACATAAGCGGGCCCAGTACAGAACACTGGGGTACACCGGAGGTGGCTAGGATGTCAAACGACTTGTAACCGCGGTATTCAACATACTGACGTCTATTCTCTAGATATGAAGAGAAGAATTCTAACTGCATCCCTGACAATCCAAACTTACCCAATTTTCCTAATAGAGTACAGTGATCTAGGCGATCAAAAGCCTATTATACTCCTATTGTATTTTATTTAATTTCCTCGTAAACGATACTACGTTGCATTTATTAATGTTCAGAGACAATCTGAATTTGTTACACCACATATCCAGTTCTATTAAATATTCTCTTAATTGAACCAACCGTGGTGTAGTGAATCTGTGGGCGTTCTGGATGTCTAAAATTGAAGATACTGGCTGCATCTCGATAAGAATGCACACTGTCACCAACAATTCTTATTATTTAAATTTTATCAGCAACACTTAATTGTTGTGCAGCCATGTGTAAGTTTAATTTGACATTCGATACAATTGTCAAATCTATTCCAAAGCACTCCTTGTTAACAAAGATATTGGTATGCCGATAGTTATCAATTTTCAAATATTCATTTCATAGTAGTGTTTCTATTAAAACAAAAACACTATCTCAATCGCTAATGTAAATTCCTAATTTTTGCCAATTTTTTTGGCCATAGTAGGCATATTTAATTTCGGAAAAAAAGTAACTTTTTAATCTGAAACACAAGAAGTATATCAAATTTGATCTAAATCGATCAACAAATGACAAGATATATTGTGGTGTAGTGGTAAAAAGTGAGACAATGTATGAATATGCGATAGAAAGTATACAATTGAACTAAAATCATTAATAACAGTAAAGTTATATCTACAACAAAATATGAAAATAAATAACTACAAAATATGAAAATAGATAACTACAAAATATGAAAAAATGGGAGTCAAAGACTCTATGGAGCATAATGTATATATAAGACAATAAACTAATTTCAAAATAAAGTTGTTTCTACAATCTACGTGTACTCTCTCGGTTTTATTTTGAAATTACTTTATCTTATTTAAATTATGCTTCATAGTCTTTGACTCCCACTTTTTCATATTTGTAGTTATGTATTTTCATATTTAGTTGTAGGTACATTTTTTTAACTGTTCTGTGAGTGAGTCAGTGAATTAAACTTTGAGTGGCTGGAACTCTCTTACTATTGAGATTTTAATTTTTTTTAAGAAACTACTACCATTATTCCAACTCGAATAATCACCACCTCTTTCCAGGACTAACTGATATCTAGTGACTTTGTTCACGAGGTTAATCCAATAAGAATAAGAGTAATTTGATAATGCCTTTAACCGAGTTTGTTCAGGAGAACTTGTCGTTTCTTATAGTTTTCGCCTGAGGTTTTCATTTTCCAACTTTCCGTTCAAATGATAATGTATTTACGTGACAGCCGGTCGTCGAGCTGAGAAAATGAAAATGTCACCATGGGCGACGGAGAAATATTCTACTTGAGGAGTGGAGTAACAAAGATACAGTTCTGTTTGACTATGTAAGAATCTTTTTGTCTTTTCGTGAACAAAATTATGTCAAATATAATGTCGTAAACAAGGAATGATTTATTTTTACAGCTAATAATAATAATTCAGTTAGTTAAATAGCTTAAATAATGTTGTAAGTAATGAAATATTATTTATTTCTTTATTATACCCATTTAATTTAACCAAATAGATGTTATAAAGGGACAATTTATGCAGCAATCCATATCACGAGTCCAATTTCAAGTAATATGTTAAGCAAATTGACATTCGCAGTCAGCCATGCCAGAAGCAAAATAAATGAAATATAGGCAGTAATGTATCCACTGATGATTGAAAGTCTACACTATAATTTTTTGCAATTCTTATAGGAGGTGATTTTAGTTCATAATTTCTCTTAATGTAATGCGTAGAAAAGTTCTTAAAAAAATGTCCTTCCATTATTTCATTTAACATTGACATTCTTGAACAATCCTTTCCCATAAATTATTTAGCGACACGAGAGATATCCAAACTATTGAGATCGGGGGACCTTGCTGGTCATTGTTAGGGTCCTCCGTGGCCGTCCAATGATTAGGATAAACCGCATGTAAATAGTCGCGAAGAATTACACTGAAATGAACAGGAGCTCTATCGCACATGTACCACATTTTATGCCTTAACAATTGGTACATCTTCAAGCAACACAGGTAGTTTTTCTTGGAGAAAGTCTAGGTAAGATTGTTCATTAATGCGTCTTGGCAGAAAAAAGGGCCTATAATATTATTAACAATAATTCCTACCCATACATTAGCCAAAAATTGCTTTTGGAAATGAGTTTTGGTTGTGGCATGGGGGTTTTAGTTCACCCACACAGGATTATTATGGAAATTTTGAATAGCATTCCTAGGAAAATTTGCTTCATCATAATTTATGATTCAAACTGCGGATTTGGTGTAACATTCAGAAGGTACCACTGACAGAAGTTCACTTGCTGTGGAAAATCCCTGGGAAGAATATGGTACGGATACGACAAAAATCAACTAAAATTCACCAAGCAATTTGATGACAACTATTCAGAGCTCTAGCAATCTTCCTCGTACTCATTTCAGGATGTTCGTCGATTTTCTACAGCACCGCTTCCTCAATTTCGGGTGTTCTGACATTTCGAGGTCTACCTTCCGCAGAACCTGTTGGGAACTACCAGTTTCACAAAGACGGCGATGAATATTCGATTACCTTCAACGTAGATTCGGAAAGAATGTAATTTCGATGAATGGTCCTGTGAGGTGGCCTCCAAGGTCACCTGATTTAACGCCTCTTGATTCCTCTGTTTGGGGGTCATTTAAAAAATATAGTCTATGCATCCCCGTTACAACCCGTGAAGACCTGGAGCTAGGAGTAAGACGAGCAATTATTATTATTATTAGCCTTTACTCGAGTCCGAGTATAAAAAAATGTTACAGTCGATAGATTGTGTGTAATAAAAAACAAGTAAAAGGTGTAGTCTATTGTAATTCCCACTCATCTACGGTGCACACGACTATGGCTATAGAGGCCAATTCGGGAGAGCACATGTCGACCGCAGTCAGGACAAACATAGACCTGGTTAGGTCTTGGATTCGGCCTTCTTGCAGCAACATTTCCTTGATAGCTGGCCACAACCCTTTGCCATTCAGTTCTGTCCGCTGCAAGTTGTTCCCATTGCTCGTCTATAATACCGCAGGATTTTAGATTTTCATGGAGAACGTCTTTGAACCTCTTTCGTTGACCGCCACGCCTTCTTCTACCGCTTAGCAATTCACCATAAAGTGTACATTTAGGAAGGCGGTTATCATGCATACGATGAACGTGACCTGCCCATCTTAGGCGTGCTCTTGAAATAAGCAGCTCAATTGGAAGGCTGTTTGCTCTCCTGAGTACTTCTACGTTTGATATGTGATGGAACCAACGGATTTTCATCATACTTCTGAGGTGTCTTTGCTGAAAACGTTCTAATTCTTTCACATGACGACGGTAAGTGACCCAGCTTTCACATCCATATAGCAGTGTTGGAATGACAACTGCTCTGCAGACAGCCATTTTCGTTGACAAAGCAAGGTCGTGGTTGTCAAATACTCTCTCTCTAAGTCCCCAGAGTGCTCTAGATGCAGCGTTAATTCTATTGCGAATCTCGCTGTCCATGTTTGCTTTGTCATTAACAACGTTGCCTAAGTAATTGAACTGATCCACCACTTCAAGAGAATTTCCGTTAAGTGAAATGTCTATTTGGTTCACTTGATGAGGAGTTGGCATAATCTTAGTCTTTCCAATGTTGATTTTAAGTCCCAAGGAATCATAGCTCTGGGCATACACATCTAACAGTTCTTGAAGCTATTCCAGCGTAGAGGCTAAAAGTGCACAGTCATCCGCATACTGGAGATCACAAATGAATCGTGTGCGTGTCTTCGTGAAAGCTCTAAAGCGCCCTATGCTAAAGAGACCGCCATCAGAACGGTATCTGAGACCTATTCCTCTGACTGTCAGTTTGTTGTCAACAATAATTGTTAGAGCAGTGGTAAACAAATTAAAAATTAGGGGTGCCAGGACACATCCCTGCCTAACGAGCAATTAACAGCATAACGGACCAGCAATTGGCGAACGTTCTTCGAGAAACGGGATCTCGATTTTTGTAGCATTGCACAGATCATTTATAATAAATCGGAATCGTCCTGGCACACTTAAATGGAAAATTAAAAATTATATTATAAAAAAAAATTGATGTTTGAAATGTCACTTATTTGGCATCGTTGGATTCAGAAAATTATGCAGAATTCAAAAATGCAATAATATACAGAGTGTTCCAATTAAAAATCGAAATTTAGTGTCACTTCCGTCCAAATCGGAAGTGAAAAAAAATCAATTGTATGTCAAATAGTACCGCTTATTATGTGTGTAGTATCTCTTAAATTTCAATCAATTATCTTCAAAACTAAAGGATAAAAGGGGGTATAATATGATCCTGTTACACCCTGTATATCCAACCCCCGAACTTTTATACGAAACTTTTTTATCTTTAATAATAATAGAAATAAAGTGGAGGGTTAAAATATAATGAATAACCTTGCATGTGCAATTTTATTGCAATGAGGAAGTTGCATGATTTTTTTTGTATATCACAGATAGATCGATGACAGAAAAATATGCTTCCTCGTATTTTTTCTTTTCTTTTTTGTTAAAATTGAGGGTGAAAAAAATATTTATTTCGGCTGAGAATTTAAAACCATTAAAACGCTCTATCCCTAACGAATAGCGTCATTCGTAACCTGTAGCGTCACGTCGTTATTGTTAAAACGTTGAAACATCTAAAAATGAAACTATGGTTATAGATAAACACGTTAGGGATGTTATAAAATGATTATACGTCATATTAACTAATAATTAATAACAAGATTAAGAATAACAACGTAAATTAGCAAACTCAAATCCAATTAATGACGTCAAAATGACGTCAAAGCAATATTATAGCGTTTTCAGTCACGTGGTTTTGTTTACACAAAAGTTCAAATTTTAATGTGGCATATTTACGAAGCGAAATTTTTCTATGAGTTTCTTTTATTATATTATCAACTTATATAGTACATATTATGGAAAAATAATAAAATTAAGCATTTTTGAAATCCATGCATCTTCCTCATTGCAATAAATAATAACTGATTTATCATTATTATAAAGTGAATTCTTACAATTGTGGTATATCTGATTTTTACTATTCAATATATGTTATAGTTTGCATAAAACTTTTAATTTTGGCACTGTTAGTTAAAAATTCTATGACATGTGTTATAACGCTGGAAAGAGAAAATAGAGACATGTTATAGTCTACCTTGAGATTTGTTTTTTATATTTCTGCATAAGAGCATATGTCAAAAGCAATTGTGTTTTTAGAATTTTTTAAGACCTATTATTATTATTTTTACCCTCAACTTTCATCCCTTTAATTTTTTCGTACCTCCTCATATAGTAAACATGTAAGCGTTTGCGGTTTTCCTATATATAGGTTCGTATACTATACTTCACAAAGTAGGTTATGGATTTCGAATTTCTTTTTACTGAAATAAGGCTCACAAGATTTGGATTAACTTTTGCTAAAACTATTATCTTCTATAATAGACATTAAGCCAGATTTTTGTCGTGTGGCATCCTAAAAATAATCACACTGTATATAAATAACATTTCTTATTCAGCGTTAGTGTTTCCCATGGAAATCTGTTTCTACTGACCCGACCTGATCCCTGAAAATCAACGTGCACACGCGTATATCGTTACCCATAAAAAAATATTATTCACGTCATTATGTCCCTGTACCCCCAACCGTCTTATAATCTGGTATTCATAAAAAAAGTTGTAAAAATATATCCCACATTATGCATTCTTCTTTATCAATTTTTACTGTCCATCACGCCATGCTTAACGTCTTCTCCGGTTGGAATATTAAATAAGAGCGTTTTTACGTCCTGCCAGAACTGCCGACACTAAATAGGCAAAAATTGTTCCCGATAATATTTCTAACCGGTCTCGAAATGTGAAACGTTTGGATTATTCATTTTTAATGTAGAATAATTTTGAACTGATTACACTTGTTTGTGTTATATGTGTTATTGCTTTATAGAAAAATTATTTGTAGAAAATTAAACGGGGAATTAAAGAACAATATAAATTTTGGGCAACGTCGGCGGACAAGGTCTTGTATTTTTAAACAATTATTATTTTTTTCTTTTTTAGCGAAATTGTTATACTGCGCATTGCGCAAGCTCATGTCGCCTTTTCAGACCAATTTGTGGTGTAAATTTGAACATCTCGGACAAAGCCTCTGTGTAGGATTATTAACCACAACCATCCATAAGCCCAGATCAACGACTGCGCATGTATGGTCCATTTAAAAAAAAATCTGGTCAGCCATCTACTGTTATTTAAAATAAAACTAGGTTTGACTAGTTCTTCATTAATTCGTGTTTCTAATTTCTGGTTTGATATATCACTCTCAAGACTGCGTTTACACGCACCAGTCTAGGCAGCGTACAGGACCGTACGAACTGTAATCGCGACGCAATTTTGTGTTTATATGTACCAGTTACAACAAATTTTTGCAAAACCTCGGTGACACGCAGAATATCTTGAAGTATTGTGAGTTGCGCGTATTTAGTTGGCAAAATGACGAAATATTTAGTAAATCACCGAATTTAGCTATCAGGAACACATGAGTGCTGTGGTATAATTTGATATAAGTATAATTTGAATAATAAATACGTAGGTATTTAGCACACCATTAAATGTACAGACTTTTATTCATGTTTGTGTGTAATATTTAAATGTTTATAGTTATTTATTAAAGAGAATATTAGTGAGCCATGTAGAAACTTTTCTGTACCCCCTTAATAAGAATCTGTACCGCAATGGAAAATGAAAAAAATATCTTTGAGCATTTCCCATGTGAAAAACCATGATCTGATGATCAAACCGAAGCTCACTGTCGATAATAACACCCAGGTTTTTTGAATGTTCAACTAATTCAAGGTTTTCTTGATCAACACTTATATGAATGTGATTTTTAATAATTTGACGAGAGTTTTTAGGACCAAAAAGTAGAGCGTTCGACTTGCTGGCATTAATAATAAGGCAGTGTTCTTTTGTTACTTTTAAAAAAGATTTTAAATCCTCATTGATGTGTAAACATGCACTACCAACCTCAGAAGCATTAAATGAGTAATAAAGCTGTGTATCGTCAGCATATAAATGAATTTGGCAGTGTTTTAAACATGATATAAACTGACTGGTATACAGTATGAAAAGTAGTGGCCCCAGAATAGAACCTTGAGGTACACCTGATCTCAATAATAAGTATTCTGAGGAGTCGTGTTCAATACAGACTTTTTGTCGCCTACTTTTTAAATAGTTTTAAAATAAATTAACTGCTTCCTTCGTAGGACCTATATGTAACAAAATTGATAAGAGTATTTCATGATTAAGCGTATCAAACGCCCGACTAAAATCTAATAAGATTAAAATTGTACATAAACCCTCATCTGATGCTCCTATTATGGCATCAACCACTTGCAAAAGTGCCGTAGTACAACTGTGTCCAGTTCTAAAACCCGATTGTGTTTTAGGTAGTATTTTCTTATCCGATACATATTGCCTAAGTTGACTTTCCATGATTTTTTCAAGGATTTTAGAAAATGTAGGCAAAACACTAATAGCACGTAAGTCTTTAAAATCTTCAGGGTTACTCTTCTTCGGTAACACAGTGATCACGGCACTTTTCCATATGGATGGGAAAACATTTTCTTGTAAACAACAATTAATTATATGCGTCAGATAAGGAATAATATGGGGACAACATAACTTAATCATTTTTATATTTACCTTATCACACCCCGTAGCATTCGTGTGTATCTCTAGAATTGTTTTTAAAACTGTCGTTTCATCAACAAGTGCAAAATTAAAAATTGAATCAAATAATAAATTATTTTTATAATGGTTATGAATATCATCAGAGGCATCTGCAAACGGTAAAGAATTTACAAAAAAATTATTTATATCATTTACGTTTTTTAAATTTTCAGGAATGTTTTTATTTTACCACAAAGCAAAAATGCTTTTTAATTCCTCCTGTAATTGATGCTTCACACTCGGTGATAAAAAATGCACTTAGTCCCTTGATATAAATATAGTACACTATGTATAATAATTGTATGTTTATTAAAAAGTAACATTTAATAGCAGTGTCACCAACAGATAGTTACTGAACATGTGTGAACAAAAGCAAATTAGAACTATTTTGCAGACATCAGTTTTACTAGAATCGACAATCGTACATAATTTATAACCTTAATCCCTTCCAAGATTTAATATATTATTAACATATTAATTCGGGAATTGTGCAGGAAGTTTGAATGAAATTGTAATGTATAATGAATACAACTGGTGCATGGTTTGCAATTTTTTTATTATAAAGTGTTTTAATCATAAAAACATAGTAACTACCTACTTTTCTTCAGAAAAACAGGGAAAAAATAAAAAGGATATATTAATAGCCATTACTTCATTTGGACAGGTTTTTTCGCATTGTGGTAGAGATCAAATTATTGTCAATCTTAATAAATAAAACATAATTAATCTCAAAAATATATAATCAGCAATACTTTTAATGATGTCATTTCTTCATTAATATGAGCAAATAATTAAACCAAGTTTTAAGCACTATTCAAACACTAAAAATGAAAAATTATGAGCCCGGCCCTGCTTTGACACACGTCTATGTCATCAGTATGATGTTGCCTCTAGTAGCAAAACACCCAACTATTTTACACTAAATTTAACAAATTCGTATTCGACATTAAACTTTAATATGAGTAAATATTATGCAGACTTTTCATTTTCTTTCAAGTTATTTTATTTTATACCACATCGTATTATGTTTTATTTGAATATTTATGTCCTTTTGTAGAACATAAAACAATTTATGGCGATTGGGGACGAATGAATGGTACGTTCGCGTTGGATAATCAAAGAGGAGAAAATTTTGGAAACTTAATTTTACCTAGGATTACAATATGAAGTATAATAGGTCCTTGTTTTAAGTTTTCTAGTTTACATAATGAAATCAATTCTGTTGAGAAGAGTGTAAAATAAGTACGCACTATTTGACTTTGGTAACGCACCCTTTTGAAAACTGCAAAATAGATTTTTGTACAAAACCTCTTTTCAGCACTTTCATGCCCTTTTTTCGACAGGTTCCAAATATTTTTTTTTTTTCCAAAACATATACATTTAATTCCAACTAAGTTTCTTCTAATTATCACGTTCTCATACTGGACTGAGGAATTTTTAGAAAAAATTAATTATCTGATCTGAGTTAATATTTGATTTGACTTAGGGCCGGTTTATCAATACGGGGTTAACACTTAACTATAGGAAATGTGAAACGAAACAATGGGTATGTATCTATTGTTTTGTTTGACATTTATCCTTTGGTTACGGGTTAACAACCTGCATTGATAAACCGGCCCTTGTTAACTAGGTAATTATATTAAAACTGGACAAGAGTTTCTGATAGCAGCCCAAGACATAAATTTTCTCTTCTGTTTAATTTCCCTCGACAATTCTTTCCAATCCCTGTAATTTCGACACCCATTATGCATGAAATAAAATAGCCGGTCTTATCGTTACGAATACAATCGAAGCGTTTCTTATTCAGTTATTTTCCAAGTAATTTTACACCAGATAATTCCACCGAACCCACCGGTAACATAAATCAAAGATAACGCGAATAAAGTAAACCCAAAACTTCGATTATTGAAATTAACAAAAAGATGAAAAATGGAGTTGTCCCCGGGGCATAAGCGCTGTCTACAATTCATCTCCTCGTCCCGGCTGCGAATAAACTCCGCTTCCTGAATGGCAGTTACACTATTACCTAAAATTTTGCGAATTATGTAAATGGAAAATAAACGTTCGAATACCTACCACAGATTAGACCTGGAATTGGATGACGCATATTTTAATGTAAGAGGACGGTATTAGGTTATAAACTACTTCTATCGATTTATATATTTTATATAATTTTTGCTTACTATATGTGAGTAAATAAATAAGTATTATTACAAATATTTATCAAATGAAACAAATGGAAAAGAAATGAAAATTTAAAAAATCAAATAAAAGTGTTGTCTAATGTGTGAATAAATGTTATGTGCATTTTTTTTAAACTGTAACACTATATACAAAGCATTAGAGGTATTAAGTGGAAAACTAAAGCTGAACCTAGAAAATGATGACATATGAAACTGCCTTACGAGTGGAAAAAGATCTATACTGACTGGTTTCGCAGAAAAAAATATAAAAAGATTGACAATTCAAAACCAAGAGAAATAAAGAGACAGGAGAATATCCATCATTGAGGGCGTAATGTAGCGTTCTTCATACTGCATGCGGTCTGCTGACTGTAACCAGCCATCTTTAAAATACGGCCAATTTTGGTGTCTAGGACACAATATTAAACAAGATATATTATTATGATTATGATATATATTACATCAGCATTATACAACTTTTAATCCCGGAATAAAGAATCATTTTACAATATTTTAGATTTATTTATACCGATAATTGGCAACGCCGACGTGATATCCAGCTCTAGCCATAATTGACGTGATTTGGTATCCCGTATTGAGATTCCCCGAAGTTGTCACCTTTCATAGTACCATCATGGACACATGGTTAATGGGCATTTAGCCAATTCATAAAACCACAAGACATAGAAGCACGTTCCTGGTTTGCGCAGGTATTTTCAAGTCTATTCTTTCCTATTATTTGGGTTTTCTACCACATGTATTATTATCCTCTTCAAAACAAATCACCGAATCTACAAAATAATAAAATTATTGGAAAAAAGCCTCTGCGCCCGTGACGTTTACGCCAAAGGAAAAGTCAGAGGTTATGTTTTGCAAATAATATAAATCGGAATAAACACAGAAGCAATGTATTTTGCTGACGTTTCGGAAAGTAATCTCTCCGTTTTCAAAGCTTTTTTTTTTTGGAAGAACTCTTATTTTGCTATGTATGTCAAATACACAGCTTTAAGATTCTGTTTATGTTATTTCCATAGATACTTACTACTTTCACAGAACATAGAACTGATGATATTTTCTTTTAGATAATGTTGAGTTTGTTAAGTTCTTCTTTTAACATGGGTAGCCAGGTTGTACAAATATCTACAGAACAATTCGATACGCACTTATCTTCATTTAATAAGATTATTGCTGATTCTTTAATTTTTCTTTTCACGCACAAATCTTTGATTTCTGAATTTCAATTCTTTCTAATGAACGTGCTTGGGAAAACGGACATAGAATAAACTGGGACTGGGAGATAAGTGCGTATCGAATTGTTCTGTAGATATTTGTACAACCTGGCTACCAATGTTAAAAGAAGAACTTAACAAACTCAACATTATCTAAAAGAGAATATCATCAGTTCTATGTTCTGTGTAAGTGGTAAGTATCTATGGAAATAACATAAACAGAATCTTAAAGCTGTGTATTTGACATACACAGCAAAATAAGAGTTCTTCTAAAAAAAAAGCTTTGAAAACGAAAAGAGATTACTTTCCGAAACGTCAGCAAAATACATTATTTCTGTGTTTATTGCGATTTATATTATTTGCAAAACATAACCTCTGACTTTTCCTTTGGCGTAAACGTCACGGGCGCAGAGGCTTTTTCCAATAATTCTATTTTGTAGATTCGGTGATTTGTTTTGAAGAAGATAATAATACATGTGAAAGAAAATCCAAATAATAGGAAAGAATATTCGTAGAATGCCACAAATAACTTTCAGACAATATTTTCAAGTCTGCTTACAAAGTGCAGGTTAGATTGAACATCCCAGTGAACAACCAGCAACAAAATTGACGATAGCCCTTGGGTAGTGTGAGTTCGTTATTTGTATTTCCTCCGCCTTCTTTTCAACATTCTGCCAAAGAATCAAGATTTCACTTTAGTCCTTTTAATATATACCTAACGTATATATGCTCTTAAAATTACAAAATGATTGATCAAAACGCAGACTTAACCCCAACATCAAGATTTTGCTTCTTCAGTTAAGTTACCATCCTTTTGGACCACACGTCCAGAAATATGGTTTTCACAAATTGACTTGCAGTTCAATGTCGCACGAATCACTAGTGATCGAAAAAAGTATGACGCTGTCATATCAGTCTTCCTATGGAAGTCGTAGATATCATTTACGACGTTATGCAACGACCACCCAAACAAAATTTATATTCTAACATTCAACAATTTTGGCCCGTTTATCTTCAAGCGAAGAAAAAAGGCTTGATGATTTATTAACCGGTTCGCAGATGGGCGAATGTAAACCGTCTGATTTTTTATAGCCACATGTTAGATATTGTTGGCGGTTCATAGCTAGGCTTCCGGGGGTTCTTTGTCGCGTTGATCGTTTAGAATATTTGACATTTCGACCATCTTGTCATGGTCTTCTTCTGAATCGAAGTGAGCTCTGTTGGCCTGAGCTCCTCTATTTATATGTATCGTCAGGAGGCGTGGCTTGGTTCCGGTGATGTCACATGGTGAGTGGACCGGAACATTGATTTCCATGTCAATGGCAGCTATAGTCCGACGTCACGGTTGAAATTATTTGGATATTTGTGTATTTCTATGGCTTCCCTGTACCTTTTGCACTAGTAGTGTCTCGCGCTCGCCAATCTTTTGGTCTCGTCAAATTTTATCCAGTGGCCGGTTCCCTTAGAGTATTCTGCAACTGCAGACCTAGTGATGTTTTCCTTCTTTGTGTGCCTGATATGTTTTTAAGCCTGGTATTAATATGTCTCTTGGTCTCTCCTATATAAACTTCACACGAATATGGAATGCTATAAATTCCTGGTGAATCGAGCTCTTCTGGTGGATCTTATTTAGGAAAATATCCGATTTTTTGTTGTGCGTTGTAGATCACTTTGATCTTCTTCTTTGTTAACACTCTTCCAATCCTGTCCGTGCAACCTTGTATATATGGTAGATAAATGGTCGCTGTGTATTTCGTTTCTTCTTTAGTATTTACTATGTTCTGTTTCTTGATAGCGTTGTTTATGTCCTTGGGTCTCTATCCATTTTTCTGTAGGGATGTCTTTAAAGTCTGGTACTCCTCTTGGAGATGTTCCTCTTCGCATATTTGTTTTGCTTTATGTACCAATGTGTTGACGACGGCTTGCTTCTATGCTGGATGGTGGTGAGACTGTGCATTCAGATACCTATCGGTGTGTGTTGGTTCCCTGTACACCTTGTGTCCTAATGTTCCATCATTTTTCTTGTATACGAGTAAATCTAGAAACGGGAGCTCTCCATCTTTCTCAATTTCCATAGTAGATTTGATGTTTTGGTGAAGGTTGTTGAGGTAAGTTTTGAAATTCTCCAGTTCTTCCCGTTCATGCTGCCAGGGCGTGCATTTCAAATGCTTCCATGAAGATATTAGCCAGATCTGGTGACAACGGTGAGCCCATTGCTGCCCCCTCGTTTTATTTTAATAGGTTTCCGTTGAACTGGAATTTACATGGTTGCACTATTTTTTCAAAAATTCAGGTATACCATCAGATACCAGTCGCAAGGAACGATATTTAGACTGCAATCATTACTCCATTTGGTATTTTTGAATTTGTTAGGCCTTCTGGTTTACGAAACGCTGGTCAGACTTTTCAAAGATTCATGAATGAAGTTTTAAAGGCTCTGTCATTCATTTTCGTTTATTTGGATGACATTTTGATAGCAAGTAAAAATCACAATGAACATTTGGTTCACTTACAAACCGTTTTTAAACGCCTTGAAAATATAAGTGTCAGCAGTCTTTATCGGTGTTATCTAAAGCAACAAGTGTGTATTATTACCATTTTGATGATATTAAAAAATTAATACAGCAAATATAATTATAGAAAAAATTTTAAACATCTATTTTTAATCCGAGTTTTATATCTAATTTTACCCTTTCTTTTTATGACGTTAGTTCTCTATCCATTTTGTCTTCCACTTCGTACCTAAATGCAAATAGAAACCATAACATTACATCTATTATACGCCACAGACCAAATATCCAGCACAATCCTCTTAAGGATAATCGTACGAATGCCTAGGGGATTATCCCAGACTGTTTTAGCTAAATTACTTAGATCTGCAGCATTAATTTTGGCTAATTATACAGCGGAGCGACCTGTTTTAAATTCGGATGATTCAATTCTTCTACGCTAGTCCAGGTAATTATGTCTCTCTGAATACAGATTACCCCTTTGAATTTGATCGGGGAATAAATTATTGGGAATGCCCGTGGATTATCAATTATCCAGCAGGCACAGTTTATCGAACGCGGATGGAAGCATGGCTCTTCCCTGATTTATAGTAATAATGGTATTATGTTCGAATTATATGAATTGTGATGAATCCAACAGAATCATCTTTGCGGAGTAGTTACGTTTACCTATCCAGGGCGAGGTAGATCCCTTCCAAAATAATTGATTGTAGTAATTTCACAGAGTCAAATTTATTTACAGTACGTTTGTTATTGAGAGAGACTATGCAATGTTTGCCGTTTTGTTTGTGAATCATTCATTTATCATTCACGTTTTTACGAATAGATGGGTACGTCTAACGGGGGGCCATTTCGTGCCACGCACGAAGGCGCACTAGGCCATGGTGCACCAAAAAGCCAATTTTATAGTATTTCGACTGAGCGGTTTGTTAATTTTTTTATAATAATAAAATAGACACGTGGCAAAGGCGGAAAAAATGCTCTCGCATGAATGCGTCTCATGACCTAGAAGAGATCTTAATATAATCCTTTATACAAACGAACATACAATATACATCTTGTCTTTGAATTCTAAGGATTCTATGACTGTGGGGTGAATGTCCTCAGGATAATATACAATATTCTAACACTGAGTGGAAAGCAGAAAAATAGCATGTCTTCATTGCATTAAGAGGTAATAAGAAGTATACTTTCTTAATAAATACAGGTTTTTATTAAATTTCTTACTTATACAATTTACATGTTCATCCCACATTAAACCAGGGTCTAAATAGACTCCTAAAAACTTTACATGCTCTAAATTCTGGTACCCATATAGATTTCTGTTAGTGAATAATATTATATTGGTCTTGTTGTCGAATCATAAAATTCATAAATGTAATTGAATTAAATAATATTAAAACCACTACTATGCACAAAACACATTAATCACAGCATTAAAACACGCCAGGGGCCTTCCACGACGCTCAATACTCCAGCCTTCCTGCCGTCTAGACTCCCGTCCGGTTCAGCTCGTCACATCGGTCCCAACACCAAATCAAGCCAGAGGTCGTCCACAACGTTCAATACTCCAGCCGCCCTGACGTCCAGAGCCCCGTCCGACTCGATGTCTAATTATATGCAGCAAGGTTTCTGCAGCGGCAGTTCTTCCGCAGTTCTCGTCGCTACAACATCAACTACAATCATCAGTCCAGTGAAAGCAGATCGACAAGAAGCAACCAGTCCAGCCTACCAGTGTCTATTCGACGAACCAACCCTCAATAAGATGCTTTATCTGCCGCCAGCGTACGATCCAAGGCTCTGTTGATGTGGAGAAGAGTACGAACAGCGTACAGCGACAGTCACGACTTATAAACGTTTCATCGTTGCATAGTAGTGCGGGGAAAATTAAAATCAGCGTTTAATGGATTTTAATGAATTTTCGTCTTTTATTTACTTAACCCAATTGCAACTACGGGTATTAGCACCCATAATAAAAATAGTCAACATCTCGGGAAGCTTGGCGCTGTAATCAGTCAGTCTGGGCTCTCCCGCCATCGTAGAAGCCACTAGAAATCTCGATAACTCTGACGTCATAAGCAACACCATCCTACAATTGGAGTCTCATGCCATATCTACAAAAATCGACCCTGAGAGCCATAGTTCGTCCTCACCAGCTTGTCGAAATCTTTAACTAGACTACTGGCGCCCTCTATCAATCAAAAAAACGTAATCTCAACCCCCATCCACGACAACAGTCTTTGCATCATTTAATAATACTTGGTTTGCGGAAAACCACTGAATTGGTAAACGTCTATTTTCAGTCATCTCAGTAAGGAGAGATTTTAAGCTATGGTGTAAGCAGAGATTTTAAATTATTGTTTACATTTGTGGGGGTTGTGTCATCTGCAAAAAGCACGAACTCGGTACTGGGAATTGCAATAGAAAGATCATTTATATAGATAAGGAATAGTATGGGTCCCAGAACTGAACCTTGCGGAACACCATGTTTACAATTTTCTCTCAGAGTATGTTTGATTATAGTAGCAACTTTACTGCCTGCCTTTCAAATAGGTATCTATCAGTTTAATGCTTTTCTTCTTTTCAAAACGATATTGGGTAGTTTACTTCAAAGAGTAGCCTCATTAAATTGTAATGTAATCAGATTCATTTAGTGAGGACATCCTGTATGCCGTATTTCATTAAAATAAAGTTCATATATGGCATTTTATATTCCGATCATATTAAAATGCCTGCAGTATAAATTACATTGTGGTTCAACAAAACGATTCTCTAGGCGCCTGGCCCATTTATACATTTATTTATGTTGTATAATAAAAACAGTGTGTTATATAGAATGTTGTTTTACAATATGTCAGTAATATAATTGCTTGTCGCTCAAACCAGGGATGAGTTGCGTTGACCCAACTCCCTGTGCTGAAGAAATGTGCTGCATCATCTGTTATCTGTTGAAAAAGCGGATAACTACATTCAAAAGAAATAGGAATAGAAAGGGGATAATATAATTCGGATATTAGAAAAGGCATTATAAAATAAGAATATAGAATACCTCTGTCGTTTAACATGTTTTATCTACCAGGACACGGAAGGGATTGTTCTTCAAGGACACGGGGGAATATTAAATAGTATGATACCTAGTCTTGTAAAATAATTAGTTATGGCATTAGTGATTGGGGCTCTGCATATAATACAATCCTCCAGCCTTTTCAAATAACAACATTATATACTAAAATGATTTTTAACAAGGACAGTAGAAATATCTGCAGAAATATATTTGTGGAAAATGAATTACTAAATCTGGGAGGTCTATATACGCACGCTGCTGTAATTTATACTCACAAGAAACAATGCGAGACAAAAAATAGAATCAAGGACACGTGTCGAACTCCGGTCGCCAGTATATATAAAAGCCCAAAATAAAAAGAAATCCAAATGATAATCAAATAATTATCTATTAAAAAGTTATGTGTTATATGACAGTCGATTGTTGAACTATCAGTTTAAGTCATATACTCTGTTTTTGTGAGTTAAAATGGTTATAAATATCAGGCAAGTTCCTTCAAACTTCCTTTTTCGATCAAGAAATTAAGCTGAAAACTTTGCTAAGTGATTAATTTAGTTTAAAAAGCACGTAGTTGCTACTCGGTTTGGTACCGGATCATAAACTAGATTTCACATATTTTCAATTAATATTTTGGATTATTTTAATTGACACTTTTAATTCGGATTTAATTAGCGAGTATAGTCCAGAAGTACTATTCTGGATAAGTTTGGATTTCTTAGATTATTATAAACACGTAATCACATTAGAGGTTAATTTTGAGACTAATTTTGTAAATTTAATTATAGACGATTTTGGTACTGCTAGATTTCGATTTGGTACAACTAGATTTTATGGACGAGCGTGAGTGCGTCTTTATTATGTACATACTTCGATATGCGATGTAAAGCAACGTGGGTGACCGTTCCAACGAAGACCCCCAGCATTTACCCCAGCCAGTAATAACTGAAATTGATTGAACCGAGTCCTCGCCTCACACATCTTCCAGCGACTTGTATATTAGTGTATGCGCCGAAGCTATACAACCTTAGGCAAGGGTTGTATAGGGGATATACCATCCTTCGGAGGGGATGTAAGGCCGTCGGTCCCTTGCCTATTAAATGTTAGGTAAGTAAAAGATCCCTACTCTTCTTAAGGGAAGAGGTTCGGCAAAATTCCTGGTTGGGGGTAGCTCGTCTGCAGGCGTCGGTGTTAGGCTTCAGTAGCGGAAATAGGCCGACGTTAAATAAATGTACAAATAAACAAAACAACTAGATTTTGAGCACAGTTAAACTTATTAACTGATCTGTTATTGACTATTTTGGATTTGGACTTTTGAATCATTGTGCTATTCTTTAGTATTCGATTTTGCCTGGAAGTTTCCAATTTTGTAAATGCTAAGTAATTCCTGTATATTATTTTCTTGTAAAATTGTTTAAAATTTTTAATTATTTTCCTAGCGTTACCTGAGGAAAACCCTAGATCTTAATATTTATATTATTAT
Source organism: Leptura quadrifasciata (assembly GCA_963675555.1). Lineage (NCBI taxonomy): Eukaryota > Metazoa > Arthropoda > Insecta > Coleoptera > Cerambycidae > Leptura > Leptura quadrifasciata. The sequence continues at coordinate 3,024,510 of OY776679.1, forward strand.
GATATTTTTACCTTGAAATTTTCTTTGTTTGTACTGGACTTTGCATATTGTTATAATAAATTATATTTGTTTGTTCTTGTTCTTATTATCGTTTTACTCTCACTAGAAGGATTCGTAATATCTGGGACTTCGTTTTCTTGACCTGACTTTAAGTCATAGTAAACAAAATTTACGATTGACTGAAGTTGATGGGTAACTTGTATCTATTTATACGCAAGTTGTCTCTTGTCTTTTGACTATCGTGGTTTTGTGGCAATTTTAAAGAAAAAAGGTCGGGTATGAAGTTGTTCTTTTTTAAATTGTGGAAGAGTCAATACATGTTGCGCCATATGTTGGAAAACCGCCATGAACCGATAAAAATTTGTGACACAACCTATGAGAAAACGGCTAAACATTTTCCTACAGATGGCGCCGGGCTTTCAGATTTTAAAAATCTGGTACCCGTGGCGCCACATATTGGAAGGCCACAGAACTATGCATTTCAACTTTTTTTTCGATAGATGGAGCTACGTGCATGGCATTTATCTTTTGGTTTCTAAGATGTAATTTACATATAAAATACCAAATTTTTTTTTACTATATTCTGATTATTCTCAGAAACATGTGGCGCCATCTAAATGAGAACAATAAGAAACTAGAAGACGCGCGAAAATTCAAAAAGACATTAAATAGACATTGTTCGCTATGGATTGCCAAACGTGGTAGTACTGTGTGATGTCCCAGGTTATGTTGACGAGTCGATAAATTTGTAATTTCCCAAGTTTCAATTCTTTACAGTTAGAAAATATTTTTTTCTTTTTTTTTACTATTTAACCACCAAAATAAACGTTTGGTCTGCAATGTTGGGAGACTACATTACTAGCACCCCATACTTAGCTGTACCCAAATTTTAAATGCTGAATAAAATCTTATACAACTAACCTTGATGATTTCTTTAACGTGATATTTTTGACATAAAAATGAACGAAATGCACAAGAAATTAACTGCACATTACTTGTACAAAATAAACAAGCCTCTTTGAAATATCTGGTAAGTAATAATAAGCCTTACATTAAGCTTACTGCTCACAATTACAGAACGCCTTTTTCATAGAAATTGTTCCATTTTCAGAACGTAATTTGCCTCGTAATTTACTGAAATATTTCCTTATAATATATAAAATGAAATTTATTTACCAGACTGAAGGTGCTTAGCGCAGTAACTTGTTACATCATTTATAAAATTAGCTGTAAAATTTAAAACTCTGCATTTGTTAATTTAAAGTTGCTGGAGATTTACTAATATCTCATGTTCCATATTTAAGAGAGAAACAGCGACAAAAGCAAATTGGAGAGAGTGAAATAAGTATAGGATATAAATCCCGTAATATGAGGACCAGAAAAAGCAATTGCTCTGGACCTTCTTGGACGAATATCGGTATCCTTTTCATCATGTGATATTTTTCTTCAGTTTATTTGAGAAAGAAAAACAATACGCATTCATTCATCTCAATTATTATCACGCATAATAACCAGATGCCAACTTTTTACTTAAATTAGAGAGATGTACATCAAATTTCAGCTTCTCAATAATACGTAACCTAAAAATTTAGTATGGCATTTATTCTCTCAATAGGTTGGTTACCCAAGAAAAGATCAGCACAGGTAAACTTGAAAGTAAGTATATTCGTTTGTTTATATTGAATACAAACGAATTACAATCACGCCACTTAGTTTTACTTTACATATATCTGACTTTACAATATATCGTAAGCTGTTAATATTTTTATTATGCCACAGAATGGTAATATCGTCTGCAAAAAGCGTAATAGTGCCTTGAATATCAATTGTGGCAAGTCGTTTATGTATATCAAAAATAAAATGGGTCCTATTACAGATCCTTGTGGCATACCACAGTTAAAATCTGCTACAATCGATATCTCGCAGAGGATTTTTACAACTTGAGTACACTGAGACAGGTACGATTTAATCCAATTAAAAAATTCACTCTTAAACCCACAGCACAAAATTTATTGAAGCAGTATTTCATTATTTACGCTGTTAAACGCTTTCGAAACATCGAAAAACACTGCACCGACAACCCCACCATCATTTAATTTGAGGTACTTCTTTTCTAAAAATGCCAGAATGTCGTCAGGGTGTTTTTTGAAATTTGAAATCCGAACTCATTTTCATTTAATGGGGAATGTTATGTTCATCTAAAAATTTTACCATTCTCTTTTTTACCAGTTTTTTTTATTAGTTTTGACAACATGGACAGTAATTGAAAATTTTATGGATGATTTACTTATGGAGAGGGATAATAGTTGCTTTTCTAGGTATACACCCGTTGTAAAGGATTCATTAATTACTGTCACTAATACAGTCAAGATAGAGTCTGGTAGAATTTCAAATACCCTTACTGGCATATCATCGACCAAATGAAAGTTTATTTTTTATTTATTTTATGGTTTCTTTTAGTTCGCTTATAGTAACCGGAGTTAATGTAAATTTTGTAGCGTGCGTCTTTACTATGTACATACTTCGGTATGCGATGTAAAGCAACGACATGCGCAGTTAGTAGTTGGATGGGTGACCATTCCAACGGAAGCTGCGTCCTCGCCTCACACATCTTCCAGCGGCTTGTATATCAGTGTATGCGCGGAAGCTATACAACCTTAGGCGAGGGTTGTATAGAAGATATACCATCCTTCGGAGGGGATGTATAGCCGTCGGTCCATTGTCTATTAAATGTTAGGCAAGTAAAAGATCCCTACTCTTCTTAAGGGAAGAGGTTCGGCAAAATTCCTGGTTGGGGGTAGCTCGTCTACAGGCGTCGGTGTTAGGCCTCAGTAGCGGAAATAGGCCGACGTTAAATAAATGTATTAAAAAAAAAATTGTTCGGAGTTACGTTCGGTTGTACGGAGACCAGCTGATTTGTTTTACCTCTAAGATAATTCTACTGACCTACTTACTACTGATCAATGTAAAGATGTGAATGAGGCATGTGTTATATTGTATTCTATCCTGGACTCTGTTTTCATTGATAGCGTCCCAAAAACTTTAGCTAAAACTAATAATGGTAATATCATTCGCAATATAAAGGCAAAATCAAAACACTGGCGCAAAAATGGTTACTCATATGAATTGAATCAATTTAAAATTCAAAGAGCAAACATAAAAATCGATATTGATAACGCGCACAGAGAACATCTTATCAATATTGAGAACCAAATTAATTCCAATCCAAATCACTTCTGGTCATATGTAAACAGCAGAAAAAATATATCCAGTATTCCTAGCGTTATGACCTGTAATGACTCCATATTAAACGAACCACAAGTAATAGTTGACGCATTTGCTAATTACTTTCAAGAGTCATATTCCGCATCTACAAACTTATGATATAAATAGCACTCATTGTAATACTAATAATTTATGCATTCCCTATATTACCGAAAATGACGTTCTCAAGGCACCCGAGAAAATTAAACCCAAAACCACTACAGGTCCTGATGGTATTCCGGCCTTTCTCCTTAAAGATTGTGCCATTTTATTTGCAAAACCGCTAGCTAGTGTTTTTAATTTGTCTATTAAAACTGCTACTTTTCCAGAAGTCTGGAAAATATCCAGGATATGTCCGGTATTAAAAAAAAATTATAGATGTACTATTGAAAACTATAGGCCGATAGTAATATTGTGCAATTTTAGTAAATTATTTGAAAACGTAATATACGATATTCTCTTTAATCACGTCAAATTTCAAATTTGCCTCGATCAACACGGATTCATGCCAAATCACTCTACCACCAGTAATCTGGTGTGCATCACTCAGTTCATAGCTGAACAGTTGGATGCTGAAGGCCAAGTAGATGTCATTTATACAGATTTTTCTAAAGCCTTCGACAGACTGGACCACGGAATTTTACTGAACAAACTATCCGAATTTGGACTAACTGAGCACTTTCTAAATTTGTTTGAATCCTACTTGGTAAATAGACGACTAAATGTACAATACCGTGAATTTTGGTTTATGGTTTATATCTCAGCGACATCAGGTGTTCCCCAAGGTTCTGTGCTTGGGCCATTGCTCTTTATCATTTTTATAAATGATATCGTCATTGGCTTACACTGCAAAACATTACTTTATGCCGATTACCTAAAAATTTTTACATCTATCACTAGTGCAGGAGACTGTTGATTTGCAAAACGATCTTGTACAACTATGGTCTTGGTGTAGCGTAAACAATTTACAGTTAAATATCTCAAAGTGTAGCTTTATGACATACACTCGTGCACAAAATCCAATAAAACTTATCTATACAATTAATGATGAAGAACTGAACAGCTGTGGTCATTTCAAAGATCTAGGAGTAATATTCGATCCAAAGTTATCTTTTATTAGCCATATCAATTAAATCACCGCTAATTCCTTCAAAAATTTAGGCAATATTATCCGTAATTGTAAAGAATTTAACGAAAATACACTGAAACTTCTCTTTAATTTGTTAGGTCAAGACTTGAATATGCTTCAATAGTCTGGAGTCCTGGTTATGAAAATCATAAATATAGCATTGAAAAACCTCAGAGGCGTTTTATTAAATACCTCTGGTTCAAAAGTTCTGGAAATTATCTAGAGAGAGGTTTTCCACATTGTGACTTATTACATAGATTCAACACGAGTAATCTTCAACTACGTCGGACATATCACTCTCTTATATCCCTTTTTATGATTTTAAATGGCACTATTGACTGCCCTGAAATTCTTAGTTGCATTAGATTTCATGTTCCTAATTTGACAGACTCGCTCGCATTCGTCTCTATTCTATTTGCCTGCACCAAGAACAAATTTGCTGTTATTTTCCCCTCTGCACCGTATGTGTTCCAACTATGATTCTTTATATAATAATACAGATATTTTTAATACTAGTATATCCAAAATGAGAAATGTGGTTCTCAATTCTTTACAACTGTAGCTTCTAAACTATTAGATTACAACTCTTAGGACTATACTAATCATACACTTATTTTGTTAATTTTTATTATCATTTAATTCTTTACCTTTAGTTAAGTTATTTAGTTTTAGTTATTATTTAGTTTTCTTTTTATGTTTGTAAAATTCCTGACCTATAATTGGATTTCTGTCTGGGCAGTCGTAACCAAAATAAATAAATAAATAAAAGATCATTGGCAATGGCCGGGCTTTCTTTCATTGCATTACTTGCTTTTTGAAATCTATTCTCATAGTAAGTTTCCCAATTTACATTTTTTAGAGCGATGCGATCATTAAAAAGGAATATTTATGAGCTACCATAGAAAAATGCTGATTTGCAAAAAACAAATGTTTAAGAAATAGGCTCGCAACCGATTTCATTTTACTAAACTTAGCTTTCAACTCACATTACTGTCTTGGCAAGTGGGAAAAAGTCCAAACCCCTCTAAGACAGTTTCTCGACAAAATATATCTTACTTCTAAGACATTATTCTTTCAATACATTTATGAAAATGTCATGCACAATTTTCTTATGTGCACTGAAATACCAAACTTTATATTTAAGCCTATCTACTATTAAAGTTTTATTGCCCGTCGATATAGGCGGATGCTGAATAGAATAAAAAAATATCCCTATTCATAAGCCATTGCCTAATATATGACAAAAGGTGAACGATCCCTCGTAGATATTTCTGTAGAACGAAGCGTACGAAAGAGGTTTTGGAGTGGAGCTTATGATGGACTTTTTATCATTTATTTTATCTTTTATATACCTTGCCTGGTGCATTATATTTTTATTCAATCATCTCCTATACGCGGAATAATAAAAGTTACACTTCTTTTAGGTATTACCTTATTTTGTTCTCGGCGACGTGGAAATATTAGTTTCAGTAAGTACGTAATGTATGGAATACACTTTCTATTAGTATAACGAAGTTGAATTATAATATAAAGACATGCATTAGATTGTTAGGAATGGGTGTGACCGAACAAATAATAATTGTTCCAGCTGCCCTTATTTTAGACCAACCTACCCGACTGACCTAAAACTCGACGTTTCTCTAATTTGTATTATTATCCTCAGAGTTGCGTAATTATGTAATCATATTTCCTGGTCAAATCTATTAATGAAACTAAATATACAGTGCGTGCGATTTAATAATATAAAACCCAGTTATTTTGGAACTACCCGATTTAATTTTTTTACTCGAGATGGCTTAATGGAAATTTTCCAAACTGATAGATAGGACAAAATAGCTCTCTTATTCTTTGGCCGCCACGTTCGCCAGATCTAACGTCTTTATACTTTTTTGTGTAGAATTTTAAAGGAAAAGTTTACCGCACGAGACCACAAAATGTTGACGAATTAAGAGAAAGAATTGAACAAGAGTGCAGAGAAATAACACCGCAACAATTAATGAGGACACGTCAAAATTTGAAAAGGCGTTATAAAAAATACATAAGGTGTGAAGGAGGTTAATACATAGGCTATGAGAATTTTGGTCCAAAATTCCATGTTATTTCTTATGGAGGTTCATTCTTTCAAGGACATTCATCGTGACGTCATCATCTGTAGCTAAGTTCATGCCGATCTCCACTTTTACAGCCAATCAGAGAGCATCTCTTTTATGACGGACAATTTAAAATACAGCATTTTATATCTTTTTTACAGGTACATGTACAATTTTTACGGGTCAGGTACAGCTTTTATGGATACAAGTACAGCCTTTACAGATACAGGTACAACTTTAAGGGTAAAATAAGGATAGATTAGGGTAAAATTAGTATACACAAGGGTAAAATGAAAAATAGGTACCTGTATCCGTAAAAGTTGTATATAAAGCTACATAAAAGCTCATCGAGTACTCTGTCCCAAAAAAATATATGTATATACAGGTTGTCTATTTTATCAGGGCACTATCACTTAATGTCGGTCGTACAGAAAAAAATATTTTTACGAAAATTGTGCCGATTTATATAACCTACAAAATGGTTTAAAGACATTTGAAATCCATGGCCTACTTTAAGAGTTATGGCGGAAAATATCGAAAATGCGGGAAACGTCTAGGCCAAATATCTCCGTTATTTGAAGAGATACGAAGAAAATTCTAAGGCGAAAATTTTTTGCAAAACAGAGTGTTTTAACGAGGTTTTATCTAATTTTTTTCAAAACCGCTGTATTTTGCGATTTACTCTTCAGGCTGTTAAAAAAATTATTTTGAAGCGGGCCGGAAATGGCACCATTAAATAGAGTATTTTCCTCCCTTTTCAACGATATATCACATGCCATATTTATTCAATGGTACTACGTTATTTTCAACAAGATGGAGCTCCTCTCCACAATTCCCAGATTTGCCTAGATTATTTAGACGAAATTTTGCCTCAACATTGGATAGGTACCAATGGATTTATTCGATGGCCCCCTCGTTCTCCAGATATAACCCCAATGGATTTTTTTTCTATAGGGATATATTAAAGATAAGGTGTTTACGACGACACCGAAAATGTAGAGGACCTAAAAGCTCGAATTCAACAGGCATGTATTTCAGTTACCCCCGAAATGCTGAGTAATGTTTTAAATGCAGTGCCTTGCCGCGCTCGATTGTGCATAAGAAATCGCGGTATTAATGTTCTGTGTGCTATATTCTTTTTATTATTAATTTGTTTTTGTTACCTGAGTTTACTTTATCCTTCTTAATTGTGTTAATGTTTTATTATAGCAAAGATTTGAACAACTTATTGAATTATTTTATCGTTTTATTTAATCATGCTTCTCCACGGCAAGTATAATGCTTGTTAAGAGAAATTTATTGGTTTTAAAAAAACGTTTTTATAATTACTAACGTAGTACCAATGAATAAATATGGCATGTGATATATCGTTGAAAAGGGAGGAAACTACTCTATTTAATGGCGCCATTTCCCGCCCGTTTCAAAATAATTTTTTTTAACAGCCTGAAGAGTAAATCTCAATATACAGCGGTTTTGAAAAAAAATAGATAAAACTTCGTTGAAACACTCTGTTTTGCAAAAAAATTTCGCCTTAGAATTTTTCTCGTATCTCTTCAAATAACGGAGATATTTGGCCTAAACATTTTCCGCATTTTCGATATTTTCCGCCATAACTCTTAAAGTAGGCCATGGATTTCAAATGTCTTTAAACCATTTTGTAGGTTATATAAATCGGCACAATTTTAGTAAAAATATTTTTTTTTGTACGACCGATATTAAGTGAGATATTCTCGAGGGCCTTGATAAAATGGATAGCCTGTATATATATCGGGCAGCGCGTTCCAAAATAACAGGGATGTAGTGGTATTAAATCGCACACGCTGTAGAAGATACGTAGCAGCTTAAATTTGCTTTAATTACTAAGACTAAGATAAAAATTTTAAATTATCAAAATTTACCCAGTAATGTTAGATTTTTTATAACCTAACAAACATTTTCTTACAACTTCCGGTTTAACGGGAAACGACCCTAACATTCTTATTTTAAATGGAACCTTGTATATTTTTCCGACTTATTCGCCTTAAAATTCTCTTTTCAACAATGTATCGCAAACTCGCATTTGCTTTTTTATTTACAGTTAAAATGCATTTTTACAGAAATAATGTGGCCACAATATACAACTTTTCGTTTCTATCTTATACTTTTGTCATCCCTAAAAATACAATCACAGCCCACCACAACTCAAACTATTTTCTTGTCTCAAAATGTACAAAAATTTTTATTTCCTACAGATAAATTTCTGTCTTTTATTCCTGTTACTTTTCACACAGCGAATAATAATTTTTTCTACTCCCTACATAGAAAGTACTACTTTGCTCCCTCATTTCAGGGAGCAAAGTAGTACTTTTCCTCCCCCGGGAGGAAAATACTTTGGCTCCCTCTGGAAGCAAACAAGTAGAAACTTCAAAAAGCTGTAATGGTAGTGTGTAGACTTCTTTTATTGTTACACAAACTTCCTGAAAATGTATAATAATACTTTTCTTTGAAAGAGATTTTTTATTACTTATTTTTATTTATAAAAATTGAAAACAGTTTAAATCGAGGTTTAAATTAACATCAGTAACTAAATATTGTTAAAATTTATGGTACAATTAGTTATATCCAGCGGATTTCCTTTTTAAAAAAGTTACTAATTTAGGAAACTTAATGTCGATATTTTATTTAATTTGGAGTGTAGATCCGCAACATGCTGTATATGCTCCATAATGTTGAAGGCTTCAAATCGGCGCATTTTTTGGAGAAGTAAAATAGGACCATTTCTTCACATATTTTTCTTATTTGCCTAGTCTCCATCCAACATTTAACTAGCTGGTACTCTTTTTCATATTTTTCACGAGACTTTAACGGTAATAGATTTAACGAAACCACGTTTGCTTCTTCCAGAATATCTTGATGAACTTCATCTTCACATTCGGAATACATTACGAGTGATCTCATTAAAGAAATTTTAATACTAACATAATTTTTAATCATTAATTACGTTAAAAAGAGTAATTCTTGACACCCAGGTATTAAGCTTTTTTCAAAAATAGGTACAGTTTAATGGGGCTTCATTATTCTTAGCAGTATTGTCTTATTTATAGAAACGATCTGTGACGTGCATCGCTTGAATTCTTGCCTTGACTATACTTTGATTTTTAACAATATTTATTTAGATAAATACCTATTATGACATTTTGACATATTTGGTTTTTTGATTGTCATGCATAAGAAAATATAATAAAATATAAGTAAAACCAATGTAAAACACTGTAAATGGTCGTAAAAAAAATCATATGTATTACACAGGAGCAAAGTGCCATTTCCTCCCTTGGATATTGATCAAACTATCCGCGGGATGAAATTATGCACTTTTCTCCCTTGTCATACAAATAGCTATTGTCCACACGTCTATAAAATATGTTCAGGTAAAGCTCAAAAGTCAGTACAACTAAAAGATTGACTAGGTCCCTGTCACAGACATAAAATTTGTTAATCAGTAACGTAACCATTGCATTATCATAGGACACACATTCTCAGACTCATCCTAGCAATAATACATCATTTAATCGAAGCTGCGCGAAGCCAGGATTCGCCAAATTATAGGGTTTAAGGTGTCCCAATATCCAGAATACATTTGTGATAAATATTTATACTCCCAAATAGCATCAGTCTTGGAAATCCGTCTATTATGGTGTGTAATAAATCCAGCTGGGGTTTACGACTTTAATCAGAATTTGTTGATGTCGTGCATGCATTTGGTGACCAAACCGAGATGTAATAACATTAAGTTACAAAATATAAAACATGTATCCTCGGCTCGAATTGGGAAAGCAATAAGTAATAACCCAGAACAGAGGAGTGTGAATATAGACCCGATATTTCCGCGACAAAGTTTTGCTTATCTGTAGGTAGGGTTGTTTTTATATAAATCGACAATAGTGCAATTGGTATTTAACTCAAATGATGTCAAAGTTGTGGCTGGATGTGTCGCCACACGATTTTCTTCGCATATTCAGATACATCCTTGTACTTTTAATGAAAAGAAGCAATACGGTCAAGAAGTAACAGAAATTATTTTGAGCCATAGTTAGGTTTCCGGGTTCTCTTCCACGTTGAGCGTTTTAAATACTTGACGTTTCGACCATCTTGTCGTGGTCTTCTTCTGAAGCGAAGATACAGTAAAGTCAAAGATCAAGTTAATTTTTACTAGTTTCTCCGAAACTTTAATCGATCCCTAAATAAAATGGACAGAAATTTAAGTAGCAAAATAATGTACGCGAAAGAAAACACATCGCTTTCTTAACATTGATGCCAGCATCTCAGCAAATTTGTTAGAGTATAGCTCACTACGGAGAAAAATGGCAACAGCGTAGACTATATCTGTTACTTTTCAGCATATTATTTGGCCATTTCTTCTATCTTACATTGAACACGCAGGTTCGACCTCTTTTTAGTTTGATGGCCCACGTTATGCGTCGCGGATAAGTGGACAACGTAGGAGCTTTGAGCAAAGTGAGACCCTTGAGGTACCGCGTGCAATTAATTTATTAAAGAAGTGAAGTTCGGGGGGGTTGCACTTAAGAGGAGTTGGAACAGGATAATCGGCTCACCCTTTATTTTAAGTCCCTGTTGGTGGTTTTGAAGTTAAATTTAATTTGGGCTAAATGTATTTTTAGTGGCAGGTGTTTTTACAACACCCTGTATATGATTCTTGACAGATACACTTCGGTGTGTAGGCTTGAAGCCAAACCACTTCTGTTTTAATAAAAATAAATTTAACAGGATGACCAGTTTCTTGGAGCACACTGTATATAGCCGTAGACTACTAAAACACTTTGTTTTAAACGAATTATAATATGTATTATTAAAACGAACACGGGATTTAAATAGCTAAAAATATTATTCTTTTTTATTACAGTTACTAATTTGGTAACTTGTCGACAGCGAATAACTTTCGTCTGAGGATATTTGCTATTTAAAATGTCAAAATTCACTTAGTTGCGCGGAGGCAGATTAATTAAAAAATGGAAAAAGTCTTTTTTACAAGGTTTCGGCCTTGGAAGCAGCGCGGGCACTGGATTCTTGTATCGCGAGTTACACCGTTGAAAACTTTTATTCAAACACTGTGTCACCACTTGGTGAGGGAGCGTTGAGATCGCTCTTTTATACTTTTCGGAAGGGTTTCGTTTTTCGTGCCCCGTAAATCGAGCGGAAACGTTTTTACCCCCAATAAATTCTCGAAAGTTGGAGCCAGCCATTCAGTGCGGACTATGATGACTCATCGATTGCACAATATTGCGTAATGTTGCATCATCTCTGTAGAAAATGGAAAATTGAAAATGAAAAGTACACGACTGTTTAGGTAATTAAAAAGGAAGTTAATCGATAATTGAATAAAATTTGAATCTGTTTTGGTTTGGGTGAAGTAGCATGATAAAGAAGGCTAAATATATTGAACCCGTCCTGTACGGTCATATTTTACGCACTCACGTAATATGGCTATTGAGTTGTCGCGCGCGATGATGTTTCGGGAGGTAATATGGAGTTGAAATTGTGTTAGCGGGTAGAAGAATAAGTCGTGACATTGTTTTGGAAAGGTGTACATAAATGATTGAAATAACAATAGTTCGGGAACAATCCGAGAAAAGGTTAAATATGAAGGAAAAAGAGTTGTAGAAAATTTATGAATACCAGTTTAGGGTTTATAGCGGAGGTACGAAAAGTATGTTGGGTAACGAATGATCAGTATACGGGGGCTGTATTTTTAAGGTGAATGTTTTGAAAGAATTATGTTGTAAAATGGACGAATGGAAACTTTTGTGTTATTTTATTGTTTTGGGTTATTTTGGAATTATCGACGTTTCGTGAATTTTATCAGATTATTGACGATTAATTTGTGGTTTTTGATTGAAATTCCGATAAAAAAAGTCAACCAAACTTTCCAACCATCCAGAAAAACGGAAACCGTCACCAAACACTGTAAAACGCATACTGGAAAATTTTAAAAATTATGGCTCTGTGAAGGCAAAAATGCAAAGAAGAAAGCCTATTGTTGATGACGAAAACATTGAAATAGTCATTCTGGAATATTTTCATGCATTTCCAAGGATGTCATTAAGACAAGCTGCTCTGGAATCGGGACTATGCAAGGATTCAATTCACAGAATCTTATTAAAACATAAGTTTCACCCGTTTTCATTCCATATGGTTCAAGGATTAAAAGAGACAGATTTCCTAAGAAGACAGAATTTTTGTGAGTTTATTCTAATAAGGTCTGAGGGTCACGATTCTTATTTGGGAAATATTATATGGACAGATGAAGCAAAATTTACTAAAAATGGACTTTTTAATAGACACAATTCGCATTATTCGAGTGACTCAAATCCTCATATGTCCAGAGAGCGAAACTTTCAGGAAAGTTGGCAGTTCAATGTTTACTGTGCCATAAGAAACGATAGAGTAGTGGCATTTCAATTTTATCAGGAAAATTTAAATGGTAAATAAAATTTTCTCTTCTGCTAATATGTATAAGTAAATTTTTGTTTTTTTTTTTTAGGTGAAAGATATCTGAATATCTTACAAAATTTGAATAATAACTATTTAGAAAATTTACCTCTCGCCGAACATAGAAACATTTTTTATCAGCACGACGGTGCTCCCCCACATAACGCATATTTAATTAATAATTATTTACAAGAAACTTTTTATGATCAATGGATTGCCAATAATTATTATTATTTCATTTGGGGAACTATTAAAAATAAAGTTTATGAGAGCCCATTAACAACCATTGAAGATTGTATGCAAAGAGTAAGAAATGCATTTCAAAACACATCACAGGATTCAATTAGAAGAGCTACCCATGGGGAACTAATTCGAAGGTGCGAAAAATGTGTCGAGGTTCGAGGGCGGAATTTTGAGCAACTATTAAATTAAAATGAAATCATATTTTAAATTGATCTTATCTCTGCTATTTTAGTTCATGCCATATCTTCAATTCGATTAATACGCATGTTACAGCGTTAGTGTTATTTTGCATTTTTGTGGATATCGAGTAGCAAATGTGCTGCAAATTCTTGATATTACTTTATCACATTCTCCATAAATAATAAACAAATTTAAAAAGTTTTCGTTGGTATAATATAAACGTGCTGGCATTTTTTGACATAAGATAATGACTGATTGTTTCTAATCATGGCTATTTTGTTGAAATGATTACAACAATTCATGAATTTCTAATAAAATCGCAAATAATTCAAAAATTTGTAACTTCAACCCCCACAATGCTAATATCGTAAAAAATGGAATTCAATTTTACACAACTTGACGTAAAAAAATACAAAGTGTTCCATTTGACCTAAGCAAGGTTTCGCGGTTTGAAGTTAACAAAATGTAACGCAAAAAACGGAACACTTGGTATGATATTATTGAATTTATTTCAGTTGTAGAACGTAGTTCACTTGTGTTCTTTTTACGTGACAAGAAGCAAATGAGGATCTTTTACACGAAGAAAGTTATAACGGTTCTTGCAAACCGTTGCACTTGTCAAATTTTCTATAAAATGTCAAATATCTCTGAAACGGCTAGGTTTAGGTATAGGATATACTTTTCGACTCAGAATTTTATGCTCTTTTCGAAAACCCTAAAATATGTAGGGTGTTCCATTTGAAATAAGCAAGTTGGTATCGACTTCTGGTATAAGCGGAAGTGCCAGCTGCTTGTAATTATTTTAGCTGGATTAGCCACACCGACATTAGTAATTATCAAAATTTCCTGATGCGTACTTTTCTCTATATCGATCGATTCAGTTCCCGGTGAGACACCCTGTATAATGTTTACAGACAAGCTTTATCTGTTTTGCAATTCAGAATTATTCAGATTTTTTGTGGATTTTTTCCAGCGTTCATAAAACTTTCTGATTACGAACAGGCTTATTTGAAATGTAAAATAAATATAATAGGCTTAAACATCACACACACTGCCTTGTCAGTTATCCCCATATTATCTAAACTATTTGAAATATTTTTTGGCGAGGCGGGTTTTAACTGATATTGTTCCGAGAACAATTTGTTTTTTGTCAGCTCAAAACTGTAACAAATTACCTGCCCGGCAAGATATTTATCATATTCAGCTATCAAAATGGCAAAAAACGCGGAATTGCTGAAGAGATCCGATCTTTAAAAACATTCATAACAGGAAAATAGAGAATATAAAGGAATGTAGGTGGATAAAAAATGATTGATGCTTTAAAATAATGTATCCTGGTAGTTACGGGGTTAAATTATTATTTGTATTCGCGAGGTGGTGTTCTAGAGGGAAATGTAATAAGATTTGGTAAACCTTACACATAATCCCTAAAATAAGTATTATTTTATGGGTTCAATATTAAAAATGCCGATAAAATGGGCCGAGATATACAATCTGCCTATACGAGGGCCACGTTAGTTATCTCGCTTAATATTTGTTATAGAAGAAAAAGTTTTGGTAAAAGTATCCCAATGTTTGTGAGTTTGATTTCAGTAAAAATAAATTCGAAATTCATAGCCTACTTTGTGGGATATGTAGCCCAATAAAATAGGACGAAATTTATCGATTTGGAAGAAATAATTCAGAACGAGCTGAAATTTTGGGAACAGGCTTATTTTGTGGTACTTTTTAAGATATCAAAAATCCCCACCCGTAGACGCCGGCGAAGGGGAGAGGGGTAGAAAGTAGGTAAGAAATCGGTTTTCGCAAAAAACTCGGAAAATATCAATTTTGCTGTAAAATATATACACATGAAAATTATAGGTATAGATATAGAAAATTATTGTCACCTATGCGTAGCTTCTCCGATAGTCCGTATACATAAGGAATTGTTGCTATATAATGACGTTCAGGTTTCTGTCGTACCTGATTGTCCCTATTTTCAACATTTATGATAATCAGGTACGACACAAACCTGAAGGCCATTATACAACAATAGTTCCTTATGTATACGCACTATCGGAAGAGCTACGCCGTATAAGTAACAAATTTGATGTTAGGACGGTATTTGAGATCTATTTTAACAGAAACAAAACTGATAAACCGGGAGCAGAATTTAAAAAACCGTATGATAAATGTTATGTGGGTGAGTCATCCAGACCTTTCCGTGTGAGGTTGAATGAGCACAAGAATTACATTAGAAAGAATGAAATTCAGAAATCAAAGATTTGTAAACATGCTTGGGAAAACGGACAGAATAAACTGGGACTCGGCAAAAATTTTAACGAAAGAGGTAAATAACAAAAAGAGATAAATTAAAGAATCAGCAATAATCTTATTAAATGAAGATAAATGCGTATCGAATTGTTCTGTAGATATTTGTACAACCTGGCTACCAATGTTAAAAGAAGAACTTAACAAACTCAACATTATCTAAAAGAAAACATCATCAGTTCTGTGTAAGTAGTAAGTATCTATGGAAATAACATAACCATAATCTTAAAGCTGTGTATTTTACATACACAACAAATAAGAGTTCTTCAAAAAAAGCTTTGAAAACGGAAAGAGTCTACTTTTCGGAACGTCAGCAAAATACATTATTTCTGTGTTTTTTCCGATTTATATTATTTGCTAAAAAATAACCTCTAACTGTTCCTTTGACGTAAACATCAGAGGCGCAGATGCTTTTTCCCAATAATTCTATTATTTTGTAGACTCGATTATTTGTTTATGAAGAGGACATTACATGTGGTAGAAAACCCAAATAAAAAGGAAAGAATATTCGTAGAGTGCCACAAATAACTTTTAGACAATACTAAGGAGCCAATAATTGACACCTAATTTATACATATAGTTTATTTCTTATTTGACAGAATTTAAAACAACATGATAATAATAATACGTTTATTTTCAACAGGTTGACAACCAATTACAGAAAATAATGAACAAAATATATAAAAATAACAATATTGAGATAAAAATTTACAAAATTACATTAATTTACATTACATTACATAATACATACATGCATACATACAAAATACATACATAATACATACATTACATTACATAATTACATAAATTTATTATTTATTAGTTATAAAAAAGATTAGATAGATATTATAGATTAGATTGTTATAATTAGACTTAATCAGTTAAATTAATCTTTGTACATATGAATAATGTGGTTTAGAGTATCATAGTTGAGGTCGCAGATATGAGCAACTTCATTAAATACCTTGCACATGTTGAATTTTGGAGACTTGACCTGAATGTTAGTTCTGCTGGTATTGACGTACAATGCATTGTGCAGACGAGCGTTCTGCCTTGGTACATGAAAGTTAATTCTATTTACTAAGTGGATACAATCTAATTGGTTATGGAGTATTTTATATAACAATTGTAGTGCTGTGCAATTTCTTCTAAGTTCAAGCTAGCCAAAATTGAATGAATTTAGTAGTGTATTGTGATCAAAGCCTCTAACAAGATAGGACCCATGGGATTTGAAATATATATATTTAAAAAATCGTCTTTGTACTGACTCAACTTGCATTTTAGAATTTTGATAAACAGGTGACCAGATGACAGAAGCGTATTCAAGTTTGCTTCGTATAAATGATATGTATATTAATTTCAGAGTGTTGTGTTGATATCCGTAAAGCTGCCCCAGTTCCTTATACAATACCCGAGTACTCTAGAAGCCGAAGTAACAATTGTGCTTATATGAGTAGAAAAACTAAGCTTGGAATCGAATGTTACTCCAAGATCCTTAAAATTTGTACATCGGTCAAGAACTGTATCATTCATCGTATATACGAATAAAACTAGCCTTTTGTTATTGTAGAAGGACATTATCTTACATTTAGATGTATTTAGTTTTAAGTAGTTATTCTCGCACCATTCGTTAACTGAGTCTAACGCTATTTGCAAGTCAGAACAGTCATTTGGCTTGCTTACTTCAGATTAGATGTTCAAATCGTCCGCGAAAAATAAATGTGTAGAACTCATAGTGAAGGATAAATCATTAATAAATACTAAGAATAAAAGTGGCCCTAGGTTGGATCCTTGAGGGACTCCGGATGTTGCAAAAAAGCTTCGAGAATTATATCTACCGTATTCCACGAACTGTGTTCTATTAAATAAATAGGATTCAATTAAGATATCTGACACTCCAATTGCATTGAGTTTAGAAAGGAGTAGAAAATGATCGATTTTGTCGAAAGCTTTTTGAATGGCAGTATAAATAACATAATCTTGGACTTGTGTGTCCAATATGTCCAAGATATACTGTGTAATACAGGTCAGGTTCGAGGTGGTCGATCTTTTTTCCATAAAACCATGCTGATACGGAGATATATGACTTTTGATTTCACAATATATGAAGCGAACAAAGTTTTTGTCTATTTTAAGTACACCAAAACCAACAATAACCTTAACTAAATTTTCCGGCTGGTCCTTGCCTGTTAATCACTTTTTTTGCCTTCAAAATGTGCTTTGGAACCAGTCTACTACGGTTTGACTGCATTTAAAATGATAAGAGTATTAACCCGTATTGTATTAACCGAGTTGAACTTGATTTCGGGATAATTTTCAACAACATTCAAGACCGAGAAAAAATGTACGCTTAATTATTCAACCATGTCCCTATTCGGGAAGAAATTGAACATTTAATACCGAAAAATAGCAAGAGAACAAAATCAAGTAGTTAGAATCGGTTTGTTGAGTTCATCGTTCACTTTAGACGCCCACAGAATAAAGTGGAACTCGACAAATAATTTAGTAAGAAGCAGATAACAAAAAAGAAAAAAATTAAAGAATATGCAATGATATTATTCATTCCAGTAATAGTCCATTAAATACGACTTATTTCAACATCTCGCATACGGTCCATAATACACACGAAATCTAAAATAAATTTTATTTATGCAATCTTGAGAGCAGATAGTGTTGCTATAATCGTCATGTTGGCCACACCAAAAGGATCAATCATCTGTACAAAACAATATTTCTAAATCTCTGTATAGAACTGTAGACAGAGGAATACTCGGAATCGGAAAAGAACGTAATGTAAATAATGAATAAAATGAAGTCAGAGATCTTTTGAAATTTGAGGAACAAAAACAGTTTACTCGTAAAATAACAGAAGTACCCAAGCAACACATAATGGTTTAATAAACGTTTATTATATGAAATTATGGTTTAAATTTCGTTATCGTATTTTTAATCAACGTGTATGAAAAGCGTTTATTTCATAAACGATATTTCTACGTATATTATAAATGTATTTCTCGGAAAATTTTTGGAGTAACGCAGAATATTTGAGAAATAATTAACTGAGAGTTGAGACTACACTTCCGTCAAATGTTTAAATTTTAAATTGGTGAAATTGACACTACTTGCATTTTTTTCAGCCATATTATAGTTTTTAATATACAATTTTTAAATGTATACGATAAATATGTATTTGCACTACATTTTTTATAGGCATGTCATAAACAATTGCAACTAAAAGTTCGAGGATTATAACAATATCTGGAAATATGAGTAAAATATTTACATTAATCAAAATTTGTTATAGATAGATGATGAATGAAAATATTTGTTCAGTAATATTGCAGTTTATAATATACGATTTTTAAACGTATCTCAATCTGCATCGATTGCGCAGTCGCCAGCAACCGGGTTGGTAGTGTTGTCTTTGTTGCAGAATACGTAAGCATTTCTCATAAATATATGCATCTTTCTCATTGTCTCAACAGTACATCTGGTGAGCAACCACGGATCGTCGTGTTAATTGCTGTTTCGTGTGGTGGTAGTCAACTTTAGTAAATAGTGTGCCGTATGCCCTTCCGATTGAAACAAAGAATATTTACTTGCTTGTTTTTGCGTATATATTATTTGATTGAAATTAAACAAGTGTTATGTTGCTGAGCGATGAGTTATCACGTTGCAGTGTGTTTTCAAAAGAATAAAAAAATTACATAAAAACAATTATAATTTACGATTACATCTAATTTCCTTTTAACTATATAGTTCACCAGCTTTATGAGGCTTTGAAACTTCTATATTTTTAATTTGAAATATGTTCACATTACGCGATGTCAGATATTTATATTCTCTGAATATATTACCTAAATTTTGGCATTGCCAAAAAAAGTTTGATAAGCTGAAGCAACACTATAAAAAATGACTTTCTCAAAAAATTTAAAATAAAAAAGTTTGTAGTAGATATTCCATACAGGTATACCCTATGTATGTATGAATTACAGTGGATAATAAAAGTTTATTACACGTATACCAGCAACTGGAGAAAAAGTTTTTCATAACCGTGAGAAAAACCTTTACATCATACGTATTATCGATGTATATGGAATACGTTTATTTGAGGTTCCACATAAAAGTATATATCTCGTATATGATGTGACAACAATATAACGTTTTCTTAAAACGTATATATTTAGAATATGATGTAGCATTTTTTTAAAACGTCTATATTTTATATATGATAAGGCAAATATATACGTTTGTTGCGCGGACATTCGAACGTTGAATATAGGTTGAGATAAACATTATATATACCAGTCGTAAAATGAAATCAAAACGTTTATTAAACCATTTGGTGTTGCTTGGGTAGGTAAGCCGATTCTGAAATAATCGACATTAGAATTAACTAGATTTTTATGTGTTACACTAGGCTTGGTAATGGTTATTTTTATTCCACAACAATAAAAAAAAAGAGTCTTTTTGCAAACGAAGTGATGAACCGATAATAATAATTTTTATTTTCATGGTCTTTTACATAAAATGTTGAAATATAGTCAACACAAATTTACTAAACTAGACTCTCTACAATATTAGAATATTAGTTAATTACTTATAAAATACGACATATAAGAAACATAAAAGTAAGTTAAAAGTGAGATATAGTATAAACATACAAGGTAAAATTCAAATATATCATAAAATATATTATTAAAACTCGGGGATAATACTATTACTGCTGCTCTTATACTCATTGACCGAATAAAAACTGTTTTTGATTAAAATTTTTCTTACCATCTGTTTGAAAATTTTTAAATCCTTAATTTGTTTTACCTCAATGGGTAGATTATTGTATAGTTTAACCGACGTGACATCGGGTCCTATGCTGTCTTACAGTAAGATTACAGGTGTCCCTTAAACTGTATATGGTATTTCCATCCCTTGGGATATAATTACTAATGTGGGATTTTACATAAGATACATATATACAGTGATGAAATTGTTAAAATGTTTAGGTTATTAAATATTGGCCTACAAGTTTCTCTAGGAGATTTAAATGTATTATTATTCTGCATAATAAGAACTTCACCTATTTTGCTACAATTTCCCCAGCACATTATGCAATAGTCAAGACATGACTGGACGCATGTATAGTAGTATATTATTAAAATATTCAGAATGACATGTTGACGTATCTGCCATAACACAAAACAATGTGTAGACAGTTTACCTAATATCATATCTGTCACTACTCCAGGATAAGCCGGAGTCTATCTAAATTCCAAGATATTTAACAACTTCATGCTAAACTATAGGTGTACGATTTATCTTTACTAAGAAGCTACTATTTAGTGGCTTAATGGAAAATGTCGTTAAGTGGGTTTTTGAAATGTTAAGTTCCAGACCATTTTTGGAGCAATACATGTCCACTGATTTTACGGTACTATTTGTTTTCAATGCTAAGGGATGTACATCAGAAGCTGTGTCACAAGTAGTTGTGTCGTCTGCAAAAATAGTTATAAAAGATCCGTTTATGCAAGAAACAATATCATTAAAATAAATAATGAAAAGCAGAGGTCCAAGCACACTTCCTTGAGGAACACCTGTGGAGACGTGCTTGACTTTTGATTTATAAGTTTGGCTGTTGACAGACACCTTTTGGTATCGGTTTGATAAATATGACGCGATCCAATTTAGAGCTAATCACCTGATTCCGTAATTGAAGTGCAATCTGATTCACGAAGTGTCTAATACTAGTGTTTCTCCCTTTTCATTCGACTCTAAATTTCAGAATTCACGATTTGTCGGAAGAAATCCACTATCAAATTAAACGAAAACAATTTTTAAGTGCTAACGAGTCTCCCACCATTTTGTTGGTTCATAATTTGAAACTTGCTATCCTTCCTGTGAACTTCATACACAACATCTACAAATAAGAAAGAAATTAAGAATCGTTAAGAATCCTATTTTTAATCTCTGTTTCACACTTTAAAAAGATAATGGAGCACTCCAACAGTTTCACTGCTTTCTATTGATGCTTCTCATTTAATCTAGTGTTGTAGTGTTCGTTGTTAATTCTGTGGAAGGGACTTGGTCTTGGGATCAGCGGGAGCATTAAAAGCGGCATCGGATGCCGCGATACGGGTACTGAATGGGCCCCGCAGCGGCAATCAATAACAGCACTGCTATCGTTTGACTCAGATTGGCACATAAATATTTACACGAAACATCCCCATAATATGTCTAATGCATTGGTGAATAAACATGAAATATTCTGCGTCTATTTCCTCAAGATTTTACTTTAGAAGTTTAAACGCGTGTTAGGACTTTCAATATTTATTTACATGAATATTTTGAATTTGCAAATCCGAAAATTAACAATTATTCCCACAATTTGCAAATATTTCAGTAAAAATATCACAGAGTTTGCATCTTGCGCAAATATCATAGTCATATTTAGAATACATGGCACAACTATTGTACTAGATTTCTAATTTGAAACTTGATTAAAATTTTAGGAACCTTAAATTCTTTTAAAGCCATTATTAGGTTTATATTTCAAATTAATTAAAATAATTCAAAACGGGCTGAAATTTTGGGAACGGGCTTATATTGTGGTACTTTTTAAGATATTAAAATTCTCCACCCGTGGAAGCTGGCGGAGCGGAGGGAGGAGGGGGCGGTAGATTGCAATAACAACCTTACACTGACGAGAGCCAACAGCTCGAAACTGCAATCTGCAAGTGGTGTGTGACGACTGGCACGAGAGCTCCTTTAAGTAGGATCAGTTTTTCGACTGGTGTTTGTTGCAATCGAAGCATTAGCGTTTTGATGGTACTATTTAATTATTACACTTAACGCGGCAGGCTTGTAACTTGTAATTCAGCGCTCGGCGGGGCACATAGACCGGAGAGTAGCTGTTGGTTGCAGTCTGGTTACGTTCCTTATAGTAAAATAAGGATTTTATAGACGAGTTTGCGACTAAAAATATTATGTTTCAGCTTAATAAATTGTTTTCTTAATATTTTCTACTCATGATCTTGAAAGAAAGGGACATGAAACGTGTTACGTATATAAACTAAATATACCAGGTGATTTTTTAACCTGCCAGGAATGATTAAGTTTTGATCATGGACATTTTTTTCATAGTGCCTATTATTCGAGATATTTGAAAGTTTCGGGTTAAAAAACCACCCGGTATAACAAAACCATCTGCACTCTTTAGGTACGTAAATCCTGGTTTGGCTCTTGGACTAAGACGAAAGAGTAATTCTATTATTATGAAGATTGCTTGGATTTTATTAGTAAAAGAGGAGAAATTAAAGAACCACCGCAGTTAACATCTAGAAAAATACCGTGGCACCAGCAAAATTAAATGTTATATCGCTAATATAACAAATTGAAGTAGTAAAACGGCCCTATTTTACTTTACAACCCAAGCAGAATAAAATAAATATTATCTTGTTCTCAGTAGTGGTTTAAAACATTAACATTTTATTGTCTACCCATTACCATTCCCTACAAGATTTTAATTTCGGTTGCATATAGCAGATATACAAAACTGTAAAATACTTTTATAGCTTCTACATTTCGAGTTTAGTATGATTATTAAACGCTTAGTCAAAAGTTGTTTAATCCGTTTACGTTCAGTTTGAAATTATTGTTAAATTGTAGGATTTTTCGTTACACTCTACGTTGTACAGATTAGAATTGTATCGTCCACTTCAATACCAACTAGATCGGCACGTATCTGCGTGCAAACAATTTATGTTGTTTTTTTGAGTGTCTAGAAAACAAAAGTAAAAATTGAATTAATCAGCTTATCTCACTGTTACATAAAAAGCTTACCACTGCAGGCTTTGTTATTGAGCAGGCTACCGAAGACGCTGATTCTCTTACCATTAACTCAGCGATAGATATATCACCCCATTACAATTCGGTAATTATGTTGGTAAAGACGCCGAGCTTTTAATCCTTATGCCAGGATCATCCGCACCTTGTTCAAGCATGTATTTTATGAAATCAAACAAGAGGAAAACGGAGGAACAAATTTATTCTTCGAACTCTTTTAAATACCCAAAAGAAGTTGCGGATAACTTTATTTCTCCACGCACTCAGTGGATGTGACACAACTTCTGCATTTTTTAGGCAAAGCAAAATTTTTAAACTCTTACAAAAATCTGCAGGATTACAAAAATATGTGGAATATTTTAAAGACCCCAAGTCCTACCCTGATGTTATAGATACAGCATACCAAAAAGTTATCTTAGCCCTTTACGGAGCAGAACCCGAACAGCATTTTTTGAATCAATTCAGGTGCGAATGCTTTATTAAGTTAGTGGCAAAAAGTACATGTAACCTTGCATCGCTACCTCCAACTGGATCTGCTGTACACCAACACTCTTTTAGAACATACTATCAAATTCAACAGTGGTACGGCAATACCAAAAGTCTTCATTGGGGTTGGATGAAAAAAAGAAATGATCTGTTTCCTATTACTACCAAAAACGAAGCTGATCCACAGGAATTTTTTAAAATACCAAGCGGTAAGTATACAGAATATGTACTTGTAGAAAAGCTGGACTAAGATTATTTATTCTGGATGCCAAGGACAAACGTGTACAAAGGTCGAAATATACAGGCTGTCCATTTTATTAGGGCACTCGAGAATATCTCACTTAATGTCGGTCGTACAAAAAAAATACTTTTTACGAAAATTGTGCCGATTTATATAGCCTACAAAATGATTTAAAGGCATGTGAAATCCATGGCCTACTTTAGGAGTTATGGCGGAAAATATCGAAAATGCGGAAAACGTCTAGGCCAAATATCTCCGTTATTTGAAGAGATACGAGGAAAATTCTAAGGCGAAAATTTTTTATCTAATTTTTTTCAAAACCCCTGTATTTTGAGATTTACCCTTCAGGCTGTTAAAAAAATTATTTTGAAACGGTCGGGAAGGGAAATGGCACCATCAAATAGAGTATTTTCCTCCCTTTTCAACGATATATCACATGCCATATTTATTCATTGGTACGACGTTAGTAATTTTAAAAACATTTTTTTTAAACCAATAATTTTTTTTTTAACAAGCATTATACTTGCCGTGGAGAAGTATGATTAAATAAAACGATAAAATAATTCAATAAGTTGTTCAAATCTTTGCTATAATAAAACATTAACACAATTAAGAAGAATAAAGTAATTTCAGGTAACAAAAACAAAATAGTAATCAAGAAAGCAACATGGAGCAATTATGTAAAGAGTATTGGCAGTTATACCAATGTATAGAGGTCCTCCATAAAAGCGTCACTCCTTGCTCAGAAAGTTAAAATGTTTTTACCAATTAATTTAAGTATAATATCCATTTCTTTGTATTTCATGATTTCACTATTATTTCAATTATTTTAAAATATTTGGCTATGAACAAACTTGACAATTTAATTTTTTAACAGATTATCTCAGTTAATACTTAAACTCTCACTCCATCACACTCGTTTAAGAATTTATAATTTTCAAAAATGATTTTCACTCACATTGATCGTTATAATATGTTCGCTACATATTGCCAATGCAATTTTAACTCTGGATTAGCTCAAGTAGAATATAGAAACAGATTTCCACAAGCACTACAGCCGAATAAAACTCTGTTCAGAAAATTAGCTACGAAACTGAAAAATATGGTCCATTTTTAAAGAAGACAAGGTTGAACAGTGTTACTGGTAATGTAAATAAGGTAAACCGAGTTATTAATTATGTAAGAAATAAAAATAGAGAAAATTTGGAAACATCATTAGGAGAAATTCAAATTGCTTGTCATATAAATGAAACAAGTGCTAGACAAATTTTAAAGAAAAATGGTTACCGGTGTTATGAAGCCAGTTCACAATTTATAAGCGGGGGACAAACCAAGGAGGACGATCCATTAATATGTAGTAAAATATTTTGGTCCGACGAGGCAAATTTTTCCAATAATGGATTTTTTAATCGCAATATTCATTACAAATTGACCTCTGAAAATACACACTGGCATAGACCGACTGGGTTTCAAAATCGTTTTTCAATAAATGTGTGGATAGGTATTTTAGGCACCAATTTAATAGGTCCTTATTTTTATGATGGTCACCTCAGTGGTCAAAGGTACCTAAATTTTTTGAGAAATGAATTTAATGAATTCCTAGATGACGTACCTTTAGAGAATCGACACAACTTTCAATTTTTTCAACAAGATGGAGCTCCTTCCCGCAATTCCCTGATTTGGCTAAATTATTTAGACGAAATTTTACCCTCAACATTGGATAGGTACCAATGGATTTATTCGATGGCCCCCTCGTTCTCCAGATATAACCCCAATGGGCTTTTTTCTATGGGGTATATTAAAGATAAGGTTTTTTCGACGACACCGCAAATTGTAGAAGACCTAAAAGCTCGAATTCAACAGGCATGTATTACAATTACCCCCGAAATGCTGAGTAATGTTTTAAATGCAGT
This sequence comes from Leptura quadrifasciata, assembly GCA_963675555.1. NCBI lineage: Eukaryota > Metazoa > Arthropoda > Insecta > Coleoptera > Cerambycidae > Leptura > Leptura quadrifasciata. The sequence continues at coordinate 3,050,694 of OY776679.1, forward strand.
GCCTCGCCGCGCTCGATTGTGTATAAGAAATCACGGTGGACACTTTAAAGAGGCCTACAACGAACTGGTTCCAACAGTGAAATCTTTTGTCCGATTTAAAACGATGTTAATCTACCTGACGACAGGCCTATATATCCCGTTGGGCGAATAAAGGTATTATTATTATTATTATTATTATTAATTCCATGCTACTATTATTTAGTTTTTTAAGTAAAACAGTCCTTGGTATTTTGCTATGTAGAAACTATCTGAATAATAGTAATTTGTATATTTTTGTGTTCTCAACATACATTTTAAAATTATTCTCTCATCAAAGTTATCATCGACAGAATTTAAAATTCCCCATTTACTCTTAAAGGGACATTACGATAACGTCGTCATTCCTAATATTACGAACGATGGCATATCTTTTATAAAGCGGGGTTCTTGAAATTTGACCTCTTTTCCACGGAGTTTAAGTTTATTCAGGACGCCGCAGCCGGGGTTCTTAACACCCAGGAAAGATGATCCTTTTTCACCTTCCTTTGTGGCATGTCACGAAACTTTCTACTGCATTGAAATAGATCACCGTGTGATAGTTCAGTTGAAAAAAAATTAAGGAAACTGTGCGGAAGTTTAGTAAACTAGAGCTGCATAGTCATCACATTATTCGATGAATTTGGATTAATCCAACTTTATTTGTTTTCAATTATTCATCAATTAATAAACAAAGTATTTGCTGTTTTACCAAACTCCTAATGTTGAAAGGATTTCTTGCATCTTGCGTTTCTCGCCGTAGATGCGATGTACTCTTTGCGCCCTGAGTTGGCTCAGCACTGCACGAACCGTACGTGTTTTGTTAGTAAATAGAGAATGTTTCTTTCCTGCAGTCTCGGAAGTTTATATCATTGTTCTACCTGTATCGCATATAGAGAAATATAACCGAAATATTGCTACAAGAGGCAGTAGAAACTTTCTTAGTTATTAATACATTCACCAAAAATATATTGAAATTGTTCATTGGTAATCGAATTTGTTTCTTCTTATGGAGTGGAAAGTTTTGAGGTGACTGCATATTTCTATAAGCCAGATAAAACAAGCAGCCGTAAGCCACAACTATAACTATTTTTAGTAGCTAGATGTTTGTTCATATTCAAAACAGAAACTCTTCGCTTTTATAAGAAGTTAACGATAACTCACTAAAGTCATTTTGTGGTCGTCCTTGTTGAATTTTACAATGTGTGAGAGGAACTTAAAACATTCCTCAAAAGAAATAGTTTTATTAGCTTGTTGTTATGCTGATTGTCTTCAACAAAACTTATAAATCAAAAAATATTAAGTGACATTTAAACAATGCTACATAATAGGACATTGTACTGCTATTTCTCAGCTATCTTTTCTTACATTTCGATAATTCATTGTAACGAACTTAAAGATTATCTAGCTTCTTTTTGTGCATTCTTTTAAATATACAATTAAAAGAATGTTGTTGAACCAATGTGAATGATTATCTGTATGTATACATATTAGTTAATTTTTTAATGTTCCATATTTTGCATTCTAGCACTCTAGAACTATGTTAACTACGTTAATTTTATTCAAATTGTGTCCTGGTTTTTGTAGATAAACTAAAGAAAACAAAAAGTAGACAATGAGGAGATTGCATCATTTTGTTTGTAATATAAATCGATAAAGCTTCAAAGTACATTTATTAAATTCATCATTTTTAAAATTGCAATAAAGCGAGAAAGACGGTGAAATTGATTTTTTCTAAACAGAGGTTATTTGTCGTTAATAATTGTAACGACAGATCATTTGTGTACTGTTTACTGGGTTAATCTGCTTCAATTTCTTATTTATATTGTTATAATTTGCCACGTGAAAATGTCTTTATGGTGTCGTGAGGATCACTTTAATATAAGTGTAAATATTGAACACGAGCGAGCCTCGAGATTTATGATTTAGGCCCCACATTGGGCGCCATGAACACGAACGGGACCCTCGTGTTGGGGAAATAAAAAAATGTTGCAGTCGGAGAGCAAGAGTTGAGACCCTAGAGAGCGTTCGTGCACTTATTTTTGTTGTAAGAGCTTTGGTTGATGTTTCAGAGAAATAAAATAATTTCAGTACCAGGGTCAAGGCTTCACCCTGTATATGCAGCCGGAGCACTTGTCTTTTATCAAAAGTTCGAAAAAGTTACTTTGGGTTGGTCGGGCAGAGTATTTTTGCACCACCCTGTATATTACTATTCAGAAACTAAATGCGCCGAACATGATCTAGTTATAACAAACACCATTTTCCGACAAAAGGATAAATTTAAGGGCACCTGGCGTCACCCCAGATCAGGTCACTGGCATCTACTGGACTATGTTATCGTACGTAGGAAGCATCTCAAGGACGTCCAAATTACAAAAGCGCGCATTGATAGCGAATGTTGGACCGATCATCGTCCTGTTGTCTCTAAAATGAAAATTGTTATGAGACCCAAACACCGAAGAACTCAAGTAAAACGCAGACTCCGTCTCTGTATTAGTAAATTGCGTGACCAACAAACCGTCGAACAGCTAAAGCAAAAAGTTCAAGAGAATTCGAGTGTACTAGAAGAAGAAATTCTGTAGATGTCGCTGCTACCTGGACACAAATTAAAGACAGTTTAAAAAGTGCGAGTGAGGAAATTCTTGGCACTGCAGCAAGTAAAAAACAGGAGGACTGGTTCAATGATAATGAAGCTTTTATACAAGAACTTCTTGACCGCAAACATATTGCCTTCCAAAACGCTATCAGCCACCCCAACGACTCATCAAAAACAGAAGCTTTTACCCAATCTAAGTATGAAACGCAACGCGAAATCAGAAGTATAAAGAACGAGTGGTGGGCAAGCAAGGCCAGAGAAATTCAAAGGTACGCCGATTCCCATGACTACAGGAATTTCTTTCAAGGAGTAAAAGCAGTGTACGGCCCCAGTCGGAAAAATATGTGCCCTATTAAAGATTTAAATGGAAATCTCCTCAAAGAAGACCAGGAAATAAGAGCCCGATGGAAAGAACACTACTCTAACATTCTTAACCAGCAAAGTCAAGCCAATCACGATATTATAAATCTTATCCCTCAATATAACACCTTCGAAGATTTGGATAAACCACTAACAACGGAAGAGATCTTAACCGCCATTGGGCAGCTAAAAAATAACAAATCTCCCGGCGCCGACTCACTCCCAGCTGAGATCTTTAAAGCTGTGTCGTCAGAGCTCATACCCTACCTCAAAAAACTGTTTGATGTCGTGTGGGAAAGTGGTCAAGCTCCGCAGGAGTTTCGTGATACACTTTTAATCAACCTCTTCAAAAACAAAGGGAGCGCTGCGGACTGTGGAAATTACAGGGGTATAGCTCTCCTGGCTGTTGGAGGGAAGATACTCACTAAAGCGATGGCAAATAGGCTAACACCTGTTATGGAAAAGTTACTTCCTGAAACACAGAGCGGCTTTAGACCAAACCGAGGCACATCGGATTTAATCTTCACACTTAAACAGCTTCAAGAAAAAGCACTCGAACATCAAGGAGAAATTCACATGGCCTTCATTGATTTAACCAAGGCGTTTGACTCGGTGGACAGGGAAGTGCTCTGGAAAATTATGTTCCGCTTAGGTATCCCTAAAAAATTTGTGGAAGTATGTCGCAGTCTACATACAAACAACAACGCCCAGGTTATGTATAATAATGAGGCAACCGAACCTTTCCAAACCCTCACTGGAGTTAGGCAGGGATGTGTCCTGGCACCCCTATTTTTTTATTTGTTTACCACTGCTCTAACAATTATTGTTGACAACAAACTGACAGTCAGAGGAATAGGTCTCAGATACCGTTTTGATGGCGGTCTCTTTAACATAGGGCGCTTTAGAGCTTTCACGAAGACACGCACACGATTCATTTGTGATCTCCAGTATGCGGATGACTGTGCACTTTTAGCCTCTACGCCGGAAGAGCTTCAAGAACTTTTAGATGTGTATGCCCAGAGCTATGATTCCTTGAGACTTAAAATCAACATTGGAAAGACTAAGATTATGTCAACTCCTCATCAAGTGAACCAAATAGACATTACACTTAACGGAAATTCTCTTGAAGTGGTGGATCAGTTCGATTACTTAGGCAACGTTATTAATGACAAAGCAGACATGGACAGAGAGATTCGCAATAGAATTAACGCTGCCTCTAGAGCACTCTGGGGACTTAGAGAGAGAGTATTTGACAACCACGACCTTGCTTTGTCAACGAAAATGGCTGTCTACAGAGCAGTTGTCATTCCAACACTGCTATATGGATGTGAAAGCTGGGTCACTTACCGTCGTCATGTGAAAGAATTAGAACGTTTTCAGCAAAGACACCTCAGAAGTATGATGAAAATCCGTTGGTTCCATCACATATCAAACGTGGAAGTACTCAGGAGAGCAAACAGCCTTCCAATTGAGGTGCTTATTTCAAGAGCACGCCTAAGATGGGCAGGTCACGTTCATCGTATGCATGATAACCGCCTTCCTAAATGTACACTTTATGGTGAATTGCTAAGCGGTAGAAGAAGGCGTGGCGGTCAACGAAAGAGGTTCAAAGACGCTCTCCATGAAAATCTAAAATCCTGCGGCATTGCAGACGAGCAATGGGAACAACTTGCAGCGGACAGAACCGAATGGCGAGGGGTTGTGGCCAGCTATCAAGGAAATGTTGCTGCAAGAAGGCCGAATCCAAGACCTAACCAGGTCTATGTTTGTCCTGACTGCGGTCGACATGTGCTCTCCCGAATTGGCCTCTATAGCCATAGTCGTGTGCACCGTAGATGAATGGGAATTACAATAGACTACACCTTTTACTTGTTTTATATTGTACACAATCTATCGACTGTAACATTTTTATACTCGGACTCGAGTAACGGCTAATAATAATTCAGAAAAACACTGGTTTAAAACAAGAAATTAATAGATTTATTTAGGATCACTCTACAGAGTTTAAAACACTTGAAAAATAACTAAAAATATATTCTATAAAATATGTAACTTTTCAACAACGAAATTTGTGTCTTAAAAGGAAAAAATTAACTCGATTTGTTTTTGTAAATTTAAAAAAATCACTTTTTTGGCGAAGGTGCCGGTTAATAGTTAAATAATTACATTCATGCGCGACGGCAGAAATTTTAGTTGTTCTTTACTTGGAGCTACCAATTGAGAACTCGAGGACGGTTATAAAACGCAGAACTGAATTGACTTGCTCGAGCCGCGTCGTGCCCGAACTTTTATATCGTTGCTTCGTTGCGTTTTTCGTACCCCATCGAGTCAGGCACGATCGTTGTTTTGCTGTCTGGAAAGGTCCCCACAATCCGTGCGGGCTTGGTCTAATCCGGTTATTCGCCCCAGCCAGTCAGTGCGTGCACTGCGTAATAACCGAAATTGATTGAAATTTATATTGGAACTATAACGTCATGTAGAGCTTGAAATTGGAAATATTTTGTTTTTTGGTTGAACCCTGTATCTATTTTACTTTAGGGGATATTTGAAGAATTGTCTGAAATTATTGCGCTAATTTTCGGTTCGCCTTCGTAATACTGATCCCCAGGCCAACACTTATCCACGGCTGCGGTCATAAGAAGTGCAGCGGCTGGCGCGCTCTGAACAAAAGTAGATTTTTATATAATATAAATTATAGGTGCTGCGAAATGTAGATTTTATATAAAATATCTGTGCTGGTGAATTTTTTAGTAGCGGAAGTAAATATTGATGGAGAGCTAGCTGTAGACGGACGTGTGGAAAATAAATAACCGTTTATTATTTGAGACGCAATATCGGCTAGACATTAAGATCGGACGACTAAATGCTTGTAGAATTTTTATTTAAACAAACTAAGATTTGATACGAGGGGCATGTAAAGAGTGTTATAAGTGGTTTGAAAATATACAGGGGCTATAATTTTAAAGTTGGTATTTTTGGAAGTTTTGGCAGTAAAATGGGCAAATTGAATGATTTGAATGTTTTGACGATATTTTAGGCATCTTTGTTATCCCATATTTTTGTGAACTGTATTTCAGTAAAAAGAAATTTGAAAAACCGTTTGTGGTTTTCCTATTTTTCAGATTTTTGTAATATATTTCACAAAGTAGGCTATGGATTTCAAATTCTTTTTACTGAAATATAGCTATAACAAGAAATGGGAAAAAAACTTTAAAACTTTATTCTTCTACAATAGATATTAAGCGAAATATTTTATGTGGCCCTCGTAAAATAGACAGACGGTAGGTTCATATAAATGTATCACCGTAAAATTGAGAAAAGTCAATTTAAAATGTTCTTAATTGAAAAATAAACACTTATTTATTTATAAACCGAAAATGGTTGCAATTAGCCATAGGAAAGTACTTACAAAAATGTTCATTATTCATTTCTACATCACATCGTCGTAAAATATATAGGGTGTTCCATTTGAAAAAAATTGAAATTGAAACATTCAATTTAAAATGTTCATAATTGAAAAATAATTTTTGGCCACCCTGTACATTTTTAAGAAATGAAAATAATTCAAAAGCATTACTTAGATGTCTCGTAACTGGTATTTTCCTTTAACATTAATTCTTCTAAGTTCTCTTACCAAAATCACCAAATTGCTATCGTTTGTATGTTTTATACAGGTTTCAATATCGCATTAAAAAAAATATTTGCACTTGTGGATGGAGGTTTGTAAGCACAACCGACCGTTGTTATAAATAAATTTACATTCTAATATTGTTATTGTAGAGGAAAACGATAAATGAAAACGGTCACAGACGTAGTGGGGAATAGAGAGGGTAGTGGCTATGCATAACGCATAGCTGTTTGTATCACATCATGTTTTACGTCTTTTATGTCGCGTGCATTAGAATGAGAGAGAAGGTCAGGCTTGTGTTGTTTGCCAACTAGCACGAACGACATGTGAGATATGGTACTTCAGAGGCGGACTTAGTTTACTTTCATATACGGCGGAGTGTACGGGTGTAAGTGCAATTAATACATTAATACATTAGTTTATATTTGTCTTTTTGCTGGTATGTAACTTATTTATTACAAAAATGAGTCTATCGAGTGATTGTGAGTGTGAAAGTGACAGTTATAGTGATTTCAGTGATAAAGAAAATAAAATTCCAAATGAGTTTCAAGGGAGAACAAAACGGCATTTAAGCAGTGACGGGAAACAAATTTGTTTAAATGTGTATAATACTCTTTTACAGCGACAAACTAATGACTTTAACTTGCGTGATTTAGATATATTAAGGGAAACAGAATCTTTAACCCACGTTCCCTATTCCACATTGTACAAACTAGTGAAAACAGGTGTTACCGAAAGAAAGCAACGTTGCGACGCTGGTATATCAAAAATTTTAGATCCATCAATAGCAAAACTTTTAAAAAATGTAATTTATGATGCATATCAGAAAAATGAAATCCCGACTGTTGACGTGGTAGACAGAAAACTAAAGGAAATGGATTGTCCTTTGAAATATATGACAAGAACTTTAAGGAACTGGCTGAAAAAAATTGGATTTAAATTTAAAACAATTAATAAACGCGTGGCGATTATGGAAAGCAGACGAATAGTGGATTGGCGACATTCATATCTAGAGGAGATTAAAAAGTTCAGAAGGGAAAATAGAACAATTTATTACCTAGATGAAACTTGGTATGACACTCACGATACCGTAAAAAAAGGATGGACTGATGGAACTAAAAAGTGTCTACCACAGTCATTGCCTCCAAATAAGGGGACTCGATTGGTTATATTACACTGTGGATCAGGTGATGGATGGGTAGATAATGCATTGAAACTATGCGGGAAAAACATGGAAGAGTGTAACGTGGATTATCACAAGAATATGGAGGGAGTAATTTTTGAAAAATGGTTTGAAAATACTCTAATTCCAAAATTAAAGCCAAATAGTATTATTGTTCTTGACAATGCGAAGTACCATTCAAGAGAATTATATAAAATTCCTAATAAGAGTTCGACTAAATTGGAGTTGCAAATTTTTTTAACGGATCACGACCTATATGGACAGTTATACTAAAGCAGAATTGTTGGAAGTCCTTCATACGAAAACATTTGAGAAGAATTATGTTATAGACAGTATAGCTGAAAGATTTGGCCACAAAGTTTTAAAATTACCACCATATTATTGTATTTTCAACCCAATAGAATTGATTTGGGGAAAATTAAAAAAATATATCAGAAAAGGAAATACTTTTCCAAAATTCGACAAAAAAATGATAGAGTTAATTAAAAACGAAGTGTCCAAAATTACCAAGGAAGATTGGGAAAAGAGAATTGCCAAAGTGATTAGAATTGAGGATGATTATTTGAAACTTTGTGAATTTAATAAAAATGGGGAAAATAAATTCATTATAAATTTAGAAGAGGATAGTTCATCATCTGAAAATGAAGAAGAGGGGGAGAACGCACAGGATTCTGAGGAAGAAGTGATTGTGATGACTTGTGATTGAAGAAGTGGTAGTGATATATATAAGTTTATTATTTGTGTCCGTTTTTGTGTTCAATGATAGTGATCGTGATATCAAGCTTATTATTTATGTCATTTTGTGTGTTCGCAAGTGTTTTAATCTATTTTTATTTATTTAAAGAATTCAATTATATTTAATTTTATTTATTTGGAGAATACATATTTTATTTACGAAAATTTACTATTTCGAGTTTTGTTTCTGTTTTTAGAGGTTTATTGTTATTTTTTAATTTATTTTGAGAGTACCTATATATTTTTTTACTGTTACTATTTTAAGTTTTTTTTTGTTTTTAGATGTTTATTGTTATTTTTTTTATTTATTTTGAGGATACCTATATATTTTTTTACTGTTACTATTTTAAATTTTTTTTGTTTTTAGAGGTTTAGTTTTATTTTTTTGTATAATTTTCTTTATCCTGTACTAATATTCTTTACCCATCCTATCATGGCAAGATATGCTCATACCTCCCCGTGGTTCTTGCTAGGTAGTAACAATTTACTCAAATATTAAGTGAACTAGGATACTGTAACTACTGTATAGTCAGTAGTGTAAATTGTTGTCAGCTAAACTGAGCCCACACAACAAAAGCCAACGCAATTTTCTTATGGAAAAGTGACTTCCGTTAAATTGGTTGAATTTTTGATATGTTGTGTATCCTATCTCTGTATCAAATGCATCAATGTCTCAGATTTGTTTAATAATACCTAAACAGTATAATTGATTGTCTTATCATATCATATGACGTCATAGCAGGTCATGTCGTGTCACGGAACCTCATAGTGGTCACTTTGAATTTTATTGTGATCTGTGCACCTAGAAGTAAGAGAAAAGAATGTTATTTAAATCATGATGTTCTATGACACGATATTACATGCTATGACGTCATATGACGTGACGACGTTTGAGATTATATGATGTAATATTTCAATAAATAAACCATGACAGTTATGAGGTGTTTTCAAACCACTGTGAGACCCTAGAAGCAAAAAAAAGAGTACTGATTTAACCCAGACCCATACACCTCAAATAAACGATAATTCTTACTTTAGCAAGCTTTATCTCAAGACTGTGAAAGTTTGTCAATTTGTGCCAATTGAGACATTTGATCAGAGAGATGGGATACACAACATATCAAAATTTCAACCAATTTAACGCAAGTCACTTTTCCATAAGAAAATTGCGTGGTCCTTTAAACGTACACAATATAGTTAAGTCCGAGCCTGCCTTCTTAGCGTCTCACCTCGCACCCCCCCTCTCAATTTCCTCTTTCCCGCACTATACCTAGGTGAGATTTATTGGCGTAATTTCTGGGCATATGCTCTTAATGTTACTCCGTCATTTTAGTTGTTGTTACCGTCATTATAATAAAGTTTATATGAACATGTAATGAAACTGTACTAAAAAACTAGCTTGTCGGTACAACTGGAAATGATATTTTGGATAACATGATGCTGCATGTAATAGGACTATTTTCATCTGGTACGATGACTCTAGTATTACCCGAAAGTAAAGGAAATAAAAATGTCTCACTTCACGCGATATCTCGATTTGAACATTGAAATAAACTTGTCTTATGAAGGAACCGAAGTACAGGTCCTATTGTTGCTTTTGCATTTATGTAGCGAGGATCTTAAAATATTATTCCTCCTTATCTTTCAATACGAAGTAATAAAACCAAACTATCCTCAGTATTAGATTGAAAAACGTTAAAATGGCGAAGAAATCGATAGAAAAGTCTTAGTCTGCTCTGGAGTTATCTGGATATGCGAATATTCCGTGAATAATCGTGTCTGGGTAATTTTCTAGGATCGAGGATTTCATATGAATGTTCAGCGACAAGCCGTGAGGTGAGGAAGGCTTAGTCTCCGATATTGAAATCATAAATTAGCGGCAAGATCTGGGGGTAAGATCAAGATTTCATTCTATTCAATCATGTCAGAAGTTCTGCAATTTCTCACGGATACGACCAAGATAAAGATGTTTGGAAAATATCATTAGTTTCTATCGCTCTGTTCCCGTCTGAGCAATTTACCTCGGAACAACGCGGTAATTGTTTCGCGTTATCCTTTATAATATATCTTAAATCAATTGGCATTTTACTTAAGCAATTAATAATAACCGAGAGACTTTATAAATATGAGTTTGACGAATAATTTTCGTAAACAGGACTTCTCAGAGGCGTGGGCTAAGATGAAACGAATTAAAAGTCACATCATTTATTTACCTTTTTTGTTACACACAAAAATGCGGATGAGTTTCATCACATAAACGTGAAAAGCCACCAAGAGGAATATTTACATATCGGAGTGTCATCTAGTCGGACTAATGATGCCTTGCAACAATTTATGAATTTTTATAACCTTGAACAGCACAATAAAATAGTTGATAATAACGATAGAATCTTGGATTTAGTTCTATACAATATTGCACGTAATATTAAGGAAGCCGCTACGTTATTGTTACTAGAAGACTTGCATCACCCTGCCTTATGCATCGAATTACAAATCAGTAAAACAATAAATAACTTTCCCAAACTTAATCAATCATCTCTTAGTTTAAAGAAAGCTAATTTTCATGCACTTTATAATCAATTAGCTCTATTAGACTTAATAGTGGCTTCTGGTATTTCTGTCAATGAAACTTTGTTTATATTTTATGAGCAAATATATGCTGTTTTCAATGAACATGTTCTTCGAAATATACCACCTCGCAAACAATACCCTCCGTGGTTCAATTTCGATACTATTAAGCAACAAAGGTTGGAGAATATGCAGAAAATCTAGAAGTGTGTATGACTATAGTCGGGGCAAGTATCCAGGCGATGCACGTCACAGATCGACAAAATTACTATAACTATATGAAGTCAATCAAAGCGACTGCACCTGAAATAGCTGCAACCCCCAATTCAGGTCACATGCAAATTGTATTGCCACAACTGAAAATGTATCATTAAAAATGATGAATTGTGACACAGCATAAAGCTTTATATGCTGTGCCTGTGATAACTGCAACGTTTGAAACCCACAATACATAGGACAAAAATCTATCAAAATTCGATTAATTGGAATAAAGATAGATTATAAATAATTTCTCAAATGAACTTTATTTAATAATTGGACAATGAGTTTTATAATATATATTATAGTACAATCATAATTATAATTAAATTTTACTAATTAAATAAAATTGCCACGATATTAAACAATTATACATTTTTTAGTTATTTGCTATTCATGATGAGAGAAAAAACATTTACGTATTTAAGCAAATTGAAACCTTTCACATATTTTCCTCTTCGTCTGAACTGTCGTCTGTATCGGATCCATTTAAATTAATAATAATGGGATGGATAATATCTTCTCTGTCAAAAGCCACTTCCCTGTCCCAATATTTTTGTATTTCCTTATTTGTGCTTTTAATAGTGTTTGACCAAATTTCTGGGGAAATAGTATCTAATGCTTCCGTCCACATATTTATCACTTTTTCCACACCATTACTATCTCTCCCAATATATTTATTATAATATGTTTTTGCTATGCCCCAAACTTTTTCAATTGGCTGGAACATACAATGATATGGTGGAAGTCTGAGGACCCCATGGCCGTATTGTTGTGCCAGCTTATCAGCTTCATATTCCTTGGGCGGTTTGTTTCTATAAAAATAAGGTTTGTTAATATATAAATGTAAATTCATATGGGTATTAGAAGAGAATAGGAAGACAATATTATTACTACAAATTACAATTTCTGTCCCTGGGCTCTTGATATTAATAAATGAAAATAACCAAAAGTATCTGATAAAATTAGTTTATGATATGTATACTGAGTCGACTGTACATACGTACCCACAAGAGTTAAAAGGCAGTGCACTTTTTATGTACCCGCACTAAATCTCTAAACATATAATAAATCACTTACTGTGCCACCAACTCAAGTAATTGTACTTTAAGCATTCCTTCTTCATTTTCAATATTTCTGTTTTGTAACCAGGATATAATATCGACTTTTGTCCAACTCGAATTTGGAATTTTATCCACCAAACTACTGTGATAACTAGCATTATTCATGATTATTAAAGACGGTTCTTCCAAATGTTTTAATAACTGGTGTTCAAACCATTTCAAAAAATTTGTTTTGTTCATTTCACCATGATAATCAGGATTTTTTGTTGATGACGAAAATAATATGATGCCCCAGGAATAAAACCATTTTCATTTCCAGCATGAAGTATAATAAACCTAAAAATATATTTCTACATTAATAATAAACCACTTTTTTATTATATACAGGGGTCCCATCATTCCAGAAACGAATTTTAGCTACATTGTATCTTTTTTCTGTGATTGTACGTGTAAAGTACAAAAAAAATGTATTTTTTTAAATCTCCTGTATGTAAAACTTGTTTATGAAAAAAAAACAGACATTTACACACCTTTTCCCTTCAGTTTTGGTTTTTTTCACACTTTCTTTATTTGCATCTTGCCATGATCTTTGTACAGAACCATACTCAAAGATCCACGTCTCATCTAAATACACAAATTTTCGAGGATACCCCAATGAAATATTTTTTACATATTTCTGCAAAAAAGTGACACGGCTGAAAACAATATTTGGCAGTTCCATGAATCCTTTACGTGGATTGTCTTTTAGAAATTTGAAACCTATTTTTTTCAGTATTTTGCCCAAGCTACCCAAACTTCCTTTGTAAATGTCCCGTTCAATCAACGGCTCTGAAAGGGATTGTCTGATAATATGTTATTCTAAAACAATAATAAATACTTTGATAAATACTTCCATACGTTATTTTAATAAGTACTCACTGTTTCTGTACATTTCATAAATAACATTTTGAATTGCTGCTTGGTCAAATTTATCAATGTCGCATACAGGCTTTGCTGTTGGTCCAGTTCTTTTAGGGCTACCTAAAGCTTCCCCAGTCTGCATTTTTTTGGAAACGTTGCTAACAGCACTCAAACTTATGTTTAAAGCATTAGCAACTCTCTGAAATTTACTGGTTATGTTATTATATATATTTAACTTCTGGAATTATACTTGCTTCTCTTACAGCAGTTAATGGTAACAGTGGTCCACTAGCATCACGTTCTCTCTCAAAATAATTTATTAAAGAACAAAGTAATACCTGGATATCTTTACCAAATGCCTTCGGCATTTTGACAAGTAACCAAAAAATATAATGCATTAATTTGTTTTCACACAAATAAATCTTGCTCCACTTACCAGAACAACACTAGTAATACGATTATATTAGTTCTGAAAAGAACTGATGGTAAATAAAACAAGGAAACAACAATTAATTAAAGCACGAGAGAATTAAACCAACAATAAAATATTTTGAATCAATAAAATCGACAGTAAATCGATTTAAAATATCGGTGCTTTTGTAAATTTAGTAAATTTATACTACCAACCTTTCGCGACGAAATACGATTTAATTAACTGCTATTTCTAAAAATAAGACAAAAATGCTAAGGATTATAAAGCCACATTGAACTGTCCTTATTTCTGAAAAAAGCTTAACAATTTGGTGTCAAGAATTACTTTTTTAAAGTAATTAATACTTAAAAATTATGTTGGTATTAAAATGTTTTCAATTACGTCACTTGTGACATGCATCGCCAGAAATCTTGCCCCGACTTTATAACCACTTTCTGCAGTCGAGAGCTTCGTTAAAAATTTCTATTAATAACGCTTATAAAAAATATATTGAGGAAGCAGACTAACCTACTACTTACTACTACTAACCCAACCAAATTTTGGAAGTTTGTTAACTCGAAACAAAATCCCTAGACTAGAACTCCCAATACTATATATTATAAGTATACTACTCTTGATTACACCAAGGATATCGACAATGCTTTCGATGGGTTTATCTCCGACAGTTCCAGTGAATTCTCATCAGTTAAGATTTTCAGTATAACAGCAACATTCTTCATATTAGAGAAGTTTACCGAGAATGATGGTTTTAACTCAATTAAGAAAATCAAGGCAAACATGACTGCAGGACCTGACGAAATTCCAGCATTTATTATAAAGGACTGTGCTGCAGCTCTCTGTAACCCACGTTGTATTATTTTTGATTTGATATTAAAGACGGCAACTTTTCCAGATACGTGGAAAGTGCCGAGAATTTGTGCAGTGTTTAAAAAGGGTTATAAGCTTGACAATGAGAATCATCATCCCATTACAATTTTATGCAATTTTACAAAAAAATTTGAAATTTTAATATACATTTATATATCATTCCACACTAAAAATTCAGTAATAGTAGAACAGCACGGGTTTATGTAGAGAAGGTCAACAGTATCGAACCTTGTGTGTAAAACGCAGTATATTGCAGACATTTTAGATCAAAAGGGTCAGGTAGATATCATCTACACTGACTTTTCTAAAGCATTGGATCACGGGATACTAGTTGCATAACTTTGATTTCAGTGATGCTCTCATTAATTTATTTATTTCTTATTTATCTTGTACTCAGTTTGTTCAATGTCGTGGCTTCCAATCTGGGCTAATTAAACAGACATAAGGAGTACCGCAGAGTTCCATACTTGGACCACGCTGACGATCTTAAATGATATCAATGCATTAACTCTGAACTTGACTGTTGAAACTCCAACATGATTTTCTCAACGACTGGTGCGTCTATAACCGTCTTCCTTTAAATGTTACTAAATGTAACGTAAGCCATACCCCACAATTTTTAATTATAATTGACTCTTACGTAGGTCTGAGTTTGTTAAGGACTTAGGAGTTATATTCGACTCAAAATTAACTTTCTCTAAACATATCGAGGAATGCGTAAGTAACTGAAGCTTACAAATTCTTAGGTTTTATTCTGCGCAATGGCAAAAACTTTGAAAGTTTGCCTACTTTTCATGTTTTATTTATTACATTTATTAGAACCAAACTGGAATATGCCTCCATTGTTTGGAGTCCATATTACAATGTGCCGATTACATTACTTGAGAAAGTTCAGCGACGTTTCTTTAAATTCTCAACATTTTGTTACCTTTTTTCCCTTGTTATTTATTTTTGAGAAAGAATTGAGGCAACATATGCGGACGACTAGCTGGTTTAAGTCGGAGCAGAGAGCCGTGGGTCCAGAGTATTCGTAGGAGTAGAGAAACTTACCCTTTCTGATATGTACAGCATAAATGACAGATTCCTGTTTATTTCGAGAAAAGGAGACAAAGAAAAATTGATGTTAAATTGGGCACCATCTATAGTGAAAATAAGTAGAATTGTCTCTTTTTCTCGAATAACCAGTCTACTATAGATCAGACTGAAATTGTTGGTAAGAGAAATAAAAAGATTGTTTAAAATGAATGTTAAAATGTATTACATGAAGGATAGATAAATCGGTTTATAAAGACAAATTTAAAAAAAATATATATATAACAAATTTATACCAGGATCCTAGATTGATTATTGTTGAGGTGACTGGTTCTGGGACAGCAATCCAGGCCCACAATTGCCTCTTGTTGCGAGAATGGATTCTAAAGTTTCCTTGGCAATTTACGTCTCTTAATGAAGTGGAGTGATAATCGTAGGAAAATTAACCAACTATGTGGTTTATTAAAAGTTAACGAAATTTTATCTATATGAAAGATAAGCTGTGCAAAAGCTATGCAGGAATGAAGAAGCTATGCAGAAACGTATACAGAATTGTATAAGTATATACGTGCATAAACATATAAGTACATAAGTACATATAAATATTTAAGAATTTATATATCTAAGTATATAAGTATCTCAGAATTTAAATATCTAAGAATTTAAGCATCTAAGCATGTAAGCTGATTTCATAAAAACTGTAAATTGCCAAAAAATGAAAAAGAAAGAAAAAAAATATTTTTTTTAAAACCATGAGTTACATATAGTATTTTAACTACTTATTAAATTAAAAAGAATTGACCTTGAATTCAAATTTATTTTAAAAAATAATTGAAATTACATCAAAGACAAAAATTGAAGATTAATTAAATTTTAAGTGAGTAATAAATGAAATTACCTGGATGTTGTTGTTAACGCGGATTTAAAAAATGCAATATCAATTACTGAAGTCCACAGTTAAAATTCATATACGTTCGAATCAGTACAAAGGCTGCAAACAAATGATTTCCTGGTGAGTTTTACTGATAAGGTAAACTTTTTTGTCCTACTTACTGGGAAATAATGCTACCAAAAAAATCAACTTGAGACATCTAAATCCCCAATTAAATTGAAAGCTATAAAAATATAGAAATAGTTCAAGTATGGCCATCTGTCAATGGTTGAGCTAAACGCAACAACTTGCAGGTCGCAAATTCTAAGTTCCTTTACTCACAACTAAAATAGTGGTATATAATCGATAAATGGAATCTATAATAAAAGTTTTTATTATTTCCATACCAGCTGATTTGCCTTTACCTCAGTTTGTAATTTCTATTTTGTACATAACCAACAATATGAACAGCTGTAAATAAATATTAAAACGTATTGTGATAACTCAGTAAATATATTACATCTTATAGGATATATTATATATAGTAACGAGAAAAGGTAAAGAAAATAACCATATGTATTAACATAGTAAACAAAAATATAAAAATTGAAATATAGGTATCTGATGATGTAAATAAATATTTTTTTTTTAGACAATTGTTTCCTGGGATACTGTATTACAACGAAACAGAGATACATATTAGTTACTAGAACATGACTGAGTTCCTAAGATATAAAACTAAGTACATAAAACAGTGTGAAATGGTTTAGCAGTTATACAAGTAAAATTCTGTTAGTTGAAAACAGTTTCACTTACAAAAACTGAATCGAAAATGTTATACAGATCGTGCTAAATATAACCAAATACTAGTTTTTATATAAAACTGTTAAATGGACATAGGCCATGTAATAATTTATAGTAGAAGGTAACAATCCATTAAGGATACACTTTAGTTATTTTTGAATAAGTTTGATATGTGCAGTTTACTGAGGAGGCTTATTGAATTTTTCAATGTAAGTTTTATCATTAAATAAAATTAAAATCGTTTAAATAAAAAAAAAGTACGTAATATTTTACACATCATTTTAAATGACCGTTTTTTCATGTTTTCGAATAACCTATGAATCTGTCCTTAAAATTGCGTTTAAAATGTTTACAAACATTCTGTTAAAATAGTTTTTAGTGTCCAACGAATATTCAATGACATATTTTAAAATGACCCACTTATAACAAACATTCGTATAGAGACAGTGAGAAACGAAAAATAAATATTACTTTAAGAGTTCCTCTGACGTTTTTGTGTAAGTACATTTTTCATATTAATATTTGACCGTCAAATAATAAAAAGGAACATTATTTTACCTCTGCGGCGATAATATTTCAGAATATTTTCTTAGTTGAAGTGCGCCCTGACCGTTTTATTTGCTTTTGGCGAGAAAGAAACGTAAAAAGAAATGTGCGTGTGGAAGTTGGGGAGCTCTTGTTTATAAAAACCCGACATTTGTTATTCTATGAGACAATATGTCTTTGATAAAGCGTAACACTTGAGTTAGAGTATTATAATAACAGATAGTACAGGTAGGCAGGTCTCAAAGTAACAGAAAATTCTTCACAATTAACTGACAGTCAGTATACATAATAAAGTGATATAAAACCCATTAGTAGACTATTTTCATGTTTCCAATAAAATGCATTCAATTTGTTTTATACCATCTGTCATTTTCTGATCTGTCTGGTCGATAGCCGAGTGGGTTAAGGAGCGAGGTGGCAATCGCGATTACTCATACGGGCATCGCACCACCGGGTTCGAATCCTGGCTCCGGCACTGGCCGGAGGAAATGGTCGTATGTCCGCGTTTTTTCAATGTGTAACCCCCTTCCGCACAAGCCCCTGGCTTCTGGAATTAGGGGTTGTCTAATTTCTGTGGTGTTTATTTAAATTAAAATTAAAAAAAGAACGAATTTGAAAAAAATTTAATTTTTTTTCTTTTGCTTCCCATTTTTGAATTTTTGCCAAAAATCAATCCCGACTAAATGGAAGTTGTAGCTGCCATAAAGACAAAGAAATCCGGAAATATTATCGTTTTTCCGTTTTGCACATTCCCCCCTCCCACCCCTTCCATAATTGCCCTAGAGAGCTACCCCCGCGGCCTCGACCTCTTCCTATGACCACCCACAACAGAAAAAATTACCCTCCTAACCCCATCCCTTGCTACGTCAAATTTTAAAACTACAATCTGACGTAACTAGTTGGTCGTCGTCTGTTGACTAACGGTATTTGCCGGCCGACTGACAGTGGAGATGGTCGGGGTTCTAAATTACTTTGATGTATCAGGGCGCCAAGTAAATTTTTTTTCACTCCAAATACCAGCTCAAGTACAATGTAACCTTAAATTTACTAAATAAATTACTTAGCTAGACGATAATGAAAAATTCAAATTCAGTTTTATCTTTTAATAACAATAAACGAAGTAACTTTATAACATTCAACAGTACAATAACGTAGGGTATGGTAGACAAATTCACACAAAAAAAATATATCTAACTGGGTATACGCGTCTTACGTAAGTGCTTAAACCCCCAACAAATATCACAGATGTTATAATTAGTTGACAGAATATTTTCATAAAATGTTTAGCAAAATTTAAAAAAATATATATACATATATATAGGTACAGTGGTGAAATTTTTTTTAGTAAAATTTATAATATATTTAAAAAAAATTCAATGTATATATGGCGCAAGAAGGATACAAACTGCAGGCAGCAGGGCTTCAGCTTCGGCTCAAATTTCAAGAATGGCAACTTCCAGCCTATCAATTAACCCAGAAAATGGATGGCTCCTCCACAAAAAAGAAATTTCAGTCCAGCAAGGAGAAGTAACATAAGTACGTGTAGACCAGTGGAAAAAAAGTTGTTTGTTTCAGGGGAGACAAAAAAACGTAGGACAAACTACGAAATCCTAGGCGAAACCGTAGGTGGAAAAAAAAACCTAAAAATAAATTTTTACCATTGAACAATTTACTACAAGTGATATTTTGCTAGTTTGAATATAAAAATAAAATAATTACCTCGTTTCGGAGGGTTTTCTTAGACAAATGTCGTTGACCTTGGATGTCCTTGGCCTCGTGTAAATTTGGTAAAAATGGCTTTTACGTATAGATCCTTCCAATGAAGACAATCGATTTCCAATACCATAAAAATATGCACTCGTCCAAACATAAATGGATAACCGAAAAATATAACGTTGCGAATATATCCCAAAATGGTGAAATTACTTGTTTCAAAAATCGCAACGAGCACGTAAAAATACCACTTAATAAATTGCCAAGCGTTCGAGCAAATTACACGTGAAAAGTGACAGACTACCGGAAGACAAAAACTATTGTGAAGAAATAAATCTGTGTTACCGATCGCCAATAGGTTATAGGAATCTACCTATAAACTAATTAAAAGTTATTGGTTGCTTAGCTTAAGAATTACAGAAATAGAGAGCTTAAGTATATGCAACACGCTACACAACAAAATGTATAACGTCATGTCTACACCTAAGTACAACAGATTCCTTACAATTGCGAATTCATATAGACAACTAAATAATAAATGTTACGCGTGACGACGGATAACACGAATTCGTTAGACATTAAATGTAAGAGATTTTAGAGATTTTTTTAAACAATGTATAAATGTTAAATTGAACTGTAACACCCTTATCTTTTAAACACCCCTGTCCGATCCCTTTTCCTACCCTGAAACTCAATCCCTTTAAACGGCCATATCTCCGGCTCTAATTAGGCGATTTTAAAATTTTTAAAAATCAAATATCAGTTTATGCGCCTCGAGGAAACCTTTTTTTATCCGAAATATTTTTTTATCCGTTTCCCCGATCGCACGCAAACTGGAAAATACCGATTTTCCATATGTTCAACTAGTGCTCTGATGTTATTAAATGATTTGCAGTTTCTAATTATAAGCCAAGCATCTTACTGGCATCTTTGACCTTTAAATTAATGTGTTCAATAAATAACAGTTCATCATCGAATACGATACCAAGATTATTAGTGGAATAAACAATGGTACAATGGATAACAACTTTCCGTCAATGGAGTAATCATGTCCTATATTAGAGCGCTCTTTGTTAAACGTCATAAACTTACTCCTGGAAGTATTAAGGTATAACCTATTACTCATACACCAGTTATGAACTCTATTGATGTCATATTGCAGTAACATGCAATCATCAAAACAGGTTACTCTCATATAGAACTTATAATCAATCATCCGCGAATAATAGCCTACCGCTGTTGCTGATGACTGAAGTTATTTCATTAATAAAAAGCAAAAACAGAAGTGAACCCAGGTTGGAACTTTGCGGGATACCTAATGTAGCTATAAAAGGCTCAGAATTGAGACCATCATTTGAAACTAACTGTTTACGGCTAGAAAGATAGACTGCATAAATGATAGTTGTGAATCACTAACCCTCAGATACCTAGTTTACTGATTAAGATGTCATGATCAATGCGATCAAACGCATTCGAGAAATCGGTATAGATCACATCTACCTGTCCGGACTCATCAATGACTTGGAAACAAAGTGTGTATAAACTGCCAAGTTGGTTATTGTAGAACGGTGCTTTACAAATCCATGTTGATATAGTGATATACAATTATCGACTGGCAAATATGCGATCATATAGAATTGTCTCAAACACCTTAGTAAAATTTGGTAAAATGGCAATCGCTCCGTAATTAGTAATATTAGACGAGTCACTTGATTTGATCCCCACATTTATACATTTTTTGTAGTAAACTCTTCGACAAATGACGTAAAAACTGTGTTCAATTTAAGGAAAATATAGGGTGGTTCCAGGGGTAAAGAGGCGGAACTAATTCTAGATCTATTCATGACTGCCCCCCCCTAGTATTGCATTATTGCATTTTGACGTGCTTTTGGGTTTTGTACAAAAATCAATGTATTCAAATTTATTTAAGGGGTTAGTTTTCATTAAAGTGCACTATATAAATCATGAAATCTCGTAGCCCGTTATTGGAATATTGTGGAAGGAATTCCCTCTGCTTCCAAAGATTTCCACACAGACGTTTCAAAGGAACGATTCCTCCATTCCTTAAACGTAGATTTGCCTGAATGTGGCAATACGGCGAAGCAAAAGCCATCACATCACAAAGGGCTCTCCCGTGGTCCACTTTATACAATAAGCCAGGCTGTGTAAATTGGGTTACTATATTGTACTTTAAAATTGGACGTTACGAAATTACTTCTTTTATGAAAACGACGAGAGCTGTATTCTGGCATATTGAAAAAGAGCCCTTAACAGCATACGGTCCGAACTGATATGAGGAAAGTCGAATCAAGTTGTTGATAGAGGCAGTTTACCTTTAGGTCTTTCACTTTCGTCTCGCAAGAATTTATGTAATGGACATGTGCTACACGGCATATCTTAGGAATAAGTGCCTTTTAAAATGTAGTATAGTGTGGGTGGCGATAAACATTTCGTTTTACGGTTATACAAACTTACTAAATTAATTAAACCCATAGAGATGGACGACGTGTAAAAATAGGCCTAAGTTGGATGGTTCAGTTGACTGATTCGATGAAAGTGCATATTAAATAGGATTCCACAAAATCTTGTATAGTTTATCCAATCTTAGTTTGAAACGATATAGAGAAAAAGAGCGCGGCATTCCTTTGTAAACCGACCTCAACGCGTGCCAATCATAATGATTTTTTTAGCACCGAATGGTCAAAATGATACCTATATTTGATTTCCCAAATTTCAGAATTTTATTTTAAAAAAAGTGCGGGGGGGGAGGTACTTTCTGGATCACCGGGTAAAATGTTAGTAAGGTAGAACCTTATAATAAACTTAACAAACTTAACAACGGGTACTTTATCTTTATTTTTGTTATAATTTGTACTAGTTGACCAAGACTGTTCCTTTGACATAAACGTCACGAGCTTGGAAATTATTGTTATCTGCACGCCCACTTCCAAAGATAAGTTTTAATTCCTAGTAGCAGAGCAAAAGAAAACCTGCCTAATTATCTACCAGTAAAGCAGTAGTAGTAGTATCGAGTTTGTCTAGGGAATTCTAGACGGTTATAGAATAATTAACCGGGAGATAAGAGAACACTCTAGAAATGTTACGGTGTATATAGGAAGTGGGACCAGCGCATAAGCAGTCAATTCAGTACAGTTCTGAGATGAGCCGAGTGATCAGATAAGAAAAATAACAGTAACATGTTATGAATTATAGTAATGAGTTTATAGTAGATAAAAGTTATAATTGGTGTGTTATTATAAGGACAAATTATTGCAATTTAATGATTAATAAATCAATGGTTAGTGGCAATTTGTGTTGCACTTATTGAGCCTACGTTCTGGGTGTTTACTGGAGGGTGTGAATGTCAAGGAACCCACCAAAACATATCTAAACTCATCACACTTGAAATCAGCAAAAAATTTCATCGAACAAATTTTGGGTAACTATAACTAAATCCGGAAATATTTTACATGAACAGCGTGCGACACGTAAAAACATTGTCGGTAGATATTTTTGGAAGTTCAAGGAAAATGAACTTAATATTTTCGAATTTATAAGAAAATTTTTACTTTTTCACAACTTCATTAAAAATATCACTTTTGAGAACTATCATAAAAATCGCTTCACGGAGTCTTATTTACGTAACTGCAATGAATGTCGCCGCACGGAGCGTAATTTACGTAAGTATAATGAATGTCGCTCCGACTGTTAAAGAACACGATAAAACCCTCGATATACTTTTCGATGCTGTAACGAAATTTTACTTAGGAAATATTTGGCATGAAAAGCGTGCTTCACGTAAAAATGTCGCGGAAGAGGTTTTTAATATTCTTAATCATATTTTCGCTCTACGGAGCGATTTTTATGCAAAAATTCCAATAACTCGTCAAGGAGCGCCATTTTCGAAAGTGTAATAAATGTCGCTGCACGGGGACGTAATGTCGCCCCGACCACCAAAATTTAGAAAGTCTAACAAAATTTCGGAAATTTCAGAATTAAAAATCCTTTTACGAATCCACGTTGTTAAGCACTGCAACTCATGCTAGGTCTTAAATATGAGGACAAGTTAATCCAGCTTCTATTCAAAGTATATCGTGAGTTTTAGCGAAAATAGCCCTTAGCGACATGGGACCCCCATCATTTCCTAGCAGTCCATTTTGACGGGAAAATGATGAGTTTTAACGGGATTTGCCCTAAACCGGTTCCTCAATGATTCGGTGTCAGAAAAGTATCTTTACCATGTACTCATATGTGCATGGGACCGCCTTGCCTGAACGTATGAAATTGTAATTGCCCAAATATAATTCAAAGTCGTTGCGATTCAAGCATTTTAAAGCTCCGAGGAGCGACCAAAATTGGTATTCAACTAAAAATACGTGAATAGGCAGGCAAGCAAAAGCCCACCAACACTTTATAAGCATTGAACTTTTCTTGAATCTTTTTGTGTAATCGTTAGCTCAAAAACCGCATATTGGATGGTAGTTGGTACATTACAAATCGTTCCGTTCCTCACCATGTGTTGTACACGGGCCAGACTATAGTTTGTCAAAACATATTTCTTGAAGTTGCTGTAAAACATGCATTTTTAAAGAGATTTAATATAGATTTTTGAACTTTATATTGTCTTTTACTTGTGTTTGCAAAATTCCCTTTCAGGTATAATTTTAAGAAAGTGTTAGTACCTACTGTGTTAGATTTATACTGTTACGACGTCCAATAGATACCATCAGAGCAGCAGTTAAGCAAAAACGAACAGTAAGTACAAATTTTATATTATTCTGAAACAGTCGTTTTGAACCCTTATTTTGTGAACGTTATCATTCATTTTTGATAAATATAGTAAAAGTCCTTCAGACACAAAAGATGGATCGTTCACACGACCACCAACATTTAGTAACTACCTTAAAAACCGAATAAAAATCTTTATAACGAACCGGTGTTGTGTAGCACTGCATCTTGGGCATAATTTTGAATATGAGGACGAGTAAAAAGTTACGTATTAAAGTTTTTGTAGGGAGATTTGGCACGAGTGACAACATTTTTGAAGGTAAATTTTTCACTTTTTTCAGTCAAATTTGGCGGTAAATTTATATGTTTTCAGTCGTGTTTGCCCTTAGGCGGCTCCTCAGCGATTCGGTATCACAAAAGTATCCTTACCATGTACATAGTGCATGTCCGCCTTGCCTCAACGTATGAATATAAAATAATTTTTAGTATTATGAATTTTTGCGATTCAAGCGTTATCAAGTGTGAGCGCCCGAAATTATTTGTGATATTTCTAAATACGTATAAAGACAAACAAGCGAAAAGCCCACATATTCGTAAATATTGAACTTTTGATTTTGAATCTTCTTGTGTAAACATTGAATGGTAGTTGGAGGCTGCATTGTTCGAGTCGTCCTAGTCCTCACCATGTGTGGTATGGATCGACACTTGTTGAACTTATACACTTATTAACCTTATACTTATAAATGACTCCGCACATTTCTTATGGGAAATGGCCCCCGGTGAAACTCGCTGGAATCGATATATGTTGTTCCTCTTGAGCTCCTGGTCAAACGCCCTCATGGCCACAAGGTCGGAAAATGGAATATGGAAGGGGGAAAGTCGATTCTTCGGGATTTTTTCACAAATAGTATGGAGCCGTGGTCCTTTCAATGCGGCTGGGCTAGTGTTCTACGGAGGTTTTTCGGGTCGCTGATTTCAAATCCGGTGAAAAGTAGTAGCATTTGACAGGTGTCAGTGGTACTCGCAACTTACCTTATTTTCCGGAAAAGATTTATCAGTATATATACAAGGGGTCTTTTGGGACGCTCATTTCAAATCCGATGTCGATGGTAGCATTTGACAGTTGACAGCTGCCAGTAGCAGTGCTAGCTGTATTATCCGGAAAAGATTAATTGTATTGTTTGCATCTACTTTTAGCATGAACACGTAACATTATTCTTCCAATATATTGCATAATTTTATTATTTTTAGTAGATTTTATGATGATTTACATGTGGTAGAAAACTTCATAAAAAGAGGAAAAGAAATTTAATAATAATCATATTTATTTATTTTTTTATTTATTTATCATTTATTTCCACATTAAATGTATAGTGTTTACAAAGGAAACAATACACAAGAAATACAGTAAAAGTCACAAACAAGAGAAAAAGAAAATTACATAAATTATACAACAAAGGCAGTTGATAAAAGAACAGGAACATTTTATAAAAATTACACAAAAAATTCATCTACAGTTTAGCAATTTTTAGTTATCAGATGGTTTTTCAATTTCTTTTTAAAAATATGTATATTAGGTGCTGAAGTTATGTCGTTACTTAGATGGTTATAAAACTTACAGCTGTTATAAAAAAAATTTTGTTGGTACATAGTTGTTCGATGTATATTAGGTTGCAACATGTCTTTGTGTCTTGTATCATATTCATGAGTTAATTTATTTACAGAAAATATAGACTTGTTTTTATAAATGAAGGCACATATCTCAAATATTATTATTATTATTATTAGCCGTTACTCGAGTCCGAGTATAAAAATGTTACAGTCGATAAATTGTGCAATAAAAAACAAGTAAAAGGTGTAGTCTATTGTAATTCCCATTCATCTACGGTGCACACGACTATGGCTATAGAGGCCAATTCGGGAGAGCACATGTCGACCGCAGTCAGGACAAACATAGACCTGGTTAGGTCTTGGATTTGGCCTTCTTGCAGCAACATTTCCTTGATAGCTGGCCACAACCCCTCGCCATTCGGTTCTGTCCGCTGCAAGTTGTTCCCATTGCTCGTCTGCAACACCGCAGGATTTTAGATTTTCATGGAGAGCGTCTTTGAACCTCTTTCGTTGACCGCCACGCCTTCTTCTACCGCTTAGCAATTCACCATAAAGTGTACATTTAGGAAGGCGGTTATCATGCATACGATGAACGTGACCTGCCCATCTTAGGCGTGCTCTTGAAATAAGCACCTCAATTGGAAGGCTGTTTGCTCTCCTGAGTACTTCCACGAAAACGTTCTAATTCTTTCACATGACGACGGTAAGTGACCCAGCTTTCACATCCATATAGCAGTGTTGGAATGACAACTGCTCTGTAGACAGCCATCTCAAATATATACGTACTAGCAACTGTAAGGATGTATAATTGCTTGAAGGAAATTCTGCATGAGTCACGATAATTCAATTTTGCAATAATTCGAACTGCGTATTTTTGTAACATGAATATACGATGAATGTGAACACTATTACCCAAATTAATTATACCGTACCTCAAATGAGAATGATAGTTTGCATAGTACAATGTTACCAGAATATCACGACTACAGTGGTTGGCTAAAAATCGTAAAGCATAACAGCAACTTGTCAACTTATTAGTTAGCGCATCTATATGACAGTTCAATTGCAAATTTGTGTCGAAGTAAACACCAAGAATTTTTGTTGAACTGGATAAGATAATATCTTTATTAACAGAGAATTCGCTAATAAAGTCTGCCGTTATTTTTTGTATAGAGAAAGGCACATATGTAGTTTTATCTTTGTTTAAATAGAGATTATTTTTTCCGCCCAGGTAAATATCCTCGCATAAGTGATCTGAGTGAGGAGTTGCAAACGTTTTAATGATTTTTCAGTCAACAGTATATTGGTGTCGTCGGCATAGCAAACAAGGTGTAAACCGGAAATATTTCTTATATAGTTAGCTAAATCGTTGAAAAAAATTATGAAAAGTAAGAGCCCCAAGATGGAGCCTTGGGGTACACCTTGCCCTTACGGCTGTACACATTGTTAAGTTTAACAATTTGCGTCCTATTTTCCAGATATGAGTTGAAAAACTTCAGAGGAATACCTCGAATTCCATATCTAATTAACTTCTCCAATAATAATTCATGACCAACACAATCAAATGCGCGGGAAAAATCCACGAATAGGCCTAGAGTAAAAAGCTTATTATCCAAGGCATCAATAATTTTTTCATGAAAAGCACATAAGCCGTTTCAGTATTTTTGTCTTTGGTAAAGCCGTGTTGGGTCGGCGATAATATATTACTCTGTTTTAAAAATACAGTTAACTGGTCTTTAACGCTAAGTTCAAATAATTTTGAAAGGCTTGGTAATAGGTTTATGGCTCTATAGTTTGCGTAGTTATTGTGATCTCCCTTCTTATAAAAGGGTAGGACAACAGATAATTTAAATCGATTAGGGAAAGTTCCATTCTGAAAAGATAAACTTATGATGTGCGCCAATGGACTACATAGAGCGAATTTACATTTTTTAATCAAATTATTTGAAATTTCATCATATCCACATGCGTTCGAATTTTTGAGGTTATTAATTAAAGTTAGTACATCTGCCTCTATTAATGATGACATAAAAAACAACCTTTGACAGACTGGTACATTAGATCTTAGGAAATTATAATCTCTTAGCATTTTATTATTATTCTTTATCGAGTTAATAAAATGGTCGTTAAAATTATTTGCAGCATCTTCATCTGATACAAGAGTATTTTGCTGAATAATACGTATATCATTTTTATGTTTATCTTTACCCTGGAGTTTTGAAATAACATCCCGCATAGCTTTTGACTTATTATTAGCTTCTCTAATCTGTTTGTCATGATAATCTTTTTTTGCATTTTCTAATTTGATTTTATAACTGTTATTTACTTCGCGACTCAATCTATTGAATTCTGGGTATTTTTTTGCTAAATCGTTGTATAAGCAGATACGATTTCTCATTTCAAGGCTTAGTAATAATCATACAAGGGGTGACAACATAATTTGAGCAATTATGATAAATTAAATGCTTTCTCCTAGGTCTGCTATTATTACGTTTTGTTATGTACACCCGACCAGACTGCAATTTATTACCATAATAATAACCATTACATGATGTATATGATAATACACATACTATTAAGATTTTAATTTCATATTGTTAAATGTACAGTTAACCACATATTTACCAACTATATTTCTTTTTGGGCAGCATGCTTTCGCGTCTTAGTTTTGGTATTTTACTTGTACCGTAAAGCAGCATATTAGAAGTATTTCATTTGAATTGTTATGGAATTTGCCCACAGTCCCGTGTTTATAAACCATCTTATATATTATCATAAGCTTTTAGGCCGTGACCCTTATTTGCTATTATAATAATTGTACGTCAAAATCTGAGCAGCGAAGCCAAGCCCTCTCTCCCCCAAGGCCCTTCTTTCTCCTTTCACTCCCCGAGCTTGCTTTGTGTTATTTCGTTGATAATTTTCTCTCTATTTAACGATATTATCCTGCTCCTTCCTGCTCATAACAATCCTTTCTGTCAGCCAAGCATAACGCAGCGTGAGCCCGAACAAGACCCAGCGCGCGATATACTACTAGGTCTATTGTCCTTTGGAAATTGTGGCTGGTAAATATCCCAATTCGGTATTCAGGATCAGAGACCGAATTTACATACTCTGAAGTCTGAACATCTCTATATACATGCGCCCCTACACATAATATGCCAATGGGTGAGAAATTCCTCATACTTTTTGTTGACCTGGGGCATACAAAGGCGCCTCACGTGTACAGTGAAAAGAACTTTTTATCACATTTTCGCCCTCGCCTCTCACGTGCTTTGTACAATATTTTTATTCAATCATCTTTCGTATACACTGCATAATAAAATTTGCTACGTTTTTCGCTATTGGCCGCATTAGGTGTTTTCTTTGTAAATATGTTTGCAACAAAATAGTGTTTGGCTAAGGCAGACAATATTTTCATAGTATTTGGTAATCACAGACTAATAATATACCGAGTGGATAAAAAGTCCTGGAACGATCGAATATATCGAGAAATACACCCCATGATTGCTGAATTATATACTAGATATATCAGTTTACCGTTTTCTGATGCTTGCTTCAGTCCACTTCATTAGTTTCATTTTCAAATGTTCGTTTCATTTCCAGCTTTTGAGGGAGACTAGAGCTCAATTTGTACTTCCACTTGATTTTAAGATCCATTTGCTGAGTTTACCCATCACTATTTTATGGGGTCTGTTTTGATTTGTCGTTTTTACTTCATCCGCTAATTCTTTTGCAAAATTTGTTTGTAATGTCTCTTTCAATGCCATTAATGGTGACCGTGAACGTATTTCAAAATCCACTGTATTTCGAACAGTTAATCGTTTTAAACAAAGAACTAGTTCTGTTAAAGATGAACCAAGACGCTACCAATGAAGAGAAGTTACTGCATTTTTAAGAAAATTGTCGTATATCGAGTAGCTCAAAACGTCGGAATAAGTCAAGTTTCTGTTTTTGAAGTTATGAAATTCTATCAATACCATATTCAACGTATATCCGCATAAAATCAAACTAGACAAGAGCTTATGAAAGATGACTTTGATCGCATTGAATTGAGTTTTGCGTTGAAATGATGCGGCGATATGTTGTTGACAATAAGTTTTTTTTCTGGACTTGCTTTTTTGATGAAGCTACTTTTCAATTAAATAGTTTTGTAAATCGGCATAATGTGTTGTGTTGTGTAATATTGTAATGTGTAATCGGTTCAACTTGGAAATAATTAATAACATCCATAAAAAAGATAGGGCGCACAGAAACTACAAAAGTTTAGCACTAACACATACTTGGAGCAGTTCAAAAACCTAAGATCCCTAATTAAGCAACAAATAAAAACGCCATATACATGATATCGAAATAAATATTAACGTTGACCCTTCCAAGTTTTGGTCATTTGTACAAACCAAAAAGAATAAATCTAGAATTCCAGGCTCTGTACATTATAACAACATTACCTTCGAAACGCCTCAATATGTGGTCGATGGCTTCACCAGCTTTTTCTCGGACGTGTACCTTCAATCCGACCCCTCTCACAAAGTTCCACTTATTTCTCTTAATAATACACACGTGGACATTAAACCAATCACGGACCAGGACATAATTAACGCAGCAAAACAATTGAAAAACAAATTAACTTCCGGTGTTGACAACGTACCGAGTATCATTGCTAAAGACTATATCAATACTTTTGTAGCGCCCCTGCGTTTTTTATTTAATCTTATATTAGTAACAGGTACCTATCCAGATATATGGAAAACAACTAAACTATGTCCTATCCTCAAAACAGGAGATCCCTCCCTAGTAACAAACTACAGACCTACAGCTATCCTTTGCAATTTTGGCAAAATCCTAGAGATTATCATTTACGAAAATATATAATGTGAAATCAAAAGTCATATATCCCCGTATCAGCATGGTTTTATGGAAAAAAGATCGACCACCTCGAATCTGACCTGTATTACACAGTATATCTCGGACATATTGGACACACAAGGCCAAGTCGATGTTATTTATACTGACATTCAAAAAGCCTTCGACAAAATCGATCATTTTCTACTCCTTTCTAAACTCAATGCAATTGGGGTGTCAGATATCTTGCTATCCCTAATCGAATCTTATTTATTTAATAGAACACAATTCGTGGAATACGGTAGATATAATTCTCGCAACTTTTTTTTGCAACATCTGGAGTCCCTCAAGGATCCAACCTAGGGCCACTTTTATTCTTAGTATTTATTAGTGATTTATCCCTCACTATGAGTTCTACACATTTATTTTTCGCGGACGATTTGAAAATCTACTCTGAAGTAAGTAAGCCAAATGACTGCTCTGACTTGCAAATGGCGTTAGACTCAGTTAACGAATGGTGCGAGAATAACTACTTAAAACTAAATACATCTAAATGTAAGATAATGTCCTTCTACAATAACAAAAGGCCAGTATTATTCGTATATACGATTAATGATACCGTTCTCGACCGATGTACAAATTTTAAGGATCTTGGAGTAACATTCGATTCCAAGCCCAGTTTTTCTACTCATATAAGCACAATTGTTACTTCGGCTTCTAAAGAACTCGGGTATTGTATAAGGAACTGGGGCAGCTTTACGGATATCAACATTCTGAAATTAATATACATATCATTTATACGAAGCAAACTTGAATATGCTTCTGTCATCTGGTCATCTGTTTATCAAAACTCTAAAATGCAAGTTGAGTCCGTACAACGACAATTTCTTAAATATATATATATATATTTCAAATCCAATGGGTCCTATCCTGTTAGGTGCTTTGATCACAATACACTACTAAATTCATTCAATTTTGACTCACTTGAACTTAGAAGAAATTGCACAGCACTACAATTGTTATGTAAAATACTGTATAACCAACTATATTGTATTCGCTTAGTAAATAGAATTAACTTACATGTACCAAGGCAGAACGCTCATCTGCACAATGCATTTTACGTCAATACCAGCAGACCTAACATTCAGGTTAAATCTCCAATATTCAACATGTGCAAGATATTTAATGAAGTCGCTCATATGTGCTCCCTCAACTATGATACTCTAAACCACATTATTCATATGTACAAAGATTCTTTTAACTGATTAAGTCTAATTATAACAATCTCTTCTATAATATCGATCTAGTCCTGTTTATAATTAATATATAATAAATTAATGTAATTATGTAATGTAATTTATATGTGTATTATGTATGTATTTTGTATGTATGCATTATGTAATCTAATGTAAATTAATGTAATTTTGTAAATTTTTATCTCATTATTGTTATTTTTATATATTTTGTTTATTATTTTCTGTAATTGGGTGTCAACCTGTTGAAAATAAGCATATTATTATTATTATTATTATCGTTAATAATATGAGGCATTGGGCTGGTGAAAATCCTCACTGGATGAGAGATTGTCATACTCAATATCCGCAAAAAGTCAATGTCTGGGCTGGAACTTTATGTGGTAGGATAGTAAGATCATTTTTTAATGACGGCAATTTGAATCAACATGTTAAATGATGAAAAATACCTGCAATACAAGAAAACGTTGGACATGTATTTGACCACGTATGGTTCCAACAAGATGGGGCTCAAGTGCACTATGCTTTAATTGTACGCAATTTGCTGAATAATATTTTCCCAGAAAGATGGACTGGTCGAAGAGGTGCATTAGACTGGCCACCAAGGTCCCCTGACTTGACCCCTGTTGACTTCGTTTATTGGAGATATTTAAAAAGTAAAGTTTCCGGGGCCAAACCCGACAATATTGATGATCTAAAAAAGGGAATACTCAATCTTTCAAACGCAATAACACCAGACATACTGGAAAATGTTCCCCAACAACAATTTCACAAAAATTCGTTCAGTAGTTTTCGAGATATGGATCGTGTAAGCTCCCGGCTGGACACACTATATACTGTTGGAAATTCTACACTTAGAAATGTTTATGCAAATTCCATCACACATATCTGTGAATATAAAATCATAAATAGTGCAAAAGGAAAGTAAAAACCAACCCTCTCTTCGTGTTATAACGGCAGCATATTTTTATGGCAGATCTACATTGTAAACTATCTGGAGAGAACATCATTTGTATAGTATTACATTTGCGAATTTAATACGGCACTTGAGGATAGGACAGGAAAGGGAAACAGGAAAACGGACTCTAAAGTGGACGGTCCTCTTCAATATATTACAGTACCAGTCTACTGTTGCGAAAATATTCGAGAGCTGTTAAATTGTATTGCTGATGCGAAATTAGTACATGGAAGAGGAATAAAAATGCAGATGGATCGATATTTCCCGGTTCAACTGAGTTTATACAGTAATTTTCAACAAATCGACCAATTTTGTTATCAAATAATTTCCACCTTAAGGGGGCGGCTGCCTCATCCGGAGATTGTAGAAACGTTTGTTTAAATTTTGTAAATTAAATACTGAATATGCTAAGAGTCGAAAATAGTTTTAACGTGAAATAAACAAAGCGTTTGTTACGGGCCTACCGCGAACTGGCCAAAATATAATACCGCTCAATCATAGGCAACCCACTGTACGTCACAATTTATTAAAAATAGCATGCTAAGTCGTTGAACGTAGAGTGCTCTGAAATAACTTTCGCCTCAGGAATTATCCATTCGATAATCGTCTTGTAAAGCACGCGGCCGATTTTTCTTGATTGTCATATTCATCTGTAGCCATCCTCGTGGGATTTGTGGATTTGTGAGATCATCAGGAGTTTTCCCTTATTTTGGATATTGAGTTATTTTATGGAACTAGTTTTGATGGAAAATTCTCACTACTTAGTAAGACTTTGGGCGACAAAACGGTAAGCATGCTTTCTCATTGTCCCTCGCCTGTTGATTCTTCTATTTTAGGCGGCTTCCTACTCCCGGCAAGCTGTTAACACCTACGATTCTGGCTACGCTGCTGCACGTTGTTTTTGAATATCACCTTTAGTTTATTTCCTTATATCCTTCTAGGCACGATTCGAGGAACGCATTCGCCGCCGTTTAGGACCACTCCAAGTGAGTCACCTGGGCCAGACCACATTACCGAGGGCCTATGGAATCGTCGAAAACCTTGTCCTATCTTTGGGGGCTCGAGGCCGAGGATTCCAGTTGGTAAATACTGTATGTAAAACTTCATTCATACCCACCTGATTTCATGTTTTACATTGAAGACAATACCCCTGACAGACCTTCTTGGGAAATGACTTGCTACTCATATTTTTTTAACATACTTAATTTAATAATTATTTCTGTACGCCAGCCATATCTACCAAACGGTAATCCATAATTCATATTTTAATATTTTTATCTCATAGTGCAACATAACCTACAAATTAGATCTTGTGTGCCACGTACATTACTAAATTGAAACTTATAATATGTCCCATGTCAGTTGTCGCAGCAATAAAGTGTTTATTGAGGGTCAGGTACTTTTATTTTAGTGTCATGTCAGGACAAGAAACAGCAGCTACTAATTCATCCAGTAAGTATAAGGTACAGATACGCCCAGAGATTACTGAGGTAGATTACTTTTCTTTTGTTGTGAGCACGACACCACCATTCCGGGCTAACTGTGCCACGACTATGCTACAACACTGTGCCCTGATTATAATTAAAATCTACCCTTCCAGTATCACTCACGTAAGGGGGAAAGCCTTGTAGCACGTTCATTTATATTCATAAGCCTATCCCTATTGGCTTTCTAACTTCATAAGAAAGAAGGTGCGCAATTCCAGCTAGGTTGTGGATAGTTGATGTGCCGATGACGAGAGTGGAAGGTACTTTGTTCATGTAAGTTGGTTCCAGTAGATAAAAAAAGTTTACACATTCTAGTATCTCAGATAGCGGCATAATAAACAAATCGTTAGGAAAAGTTAATAACAAACATATTTTTCTCTTAATTCTTAGATATTTTATGGAATATTAAAAACTTTACCTTTACAGCTGTAGCTACTAAGCGAGGTAGTCCTAGTCGGCAAAGATGCCAGCCTGCCCCTGCAATGAGGGCAGGATTCGTTGCTGCTCTGCTCCGTTCTAGCCCATCGCGCCGCCACTGGAGGCGGCAAAGGAGGTGGAGGCGGGGAAGGGCTGGCCGAAGGACTTGACCAACTGGGGCCGTCCATCATTTGGCTCTGGCTGCCACTGGCGCTCATTTTCGAAGGCATCTGAAAATAAGATGTACTTATAAAATATTACTATTTTCACACTATATGCTTATAACTATATCATTGACAAAGACATTGAATATAAGTGGACCAAGAGCTGACCCTTGAGAGATACCCGATTCATACAGGTCGTGCGATCCAATTACACAATAGGAGAAATACACAAAAAAGAAAATAATAATAATAATAATAACAATATATTCACCATTTGAGATACATATAGTATATATGGCAGATCATTATAAAACTAAAATTAAAATAGAATAATTAACATGCATGTTTGTGTATATAACAAAAAAACTTACAAACCAATCGACAAACAATTAAAAAAATATATATATACACACATATACATACACATACATACATATACATACACATACATACATATACACATACATACATATATACATACATATATATATATATATATATATATATATATATATATATATATATATAAATATATAAATATATATATATATATATATAAATATATATATATATATATAAATATATATATATATATATAAATATATATATATATATATATATATATATATATATAAGCAGTCATAAGCAAGATATGAATACATAAATAAGTATAAGGGACTCTAGTTATAACTGTTAGTTTATACTCCTCTGTTTAAAAACTCAGTGGCTGTGTAAAATGCGTTTTCGAATAATAATTTTTTCACAGCTTTTTATACTTTACATATGTGGAAACAGACTTTGTTTCATTAGGCAGAGCATTATATAATATTTTGAAGTTATAAATTGGAAGAAAGTTTAAATGTAGTTGTGCGATGCTTAGGGATACATAAGAGGTCTCCATGTCTAGTGTTATATACATGAGTATCGTTACACTTCTGAAAACTGCTCAAGTTTAGTTTGACATATGTTAAACATTTCATGATATATATACACGGAAGTGTTAAAATTTGTTTTTTCTTAAAAATGTCTCTACAGCTTTCCCTAAAATTCATGTTGAAGCCTAATTATTCTTTTTTAAATAATAAAAATTCTTTCAATATCTCTGGTACTACCCCAAGATAATATATTAAATGACATATGGTTGTAAGCCAACGCGTAATATATATTAAGTAAACCATTAACATCCAGTGAACTTTTCATTTGTAAAATTGCAAAATATGCAGAATTTAATTTATTGCAGACATGTTCAGTATGCAATGACCATGTCAGTTGTGGATCGAGGTGAATACCAAGAAATTTAGCCGAATCAGAGACAGTCAGGTTGCCATTCAGGTTTAAAGTGGGAGGTATTGATTTATGTATATTAAAATTTAAAATACTGTTTTGTTATTATTGAGAATTAGTCTGTTTCTCTGACACCAAGAGTTTAAGTCCATAATTATGGTTGACACATTATGTTGCAGCTCATTCAAATTTTTTGAGGCTACAGTGATAGTAGTGTCGTCGGCAAACATAGTTACTCTGCCGTGGCTAATGTGGTTCGGCAGTTCATTGACATACAACATGAATCGTATAGGGCCTAAAACCGATCCCTGTGGAACACCCAGTAATACGTCAAAGATCTCCGAATTTGTCTCCTGCAGTTTAATTATCATAGATCTGTCGCTCATAAATTACAGTTAATTAAAAAATAAAGAAACATAAATTGACAAGAAATATTTTAAATATAAATATACAAAGAGAGGAGAAAAGTATGAATAACCAATAGTAAAGAAGCAACGAAATATATCAATCATAAATCCGAATATTGTGGATGAAATGGCTAAAGCTGGAGATATTAAGGTATTATTGGTCATTGCTGGCCAATAAGAACAACTGGCATGGTTATAGTTTGTGCAAATTTTTATAAACATCAAACATTGAGTTTTGATGTGAGATTTCGTAGGTATTCCACTCCTAAACGAAATTATGTCTATCATCAAAAGTTTTCTTAAAAAACTTCAGTTTTTTTTTTGCTAAGTTGAGTGTAAAAACAAATTTAATTACACTTATTTTTTTATTTTATAAAATATAAACAATATTATTGTTTCTATGTATCTATATAAATATATGTGTGGCGCCACTGGATGACGAGCTACCCGAATATTTGACCTTCCTCTACAAAAACTCCGCCTATTTCACAGCAGTCAACAAATTATTAGATATAAATGCGGCACGTTCACACATTCAACCCATTTGGTCGACTATGGCAATTACACAGAATGTCCTGGTCGCAGTTTTCATTTCTGGTAGAAGGCAAAAACGGATAAAATTTAGTATTTTTCTATAGTATAACGAGGTGCTGCTTCAGTATTAAATAACAACTAAATTCCTCGACGAAAATACCCCTGATTGTTTGCTCTGCTATGTACTCTTTTTGGGTTCACTATAGAACATTTTAAGATTATTGACATATTACAATAAAACTAAGTTAATCGTTAGTAGCAGGATAAAAAACAATAGTAGGAATATCGCCTTAAGTTTTATGCAAATTTAATATGATGTTTTATGCAACTGAATTCATTAGATAGGGAGGTTGCCTGATGTTTCCTCGATAGAACATGTGAAAGCTTTTATGGCAGTATAGGCAATCTTTTTATACAACCTATTCTTCAGTATACCCTTTAAGCTCTTCTTAATTTATACTGCAAGAGCTTTCTAATATATTTCCGAACATCTTAATTAATTTAGAAAACTTTGGTGTATCTGGATGTACTTTATATACTGCTGATTCGGCAAAGAAGTTCACTGATGAAGTATTATCGAACTGTGAAACTCCGCACACAATAACGAGCTTGTTATTATGCACTCGACTATGTAATAATTAATCGCTAAAATTAATCAAATCCGAGGGTATAAATACATTTTTTGCGGTGGAATAAATCGTCATTAGAAGACAAATTCACACCAATAATTCATTTAGTTTCATAGTCGTGATACGAATGTAAAGCGTACAAATATCGCTTGAGGTTAATTTAGAACAGTGTATGTCATAATTTCTTGTGCGGTAGAAGGCAAAGGATAGTTATCGTTCATTTTGGAAAAAGGCTCCCATGGGTGGCATCATATAAGCTGAATGTGTATGTTCTGACATATCTAGCATCCGAAAAGATGTATTTTCTTGTTTGATAATAGCAATAATAATAATGTAACTATATGTAGATAATTGACTTATAGAGACAGATGTTGAGGGAGGAAATAAAATTCACAACGTAGTATTGATCATCGACTAGATTTTTGTAACTTAAAAGTAAAAATTACGGATGGTATTCAAATTCTTTGAAATGCTTAAGGATTTGTAGAAAAATGTATATACTTTTGATTAGTTATTATAACTCCTTATAACTCCTGTAGCAAAAGTTCCAGGTACAAAATTAGCGGAAGAGCATAGACCCATAAATACATTACCTTCACTGGAAAAAATTTTAGAAGTAGTAGTTCATGACCAACTCACTGAATTTATAGGCAATAACAAATGAAAACCAATCAGGATTTAGAGAAAATCATTCGTGTGAAAGGGTTTTACAAAAAATAATCAATGATTTTAAATATTCCATAGATAAAGGTGAAGTTGTGATAACCGTCTTCCTCGATTTAAAAAGAGCATTCAAAGTTGTTAACAGAGAGCTTTTATTAAAAAAACTATGCCAATATTTTGGGATTATTGACACGGCGTAAGAATCGGCGTATCATGTCCTATACCTAGGTCTCTCGGTTTTTGAGATATTTTAATTTTTATGTCAAAAATGACGTTTGCGGGCCCTAAAAGAATTATCAATTTTTCCTATAAGGAAGCCTTTATTATCTAATTTGGGTTCGATTCTTTGTTGAAAAAGACCTACTTTAATAGAGTTTTTATAATATTTTGATAAGTATTAATACAGTGTTCAAAAAATAAGAATAAAGATGAAATTGAGAAAACTGTCAAAAATCAATTTTTTTCAAATGGAAACCCCCAATTTTTATAGTCTTATCTTATTTGCCATTAAAAATAAGGGTAAGTTTGTATATGGATGTCTATTCCAAAAATTTTTAGTTTTCGAGATATTCCCAATTCAATATTTCTATACGGGGATTTTGCTATGGATTTTAAGTTCAATTACTGTTAGTTGGCTGTGACGGCGTTGAGTGCTAAACAAATGTATGTAGCTGCCACTTACCAATTGACAAATATTAATGATCATGGTGGGGCGCTTAAATTATGCACACGAGGATTACTTAAATTAGTTTATAATCTATGGAGAATGTTACAAAGTTTTATCAAAAACAAGTGAAATATTTGCTAATAGATATCCAGAGAAACAAAAACCGTCTCCGAACAGTATTTAATGAATAATGGAGAATTTCAAAAAATTTGGCACTGCAACAGTTCATAAAATAATTAAACAAATGTAACTTAGATACAAAAGGTTCTTACATAAAATATTAACAGTATAACTACTTATACTCAGGAAAATATTTTATTTTAATAGTGTTCAAAGTGTCCACCCTGAACTTCCAAACATTTTTCGCACCTGTTGATTAGTTCGTCATGGGTGGTCGCTCTAATAGAACCTGGGGATAATCTTTCAAAAGCAATCCTTACTCTTGCCTGACAATCTTCCATTGTTGTGACTGGATTAAAATAAACCATATCTTTTATTGTTCCCCATATAAAATAGTCTAAGACAGACAGATCAGGAGAACGGGGAGGCCACAGAAAAGGTCCATTGTTAGCAATCCACTTATCGTAAAAAGTTTCTTCCAAGAAGTTGTTAACTATGAAGCTGCTGTGTGGTGGCGCGCCATCGTGTTGGTAAAATATTTGCCTATGTTCAGCTAGCGGTAAATTGTTCAAATATTCATTATCTAAATCTTGTAATATACTCAAATATCTTTCACCTAAAAAAAAGTTGATACGTAATTTGAAAAACAGAAATTATTTAAGTATTAATTCATTACCATTATTCATAAAAATTAAGTTTTACGACTCCATCATTTCTCACAGCACAGTACACATTAAATTGCCAGGTTTCTTGATAATTTCGCAATCTCACGGCATGGGGATTTGAATCACACCAAAAGTGGGATGTCTGTTGAAAAGTCCATTTTTCGTAAATTTTGCCTCGTCGGTCCAAATTATGTTGTCCAAAAATCGAAAGTCGCCTTGTAACATTGTTAAAATAAATTCGCAAAAGTGAACTCTTCTGGCCAAATCGGTGTCCTTTAGGTGTTGAACCATAGAAATGGAATAGGGATGGAATTTGTGTTTCAAAAGAATTCTATGTATAGAGTTCTTAGAGATCCCTGTTTGTAAAGCCACGTGTCTTAAGGATGTCTTAGGATATGCCGCAAAATATCCCAAAATAACAATTCCGATATTTTCATCATCGACAATTGGTTTTATTTTATGAACTGTTGCCTTAACGGTGCCAAAATTTTTGAAATTCTCCATTATTCGTTTAATACTGTTCGGGGACGGTTTTTGTTTATCTGGATATCTATTAGCAAATATCTCACACGTCCTTGATAAAACTTTGTTACATTCTCCATAGATTATAAACAAATTTAAGTAATCCTCGTGCGTATAATTTAAGCGCCCCGGCATGATAATTGATACTTGTCAAATGGTAAATGACAGCTACATACATTTGTTTAGCAGTCAACGCCGTCATAGCCAACTAAGAGTAATTTAACTTAATATCCATAACAAAATACCCATATAGAAATATTGAATTGGGAATATCTCGAAAACTAAACATTTTCGCAATAGACATCCATATGCAAACTTACCCTTATTTTTAATGGCGAATAAGATAAGATTATAAAAAGTGGGGGTTTCCATTTGAAAAAATTAATTTTTGACAATTTTCTCAATTTCATTTTTATTCTTATTTTTTGAACACTCTGTATTAATACTTATCAAAATATTATAAAAACTCTATTAAAGTAGGTCTTTTTCAACAAAGGATCGAACCCAAATTAGATAATAAAGGCTTCCTTATAGGAAAAATTGATAATTCTTTTAGGGCCCGCAAACGTCATTTTTGACATAAAAATTGAAATATCTCAAAAACGGAGAGACCTAGTTATAGGACATGATACACAAAACCGGCCTAGAATTTTGCGTACAATCCAGAATGTAATAATATATAGGGTGTCCCATTTAAAATAAGCAAGTTGGTATCGACTTCCGGTATAACCGGAAGTGCCACCATCTTGAAAATATTTTAGCCAAGTTGCCACCATTGACATTAGTTTACTACCAAATTTTCAAAATTTTCCGATGTCTACTTTTCGAGATATCGATCGCCGCAGTTC
This sequence comes from Leptura quadrifasciata, assembly GCA_963675555.1. Lineage (NCBI taxonomy): Eukaryota > Metazoa > Arthropoda > Insecta > Coleoptera > Cerambycidae > Leptura > Leptura quadrifasciata. The sequence goes on from OY776679.1 coordinate 3,092,066, forward strand.
GTCGTGGGACACCCTGTATGTGTAATGACACCAATATATCTAAACTGCAGCTACTTCAAAATAGATGTATGCGTTTTATTTTAAAATGTAATAGATATGCTAATATAAATACAATGCAATGTATACTTAAATGGTTTTCAGTAAAAGACAAGACAGGACACTAATATTCTTATACAAACTTCACAATAACTTACTACCAACTTATTTGTCAACAAATGTACAACATCGTAAGGATGTTCATAACAATAACAATACACGGCAAAGAAATAATATAAATATTAATTACTCAAACTTCATGAAAACAAAGTCCTCCATATACGACAAGGGAACTGCCGAATTTAACAAATTACCAGAATTTATAAAGCAGGCTAAGAATGTCTTCCTGTTTAAAAAATATTTACATAAATTCATGTATAAATAACTTAGTTTTATTTTACTCATTAGGCTTATTATAGGTATGTTATATAAATTATTAGTATTGTTAAATGTAGGTAAATGTACTGTACTATACATGTATGTTACACCTCTGTAATAGCTACTTGTGCTAAATAAAGATTGTTATTATTATTATTTTCTTATGCTTGAGTACAAACTAAAAAAAGTATCCCAATCAATGATCCGCAATTAACCCATTGATGAGTACACTAATTACTTTTCTATTACAGTTTGAGTTAAAAACAGCAGATTACTGCTCGTAACTTTAACGTTTACTTCAACCAAGGCCCACTCCAACGATAAAGCATCTAGGCCTAGTCCACAGCCAGCCTTGATGTTACAAAGTACAATGGCGATCAATTTGAGATCATCACAGACATTTCATAGCAAGAGTGGTTGCTGGGAGCACGTTCGATATTGGGAAACTTGGGATACTCCACAAAAAACTTCACTTCTCAAGTTTCAGGCCGTGTCAGTCTATATTAAATCAAAAGCTGGGGTGGATAGAGATATTAAGGGTGAAATCAACTCGTCATGTTCGTAAAGTTTTTCAATGAAATCATTATATTAATACAGTGAATTGAATCTGCGGTTGGCTCCTTGCGAAATATTGTTCAATATTCTAAATATTTAAATTCGTTTTTGAGCCTTCGAAAATGTTTCATTAAAACGTCCCTGTCATGAATGTTAAAAGCTGAGGCACATGTAAATTTTATTAAAACATTTTTTTGAACATTTAAAGGCAAATTCTCTCTATGTTAAATTTAAAAACCTTAAATTTCTTGCTACCAGTTGTGGTAATTCGTACAATAAATATTAGTAGGCTGTCAGAAATAATAATTTGAGGTCGATTTTCGAGAAGTTTTTTCTCCAGATTTTAGTGGATTGGATAGAATGATAGATTTAGGTGTAAATAACAAGAAAATCATAGTGCGTACGCACAGTTTTGGCTGGAAGACATATTTAAATGCACTTTTATGCAAAAAGTGCATTTCCTGCTATTTTTTCGATAGTTTTTCAAATATAATCGTTTAAAAATAATTAATATTGATTAGAGACTTTTTATTTTATTATCACATAAACTTTATTGTACGTATAGAGTCATTCTTGATAAAAATTGCATCTAAAAGTGCAATTTATGCATGCATGAAGAATAATATTACTAATGCTTTAATATTAAATATATCTCGGAAAAAATTTATACTCTGGGGATTTTCATGGTTGCTAATTACGAATCTGACATGAAAATTTGAAAATTCAAAATGGCTGACCGGAATGGCGCGAAATTTAAATAATAAAGTGCTTTTTTCGCGTTTTTTCACTTAAAACGTAAAAAAGACCATAAAAATTGCATCTGAGAATTTCCTATTATAAATTTTAATTTTTTTGACCTCCCTCATCCCTCTTTTCGCTCTCCCTCGTCTCCCTTTCACCATGTCTCTCTTAGCTCTGAAGAAACAAATAAATGCATTATTATATTTATGCTTACCTTGCAGTTGAAGTAATTTTATGAAAGAATATAGTAAAAATAGTTTTAATAATATAGTTAATAAAAAAATATAAAATATAGTATTATAAAAAAAGTAAATATTTATAGGATATCCTTAACTAAATATAAAACATTTCCTTACATTTTTTTATCTATAAACTACTTTGTATCTTATTTGATATCTAGCCAGAAATGCATATTCCAAGAATTAAACATGCCTTTCGGTGTGAGCGTAGCCTCATCAGTAAAAAGTATTTTACTTATAGAATCCGGAGCAGTTTCCGTTCGTCAAACCAAAATTCACAAAAATCAACTGTTATTGGCATATCCTCAAGTAATAACTCTCGAGTTTTTCGGTGATGGACGGGGTGTAATTGTTGATCATGTAGTACTTCTTAAACGCTCTGGAGAGATATATCCAGTCTTAAGCCTAATCTTCTAGTACTTATCATAGGATCTTCCACTACAATATCTAATATTTCTTCTTCAACGTCAACAATTCTTGTGTTTCTTGGACGGCCAAGGTATCTATTTTTCGCTTAAAGACTTCCTGTTTCTGTTTGACGTGTGTGCGTAAGGTAAAAGGCTATCACAATATTCCCGTATGTTAAAATCACCCATAATACGGACGTTACTTTCCTGAATGTTATGTTGAGTTAGACAGTCAATAAATAATTTGTACGAGATGGGCAACTAAGAATGAATGTCAAACATTTCTCGGAGCCAATCATCGCACAAGTTTAGGGAAAAAAATATGTTAAGTAATGTGGCCCTGAAAAATTGGTGGGAAATGTTTTCAAGATTATAAGTTGGCCGCTAGGGGGCGCAGCAGCCATGACCGAATGGAAAATTAGGTTTTTCTCACTATTTTGCTCAACTAAGTGGTATTGAAAATATATGCATCGTAATTCTGAGACAATTCCGAATCTTGCTATTTTTCCATTTTCTCTATATCTTCAAAAAAAAAGTGGTGGGGAGATACCAATTTTTTTTATATGTCACTGCGATTAGCCTTAACGTAATTTAACAAACTTGGTGCTCGTTACAAAGGTTTTTATTAGTCTATCGAGTGCGTTTTATGCTGTTTTCATTTAATCATTATCGTCACCGCTAGAGGGCATTATTCGACATGTCAACAAATATCGCGTTTTTTCTAAGAAAATTTAAATGGATTGGTATGTTCGTTTTTACACGGAAAATAGAGAATTAAACGCTTCAGATGTCAATGAATACCGCAAGTCGATTACTCTTTTCTAATAGTAGATATTAGCAAACAAATTTGAAACTATGAATTATTATCAGATCTTGGGGACGGAATTTGCAAAGTAGCTGTTGAAAACAAGTAAGCTGTGAAAATGACACAACGGAGAAACAAGATATGTCAAAAATATTCAGTAGAATATGTATTACATAATATAAAAATTACTAATTAATAACAATGACAACAAATCTAATGGTAATAACAATAAACAATGTAACCAATCAAACATCTAAAGAATTAAACACATTAAAAAATTTAGAATGTAATTTGTGACGCCCTAGGTGTTCAAAATGTCGTCCGTCATTTTCGATGGAAGAATTCATTCTCTGACGAGTGGATTGAACAGAATATAAAGAAGTATAAAATGATGTAACAATGTTCGTTCTTTCCTACCTTGTAATTGGATTTATTATCTGTCTGGGTAGCTGTATCATATATAAATAAATAAGTAAATAAATAAAAATCCTAATAATGAAAAAGTAAATATTGAAAAAATGCCGTGTTTTTAGACAGCATTTATCTGACCACACTTATCAAATCTGTAGATTTAAAATTCCTTCAGAAATTAATTATGTGAATAATAGTCCAACATTAAAACGCGACGTATCAGAGAGTAATTTGAATAGTTTAAAAAATTTACTCAAAAATGAGAAGTGGCTTGAAATGTACAGGGGCACAAATTTTACTGAGAAATTTAATTCATTTTACTCATCAATTCTATTCCACTTCAATTCTGCCATAACTTATAAAAAATTTAATCAAATGTGCATAAGGAAAAATGGTTCAATGATCGATTAAAACAGCTGCACCATCTTTTGTGCGAGTTGCATAAAATTAATAAAAATTACCCAAACAACGAAGTAATTAAAAATAGGTATTTAAGATTTAAACAAATATACTCTGAGAAAATTAAACTTGCTAGGGCAAATTACAATGACTGGCGCATAAAGGGTGCCCAAAATATAATGAAAGAGAGTTGGCTCATTATAAATGAAGCAGAAAACAATCCAAAGCAATCAGTTACAGAAATTGTTATTAATGATGAAATATTTACTAATACTTATGATATTTGTAACGGTTTCAATAATTTCTTCTTGAATTTTAAGAGCCTTAAACCTGATTTTAGCAAATTAATTCTATTTGACAATGTTATACATAACTTTTACCTAACCCCTACCACTCCAGCTGAAGTTAGTGAACTGTTGCTTAAAACAACAAGTAAATCAGCTGCAGGGATTGACGAGATAAGAAGTCAAGTACTGAGAGCAGTGGTTGACGAAATTTGTGTTCCGCTGTCTTACTTAATTAATGAATCTTTTGCTAGTGGCCAGTATCCAGATTCACTGAAAATTTCAAAATCTATACCAATATATAAAAATAAGGGATCGAAAATGGAGGCTTGTAATTATAGAAATATAAGTGTACAAAATCAGTTTGCAAAAGTTTTTGAACTTTGTTTTAATAATAAGTTATTAAACTATTTAGAATTTCATAAATTGTTAATCACTAGCCAATACGGATTTAGAAGGAAAAATCAATAATAAACGCTATTGAAAAATTATGTGACTGTGTTTATAATTCATTAAACAATAAATAAAGAACAACCGATAGCTCTATTTTTCGATCTCAGTAGAGCTTTCGACACTGTCGATCACAATCTGCTTTTAGATAAACTATCTAGATTGGGTGTACGTGGACCTGCTCACGACTGGATCAACTCCTATCTCACTAACAGAAAGCAAGCTCTCTCAGCTCGGTTCTGAAGAACTATTGCCTATTCCAATATTAAATAGTGTGGATGACAGCCTGTTAGATGCTCTGCAAATCACTCCTGCAGCTTTTTCTGTGAGTTCAAACGAAATTGTACCAAATAGAGAACATTTTTTATATCCCCGCCTATCACAAATGTCTCAAGTTTAGTGTGCAAGTTTAAAATTGTTCATGTAAATGTTCAATGCATTACAAATAAAATCAATGAAATTGAAATATTTGTGAAGGAACATAACGTAGACATACTATGTCTAACTGAACATTGGCTATTACATAATGACATAGAAAATATTTCTTTTCCAAATTATACATTAGTATCTTATTTTTCACGAGTATCACATATACACGGTGGATCCTCAATTTATGTTAAAAATAATATAATTTCTACTAAACTTAAATTATTAAGTGATCTATCTATTGAATGTCAAGTTGAGATGTCTGGAGTTTCCATTTGTACTAGTGATATGAAACAAAAAATTGTAATAATTAATATTTATAGACCTCCAAAAGGAGATGTCCACATCTTTCTAAACAATTTAGCTGAAGCTTTGAATACAATAACAAAAAAATTTGAACATATTGTTTTGTGGAAAAATATATTTGTGTGACCTATTACAAGCCTATGGTTTTAAATTCACTGTAAATGTACCCACTAGAGTATTTAAAGATGTAAATGGACATATAAGTGCATCATGTATCGACTATATGATAACAAATCTCCCCCAGGAAGCATATGAAGTGAATGTCACTGACCCAACCCTGGGCGACCACTATGCCCTTATATTAACATGTACTCTAAGTATTAAGCAATTTGATAAATCCAGTGGTAGCGAAGTGATTTACGCAAGAATTATAAATGATGTAAATTTAAATGAATTTAATCATCATTTACGATCCACAAATTGGAATGAAATGTGCGATTTAGAGTTTAATGCAGCTTTTAATTTGTTTGTTGAAAATATTCTTTGGTGCTTCGAGATAAGTTGTCCTACTACTACTAAAATATTTAAAAATAAAAATAAAGTAAATAGTAGTGAATGGATAACAAAGGAGCTAATATGGGAAAGTAAAAATCTAAAAAAACTATTCATTGAAATGAAAACCGACCCGCAGGCAAACTCCTATTTGTATCGTGAAAGAAAAAATAAGTATAAAAGGAATATTAAAATTGCTAAAAAATGTTACTATTCAAACAAAATAAACAAATCCCAAAACAAACAGAAAGAAACTTGGAATATTATAAATAAAAGATTAGGAAAAGACAAAAGTAAAACTAAAGAAATATATCTCAACATAAACGGTAATAAAATTAGTGATAACAAAGATGTAGCCAACTCATTTGCTGAACATTTCTCTACTGTTGCTGTTGATGCTATAAACCGTAATTTCTCTTATAATTTATCTCTACCATGTACCGTATCAAATTGCAACCAAAATTCAATGTTTGTGACGCTCGTAACAGAAAACGAAATTCTAGATGTCGTTAAAGAACTCAAAAATAAAAACTCGTCAGGTTGCGATGAGTTAACAGATAGAGTACTAAAGAGCATAATCAATAATATAACTGAGCCTCTAGTTTATCTCATAAATCTATCTCTAACCCTTGGTATATTCCCTGATAGTCTTAAAACAGCATTGATAATCCCTATTCACAAAAAAGGTAGCATAGATGACATAGAAAATTATCGACAAATATCGCTGCTTAGCAGTTTATCAAAGTTGATTGAGAAAGTAGTAGCAAATAGATTGCTATCCTTTCTTGAAAAATATAACATCCTAACAAGTTATCAACACGGTTTTAGGCCTGGTCATTCAACTGAAACCGCATCTACACAATGTTTAAATCATGTATATAAAAAATTGGATGAAGGTTTTTATGTCGTAACGATGTTATTCGATTTATCAAAGGCCTTTGATACTGTAAATGTTGATATTTTGATGACGAAACTGGAAAATATAGGGATAAGAGGTCCTATATTAAATTGGGTTAGATGCTATATGCAGGAGAGAAAACTAAAAGTAAAATATAACAATGCAGTATCAGAAGTGTTTGATGTGAAACTAGGTGTACCCCAGGGGTCGGTGTTAGGTCCACTATTGTTCTTACTGTATATAAATGATCTTCCAAATCATATAAAAGATGGCTTCACCACCGTATATGCCGATGATACAACAGTTACCTTATATGGTGAAAATAGTGATAGTTTAAAACACAAAAAAAGATCCGTACAAGAGGACATGACCTCATGGTGTCATCGTAATAAACTTATTTTGAATGAGTCTAAAACTGTCTATATACAATTTAATCTGAGGAGACCATTGATCATTGATAATATTACTGTGTCCAATACAACAAAATTCTTGGGAATCCATATCGATTGTAATTTAACATGGGAAAATCAGATTGAACACGTTTGCAATAAATTAAAAATTGCATACTACGCCATACTACAGATGAGGGACACTCTAAACGAGATGGGTTTATTGGATATTTACTACTCAATGGCTTATAGTTATATATCATGCAATATACATGTTTGGGGTAAAGCATCTAGTTTTAAGCGGGTATTTATACTCCAAAAAAGGATCATGCGATTATTATTTAATATGAAATATAGAGATAGTTGCAGAAATATATTTGTTGAAAAGAATATTTTTACTGCACCATATATATATATATATATATATATATATATATATAAATGTCTAACATATGCCAAAATAAATATTCAATGTTTCAAATCTATGTCTGAAATACATAGCTATGAGACTCGGCATAGGCATTTACTTGAAATCCCTCCACACAAAACGAAATCTTTTGAGGACTCTCCTTTTTATAACTGTATAATGCTATACAATAGTCTATCTAAAGAACTCAAAGATTTATGTTTCAAAAAATTCAAAGTGGAAATTTCAATATTACTTAAAAAAGGAGGTTTCTACACTGTAGATGAGTTTTTAAATAGATAAATAGATCCTCTATTATTGTCTTTCTCTAGATTTATATTTATTTTGTATGTTCTAAATTGTTTTTTAAATGTGTCTAATCCTATTGGTTTTTGCTTTTAAATCGTTTTAATGTGTGGAACTTTGTGTGTTCTTTTTGGATACTCTTTACAAGTGTTTTTGTTTTTGCTTTTAAAATATTCTTAATATGTACGTTTGAAATTGTTTAACATAATTTTTACCAAGTTTTGTTTGTTCTCACAATTTTATTGACTAAAAAAACTGTAAATTATATATATTTTTATACTTACCTAATTAAGGACTTACCAAATGTACATTTATGTATCATCTATTGGTGAATAAATATCTTATCTTATCTTATCTTATCTTAATAATTGATCGCTTTAAATCAGATTTCAGGCATGTGACCACTGGCGTGCCACAGGGCTCTATTCTAGGTGCTTTGCTTTTCTTAATCTTTATAAATGATATGCCACACTCTTGTACAACACCCAATGCAGCAATTGTCTATGCAGATTATAACTATAATTATATATCATATTATAACTTTTTGATTTCTAGTAACTCTTCCGAGACCACAATCGCTAAAGCTAATACATCTGTAAAGGAGTTTTCCAAATGGTGTTCAAACAATGGTCTTGCACTGAATGTTGACAAAACCGTTTTTATGTCATTTTCGCCAAAGAACTATGTTCATCGTTCAAGCATTTTAATCAAGGCAGATCATAAATCGATTGTGCATACAGAAGTGACAAAATTCCTGGGAGTAACTTTGGAGTGTAAAATGACGTGGGAAACTCATACTGAAAATCTATTGAAGAAATTGTGTAAATCTTCTTTTGTTATTAGATACCTGAAATCATCCGTCTCCCTTAATGTGTTAAGATTAGCATACTTTGGATTAGTTCAATCTATATTGTCCTATGGTTTAATTTTTTGGGGAAACTCTTCACACACTTACAAAGTATTCATCTCACAGAAGAAAATCATTCGTTGTATGGTTGGTCTTCCATATCAGGCACACTGTAAAGGGGCATTTATTGCACTATCTATCTTAACTCTACCTTCACTTTATATATATCTAATTGTTACAAGTATAAAAAAGCAAGAGACTGTGTTTTTAAGAAATAATGATGTTCACAATTACCACACGCGCAGCCACACTGATCTTAGGATGCCATTTTCTGGATTAAGTGTGGGCCAAAATTCACATGTTTTTCGGGGAATCTACTGTTTTAATAAATTTACCCAACGCTTTGGTCATTTTAACAATTTTAATACTTTTAAAAATACTTTGTTAAAGTACTTACTTAACAATGCTTTTTATTCCTTAGACGAGTATCTACAATCTTAGTATTTATGACTTTATTATTGGTATTATTACTCTTAAGATATTCACTACTCTTTTTAACTGTTATTATTTTTTAACTTTATTTATTTGTTTTGACTAGTCTTATAAGTTTCACTATTGTGTAACTTAACATGATGAATAAAGAACTTACTTACTTACTTACTTACATTTATAACAAACACTTTTAATTCCAATCTGTTAATAAACATGTCTCCAAACAACTGGGATACATGTTTGGCGTGCTTTACAAGTTGCACCATCAATTCGACAAAGACAAGCTAATTTAGAAGGGTCTAAGGCTCAGATTCTCCTCAGAATATTTCGTATGTTAGTTTATGCAGCTCGTGATTTCGAACAATTTACGAGTCTCTCGCCTTCTGTCGAGTTCCGGAGTTCGGACTGTTGCTCTGTCCTATATATATATACCGACCCCTTCCATGCCGCCAACTTGCTGCGCTCGTAATTTAATAAAACACATACAGGGCTTGACAGGACTGCATCAATGCTGGAAACTAGTTGGGGATAAGTTTTACATTAGGCAGCGCACCGGGGTGGTGCCGGGTAGGCCCATTAATAATATTATGCAGGTCACGGTTTGGCAGCAATAATGGCACGATGCAAGTGTGCCCTGAATTGGTAGTTATTGCATGTGGAAATGTACAGAATAATGGAAACAGTCATTTTGCTACATTATAGCTCATAATGTACCTATGTAATAATTTGTTTGTGCCGTTGTAAATATGCTTCACAGCACTTAAAGTGTAACACACCCAAATAAATTTTAGTATATTTTCAGTTTTGCATAGTTCTAGAATCCCATGTTTCAAATCAATGTTACTTGTAAACCCAGCTTACTGCAATCTCATGGATAAGGCCATTCTCGGTATTTTTAGGCGCGGAGGTTGAGTTACAACTAATTTCTACAAAATCCAGAGATTAAGACAGAATATTTTTAATCGCAAACTCCTCTATAAAATCCTCATTTTGTTATAAGGAACGTAAGCAGACTGCAACCAACAGCTACTCTCCTGGCTATGTGCCCCCCGAACGCTGATTTACAAGCCTGGCGCGTTAACTGTAATAATTGCATATTACTAGTATATTATATATATTATTAATGCTTAGATTGCAACAAACGCCAACCGAAAGACTGATCCTACTTAAAGGAGCTCTCATGCCAGGGTAAGGTAGGCATGTGACGACCGACACAAGGATCCTTGGACTATTTGGTACATCTTGGATAGCGTATATGTTTATGTATATACGAAGTATTATATTATATCATTTGGGATTCTTTCCTGTCGATACTATATTATGAATAAATATTTGAAGTAGATTCTTCCGGGTCTTGCCGTGGTCGTCGAACTTGACTTGACGCTTAGCTGATCAGCTTCTTCAGAAGGATTCTAAAGATTGAATCTGTTGTGTTACACTCCTCGTTATATAACTAGGCGCCGCTTCGCTACGCTGGTCATTGGTCGCGCTTGGTTCGCTTCGCTGGTCATTCATCATGTTTGGTTGACCGTGACTTACTACGGTGCTGGTACTTGGCAATACCAGTCTCCACGTGTTACTAAGTCGATACCCATCCTCTCTGTTAAAGTTGTTCACGTTTTTCATAATTTCCAGTGATTCCCTAATGATTCGCGGATAATAGCGCGTATTCTTGTCTAATATATTGACGTCCTCGTAATCGATTTTATGGTTCTCGTTATTATGGACATGTTCTGCTATCGCCGACCTATCCGTGTATCCAAATCTAGTATTTCTCTGGTGTTCTTTGATTCCGCACTGGATACTCCGTCCTGCTTGTCCGATATAGCTCTTACCACATGTGCCCTTCAACTGGTAAACACCTTTTGATAACAGTTTGGGGACAAGGTCTTTGACTGAGGGCAGAATCTGCTGTATTTTCTTCACTGTTCGAAACCGTACACCTACTTTCTTTTTGAATAAAATCTTCTTCAGCCTATCTGTGACTCCCGCGACGTAGTGTAGGCATGCATACGTTCTTGGTTGTTGCTGTTCTTCTTCAAAAAGGTATAGGTTGATCTGCGAAACGTCAAGTCAAGTTCGACGACCACGGCAAGACCCGGAAGACTCTACTTCATTAGACAACGGCCGTGAAAACCTGCATTCTACTATTGAATAAATATTTGTTTGGTCCATCTGCAATTTGCGCATGAATAGCATCATAAGAGAAGGTGGTGTCCTAATTATTAACTTTCAAAAACTGAAAAGGATCGAAATTCAAAATTTTGAAACTCTTTTAAAAAATAGAAGTTTACTTTTTAAAAAATCATGTTTACAGATAAGGCAACATTCACCACCAACTGATAAGCTCTCAAATAAGGTGTTCGTCTTGCAATGCTCTTAATAAGGGCCTAAATAGTCGAAAAGTATGTAGAATATTATTTGGGAACATGCACTGCCTATTCGAAAGAATAATTGTTATTTTCAAGAAGTTTCACAAGGACCCAACAACATGCTCGGTGCAGTTTATTGAGAATAAGAACTACTAACGAGTTTTTAGGCGATTGCGCTTGCTATTGACAAGTCTTTCTAATCTGTTTATTATTAACAGCTGCCTCATGCTAAACCAGTTATAAGGATGACAAACGCTATTAAAATATTTATATTTTTTTAGAGAAAAATGCGAAAAGCAATTTGTACTTCTATTGGCAATCAATCTTTTTCAGTTGAGCAATGTCAGAATTGCAAATTCAGTAATGATGTATGTATCCAAAATGATGATCGCGCAAAAAAAGCGAGGGAACGTCTGCATGTAAACACCACCTCAACGTAGGCGAGGGGTGCTAAATTTGGATTGTTAAATTTCATTTTCACCGCTATATAATTAAAATTGCAAATAACGTTTATATTCAGGACATAATTATGGACTGTTTGCATATTTAAATTTTGATGGAATAAATTATCAAATTTGTTAATAAGGATATTTCGTACCATAATGAGGTATAGTATATTCTATATGTAAATGTATTTATACGTAAATAAATAAATAAATAAATTCTATATCTATGACTATAATTTTTCTACTCCTATAAATTAGGTTTATTTGTATGTATATGTCTATTTGTTTTACCACTGCAACGGTGAAACGTGAAAGGTTAACTCTCGCTAGAAACGTCAACTGTCAACAAAAACGCAAACAGTATTACAAATTGCGCTACTACTGGATGGCGCTACCTATGCTTGTTACATTCTAGAGGCACGTAATAAATATTACATATCAGCCACTGGAATATAGGTCATTCCTTATTTAAAATCGACATAATGCTCATATTACATAATATGCGTAGAAGAAATTTGTTATCGACTATTATACCGAGTGTCAATGGAAGCCATAGTTTCTAGAGTTTTCAAGGTATGGGACTGAAACATAAATTCTGGTGTAAGTTATTAATTTCATCTTGAATTTCATTTTGGAAGAATTCAAGATATCGTTCGCTAATTACAGAATCATAAAAAAAATATGAGACCAACAGTTCTGCCTCAAATTATCTCAGTCTGCACGTTAAAACCAAACCTGTCTAGGAAACTTCCTTGCCTTAATAATCTCGGATTTTCTTTAATTCAGTAACGCATGTTGTTTTGGCTGAACATATCATCATTAGACTTTATTTATGAATAGAAATAGTTAAGCCACTCCCCAAAAAAGTGCGCCATATCTAAATAGGATTGTTCTATTGGTTGATTTTTTAAATTCCATAATACAACCATTTTATGTTTTTCATGTTGTCTAGTTTTGACGTTTGTTAAAAATTGCTGTTAAGTTATTCGCTATCTTCATTTGTTGTTGTTCCCATTCATCTAATAAAACAGTTGAAGAGGTTTGAGCCCCAGTGATTAATTAATAATAAATCCTGGTAATTATGTCACCAGTAAATTCATTACTATTTATTTATCTGAAGGATAAACAAATAAGATTGGCCATTTGCGTGATCGTCTAGTTTTGTTAGTATAGGACCCAAATTTCGTTGTGTGTGTGTAATAACCCTTTTTAATTTACCCCAGGTTTTTTTATATAAAGTTTAATATTACTTGTTTCTGTCTGATACTATATACCTTAGAAAATTAATCACTCTTGTTAATTGAAATACCTGGGAAACTTGAACACACTGTCTATTAATTGAGAGACCTAGTTAATTATATATGTTATTTATGTAGTATTTTATTACTCAAGATTGCACTGTACATTTATAGTTGAAGTTTGTTTTCTATTTTGATTTTGAAACAAAACCATTTATTTAATTTATTACTTATATGACGAAAAAGGTAAAGGTGAAAGAATAAAACAATAATTGATGGGAAAAAATAGTAAAACAAACCCATTTTATTTTATATAAATTGATGCAACAATAGTCGAACATGAAATCAAAAGTAATCCAAATATTTGAGACAATTGTCTAAATATTATAATAGGAAAACATGCGTCGCTATAGTAATGACCATACTATAGATATACTGAGTGTTTTGATACAATAACAAGAACTTATACAAAAGTATGCTGTGTTATTTTAATAGTAATTAGGGTTGTGGCAATGGCCTGATAATGGTAATCTATAATTAGAGCTGTCAGCAATTGTTAGGTAATAATGGTTTATAATTAAATAAAGTTGTTAGCAATCCCTAGATAATAATAATTTATAATTACAGTTGTTAGCAATAGCCAAATAATGAATCGAATGCAAAACAGAGGACAAGAATCATGTCATGTTTATACATTATCAAAATTAAGGTGAGAAATGAAAATGAAATACTCATGTAAAAGATCATAGAATGTTGAGGAAAAATCCTTTGATTATAATTAAAACAAGCAGTCTACCAAATTTTGTATGACTGTCCAACAACGTAAAACAAACCCTTCTTAATACGAACAAGTTTACGGGCTAATTAACCCAGCACTGACCGGTGGCTTGTACAGTTTGTGAGCGCAAGGTAATTAAATGGATGGATCGTTATTAAAGAATCATAGAAAACCAAATAGATCGCTGGTGAGAAATCTCAGATAATCATTTGAAAGATAAACATTACTATGAATTTTGACATGTCCAAAATTAGGCACACAGTAGCCTTAATAAGTACATCAAATGAAAAATAATGGAAATGAGTTTCTTGTCATTGCATAAACGCAGAAAATATATAGTTCTTGAATATAAACTTATTATTTTACAAACGCAAATTTCCCTAGTAAAATATTCAGAAAGTGAAATTTTTTGAATTAAATTCGTGAATAAAATCATAACTGAATAACTGGTAATATAATACTATATTTTCTTGTTAAAAGTCAAAGATAATATTTCATTAAAAAAATCTAATATTCTTTTAGTACCACAAATGCGCCAATTTTCCCCATTACCCCCGACGAAACCAGAATATAAATGCAATTGCCAATAATAAAATAGCGTCTCGAAATAAGCAAGCGATCACCTGTTAGAAAGTTATGCCAGCTGAATTTCTGTGCGCTCTGTATAGCGTTATATCGCCCGTGAATGCTCTTCCCCAGCTTCTTCATGTTTAGCATGCTCGTCGAGCATAACAGAGAGGTTAAAATGGTACTTCATAAAGAGTACGCCAAAGAATGGTTGTCTGCGGCGTCAGTACAGCGAACTCAATGTCCAGCGATGTACTTAAGGTATGCTTCAATTCCATCTCCAAAGTACAGCGAACTCAATGTCCAGCGATGTACCCAAGGGGTGGTGCAATTGTAATCTCCAGGGAGCAACAGCGAACCCAACGTCCTGCGATGTAGCTCGAGTCTGATTACCCTTTTTTGTGGGCACTGCAGAATTGTTTACGTTAACAACATCAATATTTGATACGGCGTAGTTTTGTGCAGCGTTTCAGATTGAAAACTCCACTCTCTATCTCCTCCTACGGTTAAGATAGAAAAGGGTAGGCGATTTCACACTCTGGAAAGTAACCGAAGTGCTTGACGCTTATCATGTCCGTCGTAAACAAACCCTGTGGCTCGACTCGATTTTATGTAACTTTTAGTTAAAATTGTAGCGTTTAACTTTGCTTTAAAAGAATATAATTTTAAAATGCATTCTGGTAACTTTATTGTGTTCAGAAATAAATGTAAAAATGAAGTGAATTAACTGCAATAATTACTTGAATTTGGAAATAAATAAGAAAGAACTAAATTTATATATGGGGTATATGCAGGGTGCTTCACACTATTTTTAAATACTTTGGTGTATGGTGTACATATTGACCCATCCTTTATGTCTGTTATTATTAAAAATAGAAAAAAAAGTGTCGTATAAAAGTTGTTAGGATCTTATATAGTGAATAACCCAACCCTGTACATGACATCCATAGTTTCACATTTTTTTGTAAAAGTGAATTGACATGTAACGAGGGATAGATTTCATAAAAATTCATGAATTCATTATTTTCAAAAATTGGTAAAATGTATATCGAGCGAAAGTTGTTAGGGATATAAATTAACGATCTGTAAATTGACATACAGCGTATGTACCCTAATATTTATTTTCATGAGCTTTGTAGCGTTGAAGTTAATTTGATTTTTACATCGAGGGACTCAACTTTATGATGCACCTATACAATATATTTAGTCAATAATCGTTACTGTTAACAATTTATGACTTTTTGTATCGCCGTATATTCTATTTATGTAGTTTTATTTGTATTAAAAATGTAATACGATATAGGAAGTTTGCTATCAAATTTTAAATAAAATACTTTTCACTTGTTTCATCACATCGTGTTTCGAATATATACCAATCGACCTGTATTAGGTGATAAGAAGAGTTGTTTTTGCCCTGTTATCGATTATTCAAATGGCGATTTGTTAAACAAATTTTTCACGACAAGCTAAACAAGTGGCGTATAAAATCTCAATTTATATTCTTACATAAAGTTACATTCAACGGCATGGACTGTAAAACGATATTGCAAACAGCTTTGATTTTCTTTGGTTAACTGACTTTACGTTAAGGATGTTGAGGAAAGGTCGATGTGAGGTGTAGATTTTACCAAATGAGGTAAATTTGTAATGGGCGAAAAATTAATAATAAATAAGAAAAATTGTTAATGCAATTTAATCATGACTAGAGCTGTTGCTAGCAGAACCTCGACCACCACTAAGGAGAAATCAGAAAAGGGTATTAATAAGACATTGTGTGAAATAGAAATAATATCTTGTAAACCTAGTAGGAAAAGCCTAATATTCCAGGACGACCGTGAAGATTGCTTGTCGAGGCATAGCCGAATTCGAAGTTTGCAGCCGATGCACAGCCGAGAACGAGCAAACTTCGTGTATGCGAGTCAAGATATTTAAGATCAAATGTCGCAAAAACCCGTTTTTTGTAAATATCTTGTTTTCTTTGCTCTAAATGATAAGAGGGGTTTATTTTTATATTTTAAAGTATCGAGTTTCCTCTTAATTAGCGAGCAACGAAATTTCATTCCATTTACTATATTTCTGAGTGAATTAGGAGTGAAATGAAGTTACAGGGAGTTTCAAGCATGCTGATCAATAATATTAGTTTACATATACACTCATTGTAGACTAAATAGTCAAAAAATAAAAAAGTCAATTTTATGGAATTTATCAGTACTTTAGCAGCTAGTAACCAAAGTGTTAACTTTCAAAGTATAAGCACTTTCGAAATATTCCAGTTCTTGAATGACAAAGATTTACTCGGATTTTAGATGACAAAAATACGTTTCTCCTTGAGCCACTAGTCCAGTGGTCAAATGATGCTTCAAGCGTTGGATTTGGGGGCATATTTAGTTTTTGGTACTTACATTTTTACCTTACTTCTTCAAACTCAGTTGAGGTCTTTTTTTTTAATACATTTATTTAACGTCGGCCTATTTCCGCTACTGAGGCCTATCACCGACGCCTGTAGACGAGCTACTCCCAACCAAGAATTTTTGCCGAACCTCTTGCCTTAAGAAGAGTAGGGATCTTTTACTTGCCTAACATTTAATAGACAAGGGACCGACGGCTTTACATGGATGGTATATCCCCTATACAACTCTCGCCTAAGGTTGTATAGCTTCCGCGCATACACTGATATACAAGCCGCTGGAAGATGTGTGAGGCGAGGACGCGGTCTTCGTTGGAACGGTCACCCATCCAACTACTAACTGCGCCTGACGTTGCTTTACATCACATATCAAAGTATGTACATAGTAAAGACGCACCTACGCTCGTCCCTCAGTTGAGGTCTTCAACTGTAGAACACCCCCCAAGCTTCATAATTGTTAACATAAATCGATTATGATATTTGGAAAAATTGTAGACCATCAAATTCTCTACAAATTCAATCTTAGGCAATATTTACAATTCAAGTTTAAATGTGTGTTTTTTTCATGTTATTTTGATCATTAATAGCAAGCATGCGGCTTAATATCCCTCTTGTTCATCAGCGTCTTCTTCTTCTAGTTGCTCAACTTGAATTTCCAATTCATTATCATCATCCTCGTTGTGTTATATTCGGCTCTACAGCTTTAAGGGCCTCAGGTACATATTCACTTTCTTCATCAAGATCATTTGGATTTTATGAACCTTTGAGGCATTCTTGTTCGTTACACTGACCACAAACTGAGAAGCACTGTAACCCCACTTTTCTACATCCGCAACTCGAACTACAACCTTTCTTGCAATTGCAGAATATCGTATTGAGCAGTTCTTCTGGTCCATCCCCATTCCTGGAGTTCTAAATCCCCTTAACCCAGTTTGGATCTGATAGCAGACACGATTGATTTGCTGTCGATCTGCTGCTCTTGTAGGTGGAAGAGATGATAACTGTACTGGTTTGTTGAGTGTTAATGATTTTATAAATTGCGTATACGAAAATTGTCAATAGTGTGTTCTGATTTTAGAACATTATACGTTGCTAAAAGGCACGTACTCAATTTTCAAACAATGTTTCAGTTTTCTTGCTCAAACACTTGAGCTGATTGATCCAAATTGCAATGTTTCTCGAACATATTAATAATTGATAGTTTTTCTTCCTTAAATAGTGCAGATGTTGTCACATCTACTGAAGGAGTCCAAAAATTAATATAAATTATATTGACTTTCTTAAACGATTTGCGTAAAACAAATATTATAAAAAAAATTAGCCATCTTCACCATAACGAATTCATAGGGCGCTAATTCACAATTCCTTTGTTAACAAGTAAATAATTAAAACAACCTTTAACACCGTTGAACAAAGGAGGTAAATGTAAAACTATAGTAACGTCTATTCTTTTAAAAGTAATTTAAATTTTCACAGCAACGGCAACCTTTCCAAGAAGTTTCTCGTAAACAATGTGTTGTATGCAAAGTGCGGAACTTATGATGGAAAGTCAACTTTCAACGAATGTCTCAACAAGAGACACTAAATCGCGAAAAAGTATTAAACTATTTCCGGTTCCGGAACGAACTATTGCAAAACTTATACTACGGTCCGTATATTTTATGGGTTGCTAAATAGATTCTCTGGCAACTTGAAGCCTCAACACGATGGATCCTGACAGGCTAAAACATCTTATATTAAGAATTTAGTATTTTATGTAAAATTTTCGCTATTTTAGAACTTTAAAACTACACTTTAAGGGAAAGAGGGATGATGTGTAGTTTATAGTTCAGGAGAGAACTAAACTTTAATGATAGTATAGTGTTAAAATAATTTATTTTTTCGTCCGAAGGTTTCCACAACATACAGGCTGTCCATTTTATCAGGGCCCTCGAGAATATCTCACTTAATATCAGTTGTACAAAAAAAATATTTTTACGAAAATTGTGCCGATTTATATAACCTACAAAATGGTTTAAAGACATTTGAAATCCATGGCCTACTTTAAGAGTTATGGCGGAAAATATCGAAAATGCGGAAAACGTCTAGGCCAAATATCTCGGTTATTTGAAGAGATACGAGAAAAATTCTAAGCCGAAAATAGAGTGTTAGCGAGGTTTTATTTTTTTTATGTATTTGAGATTTACTCTTCAAGCTCTACATCTTGCGGTGTCGCCGAGAACACCTTATCTTTAATATACTCCCATAGAAAAAATCCATTGGGGTTATATCTGGAGAACGAGGGGGCCATCGAATAAATCCATTGGTACCTATCCAATGTTGAGACAAAATTTCGTTTAAATAATCTATGCAAATCTGGAAATTGTGGGGAGGTCTTGTTGAAAATATTGAAAGTTGTGTCGATTCTCTAAAGGTAGGTCATCTAAGAATTCATTAAATTCGTTTCTCAAAAAGTTTCGGTACCTTTGACCACTGAGGTGACCATCATAAAAATAAGGACCTATTAAATTGATGCCTAAAATACCTATCCACACATTTATTGAAAAACGATTTTAAAACCCAGTCGGTCTATACCAGTGTGTATTTTCAGAAGTCTATTTGTAATGAATATTGCGATTAAAAAATTCATTATTGGAAAAGTTTGCCTCGTCGGACCAAAGTATTTTACTACATATTAACGGATCGACACGCTTCTTTTCCAACAGCCATCTACAAAAAGTCGTCCTCGTTGGTTTGTCCCCCTCTTGTAAATTGTGAACTTTTTTGGCTTTATAACACCGGTAACCATTTTTCTTTAAAATTTTTCTAGCACTTGTTTTATTTTATGACAAGCAATTTGAATTTCTCTTAATGATGTTTCCAAATTTTCTGTATTTTTATTTCTTACATAATTAATAACTCGGTTTACCCTATTGACATTAACAGTAACACTGTTCAACCTTATCTTCTTCTTTAAAAATGAACCATTATTTTTCAGTTTCGTAGCTAATTTTCTAAACAGAGTTTTATTCGGCTGTAGTGCTTGTGGAAATCTGTTTCTATATTCTACTTGAGCTAATTCAGAGTTAAAATTGCATTGGTAATATGTAACGAACATATTATAACGATCAATGTGAGTGGAAATCATTTTTGAAAATTCTAAATTCTTAAACGAGTGTGATTGAGTGAGAGTTTAAGTGTTAACTGAGATGATCTGCCAAAAAATTAAATTGTCATTGTTCATAGCCAACTATTTTAAAATAATTGAAATGATAGTGAAATCATGAAATACAAACAAATGGATATTATACTTAAATTAATCGGTAAAGACATTTTAACTTTCTGAGCAATGAGTGACGCTTTTATGGAGGACCTCTATACATTGGCATAACTGCGAATACCTTTTCCATAATTACTCCATATTGCTTTCTTGATTATTATTTTGTTTTTGTTACCTGAATTTACTTTATACTTCTTAATTGTGTTAATATTTTATTACAGCAAAGATTTGAACAACTTATTGAATTATTTTATCGTTTTATTTAATCATACTTCTCCATGGTAAGTATAATGGCTTGTTAAAAAAAAATTATTGGTTTAAAGAAATGTTTTTATAATTACTAACGTAGTACCAATAAATAAATATGGTATGTGATATATCGTTGAAAGAGGAGAAAAATACTCTATTTAATGGCGCCATTTCTCGCCTGTTTCAAAATAATTTTTTTAACAGCATAAAGAGTAAATCTCAAAATACAGCGGTTTTGAAAAAAATTAGATAAAACCTCGTTGAAACACCCTATTTTGCAAAAAATGTTTGCCTTAGAATTTTTCTCGTATCTTCAAATAACGGAGATATTTGGCCTAGACGTTTTCCGCATTTTCGATATTTTCTGCCATAACTCTTAAAGTAGGCCATGGATTTCAAATGTCTTTAAACCATTTTGTAGGTTATAAATAGAGGGCCCTGATAAAATGGACAGCCTGTATACCTAAGCTTCCAATTCATGTGTTTATTTCCTAAAAATACCAAGCTGAATACTTAATTATTTGGGCATAAACATAGTGTTTTAATTGAAAGGGACGATAAATTATCTGTCTAATTATTTCTCATATAAAACTTCTGAAACTTTAAGCGATTTCTTTGTTTACTAATTACGTAAAAAGGTAAACAAAACTGTAACCATTAAATTACCGGCGGTGCTGTTTGCATTTGGGAGATGTAATAATTAAAATTGAATTTGAGTCAGGCGGAACATGCTTTGCATATATTTAGGGAAAACTGTGAAAATTAGAACACAAATTTGGATAAGTAGAGGATTTTTAAGCCTGGCATGTTATGAGAAATGGTTGTACTGTTATAAATCGTGTTTATTTTCTTGACCGTAGATATCAATTAATTAATGTGTACGGTCGTGAGCAAAAAAAATAGGACAAGTCTTATAACGGTATTTTGCTAAAATCTAGTTATGTACATCTAACTTTAATTTTTGTGACATTGTCAGTTAGTTGTCATAATTTATTGTAAGCGTGCAAAAAACTAATATGCCTCATATAAGCGATTTAGTTAAATCTGGAGTTATTACTAAAGCGGAAGATGGATATGAGACAAATTGCACTGCGTTATAATATTGACAAAAATTCGGTGTGTAACATTTTAAGAAAGTGGAAAATAAACGGTACGATTCGTAGAAATCCTGGATCAGGGCGACGAAGGATATCAACACAACAACAAGATTTGCTATTGATAAATGCTTTAGTAGAATATCATTCTACTCAGTTATTCAGGCTGCTGAAGAAACGAATTTTCCTGGATCGAGTAGTACTGGTCGCCGGCGAGTAAGAGAAACGGAGCTACGCTGTCATGCAGCAGCACAGAAATACTTAAAGCTGAACATAAAGAAGCTCGAGTAGGATTTGCGCTTGAATTTTTAGCGCATGATGTAAATTTTTGGAACAATGTAATCTTTACAGACGAAAAAACTTTCCAGTCAACACACAGCGGTCGTATTCGTGTTTACCGCCCTCCGAATACTCGATTCGATGAGAAATATATATCTAACAATGATAAAAGTGGTAGATTTTCCGTCAATATGTGGGCTTGGATATCGGCATGTGGTCCTGGTGTTTTGTGGCATATTGAGGAACGATTTAATAGTGAAACGTATATTAGGATTTTAGACAATATTATGCTCCCTTCTGTGTCACAGTTATTTCCCAATAATGAGTTCACATTTCAACAAGACAATTGTTCCGTTCATACTGCTCATACCGTAACTAACTGGTTTCAAGATAACATCAATGTTCTTAACTGGCCCAGTCATAGTCCAGATCTTAATCCTGTGGAGGAAGTATGGGGACTACTCATAAGAAGTATCCAAAAACGAAATGTGAAACCACGGAATGCCGAAGAACTACTGGAAATAGTAAATAATGCATGGGGAATTATTATTACTAATGATTACTGTATAAGGTTATTTAATTCTATGCCAAACAGACTTATAGAAGTTATAAATAGAAATGGTGCAATAACGAAATATTAATAGTTAGTTTCTTGTTAAGTAGGATATCCTTTGTTTCTACTAATCCACTTTCTTAAAATGTTACACACCAAATTTTTGCTAATGTTATAACGCAGTGCATTTTGTCTCATTAACTATCCATCATTTACTATAGCAATAACTACAGCATTAAAATAAAAAATAAATTAAAAGTGATATCTGTTTTATTTCGGCTACTCATTACATATTCAAATAGAGACATATTTTCATTAGAAAAAAAAAGTTGTCCTATTATTTTCTGCTCATGACAGTACAATCTTGGGACTTATGTTACTAAATTAATAATATATTACACTATAAAGGACGTAAGTAGGTTTTACCAGTCGAGGACGATTTTGCGCTCGAGCGTAGCGAGAACAGAGTACGAGACTGATGTAATACATAAATTATTGTTTCTTAGAATAAAAAAGTTCCTCTAGCAAATTTGTCGAAGATCAGTCAAGAGGCTGTTGAGTTATTGCGAAAAAACGAAAACACAATTTGAACTTTGACACCCTGTATCTTTTTCCACAGCAACATCTTACTAGAGCATATTTGGTTATATCCTCATATTTTGGCCCAAAGAATGTACGCCTGAACTATGGCCTATTATTAATGATCCACCCTGTATAGCTCTACATTTTACACTAAAATTAAAATCAAGTTTCTTTCACAATTTACATGCTGTTTAATATTCCAGTCGCCAACTTCCGCGAAAAAACCTGTAAAATATAAATGCAAATGAGGAACTTTCCAAGGAAATATATTTTCTCCCACTACACCGTGGAGTGTTATTACGCGAAGCTGAGTGGCTCTTTTCAATTATTATATCAAGCAAATTGTCAAATATAAGCGATTTTTATAAAGTAAGTTTTCACTTTTAGTTTTCATTCAGCTTAATTAAATCCACTAATAGTGTCTGAAAGTTTCTCACGACGTCTCGGGGTTGGTTGTGCTAACTTTTTAGATTACTTTTCTAGCTTTAATTTTCTTTTTACAAGACTCGTTTTCTACGTGTACTCATTCAGGTTGTTATGTCTGGGATAACGGTTGCAACTACCATAAAATAATATTAGCACAAAACGGTTTCTGTGACATGAACATGAGAGAGGATACAAATAGGGTAGTGTTTTAAACTATTGTTGAGAAACTTGGGCCCTAACACTCACCTGAAGATGAAGAAGAAAATGTGGTTTTTATTTATTATCTCAGTAAAAAGTGATTCTGCAGCGCTTTCTTCAAACAAATCTTTTATATTCGAAAAGAATTTTTATTTACTCCTAAATGTCCCAACTAAAAATTTCTAATAACATTCCAAGACAAACAAATCTATATATAGCTATCATAATGATGCCAAAATTATTCACTTAATTTGGATATTAATCCTTCATTATGCAATAGGATTTTGTGCTATATTTTACTTTACGAAGGCGTAGAAGGGCTACCCTATTATTGTTGGCTGTTGAAAACTTATTAAATAAAAAATTCTCTGAGCTTTATGAGAAATTTGAATAAGAAAAGAAAATTGTATTAAAAGCAATAATAAATAATCCATAGTTAGTTTTCCGGGTTCTCTTCCGCGTTAATAGTTTTTAATACTTGACGTTTCGACCATCTTGTCGTGGTCTTCTTCTGAAGCGAAGTGAGCTCTGTTGTCCTACCAAAATGTGGCGAAGTCTAGCTACGCAGCTACTCTACTCAACCACATGCTGGTAGGTGAAATATACATATTTACATTTACGAATTAGTATAAGACGAGTAAGTATACTAAACTAAGTTAGGATTTGCTAGACATAATTTTTTTACGGGTATACATAAATAAAACATATGGTGGTAAGAGACGTATTTTCACTAGACGTCCTGAATATTGGCTTGTAACATTTTAAGACATAACACATTAACACATTTAAAAATTCGGCTATATTTTTGTTTTTATTATTTTTTTAACTGAAACAACTTTTAACTGGTCAACTTTTATCAGAAATCCAGTTATGAAGAGGCCCACTTAACCGGAGATATTTAACAAAAACTGAGAAAACGCGGTTCAAAAAATAAATTGTTTAAAAAAAATATTCCGGTGGACCAGGACTGGACAAAATATTTCTAACACACACTTTTAATACACTTTAAATTTTAATGGCTTGCAATCTGCAGCTCTAACTTCTGCCACTAGAGTAGCCACATTTTCAGAAGCAACCTTTTCGAAATCACGTCTAGATTATAAGTAAATATATGAAACGTACGAAACTCGTGATAATAATGAATGAGAGTTGGCTCAGACTAAATATTGAAAAACCGTGTAGGTATCTGCCTAAACGTATTAACCAAAAGATTTATTTTGTGGCTTGAGGCAACGTACACACAATATACGCGTGCTTAAAAGTTTATAAGCTGTTCAGAGTTCACAGTAAATTACAGATCTCTAAATAACGCAAATCTATTGATTTAGGAGCCTTTACGTTTGTATACACGGGACTGAAAGGATATATACATTCGCCGCCGGCCTGTGACAATACGTGAAAGTATATTCCGTTTGAAATGTTCTTAAGCTGCCTCACTGAATAATACATTTTTAGTGAAATGTTGCGGCACGGTACAATAATCTGTGATTGTTTTTTATTGTTCTCATATACTTCAAAAATAATTAATATGTACCAATAAATATTCTGAGGTGAAATATTTCAGTTCAGTTCGAGCAACGAGGAGCAGCAATAGGCAGCTTTCAGTGAGAACTTGAAGATGGCCGAAACGTCGTTTAGACAACCGTGACTCCAGGAGGAGTCGACCATCGACGCGGTAGAGCACCCGGAAGTATATATATATGAACCTGAAGATGGCAGATGAGATTCTGCCGAAACGTCGTTTAGACAATCGTGACTCCAGGAGGAGTCGACCATCGACGCGGGAGAGCACCCGGAAGTACAATATCACTTCATTTAACATCCGCGAAAACCTAAAAAACAACATATATATACATATATATATATGAAAAGTACTAGGTTCTCGGGTTGAACCGCGTCTGAGATTGTTAATGTCTCGACGTTTCGGCTCCCGTTTTGGAGCCATTTTCAAGAGAAAAAGTGGGTCAACAAAAAATTGTCAAAGAAAATAATGCTAGGAGTTCGTGGAACTGGTTCGATTCCGAGATCTCAATTTGCCTACTCCCCAGATCTCACCACGATCCGTCTCTAAGGCCTCAATCTGCCTACTCCTTAGAGCGAACCAGTTCCACGAACTCCTAGCATTATTTTCTTTGACAATTTTTTGTTGACCCACTTTTTCTCTTGAAAGTGGCTCCAAAACGGGAGCCGAAACGTCGAGACATTAACAATCTCAGACGCGGTTCAACCCGAGAACCTAGTATTTCTCATACCAACGACCGCGGAAGCTTCTCGAAGCATATATATATATATATATATATATATGTAGTAACAGCTAAGCGGCCCTCAGGGCCCTGGCATCATCGAACTTGGTTCGTCCAACTGGGTCAAACTCCTGTGGGTGCCTGGGCACAGTAACATTGAGGGTAACGAACAGGCAGATTCTCTTGCCAGAGAGGGCTCTCAACAGCCCTTGAGGGGCCCGAAGCCAGCTCTGGCTTATCTTAATTCGTTGACCTCGGAATCTCTCACTCAGGATTTCGGCAAGCGAAGATCCTCATTTCAAGACCCTCGCCGAAGAGGGCAGAACAATTACTGTGCTTAAGCAGAAAGCAAGTTAGCGTCGTGGTAAGTCTCTTGACTGAACCCTTTCAGGAAACACCTGCACACCATCGGAGTGGTTAACAACCCCATCTGCAGGTTCTGTAGAGAAGTAGAGGAAACTTCCATCCACCTCTAAACTTCCTGCCCCAGTCTCATGAACTTGAGACATAAACACTTCGGTATTGGCCTCCCTATGCCGGAGGAAATTAGGAATGCCCCGCTGGGACCGATTTTGGCCTTTGATTTGGAGTCCGGCCTGGATGGAGACATCCATTGACCAGGTAACGGATGAACAATGGGCCACAAGGCCTGAATGCCGCGATTCATTATTACGCCGCAATGAAGAATAAGAAGAATGGGCTTTTACAGAACTCAAATATCTCTAATAATTTCCGAAATATTTTACCTGGGAATTTGCACACACTGTACCCCATTTTCTTTTTGTTTTGCGGATAAATCATAGCAACTTGGTCTGTATTATGTTACATGTAATTTTCACACTAGGCACCCTGGTGTTATAAACTCTGTTTTGTCAATTATTTAGCGAAGATCGCCCGCATTTAAATAGAACCTTTAAGAAGCACTGTTTAAAATCTCCCTCAATAGTGGTTAAGGTATTTTTGTTTTAAAACCTACCTTAATATGCAAATTAAAATCCGGCTATTAATTAACATTTGTTTACAGTAGTAACCAGGTATAGTCACAGAAATCCTGTATAGGTTAACTCGTGTTGCCGTCGAGTACGACAGCGCCTAATCATTTTCCTACGACGCGCCTAGTAGTTGGTTGTATCCTGAAAACCGCTATATTAGTCTAGGATAACGTCATTAACTTGGTTATGTATAGTTTGCTTTCAGAGTTTCTGATTACTGGAATTACAATTTTGTCTACATAACATCATATTTAGATACTATAATATGCCATTCTAATATTCACTTTATTTGATACTAGAACTTATCATTTTATGGAAAATGTTCGATATATCTGACTACGTAGGAGCAAATGTACTCGCCAAAACAGTGCTGTAGACTTAAGTTACTGAGGCGCATGCTTCCCTTCTGTTCAAATTATTTAAAGAAACCTATTATTAAATTTAATATTCATGAGGGTAGTTTTGTTAGGATTATTATTATTATTATTATTAGCCGTTACTCGAGTCCGAGTATAAAAAAATGTTACAGTCGATAAATTGTGTACAATAAAAAACAAGTAACAGGTGTAGTTTATTGTAATTCCCATTCATCTACGGTGCACACGACTATGGCTATAGAGGCCAATTCGGGAGAGCACATGTCGATCGCAGTCAGGACAAACATAGACCTGGTTAGGTCTTGGATTCGGCCTTCTTGCAGCAACATTTCCTTGATAGCTGGCCACAACCCCTCGCCATTCGGTTCTGTCCGCTGCAAGTTGTTCCCATTGCTCGTCTGCAATACCGCAGGATTTTAGATTTTCATGGAGAGCGTCTTTGAACCTCTTTCGTTGACCGCCACGCCTTCTTCTACCGCTTAGCAATTCACCATAAAGTGTACATTTAGGAAGGCGGTTATCATGCATACGATGAACGTGACCTGCCCATCTTAGGCGTGCTCTTGAAATAAGCACCTCAATTGGAAGGCTGTTTGCTCTCCTGAGTACTTCCACGTTTGATATGTGATGGAACCAACGGATTTTCATCATACTTCTGAGGTGTCTGTGCTGAAAACGTTCTAATTCTTTCACATGACGACGATAAGTGACCCAGCTTTCACATCCATATAGCAGTGTTGGAATGACAACTGCTCTGTAGACAGCCATTTTCGTTGACATAGCAAGGTCGTGGTTGTCAAATACTCTCTCTCTAAGTCCCCAGAGTGCTCTAGATGCAGCGTTATTTCTATTGCGAATCTCGCTGTCCATGTTTGCTTTGTCATTAACAACGTTGCCTAAGTAATTGAACTGATCCACCACTTCAAGAGAATTTCCGTTAAGTGTAATGTCTATTTGGTTGACTTGATGAGGAGTTGACATAATCTTAGTCTTTCCAATGTTGATTTTAAGTCCCAAGGAATCATAGCTCTGGGCATACACATCTAAAAGTTCTTGAAGCTCTTCCGGCGTAGAGGCTAAAAGTGCACAGTCATCCGCATACTGGAGATCACAAATGAATCGTGTGCGTGTCTTCGTGAAAGCTCTAAAGCGCCCTATGTTAAAGAGACCGCCATCAAAACGGTATCTGAGACCTATTCCTCTGACTGTCAGTTTGTTGTCAACAATAATTGTTAGAGCAGTGGTAAACAAATTAAAGAGTAGGGGTGCCAGGACACATCCCTGCCTAACTCCAGTGAGGGTTTGGAAAGGTTCGGTTGCCTCATTATTATACATAACCTGGGCGTTGTTGTTTGTATGTAGACTGCGACATACTTCCACAAATTTTCTAGGGATACCTAAGCGGAACATAATTTTCCAGAGCACTTCCCTGTCCACCGAGTCAAACGCCTTGGTTAAATCAATGAAGGCCATGTGAATTTCTCCTTGATGTTCGAGTGCTTTTTCTTGAAGCTGTTTAAGTGTGAAGTGTGTGTTGTTAGGATATTGGGGTAACTTAATTGCTAATTTACGAGAGATACTTCCTTTTTCATGTTAATGAATACCATTAATTATTCCTAATTAGATATCGTACAATTAAACGTATGTGGCAATAATAAAAAAAGAAAAGGTTTTTTGTTAGGTTTCTTTTGAGATTGGTCGATTTTTATTTTTCTGATAAACAACGCCGTGCGATCGGTATAGCGAAGGTGATTTGTGGTGTATTTGAGTAATTATATTAATTTCCAATTTGGGAGAAAAACAGATTTCATCACAATTTGTTAGTTGTGGCTTTTGGGCATTGAAGATTGCATTCGACAGTAGCCGCACACTTGTCCATTGCTTTGAGAAAATTTCATCTCGCTTACTGAAGGCGAAAGGCGAAATTTCACTTACAGCCCGCTTGACCCCTACAGGTATGCTAAATTAATATTACATTTAGAATATTAATTTCCAGAGCTTATTATCGAAGCCAATATTTATTTGATACCTCTTTTTTTTAACTGGAGTTTAAGTAATCGTTGTAGCTTCAAACCATCGCTATCACATCTAAAATAATTTTCTCTTTTTAGAGCTGTATATATATATATATATATATATATATATATATATATATATATTTCCTATCGTTCCTTCCTGTTACTGCTGTTGTATATATTTTTCCGTTTCTGTGGTGCTAATGGTCTATCGTATAAATTGGTGTATACTACGTTTCGTATCATTTCTGTCTCGAAGTTGGATGTCACTTGGGAAATATGCGGAGAAAGATTTAAGAAGAATTGAAGTTTGTTGCATTTTGGGTGGATACTGAAAAGAAGCACGTGTACAAATTACCGGAAGTCCCTGGCTGCCGCCATATTGAAAATTCGAGCCATGTCATTGTCATCGTCAGCGGAAGAGCCTTTGCCGCCATTTGAGTTTGCAAAAGTTAAGTGTTGAATTAAGTATTTGCCCATCTGGCCCCTTTTGAAATACAATTAAAGTACTCTTTCTCTTTATTAGTATCTATTTAATAACTGAGTTCTATAAATACAGGAAGGGTTTATATTAGTCATATTTGTATATACAGGGTGTTGCATCATGAGAGGGACATAGCTTAATAGGAGGTAGAGAACATCAGTGGTAACCGGAACCTCCCATAGAAATGTCTCATTGGGCCTTCATTACGAAGTTACAGGGTGTTAAATAATTTTTGGCCAAACCTGTTTTTTGTCATAACTTTGACAGGGAATGAAATAACGGATTCATATTTGGTACGGCTAATGTACTAACGAGCCCCAAGTATAAAAAAAAATATATCCAGGTCCGGGCTCACTATAATTTATGTTTCTTCTTTGCATCAATAAAACATCACCCTGTATATATTTTTTTGATACGATATTCGAAAAGAGCAAGAAAAAACAAACAAAATGGCTTATTTCATTTTTTTGTTACGCCTTCGTGGTTATATAAATACGTTGTTAAATGTGCAAGAAAATGGATTACAGAACCCTATTAAATGAGAGGCACATGAAATAAATAGTTTTATAACTAAAATTTGCAAAAATTCTATTGAGCCTAGGTGGTCTGGGTGAATCCTAATTCCGGCACGTTTTAAAGGTCCATTTTGGTAAAAAACTGTGGTCCTAATAAGTAATCGGGTATGAAATAACAAAATTTTTAATCAATCACAGTAGGCTTGTTCAAAGTGACAGATAATAAAAAGAAATCTCCTAAACAGTTGAATAATTGTTTGTTAGTAATTTAATGTGTCAATAATCCGCATTTAGTTAGTGAAAACTTGTGAAAATACTTTAACTATGCCAGTAAAATTTACAAACGTGGAATATGCTAACATAATATTCATCTATGGTTTCTGTAATTTAAATGGTAGGTCGGCGGAAAGAGAATATCGGCTGCGTTTTCCTGGTCGTCGATGCCCTAATCATAAAACCTTTAGTACGGTGTTCCAGTATGCAAGACAACACGGAAAGTTTCCTAATTCTGCAGTTGTGGAGCGTGTTTTACAACAAGGTGTGCAGGAACAAAACAATATTATAAACGTAGTTCAAGAAAACCCAAATATGAGCACTAGACGAATCAGTTTGGCAACTGGTATTCCTCATTGGCGAGTATGGAGAACCCTAAAAAGAGAACGTTACCATCCATATCATATCCAGCAGGTACAGCGTCTTCAACAAGGCGACGATATCCCCCGCCTGGCATTTTGTCATTGGTTGTCTAACCATGGCCCAGTCATTTACAGAACCTTATTTACGGATGAGGCACAATTTACAAGGGATGGAGTAAACAATTCACGAAATAATCATAAATGGGCACAGGAAAACCCACATGCGGTACGCCAACGCCGTTCGCAACACAGGTTTTCTGTAAATGTTTGGGTCGGACTTGTGAATAGACATTTGATAGGGCCACATTTTTTTGAAGAAAGATTGAATGGTGAAATTTACTTTGATTTTCTTCAAAACATTTTACCGAATATGTTAGAAAATATCGGTATAAGAGGCATGTTGTTTCAGCATGATGGGGCCCCACCACATTTTAACCTTCAAGCAAGAGAACACTTAAACAATGTGTATCCTAATAGATGCATTGGACGCGGGGGTCCACATGAATGGCCACCAAGATCTCCTGATTGTAACCCTTGTGATTACTTTTTATGGGGCCACTTAAAAAACGAGGTTTATAGCATTGAAATTGAAAGTAGACAACATTTAATCCAGCGCATCGTTACAACCTGCGACGAAATACGGAATAATCCAGAAATGATACGTCGAGCAATTGGTGACCTTTCTAAACGCGCAAGAAAATGCACAGAATGTGGGGGAGGACATTTTGAAAATTTACTTTAGTGTCAATTACGTTTTATTTTTAAGCACATTTAGTTATTGTTTTGTTATTTATTGTTAATTGAATGGAAAATATTTTATTTATTTAGGTTTTAGTTTGTTCTCTTTTCCAATTTTTATTAAGTATAAAATGTTGATGATTTTCTTGATCAAAGTAACTGGTTGCTTAGGCCTAAATGGTTTAAATTATCTGTCACTTTTATTCTTTGAACAAGCCTACTGTGATTGATTAAAAATTTTGTTATTTCATACCCGATTACTTATTAGGACCACAGTTTTTTACCAAAATGGACCTTTAAAACGTGCCGGAATTAGGATTCACCCAGACCACCTAGGCTCAATAGAATTTTTGCAAATTTTAGTTATAAAACTATTTATTTTACGTGCCACTCGTTTAATAGGGTTCTGTAATCCATTTTCTTGCACATTTAACAACGTATTTAAATAACCACGAAGGTGTAACAAAAAAATGAAATAGGCCATTTTGTTTGTTTTTTCTTGCTCTTTTCGAATATCGTATCGAAATTTCAAAAAAATATATACAGGGTGATGTTTTATTGATGCAAAGAAGAAACATAAATTATAGTGAGTCCGGACCTGGATATATTTTTTTTATACACGTACCTCTTGGGGCTCGTTACTACATTAGCCGTACCAAATATGAATCCGTTATTTCATTCCCTGTCAAAGTTATGACAAAAAACAGGTTTGGCCAAAAATTATTTAACACCCTGTAACTTCGTAATGAAGGCCCAATGAGACATTTCTATGGGAGGTTCCGGTTACCACTGACGTTCTCTACCTCCTATTAAGCTATGTCCCTCTCATGATGCAACACCCTGTATATATATATATATATATATATATTTTTTTTTTAAATTTTGATATAATATCTGAACTGCACTGCTGAAATATTATTAAGTTTCGTCGTGTACACCAAAAGTGATCACTTGCGGTATAATTTCGCTTGTAAATACCAGTTTTGCCTGGACCAATAGTGCATGCAACATTATTTCTCTTTTAAATTGATTATTTCTGATTTGTAGATATATACTCTTGCTAAATATTTTTTTTTTTTGCCTTATGACGTAACCTGTATCTTCGGATATTTATAAAAAAAAAAACAGTTATTGAGTACTTACTGTAATATATATGAGATCTTTGTAATAAGGCCTCTACTTTATTTATTAGATACTCACCCCACGGACCACTTACTCACCCCACCCCTCGACTGAGCTAGTCAGTGTCGCTTCCGCACTTTTTTTTTTAATTTCGAAATAAATTTTGTATACGGAAGGGACACTAAAAATACCTATTTTTGTTACATTTGCTTTAGGAGGCCAACTATCAAGAGTCTCTCTCCCTAATCAACTAAAGTTGGCTAGGCGACCATCGACTTGATCATTATAATTTTGATTTATTTAATTTTATTTATTTATTTATTTATTTTGAGTCCACTATCGAGGTAACAATTTGACAAACATCGGTTTTTGACACATAAATTATTTTTTTTCTACTCCTGGTGCCAGGGGAAGTGGTATACTCGTGTATGTTAAAAGTCGGGATAAGATTTCCCCACGGTAATTTGAGAATGTCGTCGCCCGTACACAATATAATTGAAATGTCTACGGCTCTAAAAAAAACTTGTACACTTCTCTGATCAACTACGTGAAAAAATAATTGAAAACGAAGTACAGAATGCTGTGCAAAAATTCAGATAACGTACTGGAAAATTCACTGGAGTCGAACAGTTTCACGAATTGAGATAAATTGAAACCGTTTAAATTACTGAAAAGCTTCTTGCTACAAAGTTTCTTTTCCTTACGTTTCAATTAATTTATCCATTCAGAACTTCAAGTCCTGTCCCTCTAAGAGATTGGAAAGCGGAATTTTTGTGTTGTTGTCGATTTCAATGCATAAAACTTAAATAAAAGTAAATAAAAATGAGAAATAAAGTCTATTAAAAGCGAATCGCTTCGAATACCGATAATTATTCAATAGGGTTGCTTTTGAGAGTATTATTAAGTGTTTACACCCTCCAGTAGACACCCCCCAAATACAGGTTCAATAATTGCTTATAATAATTAGTCTTTATAATTACACACTAACTATAATTTTTAACTACTATTAAATTCACTATTTACTGTTCTTTCTTTTCTCTAATCACTTGGCTCGTCTAATTATAACTGACTGTTCGATGCGCTGGTCCTTATTGGGGTAACATTTGCCACAAATATTACACGTCTTTAGTCCCATCTTGTGGCCTGCTTGATCACCTGATCTTATTCCAAGTGACTTTTTTATGGGGCCACATTAAATTCGAACTTAAGGCTTCCAGGAGAACAAGGCTGATAAATAATGTTACTCTTGATTTAGTTCTCTCTCGAGATGAATCAACAACAGTTCATCTACCTGATGTTTATCATCCTCCACTATACGTTGTTCTCAAGCACCTAAATGATTCTGATGAGAATGATACCCTCGCTGATGGTTTTTATAGTGACTTTAAATCAGCCGATTTTAATGCAATTAATGATTATTTATCCCCAGGGGCGAACGTAGGTGCGTCTTCACTATGTACATATTTCGACATGCAATGTAAAGCAACGTTAGGTGCGATTAGTAGTTGGATGGGTGACCGTCCGAACGAAGACCGCGTCCTCGCCTCACACATCTTCCAGCGGCTTGTATATCAGTGTATGCACGGAAGCTATACAACCTTAGGCGAGGGTTGTATAGGGGATATACTATCCTTCGGAGGGGATGTAAAGTAGTCGGTCCCTTGTCTATTAAATGTTAGGCAAGTAAAAGATCCCTACTCTCCTTAAGGGAAGAGGTTCGGCAAAATTCCTGGTTGGGGGTAGCTCGTCTACAGGCGTCGGTGTTGGGCCTCAGTAGCGGAAATAGGCCGACGTTAAATAAATGTATAAAAAAAATTATTAATGCCAGTTTTCCTGGGACGAGTTATTTTGCAATAGATCCCTTAATTAAATGGTTGCTATATTCTATGAAATAATGTACACTGCATTTGATTTATTTGTTCCACTTAAAATATCATCTAAAAAGTTTCCTCGTTGTTATAGTACTGAGCTTAAAAGCCACATCCTAGCTAAGACAAACGCGCGCAAGCGATATAAAATAACTCGTTCCATTGAAGACTACAATGTTTTTGCTAATCTGCGATCAACTTTTAAAAGATTGACTATAAATTGTTACAATAACTATGTTCGCTTAACGGAATCTTCTTTACATATTAATATGAAGAGTTTTTGGAACTTTGTCAATTCACAACGCAAAACTAATATTTTTCCTAATGGCTATCTTATAATAACTTAACGAGTAATTCCGGAATTGATAAAGCAAATATGTTTGCCGAAAATTTCTCCTATGTTTACTCTAAAAAGACTAACGAGACCCTTATGAGACCGCACTCTCAACTAACACCTTGAACATCTCAAATTGCTTTATTAATATATCTGACATTTATCAAAAATTGAGTAACTTGGATATTAATAAAAGCCCTGGACTTGACGACATACCGCCGACCATCCTTAAGTACTGTAGTTTTATTCTAGCTACTAGACCTTTATTTATCATATTTAACTTGCCCCTTGAAACTGGTAAATTTCCATAATTCTGGAAAGTCAGCTTTATTACGCCTATTCACAAATCTGGAGATAAAGGAGACGTAACTAATTACAGACCCATCTGCATTTTGAGTACTATTTCAAAACTATTCGAAAGTCTTGTTACTGATTTTTTGACACCACAAGTTGACGTTACCATCATCGACAATCAATTCGGCTTTCGTTCAGGAATATCCGCAGAATTAAATTTACTCACTTACACTGACTTCCTGTCACTTGCTCTTGAGAGTGGATATCAGGTTCATGCCATCTATACAGACTTTACAAAAGCCTTCGATAGAGTTAATCACAGATGTTTACTGGACAAGTTGAATTTGGTAGGCATAAATGGTTCCTATTTGGAATGGTTCGAAAGCTACCTACTTGTCCGCACACAGATTGTTCACGTAAACAATTTCAGATCAAAAGAAATTCAAGTCAGGTCACGCGTACCACAAGACTCTCACTTGGGACCCTTGCTCTTTAGTTTATTTATAAAAGACATTCACGAGTATTTTACTTATGGTAGTTTCCTCTTATTTGCCGACGATCTTAAATTGTTTTCTAAAATAACCATCATTGAAGATTGCAACAAATTACAAACACACTTGCCTTATCGCATGGTGTCACCTTAATGGTATAGAACTTAATGCAAGTAAGTGCCATACTATGTCGTTCTATCGTAAGAGGGATCCTCTTCAATATATCTATTACATTAATAACACATCCCTTGTTAATGTTTCTGTTATTAAAGACCTGGGTGTAATACTCGACCCATCATTAACCTTCACGTCTCACATTTCTCAAATTATTAGCAAATCATTAAACATGTTAGGCTTCATTAAACGAACTTCATGTGATTTTACTAATATTACTTCTATGAAGCTACTTTACTGTTCACTTGTAATGCCACACTTAGAATATACTTCATGTGGTGGGACTCCATACTATAATATACACATCCAGAATTTAGAACAAATACAATATAAATTTTTACGCTACATCGCTTTTAAGTCGAATAAAAATCTTGATTATGTAAGTCTTGATAATGATCTTCATATCGATTCTCTTAGAGTTCGCCGGAAACACAGAGATCCTAAATTATTATTTAACATAATAAATTCTGTTTCCTGTCCATACTTGCTGGAAAGATTTGGCGTTCATGTTCCATCAAGAACTACCCGTTCAGCTATTTATGTTTCACGAACCTGTTCATTGAACTAGCTACGGGTTCAGCTCATTTGTTGTAAGTTCCTCTAGGCTAGCCAACAACCGCAGATTATCTTGATTTCTTTACAAATACACCAACTTTGTTGCTGCAATTAGCAAACTGACCTTTTTAAACTCAACGTTAATCATACCATACTCTCATATTATTTTCTTTTATTTAATGACTGACCTATAGGTATACGTGTAATTTAATTATATTTATATTTATTTTGTGTTTGTTTACCCTAGGAATGTACTAGTATTACTTCTATTTCCTTTTCTTATGGTATATTCACTATTGTGAATTTCAAATTTATATTTTCTTTTTCAAAATTATATTTTGGAAATGGACTTAGGCCCGTAAGTAAATAAATAAATAAATAAAAATAAATTCGGTGAGTTACTACTGAAAATCGCAGACGCTTTCGAAGAAATTAGCCCGAATATGTTGTTAAATGACAGATAGAGTTTTTATGATCTATTGGGTTGTCTAGCTGAAGAAGAAAGTCTATCTGAACATTTATTATAATTCTTTATTTTCAATTTCAAAATTATTTTGTCATTTTAAGAATGTATTTTATATTAAAAACATTCTTCTATAGCGCTTCTTAGGGCCGAATCAGCAAAATTGCTTATCTATCATTTCACTATGTCCATTTAAACACACTCCGTATACTATATTTCACTATTTTTCATTTCCTATCCTGTATGCTCTGTAGGATAATATAATAATATAATAGTTATACGTTTAAAATTTTCAGTGTAATTTTTTACATTCTCCTTTTTCCTTAATGAACAGTTAAATAAACATTTAGTAATTTCCCCAGTTTACTGTTTTACTCTCAGATTTTTCCACTCGTTAAAGTAAAAATCTTAGCTGAAACTTATCAGACTTCTAAGAAGCTCTGATTAATGTATCGAAGTGTTTTTTCTCGATTGCCTTTGTTCCCTCTTGAAGGATTGTAACTTATTTCTTGCATTTAACTTTCTTTTTTCCCCTTTCCGGTATTAATTCCAGTCAGATAAAATGATGGTCCAAAGAAAGGAGCCTGATTTTGCTAATTAAAGGAATTGTTGGAGAAAAATGTCGGATATTTGGTGCGTGCGGCTTCTGAAGCGAATTTAAAAAATCGGGAACGATAATCCCTTATTGTCGGAATTTACGGGAGTAACAGGCACCCAGTAATATTAAATGTAGGAGAAAAGGAAGCCAAATATTATGAGGCTGCGTAAACTCGTTGAGAGAGATTTTTTTTGGAAGCACATGTTTCAGAATCGATGTCTTACTAATGTAACTTCTTTCAAAGCAAAACTTGAATAAAATTATCAGACAACAAGTACCTCTGCGTTAATGCCTTCCCCGAACAGAACAATATAAAATTGATCATGGAAATTCCCCTTAGAGGGATAATAATTTAAATTGCCACTAGGATATAAATATAAATGTATCTTCCATGTACTGTAAAAGTTCTATAAGTTTATTTTAGTTCGCTGAGTTTTTTGAATAACAAAATTAAAATAATGGAAAAAAGTGAAGAAAAGTAATTTAATTGTATACCTCCAGATTTTTGGAGACGGAAAGCTATCACAGGATTACTATCAGAAAAATCCACGAAAATAAACGATATTCAAAAATTAGTTAAAAACATTGGCGAAAGTGTTTTCCCAACTTATATTTCAAAGCGGTCAGAAATATGTAAATGGGCCACAATATGATCACATTATCCAATGCTTGAACTTACCCTCATAAGGAATAAAAGCCAGTAGATTTATTATGGAAGCCCCAGACGATAAATTCATTTTAATGAAGGTACGGTTAAATTTATTTGTGAATGTTAAACTAACAGCTTATCCTGATAATTAGAATTTTCGGAGAATGTCCGCTAGCACATATTTTTAACCTGTCTATGCAAACTTGTGCATATCCTGATAAATGGAAAGCATCTAAAATTTGTCTTATACACAGGAAAGATTATCGAGTATAAGGACTTTTTCTCCACCAAATTTCTTTAGGTATGGAGCAAAGCTGATACTCTCGAACCACCCACTAGAAATGCTGTTAAACCTAGTTTTCTTAGGAGTCCCTTCTATCCAGGTAGAATAAATGTTTTTGGCTTTATATGCAATGTAATAGGGTAGCATTTCACCGCTACCAGAAGCTGCGAATATTATCGACACGGCCAATTTTGTTTGGTTCATTACACGCTTTGGGTATTTTTTTTTTTTTTTTTTATATACATTTATTTAACGTCGGCCTATTTCCGCTACTGAGGCCTAACACCGACGCCTGTAGACGAGCTACCCAGGAATTTTGCCGAACCTCTTCCCTTAAGAAGAGTAGGGATCTTTTACTTGCCTAACATTTAATAGACAAGGGACCGACGGCTTTACATCCCCTCCGAAGGATGGTATATCTCCTATACAACCCTCGCCTAAGGTTGTATAGCTTCCGCGCATACACTAATATACAAGCCGCTGGAAGATGTGTGAGGCGAGAACGCGGTTTCCGTTGGAATGGTCACCAATCCAAGTACTAACTGCGCCTGTCGTTGCTTTACATCGCATACCGAAGTATGTACATAGTAAAGACGCACCTACGCTCGCCCCGCTTTGGGTATTTACAGCCCCTTTTTACTATTATCCTGCTTCTTCCAGGATCATTGGTTAAACACGTCTCATCATAGTTCACCGCCGCTCTGGATCTCTTTATATTTTGGCAAAACCGAAGAACAAGTTTGCCTTTATGCCTTTTCATAAAACTAACAGCAAAATCTCTTCCGTGAAGGTTATCTTTAAATTTTTTTTATAGTTTTTCCTTTTCTATCAAGGTAAGATTTAACAATTTGGCGCAGATTGTAGAAATTCATTGGATAGCCCTATTCAGCACATAGCTGCAGTTTCTCAGCCAACTTCTTTCCTCGTCCTCGCTAAGTATGGTCTGCCCTCCCTGTTTCTTTGTATTTGGACTTTTTATTCGTCTCTGTAAAACGTTGTATGGAATACCGAAATCTTTGGAAGCTCTTCTTAAACTTATATTTCTATTCTTCACAGCATTACTGCCCTGTTTGTAACCTCGGGCCTATATTTTTTATATCGCTTCCCATGCGGGTCTGGTTTATATTGTCCTGGCATCACTTAAATTGGTGATTTTATTCACCCCAACTTTCTCGGCAACAGGTGGTTGTTTGATTATTGTGGCTAAATAAAAATATTAATCGTTAATAAAAATATATTCCACTTTAGTTGTAGTCATAAGAATGTATATCAAGTAAAAAAATAATATTACCTGGGTTATTTTTCGTTTCTGTTGTCTTTAACATAAGTAGGTGACAGTTTTGGCGTTTGAAGTTGATGTTTAAGTTATGTTCGTGAATTCTGGTGCCAGATATAAATGGTTCAAAATACCTACCAAATTGTGTACATTATAATATAACATGATATAGGCGAATTTGCGCTACGTTACAGAATTTTCAAGGTGTTGATGAAAGTTTCGGTCCTATCCACCCTGGCGATCCTTTTCGCCCCAATGTATGGTACCTATCTTTTCATTTAAATCCTTTCCATAGAAATCATTATCGATCAGACTTTGTATACTCCCTTAAGCGAATCTGTTCTATTTTTACATAATGTTACCTCCCTTCTCTTATTATTTATTTTTGAGAAAGAATTCAGGCAACATATGCGGACGGCTAGCTGGTTTAAGTCGGAGCGGAGAGCCGTGGGTCCAGAATATTCGTAAGAGTAGAGAAACTTACCCTTCTTGAAATGTACGGCATAAATGACAGATTTCTGTTTAGTTCGAGAAAAGGATACAAAGAAAAATTGATGTTAAATTGGGCACTATCTATAGTGAAAATAAATAGAATTGTCTCTTTTTCTCGAATAACCAGTCTACTATAGATCAGACTGAAATTGTGGTAAGAGAAATAAAAAGATAGTTTAAAATGAATGTTAAAATATATTACATGAATAATGGATAAATCGGTTTATTTACAAATTTATACCAGGATCCTAGATTGGCTATTGTTGAGGTGACTGGTTCTGGAACAGCAATCCAGGCCCACAATTGTCTCTTGTTGCGAGAATGGATTCTAAAGGTTTCCTTGGCAATTTACGTCTCTTAATGAAATGGAGTGAAAATCGTAGGAAAATTAACCGACTAGGTGGTTTATGAAAAGTTAACGAAATTTTTTCTATATGAAAGATAAGCTGTGCAAAAGCTATGCAGGAATGAAGAAGCTATGCAGAAACGTATACAGAAATGTATAAGTATATATATGCATAAACATATAAGTATATAAGTACATATAAATATATAGAAATATATATGTATAGCATATATATATAGAATATAAGAATATAAGTATATAAGAACTTAAGTATATAAGCTGATTTCATAAACTATAAATTGCCAAAAAGAAAAAGAAAGAAAAAATATTTTATAACCATGTGGTACATATAGTATTTTAACTACTACTTATTAAATTAAAAAGAATTGACCTTGAATTTCAATTTATTTTAAAAATAATTGAAATTACATCAAAGACAAAAATTGAAGATTAATTAAATTTTAAATGAGTAATAAATGAAATTTACCTGGATGTTATTGTTAACGCGGATATAAAAATGTAGTATCAATTACTGAAGTCCACAGTTAAAATTTATATACGTTCGAATCAGTACAAAGGCTGCAAGCAAATGATTTCCTGGTGAGTTTTACTGATAAGGTAAACTTTTTTTGTCCTACTTACTGAAAAATAATGCTACTCGATAAACTTGAGAAACCTATTTCCCCTAATTAAATTGAATGCTATAAAATAGAGAAATAGTACAGATATGGACATCTGTCAACGGTTCAGTCAAGCGCAACAACTAGAAGGTCGCAAATTCTACAATTTCCTTTACTCGCAACTAAAATAGTGGCATATAATCGATAAAAGGAATCTATAATAAAGTTTTTTATTACTTCCATACCACAGCGGATTTGCCTTTGGCTCACAATTCGTAAATACAATACATAACCAAAAAGGAGAACAGCTGTAATAAATAATAAAACATATTGTGAGAACTCAGTAAATATATTACATCTTATATGATATATTATATATAGCAAGGAGAAAAGGTAAGGGAAATAATCATATGTACTTACATAGTAAATAAAAATATAAAAATTGAAATATAGGTATCTGATGTAAATAAATGTTTTGTAGACAATTCTTTCCTGGGATAATGCTGTATTGAACGGAAATACACAATAGTGTAGAAAAACATGACTGAGTTCCTAAGATATAAAAATATGTACATAAGTGAAACGATTTAGCAGTTATACAAGTAAAATGCTGTTAGTTGAAAACAGTTACACTTACAAAGACTGAATCAAAATGTTACACAGATCGTGCTAAATATAAACAAAACACTAGTTTTTATATAAAACTATTAAATGGACATAGGCATGTAACAATAACCTTGTTTCAAACTGATTCAGAGTGCATAAAAGAAGCTTTACAGAATATTTTCGAGTAAACAGCAAAAGAATTTTCATTTATATTTGTTCAATTAAAAGAAGAGCGTGATGTGACAGCAGTTGATTGTGTCAATACGGTTGTGAAGCGAACTGCAATCCCAAACGTAAAGAAAATAAAGTTTGACTGGCAATATATTCCGATATTACTACATACGCGCACATACCTGGCAAATCTTTCCTGTAATTTATGGAAAATGGTTTTAAACATTTTATCGCGAAATACATAAAACATAACGTGAAATCCTTTCGTACTACGTTTTCGTCTGGGGTATTATATACGACACCGAGTATAAATTAACGCCTCGAAAGCTATAAATATTAATTTTATGGAAATACCTTCAATGCGTTTTTTTAACTGTGATTTTTATGTTTGCGTGTTGGAGCTTTCACGTACATATAAGGGTGCGTTCCCACAAGAGCCTTTTGTGTGGAAAAAACAGTTTTTTGGTGTTTAATTTTAGCGATCTAACTAGTGATAATTAATATTAAAATCGATGCGAAAAATTTAACTTTAGATTTTTCAAAATAATCCTTTCCTGTCCAGCTACACTCCCTTAAAGGGGTGTGCCAAAAAATGATTTTTAATTTCTATCTTAAAATAACGTAATCAGAAAAAGAAGAAATTTGGCACATCTCGGTTACTCATCAAAATGCATCTAACGAAATCATTTCATCCACCTAGCATGCACACTAAGGGATGAAATTAACTACTCTTCTGTAAATTTTCTAAATAACTTTCTGCCTGCTATTTTTTTTCAATTAAAAAAATAACGAAACATTATGATTCATTTAGACACTTCTTTATCCCTTGTAAAAATTTATTTAGATATTAAAGCATTTGTTAAAAATGGCGACCTCCAACTTGAATTCACATTTGCAACCGTTTCCTAAAATTGATATACAAGCTATTAAAAACATGTGGAAAGATACTTCAACTTTATTGGCAGCATTAAAAATTCTCTCTTAAAACTTCGACGTTAGGAACAGATGTCGAGTAGACAATATTTTTCAAGTGGCCTCAAAGGTCAAAGTCCAATGGAGTTATATCTGGGGGCCGAGAGGACCATTTTTTTTCAAGTTTCAAGTTTATTAAAGCAAAAAGAAAACAAAATTCTTACATAGGTGGTTCATCCTATACTACAGTCTACAATTAAATTTAAATTAGTTATATACTTTTTTATATAGAAGTATACAGATGAACAGCACCAACCTGATATGAAAACACCTAAGTATAGAATGCTTGTATTGTGAATTTCATGTTAACTTGATTACTGAGTTGAGGCAGTATTTAATTGTTGCGTTTACTAATTAAAAGAATGAAAAAGTAATTAAATATAAGAATACAAACAATAATTATATATCTCGTTGTTCCATTGAACAGCGAGAGAAACAGTTAGGTTTTAAAACAATAACACATAGCAGTACATATACACAAAATGTTAACTGTTTGTGTAGGTGAGAAATTAGGAGATGATGTTTAACATAATATATTGATTGTAAGTAAAGGCAGTAAATGTAAATAAACTATCCATGTTGGAAAGTCTGATTTTTGCAACTTTATTGTTATATGCCTTTTTATATTATTTCAAAATTAATTAAACAGGTAAGAATTATGGCTTCTCGCTCCCTTCCAATCCATCGATTTCTAAATGTTGAGTGTAGCCATTCTCAAACCTCTAAAGAATAATGAGGTGGCGCACCATCCTGCATAAACCGCAGTGTTTGACGTAATGCAAGACAATTTAAAACTCCATGTCGAGTAAAGCAGCATTCATCTGTGAACAGTATTTTTCTTGTAAAATCTATCGGCTTCCTAACTATAATTCTACAAAAATCAAGTCTTACTGAAAAGTCACGAGGGAACAGCTCTTGTGTTATCTGTAAATGATAGGGGTAAATTCCTTGCCTCTTCAAAATCCTCCACACTAATATTCTTGTTATGTGGAATTGAAGAGGAGTCTGTCTAATACTACATTATCTTATTATTTCAAAGGCAAGAAACAACGTAATATCGTCAATTTATAATTTGACACCAGCCTACTTTTAGTATTTTATACTAATATAATTATTATACTCATCGTTTTTGATTGAACATTGAAGCAGATGTAATTTAATTTGTTTCTCAAAAATGGTCGATTTTATGAAATTTTTTCAAGAGATAAGAAAGTTTCTAAATGAATCATAATGTTTAGTTATTTTTTTTTTATTGAAAAAATGTCAGACTGCATTTGGATCTTCCAAATATCTTCAAAAGCTACTGCTAAAAACATGACAAACATACTTAACTCCAGGAATTACTAAGTCACATCCCTTGTAATCACTGTGGAGAGCCTTGTACTTCCTATTGTATTAACCGCAGTCACCGTTAAAAAGATAAATACTTGAAACGTTTATAATGATCCCTCCGTGCACCACTCATGATGACACTTCACTTGTCGACTATGTAAATATTTGTTTTAAAAACGGTGAAGGTGTTCATGGAACATTTCTGCTAAAGCAAACGACACGTAATAAAGACATCACTTCACCAATTAAACGTATTCGCTGTACCTTTACAGAAGATTATTACGTGTGTAATTACCCTGTCAAGAACAACTGTTATCCACTCTTGGGATTATGAGTTGACAGCTCAAATGAAGCGACCCGACGACGAGAGCTGTGGGATGGGATGACGATGACCGGCGTGTCCTTTTCCTGATTGATATCGAGTTTATTCTCTATAACGTGATTAATTATAACATTGTAAATAGACTTGTCAACGGTCGAAGCCTACAGGGTGGCCTATTTCATGTGAATAAGAAGTTTCACTGTAATACTTATGTATATAGAAACATGCTGCAGCAAC
Source organism: Leptura quadrifasciata (assembly GCA_963675555.1). Classification (NCBI taxonomy): domain Eukaryota; kingdom Metazoa; phylum Arthropoda; class Insecta; order Coleoptera; family Cerambycidae; genus Leptura; species Leptura quadrifasciata. Next base: position 3,136,985 of record OY776679.1, read on the forward strand.
TTCAATTTAATTTTTTCCTAGTTATTTTCCAAATTTAAGTAATTGATGCATTTAATTCATTTCATTTCATTACATTTATTTAGTCATTTAATATTGAACACGGTAAAGTTACCAGAATGCATTTTGAAATTATATTTTTAAAGCAAAGTTAAACGCTACAATTTTGAGACAGAATTTACATAAAATCTAGTCGAGTCGCAGGGTTTGTTTATCGTATATTCAGATAAACGTCAAGTACTTCGTATATTCCCATAGTATGGAATCGCCTACACGTTTCTGGCTTAACCATAGAAAAAGATAGAGAGTTGAGCGTCACTCTAAAGTGCTGCACAGTGTCGAATATTATAATAGCGTTAAAATAAACATATTGCCACAAGAAACAAGCGGAGATGCATAATCCGGGTAGAAGGGTGACATCAGGAACCATATCAAAGAAGACCAGCTTGTTTACCGGAGGAGATGCCACTTCTATCACTCCCGAGTTACATCGTCGAATCATTCGCTGTGCTCTTGAGTAATTACATTTCAATATACCTAAGTCACATTGCTGACCCTCTGGGCTAGCTGTTCTTATGGTAGTATTGAGATTAATTATCTAAACTACAAGTCAAACGATCCAAGAAAATCCACATTTAATTTTGCTATTCGATCGTAGACAACCATTCTTTGGCGTACTCTTTATGAAGTGCCATTTTTAACCTCTCTGTTATACTCGACGAGTACGTTAAACATGAAGAAAATGGGGGAAGAGCATTCACGGGAGATATCACGTTATACAGAGCTCACAGAAATTCAGCTTGCGTAAATTTCCAAAGGTGATTACTTTCTTATTTCGAGACTCTACTTTATTATTTGCAATTGCATTCATATTCTGGTTACGGGTGTTTAAAAAAGGTTTAAATTACGCATTTGTGGTACCAAAAGAATATTAGATTTTTTAAGTGAAATATTAGCTTTGATTTTTAACCATCATAATATTATATTACCAGTTATTCAGTTATGATTTCATTCACGAATTTAATTCATAAAATTTCATTTTCTGAATGTTTTACTAGGGAAGTTTGCGTTTGCAACATAACAAGTTTATATTCAAGAACTATATATTTTCTGCGTTTATGCAATGACAAGAAACTTTCACTTCCATTATTTTTCATTTGATGTACTTATTAAGGCTACTGTGTGCCTAATTTTGGACATGTCAAATGTCATAGTAATGCTTATCTTTCAAATGATTATCTGAGATTTCTCACCAGCCATCTATTTGGTTTTCTATGATTGTGTAATAACGATCCACCCATTTAATTACCTTGCGCTCACAAACCGTACAGGCCATCGGTCAGTGCTGGGTTAATTAGCCCGCTAACCTGTTCGTATTAAGAAGGGTTTACTTTTCGTCGAGTACTGAACCGGGACGTCTCGTCTGTTTGATTTACAACTGCCCACCTTGTTCTACGTTGTTGGACAGCCATACAAAATTTGGTAGACTGCTTGTTTTAATTATAATCAAAGGATTTTTCCTAAAGATTCTATGATCTTTTACATGAGTATTTAATTCTCATTTCTCAACTTAATTTTGATAATGTATAAACATGACATGATTCTTGTCCTCTGTTTTGCATTCGATTCATTATTTGGCTATTGCTAACAACTATAATTATAAATCATTATTATCCAGCGATTGCTAACAACTTTACTTAATTATAAACCATTATTACCTAGTAATTGCTAACAGCTCTAATTATGGATTATCATTATCAGGCCATTGCCACAACTCTAATTACTATTAAAATAACACAGCATATTTTTGTATCTCTGTTCTTGTTACTGCATCAAAACACTCAGCGTATCTATAGTATGGTCATTACTATAGCGACGCATATTTTCCTATTATAATATTTAGACAATTGTCTCAAATATTTGGATTACTTTTCATTTCATGTATAGCTATATGCTACATCAATTATTACAAAATAAAATTGTTTTTCTTTTACTATTTTTCCCCATCAATTATTGTCTTATTCTCTCACCTTTACCTTTTCGTCATATAAGTAATAAACTAAATAAATGTTTTAATTTCAAAAGCAAAATAGAAAACAAACTTCAACTATAAATGTACAGTGCAATCTTGAGTAATAAGATACTACATAAATAACATATATAATTAACTAGGTCTCTCAATTAATAGACAGTGTGTTCAAGTTTACCAGGTATTCAATTAACAGAGTGATTAATTTTCTAAGGTATATAGTATCAGACAGAAACAAGTAATATTAAACTTTATATAAAAGAACCTGGGGTAAATTAAAAATGATTACTACACACACACACAACGAAATTTGGGTCCTACACTAACAAAATTAGACGATCTCGCAAATGGCCAATTTTATTTGTTTATCCTTCAAATAAATAGTAATTGAATTACTGGTGACATTGCCTTAGGCTAAACTTCGCCCATTTTTGTAAGATTAAACCTCTTCAATGTCAAAATAATATATCATTTATCTCATTCATTTTATTTGTATTTACAATTTAATATTTCAATCCCCGCCCGTTACAAATTTTATAATAAAACGAAACGAGCCAGGACAGCCAAATGAGATATTAAATTTTTTAAATTAATGCGATGCTGCAGCTCTCCAATGTTGATTAAGCTACTTATTAAATTAAAATACCATCAGGTTTTAAAAGGAAAATTAAGATCATTTTTCTAGTGAATATTTTTTGCTGTTTTATATATATAGAGGAAAGTGAATAATAACCTGTTCTAAATTAATATGTACAATTAAAATTTACCGATTATATCTGCAAAATAAAAGCTTTCTGTAAGTAAAGATAAAATACATTCTAAGTTAATAAATTATGTATATATTTACATTGATTTATGTTTTAAAAGGTATGCATGTTTTGTAAAAAAAGTGATACCTCAAGCTTCTCAAATTATACGTTATCTCTTCTGATATAGTGGTAGAGATTCGTACAGATATTTGTGAGTATGAGGGGTATCGTTGTACACCCTCAACTCTGTCATATTTTTCGTCAACTCAGAATTACCGATTTTGAATTTAAAGAATTTTTGCGATGTTTCATTTATGAATTCCCGCATGAACGGGATATTAAATTCTCTGTGGAACCTTTCTATCGGTGTATATCTATTAGTTTCTGTCAGTAATCTAAGGATTTTATTATGTATCCTCTGTATTCTATTGCACTGCGCATCTGAAATGGTGTTCCCAGTCGCGCATGCATAGGTGAGAGTGGGTTTTAAGATGACTTTATAGATCGTTAATTTGTTATCCTTAGATAATGGCGCGATACCCGTATGATTAGTCGCGATTGCCACCTCGTGCCTTAACCCACGCGGCTATCGACCAGACTACTCTGTTTATTAGTGTATTTTTGAATTGACACGTTAATTCTCTACGATTTTTGTAGCATATGTGTACTTTACTCAAGGAAACTACGTTGAGATATGGCCAATTTTAATGGGTACCCTGTATCATTCAAATCCGAAACTTTTAGGAAGTGATTGAGGCAAGCTCTGCGCAAAATAACATTTTTCTGCAACAGGGCAACAAAATATGGTTACGAGGATCATTTTAAAGTAATTTTGATTTACTATTTAGAAACTGAACTAGTTTCGAAGTTTTTTAAACTTTGTTCTTTTACATTGATGCAGAGATGTGGCAGAATAATAATCCACGATCCAAATATGCATCCACGAATTTCCGCATACTGCCGCATTAACCTCCTAATTTGGCGCTCAAAAATGTTGATAGCATACAATCATAGTTTCTAGTGTATATTGCAATTTCAACTATGCCGACTAATTTGCAGCCGATGCGCTTCAACAATGAGCAGCACAACACGTAACGTGTTAATAGCAGCCACCGTGCAGATCCAGGAGATTGCCACTGAAATTAGCCGGAGTCGAAGCTCCAATTGGTTATTCTGTTATTAGTAATCATCAGAATTGCGTAATGAATTAGCAAGGGGTTGCATTGAGGATTTATTAGTCGTCGTTAGTTATAACTGATAAATCTACGGCGCAAGATCGAAGTTAGTCGTTAATTATAAAACAAGAAAATGACATGAATTATAGAATGTCGTCATTAACATGAAAAAAGCTATTTCACCAGTCAACCACGACACATGCACACAGAAAATGGCACAATGATCATTTCCATCTGCCGCATCTGGGACTCGAACTCAGGAATGATGGAGCGACTAGCCATGTTGTTTCTCACACAACCCCGTCTAATTCACTGCTACCAACCCGGTAACGCATGAAAAACACCACTAAACAGTCATGCCCTAGCCAGGATTTAGACGCGAGACTCTTTGGTCTCAAGCTTGAAGCGTAAACGTTGAGCCACTGAGCCAACTAAATGCATAAGAAGTACTCTTCGCTGAGGTCAAACACGCTGCAAATTTGAGCTTACAAATAACGAGAAATTTACATCAACTATAGTTAATTCTAACATTTCTGGCCCCGTTCGAGATCGCGTAAGGACGCGTTTATGGAGGAAATGAGCAGTCGAATTATTTTTTAAATGGTTTATTTTATGTAAAGTAACGGTTCAATTCTCCTTTGCCGCTACTATATAATTAAATGAAGACTGCCTATTGAAATTGCAATTTCCTGTACCCAAAACTGATAATAGCGGGGTTATTAATTTAATTTTGCTGAAGTGAGATTTCACTCCCAAGGAGTGAGCTTCGTTCAATAATTTCTTATAGTCGAGCTCAGATTTACGATGCACTCAAAAAAGGGCAACAAAAATGTTGCAACCTCATTATAATCGTCGTTGGACCATTCGGCCTGGTGCCATCAAATAAGCCGACGCGCATTAGAAACCTATAAAGGTAAGCGAGCCAATTTGCGTAAAGTTTTTATTGCCTTTTTTGAATCCACCGTAAATCTGAGCTCGACTATACAAATTCTTTAAGTAACAACTGCAGGGAATCCTCAAATTTCTTAAATCTCGCGGCACCTACAATAACCGCCTTCTCCATTTTTCTGAGGTTCTTCTAAGCTAACGTCTCATCCAGCAGCAACTTGAGGTCAGTAGACGCCAAAAATTTTTGTTGCATTTGACGTTATTTAATTATCCGAACTATTAAGGAGTTTTAAAGCTTCATTAAAAGCTCTTTTGTGTAAAATTATTAATGTTTCCTTCTACTATACGTTTGGCGCTTTGTTGACCTGACTTTAATTCAGTGTTTTATTTGTGTTTTTACCTGACGTGTTTTCTGCATACTGTCATAAGTTATTTATTTTCGAAATGGTGTGTTAATTTTAACAATTAGGATAGTTAAATTTGCTAAAACTTAAAATAAAGTTTATAGACGATATTTCATTTACTTTCAAACCGGTTACTGTTCAAAAAATTGCAGATATCATTAATAAACAAAAATCCCACGTACTATTTTTTTATAATTCTACTTTTATCAATAGCTGCCAATAAAATATTTGTAACAATTTATAGCAAGCACCCACGCTTTTTACAATAAAATGATTTTTTTGTCAATCACTTTATTCTTATTTTAAACCTTTTAAAAATCATTTAATTATATTGAGTTAGTGAACTTTCTACCGCTGTTGAACAAAATCTTAATATTTAAACATTATTTTATACTTCTTAGTTCGGTTTGCTATTAAAGCGTGTTCTTGTAGTTTTTTTAAATATAATTTTTTTTTTCGCCAATCTCCTCTTTTTTGTGTTGTAGTTTCATTTTTGATTGTTGTTCCCACGAGTAATGGACAATTAAACGGTCAATCCTCCCAGAAGTCCGATAGAAGGGTAAGGCTCTTATACAACAGGGTATGCCCGGTTCCCTGAGGTTGACGCTAGCCACATGACATTTTTAGTCACCCCCTTGCCATTCATTCCTCGGCAAGTTTCTCACCAATATATTGAATTGTGTGAATTTTAGAATTAGCATCATGAACACCGATACATACAGAAACCAGCTGACACCCGCCTGCTTCTCGAAATCGCTGAGTATCCGCTAATAGTACATAATTAATATTACATCATAATGTATGTATTAAAGTTGGAACTAGCTTATAACAAGGGCTTATACAACGGCAAATACGTTACAGACAATTCCGAAGTTACGTATATGTACTCTGGTATGCAATGATCACAAACTGTACCGCGGTTACTTAACTCTCGTCGAGCACTGGGTGTTGATGCTTATATAATAATACGAGAAACGTCCAAAACTCATACCGTTTTTGCGTTCTGCGATATTAGCTTAAACGAGGGCGGAACAAACAAACAAACATACAGGTGAAGCTAATTATAAAATAATAAAATATATATTAATAACAGCGGTGCCTGCGGCAAAATCTCGACAATAGATTAGTCATTTTTAATTTTTTTTTAATTTTTAGATTCATATACGTAGTAGGATTTGTTTTAAATATTTTCAGATCGGGAAAACCTAGTTATTTATTTCAGAAAATACAAAGACGAACTAATATTCATAGCAGAGATTTGAGATATGTTAAAAATAAAGATTGTATTCCCCCCATAAAACTTCGCTTTTTCGATTGTCCTTTTTTTCATAACAGCTTACATTATTAATAGTCTGCCAATTTAATATCACAATATGTCAGTGGCAACGATTAAACGTAAACTAAAGGGAAGACATAATCCTCTTAAGATTAGAACATTTTGATGTGCTTGTGTTCTAAATTAGAATTATATATTTATTAGTATTCACCCGTTATTTATATTATTACATTTGTGTGCTTAATTGTATCTATATGTAGTCATGTATTTGTATATATTATATTTAAATATGTAAGTTGTTTTGTTTATGTACATGTTATATCTTTATTATTTTTATACTCACGAAGTGTTAAAAATAACCTTGATACACTTTCCTTTGGGAAAAATTGTAATTGTACTGCCTATTTTTTTCAATAAACGTATCATATGGTATTGAATTGTGTTGTGTTGTGTTGTGTTGTGTTGCGTTGTGTTGTGTTGTGCTGTGTTGTGTTGTATTGTATTGTATTGCATTGGATTGCATTGAATTGCATTGGATTGAATTGTATTTTCTTGTATATTATAACGTCACTGCTAGTACTCCATTGTTGCTTAAAAAAAATTATTGATTAAACGAAGGATATTGCTCACGTGTGAAAAGTTATTTGCTGATCAGTTGTTAGTTTGCTCATCTCGAGCAAAAACTGATTACCTATACTACGAATAACCTAACAAATTTACAAACTTTATATTGTAATTTGGTAATTTTCAAAATAGTATTAGCAATATTTTGGTTTTCTCCGCAATAAAGATTCGGTTATTTCAGTAAAAGATGTATTTGGAAACGTCGTTGTATGGTTGCCAAATGCAGTGGCATTAATCATATATTTTACAATTAATCACTCACCGATTTCTACACTTTAGTTTTGCCCTCCAACTTGCTCCTCAGTTTCCATCCTCACATTCGCGCAGATGCATTTTTAAATTCAATAATGAAGTTTCTGGGAGAGCGCCCGGTTATAATAATTTCGTAGTAAACGAACAAACTGGTATCTTTAGCGTCTCCAAGGAACTAAAGTAAGAAATAAAATAGATAACAAATAGGCCTGAACATCTTCCAACGTTAACATTGTACGGCTTGGGGAAATTAGGCGGATCCAGAAACAATTTCAAAGGGAAATTTAATTTTAGCTGCAGCTATTCATACAAGTTATTATGATTATCGTGATGTTGTGTAGTAGTTTTTACGTAATTTCCCGGTTGCTTCACTTCTCGGTTCGTGTTTGAGGAGCGACTGTAAATTGGGTATTTAGATGAAATGTAAAGAATTGTAACAAAATGTACAGGTGTGTTATAAATACATAAATAATGGCTTCAGAGGTGTAGCCGTCCGTTAACTTAATGAAGTCTTATTTGAATAATAGATTTCAAAAGTAAAGCGTGATTGGGAAAAAATAATTTTAGTGTACCACAAGATATGGTTCTTGAGCCAATCATATTTTTAGTATATATAAACGTTCTTCTTAAATTAAACTCAACTGGAATATCTCATCATTTGCTGACGATACAATTATTCAGTATACTGCGAATACCTAGAGTGAATTAAGGAAATATCGGAAGAAGATTTACATATGTTTGAAACATGGCTCTATATGTCTAGCAATAATCTTTGATAAAACTATGTATTTAATCGCAACGAGAGAAAGCAAACCTTATTATCACACTGTATAATTCAATATTTCCCAAGAAAATTTTATTGTCCAAGAAGCAGAGATCGAGGATATCTAGGAGTAGAAATTGATAGATATCTAAAATAATACTTATAAAATATTACTAAAAAAGTTAAGATTTACTCTGTTAAAGCTTCAACAACTAAAAAATATGCTTAAAAGTAGCCATTAACCGAATTATTACTACAATATAGCATTGCAAGTCAAATCATTCAAAAGTTATTTATAAAAATCGTGTTTGGCGAAAATAACACATTCCAAGTGATCTTTTCTTCCAAGATAACAAAATCCTCGACCTAAGACAAACATGCTGTTCTATTTAACTAAAATAGATATAAAACATAATATTTTTAGTCTCAAACTCCTCTATAAAATCCTTATTTTACTATAAAGAACGTAACCAAACTGCAACCAACAGCTACTCTCTGGGCTATGTGCCCAACCGAGCGCTGAATTACAAATTACAAGCCTAGCGTGTTAAGTGTAATAATTGCATATTACCATCAAAACGCTAATGCTTCGATTGCAACAAACACCGGCCGAAAGACTCATCTTACTTAAAGGAGCTCTCGTGCCAGTCGTCACACACCACTTGCAGACTGCAGTTTCGAGCTGTTGGCTCTCGTCAGTGCAAGATAGGCATGTGACGACCGACACGAGGATCACTTGACTATTTAGTACATGTCGGTATCTTTGGGATAGCGACATGTAAAATAGTCAGCAGGCGCCATCTAGCGGTCCAGTGTCTGTTGCAATCGAAAAATAAATAGCCTGACTGGGCTTAGCATAGTTCAAATATGCTTTTAGAGGGCGAAATATTAAAACATAATATTTCCTCAAACTCCTAGATAAAATCCTTATTTTACTATAAGGAACATAACCAGACTACAACCAACAACTACTCTCCGGGCTATGTGCACCGCCGAGCACTGACGAGAGCCAACAGCTCGAAACTGCAGTCTGCAAGTGATGTGTGGCGACTGGCACGAGAGCGCCTTTAAGTAGGATCAGTCTTTCGGCTGGTGTTTGTTGCAATCGAAGCATTAGCGTTTTGATGGTAATATGAAATTATTATACTTAACGCGCCAGGCTTGTAACTTGTAATTCAGCGCTCGGCGGGGCACATAACCCGGAGAGTAGCTGTTGGTTGCACTCTGGTTACGTTCGTTATAGTAAAATAAGGATTTTATAGAGGAGTTTGCGACTAAAAATTAATATTCCGCCCTCTAAAAGCACATTTGAACTAAAATAGATATAATAAGGAAAAAAAGTTAACAAAAGCTACAAAAATGTTGAAATAACGGTCACTTAATTTCACAGCGGCTCGAATCTTTCTTAGAACTACTATTAAAGGAAAACATATTTTTAAAACATCTATTAAACATTAGTTACAGGGGCGAGCGTAGGTGCGTCTTTACTATGTACATACTTCGGTATGCGATGTAAAGCAACGACAGGCGCAGTTAGTACTTGGATTGGTGACCATTCCAACGGAAACCGCGTTCTCGCCTCACACATCTTCCAGCGGCTTGTATATCAGTGTATGCGCGGAAGCTATGCAACCTTAGGCGAGGGTTGTTTAGGAGATATACCATCCTTCGGAGGGGATGTAAAGCCGTCGGTCCCTTGTCTATTAAATGTTAGGCAAGTAAAAGATCCCTACTCTTCTTAAGGGAAGAGGTTCGGCAAAATTCCTGGTTGGGGGTAGCTCGTCTACAGGCGTCGGTGTTAGGCCTCAGTAGCGGAAATAGGCCGACGTTAAATAAATATATAAAAAAAAACATTAGTTACTTATGACACCTACAAATGTTATTCCTATGGTCGGAAACTCACGGACATTTCAGGGTCGTACTTAGTACACTATGCTTCTTATACAGTCCAGGTTAAATTTATTATATCACTCAGTGAATGCCCACCATAGTACCATTTAATTATTTGTATTTTCTCTTTTGTTAAATAAATATTCATTTTAACGGGTTAATATTATTTTGAGTGCAATAATACTTAAATTTCGTAAGGTTACCTGTGACCTAAGCCCAGTGGACTGTAGTAAATAATAAATTAATCCATGACAACGACAATCATACAGTGCATTGGATTGCCCCGCCCCAATCACACTCCATTAGATGACCCGTACTGCACATGTACATAAGTGTATAAGATATTTCCAATACGCCTAACAGCGATCCGCGTACTGTATACAGGGTGTTGCATCATGAGAGGGACATAGCTTAATAGGAGGTAGAGAACATCAGTGGTAACCGGAACCTCCCATAGAAATGTCTCATTGGGCCTTCATTCCGAAGTTACAGGGTGTTAAATAATTTTTGGCCAAACCTGTTTTTTGTCATAACTTTGACAGGGAATGAAACAACGGATTCATATTTGGTACGGCTAATGTACTAACGAGCCCCAAGAGGTACATGTATAAAAAAAATATATCCAGGTCCGGACTCACTATAATTTATGTTTCTTCTTTGCATCAATAAAACATCACCCTGTATATATTTTTTTGAAATTTCGATACGATATTCGAAAAGAGCAAGAAAAAACAAACAAAATGGCCTATTTCATTTTTTTGTTACACCTTCGTGGTTATTTAAATACGTTGTTAAATGTGCAAGAAAATGGATTACAGAACCCTATTAAATGAGAGGCACGTGAAATAAATAGTTTTATAACTAAAATTTGCAAAAATTCTATTGAGCCTAGGTGGTCTGGGTGAATCCTAATTCCGGCACGTTTTAAAGGTCCATTTTGGTAAAAAACTGTGGTCCTAATAAGTAATCGGGTATGAAATAACAAAATTTTTAATCAATCACAGTAGGCTTGTTCAAAGAATAAAAGTGACAGATAATTTAAACCATTTAGGCCTAAGCAACCAGTTACTTTGACCAAGAAAATCATCAACATTTTATACTTAATAAAAATTGGAAAAGAGAACAAACTAAAATCTAAATAAATAAAATATTTTCCATTCAATTAACAATAAATAACAAAACAATAACTAAATGTATTTAAAAATAAAACGTAATTGACACTAAAGTAAATTTTCAAAATATCCTCCCCCACATTCTGTGCATTTTCTTGCGCGTTTAGAAAGGTCACCAATTGCTCGACGTATCATTTCTGGATTATTCCGTATTTCGTCGCAGGTTGTAACGATGCGCTGGATTAAATGGTGTCTACTTTCAATTTCAATGCTTTAAAAACTTGGTTTTTAAGTGGCCCCATAAAAAGTAATCACAAGGGTTACAATCAGGAGATCTTGGTGGCCATTCATGTGGACCCCCGCGTCCAATCCATCTATTAGGATACACATTGTTTAAGTGTTCTCTTACTTGAATGTTAAAATGTGGTGGGGCCCCATCATGCTGAAACAACATGCCTCTTATACCGATATTTTCTAACATATTCGGTAAAATGTTTTGAAGAAAATCAAAGTAAATTTCACCATTCAATCTTTCTTCAAAAAATTGTGGCCCTATCAAATGTCTATTCACAAGTCCGACCCAAACATTTACAGAAAACCTGTGTTGCGAACGGCGTTGGCGTACCGCATGTGGGTTTTCCTGTGCCCATTTGTGATTATTTCGTGAATTGTTTACTACATCCCTTGTAAATTGTGCCTCATCCGTAAATAAGGTTCTGTAAATGACTGGGCGATGGTTAGACAACCAATGACAAAATGCCAGGCGGGGGATATTGTCGCCTTGTTGAAGACGCTGTACCTGCTGGATATGACATGGATGGTAACGTTCTCTTTTTAGGGTTCTCCATACTCGCCAATGAGGAATACCAGTTGCCAAACTGATTCGCCTAGTGCTCATATTTGGGTTTTCTTGAACTACGTTTATAATATTGTTTTGTTCCTGCACACCTTGTTGTAAAACACGCTCCACAACTGCAGAAGTAGGAAACATTCCGTGTTGTCTTGCATACTGGAACACCGTACTAAAGGTTTTATGATTAGGGCATCGACGACCAGGAAAACGCAGCCGATATTCTCTTTCCGCCGACCTACTATTTCCATTACAGAAACCATAGATGAATATTATGTCAGCATATTCCACGTTTGTAAATTTTATTGGCATAGTTAAAATATTTTCACAAGTTTTCACTAACTAAATGCGGATTATTGACACATTAAATTACTAACAAACAATTATTCAACTGTTTAGGAGATTTCTTTTTATTATCTGTCACTTTGAACAAGCCTACTGTGATTGATTAAAAATTTTGTTATTTCATACCCGTTACTTATTAGGACCACAGTTTTTTACCAAAATGGACCTTTAAAACGTGCCGGAATTAGGATTCACCCAGACCATCTAGGCTCAATAGAATATTTGCAAATTTTAGTTATAAAACTATTTATTTCACGTGCCTCTCATTTAATAGGGTTCTGTAATCCATTTTCTTGCACATTTAACAACGTATTTAAATAACCACGAAGGTGTAACAAAAAAATGAAATAGGCCATTTTGTTTGTTTTTTCTTGCTCTTTTCGAATATCGTATCGAAATTTCAAAAAAATATATACAGGGTGATGTTTTATTGATGCAAAGAAGAAACATAAATTATAGTGAGTCCGGACCTGGATATATTTTTTTTATACATGTACCTCTTGGGGCTCGTTAGTACATTAGCCGTACCAAATATGAATCCGTTGTTTCATTCCCTGTCAAAGTTATGACAAAAAACAGGTTTGGCCAAAAATTATTTAACACCCTGTAACTTCGGAATGAAGGCCCAATGAGACATTTCTATGGGAGGTTCCGGTTACCACTGATGTTCTCTACCTCCTATTAAGCTATGTCCCTCTCATGATGCAACACCCTGTATATTATACTTTCAGCGGAATATAAATAAAATTATAGAATATCACATGCATAAAACACAAAAACAGAATAAGGGACCTAACAAGTAAACATTAATGGTTTAATAATAATAGCACCACAGAAATTAGACAACCCCAAATTCCAGATGCCAGAGGCTTGTGCGGGAGGGGGTTATACGATGACAAAAAACGCTTACAATACAACCTTTTCCTCCGACAGTGCCGGAGCGGGGATTCGAACCCGGTGGCGCGATACCCGTGTGATTAATCGCGATTACCACCTCACGCCATTACCATTACCATTAAAAATTGTTTTATTTTATTTAACTATTGTTAACATTTCATTTTGGTACTTCATGTATCTCATTTATTTCATTGTACAATCAATAGTAAAACCCGAATGAATACAAATTTTAATTAAAAAACGAATTCTTCCGGGCGGCGGATCTAATGCCTGAGGAAATACATCCCAAAAAGTTATGTCTTAATCTGGTCAAGTAAATTGCCCTCCTTCTCAGATTAGGCGAAATTAAATTAAAAATATTCCAAAGGTTAAACCAAATAAAAATAAATGCTGCTAGTTGAGATTATTATTTACAAATTTTAAATTAGTAGATGAAGGAAAATAACTCAAAACCTTCTTAAAATAATGAAACTATTTACAAAATACACCGAGTGTGTCTTAAAATGAAAAATTGTTTTAGCAAAATTAGTTTAAAGTAAAATAAAAATGATTCTAACGCAAAAAATAAAAATGATTCTAAGGCAAAAAATAAAAATGATTCTGAAGCAAAATTAAATAATAACTCTGTGAAAAGGTAAATAAAAATGAAATTCTGGACGTGCTTACGAATAAAATTCGATTCTCGCAGCTGGTAATACTCGCATTGCAGGACCTCGCCAATTATGAGTGGTTTCCCTAGGTTACCTCTCCTGATATAGGGGGAGGCCCTCGTGAATTAATTTATGAGTATGAGGAGCAGCGTTATGGCTCCTCATGCTGGTTAAGTTGGCGGTAAGTGTGGAATTTATGACTTTGTATCTAAAAAACTTGTCAGCCGTTTCAATAATATAATCCTTCATCAGAGGGATATTAGTTTGTTCGTGGAATTGCATAATAGGTGTATACCTATTAGACTCTGTTAGTAGTCTAAGGATTTTATTCTGTGTCCTCTGTAGGCGGTTGCATTGCGCATCTGAAATGGTATTCCATGACGCACATGCATATGTGAGGATTGGTTTGAGTATGACTTTATAAAGTGTTATTTTGTTATCCCTAGATAATTTGCTCCTTTTGTTGACTAACGGATATAGTCTACTTAAGGCAGCATAAGTACTGTTTATAATGTTCGTTATATGGGGTCCGAAACGGATCGGATGCGGTTATCGGATAGACTTGCTTTTCTAATGTTTTTTTTTTCAGTTTTCATGCACAATGTTTATCTTTAAATCTTGCATTTTATTTAACACGCTTCCTGAAATTTTGCATTGTTACTAAGATCGGACAATACCTTTACTTTTGCAAATATCAGCACGTAGGGACGCGGGCGTGGAAATTGATTAAATATACTATCCAACCGACATCTCCAGCAAAACGTAGAATACAAAAGGTGTTTCGCCTGATCAGAGACTTCTACGTCCGTTTTTTTCCAGTACAGATGATACGGTATTAGTCCCAGTGACATAATTTAATACCGTTAGGTTTATAGTCCGGAACCCAACTCCAATGAATGAATTTAGTAAATTGGTTCTATACGTTATAATAATTAAAGTGTGACTAAAAAGTAGAAAATAAAAAAATTAAAAAGTTGATTTTCTTACTGAAAAAGAACATAAAAAATCAATAAAAAAAGTGGTACTGTCGTGCGCAGAAAAAAATAGGACAACTTTTTTTTCTAATGGAAATCTGTCTCTATTTGAATATGTAATGAGTAGCCGAAATAAAACAGATATCACTTTTATTTTATTTTTCATTTTAATGCTGTAGTTATTGCTATAGTAAATGATGGATGGTTAATGAGACAGATTGCACTGCGTTATAACATTACCAAAAATTTGGTGTGTAACATTTTAAGAAAGTGGAGAATAAATGGTACGATTAGTAGAAATCCTGGATCAAAGGACAAAGGATATCCTACTTAACAAGAAACTAACTATTAATATTTCGTTATTGCACCATTTCTATTTATAACTTCTATACCTAAGTCTGTTTGGCATAGAATTAAATAACCTTATACAATAATCATTAGTAATAATATTTTCCCATGCATTATTTACTATTTCCAGTAATTCTTCGGCATTCCGTGGACTCACATTCTCACTTCTTACGAGTAGTCCCCATACTTCTTCCACAGGGTTAAGATCTGGACTATGACTGGGCCAGTTAAGAACATTGATGTTGTTATTTTGTAACCAGTTAGTTACGGTATGAGCATTATGAACGGAACAATTGTCTTGTTGAAATATGAACTCATTATTAGGAAATAATTGTGACACAGAAAGGAGCATAATATTGTCTAAAATCCAAATATACGTTTCACTATTAAATCATTCCTCAATATGCCACAAAACACCAGGACCACGTGCCGATATCCAAGCCAATATATTGACGGAAAATCTACCACTTTTATCATTGTTAGATTATTATTTCTCATGGAATCGAGTATTCGGAGGGCGGTAAACACGAATACGACCGATAGATTACATTGTTCCAACAATTTACATCATGCGCTAAAAATTCAAGCGCAAATCCTACTCGAGCTTCCTTATGTTCAGCTTTAAGTAAGTATTTCTGCGCTGCTGCATGACAGCGTAGCTCCGATTCCGTACTACACGATCCAGGAAAATTCATTTCCTCAGCAGCCTGAATAACTGAGTAAAATGGATTTTCTACTAAAGCATTTACCAATTGCAAATCTTGTTATTGAGTTGATATCCTTCGTCGCCCTGATCCAGGATTTCTACTAATAGTACCGTTTATCCTCCACTTTCTTAAAATGTTACACACCGAATTTTTGTCAATATTATAACGCAGTGCAATTGACCATCCATCTTCTGCTTTAGCAATAACTCCAGATTTAACTAAATCGCTTACCTATATGAGGCATATTAATTTTTTGCACACTTGCAATAAATTATGACAACTAACTGACAATGTCACAAAAATTGAAGTTAGATGTACACAACTAGGTTTTAGCAAAATACCGTTATAAGACGTCCTATTTTTTTTCCTCACGACCGTACTAAAAAAAGAAGAATAATTTCTTTGCTACATATTTGCAAGTAAAGCAAGGTATGATTGTACGCATGATTGTGAGAAAGGGGTGGAATTTTTCATAGTAATCAATTTAAAAAGTAAACTGGTGCATAGTGAGTTAGGCCACCCAGTATGTGGATAAATGTATTACTGGTTGCAGTGAAAAATCTCCTGAAAAGGAATTTATTAGACAAATATAAATATTTTTTTTATTCTTTCTTTCCTGCGAAAACATGCTTCACATGCAGTTAAATATATAAGTAAATAATAATGAAAATAATGCGGCACCGTTTCAGACAATTAACACTGCAATTATAACTTGTTCAGGTTGAAAAGCACTTGACACCTCATTTTGAGTTAACACCGAAATATAGTAAACACACGACGTCTTCTCTTCCTGGCTGGTTTAACAGCCTGTTTCTTATGAACTTGTTTTATTTATTTCTTTAGAAGCACATAGTAGCACACTCTCTATTTTAAGGTTATATTTTAGATATTTTAAATTCCTCTTCTTCTTCTTATCGTTCGATTTTGCCAAGAGCACAAGTCTGTGATTTAAGTTGGTAATTAAGACCTGCGTGTAGGGATCGTTAGTTTTTTTAAATTCGCAAGACCGCGTTAGAAAGCTAAGCCATCTTAGCAGCCCTTTTAAGCGTGATCCATTGAAGGAGCCGGTAGTGCTTAGGCTTGGGGCAGTAGCCTAACTAGTAAATTTGGTCAAGCCATAATTTTTATTCACGCCATAAGCTTAGGCTTATAATCGATACTGAGCCCCCACAGGTCACTTGGGGTAAGTCTTGCGAATTCGTTTGAATTTCATTTTGTAAGGTGTATTTTGTTTATATCTTAGGGTTGCCAGTATCCCTCATATGAGGCAATTTTCTTTGGTGTGATATCATTATTGGTATATCATCTTTCCGATGTAACGGCCACACACAGATGGTATTATTTTAAGAAGCAAGAGGTCAATAAGCGAAAGAATCCGAGTCGTCGATTTTTTTTTGGACCACGTAGACAGTGGAGACAATTTGAGAGTGGAGGCAGCGTGTTGTAAAGGGGTCCCTGCAGTCATACCTGATTCTGGAACAAAGTTACACCAGGGCCTTCTGTTGGGTAGTATTATTTATAACATTTTGTTTGATTTAAATTTCTACTTTTCATATATTTTTTTTTACTTGTAAGAAATGGTACCATTTTAATTAAATTTTAACATTTTTCAAATATTCATACATTTTCACATAAATATTTTAACATAAAATTTTCTTAAATAATACTGGTTAAACCTTGTCATAATTTCATATTTTTTTTATCAATCATTCAAATTTCAACTTAACTAAATTTTTTTGCTATTGCTAAATAAATTATTCAACTGTCCCATTGTCAAATATTAAAGTCAACTTATTATTAACATGTGTGTTTCCTTTCTTCTACTCATTTAGCTGGATATATATTATTGGTGAGCTTATTACATAACTTAGGTACTCAGTATTGTTTTCCTTAGCTTTCACAATACTCATGGTTCATATAGTAAGTTAAGGTGGCGCCCTGAACATCTATTTTTTTGTTTATATATATATTCAGTATTTTATATTTTTTTTGCAAGTTAACAAATGAGTAAATATCGAACCACGACCTCGCTTTCCCATAACCCAGAGCTGCCGTTCGCATAATTGAAACACTTCCTGGTTTTAAGCCAAGGGGTGTTACAACATATATTGACTTCAGTCATACGTACATAAGGATGATACGTATACTTATATACAAAGTGCGCACGCCTTGCTTTCTTGCAAATATGTATCTTTTTATTTCTTTATTTTCTACTTTTCAGTCACACTTTAATTATTTATAACGTATAGACCCAATTTACATAAATTCATTCATTGGAGCTGGGTTCCGAGGCATAAACCTAACGGCATAACCGGAACTAATATCGTACCATTTGTATGAGAAAACACGGACGTAGAAATCTCTGATCAGGCAAAAAAACCTTTAGTATTCTACGTTTTGCCGGAGGTGCTGGTTGGAATTTTCACTCCTGCGCCACCTATGTGCGGATATTTGCAAAAGTAACTGTGGAATACTGTATTGTCTTAGTATCTTAGTAACTGTAAAGTTTCATCAATTGACTATGTCAGGAAGTGTGTTAAATAGAAGATGCAAGATTTGAAGACAAATATTATGCATAAATAAAGAAACATACCCCAAGAGAAACAACAGTGCAGCTATGGACACGTGTTTCGGAGTTATTGCTCCTCATCAGCATAGCGTAGCTTAGCGAATATATCTTATAATTGAGCAAAACCAACAAAGGTCGGAAAGCTGCATTGCTGTTTCTCTTGAGGTATAAGGCAATAACTTGTTTCTTTATTTAATTATTTAGCCTCATAAACCCCCATCATATTTTACTTAATATTTGCCAGGTGAAAATAGATCAGCACACATAGAGCTCGTCGTACTGATTGCTATTTGAGGCCCTAAATGTGGCACATGAAGTATGAAAGTTCAAATCGAGTACTGTGCACTGTACTTTCCGACCTTTGTTGGTTTTGCTCGATTTATAAGATATATTCACTAAGCTACGCTACGCTGATGAGGAGCAATAACTCCGAAACACGTGTCCGTAGCTACATTGCTGTTTCTCTTGAGGTATAAGGCAATAATTTGTTTCTTTATTTAATTATTTAGCCTCATAAACCCCCATCATATTATGCATAAAAATTGAAAAAATGCGAGTTAAAGAAAAGCAAGTGAAAAAAAAATGTTTCCGAAATTTTCTCGAAGCTTGTGACGTTACATAGAACAATCATGAAATAATATTTAAAATTTAGATTCTTGCTTTTGTGATTGGCAATTTAAAATACATGCATGTGGTGTTACATCCACCAATACTTCCAGTTCTATTGATATAGTGTTTATAATAATTTATCCGTATTTGCATATTACTGTACTCGCCAAAACAACCCCAAAATTGTCATATTTATATGAATGCAATGACGCATCACCTGAAACCAACCCTGGTTTAACGACTGCGATGATATATTTTTTGTCGATAAAAATGTCGTGCCTAGTAAAAATAAGACGAAAGTAGCAAATGTAATAAAAGTAACGAGGTAGATCATGTATATGGAAGAAAGTGATTAAATTAAAATTTCAGAAATTAAGACAATTTCTCCAGGGACAGGTTGCTGCGCAACCACATTTACATCGACGCGACAGCTCTGGCTAATAAAACCAACCTATATAAACGTACTCACTCTCTCCTACTTTTGCATAATTACAAAATGAGATAATTCCACTTCATTAATTAATTTAGAAGGAAATTTGTCGATTCAGTGGATATACTCTCTTTACATGAAGTTTGTTCGTTAGGTTGAGTGCGGCCTATTAATTCAAAAATTGTATTTTCATTACGAATACTCAAGTATCATTCTGAATGAAAAACACAAATAATGGCAATGAAAACAGTTATTAAAACAACATATAATACTCTCGTTACCCTGCCTTGGAAGTTGTGAATGACACTTAAATTTTGTAGTGGTTGTTTACTTTTAATACCTCAAGTGGTTCCTGGTTATTAGAAAGTTGTGTCATATTTCGACAGTGTTTACACAATTCTACAGTTGCATTTGATAATTCGGTTATGCCACCCGTAGTTTCATTTCATTAAGGATCGGTTTTATAGATCCTCTTTATATTAGATTCGATACGGTATTAAAATTAAGTTTTGTCATCTCCAGATGATGCCTACATGGTCGCTGAAGCATGCGTCCACATTTCGAAAGTAGTGTTCAAGCGCTTCGGTGTTTGTGGAAAGCCGTAAAAGCATATTTAATGCAAATGTTTTATATACGGCAGTTCAAAAACATTTACATTTAAAAAATACATTCAAAACTACATCTGTACATCTGTACACAGTGGGATCTTAAAGTTGTATGGATGCATCAATGAATTTTATTTGTTCATGTTTTCTAGCATTACACGAGTCAATTAGAATCAATCGGAACAGTCATGACACACTTAAATGGAAAACTAAAAATTAAATTAATATTAACATTTGACATCTGACATGTCACTTATATGGTACCATTGTGTTCAGAGAATCATGCAGAATTCAAAAATGCAATGATATACAGGTTGTTTCATTTAAAGATCAACACTTAGTACCACGTCCGGCCTTATATACTTTCAAACGCGTTCCAGTAGTTTCGCCCAAAAGTTGATCCCTGCGTTTGCCGTGCACCATCCATTCCTTTCGGCGAGGGAGCCTTTATTTAGATTAACACCCTGGCAGAGTTTAGCATTAGCTATTCCACCACTCAACCAGGAGACATGCACATAGACAATTATACATTGACCATTTCCTACGACATTGCCATCTGCCATAGCTGAGACTCGGACTCAGGAGTGCTACAGCAACTAGCCATATTGTCTCTCACACAAGCTCTCTAGTCTACAGCTACCAACCCGGTAACATATGAAAAACACCACTAAACATCCATACCCCAGTCAGGATTCGAACCCGGGACTTCTTGGTTGCAAGCCTAACACGTAAGCGTTGAGCCACTGAGCTGCATTGAAAACAGAATTGGTAATGAAAATTATATTGAAAATTGGGCATTAACAATATTTTAAGTACGTATACTAAGTAAGTCTCGTGATTTATACATGAAGTCGCTGTGAAGTTGTTTGAGATTAACTGCGAGACCAGGATGGACTGACGTATTTACTCGGTTCGGTAATGTTTTACGAAGGTCTCTACTTCGATATGAAAGACGAATGTATGTATCAGAGCTTTCGGAGTTTACGCGAGAGTTTTAGCGTATAGGTATTTGGTCTGCAATTTATTGAAGGGAAATAAGTTCATCATGAAAGAAGTTACATTCGGGGGACTTGGACTTTATGAGTTTATAATTGAAATTGAATATTTTAAAAGGCTGGGAAACTGATTTAGACGTTGAATTAGATGTTTATGAATTATCGAACATTGTGATTTTTTTCAGAATTCGACTTAGAAAAATGTAGTTTTTGATTGAATTAAGTGACTGAAACTTTTTTATTACCTTTTAAGTTTATGAGTGAAAAGTGAAGTCTATTTTGAATATCATGAGGTTTTTTAAATTTAAATTATTTACGTATATCGAAATAAGTACAGACTAAAAACGCACCTACTCTCGCCCCTAAATCAGGTATGCGTTTAAACAAATTTATTAATTGTGGACTGTTATAACTAGTGGACTGTATATAAAAGAATGGAATTGCATAAACAATTATACCTATAAGAATTATTCTTCATATGTTACTAAACTGGACATCTTGAATGATGTTTGCTAACAATTGGTAGTCATACCGTGACATAATAGAGTTCAAACTTAGCTCTGACACGATATTTGCAATTCCTTAGACAAATTCCAAAAGAAACATCAAAAACCTAAGCACGATAAGTTAACGGAAATTCACGGAAAGTCTGTACACTGTACAAGCTATTAAACTTCTACGCTTTGAGCTAAGCAGCCGATTAAGTAAAAAAACTGTATTCCTAAATCTCTTTTGTTAATTAGATCAGATAATTAGTTGCCAGTGATGGCGGCTAGGCAATATTACGAAAAAAGTGCAAGACATAATTAACATCCGTTGAAAGTTCTAGAAATTCGTATTAGATTACAAGTTAAGTTTGTGCAACTTGTATATAAAGAGCAACCTCAAAAATATCATTCAAGATAAGTTTTATCTTCAAATGAAATTTCATTGTTTTCGGTATTGATAGAACTTTCATATAAATTGCAAAGTATTTGTTTCCTTTTCACGAACCCAGTCATAGACGTTTAAAGCATTAATTCTGAGGTGAACTTTTATTGCTATTAAGGAAACTCTTATCTCAACTTTTATATTTTAAAGTTTGTCGATAAATAACTTTTTCAAAACTTTCTCCTACGTCAAATTAAAAGTTATATGTCTTTTTTATATGAGGGAGTTGTTATTTAAAGTGTCGAAACGTATTTTAATAAGATGACATTTTCCCGACCGATTAAAATCAGCACTGATAATTCCAGTTTTAAAAAAAATGACCCTCACGCAATGGAAAACTATAGGCCGATAGCGTTGTTATCCGTATTCTCATACTTATAAATACAATATATCAATACCAAGGCAATATGAATTTTGCAAGAACAGATCAACTCAAGTTGCCGTTCTTCATGAAAAAATATTAAATAATTTTAATGAAAAGCTAAGATCAGCCGGCATATTTTTTATCTGTCGCGAGATTTTGATACCATAAACCATAATTTGTTATTAAGAAAACTAGAAATATATGGCATTCGTGGTCCAGCATTGGATCGGGTTAAGTCATATCTATTGGAAAGAACACAGATTGTTAAGATTAATCAAGAGGGGGTAGAATGTTTTTTCAGAGGGTGTCAATGTGTTAACAGGGGTACCACAAGGTAGTGTATTAGGTATAAACGACCTAGTAAAAAGCATAGATGATTGCTCTTTAACTCTTTTTGCGGACGGCACCTCCTCCATCATAACTGCTGCTAGTGTAGATCAATTAAGTAAAAATGCTACCATGTGTGTGGATAAGATGTCAAAATGGTGTCGCATAAATGGCCTAATACTTAACCAACAAAAAACAGTATTTTTAATGTTTTCTCCAATTGGTGCAAAATTGGATTTTGGCCTCTTGGTTAGAGATAACCTCCATCAAATAATTGTGTTAAATTCTTAGGCATACAGATGGATAGCTGCATGTCATGGGAAAATCATATCGATAAGTTAACAAACAAATTGGCTAGTCTAAACTTTGCACTACTCCAAATGCGAGACTCTGTTGACGCTGACACCATAAAAAGCTTCTATTACGGATGTATTTACTCGGCCCTGCAATATTACATATTGTGCTGGGGATGCAGTTCAGCAATGGAAAAAGTGTTTATCTTGCAAAAAATGATAGTGAGAAGTATGTTCAAACTTAGATATAACACATCCTGTAGAAATTATTTTAGGCAGCATGGCATACTCACTATTTATTATATATTGCAATTTTGTATCATTTAAAAGAATTGTTAAAAGACATCTAGATGAGCATTGTTTTATTCTTATGAGGAATACTGCCTGTCTCATAAAGATTAAGAAGTAATCGTTTTTCTTTTTTGCGATAGTTTGTCGTGTAGCTTATATTTGTATTTTACTTTTAACTTCATTTAATAAATATATATTATTATATTATTATCATTAAATTACCGACCGACTATATATTTAATACGTCTCATATTTAATAAGACTCATATTTCTTATGTAATTTTAAGCGGTGAATTCAATACTGATTTTTTACGTAAAGACAAAAATACCTTGGACCTCAAGGATCTTATCAATTCTTACTGTATGTAATCGGCTTTTGAGGAACTCACCCGAACTATAAATGGCAAAGGTACTTACAATACTTACAAATCTAAACAACCCAATTTTACAAAAAAACATCCTACATACAAGGTTATCAGATCACTCTGGTCAAAGAATTATAATCGACGTGAATGTCCCTCAAAATATAAACACGTACAAATTCAGATAATTTTCCAAAAACAATATTTCAAAATTTAAAGAGGCTCTAAATATGGAGACGTGGCATACTGTTTATAACAACCAAATAGTGGATTATAAATACTTCCATAACATGTTGCAGAGTCACTACGATCTATATTTTAAATTTTTTAGTAAAAATCTTGACTCTAAAAATGATAATACTGGATAACCCCAGGTATTAAAGTAGCATCAGTACATTTAATGGACCTATTTGCGTTATAAAAAAAATGGTATACTTCCCACCGAATATTGCAAAAATTAGAACATAATTTGCAATCAAATCTAAAACAATATGGAAAATAATTAATAGCTTTATAAAAAAACAACTTAAATCAAAACTCAAACGAACCCGTCGAAATATAATTCAATGACCAATTAAGTACAGACAAACCAAAACTATTAATAATTTAAAAGATACAAATTCGTTAATCCTTGATGATATTTCTACTAAAATGATAAAAATCTGTGTCCATCAGATAGCCGAACCACTAACTCATATCATTAACCAATGCTTTAAGAAGGGCACCTACCCTATCTTATTAAAATTATCTAAAGTTATACCCCTATATAAAAAAGGTGACCGCAAAAAAATTTGTAATTATCGACCGATAGCAACATCATCAGCATTCTCCAAGATATTCGAAAAGTTATTATCTAAACGTATAAAAATGTTCCTAAAATCTGGCAACATTTTATCTCCAAATCAACATGGTTTTTAGAGAGCATCGGTCAGCAATAACATCATTATTAAGAATTTTGGACTTCATATATATAAAAACTTAGAACTTGTGGTTCCATGTTATACAAATCCACCATATTTTCTTCAGAGAAATGGGCATCCATATTGTAACATACAAAATGCATTAGTAATAATTTTATCTCCAAAAATTAGCTGATCACACTTCACAAAGAAAATGGGTTTGTTTTATTTTTTTGGGTCACATACTTTATTTATTCACACGTGAAAACTTTTTCCTTCTGTCTAAAGTAATTTTTATAAGAAAGATATCATTATTGTATCCCAACTGTGTCCATTATCTGTCCAAATGTTTACAGAATAACGCATTCTTAAGTCTATTTTTAAAATATTCGGACACCAAAATGTGGTTCTCGCTATAATTTAGATTTATTTGTGTCAATTTTGTAACTACACATAGTAAGACACATTATAGTAACATATTGCAAATAATAAGAAACATGTTAGACACATATTGGCTTCATTACAATAAAATTTTATAAACATGCGATACATTTTAGATACACATAGTGGTCCCATCACAGTACAGTTTTGGAAACCAGTTACGGACTTAAGTCATATACAAGCCATATTTTGAAAACAATTATGGGCACATTTTGGAATTATGGAAGTTGTTGGTAATTTAAAAAATAATAAATTTAGTTGCCAACAAAAAGAACAATTCCACTGTTTACGGATTAAGTATAAAAATAAAAAGAATTTTCTAGGAAATTAGTTAGAATTTATGCAGCACGCGACTGCATCGAAAATTAAGAAAACATGAGCCAAGAAAAATACATGAAATAGAAGTGATATATTATTCATTTGATGAGAAGAGAAGAGAAATACAGTAAGAAAATACTTTTAAACTTAATAAGATTACAGAATGCTATGATAATTTTTGAAAAAGACTTCCTACGTCCACTATTCTAAACTAGAACTAAATAATTAAGAACAGGCAATCGAGAAACATCCAAAACAAGAACTTCCTGAGTTGTTAATGATGATAAAAGGACTTCCAGGATATACGACGAGACGCTCAAAAACTTTGCAAACATCTTTCCGTGATTAATTCATTTTATCTCCAGTTTTAATCCGACCAATTGAAAGTTGCTGTAAAAATGACTGTTTGATTCTTCTGGAGATCCGATTCGTCTATCTTTCGGGGATGCTAAAATTCCCAGCACGTAGAGCTTTACCGAACTTTTCAGATTCACTAACAGATTAGTGGGCATTACAGGGTGGCATCGGGAGCTTAATTTTTAACTGTACGAGCCTCGAGAGCGGGCCGGGCGCATTTTCCGGATGCGGATAATAAAGTGCGCTGTTTTATATTTAATAAAGTTGGGAGTTTGAATGGGCTGAGACGAGCTTATTTTTATTTACTAGAATGGGAAAACTTAACGTACGACAGAGATGAGGTTTACATGAAAAAGTAATGCTAGTGGTTTGATGCGCCGAATTTGTGACAAGTAGAAAGAGTATAAAAGCGTCAGTTGTTACTATAACATCTCCTATACATATAAATGCAAAAGCCCTCCTTGACTCATTAATGTTTTTCCCATTTCCAGTATACGTACACAGTTTTCACTTATGGGACGCATAATAATGAATAAATTTTCATAAATTGTCCCTAATAGAATGCGGGAAGGTTTCAATTATTTTTAGTTAGCAAGAACTATATGCGACATCTGCTTAATCGACAATATAATACAATTCTAGAGAATCCAATTCTCTAATCGATTGACTGTAGCGTAGAATACCAAGTAGTCTCGCTCCTATGGCACAAAAAACCTCATCGAACATCTAAAATTTAAATAAAAGTTTTTTTAAAGGAATGCTCTCAGGTCACTTTTGGTTAGGAAGAATTTATCTAATTATTTCTAAGATGATTACATTATCACTATATACAGGGTTGGTCAAATATATGGAAACATCTGATTTCTCGCAAAACTATAATTTCGAAAATAAAATATCCTTAACAAAAGTTTTATAGCATTTTTGTTCTATTCAGTGACGTACTTTGATTTCAAACAGCTAGATATGACGTCATCGGTAGTTTTTAAATGGATATATTTATACATATGTATACCTGTATGTACACCTGTATATTTATACATTTTCAGATAGACACTTTTTCATTAATTATAAAGACATAGGGTTTGGTGGGTGTGCAACTTGTGCTCAACCCTGTATATATCAAACACACGACTATACCATTCAATATTTTATTTACCCGTCAGTAGTAAAGCTTCATAATTCAGCAAGATATGTCTCCGCTTGTCTATTTCTAAATAATCTTCATTGTAAAATTAATGGTTTTTTGGGTATCTTAATTAAGGAAATTATCCTTATCGTCCTTTCGTCTGGAAGCCAATTATTTTGACAAGATGTCTTGCAACCGGGATGGGCCAAGTTTAATAAGACCTAAGCCTTGAATGGAATATCGATAATTAAGGAAAATTTAATTAAAACGCAAAAAAGGGCGATGTAAAAAGGCAATCTTATAAATCACTTTTTTTTCAATCGCCGAGGACCTTTTAAAAAATAAGTTTCACTTTGTTCAATTACAGTGTTGTGCACGTGTTATTGATGTTTCTGCTTTTTAGGAGTGCTCACAGGATTGTTTTAGTGGTTTTTATTGGTAGCAGCGTAAACAGAGCGAAAAAATTTAGAGAAATGTGGAAACTGTTAAAATATATATTTATTTATTTACACTATTTGATTATAATTCCGGCAAGTGATATTAATAGGAGAATACATTTAAATACATGAAACCTTTAAAAACATGTATTAATGTATGAAGATGGTATTATTCATATGATTAACAAAAGCATCTTACTATCAAAAGTGACATCTTGAAACTGTTAACCTTTTGTATGACACTTATCATTTATTTAAACGCGCATGACGTCACATGCTTGCTGGTTCGGCAGGCGCCAGGTCATCTGTACGCTGCGTTAGGTATATTCCGTGTCGTCCTCGTTAGAACAAAGTTTGACTTCACGGCAGTAGATTGGATTAGATTAACAGAGGAGCTGGTTGTTTAACCTTTACCATCGCGACCTTTTTAGGTCTATTGTGATGCTCCCAGAATATATTCCTTATAGTACCTCATCCAGCTTTGTCCTTTGTACTAGACTCCACAGCTTTGATAAAGGCCCTCTTGTATAGCTGTCCGCCCTTGGTTTTTCTTCTCCGAGTACTTGGAATCTCAGCCTCACCAGGCCTTCACAGTAACACAGTACGTGAACTGAGGTTTCCTCTTCCTCTTGGCAGAATCTGCATGTCTCGTCCTCTGCTAGGCCCATTAGACTCATGTGTCTATTGAGCCGGTAGTGGCCAGTTAGAAGGCCTACTATTACTCTGATGGTCTTCCTATTCTGGCTTAATAGATCTTCCGTAAATTTGGCCGAACGTTCTTTAATGAACTCCTTGGCCTGTCTCTGTTTTGGGAGATTCCCCCACCATTCCAGAGATTTATTTTGCACCCATTCCTTAATGGCTGCTCGTATGCATGGCTTTGCCATGTCACAAAAGGGCTTGGGTCCTATTGGGGCTTCAAGTGCACCTTCCTTGGCCAGTTGTTCAGCCTTTTCGTTTCCTCTGTGTCTCTCGTGTCCTGGTACCCATGCTAGGGTCACTCTGTTCTGATTTCCCAGCTCTGTAAGGGCCGTCAAGCAGTCCCACACCAATCTTGAGTTGATTTGCATGGAACTGATTGCTTTTATTGCCACTTGGCTATCAGAGAAAATGGCAATCGACTGGTTAACAGTGCCTTGTCCTATTATCTCCCTTGCGCAACAGTGTATGGCGATCACTTCAGCCTGAAACACCGTTGCGTATTTTCCTAGACTTATGGGGATATTGGCTTTTGACCTTGTCCCATAAATCCCGGCAGTAACAATGCCTTTATTATTTAGAACGTCAAATAGAGTTTGTTTATTGTTAAATATGGAGGAGGGTTTCCAAAAAGAAGAATCACATAATTTGCCGAACGTAGACGTGATTATGGTATCCGATTTTCTTTCAAAGCACAGATAAATACGACTATACAAATATAGGCAAAAATATCCTAGCTGATGACAGCCGCAAAATTAACTACATCACTATAGCAACACCTAGAGTATCGCAGCGTATATCGCGCAGCAGGCATGTGACGTCACCCGCCTAGCCTCGCGCCAAGGGAGCGTTTTCTAGCCTCGACACGTTGAGATAATTTCAGTTACAAATAACGTTGAAATTAAATGAATCCTTTTTTAAAAACATTGACAAATCTATAATTTCCAATTAAAAATTAAATTTTATGGGTTATCATGTTGGGTAAATAAAGGTTATTAGTGTTGTTACTTAAGTTTGTCGTTTGTATCAAATATTAATCTAGACTAAAATAAATTCTCTAACATTTTTCGTAATTCAGATATAAAAACCATAATTTTATGCTCGATAACTCAATAACCATTAAATATTATGCGCATATTAGCTGTACTGATCAGTGATCACATTACCAGTGCCCCCGTGGCGATGCTCCAGTTACAACTCCGCAACGTCTGTCAGGCAGTTAACAGCATCAAAACGTTGCCTGCCATATAGTAACATTATGTTACAAGTAAACTAGAGACTACTCACTATTTCGCCGCAGTTTATACCAACTAAACGCGAGTTGAAATAAATTCACAAATGAAACCACCAGAACTAATGGAAAATGCGCAAAGGATGCAATACACCGGCTTTTATGCAGTAGTTAAATAAATTTCCTTCTACTTTTCAAGACTATTGTACAGGAAATGGGCCACTATGTAATAAAAATTTACTGTAATATAAAGTTTAAGGAGTTGCCTCCAATCATTCAGTCACTGCTGGTAATAAATACAGTATTAAAAATACAATAGTATATACTATGTACAGAGTGGGCAACTAAGAATGCAGGTGGACCATATCTCAGAAACCGATCATCGCACACAAGTTCAGAGAAAAAATTAATAATGTGGCTCTGAAAAATTGCTGGGAAATATTTTCGAGTTTCTAAAATGGCCGCTAGGGGGCGTAACCAGCCATGACCGAACAGAAAATTAGATTTTTCTCCGTATTTGGCTCAATTAAGCGGTATTGAAAATATATGCATCGTAATTCTGAGATAACTGCGAATCTTGCTAGTTTTCCATTTTTTTGTATCTTCAAAAATAAAGTGGTGGGGAGATGCCAAAATAGTTATTTAAAAAGGCTCTTTACAGACGAGTTGCGTACATATTTTTTTCTATTACAAAAATATA
Organism: Leptura quadrifasciata; assembly: GCA_963675555.1. Classification (NCBI taxonomy): domain Eukaryota; kingdom Metazoa; phylum Arthropoda; class Insecta; order Coleoptera; family Cerambycidae; genus Leptura; species Leptura quadrifasciata. The sequence goes on from OY776679.1 coordinate 3,166,898, forward strand.
TGAATAAATTGAAATACAAAAAATTTACTTTACTTACTGTGCGTAAAGTAAAATAATAAGATAGCAAGGTTAGTTGTTGAATAATGTTACATTCTAACTACATGTACTTGTTATGTAAAAAAATTAACAAAATGTACTGCTTTAATGAAAATTGTGTGAATAAATTTCACAATTTTTACAGTAAAAACGAAATTAAATATTGTTCTAAAAATTAAATTTGAAGTTAAAAATTACATCAAAATCAAAATATAAGCTTACCTGACCTTAAACTTTTAATAATATGAAATTAACTTGAAAAATGTTAAAACGTAGGCATTAAATTTAACCGTCAAATTTACTTAATCATATAAAAATCACAATATCGCCTTGGCCAACTTAATTTTAAATGAATGAAATTCTTAAAAATGTAAATGAAACTTCAAAATTATAAATAAATCAAGCGTGACTGTTACAGAGCGCAGAAAATAGATATATTTTATAGTAATATACTCAGTTCTACATAAAATTAAATAACCAATTTATTGCAATTTTAAAATAGGGTTTATTGTTACAGACGCTCCGATAGGCATTTTTTTACTTATTACTTTACGCACTAGTGCGTAGTGAGTACTTTACGTACGGTAGTAGAAAAAATGATTTATACGTCCAATACAGCGATTAGCTTTAACGAAATTTAACAAACTTGATCTCATACAAATTTTAAAAACTCGAAAATATTTTCCAGCAATCTTTCAGGGCCACTGTACTAAAGATAATTTTTTCACTAAAACTTGTGCGATTATTGATTTCTGGGATATGGCCGACATCCATTCTTAGTTGCCCACCCTGTACATAAACACTGCAGTCCCTGGGCAGAATCCACCACCTACATCAAAGTTTAAGTAAAATCATGGATTTATAAGGTAGTATATCGCATTGCGGTCCATTTCTACGTAAAATTGTGAATCCACTTTACCGTGAAATGAAACTCAGAAAACATTTTCCTCCAACCACATGCATACAGACAAAACAATAAAAGTGCCTACAGTTTTATTTTGCATAAACACTAATTTGTTAATAATAAATTGCCAGATACTGGATGAAACATAAACTTATGTACACAAATTATTCGAAATAAAAACTATTATTATAAAATAATCTGAAAAATTATTCCTCAAAGACAACACTTACATTGACTGAATATTTAATTTGTTTGACAGATGCATAAAAAAACAAATACTTCAAATAATAGGCTCCATAGCACCATCTGGTATTCAAAAATGATATTTATTGTTTCTGATTTAACAACCAGGCCTTGACTTGTTTGCTAAATGAAGTAATATTGGAAAGAAATTTAAGGTTCAAGGGTAAATAGTCAGGTGTTTGATATTTGTCAATTTTGTAAACAAGACAGGCTAGGTGGTGTTTAAATCTTTCATCTAAGTTTCACCATTTGACATACAACCATTTCCTCCGACAGTACCAGTGCCGGCCGGGATTCGAATCCGGAACGTGGGTATCGGCCTTATTTAAACAAAAGGTTGGAAAAATTTTTACATATTCAGAAGGACGAATTCGCCTATACCTACCTCAACTTTATACATTTTGTCTTGCATACTAACTTTTCCACGTATAGTATACTGCTCATTATCATACTGTATTCTTTAACATATCCTGAAGCTACAAAATTTTCTCCTTTCCATATGATTTTAGTTTCTTTGCAGCAGTCAGATATTGCACTCATACTTGCAACTGTTTTTTAGACATTTTAATTAGGTATACTTACATATACCAAAATACTTATTCATAAAATACTAAATTAGAATTCAAAAAGTTTTGAGAGATATTATACCTATAAGCTGTACGAGGTTATAAACTTTTTAGAGAACTGACAGAGAAAAATGTAAATTAGCTTGAAGTTAGCAGCAAACTAAATGATATATTTTTGTATTCTCAATTCCTATTGGTGGATACTATAATTCATATGTTATATCAATTTATTTAATCAAGAGTTAATTTCTTCTAATGTATTTTACATATACAGGCTGTCCATTTTATCAGGGCCCTCGAGAATATTTCACTTAATATCGGTCGTACAAAAAAAATTATTTATACGAAAATTGTGGCGATTTATATAACCTATAAAATGGTTTAAAGACATTCGAAATCCATGGTCTACTTTAAGAATTATGGCGGAAAATATCGAAAATGCGGATAAGGTCTAGGCCAAATATCCCCTTTATTTGAAGAGCTACGAGAAATATTCTAAGGCGAAATTTTTTTGTAAAACAAGGTTTTATCTAATTTTTTTTCAAAACCGCTATATTTTGAGATTTACTCTTCGGGGTGTTAAAAAAAATATTTTGAAACGGGCGGGAAATGGCGCCATTAAATAGAGTATTTTCCTCCCTTTTCAACGATATATCACATGCCATATTTATTCATTGGTACTACGTTAGTAATTATAAAAACATTTTTTAAAACCAATAATTTTTTTTTAACAAGCATTATCCTTGCCATGGAGAAGTATGATAAATAAAACGATAAAATAATTGTTGTTGTTCAAATCTTTGCTATAATAAAACATTAACACAATTAAGAACAATAAAGTAAATTCAGGTAACAAAAACAAATTAATAATAAAAAGAATATAGCATACAGAACATTAATATTTATCTAATCCTCAAAATAATTTTTAAGATATCATATCAAGTGTTCAAAGTGTCCACCGCAATTTTTTGTGCACAATCGAACGCGGCGAGGCACTGCATTTAAAACATTACTCAGCATTTCGGGGGTAACTGTAATACATGCCTGTTGAATTGGAGCTTTTAGGTCCTCTACATTTTGCGGTGTCGTCGAAAGCATTTTATCTTGAATATACCCCCATAGAAAAAAATCCATTGGAGTTATATCTGGTTATATCTGGAGAACGAGGGGGCCATCGAATAAATCCATTGGTACCTATCCAATGTTGAGGTAAATTTCGTCTAAATAATCTAGGCAAATCTGGGAATTGTGGGGAGGAGCTCCATCTTGTTGAAAATATTGAAAGTTGTGTCGATTCTCTAAAGGTAGGTCATCTAAGAATTCATTAAATTCATTTCTCAAAAAGTTTAGGTACCTTTGGCCACTGAGGTGACCATCATAAAAATAAGGACCTATTAAATTGGTGCCTAAAATACCTATCCACACATTTATTGAAAAACGATTTTGAAACCCAGTCGGTCTATGCCAGTGTGTATTTTCAGAAGTCCATTTGTAATGAATATTGCGAGTAAAAGATGCATTATTGGAAAAATTTGCCTCGTCGGACCAAAGTATTTTACTACATATTAATGGATCGGCACGCTTCCTTTCCAACAGCCACCCACAAAAAGTCGTCCTCCTTGGTTTGTCCCCCGCTTGTAAATTGTGAACTTTTTTGGCTTTATAACACCGGTAACCATTTTTCTTTAACATTTTTCTAGCACTTGTTTTATTTATATGACAAGCAATTTGAATTTCTTTTAATGATGTTTCCAAATTTTCTGTATTTTTATTTCTTACATAATTAATGACTCGGCTTACCTTATTTACATTATCAGTAACACTGTTTAACATTGTCTTCTTCTTTAAAAATGAACTATTATTTTTCAGTTTCGTAGCTAATTTTCTGAACAGATTTTATTCGGCTGTAGTGCGTGTGGAAATCTGTTTCTATAGTCTACTTGAGCTAATCCAGAGTTAAAATTGCGTTGGCAATATGTAACGAACATATTATAACGATTCTAAATTCTTAAACGAGTGTGATTGAGTGAGAGTTTAAGTATTAACTGAGATGATCTGTCAAAAAATTAAATTGTCAAGTTTGTTCATAGCCAACTATTTTAAAATAATTGAAATAATAGTGAAATCATGAAATACAAACAAATGGATATTATACTTAAATTAATTGGTAAAGACATTTTAACTTTCTGAGCAAGGAGTGATGCTTTTATGGAGGATCTTTATACATTGGCATAACTGCGAATACTCTTTCCATAATTGTTCCATGTTGCTTTCTTGATTATTATTTTGTTTTTGTTACCTGAATTTACTTTATTCTTCTTAATTGTGTTAATGTTTTATTTTAGCAAAAATTTGAACAACTTATTGAATTATTTTATCGTTTTATTTAATCATACTTCTCCATGGCAAGTATAATGTTGTTAAAAAAAATTATTGGTTTAAAAAAAAAGTTTTTAAAATTACTAACGTAGTACCAATGAATAAATATGGCATGTGATATATCGTTAAAAAGGAAGGAAAATATTCAACTTAATGGCGCCATTTCGCGACCGTTTCAAAATAATCTTTTTAACAGCCTGAAGAGTAAATCTCAAAATACAGTGGTTTTGAAAAAAAATTTGATAAAGCCTCGTTGAAACACTCTGTTTTGCAAAAAAAATTTCGCCTTAGAATTTTTCTCGTATCTCTTCAAATAACGGAGATATTTGGCCTAGACGTTTTCCGCATTTTCGATATTTTCCGCCATAACTCTTAAAGTAGGCCATGGATTTCAAATGTCTTTAAACCATTTTGTAGGTTATATAAATCGGCACAATTTTCACAATTCACAATTTTGTGCGACCGATATTAAGTGAGATATTCTCGAGTGCCCTGATAAAATGGACAGCCTGTATACAGGGTACTTCAATGTTAAAGGTGCATACGTAACGTGTGGATAGAGGACACTTTGGTGGTTCCAAATTACCATCTTGTTTTTTCTTATATGAAAATGTTAAATTGTATTGTCACCGGACTTATACACATATGCAAAATTTCAAAGGCTCTAGCTTAATTAGAACTAATCGAAATTTTTATTGCAAGATTTGACCTAAACAAACTAACTAACTAACATTGCAAGTTTAATAAAGGCTTTTAACAAGGCAGTTCACCTGATAATCAGGGAGAGGATACGTGACCCAATCAAATGATTGTTGAAAACACCACACTAAATACATACATATTAACAGCAAATCGATGTTGGGATTTATTCTATCTTAGTAACTGGATTATTCAAAATCGAAAAAGTGTTTTTATAATATATTATTTATCAACATTTTTTCCAGGCAACCATCCAAAATCGCAGTTACCAAAAGATGGTTAAAGGGTGGTATTAGTGCGTTGTACCTAATATACTACATACTGGAGCTACGTCAGTTAGACATTTCAGGCATTTGTTGGAGGGCCGTAAGTTTATTTGTTTCACGGGTCATCAACCGTTAACGAAGCCCTAGCCTAGATTTTTCTTCCCTCGAACAACAAACTTATTTACCTTCTGTCCAGATGTCTGCTATTAATTCAGACAGTTTCAATTTGCAAACATTAGAGGACGCACAAACGAATGACTGTGGACTTTTACTTTTGTTATCCAAATAAACAGATGATATTACTAATTTCGCGAATTTTCAAAATTTTTAGGATCCCACAGAATTCATAAAACTGCTTATCACCCCCAAAGTAATGGTATGGTTGAAAAGTTTCACAGAACCTTGAAGACTGCGTTATTAGCCAAGCTAACTCCGTGAATTGGTTTGATGAACTGCCAATCATAATATTAGGTTCACGAAATTTAAACTAAAGGTTCCTCTATGTAACATTTTCTCTCAAAATCTATTTTTACTCCATTATTGTCATCGAGAATACGTAATGATGAAAAATTCAGGATTGTAGATACATGGGGAATGAGTAAAAATATCGACTACGAGATTTGATCCAAACCAGTAGAGAAAGTAAGTGAAGTGAACAACTTTTTTATACCCTAATAAAGTTCTTTATTTTCTGCGAAGCGTAAGTACTTAAAACTTAAAATATTATATAGATCTCCGTTACCCTCCCCGCCTCATTACCTTTCAGCATCTTTGTCTACTCTTAATTAATTCGCGTTAAAATCCCCTCATTCATAGTTCCTTAGAAGACTAATTTGTTTTCATTTGGCGTTGGCACTTATTCAGGTTGGGGGTCGGTCGGCCCTGACTACATCACTTAAAGCAGCCTCTTGATCAACCGAATGGAAGGCCTTTAGAATGTTTACTAAATAAAAAAAGAGGGAGCACTTTTAATTAAGGAACGTTAAAATATCATAAATTATTTCCTACAAGTCGATAAGGCTCGGGATGGTTTCATTAAGCGTATTTTTGCATTATCAACTGTTGATCCCGCCCGCCAACGTTATAAATTGACCTAATGACAAGTCGTAAATTTGCTAAAGTTCTACGTAATTCTCACAGGAAGGAGCGTATAATATGCGAGATAAAACTCAGACCTAACCTGTTGACAGGTAGATCCACCTAAATTGCTTATCACCTGGCGGACGTGACGTGCATTCGCTAAATAGCATGACAGTCAGGTAATATGTTACGCTAAAAAAGCATTATTATCCTTTAGCAAAATTCCACCTTCTGTTTTGTCTGCCCTATTTTTCCGCGAGGACAATAGCAACTGTAAATTTCAATCAAAGCTCAATCTCGTTCCTTGCCAGTTAGGAATATCACAGTTAAAACATGTAATATTATGGTCGTTGTTAATTTGGCAGTGGAAATTTGTGTTTTTTCATGAACAGCTTTTCTTTTAATGGCATAGAATAACAGTCAATTTATTCAAATTCTTGCTGTATATAGAATAGATGAATAATTGTATGGACTCAATTATTATGACGTCAGGTATTAGGCAACCCAACACACTACTGTCATAACGCTTATAGTGTGAAATGAATGCAATGGAACTTGACTCTTAATGCTCTAGTTAATAAAGACTATTAATAAGAGGGTTAAAGCATAGCTTAGAATTTCATTTCATTTCTACCTCACAGAATAAATTTAAGAGCTTTCAGTAACTAATTGTAATTCATAAAGTATGTGTTTCAAAGTTAAAGGTACATACGTTACTTGTGGATAGAGGGCATTTTGGCGGTTCCAAATTACCCGGCATTAATGCATCCATCGCCCTTCCTTACTGAGATACAGCATGTTTTATTGATTTTAGCCAAATTTTTCTTTGGTCATAACTATTGAACCACCCTATATAATTGGTTCATATATATATATATATATATATATATATATATATATATATATATTCCGAGAAGCTTCCGCGGTCGTTGGTATGAAAAATACTAGGTTTTCGGGTTGAACCGCGTCTGAGATTGTTGATGTCTCGACGTTTTGGCTCCCGTTTTGGAGCCATTTTCAAGAGAAAAAGTGGGTCAAGAAAAAATTGTCAAAGAAAATAATGCTAGGAGTTCGTGGAACTGGTTCGATTCCGGGGTCTCAATCTGCCTACTCCCCAGATCTCACCACGATCTGTCTCTAAGGCCTCAATCTGCCTACCCCTTAAAGCGAACTCGCTGGCAGTATCGGACGAAGTGTTATTTATACGAAAGCTGTCTGTGGGTGGGAGAGAGATGGGGGCTGAGGGTCTGTTGATGAAGGCATCAGAGCAGAACGGCTGCTATCAGGATTATGAGGTATGGATGAAGATTGTGGGGCTAGCCTGGAAATCAATGATTTCTAAGCGACTGGAAGACGATGACCGTCATCCCTTTTGTTTAGACAATTGGGACGTTTTTCAATCTCAATTGCTTCGCGGATGATTCGCGGTTTCTGGAAAAATGATGGTGCTATGGTTTTGGTCTTATCGAAGTCTATATTATGGCCTGTTAGGAGGCGGTGTTGGGCAAGTGATGATGTGGGATCGGATTTTCTAACTGCAAGACGATGTTCATATATTCTATTGTTAATCCGTCTATTGGTTTGTCCAATGTAGGTTTGGGGACAGTTTGAGCAAGGTATTTCGTATACACCGTGGGAATCATTAGGTATTTGGTCTTTTGGGGTTCTGATTAAATTGGAGATTGTTTGGTGTGTTGTGAATATGGTTTTTATGTTATAGGATTTCAGAAATTTTGTCTGTGACACCTTTGATGTAGGGTAGGAAAGCTTTTTGCTGAGGAAGAGTTTCTGTCTGTTGAATTTGGGAAGGATCGCGTTATATGTCCTTTGTCGTAACCGTTTTGCAGAAGTGCTTCTTCTAATGTTTGTAGTTCGGATTGTCTGTTGTGATTGTCTGTTAGTCTGAGGGATCTGGTTACAAGAGTGTTGACAACGAAATTTATTTGTGATGGATGATGCTGTGATTTTGAATTAAGGTAGCGGTTGGTGTGGGTTGGTTTTCTATACACAGAGTAGGAGAATTTATTGTTGTTTTGTTTTGTAATGAGGACGTCTAGGAAAGGGAGGGAACAATTGTTTTCGATTTCAATAGTGAACTGAATCTGAGGGTGTATATGATTAATGTGAGACAGGAAGTTGTTTAGAGAATCTCTACCATGTGGCCAGATTACGAAGATGTCATCTACGTATCTTAGCCAGCAGGTAGGCTTCAGTTCGAATGAATTCAGGGCTTGGGTTTCGAAGTTGTCCATGTAGATGTTGGCTATAACGGCGGACGGAGGTGATCCCATTGGAGCTCCTTTCACTTGTTTGTAGTAGTTCCCTTGAAAGAGAAAATAGGTGTTAGACAGACAATGTTCTAGAAGGGTCAGAGTGCTGGGAGAAATATTGTGTTTAGTTTTGAGAACGTTTAGGGCTTCAGTGAGTGGGGTATTGGTGAATAATGACACAATATCGAAACTGACTAGAATGTCGTTTTGGGAAATAGAGTAATTTTGAAGAAGATCAATGAAATTGGTGGAATTTTTGACATAAGAAGGGGCTTGTTCAGCAATGGGTTGTAGAGTATGGGCTAGATGTCTCGCTAATTTGTGAGTTGGGGAACGAAAAGCACTAACTATTGGTCGTAAAGGAATGTTGGTTTTGTGAATTTTAGGAAGACCGTATATTCTAGGAGTTCTAGACGATTTCTTTCGAGGAATGAGGGATTTTCGAATATCGAAATGGAGGTCAGAATTGTTGATGATGATTTTTGTTCTCTTTTCTAAGTGTGTGGTGGGATCGCGCTGGATGCGCTTGTAGTCCTACCTGCTGGCTAAGATACGTAGATGACATCTTCGTTATCTGGCCACTTGGTAGAGATTCTCTAAACAACTTCCTGTCTCACATTAATGATATATATATATATATAATATACACCCTCAGATCCAGTTCACTATTGAAATCGAAAACAATTGTTCCCTCCCTTTCCTAGACGTCCTCATTACAAAACAAAACAACAATCAATTCTCAAACAATAAAACTCGAAGGGGAGCGATATTGACAAACTTTTTTAATATTCCTGTATTATCTGTCTTCTTATAAGAATGTCAATAATTTGACTTAAACCTTAAACGATTTTTATATAATTTTTTCGTATTTTTGCGTGATTCCTTCAAATTTAAATCTAGAACCGCTGGTTTTAGATTATAATTAATTTTCGTGGACAATTGATACTGTTGAATCACAATCAAATTAATATCCATCATCCTCCAGACTTACCTTCCTTTGGTTTAATATTAAAATGAGCTCCCATCGGTTCATATTTAACTACTGCCTAGGTAATTACCAGATCTCGGGTAAGCATCTCCAAGTGTAATATATCCCGGGTGAATTCTTACCTGTAACAAAAAAGTTACGACATGAATATGGGGCTTCTTGTATTGTCTTATATTTACGATAAATCATATTTGTCACAGAGAGAACCTGTGGGGGTTCCAGAAATTTGCTATGAAAACATAACTTTTTGGGGAATTAACTTTTTTCAGAAATATTTGTTAATAAAACTCATTAATAGACGTCTTCTTTGCTTTACTTTTTGATTTTCAATTTTTGTAAACTATATACAGTTTATTTTTTTTATTTGGGTTTCCTACCACATGTATTGTCCTCTTCAAAAACAAATACATGTGGTAGAAGACCCAAATAAAAGCAAAGAATATTCGTAGAATGACACAAATAACTTTCAGGCTACATACAAAATTAAAAATAAAAAACAATAAATCTATCCATTAATACGTAGATTATAGCTTTATTTATCTTCGTACCGTATAACTTTTCTTAACTTTCAAAAACAATCGGATGCGATCAGACATGCTCTTAAATATTTGCTACTTGCGAGTGATCAGAGCGATGAAACACTAAATCCGTTTCAACATTTCATTATTTCCCCGCTCACCTGGAATAATGCTGGATGTTGTTGAGGTGGGCTTAAGGCAGCACCGGATATGGCGGCCATATCTCATGTTCCGGCACTGGAAAGGGTTAAATTTATTATTTGGCAGAGATTTATTCCTGGCAGGGACGTGAACGCTCTTGCTCCTCTAAATCCAGGAGCAACGAGCGGTGTAAGACACACAACAGCAGGCCGTGCAAATTCCCGCACGATCGGCGGTGAAGGGTGACAGACTGTGACAAAGCCGACACAAACTCCTGTATTACATAAATATTGAATAGATTAGAATAGAAATTAATTCATGCTAATATATAATTTCAATGAAAACTATACAACCTAAATAAATTTGCACATATTTATTTCTGAAAAAGCCGCAAAAAGACGTCTAAAGAAATAGTGGGATACTTTCTTATGAATTGGCCTTGGATTAGTACCATCCATTTGTCCTCAGGGCCACCCCTATAATTTAAAACAGAAAAAATCTAAAGGAGTCAAATCTGGTGACCGAGGTGGCCATTCCATCATCCAACGATCGCAGAACGTATCATAAAAAAATTAAGGGACAGGTACACCAGAAGAGCTCGACTCGCCAAGAGTGCATAGCATTCTATGTTCATGTGGAGAAGTTTATATAGAAGAGACCAAGAGACATATTAATACTAGGCCTAAAGAACATATCACGTACACAAAGAAGGAAAACATCACTAAGTCTGAAGTTGCGGAACACTCAAAGGAAATCGGCCACTGGATAAAATTTGACGAGAAAGATTGGCGAGCACGAGACACTACTGGCCCAGAAGATACAGAGAAGCAAATACACAAAAATCAAAATAATTTGAATCGTGACGCCGGACTACAGCTATCGTTGTCCGGTCCACTTACCATGCGACATCACTGGAACCAAGCGACGCCCCCTGACGACACGATGGATAAAATAGAGCAGCTCAAGCCAACAGAGCTCACTTCGCTTCAGAAGAAGACTACGACAAGATGGTCGAAACGTCAAGTATTCAAAACTATCAACGCGGAAGACCCAACCCAACTGTGGATCATCATCAGCTCCGCCAAAAGGTACCGCTTGCTTTTGGGAACAGCTTGTTTCTTAGATAAAATGTAATATCATCTGCACACATTGTTGAAAGCACAGCTGCATTGAATGATACCACTTTAATGTAGATTACGATCAACTCAGAATCTAAGATAGACCCCTATGGTATTACAAACTTAAAATAAAAATTAAACATTCGCGTAATTCTGCACAATATCTAATGAAGTTTGGGCTCGATTTGTCGTGGAGAATAGTGAACATAAAAAAAAACACCACAGAAATTAGACAACCCCCAATTCCAGAAGCCAGGGCTTGTGGGGAAGGGGCGACAGTGCCGGAGCCAGGATTCGAACCCGGTGGTGCGATGTCCGTGTGATTAATCGCGATTGCCACCTCGCGCCTTAACCCACTCGGCTATCGACCAGATTGAACATTTGTTGCAAAATATTGGCATTGTTCTTTATTGTTGTTATTGTTCCAATTAACACCATTAATTTTCCTAATAAGAAAATAAACATTAATCTTCCTAAAAAATGTATTTGGATCTAATAACTGTTGAATTTTTATTAACTTGTTTGTTCCACCATGTTTCTCCATAACAACTACGATTTAATTGTTTTAATATATCCTCAAAATGGTGTCTTAAATATAACTAGCTCTAAATAACAATGATGTATCGCTGAAGAGTGAAAAAGTACTCTAGTTCGTGACATATTTATTTATTTTGTGCGCTCCATCCTTACTTACAATCCTTCAATGCCACCTTCCGAACTCGATATCTTCGCTATCCAGATAAAATCTCTCTTTCCTTTATATGCCCACTTCTCTGACACCGACAGATTTCTAACATCCGCTCTAAATTGTGTTGGTGTAGAATCATAACTCTTGCGGATTCCCATCGCTTCCAAATTAACATATTACATTGAGATCGGTTTCGCAGGTATTGGTTCGTGATGTGGATACACCCAGATTGGGAATATTGAATGAGGGGGAAAAAGCGAATTTCGGAACGCCGCCGCATCATCTGGGATTAGACGGGCTATGTAGCTAAGTATCGATAAACTTGACTTATTAAATTATATTGGGCAAATTCCCGAAGGTTATGGTCACGTAGTTCTATTTCAAAATATTTAATCCATTATACGCACTTTAAAGTAGCCTAGGGAGCAACTTCGGAAACATTCGAGGGTATTTTGTAGGCAGAAACAAGTTTTTGATAACAGAAGAAGTGCAATTTTTCGTGATTAATAATACAAAAAAAAAAATCAAAGACGAGTGTATGGGAATAGTTTATGGGATTTTGCAATGAAAAATCATATCAAATAGACAGGTCTGTAAGTGTTGAAAAATATGATTTTTGCAATAAACCCGAAATCTGTTCCAAAGTTTGATATAGTAGCGGCAATAGAAAAAGCGGCTCAAAATTTACCAACAGATAGTGGTAATGAATATCGCATACGGGCAAGAATTGCTTTAGAGAAGCAATACAAAATTAAAGATAATTTAACTCCAGAAGAAAAACTATCGATAAATTCTTTAAGACGCGATGAAAGTATAAAAATATTGCCAGCAGACAAAGGTAATGCCACAGTCATTATAGATAAAGATATATATATATATAACACAAAAATCATGACTCTTGTAAATGAGGGACCCTACTCAAATCTAAACAAAGTCAATAGAGAGCAAAATTTACAGAACTTTGTTTAAATACAAACATGAATTTAATGATTTTGAACGAAGTACTCTTACACCACATCATAGTTAGCCTCCTCATTTTTATGGCTCACCAAAGACACATAAACAAAATATTCCTTTAAGACCAATTGTTAGTTCTATTAATTCACCATGTCATAATTTGGCAAAATGTTTACTTAAAATCATTGATCCATTATCTGGAAATACCGATTCATATGATAAAAATAGTAAACATTATATAGAAAAAAATTATGAAAACGATATTCATGAATCACACCTAATGGTTAGTTTTGATGTAGTTAGTCTTTTTACCAATGTTCCGGTAGATGAAACTTTAAAAATAGTTAAAGATAGGTTGTTAAATGATGATAATTTGGAAACTAGAACTATATTAAGTGTAAATAGCATAATGGAACTCTTAACAATGTGTATAAAAACAACCTATTTTCAATTGGACAATGAGTTCTATCAGCAGGATTTTGGTATGGCTATGGGAACTGCATTATCACCAATTTTAAGCAACATATTTATGGAGAACTTTGAGAACACACATGTTCAAAATTGTATAAACAAACCGGTTGTCTGGTGGAGATATGTTGACGACATCTTTGTAATTTGGCCTCATGGTGTCGGTTTACTAGATAGTTTTTTGGAAAATATAAATAGTAAGGAACCGTCTATTAAATTCACATTAGAAGTAAAAAGTAGGAATGAACTACCGTTTTTAGATGTTTTAACTAAAAGGATAAATAATACAATTGAAACAAGCGTTTATAGAAAACCAACACATACTAATAGATATCTAGATTTTAACTCAAATCAGTCAATAAATGTTAAAAGGGGCGTTGTAAAATGTTTAGACGATAGGGCCAAAATAATTTCATTTAATAATGAATTATTAAATAACGAGAAAAAATTTATCAAAGAGGTTCTAGTACAAAATCAATACCCTGAAGCCTTTGTTGATAGAGTTTTCATAAATGTTGAAAATAGAGACAATCAGGTACGACAAAAACCTGAACGTCATTATATAGCAATAATTCCTTATGTATACGGACTATCGGAGAAGCTACACCGTATAGGTGACAAATTTGATGTTGGGACGATATTTCCAACGGGGAACACTTTAATATCTATTTTAACAAAAACAAAACCGATAAACAGGGAGCAGAATTCAAAAAACTGTATTTACAATATCCCGTGCGAATGTGATAAATGTTATGTGGGTGAGCCATTCAGACCTTTCAGTGTGAGGTTGGATGAGCACAAGAATTACATTAGAAAGAATGAAAGATTTGTAAACATGCTTAGGAAAACGGACATAGAATAAACTGGGACTCGGCAAAAATTTTAACAAAAGAAGCAGATACCAAAGAAAGAAAAATTAAAGAATCAGCAATAATCTTATTAAATGAAGATAAGTGCGTATTGAATTATTCTGTAGATATTTGTACAACCTGGCTACCAAAGTTAAAAGAAGAACTTAACAAACTCAACATTATCTAAAAGAAAATATCATCAGTTCTGTGTTCTGTGTAAGTAGTAAGTATCTATGGAAATAACATAAACAGAATCTTAGAGCTGTGTATTTGACATACACAGCAAAATAAGAGTTCTTCTAAAAAAAAAGCTTTGAAAACGGAAAGAGACTACTTTCCAAAACGTCAGCAAAATACATTATTTCTGTGTTTATTCCGATTTATATTATTTGCAAAACATAACCTCTGACTATTCCTTTGACGTAAACGACACGGGCGCAGAGGCTTTTTTCAATAATTCTATTATTTTGTAGATTCGGTGATTTGTTTTTGAAGTGGATAATAATACATGTGGTAGAAAACCCAAATAATAGGAAAGAATATATGCTTTTAATACGAGAACTCCGCAGCAAAGCATCTAAATACATTACATTACATTTTTTCTAATTTTCCCGTAGCATATGCGCTTCCACTAATTGAAACTGTGACACATGTTATTTAATTACGTCAGACGAATAAACAGCACACTGATAATTGCGACGACCAAGCAAATGAGGGCCGTTCAAAACGGACACTAATATTATTCCAATTTAATAACAAAAGTCAATATTCATCCAAAAACATGAATTTCCAGTAATTGAAATGACAAGTGGGAATTTTAGTTGCTGCTAAATGTGTAACTAAAAAATATGGGACGTCTATTCAGAGCTTTTTAAAAATGTTGCCGTTCCCGTGTTTGTCATTCTAAACTTTATCACAGAATATTTTTGTTCTGCAAAAATGTATTTCATGTAATTGAATAAAAACATTCTTATAAAATGAATGTCTTTAAAAACAAGCCACTAAGTCTATCTATTTTGGTTCTAATTTATCTTTACCTTGCACCTTATCTGAATATAATACGCAGTCGATGTATTTTGCTCCTGTTACTATTGAAGAAGTCAATGACGTAATAATAGCTCTAAAAAATAAAAATTCTGCAGGATTTGTTGGTCTTACATCTAATTTTATAAAACATATTAAAGATAGCATATTGATTCATTTGATATATTTAATAAATAAGTCGATTGAACATGGACAGTTTCCTAACGGATTAAAATTAGCTTCTGTTATACCTTTAATTTAAAAAGGTTGTCCTGAAGATGTAGAGAATTACAGACAAATCTCTGTACTAAGTATATTTTCCAAAATAATTGAAAAAGTTAAAATATAGTATTTTAGTCGCAAACTTCTCTATAAAATCCTTATTGTACTATTAGGAACGTAACCAGACTGCAACCAACAACTATTCTCCGGGCTGCGTGCCCCGCCGAGCGCTGAATTACAAGTTACAAACCTGGGGCGTTAAGTGTAATAATTGCAAATTACCATCAAAACGCTATGCTTCGATTGCAACAAACACCAGCCGAAAGACTGATCCTACTTAAAGGAGCTCTCGTGCCAGTCATCACACACCACTTGCAGACTGCAGTTTCGAGCTGTTGGCTCTCGTCAGTGCAAGGTAGGCATGTGACGACCGACACGAGGATCATTTGACCATTTAGTACATTTCAGTATCTTTGGGATAGCGACATGTAAAATAGTCAGCAGGCGCCATCTAGCGGTCCGGTGTCTATTGCAATCGAAAAATAAATAGCCTGACTGGGCTTAGCATAGTTCAAATATGCAAATGCTCCCAGGCTTGTAACTTGTAATTCAGCGCTCGGCGGGGCGCATAGCCCGGAGAATAGCTTATGTTTTAATATTCCGCCCTCTAAAAGCACATTTGAACAATTGAAAAAGTTGTTCATAATAGAATTTGTAATTACATCGAACATAAAAATATTTTAACAGGATCCCAGCATGGGTTTAGGTCTGGAAAATCTATTGAAACGGCTAGTTTGCATCTTTTGGAATATGTATATACACATATGGATTAGAGTCATTATGTAGTATCACCATTCTTCGACTTATCCAAAGCTTTTGATACCGTTGACAAAAATTATTAATTCCTATTTAGGAATTAGAGGACACATTAAATCCTGGTTAATTTCCTTCCTGAGATCTATGATGATTAAACTGCAGGAGACAAATTCAGAGATCTTTGATGTATTACTGGGTGTTCCGCAGGGATCGGTTTTGGGCCCTCTACTATTCATGTTGTATGTCAATGAACTGCCCAACCACATTAGCCACGGCAGGGTAACTATGTTTGCCGACGACACTACTATCACTGTACCTTCTAAAAACTTGGAAGAGCTGCAACATAATGTGTCAACCATAATTATGGAATTAAACTCTTGGTGTCAGAGAAACAGACTAATTCTCAATAATAACAAAACGGTATGTTTAAATTTTAATATATATAAATCAATACCTCCCGCTTTAAGCCTGAATGACAACCTGACTATCTCTGATTCGGTTAAACTTCTTGGTACTCACTGCGATCCACAACTGACATGGTCATTGCATAGTGGACATGTCTGCAATAAATTAAATTCTGCATATTTTGCAATTTTACATATGAAAAGTTCACTGGATGTAAATGGTTTACTTAATATATATTACGCGTTGGCTTACAGCCATATGTCATTTAATATATTATCTTGGGGTAGTACAAGAGATATTGAAAGAATTTTTATTATTCAAAAAATAATAATTAGGCTAATGTTCAACATGAACTTTAGGGAAAGCTGTAGAGACGTTTTTAAGAAAAACCAAATTTTAACACTTCCGTGTATATATATCATGAAATGTTTAACATATGCCAAACTAAACTTGAGCAGTTTTCAAAAGTGTAACGAGACTCATGTATATAACACTAGACATGGAGACTTCTTATGTATCCCTAAGCATCGTACAACTACATTTAAACTTTCTCCAATTTATAACTGCATAGTATTATTAATGCTCTGCCTAATGAAATAAAGTCTGTGTCCACATATGGAAAGTAAAAAAAGCTGTGAAAAAATTATTATTGGAAAACGCATTTTACACAGCCACTGAGTTTTTAAACAGAGGAGTATAAACTAACAGTTATAACTAGAGTCTTATACTTAGTTATGTATTCATATCTTAATTATGACTGCTTGTATATATATGTGTATGTATGTGTGTATATGTGTATATATATATATTGTTTTAATTGTTTGTCGATTTGTTTGTAAGTTTTTTGTTATATACACATGCATGTAATTATTCTATTTTCGTTTTATAATGACCTGCCATATATACTATATGTATTTCAAATGGTAAATATATATTATTATTATTATTTAATTAAATTTCGTGCAGAAATAAACGTAGCGATATAACGACATTCAGTTACAAAGATGCAAAGTATTTAAATATCAAATAAATTGTAAAATTTGTCCTCTATGGCAAGCTGTTCTGATTTTTATTCGACATTGAGACTAGAATATCACGTAAATCAGTAATCATAAGATTACATTTGGATTAGGCACATTTGTTAATAAAGGTGAAAATTAAATTTACATCCTAAATATGAATAGAAATCTATATTTCTCTAGTAAATTAGAAAAAAATACATAGAGTATATTTGTTTGTGTTTAAACATTAACTTTTTGTCTTCAAGGCTTATGTTAAAAACCCAATGTTCCTTAAAAAAAACTTTATTTTTCTTCTAAATTAGAA
Organism: Leptura quadrifasciata; assembly: GCA_963675555.1. Taxonomy (NCBI): domain Eukaryota; kingdom Metazoa; phylum Arthropoda; class Insecta; order Coleoptera; family Cerambycidae; genus Leptura; species Leptura quadrifasciata. Next base: position 3,184,862 of record OY776679.1, read on the forward strand.
AAAAATATCGATACTTCAATTATTATTTGAAACAGACGGGCTGTTTATTGAATCGATATTATTTCATTTTATTTTTATTTTACGAATACGGCTGCCCAGACAGATATGCATCCAATTAAAGGGCAGGAAATATACAAAAAAATATATATACATTATAGAAATAGAAACTTAATACTAAATAATTTACTGAGAAATAATTACTATTAAAACTAAAACTAAAGAGAGGAAACAACAAAAAAAGGAAAATATATATGAGGACATAGTTTAAAGAGTGGCGTAGTAGAAAACTGAAGGTTAACTTAAGAATAATTTAAAATGCATTGTTTTATATTATAAATGCTACAAATGAAAACAATGAGGTTCGCCTGATAGCTTAGGTAATTTGAGCACATATTGTGAATAGGAGAAGATTTTTAGTACATTTGTTCTTAGTGTATCCAAATAGAATAGAGCGTATGAGTGACTTTGAAAAGATGGAATATTAAATTGGATGGAGCTAAGAATATCCGGGCAGTCTATCTGACTTGTTAAAAGTTTAAATAGGACGAGTACAGAAAAGTAGACTCTACGCGTTGCTAAGTCATTTAAGTTAAATCTGGCTAGTCAGATTGTGGTGTGCCCCTGAGAGGATAAAATCCATCAGCTGTGTAAGAAAGATGTTTAACGTGACTTCTCTGAACCTGTTCCGAATTAAGGATATGATTATTGTAATGTGGATTCCAAACAATACTACCGTATTAAAATTTTGGCCATACAAAAGCATTAAATAGGAGAGAAAGTGTGGAAATATATTTTAAGTGCCTTGAGTTACGCGAGATAAAGCCTAGATTTCTGTACGCATTAGCAGTTATGTAATCAATATGGAAAGCAAAACTTAATTTTGAGTCAAAGATGACTCCAAGTCATCTTTGACTCAAGATCCTTGAAGTGAGTGCATCTTGTAACCATTTCATTGCCTATTTTGTAGAAAAAGTTTATTGAGTTATTTCTCATCGTAAAAGTCCTCACATTACATTTGGATATATTTAAAGGTAGCCTATTGATTTCACACTACGAATTTATTTTTGAGAGGTCATGTTGTAATCGACAGCAGTCTTCTTCGGAATTAATAGATGCAAACAGTTTAAGATCATCGGCATATAGAAGGACATTACTTTTCAAATCTCGGCAAATATCATTGATGAAAATTATAAAAAACAGTGGGCTGAGAACAGAGCCCTGCGGAGCTCCTGACATCGCTAGTATTTCGATAGATAAGAATCCATGATACTTGACGTTTAATGTCTTGTTACAAAGATATGACTCGAAGAAACTTAGAAAGTCAAGATTTAAGCCAAAGACTGACAACTTTCGCAATAGGAGCCCATGATCCAGTCTGTCAAATGCTTTAGACAGGTCTGTGTAAATTATATCTGTTTGACCACCTTGATCCAGCGTATTTGCGATGAAATGTGTAACATTTACCAAGTTGGTAACTGTAGATCTACCTGCCAAAAACCCGTGTTGACTAAAGGGGAGTTGAGATGTTGCATGGAAAGAGATTATATGGTATAAAACAATTTCAAAGAGTTTGCCAAAATTATTTAGGATAACTATGAGTCTATAATTTATTTATATAAGAGTCTGTCACCTTTTTAAAAATAGGACGGATTTTAGATTGAGTCCATATGTGGGGAAAATTAGTTGTTCGTAGTGCTAAGTTAAAGATGATAGACAGTGGTAAGGTGAAAATTGGGGCACAGTCTCTTAACAAGAAGCTGGTATACCAGCGGGACCCATAGTGAGTTTATTTTTAATTTTTTTTAGAGCCTTTAAGACATCTTGTTCGGAAATGGTTGGGATATTAAGTTGAGGAACAAGTCCCGTGGTTTCTTATTCATTTTTGTTATACGTGGATGATGTGATAAAAGACGATTGAAAGTACTGGGCAAATGCATCGACAATGCCTTGGGCGTCATTTAGGGAATTATTGTTGAAACACATGGAGTTTGGTATGCTGGGAAGTCCTATACACTTATATATTAAGGTACAGTTTGTTAGGATAGTGCGCTGTCAGCCAAGCGCCGCTCACACTGGTTATAATCTTTTGCTAGTTATTATATGAGCATGGTTTGTTAGAGTCTGCATAGATAAACGCGTGCATCGCTTATCTATACATTGAGGAATTGAAAAATGTATAGTTTTAAATAAGTATTAAAAAAATCTGTATTATTTATAACAAAAAACAAATATATATGGTTATAATTTATATAAAATTATTATTATTATAAATTAATTTTTGGTTTTCTGTATAGAAAATGATGTGATAAATTTGTATGATATTGGGTGAAACAATTTACATTTATTTTATTTTATTTATTTATTTATTGTATCCAAACTCTGGTCTGGTCGATAGTCGAGTGGGTTAAGGCGCGAGGTGGCAATCGCGATTAATCACACGGTCATCGCACCACCGGGTTCGAATCCTGGCTCCGGCACTGGAACTGGCACTGTCGAAGGAAATGGTTGTATGTCTGCGTTTTTTCAATGTGTAACCCGCTTCCGCACAAGCCCCTGACTTCTGGAATTGGGGGTTGTCTAATTTCTGTGGTGTTTATTTATTATTATTAAAAAATATATACAATTTCTACACAATTATTCAAAATTATACTATGTTATACAGCTGTTAGTCCATTTCTGATTCAAACAAAGAAGAATTAACTTCTCACATGAATTATCAGCGTCTTTACTACAATGTCCATTTTCATGTCAACCTGCCACATATTTTTCTCTTCATTTTGCGCATGTAGAACGGTCTTTTTCCAATTTTTGGCAGAAACATATCCAATAATGGGTGAAAATCTTTCATTTTGAACGTCGCGTCGCATTGTTCCTGGCGACTTCGCCTTTTATTTTACAGCATATTAATTCAATAGGATTGAATTCACAATGATTATATTCTTTCGCCATTTCATCTACCACATATTTTAGTATAACGACAGACTGTTTGACAAGATGCATGGGTTCGGCTCTCACCACATCTGCTTCGTAAATGATAATCGACTTGCCAACCAGGCTCGTGGATCTGCTTTTCTCGTGCCAGAATTAGGAATCTTCTCCGTTGTTCTACTGTCATAGGAAGCGTTGTCCATCATAGTCACAGAATATTCGGCCAAGCGTTCCAAAATTTGAGAAAACCGATTTTCGAAAACCTCACCATTCATTTCTTCATGGTAGTCTCCTGTTTTCTTCGATTGGATGCATATCCTCAACGAAACTGTCCTCAGATCCTACAAAAAGCACTATAAGGCAATCTCCTTGGCCTGATGGATCTTTTAACCTTGTCGTTAATCCTGAATGAAAGCCTGTCTCGGATTCAAGATTGTTGTGTACTTCCATACTTTAGTTCGGTATGGCCAGTATTCACCCATGTCTCACCAAGTACAATTTCTTGCCTTCATCGAGATAATTTCGGATTTCTCGCGGGAGACGTCGGTCACCTCCGGGAGATGATCTCGTTCCTTTCTTTAAGGATACTATTGCGTGACCTTTTTGAAAAACTATGATAATAATAATAGTAATAAAGTCTTGGGAAAGATGTACTTAAAGTATACATACATACATTCGCGAAGGCGAAGTCTTTATTCAAAGTACTTCGTAAAGTGAGGTAAATATTCATTTTCATCCACCGCCGCTAACATTTTATCAAGAGTTGGTGGATCATTTCTTTCAAAAAAAGAATCAATTAAACATCGAACATCACTTTTAGTTTTATCATCGATGTTCTTCAAAATTGCTCCTTGTTGGTGATACACTTTCGGTGCTCGAAATATGCGTGTTTCCTAATATTCACAAAGAATTTTGAAAACACTCTGGACACTCACACCTAAATTAAAACATGTGATTAGTATAGATTACAATAATAACTGAAATATAAACTATAATAAATATACATATAAAAGCTAAAAATGCCTCAGAGAAAAAGCACTTTGACGTACTAATTAGCATGCAAATATAAAGATGAAAATTATCTGCAACACTTGGAAAATGAGTTCTATCAGCAGGATTTTGGTATGGCAATGGGGTCTCCATTATCACCAATTTTAAGCAACATATTTATGGAGAACTTTGAGAACACACATGTTCAAAATTAATAGGTATCTAAATTTTAACTCAAATCAATCAATAAATGTGGGGTGTTGTAAAGTGTTTATACGATACGGCCAAAATAATTTCATCTAATAATGAAATATTAAATAATAAGAAAAAATGTATCAAAGAGGTTCTTGTACAAAATCAATACCAGTCAATACAATTGTTAATAGAATTTTCATAAATGTTGAACATAGGGACGGGACAATCAGGTACGACAAGAACCTGAACGTTATTATACAACAACAATTCATTATATATACGGAATATGGGATAAGCTACGCCATATAGGTGACAAATTTGATGTTAGAAAGAGAATATCATCAGTTCTGTGTAAGTAGTAAGTATCTATGGAAATAACATAAACAGAATCTTAATGTTGTGTTTAACATACATAACAAATAAGAGTTCTTCGAAAACAGCTTTGAAAACGGAAAGAGATTACTTTCCGAAAGTCAGCAAAATACATCATTCCTGTGTTTATTCCGATTTATATTATTTGTAAAAAATAACCTGTGACTGTGCCTCTGACGTAAATGTCACAGGCGCAGAACCTTTTTCCAATCATTTGTTTTTGAAGAGGTTAATAATACATGTGGTAGAAAAACCAAATAAAAGGAAAGAATATTCGTAGAATGCCACAAATAAGTTTCAGACAATATTTAGAACAATTCTACTTAAATATGGCGCATACTTTTGATGAGTGGCTTAACTATTTCTATTCATCAAATAGAGTATAGTATCTCTGAGCTTAACTGCTCAAATGGACATTAAGGATCCTATTAATATCACTTCTCAGACAGAACACTGAGCGCCCCTACTACCGAATACCGTTTTGCTCGTCCTGCATCCTGCCACCCGGTGAACTTCCGTTTCACCTATTCCCATTTTCGTGTTGACTCAATGAAAATTGCCGCTTTGGTCGGAAACGGAGAAGAGAATAGTATCAAATGAATATCCATGTAGATTGCAGATGCCTATGTTAACGATGTTTTTGCCTATTATAATGGTGTGAAAGGTGTTTATTGTTACAGATATACAGAATCGCTGGATTCTCATTTACAGCATCTGATTAGACCCGTTTTACTAATCCACACGAAACCAACACAAGCTGGTTAACTATTAATCTTTGACACAGATTCTGTTAATATGGTTACACTTGAGAAAATGGTTGATTAAATTTTATTAATCTATCTCTCACTTGGAATTCTAATCGACAATAAAAGGAAAAGAGGTAGAGAGAGAAAAATCGTTTATTTAGCAAAGGTAACAATACAATTCTAGAAATAAATTTTAAAAAATTCTAAAAATGTTTACACAAATCGTTTCTTTCATGTATTTTTTTACTTCTCTCACTAATCGAACTTTCTCTAAATTAACAGACCAAGTTTTGGACTCTGGGAGAATGTTACGGTAATTCTGCTGCAGCTGTAAGCTATTATACCTAGGGAGTGATTCTTGAATAGAAACATTGCCGATGCCAATATTTTTTTAAGTATAGATAGGCGGCTTAGGGAAACAGGAAATGTTCATGTGAGAAATAGGGATGCTGACCGTCCAAAAACCACAAGAACCATTGACTTTGGAAAATTAATATTTTATTTATTTTTTTATTTTAGCATAAGCTATTCCACCACTCGACCAGGACACATACACATAGACAATTATACAACGACCATTCCCTACAACATTGCCATCTGCCGCAGCTGAGACTCGAACTCGGGAGTGGTACAGCAACTAGCCGTGTTGTCTCTCACACAACCTCAGCTAGTACACTAATGAAAATTGGAAATGGAAATTCTGGATGAGTATTGGAAGGTTAGGTGTAAGAATCCAGGAGCCTTGACGACCATATGAGCTTCACTCACTTCGCTCGTCCGTCAAATCATCCTAAACACAAAAATATCACTTCCATTCCATGTAAAACAATATACAGGGTCATCATGAATAACCGAAAGACAAAACAGGCAACTAATTATACAAGTTTAAAAATCATTGGCAGTAATGCAATTCTAAGGGTTTTGTATCCACCGCGTTTTTAATCGCGTTTTTAACTATAGCTTACCTATATGTAATTCAGTGATACAAAAAACTCGTAAGAAAGCATAACAGAAACTGACCGGGGCTGTGATTATTATACCGCTGGCGTCATATGGTAGCAGTACACAGGACCGGACTTAAAATATATTTAGGTGTTGTGTTGATGGGAATAGACCAATAAATTATGGAAACTAATTTCTGATAATTGTTCGATTTATTATTAATAATAAATCAACACAACACCTATATAATAAACAAAGCTATTATTATACTCAACATTCAAATATATTTTTAGTTTCAAGCAATGACTTAAGGGATTTGAATACTCACCAAATGACAGAATTATTTAAATACACACTGTCTATTTTACGAGGGCATCACTAAAAATCTCGCTTAATATCTATTATAGGAGAATAAGGTTTTAGAAACAGATATCCCATTTAGCTATATTTCAGTAAAAAGAAATTTGAAATCGATAGCATACTTTGTGAGATATATTACAAAAATCTGAAAAATAGAAAAACCACAAACGGATATAGCTTCCTTTTTTGAGGAGATACGATAAAAGTTAAAAGGATGACAGTTGACGGCAAAGACAATAAAAATGAAATCTGTATTCTATTTATTTAGAAAAAATAAAGATATTCTGTTATAGACTATTTACATTATTTACACTACTTTAAAAGAAATTAAAAATAATTCTGTTCAAATAACTTTATACAGAAATTGTAGAAATTAATTAATAAATTCTTTATTTTATTTACATGTTTTAAAATGATTATTATGGGGAGGGAGGGGAAGGTTAGTCTAAGTATAATTATGTGTGGTAAGCGTTATGTGTATTTGTCCTTCGTTAATCTCCGTCTTCGTAAATTGGAAGTCGTTGGTGTAATAGGCGGTGGGCATAGGGGAATCGTGGTGTCTACGTCTGCTTGTTAAATCTCTAGTCAGCTCCGATCGCTGTATTTTACATGCGAAGAATTTCTGCGCGGTATCTCATACATGTAGCCAAATTCTTTGGTCGGACGAATAAAATTTTTCTAATAATGGATTTTTCAATAGAAATATGCGTTATAAGTGGACACAAGAAAATACACATTGGTGCAGAGAGACTGCTTCCAAGAAAAATTTTTTACGAATGTTTGGGTGGGTCTTTTAGGGACTAAAGTAATTGCACCTTATTTTTATTGAGGCAAATTAACTGCTTGTAGATACCTTAATTTCCTGCAAAACGAATTTCGAGATCTTCTTTATGAACTAATAGTGGCAGAAAGATTAAATTATTCATATTTCCAACAAGATGGGGCTCCACCTATCTTTCCACCTGTTTTTTAGGACGGTAAATAGCTGTTTGCCTACTTTACTATTACCACATGACTTATGAGTATTTCAGATATTTATTTGCATGCGGTAATTACACTTGTCGCCCGCGAATTGACAATAAAACGCACAAAATTTAAATAAACTACGCAAATCTATGCTAGAGCCATCTCCTTTTTCATTTAATGAATAATTTAAGAAACACACTCGAAAATATTATTTTTAAAAAGTGACATTTAAATGACAGTTGATAGTCATCATTTATGTCGACTTGAAGTGAATAAAAATCTGAAAATAAAAAAAAATTAAATTCTGTGAAAACATGATTAGAAGTCTTACAATTATTTGATTAAACCCTAAGACCCTAAGATTTCACCACATTCGTTATAAAAAAGAGTATGAGCAATTCGTGCGGTTGTCTATTGCCCACTTGAATTGTTAATTATTACTCTTTCTCTCTCTCTCTCTCTCTCTCTCTCTCTCTCTCTCTCTCTGTAATTAAACTAACAAGTAGCTATCAAACTATTCATTTAGACCCCCAACAATTTACCCATTTTACTCAAACTAATGACCTGAAGAAATACGCGTTGTTTTAATTTAAAAAAATTGTACACATACACACAAATAAGACATTACTCAACTTCTCTATATTTATATGAACATTCTTCTTCTGAAAACCCACAACATTTCCGGTGAATGGGCAGACAACCTGCGTGTCAGAGGCGTGTCGTAATCTACTCGGTACGTTCGAACTTCTTTCTACCCATACAATATATAATATAAAACCTAAAATTATCCTCCTTTGAATTTTCAGCGTACAATTAAACAAGCTTTTAACTGCTCACACGTACCGTAAATGCATAACTTATTCGATCCATTGTGCGCTAGTTTTTATCGCGTTCGTTTTAGGAGCGAATTTGTACAATTACACAACTATATACTTGGTATGTACGAGTACAAGTTTGCCTTAGATTTATAAGCCTTATTACAGCCTATAAATTTAGATTGACAGGAAAATCACCGTGCAAGAAATTAACATTATTAAAATAATTATTAGTTATGGATTTATCCTGCGCTATATTTAGAGATTTTAATTATAATTATTGGGTAATAGTATAATAACGGCTACAAATAATTTAATGTCTAAATTAATAGGCTATTACATGGACGTGTGTATTTTGTATTTAGGTGCAACGGCTTTTTGTCCTGTATTGATTGATTGCTTTCTGGTTAATTTAAATCCACGGCGACATGAAGTGCTGGGCATAATCCTCAATGTGACGAAGAGGACATATACAAGTGGTCCCATACAACACGGTGCACGGTTAGAAGTTGATAAAATAAGCCTTTTAATAAGTTCAACCTCGCTAAAGATATTCAATTGTAATGGAGTTTAATACAATGATATAGACGAAATTACTAATACACTTAACACTTATTATGTAGGCGCAGCATAGAGGTTGTGATCGTTAGCATTGATGTAAATATTGTTGACGAGGAGAGTGTGTAGAAACAATACCCAAAATGAACTGCACCATGTCTTCTTTTGATTTGATTTCATTGACAAATCTAAACAAAATAGTAAGTAACCAAACAAGAAAATACAGTACAGATGATAAAGGAGAAATTAATAAAAATACACTTTTCATGTAATTGGTTATCTTCTACTAAATGTTTTCAACCTAAGTCCTGAAAAAGTATTTTTCCGGAATGTTTTAAGACGTCCACAATAGTACTGATACTAAAAGTTCCAAATACTAAATTGGCAGAGTATTTGAGACTCATAAATATGCTTCCCTTTTGTGAAAAATGACTTGAATAAGAAGTCGGTTTCTTGAAAAAAAAAAGTAATAAAAGTCAAACACAGAAAAAGATACAAATTAATGAAAATTTGTCGATGTCTTGGTCACTGATGAAGCTATTTTTACGCGTAATGGTATAAACCAATCTACATAATATGCACGTTTAGACCATCGAGAATTCTCATCAAGTAGTTCGGAATCACTTTGAACATCGATGAAAGCCTAATTGGTCCGTTTATATTGTAATGGTATAATTTAACCCTATTTTTGTGCACTTCAACTAATTTATCATTTATGCTTATCACTACGTTTGGAGATTTATCCTTAATAACACAATATGGACCCTTATATATGGGTTCCATATATTCCAATTTGTGTTATTGAGGATAAACCTTCAAACATAGTGATAAGCATAATTGATAAATTAGTTGAAGTGCACAAAAATAGGGTTAAGTTATACCATTACATATTGCCAAATCAGATGGATGGTCAGCAATATCTGCAGTTTCTCCGTAATGATCTTCCTGGTCTTCTTGAAGATGTGCCCTTGGAAGTCCGAAGTCGGATGCGGTTTTTACATGATGATGCGCCCCCAAATTATCGTTTAGTAGTCGGAGGTTACTTGACCCAATTAAACGGAATACGTTGGATCGGACGGGGTGGACCTGTAGCTTGGCCTCCGCTGTCCCCGGATCTAAATCCTCTTGACTTCCTTTTGTGAGGATATTTAAAAAATGAAGTCTACCAAACCGAAGTTGACAATATCGATGTATTACGTAAACGTATCACAACAGCTGTCCATAATCTGCGTCTCCGGGAACAGCAGGAAGGGAGAACACTTCAGCTAGTGTGACAAAATTCGATTAGACGGGTTCAGGTGTGCTTGAATGTCAATGGACAGAACCTTCAACAGTTTTTATAGAAATAATACGTTATTTTAACATTTCCATTCATTTGTTTTTTGTGTTGGACTTTTATTAAAAATTTTTTAAGAAATCGACTTCTTTATTAAAGGTGCATCTATGGTTCAAATTTTTCGGGTAAGTTGCATTACACCCTGTATATAAATTCAAATAATATATTGTGTACTTATCAATCGGACTTTCGAGGTAAACATTCCTGTGAAACAACTTTACAGTTCATAACATCTGAATGGAAACAACAACTAAACAAACCTGGATTTGGAATATGTGCACTATTTGTGGATCTTAAAAGGGCCTTCGAAATTATCGATAGGCAAATACTTATTAAAATTAAAAGCATATGGCTTTTCAAATACGGCGCTGCATTGTTTTGATAGTTATCTTTCAAATCGTAAACAAATAATTAAAATAAACAATAAATCCGGACCTATTGCAAATAACTTTGGGGTACCTCAAGGAAGTGTACTTGAGGCACTGCTGTTTATACTCTATACTAATAACTTCAAGAATATTTTGGAAACATGTAAAATTCACCTTTCTGCAGATAATACGTTGATATATTATGCTCAATCATTGGTGTAGACAGTAAACCTGAAATTAAGCAACATCTCAAATAAATTTTAAAAAAATAAGTTAAAAGTAAATGAAATCAACATGAATGTTTATTGGTTCAAATTGTTAATACAAATTTTTTAAAGAACTAAACATAAATGTCGTTTTAAATAATGAAAAGGTGGAACTTGTAAAACATATGAAATACTTAGGATTTGCTATTGATAGAGAACTAAAACTAAATGATCGAACACGTTGACTATGTGTCAAAAAAAAATAGGTAAAAAATGGTTTCTTAAATTAAGAACATAAAATTCAGCACGATTACATACATAGTAATTACTTTGGTGTAAGTCAATCTTATATTCTGCAAATGGTGATCAGGTATCTTGCTCATACTCTATTTTCCGTCGTTCAAAAGCATGCAGAGAGGGCAAATTGTTTTTGAAAATATTCAACGACAGTATCATGCTTAGTAAGTAGTTCATTGTGTAAGTCATCATATGTTATCATTTCATTAGAACAAAAAGGGCATTTCAATGTAGCCTTTTAAGGATGTATTTCAATATTGTGGCACTTTTCTTTATAAGGCATCTTAAATGTGAGCTGGATATGTATGACTTTCCACACAAATTACAAACGAACAAAAACAAAAAAATTACTGTCAGAGGAAAAAAATTTTTTAACTATAATTTTTTACATATGGAATAATCTATGTTCTATGTAATTAGGTAAAATATGAATCTCATAAGTATTGGCAAAATGCAAAGTTCAATTACATTAGAGCTATTGCTAGTTTACTATGTAACTGTTTGAGTTATTGACACACTTATAATATTCGCTTTGGGCAATACTCCAAGATAATCTCGTAAATAGGATGTTTCCAATGTATATTAATTTTTCTCCAAACAGATCCGTAAAAGGAGTGAACAAATTTTAATTAGTATCCATTAACAATCGATAACAAAAATTATGAGTCACTTTCTTAGAATTTACTTTTTAATAATAAGACATTTTTTTAGTGAGAGACAGAATTATTGTCATGTTTTAATTCCGAATTCCCTTATTTTTATTCCAATTATTTCAACATTCTGATTAAAATTATAATTAACTTTAAAAAACGCACAAAAATGCATATAAAGGTGTTAAATCAGGGCTGTTTGATGGTCACTGAATTAGTCCGGAATTACTAATCCAAGCGTCAAATCGACCATTTACATTATGCCTAATTGTTACATGGCCTATGTTCATTTAACAGCTTTATATAAAAACTAGTGTCTTGTGTATATTTAGCACGATCTGTGTAACATTTTTGATTCAGTTTTTGTAAGTGAAACTGTTTTTAACTAACTTTTTACTTTTACTTGTATAACTGCTAAACCATTTCACACTGTTTTATGTACCTAGTTTTATATCTTAGGGACTCAGTCATGTTTTTCTAAACTATTATGTATCTCTATTTCCGTTCTAGACAGCATCCCAGGAAACAGTTAATTAACAATTTGTCTACAAAATTTAGTTACATCAGATACCTATATTTCAATTTTTATATTTTTGTTTACTATGTTAATACATATGGTTATTTTCTTTACCTTTTCTCATTACTATATATAGTATATCCTATAAGATGTAATATATTTACTGAGTTATCACAATACGTTTTACTATTTATTTACATCTGTTCATATTTGTGGTTATGTACAAAATAGAAATTGCAAAGGCAAATCAGCTGGTATGGAAATAATAAAAACTTTTATTGTAGATTCCCTTTATCGATTATATGCCACTATTTTAGGTGTGAGCAAAGGAAATTGTAAAATTGCGACCTGCAAGTTGGTGCGCTTAACGCAACCACTGACAGATGGCCATACTTGTACTATTCTTATATTGTATAGCTTTCAATTTAATTAGGGAATTAAATTTGTCAAGTTTATTTTTTGGTAGCGTTATTTCCCAGTGAGCAGGAAAAAAGTTTACCTTATGAGTAAAACTCACCAGGAAATCATTTTCTTGCAGCCTTTGTACTGATTCGAATGTATATAATTTTTAACTGTGGACTTCAGTAATTGATATTACAATTTTTATATCCCAGTTAACAAGTGCTTAACATACAGGTAATTTCATTTATTACTCATTTAACATTTAATTAATCTTCAAATTTTGTCTTTGATGTAATTTCAATTATTTTTAAAATAAATTTGAATTCAAGGTCAATTCTTTTTAATTTAATAAGTAGTTAAAATGTATGTACCACATGGTTTTAAATATATTTTTTTCTTCTTTTTCATTTTTTTGGAAATTTATAGTTTTTATGAAATCAGCTTAGATGCTTATATACCTATACATGCTTACATGCTAACATGCTTAGATGCTTAAATTCTTAGATATTTAAATTCCGAGATACTTATATACTTGGATATTTAAATTCTTAAATATTTATATATATATATATATATATCTATATGTACTTATATGTTTATGCACATATATACTTATACATTTCTGTATACGTTTCTGTATAGCCTTTGCACAGCTTATCTTCCAAAAAGATAAAATTTCGTTAACTTTCCATAAACCACCTAGTTGGTTAATTTTCCTACGATTATCATTTCACTTCATTGAGAGACGTAAATTGCCAAGGAAACTTTAGAATCCATTCTCGCAACAAGAGACAATTGTGGGCCTGGATTGCTGTTTCAGAACCAGTCACCTCAACAATAATCAATCTAGGATCCTGGTATAAATTTGTTATATATATTTTTTTTTTAAATTTCAATTAGTCTTTACAAATCGATTTGTTTATTATTCATGTAATATGTTTTAACATTCATTTTAATCTATCTTTTTATTTCTCTTACCAACAATTTCAGTCTGATCTATAGTAGACTGGTTCTTCGAGAAAAAGAGACAATTTTACTTATTTTACTATAGATGGTGCCCAATTTAACATCAATTTTTCTTTGCCTTCTTTTCTCGAACTAAACAGAAATCTGTCGCTTATGCTGTACATATCAGAAAGGGTAAGTTTCTCCACTCTTACGAATGCTCTGGACCCACGGCTCTCTGCTCCGACTTAAACCAGCTAGTCGTCCGCATATGTTGCCTCAATTCTTTCTCAAAAATAAATAACAAGGGAAAGGAGGTAACATAATCTCTAAAATCCTAACAACACCGGTTATGACGTTTCGCTGAATTATGATCACTGGTTACGCATGTAAATGAAAGAGATCGAAGATAATTCACAGCTGCAAAGTAAAGGATAATTTGCCACACATGTAGAATTTTACCCAAAAACTACCATAGGATTTACTAGTATTTCCAATTAAATTTCCCTAACCATACCAATATAATATACAAACATTTAAAGGTACTTATAATACCCTAACTATGTTTTTACGGGATTTGCATCTACAGGGTGTGCCAACTCCCAGATTTTGGAAACTACTAGAGATATTTGAGTTCTATAGAAGCTCATTGCTAGAACATATAATTGGCTTTAGTTTTGAAGTCATATGGTTTTTTAATATGTTGGATAAGTGGCGCCTGGCTACAAAGAAGTAATATTAGTATATTAAAATGAGAATTATACGCCACTGAAAAGTTCCCAATCCGTTTTTGTACATGAATTTATTTTTTTCAGTGTATACCGAATCGACCAGCATTGAAATCGCACAACTTTTCCCAAAGTTTCGAATCCACATTCCCAACCCTTTATTTTTTTTTAGACCCTACGTTAGGTTTCAAACAGTTTTCATTCAGCTTATGTAAATTTCGTCAGAATCAATTTTGCAGCACCTTGGACCGGATGTAACATGTAGTTTACCTGTGTCTGCGCCACCCGTGCCCCGTCTACAGAAGGTAGCTTCGTAGGCGGCGAGCGGAGTGAAATATGGAGCTCCAGCACGGTGTAGTGTGGGTTAATTGCTCGATCGGCGGCACTAATTTGATAAGTAGACATGCAATCAGCCTTTCGCCACGGTTTAGGTCGTTCAGAACCCTGCTAGGGCCTTTTATCAACTGTGTTCAGTGGCTTATCGTTGAGAGGTATTACAATCCAAATAGATACTTTTATTGAGAGTCGATCAACGATGGGTTGTTGAGAAATTTCTGGAGAAAGTGAATAGTAGTAGTAAATACTATTTATAAAGTCTATGTCTTCCTCCTGTACAGTAAACATTTCAAATGATTTGGATGTGGATCTAGTTGGTATTGAAGGAATATGAAATTTATTTTTTTCTAATAATCCTGAACAACAACTTACAAAGAAATAATACGCTCTTCGCTTTTGTAAGCTTGTGTAATTAAATCGACTGAGTAAGAAAACATGTTTTAGACCAAATGGGATAAATATTAGTATTACTTTCAATATTGGCAATAGAAATTTTATAGCATGGACTCCGAACAAACTTGCATATATGAGGTTTGAACATACGAAGCTGGTAAATAATGTGGCATATATTGATATCTCTTAGAAATCGAAATTTCTAAAGGTGGAACCTTAATAAGCGGTCTGAGGAAGAAACTGGGGATTTTTTTGTTTAATACAGGTAAGTTTTCTGTCAAGATCTTTTACTGAAGTTAGGCGACTTAAGGCCGTGTTGTTTATTTAATTCATAATATGAGTGACTTGTTTTCCGTCTGGTGAACGTTGTGACGTTGTACTTTCCTATGTTGAACAGTAATTCGTTTATGACTCGCCAACTACATAAGGTCTGATTGGAGCATATCACAATCATAATTCGAATTCAAGTTCTTAAATATTTGCCTCATGAGTATTAAATAATGACTTGCAGCTCAGCTCCAGATTGATATCAATGAGAAGATAATAAAGAATAGGGGACCCAGAACAGATCCCTGTGGAACCTATGCTGTTGTCTGTCATTTAGATAATTTTGAAACCAAAAAAAATTATTTCCAGATATGCTATAAATTAATTTTGCAACTAGGCAATTCATATCTAAGGAGTCAAAAGCTTTAGTCATATCCAGTACTGTCAAAGAGGTGACTTCGTGTTATGAATGGCTCGCAAAATTTCGTTATATTCTGTTACATGGCCTATGTCCATTTAACAGTTTTATATAAAAACCAGTGTTTGGTTATATTTAGCACGATCTGTATAACATTTTTCGATTCAGTTTTTGTAAGTGAAACTGTTTTCAACTAACAGAGTTTTATTTGTATCATTGCTAAACCATTTCACACTGTTTTATGTACTTAGTTTTATATCTTAGGAACTCAGTCATGTTCTACACTATTATGTATTCCCATTCTAGACAGCATTCCAGGAAACAATTAATTAACAATTGTCTACAAAACATTTATTTACATCAGATATCAATATTTTAATTTTTATATTTTTGTTTACTATGCAAGTACATATGGTTATTTTCCTTACATTTTCTCGTTACTATATATAGTATATCCTTAAGATGTAATATATTTACTGAGTTATCACAATACGTTTTAATATTTATTTACAGCTGTTCATATTGTTGGTTATGTACAAAATAGAAATTGCAAACTGAGGTAAAGGCAAATCAGCTGGTATGGAAATAATAAAAACTTTTATTATAGATTCCTTGTATCGATAATATGCCACTATTTTAGTTGCGAGTACGGGAATCTACAAGGCAAGTTGTTGCGCTTAACTCAACCATTGACAGATGGCCATACCTGTACTATTTTTATATTTTATAGCTTTCAATTTAATTAGGGAATTAGATTTGTCAATTGGTAATTTTATTTCCCAGTAAGTAGGACAAAAGAAGTTTACCTTATCAGTAAAACTCACCAGGAAATCATTTGCTTGCAGCCTTTGTACTGATTCGAACGTATATAAATTTTTAACTGTGGAATTCAGTAATTGATATTGCATTTTTTAAATCCGCGTTAACAACAACATCCAGGTAATTTCATTTATTACTCATCTAAAATTTAATTAATCTTCAATTTTTGTCTTTGATATAATTTCAATTATTTTTAAAACAAATTTGAATTCAAGGTCAATTCTTTTTAATTTAATAAGTAGTTAAAATACTATATGTACCACATAGTTTTAAAATATTGTTTCCTTTCTTTTTCATTTTTTGGCAATTTATTGAAATCAGCTTTTGTATATACTTACATGCTTAGATATTGACATGCTTAGATGCATACATACTTAAATGCTTAAATTCTTAGATATTTAAATTCTGAGATACTTATATACTTAGATATTTAAATTCTTAAATATTTATATGTACTTATGTACTTATATGTTTATGCACGTATATACTTATACATTTCTGTATACGTTTCTGTATAGCCTCTTCATTCCTGCATAGCTTTTGCACAACTTACCATTCATAGATAAAATTTTGTTATCTTTTCATAAACCACCTAGTTGGTTAATTTTCCTACGATTTTCACTCCATTCACATATATATGCTAAAAAATTGAAAATAATGAAAAAAATCGACAAATTCGAGATTCGAAAAAATTTTTTTTCGGTTTTTCTTAATTTTAAGCTGCTAAATGACAATAAATCACTAACATCGACATACCACTTGAACGTAGACATCTCGACGAAAAAAATGTGCACTAGTATAACATCAAAATCCAAACAAAAAATCAATAAAGTTGTTCGCCGAAGATAGGGATGTTTTTTCGGAAAAATGGTAAAATCTCGAAAAATATTTATTTCCCATAATTGAAAAAATTCATGCTTATTATATGCAAACAACTATGTACTTTCACAAAGTTTCATTTAAATTAAATAATTTTCACGCGAGAAAAAAAATAAAAACAAAAAAATCGGTTTTTCGTCATTTTCTCGCAAACTTTGAGGTTATGTCGAAAAATATATAGAATAAAAGTTTTAGATTTTTTTATTATCTACAACTTTTTGTATAAAACACTTTTCTCTAGGAGGTCACGTTTCGCCACAAATAACGAGAAACGGTTTTCATCCCTTAAATAGCACCCCATTTCACTACTTCCCTTCATCTCAAGTTCCAAAGTTTTTTTTTCCATTTTTTATGACCTCAACTATATATTCCAGCCGGCCGTTGCCTGCTATTAATTTTTTCATCTCAAAAAGGTAACGGCCCCAGCCTATACAGGACTAAGGACATAAGGACTAAGCCTCTGACTTACACCCAAATCGTGATATGGACTAATTACTATAAGTTCACGACAAAAAATTGGTCTATTGTGAAAAATAGCCTGCAGTGTTTAATAATTGTTTGGAGTCTCTTTGGAAGATCAGCTAACTTCACTGACCTATTTATCTTTTACAATAGAAGTAAACACGAAAACATAATACTACTCCGAATATAAAAATGTCATTTGTCTTATGACTTAGCATATTCTTCTCTCCCTAATAATAAAAAACATATTGTGCCATTGTTATTTCTAAAAATAACTCGAAATAAAATTAATCTAAAAGAATTAAACGTCAACAGCGCAGCGTCGCGTCGATGGAACGCTCGTGTTCCGGCACCGCTGAAATGTAACCTCGCCTGTAACACTATGTAGCCACCGCACTACATCTGATGGGATTCGATTCGATCATTCATTATCTGGCTGCTCTCACGCCTGGCACTCTCCTTTGCCTTTTGCTTTCACGCCAAAGCATCGCTCAGACTAGCACCTGATGGCTTTTTAATATTAAAAGCATTTTCGGGCTTTCGACAGGGAGCCGCACAATTTTAAGCTAGCCCCGGTGTCGGATGGTAGTGTTTAATAGGATTATTCGGTATTCTATTAACGATCTGGTTTGGGGCTTCGGTTTGCCTTTAAGGAGCTAACCGCCGAATGGAAATTATTGGTTTTCATTTGCCCTTTAGGGGCACTCATGTGGAGTTTGTCTAAGGGCGCGTGTGGAATGTTAAAACGATTATTGTGGGGGATTACAAACATTATGACTAATAGTCTTTTTAATCGGTTAGATAATTCAGTTTAAATTATTAATTTATTTCCTAAATAAATAATAAACGATGTAGTGTACCTTCCCAAAATTAAGCTCGGAAATATCATAATCGTAAAACTAACAAAGGTTATACCTTTAAGGCAAAAATGCCGACAGGCTGGAGGTAGTTATGGCCAACTACAATAGCCTACCGTAAAACTGTAATTTGGAAATTATGCTCATTTACCCATCCCTGGAGAGGTTATACGAGAGACCGCCGAAATGCAGGCAAAACAGGCAGTCTTATTTCTGTTCTCAAACAATTCACTTCGTATATTTAAACTTAAGATTAGTAACCACTTTTTGTTAAGTTTTGTTTAATAAATAACTCCTTCTGAAGAACATTTAATTAGTTGTACACACACAACAAACTCTACTCGATTTGGAAAAAATGGAGAGTAATAAAAAGTCTGTTATACAGGGTGTGCTAATAAAAACTCCCAGGTGAAATATTT
The DNA here is from genome assembly GCA_963675555.1 of Leptura quadrifasciata. Taxonomy (NCBI): domain Eukaryota; kingdom Metazoa; phylum Arthropoda; class Insecta; order Coleoptera; family Cerambycidae; genus Leptura; species Leptura quadrifasciata. The sequence continues at coordinate 3,204,033 of OY776679.1, forward strand.
CGGAAACTACTAGAGATATTTCAGTTCTGTAAAGGTCCATTGCTAGAACATATAAATGGCTTTAGTTTTGCATAAAAATAGTTTTTAATATGTTAAAGAGTAGATGGCGCTGCGCTACAGAGAATTTTTTGAATGACAGGAATATGTGGCAGGTAGTTGTCGGCTATTTTTAGGAAAGCAACCGGAAAACTTTTAGTACAATATATACAGGGTGGCGACTTTAAAAAATAATTTATTAATATTAATGTACTGACGGAGTTTAACCATAGATTATTCCACCACTAAACTAGGATATAAGATACATATTATCGATAATTGCACAGCACCCATTCCCTGCGACATTGCCATCTGCCGCAGCTGAGACTCGAGATCAGAAAAGGTAACAGCAACAAGTCGTGTTGACTCTCATACAACCACGGTCTTGTCCACTGCTAGCGCCTCGGCAACACGCGAAAATTGCCACTAAATTAGGACTCGAACCCGAGACCTTGCCACTACAAGCCTAGTGCTCATAGCTTTTCTGCTCTGAGGGATCAAAGTTAATACCAAGATTTTTTACGCTATTAGTTGATGTAATCTCATTATTGATTTGAATATTCAGTTCTGTAAAATTGTGTAACTATTGAGCGGTGCCAAAAACAACACTTTGACTTTTGCTAGCATTAAGTACAAGGGTATTTTGGAGTGTCTATTGGTATATAAGACTTAAGTCATTATTGCTGTAAAATTCTGCCAATTGAAATTCGGAAGGAGATAAACTATATATTAGCTGAATATCGTCAGCGTACATGTGTAGTTTTGAATGTAGTGGCAGTCTTGAGATATCTGCAATAAATATATTGTATAGTGGTCCAAGAATTGATCCTTGCGGAACACCGGATAAGACTGATCTATTTTGTGACGTAAGTATCGAGTTTCCTGTATTAATACTAGTATATGTTGCCTGTCAGTCAGATAATTTTGAAACCAGAAAAAAGTATTTCCAGATAAGCCATAATAACTTATTTTTGCAATTAGGCAGTTAGTATGTAAGGAGTCAAAACCTTTAGTCATATCCAGTAATGGGAGGTGGCTTCGTGTTGTCAATGGTTCACAAAATTTCGTCAGTTATATTACTTAGAGGCTGTCCATAAAATGCGTACGCAATACGCAATAATAAATTTATAATAAATATATTTTTTTATGAAGAAAAATTATTTTATTTTGAATTTTAAAAAGTCTCTAGCTTTAATGTCAGGTAGGGCGGGAGTCCTTGCTAGAGTGACGTATTATTAAGAGAGGGGTTCACAAATTTGTGACAAAGTGTGACGAGGGGGAGGGAGGGGGTCGAAATTGACAAAAAGTAGCGTGATCTTATGGACAGCCACTAGTAGTATAGAAGTACTGAAACCTTTTCGAAATCCGATTAGAAGGAGTTATTGAATTTTAAAAGATATATTCAAAAAGTTATTCATATACAGGCTGTCCATTTTATCAGGGCCCTCGAGAATATCTCACTTAATATCGGTCGTACAAAAAAGAATATTTTTACGAAAATTGTGCCGATTTATGTAACCTACAAAATAGTTTAAAGACACTTGAAATCCATGGCCTACTTTAAGAATTATGGCGGAAAATATCGAAAATGCGGAAAACGTCTAGACCAAATATCTCCGTTATTTGAATAGATATGAGAAAAATTCTAAGGCGAAAATTTTTTGCAAAAACGAGGTTTTAACTATTTTTTTTTTTCAAAACCGCTGTATTTTGAGATTTACTCTTCAGGCTGTTAAGAAAAATATTTTAAAACGGGCGGGAAACGATATATCACATGCCATATTTATTCATTGGTACTACGTTAGTTATTATAAAACAATTTTTTTTAAAACCAATAATTTTTTTTTTTAACAAGCATTATACTTGCCGTGGAGAAGTATGATTAAGTAAAATGATAAAATAATTCAATAAGTTGTTTAAATCTTTGTTATAATAAGACATTAACACAATTATGAAGAATAAAGTAAATTCAGGTAACAAAAACAAATTAATAATAAAAAGAATGTAGCACACAGAACATTAATATTTATCTAATCCTCAAAATAATTTTTAAGATATCATATCAAGTGTTCCAAGTGTCCACCGCGATTTTTTATGCACAATCGAGCGCGGTGAGGCACTGCATTTAAAACATTACTCAGCATTTCGGGGGTAATTGTAATACATGCAGAGCTGGGCAATACTCGATACAAGTACTTGAATTGGGTACTTAGAGTACATTTCATGTACTCTGTACTCGTAAAATTAAATCCAAGTACTTGTACTCGAACTTCCATTCACAAGTACATATACATTTCAGCTCGTATGAACCTGTCAGCAAAGCAATCACAGAATTGCCATGGTGTGCTGTGGTGATCAGTATTAATATTTAAATCATATGTATGTGTTTATTAGTGCTTTCAAGAGCTACCATTCGCTAATCTAACAGTATTTGCTAATATTAGTTATTACACTTATTACTATATTCTATATTATAGTGCACCAACACCATTGAGGAATACATAAAAACACCTAAAATTGAATTAGAACTTTATAAGTTCTTAGATGATAAGAGAAGCAATTTAAACATGCTTGAGGATTACCCTCGTATTAAAAAACTCTTCATTTGCTATAATACAAGTCTTCCTTCATCAGCTCCCGTTGAGCGTCTTCTTTCTTATGCAACGATAATAAATAGTCCGCGGCGTCATGCTCTTGATGAAAACTTTCAAAAACTAGTTATCATGAAAGCCAATAAAGTCAACCAGTAGCAAGTCGGTAAGCATTACAAGGATCTTTGATTCTGGCTGTATTTAATGATTTTTTTTTCTTAGCAGGGAACTTCGAAATTACGAAACTAGAATATACAAATTATTATATTATAATACACATCACATAATATATAGAAATAAAAAATTATATCAATATAGATTTCTTACGTTATTCATTTCCCCTTCTTACCATGAATCAAATGTACTCGTATGAAAGTACTCGGATGGTTCAAGTACTTGTACTCGAGTACTTGTACTTAAGTACTCCAAATTTATGGAAGTACTTGGTACTTGGTACTTTGTGAGAAATTATTTCTAGTACTTCGTACTTGGTACTCAAGTACATTTTTTGTATACTTGGCCCAGCTCTGAATACATGCCTGTTGAATTCGAGCTTTTAGGTCCTCTACATTTTGCGGTGTCGTCGAAAACACCTTATCTTTAATATACCCCATAGAAAAAATCCACTGGGGTTATATCTGGAGAACGAGGGGGCCATCGAATAAATCCATTGGTACCTATCCAATGTTGAGGCAAAATTGTTGAAAATATTGAAAGCTGTGTCGATTCTCTGAAGGTAGGTCATCTAAGAATTCATTAATTTCATTTCTCAAAAAGTTTAGGTACCTTTGACCACTGAGGTGATCACCATAAAAATATGGACCTATTAAATTGGTACCTAAAATACCTATCCACACATTTATTGAAAAACGATTTTGAAACCCAGTCGGTCTATGCCAATGTGTATTTTCAGAAGTCCATTTGTAATGAATATTGCGATTAAAAAATCCATTATTGGAAAAATTTGCCTCGTCGGACCAAAGTATTTTACTACATATTAATGGATCGACACACTTCTTTTCCAACAGCCACCTACAAAAAGTCGGCCTCCTTGGTTTGTCCCCCGCTTGTAAATTCTGAACTTTTTTGGCTTTATAACACCGGTAACCATTTTTCTTTCAAATTTTTCTAGCACTTGTTTTATTTATATGACAAGCAATTTGAATTTCTCTTAATGATGTTTCCAAATTTTCTGTATTTTTATTTCTTACATAATTAATAACTCGGTTTACCTTATTTACATTATCAGTAACACTGTTCAACCTTGTCTTCTTCTTTAAAAATGAACCATTATTTTTCAGTCTCGTAGCTAATTTTCTGAACAGAGTTTTATTCGGTTGTAGTGCTTGTGGAAATCTGTTTCTATATTCTACTTGAGCTAATGCAGAGTTAAAATTGCATTGGCATTATGTAACGAACATATTATAACGATCAATGTGAGTGAAAATCATTTTTGAAAATTCTAAATTCTTAAACGAGTGTGATTGAGTGAGAGTTTAAGTATTCACTGAGATGATCTGTCAAAAAATTAAATTGTCAAGTTTGTTCATAGCCAACTATTTTAAAATAATTGAAATAATAGTGAAATCATGAAATACAAACAAATGGATATTGTACTTAAATTAATTGGAAAGACATTTTAACTTTCTGAGCAAGGAGTGACGCTTTTATGGAGGGCCTCTATACATTGGCATAACTGCGAATACTCTTTCCATATTTGCTCCATGTTGCTTTCTTAATTATTATTTTGTTTTTGTTACCTGAATTCACTTCATTCTTCTTAGTTGTGTTAATGTTTTATTATAACAAAGATTTGAACAACTTATTGAATTATTTTATCATTTTATTTAATCATACTTCTCCACGGCAAGTATAATGCTTGTTAAAAAAAAATTTATTGGTTTTAAAAAAATGTTTTTATAATTACTAACCTAGTACCAATGAATAAATATGGCATGTGATATATCATTGAAAAAGAAGGAAAATACTCTATTTAATGGCACCATTTCCCGCCAGTTTCAAAATAATTTTTTTAACAGCCTGAAGAGTAAATCTCAAAATACAGCGGTTTTGAAAAAAATTAGATAAAACCTCGTTAAAACACTCTGTTTCAAGACCTTTTCCATTGAGGAAGAAACTCTAGTTCTAATGGTATATTAATAATATGGGTCAATGGTGAGGATATCCACTGTAGTGCCAGTTGTAACGTCTTTGCCGATAGCCCATCTGGGTTAATAGTGTGGAATTTTTGTTTAATAATGATATCTGCAATTTTTTAACAGTAACCGGTTTGAAAGTAAATACAATGTTCATAAACTTAGTGTCTAAAAATGTATCGTTATGTTGCTCATTAGATTTTAGATTTGGTATAGAATTCATGAAATAATTGTTGATATCATCCGCATTACAAAGATCTGGTGACTTTAAGTTAGTCGACTGGTGGTCGAGAGGTGACCGCACTTGCCTCTCACCCAAAAGTTCCGGGTTCGATCCCCGGTCGTGGCAGTGGAAAATACTGTGAGAGGGATTTTTTCCACTATACACGGATACTGGGTGTGTGTCCCTTGTCTCTAAATGTGTAGCCCCCTCCCACACAAGGCTCTTCCAGAGCCTTCCGGGATAAAGGGGGTCGTCATTACCTGTGGTGTTATTTATTATTATTTATATTATTATTTGTTTAGGATTATTCCTAGTATTATTAAGAGTTGTTCGGAGTGTATTAGTTATCCATGCTTCCAATTTTAATTGTAAATGACTTTACGTCAATGAACTGACGCAGCCTAATGTACGGTGTGCTTGGAAAGAGAGTGATAGAGATGTAATAGAATATGACATTGGACAAATTTATTACACCTAATCTTTAAACTTCTCGGTGCACTTAAGGACATTTATTTTATTTTATTTTAGTTCTACAAAAGGGAAAATGTTTATTTAAATAATACCTATGCGGGATGATAATAATTATATTTGTAAATCGAAAATAGAAGAAAAAAAATATTTTTAATATATACTTTTTTTTATCTCATCGTCCCACATTGTAACATGTTTTTAATGTTTTTTAGTGAAAGCCGTTTTCTAAAATAATGATTTATATGAGAGTAAATTGAACCGTCTTTCCGGCTTATATCCGGAGCGCTCTTAATATGAAAATTGTAAAATGCAGTTCTTTCTTGAACAACGTCATTGTTATGATTATGATCTCTATGTAACCTCGATCAAGATGAATTGATCAATTCATTGGTTTTGGATCCGGCAATAAAAAAGTATTTACTAATTATCATCGCTAATAATAATGAACAAATTTAAAACTAACACACAACATAATCTTTGTTTAACGCGTTGAACAGCTTAAACTTAATTAACCGTCCATTAATGAACAAAATTGATCTCTCGGTTCTAGTTTCCACTTACTTTCGTCTTTCTTAAATAATAAAATGCTTTTAATTGCGAGAATTCCAATAGTTCTGCATTAGCATTAGTCAAGTTGTCGTGGCGCCCATGACTATTCATTATGTTAATGTTCTAGACAGAGTTTATTTTAAGACCTCTGAGCTCTCTCACTTTATTATAACCACGGTAATAAGGAGAATGAGGGAAAGGAGCATTTACCGCGGTTCGCTGTATAAAAATGTGATAAGTCACACTATATGTCTATACACGCGGCAGGGCAGCTTTGTCTTTAAGCGTTGGAGAAATGTCACGTGTTTACCTCTGTTTGGAATTAAAACGTTAGGTTTTACTGCGATAAAAAGGCGATAAAGAACTTGCAAATGAAATTAAATAGATTTTTTTGGAATGAATAGGCCAACGTTCCGCAAAAAAACACACTTGGACATTTAATCCAGGTTAGATAGTTTATTTTTTCTAAGAATTCCTCAGTGCATTTTGTGAACGTGATAATTAGGAGAAAAATAGTGGGAATTATATGTATATGTTTTGGAAAGTAAATTTTATTTGGAACCTGTTTAAAAAAAGGGCATGAAAGTGCCGAAAAGAGGTTTTTTCATGTTTTCGATGCGGGAGAAAAAAAAATTTATACAAAAAATACTACGAAATAGCTCGTAAAAAGACGAAAAAAATAAGTTTTTGACAATTAAAATCGGTCAATAACTTTTTGCACAAAAAATTAGAAACTGCTAAATATGGCCATTTTTTGCCATTTAATTACAGAGACTGTAATTATCGTAGGAAATTGTTTCTGAGCTTTGCATGCAAAAATATTAATAACTTTGAGCGGAAATAGCGAAAATGTAATAAATAATAATAATAAATAACACCACAGGTAATGACGACCCCCTTTATCCCGGAAGGCTCTAGAAGAGCCTTGTGTGGGAGGGGGCTACACATTTAGAGACAAGGGACACACACCCAATATCCGTGTATAGTGAAAAAATCTCTCTCACAGTATTTTCCACTGCCACGGCCGGGGATCGAACCCGGAACTTTTGGGTGAGAGGCAATTACAATTACAATTACAATTTAAAAATCTTTATTTATAATATCTTTATTTATAATATTGGGTGAGAGGCAAGTGCGCTCACCTCTCGACCACCAGTCATACAGGTGTGGTGATAAAAGGTGTTACTGGAAAACGGCGTGGAAATGGCCAAAAATGATCATAGAACGATTTTTCGAAAAGATATTTGTTCGTGATGAAATTCTCTACAATCCTATTATCTTTAAATTCTCGTAAGGTTTCGTTTAGTACCTTAAAAACGCATTTGAAAATCTGGCTATTTTTGAATTTTGGACGTTCGGGCGCTCGAGCGAAGGGGAAGTGACGCGTGGTGGAGAACTATTGGACGAAATTCGATGATTATTTTTAAAGTGGGATATCTCGCTAAAATATTAATGATGAGGCGAGGCGTAATTACCCAAATGCGGGGCTACGATTGTTGGGAGCCCACAGAGCGCGGACATTCCTTGCCGCACATTCGCGATTTAGTACGGCGTAATTAGTCCAAAAAACGGCCTAACCTCAACATCCAAAGTAAAAGTTTTATAAAAAAAATTAGTTTTTAGTGATAATGTCTTATTTATGTATAAGGCACTTTTCGCGCTAAACCGCATAGTTTTCTAAATATTTAAGGAAAACTGATAAAAACTACTAATTTACCAATTTCGAATATTTCTTCAGGTTAGTTCGTTAGGTTAAATATGTTAACATTATTTGATGTAGTATAGTTGCTTATGATAGATAATTGCCCTTGCCCTTGACATTTTGTTAACAACTAAAATACGTAATCGAATATTTTTTTAGGTTAGTTCGTTAGGTTAAATATGTTAATATTATTTGATGCAGTGTGGGGTGCCCTCCCATCAATCATAGCCCCACATTTATTTTCCTATTCTGTACGTAGTGGGATCGGCAAATATGCCTACGGGAGAGACTTCCCCCACCACGCGTCATTTCCCCTCCGCTTGAGCGCCCGAACGTCCAAAATTCAGAAATAGCCCGATTTTAGAATGCATTTTTAATGTACTAAACGGAACCTTAAGAAAGTTTAAAGATAATAGGGTTATAGAGAATTTCATCAGGAACAAGTAGCTTTTTGAAAAATCGTTCTATGATCATTTTTGACCATTTCCACGCCGTTTTTCGAAAACACCTTTTTTTATATTTTCGCTATTTCCGCTAAAAGTTATTAATATTTTTGCATGAAGTTTTAGAGTAGATAGCTACCAACAAAGGCTACAATTTAAGCCCCGAAACAACTTCCTACGATAATTAAAGTCCCTGTAATTAAATGGCAAAAAATGGCAATATTTAGCTGTTTTTAATTTTTTGTGCAAAAAGTTATTGACCGATTTTAATTGTCAATAACTCATTTTTTCGTCTTTTTACGAGCCATTTCATAGTATTTTTTTTATATATAAAAAAAGGTTCTTTCGCATCGAAATCGCGAAAAAACCTGTTTTCGGCACTTTCATGGACTTTTTTCAACAGATTCCAAATAAAATTTGCTTTTCAAAACATATACATACATCCCACTGTTCTTCTCCTAATTATCACGTTCACAAAATGCACTGAGGAATTTCCTTTTGCTATTTGACCTGGATTAGTTATAGGCCAGCTAAAATAAGACAATAAAAATTTACAGGGTGTGTCATAATAATAACCTAGATATTCATGCACCCAAAATTGGGAACACAATATACAGGGTGATTCACGGTGGATGAAGTATTAGAAGTATAATATGGGGAATAGGTAAACATATCCTTTAGAAGATTTGGGTACCAAGGTAACAAAGTATGCTCTGTCAGCCTAAAATATTATCGACAGCGCGGCGTTGCCAAATGTAGGTAAAACTGGCAACATCTTCGTTATTTTAAATGAAACACGCTGTATATTTTTCTATTTTCAGAATCTACACCCAAGTAAATAGCCTTTGTTATGTATCCCTAAACCTATCTCAAGCCGTTTCAGAGATATTTATTAATTTCTATATTTATTGAGCAGCAAAATCTCACCTCTAATAAATTGAACTGAATTTTTACTTCCGGCATGCAGAATTATAATACGTTTTCCCCTTAAACATGGCGTATTTAAAGCACAATTTTGACTCGTATCCACCCAACCGTAATTAACAGTATCATGCGTGTCAAACCACGTCTCATCAAGATATATTACCATCCTATTTAACAGGTGGTACTTTTTCATTTTAGGCAAATATTCCTTTCGAATTTCCACAATACGGTGTGATTGCATTACTATTAAACGATTGTTAATTTTTTTGTTTAAATCTGCATTCTAATAAAACACCTCTTAAAGTCTGCAAAGATTGATAATAATTTTAATCTGTAACATAATTTTTTTGAATAATCTATTTTTCATACGCGCCCTGGCTATAATGCGACTTCTTGCATATTTCACTTGACGACCTTCAACACTCAATACATTGTAGTAAATTAAGACAACAACAGAGGGTTCTACGGTCTATAGTTTTGAATTGGAAGGCAATGTCAGATGACATTAATATAACCAACAAATAAATAGTGTGAAAATGTAATGACAACATCTCAGGAATACTGGTTTATTAAAAGACAGATCAAATGGGGCATTTCAAACTTGGCTCTACTCTACTATAGGAATTTTATGCTATAATTGGTAGCCCCGGATTAGAGGGAAAAAGGATAGTTTTTGCGGCGGATTTTTTGGTCATTTTTTGTGACAAAGTAAAAAAAGAATAGCCATGTTACTAGAGGCATTTTTGCTGTAACTTCAGCCAAGTGCAGACACCACCTTTATGTAATAAAAAACCTAAGAACATCTATGGTCAGTAAATCTGAAGTTTATTCATTTAAAGATCTATATTTTGTTTAATTTAAAATAAGTACAAATAGCATAAAATTCAAGAGAGTACCAAGCTTTGATACTAGTAATTTTTATAGGTTTTTTTGGAGGGCCTCGCCAACCCTCACCCGATAATCTGACACTCTCAAAGATTTAAGCCAGTCGCAAGTACCCACTTATGTGGCTTGAGGACCCATAACACCTGTCGTGGATGCCGGAACGGGTCATGTAATTTAAAAGAACTAAGACGTTCCACCTGAGACGTTCGGTCATCGTTTTCAACCAGCTTAGTTTTGCTGAATGGTTTGTTGGTCCAGCTAGTTGGTAACTATTTTAATTCTCCGGAGAGCAGCCTTAGTACAACTGGTCTAGTTTACAACTGCAGGGAGGAGCCTCCAACATTTCATTATTCAGAGATCAAGTATTGCATCATAAATGGATTAATATTTTTTTGAAAAAGAGTCATTTAAATATTTTTTTATTGTTAACTAAACAGCTGTTTGGGAATTTAAATTCCTTCTGGTTTTTTTGAGATTTCTTTATCCCTTCAGGATTACCGACAAGGTCAGGGTCATTTATACTCTACCTTTTTTATTTCTAAAATCTGAAATATTCTAGAAGTTGAAATGTTCATAGCCGGAGAGGCCATAACAAAATTTTTATCATTCTTGTTTTAAATCAATTTAATCTTTTTAACTTTTTTTGTTCCATTTGTGCCTCACATCCTCATAGTTTAGTAAATCTAATTTTAGCAATTGTGTTATACCTTATCCTGTGTATTATTCTATTATTTGTTGGTGGCTTTGTAATTATACATTTTTTTACTCTTATTATATTTAGTATACATTACTTAATTTTTTTATTCTGGTCTCTAACCCCTTCTCTGTCAAGAAATTGACTGGCGCCCCAGAGCTTACAAATTAACAACTCTTTCTTCAATATAAACTGTTAGTTAAGTTAAAGTTATCGAAAGAACCTACGACCCACCTCCGAACAGAAGAGCAACCGGTGAGTGCTTAATCGAAAAGGCCATTTCCTTACGGTTCACGTCACAAATCAGGGTATTCGCGCAATTTATTTGAAATTATTTCCAGAGTAGGGACTTCATTTTCTTGATAAAAATTATAAACTGTACCTCGGATGAGGTCTTTCGAAGCATCCTTAATTTTTCTAAATTTGCACTAATTCTTCTTCTTCATTGTTTAAAAAATTGCCGGAAAAGAAGTTGTGACCTCAGGCATTAACAAAGCATTAATAAACATAAACAACCAACTAAACTATAACTCATAGACCTATCTCTGTTGATAATTAAACCCGAGATTAAACCTAAATTTAGTGATCATTATTCAAGTAACAGGACAGCAGTGGTTTAACAGCTAATTAAAAATAGATCGTATTAAAATATTCCAAGCAGTTCTTCTTAGACTTAAACTTATTGGATTGAAATACTTTTCACCTGGTTTTATTGTATAAAGTAATTAATAAACTTAAATTAAATCAATTAAATTAAATGCTGCTTAGGTTTGGTTTTTCTTGACGATCCACATCAATATGTGGATTGTAAGAAAAAATTAGTTATCGTTTTTATATTTGGAAAAGAAAATAGAGACAATTATCAACATTGTACAGGGCCTTATTAGAAGACTTTGGAAAAGTAATATAGTGCCAAAAGGCGCACACTTTTAAAAATATTTTGAAATATACAGGGTGGCTCGCTACAGCGGAATATCTTCGAGGTCATTTTTTTTTTTTCATGGTATACCACCCCCTTTTCTCCTTAAGTTTTGAAGATAACTGATTAAAATTTAGGACATACTACATACATAATAAGCGGCACTTTTTGACATACAATTGATTTTTTTCACTTCCGGTTTCGCCGGAAGTGACACTAACTTTCGACTTTTATACGGAACATCCTATATATTATTGCATTTTTGAATTCTGCATAATTTTCTGAATCCAACGGTGCCAAATAAGTGACATTTCAAACATATTTTTTTTTATAATATAATTTTTAGTTTTCCGTTTAAGTGTGCCATGACGGTTCCGATAATGATCCGTTTAATGCTACAAAAATCGAAATCCCGTTAAAATCACTAAATTACGTGATTTATGAGCAAATAAAATTCACCAAAATGGTTTTTGGGGCAAAACTCATTTTTTTCAAATGGAACCATATCGGTACCGTGGTACTATTTATAAGTACTATTAATAAGGAATTTATTCATATGCCGTATTAGAATGTGCGATAAATACAAATAAAATTACAGCTAAAAGAAAATAAGAAAATACAATTTTATTCTAATTACCCTCCTCCTCTATAAAATCCTTATACTATAAGGAATGTAACCAGACTGCAACCAACAGTTACTCTCCGGGCTATGTGCCCCGCCGAACGCTGAATTACCGCCCTGATATTTCGCCCTCTAAAAGCACATTTGAACTATTACAACAGTTGTTCAAAATGCTGTCCATTAACGTCAATGCACTTCTGAACTCGCATAGCTGTTTCTCGAAGAACGTTCGCCAATTGCTGGGTCGTTATGCTATTAATTGCTCATCTTACTCCTAGCTCCAGGTCTTCACGGATTGTAACGGGGGTTGTTTTTTAAATGACCCCAAACAAAGAAATCAAGGGGCGTTAAATCAAGTGACCTTGGAGGCCACCTCACAGGACCGTTCGTCGAAATTACGTTTTCTCCGAAGGTAATTAATTCCATCTTGTTAGAAATACATTCCCTGTCCTAAATCTGAAGGTAACTTATATAAAAATGTCCTCAATCTCATTTTCCAGGAATCTCAAGTATCTGGCACCAGTCAGAGGTCCTTCAAATATTATTGGACCAATGATTCTACTACCAATTATTCCAAGCCAAACATTGTAAACGAACCGCACTTGAAAGTTACCTTCCCGTAGTAAATTTTGATTTTCTTGTGACCAATATTTTGGATTTTGTCGGTTAAATATTCCCAAATTTGTAAATCTAGACTCGTCCGAAAATAAAATTAGTCCCAAAAAATCACTGTTTGGCGGCATGTTATTATACAAAATCCAATTGCAATATTCCATCCTGCGTTCGTAATCACTTTCGTACAAATGCTGGTGCAATTGGTATTTAAAAGATTTATAGTGGTGTTTGTGCAAAATTCGGCTTACTGTTTAGTGACTGATGTCCAATTCAAACCCAACTTGCCTTAAAGAAACAGTCTTATCAACTTCTATTCGAGCCAAAACATTAATTTCCGTTCTTTCGTCAATAATGAAGTTTTCTTCTGGCTCATTGCTGGGCTCTCTTCGGAATTGGTATTCGACACGTTTAAAATAACTTTTCCCTGGACATTGTCTATCAGGATATCGTTGGACATAAAGGTCGGTAGCCGCAACTGCATTTTTTTACATTCCCCATAAATAATTAACATGGTCCACTTTTTCATCTCTTGTATAAATTTGCGGCATTTTGAACACAATTAACAAGAATTTTTAACAATCTTTAAAGACACAATAAAAACACCGTTAAACCAACAAATGTTTGACAAGCTAAATATTTGATTGTATTCAAATCCACCTTAGTTACTTCTTAACATAATAAGAACAAAATTGTATTTTCTTATTTTCTTTTAGCTGTAATTTTGTTTGTATTTATCGCAAATTTTAATACGACATATGAATAAATTCCTTGTTAATAGCACTAATAAATGGTACCACGGTACCAATATGTTCCATTTGCCCCAAAAACAATTTTGGTGAATTTTATTTTCTCAAAAATCACGTAATTTAATACTTTTAACGGGATTTCGATTTTTGTAGCATTACACGGGTCATTAAGAATAAATTGGAACCATCATGGCACACTTAAATGGAAAACTAAAAATGATGTTATAAAAAAAATTTATATTTGAAATGTCACTTATTTGGCATCTTTGGTTTCAGAAAATTATGCAGAATTCAAAAATGCAATAATATATAGGGTATTCCATTTAAAAAACGAAAAATAGTGTCACTGAAAGTAAAGAACATCAATTGTATGTCAAAAGTGCCACTTATTATGTATGTGATATATCCTAAACTTCAATCAATTATCTTCAAAACTAAAGGAGAAAAGGGAGGTATACCATGATCCTGCTGCACCCGGTATATTTTACATTTATGAATCCAGCGTAAAATTATCTTTCTAACGACCTCCATTAATTAAGAAGATTTATTTTGCAACTATGTGGACAAGGGATCTACTACAACGACACAACCACCAAATATTGATTATAATTATGCAGGGTGTATTTTATACTAGCTCTAATTCAGGACCGTTGGTTCCATCACATATCAAACGTGGAAGTACTCAGGAGAGCAAACAGCCTTCCAATTGAGGTGCTTGTTTCAAGAGCACGCCTAAGATGGGCAGGTCACGTTCATCGTATGCATGATAACCGCCTTCCTAAATGTACACTTTATGGTGAATTGCTAAGCGGTAGAAGAAGGCGTGGCGGTCAACGAAAGAGGTTCAAAGACGCTCTCCATGAAAATCTAAAATCCTGCGGTATTGCAGACGAGCAATGGGAACAACTTGCAGCGGACAGGACCGAATGGCGAGGGGTTGTGGCCAGCTATCAAGGAAATGTTGCTGCAAGAAGGCCGAATCCAAGACCTAACCAGGTCTACGTTTGTCCTGGCTGCGGTCAACATCAGTGGCGGTTTCTCTGAGGAGGCAGAGGAGGCCGGGCCTCCCTACTTCTGATTTGCCTTTACAGTTACTTTACATATTTACATTATTATAAATATAAATATACTTTATGAAACGACAAATTTAAATTAACACAAATATTCCCTAAATCTGCGAATTTAAACTATTATTATTATAACCGGCAACGCTGCACAACTGTAACATTCTATCCATGGTGACTGGTGAGGCAGGCCTCCAAACGCTTCTAATATAGCTTTCGCGTTTAGAATGGTTCAATTTGAAACGTTTGAAGCTACCCATTAAAATCTGCTCTCAAAACCACGTGCCGGAGGCCAAGCTCCGGACCAATAGGAACAAAGATTAATAAACATCTGACTTTTATTTTCCCGCTTCCTGAGTCCAGACAGTCGTACAGTTTACCGTTTAGGTTAGGTTAGGAAAGTAAATGTGTCTGTGGTGGTTTTCATTTTATTAAGTGCAATAAATTCATTTAAAATTTTTGTTTAAATATTGATAAAACGTCAAAAATGGAATTAAACGTAAGTACAAGCAATAACAATGGTAATGTCAGTATCGGTGAAGTGTTTAAATCTGTAGATGATATTGTAAATTTCCTTTTGAAGAATGTTCATTTTAGTCAATTAACATATGATGACAAGATAT
Source organism: Leptura quadrifasciata (assembly GCA_963675555.1). Taxonomy (NCBI): domain Eukaryota; kingdom Metazoa; phylum Arthropoda; class Insecta; order Coleoptera; family Cerambycidae; genus Leptura; species Leptura quadrifasciata. The sequence goes on from OY776679.1 coordinate 3,219,296, forward strand.
TTATAATAAAAACTTTAAAAAGGCCCCAACCTACCATGCAAAATCTCATAGTAACTTCAAAACATAATCGTTCTTTTTGTGTACAATGGTATGATAAATGTGAGTGGTTAACTGGATGTCCAGTACAAAATAAATTATATTGCTGGTATTGTTTACTTTTTTCTAATGACCCAGAGAACACTGTTTGGTCAAAATTAGGATATAATGATTTAAAAAACTTACCCAGATCAATTGAAAGGCATGCTAGGTCAAAAGGACATTTAACTGCTTCAATAAAATTCAAGTTATTTGGCAAACAGAATATTTTAAATTCTATTGATGAAGGGCACAAACAGTCAATTGTAGATCATAATGTAAAGGTTAAAGAAAATAGAGACATCTTAAATAGACTAATTGATACGGTAATTTTTTTATGTTGTCAAGAATTGGCTTTTAGGGGACATGATGAGTATGTGCATTCAGATAATAGAGGAAATTTTCAAGAGCTTATTTCTTTTCTGAGCAGATACGATGGCAAAATGGAACAATTTTTAAACGAAGCTACAGTTTTTTCGGGAACTTCTAAAGCTATTCAAAATGATTTAATTGAATCAATTAGTTGTGTTGTAGTACAAAAAATTGAAAGCGAATTAAATGAAGTACCTTTCTTTTCTTGGCAAGCTGATGAAACCACAGACATCAGCTGCTGTTCACAGTTATCGGTTGTTTTCAGATATGTTATTAAAGGGCAAGTGGTTGAACGATTTGCAGGTTTTTACAATGTTAGTTCAGGTCGAACCGCAAATGATTTATTTAATTTTTTAACAGAAAAATTTGGAAAATACGACTTAAAAAATAAACTTGTTGCTCAGACATATGATGGGGCATCAGTTATGGCTGGTCACTTAAATGGCTTACAGGCAAAAATTAAAACAATGGCCCCTCAGGCACTTTTTACACATTGCTATGCGCATACGTTGAATTTAGTATTGAGTAAAGCCTGCATAGATAGCATCAAAGAATGTAAAATTTTTTTTGCCAACTTGTCTGGATTTTCATCATATTTTTCAAAATCAACTAAAAGAACAGAGGTACTTAATACCATAGGATCTGACCGTTTACCATCAAATGTGGCAACAAGGTGGAATTTTACATCTAGAGCAGTTTTTACAGTATTCAAAAACAGGGATAAGTTAATAGAAGTTTTTGATTATATTTTGACACATGATGATTTCAAACAAGATCAGCCAACTTTAAGAGAAGCTGTTGGCTTAAAAAGACATCTTAAAGATCCTCATTTTCTCTTTCTTTTACATACTTTTAAATTTATCTTTAAACACACCGATGTTGTATTTTCAATTTTACAAAATAAAAGCACAGACATTTCATACGCCAGGAAACGTTTGAATGCATTAACTATTACATTGCAAGATTTTAGAAATAATGAAATTCATTTTAATGATCTTTACAACCAACTGTCTGAAGATTTCCAAAGTGGTGAACCGGCGCCAAAGAAAAGAAAGACAACATTAAATCTTCAAGATTTGAGACTGAATTATAAACAGATTTTCAATGAAATTTTGGATACAATAATTAATCAACTACAGATAAGATTTTCCGATTTAGATAAATTAGAATTTTTCGATTTAATAAGAAAAGATAATTTTCTCTCATATTCAAAAGAATTTCCAAATGATAAATTTGAATCATTATTAAAACAATATAACCTTTTTGATTCAATAGCACTAAAAAATGAATTAACAACTGTATACGCTGACAAAGAATTGTTTCAAAATTGTCAAACCCCTACCGAAATGATTTCATTTATTTATAATAATGACTTAATTTCTTGTCTAACAGAATTTTATAGATTACTTACTTTAGCTGTCACAATTCCTGTTACGTCTGCTTCAGTAGAAAGGAGTTTTTCCGCCCTCAAACGAATCAAATCATTTACTAGAAATACTATTGAGCAAGAAAGATTAAAAAATATTTCTATCATTTCTATCGAAAAACGGCTTGTTAAGGAACTAACACAGAATAATACATTTTATGACGAAGTAATAGATATTTTTGCCAAACAAAAAGATAGACGGATTTCATTAATTTACAAGAACATTTAGACATGTAATTTTTTTGTTCAATTTCTTTTTTGTTTAAAATTTAAAAAACCACCACAGCAATTATTCTACTTCTGTAGATTGTAAGTATACTACCAAGTATATTTTTATTTGTGTTGTTTTTCAGTTTGTTATTATTTAACTATTTTTAATTTGAGAATATTTTTATTTATGTTATCGTTTCAGAGTTTATTATTTATTTCATATTACTATATAATTGTTTTGATTGTGGTAGCATTTGTGCCATATTATTATTACTATTATTATATTAATAATTAACTCCCTCACCTATTAAAAGCACCCCTACCCCACAATCCCATCCTGGCAAGATATAATTCAGACCTCCACGTTGGTTCTTGCTGGACGGTAGAATTTGTTTTTTACTTTATACTTTGATACTTATCATAAAACAAATTATACTGACTAACATGAAGAGAAAATTACTAATATTTGTGTAATGGTAAAGTTTAAAAGTTCGATATATTCGCAAAATTTTCATCGCGGCGCACATGTGTATACCTCCCGCCCCTCGGAACCACCCAGGCCTATCTATCCCTGCCTCCCCAGTTTAAAAACTGAGGAACCGCCACTGGTCAACATGTGCCCTCCCGAATTGGCCTCTATAGCCATAGTCGTGTGCACCGTAGATGAATGGGAATTACAATAGACTACACCTTTTACTTGTTTTTTATTGTACACAATTTATCGACTGTAACATTTTTATACTCGGACTCGAGTAACGGCTAATAATAATAATAATAATTCAGGACATTTCAAAGTGGATTTTCTCAATTTTTTCAAATGGAACACTCTGTATATTATTGTATTTTTGAATTGCACGTTAATTCTCTACGATTTTTGTGAATAATATCCTACACCTAAAATCGATATTTCCAGAGACATTTTTTACTTTTTCATTAAAAACCGTTAAACTAAAATACATTGCATTTCGAACTGATCTAGTAGCCATGATTTCTGAATTCATAAATAGATAGATAATACGTTTATTTAGCCCCAGGCTATACAGGTAGAATACATTATATAAATTTCTTAAACATATTTATTGTACAACATTATTAATATTATTATACCTATAGGAAACAAAATATAAATATAAATAAAAAAATAAATTTAAGTACATATATATATATATACAGGGTGTTGCATCATGAGAGGGACATAGCTTAATAGGAGGTAGAGAACATCAGTGGTAACCGGAACCTCCCATAAAAATGTCTCATTGGGCCTTCACTACGAAGTTACAGGGCGTTTTATAATTTTTGGCCAAACCTGTTTTTTGTCATAACTTTGACAGGGAATGAAATAACGGATTCATATTTGGTACGGCTAATGTACTAACGAGCCCCAAGAGGTACATGTATAAAAAAAAATATATCCAGGTCCGGACTCACTATAATTTATGTTTCTTCTTTGCATCAATAAAACATCACCCTGTATATATTTTTTTGAAATTTCGATACGATATTCGAAAAGAGCAAGAAAAAACAAACAAAATGGCCTATTTCATTTTTTTGTTACACCTTCGTGGTTATTTAAATACGTTGTTAAATGTGCAAGAAAATGGATTACAGAACCCTATTAAATGAGAGGCACGTGAAATAAATAGTTTTATAACTATAATTTGCAAAAATTCTATTGAGCCTAGGTGGTCTAGGTGAATCCTAATTCCGGCACGTTTTAAAGGTCCATTTTGGTAAAAAACTGTGGTCCTAATAAGTAATCGGGTATGAAATAACAAAATTTTTAATCAATCACAGTAGGCTTGTTCAAAGTGACAGATAATAAAAAGAAATCTCCTAAACAGTTGAATAATTGTTTGTTAGTAATTTAATGTGTCAGTAATCCGCATTTAGTTAGTGAAAACTTGTGAAAATATTTTAACTATGCCAGTAAAATTTACAAACGTGGAATATGCTGACATAATATTCATCTATGGTTTCTGTAATGGAAATGGTAGGTCGGCGGAAAGAGAATATCGGCTGCGTTTTCCTGGTCGTCGATGCCCTAATCTTAAAACCTTTAATACGGTGTTCCAGTATGCAAGACAACACGGAAAGTTTCCTAATTCTGCAGCTGTGGAGCGTGTTTTACAACAAGGTGTGCAGGAACAAAACAATATTATAAACGTAGTTCAAGAAAACCCAAATATGAGCGCTAGACGAATCAGTTTGGCAACTGGTATTCCTCATTGGCGAGTATGGAGAACCCTAAAAAGAGAACGTTACCATCCATATCATATCCAGCAGGTACAGCGTCTTCAACAAGGCGACGATATCCCCCGCCTGGCATTTTGTCATTGGTTGTCTAACCATCGCCCAGTCATTTACAGAACCTTATTTACGGATGAGGCACAATTTACAAGGGATGAAGTAAACAATTCACGAAATAATCATAAATGGGCACAGGAAAACCCACATGCGGTACGCCAACGCCGTTCGCAACACAGGTTTTCTGTAAATGTTTGGGTCGGACTTGTGAATAAACATTTGATAGGGCCACATTTTTTTGAAGAAAGATTGAATGGTGAAATTTACTTTGATTTTCTTCAAAACATTTTACCGAATATGTAGAAAATATCGGTATAAGAGGCATGTTGTTTCAGCATGATGGGGCCCCACCACATTTTAACCTTCAAGTAAGAGAACACTTAAACAATGTGTATCCTAATAGATGGATTGGACGCGGGGGTCCACATGAATGGCCACCAAGATCTCCTGATTGTAACCCTTGTGATTACTTTTTATGGGGCCACTTAAAAAACGAGGTTTATAGCATTGAAATTGAAAGTAGACAACATTTAATCCAGCGCATCGTTACAACCTGCGACGAAATACGGAATAATCCAGAAATGTTACGTCGAGCAATTGGTGACCTTTCTAAACGCGCAAGAAAATGCACAGAATGTGGGGGAGGACATTTTGAAAATTTACTTTAGTGTCAATTACGTTTTATTTTTAAACACATTTAGTTATTGTTTTGTTATTTATTGTTAATTGAATGGAAAATATTTTATTTATTTAGATTTTAGTTTGTTCTCTTTTCCAATTTTTATTAAGTATAAAATGTTGATGATTTTCTTGATCAAAGTAACTGGTTGCTTAGGCCTAAATGGTTTAAATTATCTGTCACTTTTATTCTTTGAACAAGCCTACTGTGATTGATTAAAAATTTTGTTATTTCATACCCGATTACTTATTAGGACCACAGTTTTTTACCAAAATCGACTTTTAAAACGTGCCGGAATTAGGATTCACCCAGACCACCTAGGCTTAATAGGATTTTTGCAAATTTTAGTTATAAAACTATTTATTTCACGTGCCTCTCATTTAATAGGGTTCTGTAATCCATTTTCTTGCACATTTAACAACGTATTTAAATAACCACGAAGGTGTAACAAAAAAATGAAATGGGCCATTTTGTTTGTTTTTTCTTGCTCTTTTCGAATATCGTATCGAAATTTCAAAAAAATATATACAGGGTGATGTTCTATTGATGCAAAGAAGAAACATAAATTATAGTGAGTCCGGACCTGGATATATTTTTTTTTATACATGTACCCCTTGGGGCTCATTAGTACATTAGCCGTACCAAATATGAATCCGTTATTTCATTCCCTGTCAAAGTTATGACAAAAAACAGGTTTGGCCAAAAATTATAAAACGCCCTGTAACTTCGTAGTGAAGGCCCAATGAGACATTTCTATGGGAGGTTCCGGTTACCACTGATGGTCTCTACCTCCTATTAAGCTATGTCCCTCTCATGATGCAACACCCTGTATATACAAATACATACGAATGTACAAACACTTCTTCTTTCACACACATTCTTTTCCAACATACTATCTTTTAGTAGCCTTTTAAAAGTATTTAGATTTGTTTTGCTTAGTTCGGTACCTAGTAGATTATACTCCACTACACCTTTATAGAAAATGGAACAATGCGTACATGTTTTATTCGCTTGTTTAATTACATAACTTTCTTTTCCGCGGGTATTATATTCGTGCACGTCTCTCAATTTCTTTAAAATATTTTTTAAGTATTCTGGAACAATGTCTTTGTTAATTTTATGTATAAAAACTAAAACGTTATACTTAAGAAAATCTGCTACATTCATCCAATTTAAACATTTTAACATGTCCTCTATTCTAGTGTAAATACTACATTTTAATATGACTCTCATAGCTCTATTTTGCAGCCTTTGTAACCGTTCCAAATTCGTCTTATTAGCCATGTATAATATTGTGCTACAATAATTAAAATGTGGTAATATGATGGAATTATAAACAGTTTTTCTTGCATTAATTGATAAATACCAGCTAACACGCTTAAGGATTCCAATTTTTTTTTATATTTTTTTGCAAATATAATCTACGTGGCTATTAAAATTCAAATTGCAATCAACGATAACCCCTAAGTATTTAATCTCTGTTACTACAGTTAAACTTTCTTCTTGAAGATTGAATGTTAAATGTCTATTCTTAAAGATGTTGAGACTTTGCTGATTAGTTATAAGCATACTTTTTGTTTTTATTATGTTCAGTTTTAATTTATTTTTTTCCAACCATTTAGACACAAGTTCTAAATCATAATTTATTTTGTTTACCAACTCACTATGGTCGTCTTCATCAATGTAAGTTATTGTGTCGTCAGCAAAAAAATTATATTTACAGTATTGAAAAATATTTGATATATCATTAATGTATATTACAAACAATAGAGGCCCAAGTATACTCCCTTGAGGTACCCCAACATTTATACTTTTCTCACACATGACACAACATCTTCGCACTTAACCGTTTGCCTCCTATTTTTTAAGTAACAATCAAACCACTTCCTTACAATACCACTAATTCCATACTTTCCAAGCTTACTTAATAAAATTTTTCTATCAACCGTTTCAAATGCTCTTTTCAAATCTAAGAATATTACTCCTGTCATTCTTCCTTTATCGTTAGCTTCCTTCCATTCATTTATAATATATTGTAATGCACTTTCACGACTATAACCTTCCCTAAAACCAGATTGAAATTTATTAAGTATTTGTTTTTCTAAAATGAAGTCTAAAAATTGTAAGTAAACTACTTTTTCTAACATTTTCTCGAACGCAGATAGCATGTTTATCGGTCTACACTCTTCAGCCTTAATGGTTTTTGGTACTTTCCTTATAGGAATTATGGTCGACACTTTTAAGGAACTAGGTACGATACCATTTTCTAACGAACTGTTAATTACATTTATCAGAGAATCCGATATGACGTCAAAATGATCCTTATAAAAAGACATATCAATTTCATCTGGACTACTCTTGTTTGCTAAGTCAAATATTATTGATTTTAATTCAGTTTTTGTTAATAATCTAAAATTTTGCATTTTTATTCCATCCACTTCATTGAATTCAAATACATAATCATTATCAGGTATACTACATACTATATCATTTATGCTGGATATATGGAATTCATTAAATTTTTCAGATATTAGGTTCGGGTTTTTATACATATCATTTCCAAATTGAATTTCTCATCATATTTACTCGAAATTAAAGACTTAAGCGATTTACACATTTTCTTTGGGTCGTACTTACAATTATCTATTTTTTCCTCATAATACCGACATTTTTCTTGCTTAACTACCCTACCTACATTATTTCGACTAGATTTATAAGACAACCAGTTAGACTGAATATTATTTATTTTGTAATCTTTATACTTTCTATCTCTATCTTTAATAGCCTCTAACACCCTAGCATTAAACCATCCCTTATGTTTATCCTGAATAATCACTTCTATTTTTGGATTAACCTCATCTAACACTTTCAAAAGACTACTATAAAACAAATCATATTTCTTATTTATATCAGGTTCTCTATAATCTATTTGAATATTATTTAGTTTGTTCGCTACCATATTTACATCGTATTGTTTACTTCTACAAAAACATACCTTTTGAACTGAATAGTCTAACATATCAATTTTAATAATACAATGATCTGGGATATTTGGCTCATCAAGAACTTTTGCTACTAGATCAAAATTATTTGTAATAACTAAATCTATTATCGTCGCACCATTCTCAAAGATGTGAGTAGGAGTTTGTACAATTTATATAGGGTGGAATACCCTATATACTAAAATTATATTATATAATTTTCCAAAGTCTTCTAATACGTCCGATATTGGACTTTGACGCACTATTTGGACACCCTGTATATTAAAAATCAAATACATACAGAGACCAATCATTGTTTCTTTCTGCTACCTCCTCGGAATCAATCGACTTTTAACAAGGATTTAAAAAATAACAAGAATGCTGCCACAGAAGCAAGATAAAAGCGACGCGAAAGTGTGGACCTTCTCAAGAGTTACGGGTTGTAAAAAATACGGATAGCACTCACGAGATACAAGAACTGCGAACAGTTGAATAACATCCAATTAATTTTTTTCATCGTTGCAAAGTGAGTGCCTCTGTTTTGTTTTAGCCTTGTTTCGGTCAATTAACTTCGTTATGGATAGTTAGTTATAAAAATATTAAATCTCGACTTGAGGTAATGATATACTGATGGCCGTGTTTAATGGTGGGATAAATGACAGCGCCGGAAAAAGAGTTGCTGGTAGAAAAAGTGATTATGGTGGATGCGCCGATGAGAGTTATCGGAAACATTTTTGTTTACTACAGTTTAACAAATTAATGCAGTTGTAGTACTTACTGGGGGTACTTCCTTTAAAATTGACTATTTTACTAGCTACGTCAGAGGCAGTGTCACTCCCACCAGAGGAAGTAAAAAAAATTGTGTTTTTCCTTAAAATATACAGGGTGATTCATGGTAAGAACGAGAACGGGTAAATATATTTTTAAAGTTTGGGTACAGTTGATTTAAAAAAAAACTGGTACAACTCTTGTAATCGAAAATCTTAATAGTTTAGTTGTGTGCACATGTCTGTAAATAGGGCTGGCCAGGCATATCGAGAGGGGGGTGGAGAAGAGGTGCGTTACCCCGTACCTTGGTTTTTTTGGAGGAGACCGGTTTTCTTAGTGTTTTTAAACTTATTAAACCTTTCTTTTTAATTTTATTCAAATGAAATTTAAAAAAATAATTAGAAAATAACTTTTTCAAAACATTTTCAAGCCTGCCATATTATTGTTTAAAAAAATTATATTTGTTACGGATAATTCTACTAATGGTTGTAATTAAAATACTAACTGAATAATGATAATTCTATTTTTAAAATAAGAACACAAAAATATCACTTAAGATTAAAAAAAATGTAAACAATGCAAACTAAACATAAAAATACAATAAAAAAATAAAATAAATGAACTTCAACTATGTAATACAGAATTAACTAATATTTTGTCATTGCCCCATTAGCGTCTGAAACTGCCTGAAGTCTTGCAGGCATGGACAAAATCAGATTTATTGCAAGGTCAACTTCTTGCGACAAGTTCTCCCAAGCGTCTTCAATTATCCCTTCCAATTCTTGGGTATTATTTGGATGGTTATTTAATTTTCTTATATGTTTCACCATTAGTCCCCAAATATTTTCAATTAGATTTAAATCCAGACTTTTAGATGGCCACGGTATCACCTCTATGTTTTTATTAAGAAACCATTGCCTGACACGATGGGCCGTATGTATGGAGCAGTTGTCTTGTTGGAAAATAAAATTATTTTCCGGAAACACCTCTATTACTGACGGCAAGATAATATTGTCTAATATTTCAATATATTTAATGGAATTCAGATGATCACCACTGTTCCAACACACACCTAACCCATTTAGGCTCATCCAAGCCCAGACATTGACTGAAAACCTTCCTGATATTTGTGGATCGAAAGTATATTTTTCGTCGTATCTAATGGAAGGAGGCCTATATACGCGAACATGACCATCGTTACAGGATTTAAAAACCTTTTCGTTAGAAAAGACAACTTGTCCCCAGAAGTTTTCATCATTGATTATATAGTTCAGTGCAAAAATAATCCTATGCTGCTTCTTTTCTTCTGTAAGTTTGTATTTTTTAGCCGCTGAACAGCTTTTCAATTCCCTTCCTAGTTTTATTCTTCTGCAAGCAGTAGGTACCGAAGCAGGGAAATTTGTCTCTGAAATTGCATTTACTGCAGTCTGAAAAGGGTTTTCTCTTAGGTAATTTATAAGATTTTCATCTTCTTGATTATTCCTCTTTCTGGGCCTACCGGAACCACCTCTACGGGATACCGCTTGGTTAATTTCCCATTGTTTTTTAACACTCATTATCGTGGTTTTACTCACATTGCATTCAGCAGCAAGTCTTCTTATGGACCAACCATCTTCAATTTTAGAAACAATTCGAAGTTTTTGAATATCTGTTAGATGTCGGACCATTTTTAATAATGATGCCACTGATTAACCTCAAAGTGACATTTGTATGATTATTAATATCAATCAAAGAACGAATGATTTACATAGCTAAAAGAAAGCGTACCAGTTTTTTTGAAATCAACTGTACCAAGGTAACAAAGTATGTTCTGTCAGACTAAAATACGATCACTAGCGCGAATCTACTATACTATACTATACGAAATGGATATTTTCTACTTCTAGCAATCGCCACTACGCCAGTTTGTGAAAAATCAACCAATTTGGTCGTTCTTTCTAAGTATAGATGAGTATATCTCGGTATATGTAGGTTCAAAAAAAGCAAAAAAAATTGAGGCTGTTCGTTATGATATAGGTTATTGTTAAAGAACGCTATAACCCCGATATACTTTTCGACGTTGTAACAAAATCCGACTTAGGAAATACTTCGTAAGAAAAGCGTGCTTCACGTAAAAACGCCGTGGAGGAGGTTTTTAATTCTTGGAAATATATTTTTGCTCTTCGGAGCATTTTTTATGCCAAATTTTCGCTAACTCTTCAAGGAGCGTTAATTTAGAAAGTGTAGTGAATGTCGCTGCACAGGGACGTAATGTCGCCCCGACCACCCAATTTTAGAAAGTATACTAAAATTGGACTTGAACTTCCAAATTTCCAAGATTAAAAACCCTTTTACGAATCCACGTTGTCAAGCACTGCAACTCTTACGAGGTATTGAATATGAGGACAAGTTAGTCCAACGACTATTCAAAGTATATCGGAAGTTATAGCGAAAATAGCCCTTAGCGACATGGGACCCCCATCATTTCCTAGCAGTCGGATTTGACGGGGAAATGATGTGTATTGACGGGGTTTGCCCTAAACCGGTTCCTCAATGATTCGGAGTCAAAAAAGTATCTATACCATGTACTCACACGTGCATGGGATCTGCCTTGCCTGAACGTAAAATTTGTTATTGCATAATACAAACGAAGTAGAGACGCTTCAAGCAATTTTAAGCTCCGAGGAGCGACCAAAATTAATGTGAATTAATAAATACGTTTATAAGACAGGCAAGCAAAAGTCCACCAAAATTTCAGTTACATGAAATTTTTCTTGAATCTTTTTGTGCATCGTTAGCTTATCAAACTGCATATTGGATGGTAGTTGGTACCGTATGAATCGTCCCGTTCCTCACCATGTGTTGTACACGGGTCAGACCATTGTTTGTTAACATTTTCTCTTGAAGAAGTTGCTGTAAAAACATAAATTTTTAAAAGATTTAATATACATATTTTGAACTTTATATTGTCTTTTAGTTGTGTTTTCTAACAAAATTCCTTTTCAGGTTTAATTTTAAGAGAGTGTGATACAGACAGCGTTAGATTTATAGTGTTACGACGTCGTCCAATTGATACCATCAGAGCCGCAGTTAAGCATAAACGACAGTAAGTATGATTTATTATATTATTCTCCGTTTGAAACAGTCGTGTTGAACCCTAAAAATTTTGTGAACGTTTTAGAATTAAGAAAAGGTTGAGGAAAAAGAAAATTAATTTTTTCTTTTTCCAATTTTCGAGCAGAAAATACGTCCTTCACACTTCCATCAAAGCATGGATCGTTCACATTATCAGCGGTTATAATATGAAATTTTTATCTGCACACATAACCTCAAAAGAAAAAGAAAAATTGAAAATACTGCTAAATTTTGTTTTCTTATTTATGACTTCGGATGTTTTAAGTGAAATTTGATGAAATTTTCAGAAATTATACCTAATAATGTGAACAATAACTGGTTAAAATTTCAAGTCAAAATATCTAATACAAGCGTCAAAAATTGGCTTCAAATTTTAAAATTGATTGGCCAATAACTTTTGTGCATCGCATCGTATGAGGTTCTTTTTTTTTAAATGATGGTGAACAAAAAAAATTTTTGAACTTGGAAAAAAGTGAAAAAAAATCGATTTTTTGCATTTGTGCGTCAAATTTTTCGAAAAATTTCACTTTATTTGATAAAACTCAATTTGTTTTATAATATTAATTAATTTTTGATATATTCTGATCTAATTGATTGATAGGTCGATTGATCAAGAAATTGATATAAATGAAAATGATGATGCATTTTATCATTATGCTTCAAGCGATTCTTTATCAAATGAGACAAAACGAAGACGATTAATATAACTGCTCGCGTATATATATATTTTTTCAATTCCGAGTAAAATGTTTCCATTTTTTATACAGTATTTAAATACAATAAATATACATTTGCAAAACAAATAGTGCTTTTATTGATCTAAACTTAAATATAAATATGTATACATATAATTTTTTTTGTAATTAATTGACTTCTTATATTTTTTAATGCTCTTTCGAAAAATTAGGTCAGAATATGTAAAAAGTTAATTAATTGGGTTTTATCAAAAAGAAGTGAAATTTTTCAAAAAAATTGCCGAAAAAATACAAAAAAATCGATTTTTTTCAGTTTTTCAAGTTTATAATTTTTTCTTCTTCACCATCATAAACTGCATAAGAAAACCTACATTTTTTTTAAAAAAAAAACCTCATACGGTGCGATGCACAAAAGTAATTGGCCAACCAATTTTAAGATTTGAAATCAATTTTTGAGACTTGTATTAGATATCTTGACTTGAAATTTTAACCAGTTATTGTTCACACTATATAGTATAATTTCTGAGTATTTCATCAAATTTCACTTAAGACATCCGAAGTTATAACCAAAAAACCAAAATTTAGCAGTTTTTTCAGTTTTCATTATTTTTTGAGGTTATGTGCAGATAAAAATTTCATATTGTAACCGCTGATAGCCTATATCATAACGAACGGCCTCAATTTTTTTACCTTTTTTTGAACCCACACATACCGAGATAGATTCATCTATATTTAGAAAGAACGACCAAAATGGTAGATTCTTTACAAAATGGCCGATAATTTGCGTAGCGGCGATTGCTAGATTGCGATTGTATTTCGTATAGTATTCGATGTAACTAACATGTTAAAAAAAATGACACGAAAAACAATTCCTTATGTTTTACTTGTCTGGCTCCACTATGTGATGTTTTTAAATCATTTCACTTCCTAAAAATATACAGGGGGGCCAAAAATAAATTTTCAATTTAGAACTTTTAATTTTTCAATTTCTTCAAACGGTGCATCCTGCCTATGATGTAGGCATGAAAAACCAACATTTTTTGTATGTATATCTCTATGGCTATTTATAACCATTTTCGATTTATTGACTACAAAATTCGAGGTCTATTAATAAGAAAGTGTGTCCCCTACTCACTTCTTTTTAACTTTTCCTGAATTTTTAGCACGCCATTGCATGGCCCATAGTATTAAGGTAATATAAAAATCCGACAATTTCTCCACGAATAGAGTGTAACACATTACCATTAAATTGATTACTGTGCAAATAAAAGGTATATATAATCTTGAACAGAACACTGCCTGTAATTCATTCACACATGCCAAAATGTATTCATCTTGATAGCAGTAACTGCTGAAAGTACGTCATTAGCAGCCTAAGAAACTTTTTATTGGTGTTTTTATGTCCTTGATTATTGCGGCGTAGGCACATTATATACCAATAAAAATAACGTCAATAATCCTCGCATGGTAAGCCCATTTCCATTCCACTAAATTGACTAAATAGCTAACTAAAATGAGTTTTTATTGCAATTGTATACCAATTAAATTAGAAGCGTTATTTGCAATTTGTAAATTTTGGGAAAAAGTGACTTGTACTTTTTTTTCTAATTTGAGACTGATCAATAATATGTACAAGTACAAGTTCATTTCAAAAATCGTCCTTCTAACACGAAATCAGTCAAAAATGGAAGTTTCTTTTGAATGTTTCCTAAGGGGTGCAGTGGGCTAAAAATTGAATTCATCGGCCAAAACATAAAATCATCAACTTTCTGATTCACTCCTAAAACTTGTTTACCAAGTCGGCTTTCAAAAAACAAAATTTGACCTGTTCAACTAGATGGATTAAAAAAATGAAATCGGCAGCTACTGGAAGCGGCTAGAACCTCCCCACCCAGTGGATCTTTGGAGCCGAAAAGAGCATTAAATTGTGTGCGAAAACAGCATTAAACGTAATCCGATCTCAACCAAAACCTTTTCAGATCTTCTGGAGCATTAAACTCATGCAAATTTTTATCTAAATCCGTTCAGTAGTTTTGGCGATATCGTGGTAACACAACCCATACACACGCACACACTATTTCATTCACATCCAGAAGATAATAACGTGATTTAGTTTCTAATATGGTTATAATCTATTTGAATCTGTTATATCTCTTTATCTATTTGATTATAATAATTCACTAATCAACTGCTTTTGAACAAGTAATAGTATCCATAAACAAATAGCGTGGATTATAAGCGGGAGTAGCATAATTCACTAGATACAGCCAATCAACTTTCCCATACGGTGAAATGGAATGGTCCATTATTATTATTGAGGAAAGGAAGGTGATTTGACATGTTTGATTACTTTGACGTTTAACTGTTGACATTATTTTGTAAATAATGTTTCTGTATACTTGCAATTTAATATTAATTGTTATGATCGTAGATAAAATATAGTATTCAGTTTGCTACATTATCGCTCGTTGAATAATATGCTATTATCGTATTAATAAGTTTAACATCACTTGAACAACTAAGAAAGTCTAGTTAGGTACCATAAACATTACAGATTCGTAAAGTAACAAACTGAAAATTGGTAAAGTGATAATCTATAATCAAAGCATATGATATTGCTATTGTTAAACCTGTAGCATTGCATATGCTACATTTTTGATTTGTAATAAATTTAAAAATTAAATTGGTGCATAGTAAGTTAGGCCACCCAGTATGTGGATAAATGTATTACTGGTTGCCGTGAAAAATCTCCTGAAAAGGAATTTATTAGACAAATATAAATATTTTTTTTATTCTTTCTTTCCTGCAAAAACATGCTCCACATGCAGTTAAATATCTAAATAAATAATAATGAAAATAATACGGCACCGTTTCAGACAATTAACACTGCAATTATAGCTTGTTCAGGTTGAATAGCACTTGACACCTTATTTTGAGTTAACACCGAAATATAGTAAACACACGACGTCTTCTCTTCCTGGCTGGTTTAACAGCCTGTTTTTTATGTACTTGCTTTATTTATTCCATCAGAAACACCTAGTAGCACACTCTCTATTCTAAGGTTATGTTGTTGTTATAAATTTCAATTTTCAATTTATTGTCTCCTCTTCTTCTTCTTATCGTTCGATTTTGCCAAGAGCACAAGTCTGTGACTTGGGTTGGTAATTAAGACCTGCGTGTTGGATCGTTCAGTATTTTTTTAAATTCGCAAGACCGCGTTAGGAAGCCAAGCCATCTTAGCAGTCCTTTCAGGCGTGATCCATTGAAGGAGCAGGTTGGCTTAGGCTTGGGGCAGTAGCCTAGTTATTAAATTTTGTTAAGCCGTAATTTTTTAATTCACGCCATAAGCTTAGGCTTATTATCGAAACTGAGCCCCCACAGGTCAGTTGGGGTAAGTCTTGCGAATTCATGTTTAAATTCATTTTGTAAGGTGTATTTTTTTATATCTTAGGGTTGCCAGTATCCCTCATATGAGGCAATTTTTTTGGTGTGATATAATTATTGATATATCATCTTTCTGATGTAACGGCCATATGCATGGTCATGTTTTAAGAAGAGAGGTCAATAATTGAAGGAATCTGAGTCGTCGATTTTTTTTTGGACCACGTAGACAGTGGAGACGAATTTGAAAGTGGAGGCAGCGTGTTGCAGAGGGGTCCTTGCAGTAATACCTGATTTTGAAACGAAGCTACACCAGGGCCTTCTGTTTAATGGTATTATTTATAACATTTTGTTTGATTTAAAATTTCACTTTTCATATAATTTTTTAGACGTAAGAAATGGTACCATTTTAATTAAATTTAACGTTTTCAAATATTCATACATTTTCACATTAATATTTTTACCTATAATTTTCTTAAATAATACTTGTTAAACCTTGTCATAATTTAATATATTTTTTTTATTATCAATCATTTAAATTTTAACTTAAATCAATTTTTTTACTATTGCTTATTAAATTTATTCAACTGTCCCATAATCAAATATTAAAGTCAACTTATTATTAACATGTCTGTTTCCTTTCTTTTACTCATTTAGCTAGATATATATTATTGGTGAGCTTATTACATAACTTAGGTACTCAGTATTGTTTTCCTTAGCTTTCACAATGCTCCTGGTTCAGATAATAAGTTAAGGTGGCGCCCTGAACATCTATTTTTTTTAATGTATATTTATATTCACTATTTTATATTTTTTTATATACAGCAAGTTATCAAATTGAGTAAATATCGAACCACGACCTCGCTTTCCCATAACCCAGAGCTGCCGTTCGCACAATTGAAACACTTCCTGGTTTTAAGCCAAAGGGTGTTACAAACCTACCTTTAAAGTTTGTGACAATCCACTTGTACACAGTCACTAAAAGTTGCAAATATGCCGAAATCTTATATGTGACATGACACCAACGTCTCGGATGACAAACTATTAAAACATAGCGCGGGGAACAAATGACAATCGACAAAATTTGCTCATTGCAAACCGATCGCTCATGACTATTTGTTAAATAAACATTAGTTAGCTTGCATTTCAGTAATTTTACTAAATTTTAGAGGAATATTTTTAGTGTAATTCTTCGATTTGTCTCTGTATATATTTAAAAAAAACGGCACTAAACCTAATCCGATCTCAACCAAAACCTTTTCAGATCTTCTAGAACATTGATGAGACCCTCATGCAAACTTTTATCCCAAGTCTGTTCTCCAATTCAAAGTATTTGAAATGAAATGCGGCAGTAAAGCTGTATAGTTGTTGTTGAATAGGAATACGCGTGACGTCACGACATAACGGCTACGGGCATCGATCATGTCACGCGAAAAGCGATCTATGCTTCACATTTGCTTTGTTTTTAATTTTTTTCACGGAAACCAAATCGAAAGGGTGGAAGTGTGATATATCATTGAAATTGGAATTTTAATTGCTTTTCAATGATTCGGTTGAACATTGCAAGTAATTACAAAATAAATAACTTGTTGCGCCAAAACGGCACTAAAAGTAATCCGATCTCAACCAAAACCTTTTCAGATCTTCTGGAGCACTAAAGAAACGCACATGCAAAGTTTCATTCAAATCCGTTCAGTAGTTTCGGCGCTATCGTGCTAACACACACACACATACAGACATTTTTCAAAAACCACTTTTTTGAGTTCCTAGGACCTAGTAACACACTCTCTATTCTAAGGTTATGTTGTTGTTATAAATTTCAATTTTCAATTTATTGTCTCCTCTTCTTCTTCTTATCGTTCGATTTTGCCAAGAGCACAAGTCTGTGCCTTGGGTTGGTAATTAAGACCTGCGTGTCGGATCGTTCAGTTTTTTTTTTAATTCGCAAGACCGCGTTAGGAAGCCAAGCCATCTTAGCAGCCCTTTCAGGCGTGATCCATTGAAGGAGCAGGTTGGCTTAGGCTTGGGGCAGTAGCCTAGTTATTAAATTTTGTTAAGCCGTAATTTTTTAATTCACGCCATAAGCTTAGGCTTATTATCGAAACTGAGCCCCCACAGGCCACTTGGGGTAAGTCTTGCGAATTCATGTTTAAATTCATTTTGTAAGGTGTATTGTTTTATATCTTAGGGTTTCAGATCTTCTAGAACATTGATGAGACCCTCATGCAAACTTTTATCCCAAGTCTGTTCTCCAATTCAAAGTATTTGAAATGAAATGCGGCAGTAAAGCTGTATAGTTGTTGTTGAATAGGAATACGCGTGACGTCATGACGTAACGGCTACGCGCATCGATCATATCACGCGTAATGCGATCTATGTTTCACATTTGCTTTGTTTTTAATTTTTTTCACGGAAACCAAATCGAAAGGGTGGAAGTGTGATATATCATTGAAATTGGAATTTTAATTGCTTTTCAATGATTCGGTTGAACATTGCAAGTAATTACAAAATAAATAACTTGTTGCGCCAAAACGGCACTAAAAGTAATCCGATCTCAACCAAAACCTTTTTAGATCTTCTGGAGCACTAAAGAAACGCACATGCAAAGTTTCATTCAAATCCGTTCAGTAGTTTCGGCGCTATCGTGCTAACACACACACACATACAGACATTTTTCAAAAACCACTTTTTTGAGTTCCTAGGACCTCAGAACGTAAATATTTGATGTTATCTCAATTTTCGTTTTTGAACCTATTTTAGTAACCTCTCACAATTTTATTGTGGTGAGGTTAAAAAGCGAATTCAATTTACGTCACACGTTTATTATTTATCTTTACAAAAGGCGTTCAAAATACATCCCTTCCATTTCGGTGCAGCATTTTTCATAGATCTTAGACCTTACAATACAAACACAAATGTATGCAATGTTACCACTCTATGAAAAGGTTCTGAAATTAGTGATAAATGAGAAATTAGCGACGTATTTGAATAATAATCATTACGGGGGAATTAAGAATCTGGTTTTCTTAAAATTGATGACTTTCTTCCCACAAAATCAAAAACTACAATTTAAATATACCACCAAAATTTACAAACATGGAATACATAATATTTATCTATGGTTTCTGTAATGGAAATGGTAGATTGGCGGAAAGAGAATATCGGCTGCGTTTTCCTGGTCGTCGACACCCTGATCACAAAACCTTTAGTACAGTATTCCTGTTTTCAAAAGACCATGGAAAGTTTCGTACTTATGCAGTTGTGGAGCGTGTTTTGCAACAAGACGTACAGAAACAAAGCAATTTTAAACATAGTTCAACAAAACCCAAATATTAGGATTATACGAATTAGTTCGGCAACTGGTATTCCTCATTGACGAGTATGGAGAACCCGAAAAAGAGGTCGTTATCATCCATATTATATCTAGCAGGTACAACGTTTTGAACAAGGCGACAACATCCACCGCCGCCTGGCATTTTGTCGTTGGTAATTTAACCAACGCCCGGTCATTGTCAGAAGAATTGTGCGCTTATGAAACGGAATTGAAAGCTCTATCTTGGGGGTTTTACTATGATATAGGGAGTAATTTCAGCCTAGTGCCATACTTCTTTCATTAAAACCACCACGGCATGACAGTAGCCACCGTACTATGACTTCAACAATGCTGAGAATACCTTCTTATAATTTATTATTATTACATTTTCTAAAAAACCATTGATGCCTTAGTAAACCGGTCCTCAACCTAATAGCAAACTAATAATTTTTAATTATATACCGATGGCAAGATAACAATGTTTTTGTTTAACGACCAACAATCAATGAATCATCGAAATTAAAAAAATAATAGCAATAAAAGAACACTTGTGGTTTTTAATTGTGTGTTTGGGCATAGCTTTAGCCACAGTTTCTGCCACACCTGTCAACTACATGAGTCGATTAAAAGAAAAGAAAAAACGTTGTCAGAAAAGCACTGAGTCATTCTGCCGGAATATTCTTAGACATGTTTCAGTTTTTTTAAATTATATATTATTATTATTGGTGTTTCTGTTAGATGCTAATGGTAATATTACGAATTGACAAAACATATACCCCTATTAAATATTTCTTATTACCAACGGGCGCTATAAAAGCCACAAATATTAAAGGTCAGTTTTTTTCGCATAAAATTGAATCTAGGTGATGTAAATTGAATGTAGTCAAATATTTACTCGCGAAATAAATTTCATTAGAACTTTTTGCGAACTTTGAGGCCTAATCAAAACTGAAATTAATTGTATTAAAAAAACGTATAAATATGTGTAGAAACTGTATTTAAAAACGTGATGATAAAATTAAACGACGTACATTTAAATATTATGCTTATTTAAGTAGTTCTAAAAAATTGTTTCAAGCTGTTAATAATTGTTGACATGTTAAACTAGCGAAATATCATAAATTCTTTAAAAATTCTTCTATATGTAGGTCAAACCATTTGTTTGATATATTTATGTTTATGAACTGAATATATGGGCAGGTAATAAAGAAAAGTTTTGTTTAGTATATTCATAACTTTTCTGTATAATAATGAACTTTATTATGATTTATGAATCGAGTACATAATTTATCCCGAAAAATAAAATTATTGGTTCTCATCCTTTCTTATAGACACACGAACAATTACATCTAAATTTTTCTTAAAATAAAACAGTATATAAGGAACATAATATTTTAGGCGCAAACTCCTCTATAAAATCCTTATTTTACTATAAGGAAAGTAACCAGACTGTAACCAACAGCTGCTCTTCGGGCTATATGCCCCGCCGAGTGCAGAATTATAAGTACAAGCCTGGCGCGTCAAGTTAATAATTGCATATTGCAAATTTTTTTTGATAATTTATCGATTTACATTGTAATGATTATGGGATACCCTGTTTAATTACTAAAAGATATCATGGTAATTATTGTCAACAGGAAACTAAGTTCTATTTATTTATCTGAAGGATAAACAAATAAGATTGGCCATTTGCAGGATCGCCTAGTTTTGTTAATGTAGGACCCAAATTTCGTTGTGTGTGTGTAGTAACTCTTTTTAATTTTCCCAGGTTCTTTATATAAAGTTTAATATTACTTGTTTCTGTCTGATACTATATTACTTAGAAAATTAATCACTCTGTTAATTTAAATACCTGGTAGACTTGAACACACTGTCTATTAATTGAGAGACCTAGTTAATTATTTATGTTATTTATGTAGTATTTTATTACTCAATGTTGCACTGTAAATTTATAGTTGAAGTTTGTTTTCTATTTTGCTTTGAAACAAAACCATTTATTTAGTTTATTACTTGAAAAAGGTAAAGGTGAAAGAAAAGACAATAATTGATGGAAAAAATAGTAAAAAAAACCCATTTTATTTTATATAAATTGATGCAACAATAGTCGAACATGGAATCAAAAGTAATCCAAATATTTGAGACAATTGTCTAAATATTATAATAGGAAAATATGCGTCGCTATAGTAATGATCATACAATAGATATACTGAGTGTTTTGATGCAATAACAAGAACTGAGATACAAAAGTATACTGTGTTATTTTAATAGTAATTAGTGTTGTGGCAATGGCCTGATATGGTAATCTATAATAGAGCTGTTAGCAATTGCTGGGTAATAATGGTTTATAATTAAATAAAGTTATTAGCAATAGCCAAATAATGAATCGAATGCAAAACAAAGGACAAGAATCATGTCATGTTTGTACATTATCAAAATTAAGTTGAGAAATGAGAATTAAATACTCATGTAAAAGATCATAGAATGTTGAGGAAAAATCCTTTGATTATAATTAAAACAAGCAGTCTACCAAATTTTGTATGACTATCGAACAACGTAAAAGAAGGTGGGCAGTTGTAAATCAAACAGACGAGAGGTCCCGGTTCAGTACTCGACGAAACGTAAACCCTTCTTAACACGAACAGGTCTACGGTCTAATTAACCCAGCACTGACCGATGGCCTGTACAGTTTGTGAGCGCAAGGTAATTAAATGGGTGGATCGTTATTAAACAATCATAGAAAACCAAATAGATCGCTGGTGAGAAATCTCAGATAATCGTTTGAAGATGACATGTCCAAAATTTGGCACACAGCAGCTTTAATAAGTACATCAAATGAAAAATAATGGAAGTAAAAGTTTCTTGTCATTGCATAAACGCAGAAAATATATAGTTCTTGAATATAAACTTGTTATTTTGCAAACGCAAATTTCCCTAATAAAATATTCAGAAAGTGAAATTTTATGGATTAAATTTGTGAATGAAATCATAACTGAATAACTGGTAATATAATATTTTTTATAGTTAAAAATCAAAGCTAGTATTTCATAAAAAATAACTAATATTCTTTTAGTACCACAAATGCGTCATTTAAACCTTTTTTAAACACCCCGTAACCAGGATATGAATGCAATTGTAAATAATAAAGTAGTCTCGAAATAAGAAAGTAATCACCTTTAGAAATTTATGCCAGCTGAATTTCTGTGCGCCCTGTATAGCGTTATATCGCTTGTGAATGCTCTTCCCCAGCTTCCTCATGTCTAGCGCACTCGTCGAGCATAACAGAGAGGTTGAAATGGCACTTCATAAAGAGTACGCCAAAGAATGATTGTCTGCGGCGTCAGTACAGCGAACTCAATGTCCAGCAATGTACTTAAGGTATGCTTCAATTCAATCTCCAAAGTACAGCGAACTCAATGTCCAACGATGTACCCAAGGGGTGATGCAATTGTAATCTCCAGGGAGCAACAGCGAACCCAATGTCCTGCGATGTAGCTCGAGTCTGATTACCCTTTTCCATGGGCCCTGCAGTTTCTTTTATATTGTAAAATGACGTCACAGTTTAAGCG
The DNA here is from genome assembly GCA_963675555.1 of Leptura quadrifasciata. Taxonomy (NCBI): domain Eukaryota; kingdom Metazoa; phylum Arthropoda; class Insecta; order Coleoptera; family Cerambycidae; genus Leptura; species Leptura quadrifasciata. Next base: position 3,242,180 of record OY776679.1, read on the forward strand.
TCCCCCAAGTCGGACGTGGGAATTGTTTACGTTAACGCTATTATAATATTCGACACTGTGCAGCACTTTAGAGTGGCGCTCAACTTTCTATCTTTTTCTATGGTTAAGCTAGAAACGTGTAGGCGATTCCATACTATGGGAATATACGAAGTACTTGACGTTTATCTGAATATACGATAAACTCTAAATTCTGTCTCAAAACTGTTGCGTTTAACTTTGCTTTAAAAATATAATTTTAAAAGGCATTTCTGGTAAATTTAACGTGTGCAATGTTTAATAACTACATAAATGAAAAAAAATGAAATGAAATGAATTTAATGCATCAATTACTTAAATTTGGAAAATAACTAGAAAAAAATTAAATTTGTATATGGGGTATATACGGGATGTTTCAACATTATAAAAAAAATCGTGCAACTTCCTTATTACAGCAGAGGGCACAGTGTTTTCAAATGAGGACTTAGACGTTTATAACTGTCTATATTCCTACATTTTTGACTTCCGGAGACGATTTTAAGTACGTTTGTATAGTTTTAAAGAAAATTTTTGAGACCACTTGATTTTTTAGGGCTATTTTTATTTTTGTATCTAAAGTACAGCGAATGCACTCAAATAAAACAAAACGATAAGAGATAGTTTTGGCCGGTGATTGCACAATGCATCCATGATGTAATTAACATGCAAGTACATGACTATGTTGTCAATAATTAAAAAAAAACCGATCGCAGGATATAATGGGACACGCTTTGAAAACTCAAGTGACATCGTTTGCGGCATGTAGTAAGCAGCAGCACCGTTGCGTCATTATATGCAAATAGGGAATTAAAAAAGTGCACGGCATGCAAATGTTCAAACGTACAACCTATCAATCACATCGCATAGCGAACTAACGATGCAGAAAAAGGATTTTTATCTTCTATCTTAGATAACGAAGGCGATTTATGCCTCTAACAGAGGAATAGCTTAAGTTCATGTAAAATGCGATCCACAAAATAGACCGACGCGACGACTGAACAAATGAAGGCTCAATGCAGACGGCAGCATAAAAGAAAATCATTAAAGTAATATATCGAATATAGCACGACTATACACATAAAAGCAGTCAGAGCGGATAAAGAAATATTTAAATATACCGGGTATCAGAAAAGTATGGGAACGGTGGACAATCTCGAACAGTTTGCATCAAATCGAAAAATAAAAAAATACGTGTTAAAAAGTTTTCAAAAAATTATATACTGATACCAAATTGACCTCCCCACCTACCACCCTGTGGGTGGGGCGAGGGGAAACTTTACTAATTTCAAATGGAAACCCCTATTTTTTATTGCGGAATCGGATTGTACCACAAAAAATACGTAAATTTTATTCCGGATATTTTTTTCGATTCTTGTATGGTGTCGCTGTAATCGCAAAAAATGAAAAGAAAACATTACTGTTTCAAGAGTAACGTCTGGTGCCCATAAAACACGTCCAATTCAAAAACTGAAAAACACGTATTTGTTATTTTTAAGGAACCTGTCCAATGACATTGAAATTTGTAATGAAAATCCCTATTTTTTATAGCGGATTCGGATTTTACGGCCAAAAATACGTGAATTTTATATCGGGCATTTTTTTCGATTCTCGCAAAGTGTCGCTGCAATCGCACAAAATTGAAATAAACCTTAAGCGTCCATAAGTTTGTAAATATTTACAAACTCTAGCTACTCGTGTTGTCAAAAAAACATTCAGTTTAAAAAACAATATCTGTGATATCTTGGTTTTTATAAATGTTTTTTTTTAAGTATTCTTAATAACAGTATTTGTTTTGTGAAATTTCTACGAGAACGTTCAGTTCCTTCCAACTTTTGTAGAGGCACTTTTGTACGGAAAAAGTTATTTCATTTTTCATTAGTTCTCGCGTTTTTTTCTGCATAATGGCTACTCTAACAGAGGAAGAGAGAGTTTCTCTTTTAATGATGCGAAGGTGGGGCGATAAAGAAAGGTCCTATGATGAAGTTGTGATTTTATTCAACGAAACTTTCCGTGTAGATCAAGTGGGAATTTCGAAATCTACTGTTTCCCATACCATCAAACGATTCCTAGACACAAGGACAAATAAAAATCACCCAAAATCTGGAAGACCAAAATCTGAAACAGCGGAAGCTCGACAAATGGAAGTGGCCCAGGTATTTGTTGAAAATCGAAGGTTATCAACCAGAAAAGCCAGTCAACAGCTTATTAGTGCATTTTCAGTTCATAAGAATTTGAACCTTTTGAAATTTCATCCTTACAAAATTCACCTTCACCAAGAGTTAAATGAAGATGATTTTGATCGGCGACTTGAATTAAGTGAATTAATGATGGAAAGGGGTAACCAAAACCCAATTTTTTTGTCATCTCTACTTGTCTTCTCAGATGAAGCAACTTTCGAACTCAGTGGGAAAGTTAATCGCCATAATTTCAGATATTAGAGTGACGCAGTATCCACAAAAATTACATGTTTGGGCAGGAGTTTTCAGGGATCGAATCATAGGACCGTTTTTCATAGATAAAAATTTGAATGTAGAAAAATACCTGGAAATGTTGACCAATCAAATAGTTCCCGCAATACAAGAGATTGCTGGTGATGAGTTCGATAATGTTTGGTTCCGGCAAGATGGGGCTCCTCCACACTATCGGGATATTGTTAGGGACTATTTGAATGGTACTTTCGAAAATCGATGGATAGGTCGAAGAGGAACTATTGAATGGCCAGCAAGATCTCCCGACCTCGCGCCATTTGATTATTTTGTTTGGGGCTACGTGAAGGGTAAGGTTTATTTCACTAAACCTCGTGATTTGGGAGATTTGAGGCAACGCATAATAACAATTTTTGCAGAAATACCACCTCAAATGATAAGAAGTGCTATTGAAAATTTTTACGTTCATCTCGGACAATGCCAAGAAGTCAATGGGCACCATTTTGAACATCTGTTATAATCTTGAAATTAAAACCTGCTAGTGTAGCAGTTAAGCTGTAAACTAATTGCCTCAACTGGCCAAAATCCTCACCTTGCCTTAAATGGCTGAGTTACCTCCTTGCCTTCACTGGCTGGGATCAAGAACTTGTCTGAAGTGGCTGAATTAAGAGGTTTTTTTAAATCGAGTTTTTTATTGCTCTGTAAAGAATGTAAATTGAAAATTACTAGCTGCTAATAAATTTACAGAATGTTAGTAGTTGTTGTAATTTCCGCACGACCGTGTAAAATCACTGTTCTTAAAACAGCTCGAGAAATCCTTCACTCTTAGATCAGTAGTTTTACTTTTCGTATTTTTTTAAGTATGCGTTCAAAACTTTCATGTTTCCACTCAATTTTTTTGCGATTGCAGCGACACCTTGCGAGAATCGAAAAAAAATTCCGATATAAAATTCACGTATTTTTGGCCGTAGAATCCAAATCCACTATAAAAAAATAGGCATTTTCATTATGAATTTCAAATTTACCCCCGCCCCACCCACTGGGTTAGGGGTGGGAGAGTCGAATCCAATGTCATTGGATAGATTTCGTAAAAATAACAAATACGTGTTTTTCAGTTTTTGAATTGGACGTTTTTTTCTGGGCACAAGACGCTACTCTTGAATAAGTAATGTTTTCTTTTCATTTTTTGCGATTAGAGCGACACCATGCAAGAATCGAAAAAAATGTCCGGAATAAAATTTATGTATTTTTTGCCATAGAATCCGATTCCAATAAAAATTAGGGGTTTCTATTTGAAATTTTAAAGTTGCCCCTCGCTCCACCCACAGGATGGTGGGTGGGGAGGTCATTTTGGTGTCAGTAGATAGTTTTTTAAAAAAGTGTTGACACCCATTTTTTTATTTTTCGATTTGATGCAAACTGTTCGAGATTTTCCACCGTTCCCATACTTTTGTAACACGCGGTATAGTAGAGAGCACCGCTGAACAAAATGTGTCACTGTGTGGGGTTTTGATAGTAAAATATGCGACCGTTTTATTTGATAGCTTATAATTAATTCTGTTTATGTGTACAGTTGGACAAAAATTGGCCTAGGATAAGGGCGTTATTCAAAATTTTCGAGATATTGATACTGAACGATTGTTACAGGTACAGTAAATATTTTTGCACAAAAATTATCGAAAAATCTAGCGGTTGCTCAAAAAAAAAAATTAATAAAAAAAAAAGCATTGACGCTTATGGAAATTTAAAACTTTGAACGTCTGTATCTCGCTACGAGAACCTTAACAAATTATAATTTTTCGCTGCATTTTAGTGTTTCATAACTAATATTTCGAAAACGAAGACTTAAATCGAAAAATACCTCTCTTACAATGTTGTCGACTAGAGTTTCCTGCTTTTATAATTTTTATACGTAAGATAGCTTAGGAAAATTAATAAATGTAAAACAATCCGCTGATCTATTTATATTGCAGTAGCCGACTCTCGACCACCCTCCTTCATGTATCACGCGATCCAGTTGCCTATGTGCCTGTGCCGCATTCCACTCCTTGGTGAAACACTCAAGAGGATGAAAAAACTCACAAGATGCCTTTTAATAATTGTAGTAGATATGCCAAATATTTTGTTTTTTGGAATTTAAATAAAAACAAATATCAATTTGTCATCCCCTACAAGGGTTGGAAGCCTGGGGTAGGGGTGACTGAGGTTAAATCCCTCGTGGGACCTTCCGTTCTACTCCAGGGAACAACAATTAGTCGAAAAACTGTGGAAAATAAACGGATCACAGAGAAGGAGACTTTGGGGGTGGTTTTTGGTCAACTTGAGGGGGTTGCCGAGGTGGAAAAATTGGTTTGACCCCGGGAATCGATTCAGCAGCCTCGTAAACGGGAGGGGGGGGGCATTGTCTAGTACGAGGCGCAGACTTTCGGTAAATTCGTCATAGATCCCGACTCTTTAAATGACTAAAAGCAGCAACTCTGATGAGTATAAAAACGAGACGTTGCTAGATTGAGTCAAGCGACGCAGTAAGTTTATTTCTGTATTTATGCGCACAGAGAGTGGAGCGAAAAAGTGCAGTGTGCAACAAGTTTTTATTGTGAGCATGATAGTTTACATACGGGAGATCCTTTTGTAGGCTTTTGGGAACGTCCTTAAGCTGTTTTAAATTGCTCAAATTAAGAATATTCTGCAATTTTTGACATTTTATGTGTTATTATGCCAGCTTTTAGGATGACGGGATCATATTTCAAGCGACTTTCTCAACTGCATAAAGTGTGTCCATCTATACAAGAATTCAACTAGTAATGCACGATAAATTGCTAAACAACTAGGAGTACCATTAAAAACTTTGAGACTGATTTTAATAAGGCACATGTGGTTTCAAATGGATGGTGAACTACATTTCGTAATTGCCGTTCGAAATTTCCAAGACAGATTAGTCGTGTTGGTTCTGTTACATGATCACTTAGATCACCTGACCTTAATCCACTAGATTTTTATTTCTGAGATACCATAAAAGATTTACGATATGCTCAAGTTTCGAAACGACATAGAGGAATTATATGAGCGTATTCAACTGGCTGCACAATCATCAGAAAGAAACAATCGTGAAATACCAACAGTTACTTCATTTACATGCAGACAAGCACAAGTTTGTATTCAACTAGCATGAGGCCATTTTGAAAATTATCATATATATCATATTTAGGTGTAGTATTTGATGAAAAGCTATCATTCACTCACCATATCAATCGAATAATTGAAAAATCCTATAAGATACTAGGTTTTCTTATTATAAATACTCTTCATTTCAGTAATTCCACTGGTCTTAAACTACTGTATTGCTATATTTTAATACATACAAATTTTAAGTACGGCTCTGTACTATTTCGTTAGCAAATTGACTCGCTTATCTTTATAGGTTGATAATAATGAGCTCATAAATGTTTTATTTCGTTTTTATCTGCAGGGAAGCACTATACTATACTATAAAGCATTAATTAAATGATAATAAATGTGTACGTATTTCATTTAAACAAAATAAATGACTACGCACTCGCGACGCAGACGTCACTGTCATTGGCAACATTTGAAAGGCAAAATAAAGTCACCAAGAACTTGAATATCTCTTTTCGTTGCAATGGAAACTGCCTGGGCAGTTTTATGTGAACAATCCTGTATATGTTATTATTATTTACACGGTTTCTTGCATACATACACAACGGTGGTAGAGTTAAAAATTCCCTTATTCGAATACGGAAATGAGTTTTTGCACGGGAAATGTAATATCCGGAAAAAAACAGACATTTTATTTTGAGATATATTTTAACTTCTCAAAGTAGTGATAATCTGAAAGCTATTAACTTTACATTTCCATATTCTATGTAGAATTTAAAATTCGGTATAATAGAGGAAAATTAATTTGATTTAATTCTCTTACCTTTTATCACTGATCGTATCGGCGTAAAGTATGGGGCATTTTTGTGAAAAATGGCGTGAAATAGCCAACTAATTTTCCATATATTTGGATAAACGTCGTCTTTCCGAAAAACCCTTTACGTTTAAAGGGTATGATATAAAATGGAATATTAAAAATGAACACCCGCCTCTCAAATACGGCATATTCATTTCGAGTTTCAATTTTTCATTAATAAATTAATTCAATTATTACGGATTAAGGCTTAGAATAACAGGGACCCGTATCCTCTAAAGTATCTATTCATAAGATGAATAAATCTTTTGTGTATCCCGAGAGTTATTTTTAATTTCGTAAATTCGAGTAGTAGGTACCGATGTTAACATTACGTTCCCTTTGAGGATGGCTTTGAGTTAAATTACTTTTTAATTTGGCTTTATCTTCAGCAGTCAACTGTTTCAGACTTTATAAATACACTCGCATACGCGGCGGATAATCTGAACTGTAGAACGAGTCCAGACGCATTCATCACTGAATAAAATTTATAATGAGAGAATTACAGGGATAAGCTAAGACAGGTTTGTGAGTTACCCGGTTACGGCCATTATTTGTTTAACCGTGAGGCATCTTATTATTTCACGCATACACGCTAGTTTTGTGGTTGACAATACTGTTTAGTCGGGTGTATATTTACTGGGCAGTCAAAAAACGCAACAAAAACTTTACGAGCTAATTATTAACGCCGGTGAACCTTTCGGCATAGTCTTATCAAACAAACCAACATACATTAAAACGCTATAAAGATACGTGATTCAAATTGCAGGCGAGATAGTACAGAGAGTAACGGAATTTTAATGGGGCCGTAAGGTTCTTGTTGCGTTTTTTGACTGCTCAGTAAATATATACCCGACTATACACGAATTTACTGCTAGTTATATTTTGTATTATTATTTAATAGACAATTGTATTGCAACTGAAATGAACTTTCAAGTTCAGGGTGAGATGTATAGGGCCGATGAAAAGGGAACATCGACAGGTTAGCCGATAGCGGCAAGCGGAATGAATAATATGTTGCTATTGCTTCTTGTTCGTTACTATGTGCCGCTTGTTATTAATTTTAAGAAGATAAATGAAGCGTGATAGTAATCAGGAAGGCTTGGTTTTTGACAATATCGATGAGGAAGGAAAGATTTTATTTTAGCAACACCTCGAATAGAGTTCAAATGTGCTTTTAGTGGGCGGAATATTAAACATAATATTTTTAGTCGCAAACTCCTCTATAAATCCTTATTTTACTATAAGGAAAGTAACTAGACTGCAACCAAAGTTACAAATCTGGCGCGTTAAGTGTAATAATTGCATATTACCATCAAAACGCTAATGCTTCGATTGCAACAAACACCAGCCGAAAGACTGATCCTACTTAAAGGAGCTCCCTTGCCAGTCATCACACACCACTTGCAGACTGCAGTTTCGAGCTGTTGGCTCTCGTCAGTGCAAGGTAGGTATGCGACGACCGACATGAGAATCCTTTGACTATAGTACATCCCGGTATTTTTACAATAGCGACATGTAAAACAGCCAGCAGGCGCCATCTAGCGGTCCAGTGTCTGTTGCAATCGAAAAAATAAATAGCCTGACTTGGCTTAGCATAGTTTGCGACTAAAAATATTACCTCGAATAGAGGTATGTTCGTTTTAAGTTGGAGATCTACATAAGGGATAATGGTTTCTGAAAACTATATAAACAAAAAATTCAATCCTTTGGGAATAAGTGTAAAAAAATTTGGGACTGCATCAATGAAGTTACAAATCGTAACAGAAAATGTACCGATAGTGTACACAAAATCATTGAGAATGATAAGTAACCGATAAAAAAGAGATAGCCAAAGCTTTTAACAATTTCTTTATTGAAGTCGGCGAACAAATCACAAGAGAAATTCCCAGTCAAACACAAAACCTTGCAGACAACGAAAGTATAAATGAAAATCTTAATTCAAGGTTTCTGGAGGACGTATGTGACCGAGAAATAGAAGAAGTAATATCCAACTTCAAAAACAACGTCTCGTCAGGGAAAGACGGCATAACAACGGAAACTTTAAAGTCTATTGGCCACATTATTATTCTTATGTTTAAAAATTCTATAATTCCTGAATTTTTTAAAGATAATATTGCGGCACCAATATATAAAAATGGCAGTAGAAATGATGACGAACTATCGCCCGATATCGCTAATAAATAATATTACCAAACTTTTAAAAAAGTATCTAAACAATAGACTCCGGTCATTCCTAGAAAAAATAAAATAATATTAAACAATCAATATGGATTCCAGAGTGTATTGGTACTGAAGAACCTCCTTCAACCCTTCAACTGCTAACGGACACTATACTAAGTAACTTCGAATCTAACAAGAAAGTCTTACCCATCTTCTTAGATTTACAAAAGGCCTTTGACACAGTATCTCACATTCATCTATTAAGCAAACTAGACCAAATAGGTATCAGGGGGAAAGTATATGATTTATTTACAGACTATCTAACCAACAGACAACAGCAAGTCAAAATAGATAATGTTCACAGCGCAACAAAAATAATGAGAACTGGGTTTCCCCAATTAACTATCTTAGGTCCTAGCTTATTCCTTATATGTATAAATGATCTTTTACAAAAAAAAATGCATGCAATATTATATCGTATGCAGACGACAAAACAAAAAGCCACTGCGGTAATTAGAAAAGTAAGAACCTGACTAGACACCAATCTTCTTAAGCTAAACATTATATCTACTTTTCCCCAACAAAAGTTGGAATGCCCCATGTACTTGAAGCCATTCCAATAAACGAATCTGTTAACGGTTGTGTACATAGTGCGGCCTATATAAAATATCTAGGACTAGTCTTAGAACCACATTTGAAATGAGGAAATCATATCGGCTATTTAAATGGAAGAATACGAAAACTGATCTATAAATTCTACAACCTAAAAAGTATACTAAACAACAAAACTCTGCTAGTCCATACAACAGCCTAGTTGAATCCATAAGTAAGTAGTTCTACGACCCTTAGATAACACAAAACTACATCCTCAGATTAATTTTTAATAAAAAAAAATACAGAGAAAGCTGCAGAACCGTCTTTACTAAAAATCAATTACTTGATGTGGCGGGTCTATACATGCATGCTGCTATAGCCTATACACATAATAAAAACGAAATTCTTGCACCTATTGTTGAACATCAATATGAAACAAAAACTAGGGCAATCAATGCGTATAAGGTACAATTTTATAATTTAAAAAATACATAAAACGCAACGGAATCAAGCTACATAATTAACTTTCACACAAAAAAAAAATGAGAAAAAGCGTTCCAGGATAGAAACTAAAAAATATCTGATAAGACAACTACACTACACTTCTACCCATGATGTTATCATGATGTAGCACAAACGCGCCACACACCATATAATAGTCAAACCTTCTAGAATGTTATATTTAATTATAGGTAATAAATAAAACTGCATTCTTTTCCTACACCATCTAAAATCGATTATTATCATTAGCCTTTACTCGAGTCCGAGTATAAAAAATGTTACAGTCGATAGATTGTGTGTAATAAAAAACAAGTAAAAGGTGTAGTCTATTGTAATTCCCATTCATCTACGGTGCACACGACTATGGCTATAGAGGCCAATTCGGGAGAGCACATGTCGACTGCAGTCAGGACAAACATAGACCTAGTTAGGTCTTGGATTCGGCCTTCTTGCAGCAACATTTCCTTGATAGCTGGCCACAACCCCTCGCCATTCGGTTCTATCCGCTGCAAGTTGTTCCCATTGCTCGTCTGGAATACCGCAGGATTTTAGATTTTCATGGAGAACGTCTTTGAACCTCTTTCGTTGACCGCCACGCCTTCTTCTACCGCTTAGCAATTCACCATAAAGTGTACATTTAGGAAGGCGGTTATCATGCATACGATGAACGTGACCTGCCCATCTTAGGCGTGCTTTTGAAATAAACACCTCAATTGGAAGGCTGTTTGCTCTCCTGAGTACTTCCACGTTTGATATGTGATGGAACCAACGGATTTTCATCATACTTCTGAGGTGTCTTTGCTGAAAACGTTCTAATTCTTTCACATGACGACGGTAAGTGACCCAGCTTTCACATCCATATAGCAGTGTTGGAATGACAACTGCTCTGTAGACAGCCATTTTCGTTGACAAAGCAAGGTCGTGGTTGTCAAATACTCTCTCTCTAAGTCCCCAGAGTACTCTAGATGCAGCGTTAATTCTATTGCGAATCTCGCTGTCCATGTTTGCTTTGTCATTAACAACGTTGCCTAAGTAATTGAACTGATCTACCACTTCAAGAGAATTTCCGTTATGTGTAATGTCTATTTGGTTCACTTGATGAGGAGTTGACATAATTGATTTTAAGTCCCAAGGAATCATAGCTCTGGGCATACACATCTAAAAGTTCTTGAAGCTCTTCCGGCGTAGAGGCTAAAAGTGCACAGTCATCCGCATACTGGAGATCACAAATGAATCGTGTGCATGTCTTCGTGAAAGCTCTAAAGCGCCCTATGTTAAAGAGACCGCCATCAGAACGGTATCTGAGACCTATTCCTCTGACTGTCAGTTTGTTGTCCACAATAATTATTAGAGCAGTGGTAAACAAATTAAAAAGTAGGGGTGCCAGGACACATCCCTGCCTAACTCCAGTGAGGGTTTGGAAAGGTTCGGTTGCCTCATTATTATACATAACCTGGGCGTTGTTGTTTGTATGTAGACTGCGACATACTTCCACAAATTTTCTAGGGATACCTAAGCGGAGCATAATTTTCCAGAGCACTTCCCTGTCCACCGAGTCAAACGCCTTGGTTAAATCAATGAAGGCCATGTGAATTTCTCCTTGATGTTCGAGTGCTTTTTCTTGAAGCTGTTTAAGTGTGAAGATCAGGATCGATGTGCCTCGGTTTGGTCTAAAGCCACACTGTGTTTCAGGAAGTAACTTTTCCATAACAGGTGTCAGCCTATTTGCCATCGCTTTAGTGAGTATCTTCCCTCCAACAGCCAGGAGAGCTATACCCCTGTAATTTCCACAGTCCGCAGCGCTCCCTTTGTTTTTGAAGAGGTTGATTAAAAGTGTATCACGAAACTCCTGCGGAGCTTGACCACTTTCCCACACGACATCAAACAGTTTTTTGAGGTAGGGTATGAGCTCTGACGACACAGCTTTAAAAATCTCAGCTGGGAGTGAGTCGGCGCCGGGAGATTTGTTGTTTTTTAGCTGCCCAATGGCAGTTAAGATCTCCTCCGTTGTTAGTGGTTTATCTAAGTCTTCGAAGATGTCATATTGAGGGATAAGATTTATAATATCGTGATCGGCTTGGCTTTGCTGGTTAAGAATGTTAGAGTGGTGTTCTTTCCATCGGGCTCTTATTTCCTGGTCTTCTTTGAGGAGATTTCCATCGATTATATACATTTTGTACCCACCATTTTATTGTATATTCACTCATATCATAAATTAGATAAAATTTCCAAAATTTGGTAGAATATAAAGCATGATGTAAGATATTCTCGAAAATATTGAATAGTTCTTTTTGGCACAAGACAATTTTCGGATAAATTTGAATTTACGCTATGCAGGACATAAGCTTATTCGATTTAGTCATGTGCCAGCTTAGCATTTTGTGACCCACGCCACGGAGTAAATTCTTAAGTTCTTTCTGAACGGCTAGAGCACTCTACTATAAGTTCCATTCCGTACTTAATTTGAAGGAAGCTGCAAGATAATCAACGTTGAGGAAGTCAAACAATTCCCATTCCCTTTGTATTCCTCTTATTTCGGTTCACCTTGTACCGCTTTGTGAAGTTACACCGGCGTAAAACCCCAACAAAAAACAGTGGGTTGTTCAGATTACGCTACTAAGTGGCAGTTAGAAAGGCAGTAATATCCTGTGTGCATGTTTTGGAATGTGGATTACCCGGATCCCTGGAATAAAATAGTAATACCGGCGCCTTTTGACAGTCGGAGTAGGAAATTTAAGTTGAACATCTCTAGTAATGAAGGTATTATATGTAGCAGGCTTTTATATATACATTGCAAAGCCTAACGAAGGGTCGCAGTGGGAATATGTCCATTTTAAACGGAGAGGTTCTCAATTCGTCTCGTATGTCTTTTTTTGTTTGTTCATTCGTTGGTTCACACTAGCTAGCTTAAATGAATTGTGTGAAATGTATACCTAAATGTACATATACATATATTGCTATGATATTCAATTTCTAATTTAATTCTTTCGGCGTAAGTTCGGAATCATTAAAAGAAACACCAATAGGCAATAAAACAAATTCAAATCAAACTGAACAATATTTCATACAACTAAAAGATAAAATTCCGTATCGATACTAAAATATAATAATCTTTTAGGTGATTAAGTTTAAAATTTGTTGATAAAAATGAAATTAATTGTCAATATTTGTAATTTAAAATATTCTCAATTACTTCCAAACGATAAAATGGTGAACAAGAAATTTAAATAAAGTTTATTACAATCTTTTAAGTGCGCGTAACTCAATATAACTTCCAGCCGCACAGTATCGATGTTCAGCTGCTATCTCCAAGGTTCCTTCACCTTGAAATAATTAAATAACATCACAGGTAATTACGACTCCCTTTACCCCGGAAGGCTCTAGAAGAGCCTTGTGTGGGAGGGGGCTACACATTTAGAGACAAGGGACACACACCCAATATCCGTGTGTAGTGGAAAATTCCCTCTCATAGTATTTTTCACTCCCACGACTGGGGATTGAACCCGGAACTTTTGGGTGAGAGGCAAGTGCGCTTACCTCGAGTTTCAAATGGTATATAGTTTCAACCAGGAATCGTTTTCTGGGCTTTCAAATAAATTATGATTATACTCCTTTCTCTTACTTATCAAAATCTTGAAAAACTCGATTTTCTATTTCTTCCAAATTCGTTAGTTACTCGTCTTCCTTAGTTTTACTTTTCTTCCATTCAATTAACAACAATCTATTTTCCCTATTTTACTCCAATATTTTACTTTCTCCAATTTTTAATTTTCTCATAATCTCCAAAAATAGAAATCGCAAATACCAACATGAATCTATCGTGACATCAACTTAAGAAAACAAATAAGTTTCTTCATTTCTCATCACGTGATATTGACCCTTTTCACTTTTTCATTTTCCCGCACAAATTAATCAAAAATCTTATATCTACATCAACATATTAAATGCGTAAACAGTTTTAAACATTTTAATAATTAGTATAACAACAATTAAGTGCATTTAAATAAAATAACTGATTCTTTTACCATCAAATTATGTTATAAACATATCTATATGTCTTTAATGACTGAAATATAAAAATTGCATGTATTTATAGAAAATATTTTAACAAATAGAACAAATAAAAGAAAACAGAAAACATGCACGCAACTCTCTAACCAGAATAAATAAGATGCTTTTTATTCACAATACATAAATCAAGTTGACACGAATATGTTCTTTGGCTTAGGAACAAGTAAAAATCATATCAATATATCATTTTCTTCTTCCTTGACATTTTCACCCACTACACAATAATCACAATATCAAAGTGCATTTACTGTACCGCGCTAGCATGCCCAGTCACATTCAGATCTAAAACTGCAACGATATCCGGTACTATGGGTAATGTACATTTTAAATTTTAATTTGGCTCCGCCATCAAACAACCTAAGATCACGAGACATTTGAACTACTAATACAATGTATAATTTCTATAAATGTGAAGAAAAATAGTAGTACGCCTATGGCGTATCTAATTTGTTTTTTTACCCTCTCCCTTTTTCAAATAACTGTAGCTATATCAGCTTTTCAAGGTATTTGTTTTTGAGCTAAATTCAGTTTTCTAGGTAGGCTATGATAAAAACGTCTTTCAAAATATCCCATTTTTATTAGCTTCGGCTTTAAAATAAAAAAGAATAATTAAAACAAATTTTTACATGATGAAAATATTTCTATCGCTTAAATAAAATAAAACAATCATAGAATTTTTCTAATAGTAGGCTGCTATAGATCTTGTTACTATACTACTATACTATACTATATACTATTTTGCCTTGTCATAATTGCTAGTTTTTAACACAGTGTAGAGCTTCGACACATGGTGATTAGAAATTGGAACTGTTCCAACTAAAAAAACACATTAATAAATAAAATCTTAAACCCATTTTTGAAAACTGCTGCATTCCTCGACCGCAACCTTTACTAGTTCAAGGCATTTAAATGTTTATATTTTATGTTTTTAACGTCCCGTATAATAATAAATGGATCTTAATGAATGAGCTTTTACTGGACTGATTGTAAAATCCACTTTTGCAGGAATGAAAATTTACATTCCGGAACAAATGGGCGAGTTGAAATGTTGAAATACGTTATGCATTTTAGTGAGCATCTGGACAATGCAAAGTGTCATTTATGTTACTTAAATTTGGAACCAGTTCAAGTTTCATTACATTTAGAAAGAGAAATTTATTTTCAAAAATTGTATATTTGTATATTTCCGTGACCTCGAAACGGGATTAGTGAATCACTTAGAAACTTCTTGGCGCCACAGTGGGGGCTTGTCAGAGTCTGCAGGTGATACAGTGCCCCGTCATGAAAAAAGGAAAGAGTGATGGTAGTTAATCTGATTTAAAAAGTCTCAACAAAGCTTAAACATATCGGCATAACATTGCTACCCCCATGAAGAGGGATGTATATACATATGTACGGTTGTGAGAAAAAAAATAGGATAAGTCTTATAACGGTATTTTGCTAGAATCTAGTTGTGTACATCTAACTTTAATTTTTGTGACATTGTCAGTTAGTTGTCATAATTTATTGCAAGTGTACAAAAAACTAATATGCCTCATATAAGCGATTTAGCTAAATCTGGAGTTATTGCTAAAGCAGAAGATGGATGGTCAATGAGACAAATTGCACTGCGTTATAATATTGACAAAAATTCGGTGTGTAACATTTTAAGAAAGTGGAAAATAAACGGTACGATTAGTAGAAATCCTGGATCAGGACAACGAAGGATATCAACTCAACAACAAGATTTGCAATTGGTAAATGCTTTAGTGAAAAATCCATTTTATTCAGTTATTCAGGCTGCTGAAAAAACGAGTTTTCCTGAATCGAGTAGTACTGGTCGCCGGCGAGTAAGAGGATCGGAGCTACGCTGTCATGCAGCAGCACAGAAATAGCTACTTAAAGCTGAACATAAAGAAGCTCGAGTAGGATTTGCGCTTGAATTTTTAGCGCATGATGTAAATTTTTTGAACAATGTAATCTTTACAGACGAAAAAACTTTCCAGTCAACACACAGCGGTCGTATTCGTGTTTATCGCCCTCCGAATACTCGACTCGATGAGAAATATATATCTAACAATGATAAAAGTGGTAGATTTTCCGTCAATATGTGGGCTTGGATATCGTCACTTGGGCCTGGTGTTTTGTGGCATATTGAGGAACGATTTAATAGTGAAAAGTATGTTAGGATTTTAGACAATACTATATGCTCCCTTCTGTGTCATAATTATTTCCTAATAATGAGTTCATATTTCAACAAGACAATTGTTCCGTTCATACTGCTCATACCGTAACTAACTGGTTTCAAGATAACAACATCAATATTCTTAACTGGCCCAGTCATAGTCCAGATCTTAACCCTGTGGAAGAAGTATGGAGACTACTCGTAAGAAGTATCCAAAAACGAAATGTGAGACCACGGAATGCCGAAGAATTACTGGAAATAGTAAATAACGCATGGGAAAATGTTATTACTAATGATTATTGTATAAGGTTATTTAATTCTATGCCAAACAGACTTTTGGAAGTTATAAATAGAAATGGTGCAATAATGAAATATTAATAGTTAGTTTCTTGTTAAGTAGGATATCCTTTGTCCGTTGATCCAGGATTTCTACTAATCGTACCGTTTATTCTCCACTTTCTTAAAATGTTACACACCGAATCTTTGTTAATGTTATAACGCAGTGCAATTTGTCTCATTAACCATCCATCATTTACTATAGCAATAACTCCAGCATTAAAATAAAAAATAAGTTAAAAGTGATATCTATTTTATTTCGGCTACTCATTACATATTCAAATAGAGACAGATTTACATTAGAAAAAAAAGTTGTCCTATTTTTCTCTGCTCACGACAGTACACGGTGTTTTTGATCTCATAGGAAAAGTGGAACTACTGAAAAATATTTGACGCAAACTAAAAAAATGCATAGTAGAGATACCGGAGACTGAACACGAGCAAGTATCTTGGTATAGGTAATCGACCGTGCGGAATCCACCAATCCCAAATTGATTCGAGTACACCCGAAATGGTTATACCCACTTTTACTATCTATTATATGGGTTTACGGAATTTCACCAAGGAGCAGGGTCCATTTTTAATTTTTAAAATTTCAAATATAACGTACGTTATTAATAATAGTAATAATAATAGAGACGTATGCAGCAAATAGAGCATATAGGGCGTTATATCCCCACCATCAGAAAATACGTTCGAAAATATTTACGGGAAGATGAATAATACCTCCAGATTTAGTAGGAAACTACATTCAAGCAAACAGGAAGAACAGCTAGATATACTGCTTCATTTCGAAGGTAAGCCCATCTATATTTATTTGCAAATAGACTTTTTTGAAAATTGTATTATTTTTTAGAAAATTCTGAAGTAGTATAAATAACGCAATAGATCAATTAGGTAAAAGTTATTCCAAAATCCAACGTACATTAAAAAATAACTACAGACCTTATAAAATTTTACCCTTACAAGTTTTAACAGAGACTCCTAAAAGGAAAGGGCTGAACTTTTGCCGCCAGATGACTCAAAAGTTGGATGAATATCCCGAATTTTTACTAAAATATTATGGACTGATGAATCATCCCTTTCTACGGCAGGAGTTTTTAATATGAAAAATCGAAGGTCGTGGGAAAATAAACACAACAGAAAAATATTGGTAAAACAAATAACAAAATCAGGAAGAAAAATTGTTAGCGTTTGGTGTGGAATTTTCAGAAACAAAATTGTTGGGCCTATATTTTATGATTATACTTTAACTATACCTATACCTTATACCTATCTGAGAATACTTATTTATCCCAAAAGCAGAAAATATTCTTTAGCAGAATTTTCCGGAAGACGAACTTGATGATATGATTTGGATAAAGGATGGGGCAACTCCCCATAATGTCCTACCCGTTTGATGTATTCCCAGTCTGGATAGAACATAATGGAACAATTAAATGGCCACCTAACAGTCCGGATTTGATACCTATGGATTTATTTTTTTGAAAATTTCTAAACGACATTGTCAATAACAATAATAGTATTCAAGTCATTAAAGACAGGATTCGACTAGAAATAAGCAATCTGAATATAAATAATGAAGCCCTTTCCGGTGTAATTATAAATATGAGAAGACGTTATCAATTATGCATTGACAATAATGGTGGACACATCGAACATCTTTTATAAGTTATCATTTACCAAAGTTATACTTAAATTTCATAAATAAGTCTTTGTTATCTATTTTGAATAAATATTTGGACTTTTTTCCTCACTGTAAACCATTCTGATTATTTCATTAAAGAAATGTCACTAATCAAACATAATAGTTGTCATTTTCATAGCTCACTTCTCTAGCTCTTCCATATTTACAGTAACTAAAACATAATATTTTAGTCGCAAACTCCTCATAAAATCCTTATTTAACTATAAGGAACGTAACTAGACTGCAACCAACAGCTACTCTCCGGGCTATGAGCCCCGCCGAGCGCTGAATTACAAGGTACAAGCCTGGCGCGTTAAGTGTAATAATTGCATATTACCATCAAAACGCTAATGCTTCGATTGCAACAAACACCAGCCTAAAGACTGATCCTACTTAAAGGAGCTCTCGTGTCAGTCGTCACACACCAGTTTCAGACTGCAGTTTCGAGCTGTTGGCTCTCGTCAGTGCAAGGTAGGCATGTGACGACCGCCACGAGGATCATTTGACCATTTACTACATTTCGGTATCTTTGGGATAGCGACATGTAAAATAGTCAGCAGGCGCCATCTAGTGGTCCAGTGTCTGTTGCAATCGAAAAATAAATAGCCTGACTTGGCTTAGCATAGTTCAAATGTGCTTTTAGAAGGCGGAATATTAAAATATAACATTTTTAGTCGAAAACTCCCCTATAAAATCCTTATTTTACTATAAGGAACGTAACCAGACTGCAACCAACCAGACTCACCAGAATCACCATTCAATTTTACGCATTTTTTGTTGTAAAGCTATAAAATTGTCGATATGTCTTGAGAGCGTCAGCAAAAAGCAGTTTCACAGCCTAAAGTATCACATACGTCATTTATAAAGACGACAAATAGAAGTGGTCCCAAACGGGATCCTCGGGGAACCCCTGATATGGCAAGATAGTTATTTAATATTTGAATAATTTGATCAAATAGAAACAAACAACTTAATTATACATACACACATAGTAATTATTCGAAAGCTTGCTGCGCCTTCCCTCCTGTAGGTAAACTTGAGCCGCCTTTGGGTGTTGCATCGAGCACGTCATAAATCTAACATTACAAAATTAAAATAAATGCATTCTATGTTCCAACCTACGCAGATTAATAAATAAAATTCACACATCCAATAATTTCTGGGCAAACGTCGACTGTTTTTAATAAAAACTGAAATGGAAAAATTGCCTGTCATTCGTATGACAGCTATAAGCAATCATCTACAAGTAAAATATGGCTGCATAACATTCAAGCACGACCAGCGAGATTAAGACACAAATCAAGGACTTAACAAACCTAATTAATAGTGACATTTTGTTAAATCGACATATTAAAAACGAACATTTAATGAGCAAGTTTTAACACATACACAGTTAAGTGACTCGACCTTTCTCCTTTCTCGAAGAATAATGAAAATTTATGGTTTCTACAATTAATAAATAAAAGGTTTTTTTATTTAAATTTATTTTGCTACTTCAATTTGTGGTAATAATCAGGTCAATATATTAAAAACAACCATTGTTTTGTGATTTAACACCCAATTAAATATACCCGGTAATCAAGAAAGTACCTACTCTCCCACTTTTTTGTACAGTTTTAAAAATAAAATTCTGAAATTTTGGAAATCAAATATAGCTATCAATGGACACATTTTGACTATCCGGTGGTAAAAAAATCACTTCCGGTATGGCCGAAAATTGCCACAACTTTTTTATTTTAAATGGCACCCTGTATATTTAAGTCACTTTTCTTCTAAAGCTGTAATTTCTCTTTCCAACGCATTTTTCAGAATTAAAATCGGGTGAAAATAACCTTGGAAATGGCATTTATTTGCTGTTTCTAGTTAGGAATCAGGAACTAAAAAATTTCGAAGTAGACTTTGAATTTAAAAGGAAATTTCTCAACAAATTAAATGTAAAATTGGCCTATTTTGTTCATTTGCTTGGATTTAGAAATTTTTTCCCATTTTTCCATTTCATTTAAATTCAATTTGTCATAACCCCAATTTTTAAAATAGTACCGTGTATGTTTTATTTTTTTATCAGATAGAGTGGTAAATTTGCCTTAGACTGGTTTTTCCCTATTAAAAATTGAATATAAATTAAAATAAATATTAAGATTTTTGTGGAAGCATTTCGAATTGTGTATATATCTTGCAGTAAGCCATGAACAACAGATGCAAAATTGCACACGGCATCTGTCAAAACGTTATTTTTGAGTGAAATAAAGGCGTATTTATAATTAGGTGCTTTATTTAAAATAAGATACGATTTAAGATGCAATATACACAAAATAAAAAGGTAGATTTAATTTTAATTTTCGGCGAATGTCAGAAAAATGCCCATGCGCCCATGCAGCTGCACGTCTATATTATGAAAGATATCCCGATCGTCGTCAGCCATACCGACAGTATTTTAAAATTCTAGAAAAGTCATTCCGAAATGCAGAAAATATGCAGAAATGGCTGAGGATAGATTTAAAGTAAGCGAGAAAATTGAGACAAATGTTATTGGCTTACACACATATGTACCCAAATGTTTCTACAAGAGAGCTGGCAAAAGAGATAGATATTGGTCGTGAGACAGTAAGACGTATATTAAAAAAAACATGGTTTGATCTTTTGTATTTGGTTTACTCAACACGTATACTTAAACAATATAATTTTATTTAGTGATGAATCTCGTTTTACGAAAAATGACATATACAATAGATATAATCTATAAAGAAAATTTACTCGAAATGTTTGTTTGAAGGTAACCACCAGGATAGATTTGGAGTAAATGTGTGGGCTGGAATATTCAATACAAAAATTATCGGTCCCATAACATTTCAAGAACCATTATTAGCCGGCCGCGTTACTTAAGCTTTTTGCAAAATGAAGTAGAAAATGAACTGGATGAACTTTCCTTGGAAGATTTCAGAAACATGTACTTCCAACAAGATAGAACACCGGCACATAATGCTGATTTTGTGGGAAATTACCATAGTGCAAAGTTTCACAACCAGGTAATATCTACTAATGGAACTATTAGGTGGCCTGCTAGATCACCAGACCTAACTCCACTTGATTTTTTTCTTTGGGGTTATCTGATGGACAAAGTAAACTCAACGACCATCTGTAACATTAGAAGAACTCCAAAGTAAAATTTTAAATGCCTTTGAATCCATAACTCCAATCATGGTACAAAGTGTTATGAGAGAAACTATTCGAAGAGTGAACAAGTGTTCTGAAATGGGTGGGCGTCATTTTGAGCATCTGTTATAGGTTTGGTATTTATTTGTGTTGTATTTTCTAATTATAATATTTATAAATTTAGTAAGTTGCTGTCCAGATAGATATCATAGCTTATAAATTGGTTTCTGTTTTTTTGCTGATGATTCATCAAAATTTTTGTTATATTTATCAAAATAAATTTCTCTAATCCATTTTTCATAGCTTACTGTAAGATATGGACACATAATTCGAAACGCTTCTACAAAAAGCTTAATATTTATTTTAATTTATATTCAATTTTTAATGGAAAAAAAACAGTCAAAAGCAAATTTACTGCTCTATCTGATAAAAAAATAAAATATACAGGGTACTATTTGAAAAATTGGAGTGATGACAAATAGAATTGAGATTAAATGGAAAAATGGGAAAACATTTCTAAATCCAAGCAAATGAACAACATAGGCCAATTTTACATTTAATTTGTTGAGAAATACCCTTTTATTCAAATTCAAAGTCTACTTCGAAATTTTTAAAATTTGATTCTGAATTCCAAAGCCAACTAGAAATAGCAAATAAATGCCATTTCCAAGGTTATTTTTCATCCGATTTTAAATCTCAAAAAATCAAATATCTTTAAACCATTTTGTAGGTTATATAAATTGGCACAATTTTCGTAAAAATAATTTTTTTCTACGACCGATATTAAGATATCCTCGAGGGCCCTGATAAAATGGACAGCCTGTATATGGAAATAAGGTAGTACATTTTCTTGTTTTCATTTCAATTTACTAATTTAATATTGTAAGCGTAGTTTGTCAAGGTAAACAACGGCCAGCTGAAACGATTCACGAAGTGCAATTCTGTTTCAGCTAACTGGAAAACATTTTTAATCAAAATTAGTAGGAGTAGAAATAAGCAGATTTTAAAAGGGGTTTATTGGCTTTGCGCTTTAATTCGGAAGTTTGAAATTAAAAATGGGTATAAAGGGAAACGGTAAATCAAGATGTAGATGTGCCTTCGTGTTTTATATTCTAAACAGTGACAGTAACAACACGAGCGGTGTAGTGGGGACGAATAAAAAAATTTCTGTTAAAGCATCGCCGCAGGCTGTAATTTTTAATCGTTTTTTAATGATTTGTCATAGAAAATGTATAACTGTCGAGCTTTATAAGAAAATTTGTAACCAATATTAAATATTAAACATAATATTTTTAGTCGCAAACTCCCCTATAAATCCTTATTTTACTATAAGGAAAGTAACCAGACTGCAACCAAAGTTACAAGTCTGGCGCGTTAAGTGTAATAATTGCATATTACCATCAAAACGCTAATGCTTCGATTGCAACAAACACCAGCCCGAAAGACTAATCCTACTTAAAGGAGCTCTCTTGCCAGTCGTCACACACCACTTGCAGACTGCAGTTTCGAGCTGTTGGCTCTCGTCAGTGCAAGGTAGGCATGCGACGACCAGCACGAGAATCCTTTGACTATTTGGTACATCCCGGTATTTTTTCACTAGCGACATGTAAAATTGCCAGCAGGCGCCATCTAGCGGTCCAGTGTCTGTTGCAATCGAAAAATAAATAGCCTGACTTGGCTTAGCATAGTTCAAATGTGCTTTTAGAGGGCGGAATATTAAACATAATATTTTTAGTCGCAAACTCCCCTATAAATCCTTATTTTACTATAAGGAAAGTAACCAGACTGCAACCAAAGTTACAAGTCTGGCGCGTTAAGTGTAATAATTGCATATTACCATCAAAACGCTAATGCTTCGATTGCAACAAACACCAGCCCGAAAGACTAATCCTACTTAAAGGAAACTGCAGTCTGCAAGTGGTGTGTGACGACTGGCAAGAGAGGAAATTTCAAAATTAAAAACCCTTTTACGAATCCACGTTGTTAAGCACTGCAACTCATGCGTGGTATTAAATATGAGGACAAGTTAATCCAGCTTCTATTCAAAGTATATCGTGAGACAAACATATGCAAACAAAATAAACGATCCACTGGAGGGTTTTGCCGAAAACAACATCGAAATAGAAAACACAATGTACCTATACCCGACAAATGAGACAGAAGTCCGGAAAGTTATCAAAGAACTAAAATTTAAAAAATCTCCTGGTCTTGATAACATTCGCACGGAAGTATTAAAAAGAGTAAAAACAGAAATTGCCACTCCAATAACATATCTAATAAATAGATGCTTTGAAATTGAATGCATCCCTAAACTGCTAAAAGTTGGTCTCATTAAACCACTTTATAAAAGTGGAGACAAACTAGAAATAATAAACTACAGGCCAATCTCACTTATCTCTAATATCAAAAATTATTGAAAAAATATTAAAATGCAGAATTCTGAAATTTTTAAAACGCCACAATATAATCTCGGATCACCAATACGGCTTCAGAGAGGGAAAGTCAACTGAAGATGCAATTCATAAATTAACATCTGAAATATATAGAGCTCTAGACTCAAAAATACCTGCTTTATGTATCTTTGTTGATCTATCTAAAGCTTTTGACACCGTGTCCCACCAAAAACTTTTAGAAAAAAATCAAATGCTATGGACTTCGGGGAAAAATGTATAACCTCATTAAAAGTTACTTATCCGATTGGGAACAGTATGTGGAGATTGACGGTACTATTAGCAGTGCCAGAACAATAACATTTGGAGTCCCGCAAGGAACGGTATTGGGATCACTACTATTTACAATATATATCAACAGTTTACTGTCCATTAATTCCACTGGTAAAATATTAAGTTTCGCTGATGATAATGCTGTTTTATACACCGGAAATAGCTGGGAAACTCTAAAAAGAGAAGCAGAGACCGACTTTAAAAAAATAAAAATATGGTTCCAGTACAACAAACTAGCCTTAAATTGTGACAAAACCAAATATTTACCGTTCACCTCCTACACTAACACATTACCCGATATTGGCCCACTAAAAATTAATGAAGACGTGCAAATACCAGAAGCTGAGTCTATAAAATACCTAGGCATTGCTGTAGACAGACATCTAAGGTGGGACCTACAAGTAATGAATATTATAAAAAAAGTCAGAGGACTACTCACCAGATTTAAACTTCTTAAATAATACTTAAACGAACCACAGCTAAAAATTCTTTATTACTCGTTGGTCCAATCACAGCTTTCATATGGTATTGTAGGCTGGGGAGGAGTAAGCGATAACGATCTGGAAATACTAAATTCCATACAAAAATGGATACTAAAAACAATGTTTGGTAAAAATCGAACTTACCCTAGTGATAAGCTATATAAAGAAAACAACGTTCTGGATATTCGACAACTGTTTTGTTTAAATATGTTACTGAATATAAGAAAAAATAAAATAAACATAGAACCTATTCGTCGCAATTATAATACACGAGGAAAACAACACAGTCATATCATGCCCCGATGTGTCAAAACCATAGGTCAACGAAACTGTAACTGCTTAGGACCTCGTCTATATGAAATTCTACCAACAAATATTAAAAGTATGGACAAATTCAAAAAATTCAAAAAAAAATGTAAAAATATGGCTTCTATATACTGATCGAACTAGGTTTCAAAATATAGTTAACCAGAGGAATAATCCCAGAAAACAATAATAATTATCCAAAATATGCCATTTGATATAATATATTAATCGTAAAAAAATAAAAAATTCTACATACCTAATTAAATAACTGAAAACATTATAAAATTACACGTCAGCTCCTGTTTATTGTCTATTTAAATAACTTGCTATGTATATGTAAAATCACGCATCACGCACAAGCAGCAGCAATCTGCCGCTGCTTCTGTGATTATCCTAGTTTATTTAGGTGTTTATACATTTTATACGCCATTCATATATTACTTTTTATATATCATTATATTGTGTATTTTATATCTATACATTGTATATTGTACATTCTATATATTGTGTATTGTATATTATCTTAAATAAACTTATATTATTATTATTATTATAGTTTTAGCGAAAATAGCCCTTAGCGACATGGGACCCCCATCATTTCCTAGCAGTCGATTTTGACGGGAAAATGATGAGTTTTAACGGGATTTGCCCTAAACCGGTTCCTCAGTGATTCGGTGTCAGAAAAGTACTCATATGTGCATGGGACCGCCTTGCCTGAACGTATGAAATTAGTATTGCTATAATATAATTCAAAGTCGTTGCGATTCAAGCATTTTTAAGCTATGAGGAGCGACCAAAATTGATATTGAACTGAAAATACGGAAATAGACAGGCAAGCAAAAGCCCACCAAAATTTTATAAACATTGAACTTTTCTTGAATCTTTTTGTGTAATCGTTAGCTCAAAAATCGCATATTGGATGGTAGGTACATTATAAATCGTTCCGTTCCTCACCATGTGTTGTACAGGGCCAGACTATAGTTTGTCAAAACATATTTCTTGAAGTTGTTGTAAAACTTAAATTTTTGAAGATATTTAATATATATTTTGAACTTTATATTGTCTTTTACTTGTGTTTTCAAAATTCCCTTTCAGGAATAACTTTAAAAAAGTGTTAGTACCTACTGTATTAGATTTATAGTGTTACGACGTCCAATAGATACCATCAGAGCAGCAGTTAAGCAAAAACGAACAGTAAGTATAAATTTTATATTATTCTTCGTCTGAAACAGTCGTTTTGAACCCTTATTTTGTGAACGTTAACATTCATTTTTGATAAATATAGTAAAAGTCCTTCAGACGCAAAAGATGGATCGTTCACATTTATACTGATCAATGACCTCGGGAATGTTTTGGATAAATGTAAAATCCACCTTTTTGCAAATGATACGTTGATATATGCTGACAATAATTTCAATCAGTTGGTGGAGATGGTAAACCTGGACAACCACGTCTCAAATAAAGAAGGAAACCATGTTTGCACATTTATTTAACGTCGGCCTATTTCCACTACTGAAGCCTAACACCGACACCTGTAGACGAGCTACCCCCAACCAGGAATTTTGCCGAACGTCTTCCCTTAAGAAGAGTAGGGATCTTTTACTTGCCTAACATTTAATAGACAAGGGACCGACGGCTTTACATCCCCTCCGAAGGATGGTATATCTCCTATACAACCCTCGCCTAAGGTTGTATAGCTTCCACGCATACACTGATATACAAGCCGCTGGAAGATGTGTGAGGCGAGAACGCGGTTTCCATTGGAATGGTCACCCATCCAAGTACTAACTGCGCCTGTCGTTGCTTTACATCGCATACCGAAGTATGTACATAGTAAAAACGCACCTACGCTCGCCCCAAATATGTCTTCCTTATTTTTCCATACATATTATTGTTCTATTGCAAAATTCTTTGGTTGTAACCAAATACATTTCTCAAAATTCTTGGAGGTATTTCAAGACAGATGGGAAAAATTAGTCTGCCATTAGGAATACCGCACCAAACCATTGGTTTTAAAAGAGTACTGGTATTCACATTCAATTACAAATACGAGGTTTTCGTCAGCCCACCGACTGCAATTTTGGGAACTTACTACCCCATTGGAAGAAAAAGTTGCTTCGTCTGTGAATGGGATCTGTGTAGCAAAAGATCGAGTTCCTTCTATTTTTCCTTGGTATCCAAGCATAAAAAAAATCCATCAAAATCGCGTTCTTTAAGCGTATTAATAAACCTTGGCTTGTGTGGGCGAAATTTGTGTTTCCTCAAAATGCTCCTTACAGTAGTTCTTCCTGCGCCAGTTGTTCTATTACATCAAGCAAGACGTTTTCCTCATGTTCATCAATTCTCCAATTCGTGTGTGGCTTTTTGTAAAGATATCCAACTGAGCCGGTTGTTTTGAATTTGTTCAGTTGGACTGTTGAATGGGAAACAGACTTTTGGGGATATCTTTGGTTAAAAATATCAATATTTGTTCTATTTTCGCCGTGAATTAAAATAACTTCAATTTTTTTCTCCTTTACTAAGCATTTTTTCAACGATCAACAGCAATAGAAAAATTAGATTTTATTGTAGACAGTAATAAGGCATCGATACGTCAAAAGGTAGCATTGGTTATCAAAACTTACTTCATTACCTAGCGAAAATTATGAAATAAATCCGTATGATTCACTTTTAAGGTTATTGGAGTAAATTTTAATATGACTTTACGTGCAATTTCAAAATGATCAGATCTTTATTCGTAAGCAAGTTGGAAGATAAAGGGAAAAAAGGTTATAAGAAAAGGTTGTTACATCGTGAAATCTGCACTCTTTTGAGTTTTATTTATGTGATCTAAATTTGGTTTAAATGAACAATGTTTTTTTTAATATTTAAGCCCATTATCGTGCAAAATTCCACAGTGAGGGTTAAGAATTACTGAAAACACGATTGTCCTGTGTTTTTTGTAAAAATGTTTTTAAACGTGCAATTAGTTCTCAGCAGATATTGAAATGACCTTCTCTGTTCAACAGTCTGGCACAAAACCAAAGGGAAATCCTTAATAATATTATGATCGTTAAAAAAGAAAGCCATTCTACTAGGAATATCTCTTTAAATATGATCACCTTGTATGCTAGGGATATGAGACTCTAAACTCTATCAATATTAAATCGGGAAATTTCTCGTTAAGGTTATCGCTGCGTAAAAAAATAGGATTACACCCATCCTCTACCCGACACTCCACGTCCTAGTCAATTGTGAGTTTCATTCGGTATCCGGTTCGTGTCCAACGTTTATTTTATATTTTTGGGAAAAAGTGCCTTTTCATTGGCCCTAACAACTGTGAACTCTGTAGTTCTCGCAACTCGTCATGCCTTTAGTGTATTATGTATAAAATATGGAAATGGGTGTGAAAAGCTCGTGGAAAACGCCAAATTGATAGTGAAAAAACCGCAGAGTTGGAATTCGAAATAAATTAAAGAGAGATTTGCATATCGCCTAGAAAATTGCATATTATATTGAGAAGTGGAATAGAAAATGAATATTGTATATGGAGTAGGCGTTAAGCCGTTGCACCGTAAAAATTCGATTTCACTGCGTTAAATTGAACGTGGGAAATATGATTTGCAGTATACCATTTGCATCGACAGCTCACTAAGAAATGTAATTTAATTTTTTAATTTGGTAAAAATAATACATCTCTTACATACACCGTGTTTGCAGACTAACATTAATATTTCAAATAACATTGGTAGTAGTACACGAAGAACAATGTTCAATTAGTTAAAGGTATAACTCTACGTCATTGTACAAATTTCAATGCTCTAGGCATACGGGGACGAACGGGTGCAGAAACAACAAAACATCTATTTAGGCAATTTAAACAGCGTTTTTTAAAATTATTATAAACAACCAGTAATACAATAGTTCACTAGTCTATCCAGGGTGGCGCTGCCTCATAGAATACACTGGAAGGAGTAGAAATATCTCGAATGACAGTCTGGAATAGTCTGGAGGGAAATGTACGAATCGATAATAAGCGCCACGTATATACAGGGTTACTGGTAATTCGATACATTCCTTTGGAGATGTGATGGGGCATGAGCTAAGGAGTAAATGTAGCCCTAACATACATAATGCAAAACTCAATAGTTTTTGAGATATTTCAATTTTTTTGTTTTTCTCAAAAAAGTAGATCTTAATGTCTTAAAAGTTAATTTCCGAAAAATCTACTTGACATTTTTAAGTTTTTTTTTACTGGATTACTCCAATATTATAGATATCCGTTTGGAATGAAAAATATCCGGAAACATTTCGATCATGTGAACATTTAAAATAAAAACTTGTAAATTTTTTTTTTTTAAAATCAGTTAGGAAATTTACCTATTAGGTTTTTTCAAAAAAATATTAATGTAGCACGCGTACAAATTATTATAAAAACTTCCTTATTTCAATAGCTATCTAACTAGGTAGAAATGTTTAATGTATCCTTGATAGTTCTAATAAAAAATTAGTAAAGATAATGCTGGTGGCGGAATTTATTAAACGACTAATCGTTCATTTTCATTTAAGTCAGTCAGTCCTTGACTTTGACGTTTGTGCATATATATCATTAACTGACATTCTTATCTCCGTGTCCCTTAAGTTTGTTGGTCTTGTTAAATTAGTTATCGAAGATTTTGATTTTGCTCGTAGTTGTCGTTATTAGTTGTTGTTATTGTATTTTCTGTGCCATGGCCACGTATGCCAACGCAGAATATGCTGATATCATGTGGCGGCAACGCTGCTGAAGCTCGCTTAGAATATGGTCTTTGGTACCCTAACCGCCGCTCACCAAATGCACGTGTATTCAGTACGGCATATCGAAACTGGCTCCGTGAAATGTAGAAGAAGTGACGCTGGTGCTCCTCCCGTTTATGAACCGGATGATGAGGAAGAAGTATTGAGGTATTTTGAGGAAGACCCAACTATTTCAACTAATAAAGTCGCAAGACTAACCGGAGCGTCACAATGGAAAGTTTGGTCTACGATACGTAGAGTTGGATGTCATCCTTACGACTATACCCCTGTCCAAGGCTTGGAGGAAGGTGATCCTCTAATGAGAGTGGAATTCTGCCGCTTTATGTTAAATTCAGATGCAGAAAGTGCAAATTTTTTAACAAGTATTTTATGGACGGACGAGTCGAAATTTAATCGCGAGGGTATAACAAATTTCCACAACCTACATTATTGGGCAGAGGAAAATCCCAAGTTAACACGTGAAACTAGTTTCCAAATGAAGTTTTCTATTAATGTGTGGATGGGAGTCATTGGCCACTATTTAATAGGACCACACTTTCTTCCTCAAAATTTAAACGGGAAATCTATGAAATTTTTTTAAGAAATGATCTGGCGGTGATTTTAGAAGATGTTCCTCTCGCCGTCAGACAGCGAATGATGTTTCAGAACGACGGTTGTCCAGCACATTATCGGCTGACAGTACGACAGTTACTTGATCAACGTTTCCCTAACCGTTGGATTGGAAGAGCGGGCCCAATACCTTGGCCAGCGCGAAGCCCTGACTTAACACCCCTTGATTATTACGTATGGGGTCATATGAAGGAGATGGTCTATGCCACACCAGTCAATACTATAGAAAACCTTAGACAAAGGATAGTCAATGCTGCCCAACACATAAGGCATAATCTGACAACCAGAGTAACAAGGACGGAAATAAGAAGACGCTGCCGTGTCTGTACACGGAATAGGGGCTCCCATTTTGAGCAAGACATATAAAAAATAAAGTACAACTTTGAAATTAATGAAGAATTAAACTCTACTTTTAAAATGTTTTTTACTGTTTATCTAAAAATAAAATTCGTACTACTTGTGTTATTTTTACTAGTATTTTCTTAGAACTATTAAGGGTACATTGAACATTTGTACCTTGTTAGATAGCTATTGAAATAAGGCAATTTTTATAATAATTTATACGCGTGTTACGCTAATATTTTTTTGAAAAAACCTAATAGGTAAATTTCATAGCTGATTTAAAAAAAAAATTTTTTAAGTTTTTATTTCAGATGTTCACATGATCGAAATGTTTCCAGATATTTTTCATCATTCCAAACGGATATCTATAATATTGGACAAGTAATCCAGTAAAACAAAATTTAAAAATGTCAAATAAATTTTTCGAAAATTAACTTTTAGGACATTAAGATCTACTTTTTGAGAAAAACAAAAAAAATTAAATATCTCAAAAACTATAGAGTTTTGCATAATATATGTTAGGGCTAAATTTACTTCTTAGATCATGCCC
The DNA here is from genome assembly GCA_963675555.1 of Leptura quadrifasciata. NCBI lineage: Eukaryota > Metazoa > Arthropoda > Insecta > Coleoptera > Cerambycidae > Leptura > Leptura quadrifasciata. The sequence goes on from OY776679.1 coordinate 3,273,048, forward strand.
CATCACATCTCCAAAGGAATGTATCGAATTACCAGTAACCCTGTATAAAAAGCGGATCCAATGCACAGAGTCAGTTCAGTACAGTTCTGATTGAGTCAAATATTCAGATAAGATAAAGAACAACAGTTGTGAATTATATTAATGAATCTATAGTAGATGAAAGATATACCTAGTATGTTATTATAAGGACTAATGATTATAATTTAGTGATTAATAAATCAGTGGTTAGTGACAATTAGTGCAGTTAGTTAAGTTACGTCAACTGAAAAGTAATATAGAATATTTGTGACATTTTGAAAAAATTTTAGAACATTCTATTTAAAAATTAGTGTAGTTATTTAAGTTATTTCAGCTGGAAAGTGGTATAGACATTAAATAAAACCTATTTGTCACATTTCGACAAAATTTCTAGAAAATTCTATTCCGGATTTTGTGGAAATATTTGACTGGTACCTGACATTTTAATGGAAACAAGAAGTATGGCTGCTGAAAAATAAATGCAAGACATGTTCGTAGAACTAAGAAAAATGATACTCCATCAGAAAAAGAGACGTCAAGAAGAAGAAGAACAAGAAAGACGTGAAGAAGAAAAAGAAAGAAAATGTCAAGAAGAAAAACAAGAACAAGACGTGAAGAAGAGAGGAGACGAGACGTAAAGAAGAAAGAGAAGAACAGGAAAAGAGACAACATGAACAAGAAAAGAGACGTCAGGAAGAATTAAGACAAATTATACAGGTTCAACAAGACGCTATCCTTTCAGCCATTGAAGACCTCAAAATTGAAATTAAAAAGGATATGGACAAGGAAGTAAATGCCAAGGATGTAAAGAAACAGCAGTATGTAGCAAAAGTGAAGGCGGTTAACATAGAGATTCCGAAGGACTGGACAAAGGAAGGAACACCTGAACGATGATGAAATTGGACCAATACTGAAACCAAAAGAAAATGTTTTAATTTCATTGTTGATGATTTCACTTTTAACCTCAGTGGCAAAGTCTCGCAGTAGCTTCTTTGAATTCTCATTTTAACGCTTCAAAATGTTATGAACTCTACTACAATCCAATATCTCCAAGTATTAACTGGGATAAGGCAGTTGTTTTAAAAAGATCTAAAAGAATATGTAGAAATATACAGAGTTTTCCATTTAAAAAACAATCTTATATATTCTGAAGTAAACGAGTGTAAGAAAGAAAACAAAAATCGCTTACCTAGAGCGAGACAGATGATTATTATATTATTGGCGCACGAATGAATGTTTTTGGATCTCGCGTCTCTCCGCGACCGCATTCTACTATACCGTTTCATGCAACAATACCGATGCCCTGCGTTGATACGCAACAAGGTGATAAAAATAAGATTTCACGAAGTGTGGAGCGTGCTGGGTGTAATATATCCCACTTTTGTTCCTAACTTTTGTTTTCTTCCTCGCACTCGTTTATTTCAGGATATGCGGATTCGGCAATAGTAGTTTTATATATCTTGAAGTAAACAAGTGCGAGAAATAAAACAAAAATTAGGAATAGGAAGTCGGATATATTACGCCCAGCACGCTCCACACTTCGTTTATCCAGAACTAGATACAACATCTGATCTATTTAAGTACTACCTTATTTTAAGATAACCCCACCAGAAAAAATCCAAGGGATTAAAGCAGGCGAACATGGCGGCCACTCAAGTACCCTCTTCTACCTATCCATGTCTCTGGAGATCATTTCTTACGGTAATTAAACGTAAATGGACAATATCCAACTTCAATAATTTATTTAATGTAATGTCCGATACGTCAAAAAATATTACAGCTACGCCTATCAACAATTGTATATTTGAAATCAGAGAGAAAAGGTCTAACAAAAAATGTAAAAACATAGTGTTTCATTTTAAAAAAATTACCTTCATTTTTATATCATGTATCTATGCAGGCTATTTTTTTTTAGTTGCATTTTAAAGAAACACTTTTGTATTTAAGTTTTGGTAAACTCTAAAAGCAAAAAGGGTGGCTGGTCAAAATATATTGGAATATTCTGTACACTTGGGTTGACAGTTGTTAAAATTATGCGTACATTTTAACATTCAGTACTGAATATCTAGTCATTTATTTTGTTAATATGCAAATCTTACACTAAGAATTAAGGAAACTAGCTACCACATAAGATTTATCTAAGTTGTGGCGAGTGTAATGTGTCTTATACAACCTTTTCAAAACGGCAATAACCATAAAAACAATTCTCTTATACCAGTTTTTATAAAATTACTCACGTAACCACTTATAAATTAAAACTGCCGTTTTTACTGCCAATATATTGTATTATTTTTATTTATCTAGCCTGTGTTGTCGACAATGATGGCCTCCATAAAATTTTTATTAGACACTTAAACCTGAGGCGGCTAAATCTTAGTGCTGTAGAGGTACTCAAATTTTTTATCCCATTATTATTTACTTTCCTGCCTTTTGTTGTTGTCTTTCTACTGCGGTTTTATCGAGTATGTGTTATAATGGCTATTGAATAGTGTACGACAGATGCGCATCCAGAGGGGGCTAGGAGAGCGTGTATAATTAGTTGATACTTTGTAGTTTCGACAATTTCCACAATATTTTTTTGGTTCTTTGTTCGTCATCGGAAACTACTGCTCTATAGTTTCAAATTATTGGTGTATTTTAAATTTGAAAATAAAAAATGAATTATCTGATACCGTGTTTGCGTGTAACATTGTAATTCAATAAGACAAGCTAATGTTTAGAGTAAAAGATTACAGAAGTAATCAGAACTTATTCTGGTAAAAAATGTTGGTTACTATTTGTTCGAGGAACTCCTGCTACGCCATGTAATTAAGAAGGCATACGTCACTAACGTGACATTAAGCAAGCAAAAGTCATCTGGAATTCTTCAATACTGTACCTATCAACTGCGTTAGAATTTTAATTTTAAGAACGTCTAAGAATACCACATAAGAATGTGTAGTTACTTAGTAATCAACTCGCATATGTTCAATTTTTCAGTATTCAATGCTGAGGAGGTCTAAATAAAAAATTAGTATTCCACTTAGAACGACTATTTAGATGTACAGAGTAGCCGGAAATATCTGTCGTTAACTTTAGGTTTAGGTCATATCACTATTTATTTATTTATTTATTTCAATACGGATCCAATAGGCAAACGCCCAGTTACAGTATAGGGTAGAACAAGAGAGAAAGAGAGTATACAATAATATACATAAAAAGAGTATACAGTAATAAACATACTACAAACATACATAGGTATACGTAAGCAAATATAAGTGAATATAAGATATATAACCACTTACACTATACAGGGTGTTGCATCATGAGAGGGACATAGCTTAATAGGAGGTCGAGAACATCAGTGGTAACCGGAACCTCCCATAGAAATGCCTCATTGGGCCTTCATTACGAAGTTACAGGGTGTTAAATAATTTTTGGCCAAACCTGTTTTTTGTCATAACTTTGACAGGGAATGAAATAACGGATTCATATTTGGTACGGCTAATGTACTAACGAGCCCCAAGAGGTACATCTATAAAAAAAATATATCCAGGTCCGGACTCACTATAATTTATGTTTCTTCTTTGCATCAATAAAACATCACCCTGTATATATTTTTTTGAAATTTCGATACGATATTCGAAAAGAGCAAGAAAAAACAAACAAAATGGCCTATTTCATTTTTTTATTACACCTTCGTGGTTATTTAAATACGTTGTTAAATGTGCAAGAAAATGGATTACAGAACCCTATTAAATGAGAGGCACGTGAAATAAATAGTTTTATAACTAAAATTTGCAAAAATTCTATTGAGCCTAGGTGGTCTGGGTGAATCCTAATTCCGGCACGTTTTAGAGGTCCATTTTGGTAAAAAACTGTGGTCCTAATAAGTAATCGGGTATGAAATAACAAAATTTTTAATCAATCACAGTAGGCTTGTTCAAAGTGTCAGATAATAAAAAGAAATCTCCTAAACAATTGAATAATTGTTTGTTAGTAATTTAATGTGTCAATAATCCGCATTTAGTTAGTGAAAACTTGTGAAAATATTTTAACTATGCCAGTAAAATTTACAAACGTGGAATATGCTGACATAATATTCATCTATGGTTTCTGTAATGGAAATGGTAGGTCGGCGGAAAGAGAATATCGGCTGCGTTTTCCTGGTCGTCGATGCCCTAATCATAAAACCTTTAGTACGGTGTTCCAGTATGCAAGACAACAGGGAAAGTTTCCTACTTCTGCAGTTGTGGAGCGTGTTTTACAACAAGGTGTGCAGGAACAAAACAATATTATAAACGTAGTTCAAGAAAACCCAAATATGAGCACTAGACGAATCAGTTTGGCAAATGGTATTCCTCATTGGCGAGTATGGAGAACCCTAAAAAGAGAACGTTACCATCCATATCATATCCAGCAGGTACAGCGTCTTCAACAAGGCGACGATATCCCCCGCCTGGCATTTTGTCATTGGTTGTCTAACCATCGCCCAGTCATTTACAGAGCCTTATTTACGGATGAGGCACAATTTACAAGGGATGGAGTGAACAATTCACGAAATAATCATAAATGGGCACAGGAAAACCCACATGCGGTACGCCAACGCCGTTCGCAACACAGGTTTTCTGTAAATGTTTGGGTCGGACTTGTGAATAGACATTTGATAGGGCCACATTTTTTTGAAGAAAGATTGAATGGTGAAATTTACTTTGATTTTCTTCAAAACATTCTACCGAATATGTTAGAAAATATCGGTATAAGAGGCATGTTGTTTCAGCATGATGGGGCCCCACCACATTTTAACCTTCAAGTAAGAGAACACTTAAACAATGTGTATCCTAATAGGTGGATTGGACGCGGGGGTTCACATGAATGGCCACCAAGATCTCCTGATTGTAACCCTTGTGATTACTTTTTATGGGGCCACTTAAAAAACGAGGTTTATAGCATTGAAATTGAAAGTAGACAACATTTAATCCAGCGCATCGTTACAACCTGCGACGAAATACGGAATAATCCAGAAATGATACGTCGAGCAATTGGTGACCTTTCTAAACGCGCAAGAAAATGCACAGAATGTGGGGGAGGATATTTTGAAAATTTACTTTAGTGTCAATTACGTTTTATTTTTAAACACATTTAGTTATTGTTTTGTTATTTATTGTTAATTGAATGGAAAATATTTTATTTATTTAGATTTTAGTTTGTTCTCTTTTCCAATTTTTATTAAGTATAAAATGTTGATGATTTTCTTGATCAAAGTAACTGGTTGCTTAGGCCTAAATGGTTTAAAATATCTGTCATTTTTATTCTTTGAACAAGCCTATTGTGATTGATTAAAAATTTCGTTATTTCATACCCGATTACTTATTAGGACCACAGTTTTTTACCAAAATGGACCTCTAAAACGTGCCGGAATTAGGATTCACCCAGACCACCTAGGCTCAATAGAATTTTTGCAAATTTTAGTTATAAAACTATTTATTTCACGTGCCTCTCATTTAATAGGGTTCTGTAATCCATTTTCTTGCACATTTAACAACGTATTTAAATAACCACGAAGGTGTAACAAAAAAATGAAATAGGCCATTTTGTTTGTTTTTTCTTTCTCTTTTCGAATATCGTATCGAAATTTCCAAAAAATATATACAGGGTGATGTTTTATTGATGCAAAGAAGAAACATAAATTATAGTGAGTCCGGACCTGGATATATATTTTTTTGTACATGTACCTCTTGGGGCTCATTAGTACATTAGCCGTACAAAATATGAATCCGTTATTTCATTCCCTGTCAAAGTTATGACAAAAAACAGGTTTGGCCAAAAATTATTTAACACCCTGTAACTTCGTAATGAAGGCCCAATGAGACATTTCTCTGGGAGGTTCCGGTTACCACTGATGTTCTCTACCTCCTATTAAGCTATGTCCCTCTCATGATGCAACACCCTGTATAGGTACAGTACAAATTTTAAAAATTTTGAACTAGATAAATTAAAATAGAGTTCAGCTATTTAAGAGCGCTCCGGATATAAGCCGGAAAGACGGTGCAAATTACTCTCATATAAATCATTGTTTTAAAAAACGGCTTTCACTAAAAGACATTAAAAACATGTTACAATGTGGGACGATGAGAGAAAAAAAAGTATATATAAAAAAATAATTTTTTTTTCTTCTGTTATCGATTTGCAAAAATAATTTTTATCGTCCCGCATAGGTATCATTAAAATAAACATTTTCCCTTTTGTAAAACTAAAATAAAATTAGCCCTAATGTCCTCAAATGCACAGAGAAATTTAAAGATTAGGTATAACAAATTTGTCCAATGTCATATTCTACTACATCTCTATCTCTCGCCTTCCAAGCACACTGTACATTCAGCTGCGTCATTTTATTGACGTGTAGTCATTTACAATTAAAATTGGAAGCATGGATGACTAATACACTCCGACCAACTCTTAAGAAAGTTCTCTTAATTTGTTATATGCTGGAATGGAATATATCAATACTGTCCTCGAGGCAACTGTAGTTTGTAATCATTTGATAGATTGGCGAAGCAATTAATATATTGGTTCGAGGAATAGGGATGTTAAAAATATTATTATGGCGTGAAGACACTCTAGGGACACGATACATGATTAGACGCTCCCATCTGTAAAATCTTTAATAACGCCCTCTCAGTATGGCTTCATGGAAATGCGATCCACTGCTTCTAATTTATGTTTGATAGCTCAGTTTATATTAAAAATACTTGATTCACAAGGTCAGGTAGATGCGATATATACTGATTTCTCGAAGGCGTTCGATCGGATTCTTCACGAGCTTCTATTAGGTAAATTAAATATGTTCGGGTTTAGTTGCCATCTCGTAGCATTTTGAGGTCATATTAATATAACAGAAGACAATACGTAATGTATTACGGATATGAATCTGAACTGTTTACTGCAACTTCAGGTTTACCACAAGGTTCAAATCTCGGACCACTGCTTTTTCTGTTGTTTATAAATGATCTCGTAAACATAATACAATGTGAGAAACTACTGTTTGCCGATGATATGAAGATCTTGCAAAAATAAGCAGCATAAATGATTGTGAAAATGTTCTAGCACAGCTAGAAATAGTAGAAAACTGGTGCAACCAAAATAATCTTCATTTGAATGCATCAAAATGTAAGGTTGTTTCTTATACAAGAAAATCTAATCCAGTTGTATTTGACTAAAAAGATAAATAAAATAAAAAATTTAGGGGTGGTATTTGACCAGAAATTTATTTTCTCGAACCATGTGGCCCAAGTAACATCATCTGCCTTGAAAGTGTTAGTTAGAATTTATTGTTAGACACTCTCATTCGTTTTCTAATCAGTTTGCTTTAAAAAGACTCTATTATTCCTACTAAAGATTCAAACTTAAATACTGCTCGATAGTCTGGTACCAGTACTGTACCTGTTATAAAAACGCCATAAAAAATATACAGAGAAAATTTCTGACAATCTTATCTTTAAAAATTGATGGCTTTTACCCAGAAAGAGGCTACCAACACTACCTTTTACTTGAAAAATCTAATTTTAATTCTTTGGAATTGAGAAGTGCAAGAAATAAATAAATATAAATAACACCACAGGTATTTACGACCCCCTTTATCCCGGAAGGCTCTAGAAGAGCCTTGTGTGGGAGGGGGCTACACATTTAGAGACAAGGGACACACACCCAATATCCGTGTATAGTGAAAAAATCCCTCTCACAGTATTTTCCACTGCCACGACCGGGGATCGAACCCGGAACTTTTGGATGAGAAGCAAGTACGCTCACCTCTCGACCACCAGTCATACTGGTTTGAAAATATTAATAACCTGTGATATCAATTGTAGTATGTGTTCAAAAATTATCAATCCTTTTACCATAACATGCATAGCTAATAATAGTTAAGTGACACTACACTTACCTATTTATAGATTATCGATACGTATATATGTACTATTGTGTACACATACATAGATATTAATACATAATATTTTTAGTCGCAAACTCCTCTATAAAATCCTTATTTTACTATAAGGAACGTAACCAGACTGCAACCAACAGCTACTCTCCGGGCTATGTGCCCCGCCGAGCGCTGAATTACAAGTTACAAGTCTGGCGCGTTAAGTGTAATAATTGAGGGTATCGTCGCGGATAGACAGATTGTAATAGGATCAGTCTTTCGGCTGGTGTTTGTTGCAATCGAAGCATTAGCGTTTTGATGGTAATATGCAATTATTACACTTAACGCGCCTGACTTGTAACTTGTAATTCAGCGCTCGGCGGGGCACATAGCCCGGAGAGTAGCTGTTGGTTGCAGTCTGGTTACGTTCCTTATAGTAAAATAAGGATTTTATAGAGGAGTTTGCGATTAAAAATATTATGTATTAATATTCCGCCCTCTAAAAGCACATTTGAACTATACATAGATATATAAATATATTTTTTCCACGACCGGGAGTAGAAATCGATTTCTATGGCATCAAAATTGTGACAGAAGTAAAGCATTTACTCCCTGGGAACGAAATAAGACAATAATTTCCCTAGGGGAGTTTTTATTACATTTTGTTATAATTTATTATAATTCTTTATTTATGAAATAAATGTTTCTACTCCCGATCGTGGAAAAAATAGTATATACACCTCGGGAGGGACCGCCATTTTTCCCTCGATGTATTTGTTGCCCTCGGGCCTCAAATTACACCTCAGGAAAATAAGACGTTTCTCTCCCTTAGTGTATAAGGTACTATTGTTTTATTTTATCATTTTATTATGTAATTTATTTCAATTCTATATTCTTTAATTCTGTTCCATTTTATTTTAATACTTAATTATACAAGGTGTCCAAAAAAGAGGAAATATTAAACTTACCAATGGACATTGACTATAAAGAAGTACTCAGCCTGTTGTACTGTTTTACTACATTATAAGAGAATGATCTCTCGAAAATGCAGATTTGTGCATAGGCATAGAAAGCAGTCCACCAAGTATACCAAGTCGAATACAAGCATGGCATCTTTTTAAAAAAGATTTTTTTATCCGTCTTGCACTTCCTGCGACATTTATTTGCTGTGCGGTTCCATTAATACGGTGTCTTAATCGATTTACATTATTTATTGGATATGCAACCCTAGTGGGAAAAATCTAGTGGATTTAAATCCGGAGAGTGGAGAGGCCACAAAATGGGACCAAGACCGCCGATCCATCTTTGTGGATAAGTTTGGTCAAAATAATTTCTCACCCTTCATACCTAATGAGCTGGACAGCCATCATTTTGAAGCCACATTGCCTTGCGTGTGGCCAAAGGTACATCTTGCAAAAGAATTGGCAGTTCGGTTTTTTAAATAATTTGTCAGAGTAGCGTAGTAATTTTTTTTACAATATGAAGTCTAAGTTAGCTCATGAATCAGGGAAGGATGCTTTTTTGTTTTAAGGGCATTACGCTATGGACTGTGATCAATAGCAGGTCTATTCAGGATTGCATAATAAAAATTAGAATCTTAAAATACACAATTTTGAAACCGTGACACTCGAAAAACTGATCTAAAGTGCCTATTTTCACGAAATTCACGGGTAACGCTCCACCGGGTTCGAATCCCAGCTCCGGCACTGGCACTGTCGGAGGAAATGATTGTATGTTCGCGTTTTTTCAATGTGTAACCCCTTTCCGCACAAGCGTCTGACTTCCGGAATTGGGAGATGTCTAATTTCTATGGTGTTAATTAATTTCTGTAGTTTTATCCCTTGCAATTGAGGAATGGAAAAATTGAATGCCGTTTTTAATAGTTTTAAAGATGAATGCTATTTTATATGACTGATGGTCGAGAGGTAAGCGCACTTGCCTCTCATCCAAATGTTCCGGATTCGATTCCCGGTCGTGGCAGTGAGATACTGTGAGAGGGATTTTTCCACTATACACGGATATTCGGTATGTGTCCCTTGTCTCTAAATGTATAGCCCCCTCCCACACAAGGCTCTACTACAGCCCTCCTGGATAAAGGGGATCGCAATTACCTGTGGTGATGTTATTTCACTTTTCGGCATATTTGCTGGTTCCTATCAGAAATAAAAATGAATACCCACTGTCAAAAGAAGAAAAAAAGGCTGCTTGAGAAATAGGTTCCCAATATTTTTCTGGCACAGAGTTATTGCCGTTAATAATTATGTTGGAAGCGAAATCCGATCCGTTCCAAGGAACAATATTTTCAACAGAAATATTAGAACATACTAACACTAGTAACCTAGTGCAGTGCTGTAGAAATCTTAAAAAGATATTCCAGAAATTGAAGAAGTACTGGATCTGAAAACATTTCCCTTTCGTTGTGCCGTTGGTTCTTCTGCAGACGTAGAAAGAATGTTTTCTTCATATGGACTTGCTCATTCAGAAATTAGGAATATTGGGCAATGCAAAAGCATCTAAATTAGTATTTCTCTACGTTTTGTTTCGTACTGTTTTAAAAAACATATATTTTTATTTTTATGCGTTCATATGTTTGTTAAGTCAATGCTTTAAACCTTTAAATTAAAGGTTTTTAAAGTTTATCAGTTTTTATTCTGAAAATAAAAATTTTACTAACAAACATAAACATAACATTTAAGTTTGAAAAGAGAACAAATCACGATTTTACGAAGTAAAAATCGCTCGATTAATTAAATTCTTGGTTTTTTAAATGGTGATATTGGCCAAGCATTTACTCAAACTTAATGAAATAATTTCAGAATATTACCAACTTTTCCAATTAGAATCATTGTTTTATTTAAAAAATCCCTGGCCGTGCTAGACCTATTTCTCTGAATCTGAAATAGGTTCCTGTATAATAGATAAATCTTTGATAGTAGATCCTTTAACAGGTGCAATTTTATAAACAAGCCTGAGTTTAAATATGTCAATTTTTAACCTAACCTAAAAATTTACGAAATTTATACAGTAGTTTTTCCAGTTACCTTAAGTTTTTCCTGTCAAAAATTCATTAGCTAAACCCTAAACAAAAAATTAAAAGTCCACCAAACGGTAACCAAATTTAAATTAAAACATCACTACACATCATTGAAAATTTAAAAAATAGAATAACCAACAATAAAAAACAAACACCACACGTGTCCGAATGCGGTACGAAATACCGCGCCGCAATCGAGTCCGCCGTGACAGCAGGATCGCAGTGGGCTTTAGCGACGGCTTCAGCGCTGAAACTGGCGCTCAGCCTCCTACGTTTCAAGCGCCGGTCCGCAAGATGAGCTCGCAGGAGGCAACTCTGCGCCTCCTGAAACGTGTGCGCCCCACCAGAGCAACAGTCGTTCATTCATGATTACTTGATTACTCTTATTGCTAAGATAGCTCAGGTGGTGAGGACTGCCTAATACCCCAGTAACCACAGCTTAACATTTGAATTGTATATAATTCTCAATTAGTCAAGCATTTTCGTGATGTTTTCTCTGGACGTCCTATTTTTGGATTCGTAGGACACAAATAACGTGGAACGAAAACAGACAAAATGATTCATCCATATCTTGTGCTTATTATTTAAAAAAAAATTGAAAATTAATTTAGTTTAATAACGGGGTACTTTATACTTACAATAAATGAGGTAGTCGATTTTTTTTATCTTGTATATGTTCTAGAGAGCATGTAAAATCAAGGTTTTAGACCTCCAAACTCTTGGCAAGTTTCTCTTTGGCTGAGAAAACCACGAAATTTCGGCACTTTTTTTAATTTGCCGCAAACAATGCATCCAATCGAAAAAATCATCTATTATCAAAATTGAGGAGGATTAAATTTCACTTCGAACGAGTATCTCAAAGTTGAAATTTCATTAAGTGGTATGGGCGTAATTGGTAGTTGAATGACAACAATTTTTACCAACTTGTAAAAAATTCACACTGGGTAACTTTTTAAACGTCTTCAGCCCTGAAACGGCTAATCTAAATGAAAAAATCCATAGAATGAAAATTGTAGAGCATGTAATTTCAAGTTCATAGATTACCTAGTTTTCTAATTTCGATTACTATTAAGCAAAATACACTGAAAATCCAAAATGTCCTTCATTTAAATATATTTATTATTTTCTTTTATTCTCTTTTATTTAATTTTTTTCTCATTAATTTGAGAAAATGGGTTGCCGAAATAAAAGGATAATGTAAAGAAAAGCCCAAAGTTTATTAACCAAAAATAAAAATTTACCCAAGAGCAATACAACAAAGTGTAAAAAAAATAAACAAATAACAATACAACAATAACAAAAGGCAGGTTTATGGTACTCAAACACTTCCTTCAACTTTAATCCCACACATGTGTTGCAGACCTCTAGCGTATGCGACCCACCATACGCCTTAGCGTTTTGTGGGCCGCATAATAATAACCGCTGTGCTACGTCCGTAGCAGAGTTTCGCTATTGTCCACGGGAGGCGCGATATACTTCCAACTGGTGAAAGGCAGGAGACATTTTTTGTTGGCGGTATACGGTTGATTATCTCACAAAACTCGTTTTATCCGAGGCATCCTGGTGGATTTTGGGATTGTCAACACAGGAAAATTTTCTCCATCTGTTGTTCCGTTTAGCGGAATATTTTGTCGTTGTGAGTAAATTTTAACTGCGGAAGCAGAGGATATTTAAGTATACAAGGCTTTCCTTTGGAAGTATCGTGTCGACTTGAAAGACGGACTCGACCCCATTCATCCAACTGTGGCTTTCTACGAACATTGGTGGATTGTTCCCTAATCAGTGAGGGTTCCACGGACGGAGCTTCCACACAAAGTAGTGAAGTTTCACGGACGGGGCATCCACATACAGTAGAAAGTTCCAGGGCTGAAGAGGCTATAATCAACCCCATCCTCGGGTCAATTTCTTTCGTCCCGAAGACACCTCCGTAGGGCTACAGTTTCTTCAACGTTGAAGTCGGTATCGTACAACCTTAGATAAGTGTGTTGTTTTTATTTACCGGGGACCACCTTCAGTGGTTCTGTGCGGTTATATTCCATTCATACTTACTATTGTATTGTAACTTGTACACATTTAAAGATTTTATGCATTTATATTTATTTAAGGAGGTTCTCTAAGTCAGACCCATTGTGGCCGAATTTATTACCATTTATCCTCACGTTGTAAACCGATGTGTAGCTACACGAGGCATTTTATTAATGTTGTAACTTATTAATCAAGAAATTTGCCACACCTTTTGAACATCGCCAGGTTACATGCTAGAGAACCAATATTTGTAAATTCTGCAATATAGTGCATTTCATGTTTAAAGAAAGTGTCATTATTTCGTCTGCGACCACTACGTATGGAACCCTCAGTGACGTGTGGAATTAAGTAAACTAATAATTTGTCATAGTTTATGTAAACTTGGGCTTAACGCCCTGAGATAGTCTGAGCTAGTGAAATTTTATCGTGGGCACGTTACATCACTTATCCGGGGTAAGTTGTGTCTGCGATATCTGCTACGCTACAGTAGCCCAAGTAAGTTTCTTTATGTAATATCTTATAGCCATCACTATCCAACATATTTATTTGTTTATGTACGTGTAAACCGTAACACATATCCTCTTCATGCATGCATTTACTGGGTGTGTACCACGTCACCATTTTTTGGTCACGAGAAAGGAAAATTTTTATCCCTCATTGTGAAAAGCACACCTGAAAGCACAAGCAGCTACATTTCTCGAGCCATCTGTCTCTCAAGGCTTAATAGAACAGGCAGGGAAGAGCTGATCTTGGCACTGTACGGACAGATACACAGTGGGCCTCTGGACAACCTGAGACACAAATCGTTCAACCTAGCACGGTTGCCACCAACATCGGATACAGCAAAGTGGCACGCAATGCGCGCATACCACCAAGTGCAATCTTGGCTGGGAAACGTAACAAATCCATGCCAATGGGGTTGGAAGAAAGGCACGTTAGGCTTATTGCCTATAACAAAGGATGCTGCACCCGACATGCTGCTGAAAACGGTTTCGTGTACATGCCTGAACTGCCCTTTGACCTGCTCTGGCCTCTCATGTCAGAACGCTCCTGAGATTGAGTTGTATGAAGATGAAGACGAGATGAAGATTGCTTCGAGCTTGCGGAAGTTGGTGGTGCTGCCGCAATCAATCAGGAAGATAGGATGCAGTATGAGGACATTAGTCAGTCCCATCCAAAAGGATTCGACTACTATAACCACTACAAGCAAATAATTTGTTTTTTCCGGTTAAAATGTTATCCAGTGTGAATTTTTTGCAAGTTGGTAAACATTGTTGTTATTCGACTGCCAATTACGCCCATGCCTCTTGATGAAATTTTAAATTTGAGGTACTCATTCGAAGAAAAACTTAATGCTCTTTAATTTAATTATTTTAAAGTTATAGGCCACAAACTGAAAAAAGTACCAAAAATCCGTGGTTATTTTGGCCATAAAAAATTTGCCAAGGGTTTTGGAAGTCTAAAACTTGAATTCTACATACTCTCTACAATATATAGAAGATAAAAAATTTACTACTTCGTTTAAAATAACTATCATCCCTTTCGATGACGCCGTTCCTGGACTAATTGATGTTGACTGAAAAACAAACGAATTCAGTTCCGCAAAATATAAAATATATTGTGTCCCCGAAATTATAGGCTTAATATTTTTTGTGTAATTTACCGATGGCAATTACTATCACTAAAATATTTTGCTCTAAAACTGACATGTTAAGAATAAAGAAAAAATTAAGATTTTCGAAATTATTATTTTTTCTCGTAAATGATTTAATAATGACCAGCTAGCATACAATGTCCTTGGGTCCTCTCTTTCTTCCTTTAGTCTTAAGGATAAATAATTGAAATTTCGAACATCCTACATGCTTTTTTAACGTATATATGATTGTTTTCTACTTCCGGTTTCATATGAACACACTGACTTCTGATAACTGCATAATGTTCTGACTTCAATAATACCGCATAAGTAACATAGGGTAATTATCAAATCGATTAGGTTTCAATGTTTGGCTTGGAATAATCGGTAGTACAATCATTGGTCCAATGGACCCAATTAGCTGTGACGTCACAACGTATGCAACCAAACATACTACTATCATAGAAATTTTAATCCCGTCGAATAACATTGGAATTTAAGCCGTATTAACTTATTCATAAAGACTATAAAATATGAAGCTAAAACACTGCTATACATTTTATTGAATTTCTCGGTTGAAAGAAATATTTAAGAACTTCCAGTGCCAATCTCATATACACAGGATATGTTATATAATATGTATTTATATAAGATTTAATAAACCTTTAATTTCATTTTAATAATGCCAAATATAAAACAGCAACAGTTTCCTCCAATGGGAATGAAGAATGTGAAAATTTAAATTATATGGGCGGAAAGCAACGCAATTGCAGCTAACTTCAATACTCTTGTTTGATTTTACATTTGCAGATCATAACCTAATTTTCCTTTCTCTAATCAAATTTTGTATTATTTTTAAATTGTTTAAACTATCGGTTTATGTTTTGTTCCTGAATGTGATCATACTAATAAAAATGAATGTAAAATGTTTAATTTTTCAAACGATGCCAAGTTAGATAGAGTTTAATAGTAAAATGTTGATTTACAGTTAAGAGCACAGAAGCACAAGTTATAAATATTTATGAAGCAATATTATTCCGGTGATGGTGCCGATTTTCATACAAAAAATTAAGTTAATTTTACAATTTACATTAATTCTATATAACATATTTATGTCATGCGAAGTTTGACGTCCCTGAAGTTAGCTTCACATTTAGATTAATTTTTTCCCCAGATTCATTTTATTACAGTCGACTAATCAAATAATTGTGAAAAATATAAAACAACGGTATTTATGTTCCCAAACTATATAGTTACAAAAAATAATATATAAAATGAAACAAAAACACCTGGAGTCACAAATCAAAACAATGAATTAATAAACAAATATAAAACTTGGCTCCTATTCAAGTAGTTCCATCAATAATCTGCTGTTTATTCAGTATGTCGCCAATTGAACAGTAGGACATCATTAGAAGAAGCGAGGGAATTCAATGCTTATAAAACATATATTTCTTTAATTACATAAATTGTAACTCGCTAATTGTTAGAATAGCGCCCTTGTCTTAGAATGAGTTATGGGGGCTTCGTTGCTCATGCATTCATAAGTATTTATATCGATATATCTGTGTCCTTGAACTACTATGATTATGTAATATATTCCATAGTTAGTCTATTTATGGCTTGCGAAAGTAAAATAAATGTGTACTTGGTTTACAGAATGCGCCAAATTCGGGGAGTGATTTTATACTTATAAAAACTCAAACTCATAAAAATAAGCCCAAAAATGAAGTTCATTTAAGAAAATTTCCTTTCGTTGTCCACCATTCTGACTAGCAGCTGCTAATTGTAAGAGATATACTTAATTTACTGTATTCATCCCAAATAAATGTCAGGGCGGCAATATCGATTTGAAATTTTTATTATTGGCGTATCTCACCAGATCCTCCGACATTCATTAAAACATATTTGAAAACAACCAACGAAATGAAATAGGTTAAAAAAGTTTCTTTTCGTTATCCACCATTCTGACTAGCAGCTGCTAATTGTAATAGATATACTTAATTTAATGTATCAATGGCCTATCCCAAATAACCGTCAGGACGGAAATATCGACCACTACATAATTTAGAAATGAAGTTGATTTAAAAAACGTTTCTTTCGTTGTCCACCATTCTGACTAACAGCTAGTAATTGTAATAGATGTACTTAATTTGCAGTAACCATGGAATATCATAAATAATCGTCAGGGCGGAAATATCGATTTGAAATATTTATTATTGTCGTATCACCAGATCCTCCGCCATTTTTTTCAAAAATATTTGAAAACCCAACAAATTTAGAAATTAAATCGATTAAAAAAATTTCATTTCGTTGTCCACTATTCTGCTAGCAGCTGCTAATTGTAATAGATATACTTACTTTACAGTAACCATTCATTCATTTTCTCTCATATTGTACACAAAGTTAAAGCAATAGTCCAGAAACATTGTCTACGTGGACAATATTTCTGGATCTTTGTGTACAAGAGAAAATGAAATCGTACGGAAATATTAACTCATACATACACACGCCAAGTTAAAGTATACTAGACTATATTCAGCTTCAAATCTCAAGAACGGTTAGGCATATTTACGTCAAATATTTTTTTAGATATTAAAAATTGGTATCTTTAACTTTTGTAATAGGTGTTTTTCACGTTGGAGCATTAGGAAGCGAGATAACAAAATCCGCGAACTTTGGCCTCTTATATGTCATGAAGTTCCAGTGCGTCGGTGGCGTAACTTTCAGGCATATATCGATATATCATAATAAAAAGTTTAAAAAAAAACAATCGATTTTTGGAAGACGATTACTAATTGTCCTGGATTAAATTATAAGATAAACGGTCCACTCTTTCATTTTTAATAATAATAATAATCTTCTTTATTAGAAAAAAAGAAACAACACAAATATAGGCGATGTTTAGCTTGACAAGCTATTCTTACACATAACCTATACAATGTAACAAAATTTATAACTATATTAGGCATACAAAAATATAAAATACCCCTACATATCTTAATATAATATGAACAGCGCCGGAATCTCCAACAGGTCATCCAGTCGATGCCCCCATGTGCGCGTCGCCTAGTGCTGCAACCCGTAGACGGAGACATCGACCAGCGACCCAAGGAAGAACCAGCCACTGTTATAACCTAAACAAAAAAGAATGAAAAGTAAAAACCCGTTCTCGATACCAACGCTATTACTTCACTGTCACTATCATTTAAACTGTCAAAAATGATTGTATGTAAGAATGCTTTAATTTACGTTTGAGGGCAGCACAACTTAAGCTTTTAAATTCTGTATTGATTTGATTGTATTTTTTAACGGAATTATAGGAGAATGATCGGCGAAAGGTGGACGTAAAATATCTTGACATATTCAAATCACGGATAGAGCTAACATTAATGGGGTGTAAGTTGAACCGATATGATATTCTTGAGCGGAGGTAAGAGGGTTCGCCTCGGAGTATTAAACGATGAACAAAGTTTAATAGGTGTAGCTCCCAAATTTGGCTCATAGGCAGCCAATTAAGAATCTTTAAATTCGCAGATATTCTATCATATTTTCTTAATCCAAAAACCAAACAACAACATGTGTTTTGAACTTTTTGTATGCGATATCGGTTAATTGAATCGACACAAGGACCATAAACAAAATCAGCATAATTAAATAAAGACAGCACAAGAGACTCGCACAAGGTCTTCCTTAAATTAAAGCTTAAAATATGTTTGTTAGCATAAAGCAGTTTAAGAACGCAATATGATTTACTTATCAAACTGCTAACGTGTGCCTCAAATCTTAAATGCGGATCAAAAATGATACCCAGATTTTTATGTTTAGTAGTATAAGGCAACAAATCATTATTTATTTTAATTTCAATATTAGGCAATATCATTTCAATATGTTTACTATTACCGAATAGCATGTAAAATGTTTTATTTGCATTCAGTTTTAAATTATGTGAAACAGAGAAGTCAAATACTGCTTTTAGATCGGTATTGATGCGGTTACAGGCTTCATGTATCTTATTAATGTCGAAGCTACAATAAATTTGTATGTCGTCTGCATATCCCTGTATCTTACAATGTTGAACGTCACGAAACAAATCAGTGGTGTAAATAATGAATAGCAAAGGCCCCAATATACTACCTTGTGGAACACCTATAGTGATATTAGATACAGAGGACGAATGACCATTGATGATGACTTTCTGCTTACGGTTACTAAAGTAAGAGCTAAATAAATTGACCACAAAATTATCACAACCTATATATTTTAATTTAGCTATCATGAGACGATGATCTACCGTACGAAGGCTTTAGAAAAATCCAGCAGTACTAAAGCTGTTATTTGTTTTTTATCTAGCGCCTGAAAAATGTCATCAGTGACATTTAACAGAGCAGAAGTAGTACTGTGGGACTTCCTAAAACCTGACTGACATTCAGGAAGCATGTTATTGAGCATTACAAAGTCATTTAGCTGTGTATGGATGATTCTTTCCAAGATTTTTGACAATATCGGGAGTATACTTATAGGTCTCAAATCAGTAATAGTAGTCGGACAACTTATTTTCGGAATTGGTTGCACTAACGCCATTTTCCAGTCATTAGGGAAATAACCCTGCTCCAAGCAACAGTTGATTATGTGAGTGACATAAGGAGCGATGCAAGGAAAACAATATTGTAACATTTTTAGAGAAATACCATCATTACCAAATGCATTTGATGTGAACTATGTCTCTTATCTCTTCCGGCGAAACTAGTTTGAGATGGAAAGTTTTGTTAGCGGGGTGACGGTGTGTGTTATAAAAATTAGTTTTTTCCGTACAGTCATTGTTGCGGTTGCTATTTACGAATGAAGCAAAAAAATTGTTAAGTTCCTCAAGGTCAAGTAAATGAGTAGGTAAATCGGTATTTTTATTAGCCCGTACCCCCAAAGTTTTTAAACCTTTCCATCTCACTATAGCATTACCATCTCTAGTTTCCTTGTATTTACTTAATGCCTTGTCACGCTCTTTCATCATAACTTTGAGTGTTTTTTTTTTATACATTTATTTAACGTCGGCCTATTTCCGCTACTGAGGCCTAACACCGACGCCTGTAGAGGAGCTACCCCCAACCAGGAATTTTGCCGAACCTCTTCCCTTAAGAAGAGTAGGGATCTTTTACTTGCCTAACATTTAATAGACAAGGGACCGACGGCTTTACATCCCCTCCGAAGGATGGTATATCTCCTATACAACCCTCGCCTAAGGTTGTATAGCTTCCGCGCATACACTGATATACAAGCCGCTGGAAGATGGGTGAGGCGAGGACGTGGTCTTCGTTGGAACGGTCACCAATCCAACTACTAACCACGCCTAACGTTGCTTTACATCGCATATCGAAGTATGTACATAGTAAAGACGCACCTACGCTCGCCACAACTTTGAGTGTTTCAGTAAGCCATGGTGCTTTAGGTTTACTTACCCTAATCGTTCGCAGCGGTGCATGTTTATTAAATAAAAATAAAATTGCATTAGTTAAAAATTCAACTTTCATATCAATATTAGGGAGATAAATTATGTCGTTAAGCGTGAGATTATTTAAGTAATTCTGAAAATCATTACAACTGAAATTTTTAAAATCCCTAATTGTTATGATACTTTGACTCTCTCTGGGTGACCTAGTTTTTAAATTACAATATACTAAACAGTGGTCCGAAATGAGATCATCGAAGCATATTTTATTTATATTATAGACGTAAAAATATTCTGACAGCAAAAAATATGTGTATTTTTAGTATATTTAAAAAAATTATGTGTTTTTTTTTATATGTTAGCAATCACGAATGTCGCAGAATTCGAAATCAACCCGCATGCCACTATGCTGTACCCAAGTTGTATTATCATTCCTACCCGCAGTTACAACAAAAAATTAGTGCATGCACACCAAGCCTCTATTTGTTACAACGAACCCAATCAGTGCTGCTCGTCCCACTAAGGTAATTAGCAATAAGTTGATCACTGGGCAGGAGACCCAGTCAGCCTCACGCTACTCATTTGCTCATTTCTCGCACGACCGCCTCCTTACGCCCCACGACTTTCCTTCCATCGACCGTTTTCTAATTTTCTCCCACGCGTTGATTTCAATAATTCGTGTCACTTTATTTACGCGGTGTGCAGCCAGGTTCGAAATTACTTTGTTCCTTGATTTTCTTTGCTTCGCTCTAAATCGAATTAGGGCCTAGTCGTGCATGCGTTATTATTCTGAACCTTATGCATTGATGAGGTTCTCTGATGTCCTGACACTTGTAACGTGTATAGTGCTTACATTTTACACCATGGGTTACTACCACCATGGGTTACTGACAACATTAAACTTCTTATGAAAATGAGAGATAAAACTAAAGCAACGTATTTACAAAGCAAAAGTCGCCAGAATCTAGAATATTATAAGCTACTGAAAAATTGTACAAGTCGTGCCATATAACGGGAAAAATGTGTTTATTTCGATGCACTATCACAAAATAAAGATTCCAAATTAATCTGGACAGATGTAAATAAATTAAGTTTAACAAAAAATAAGACTAATAACATTCCAAATGCGCTTGCTGATCCAGAAAAACTCAATAATTACTTCATGTCGTCCATAATCCCCGACAATGATCCTTCAAATGAAAAAATACTTTTTTATAATTCTAATTAACATCAGAATTATACAGTTACATTCAATATTAAATTATTAACAAGGAATGATGTTTACAACATAATTAGTAATATTAAAGCTTGCAGTGTTGGTGTTAAAGAACACGGTAAAACCCTCGGTATACTTTTCGACGTTGTAACAAAATCCGACTTAAGAAATATTTCGCATGAAAAGCGTGCTTCACGTAAAAATATCGTGGAAGAGGTTTTTAATATTTTTAATCATATTTTCGCTCTACGGAGCGATTTTTATGCAAACATTTCCATAACTCCTCAAGGAGCGTCATTTTAGAAAGTGTAGTAAATGTCGCTGCACAGGGACGTAATGTCGCCCCGACCACTAAAATTTAGAAAGTATAACAAAATTTGACTTCAAAATTAAAAACCCTTTTACGAATCCACGTTGTTAAGCACTGCAATTCATGCGCGGTATTAAATATGCGGACAAGTTAATCCAGCTTCTATTCAAAGAATATCGTGAGTTTTAGCGAAAATAGCCCATAGCGACATGGGACCCCCGTCATTTCCTAGCAGTCGATTTTGACGGGGAAATGGTGAGTTTTAACGGGATTTGTCCTAAACCGGTTCCTCAGTGATTCGGTGTCAAAAAAGTATCTTTACCATGTACTCACATGTGCATGGGACCGCCTTGCCTGAACGTATGAAATTTTAATTGCCCAAATATAATTCAAAGTCGTTGCGATTCAAGCATTTTCAAGCTCCGAGGAGCGACCAAAATTGATAATGAAATAAAAATACGTGAATAGAGAGACAAGCAAAAGCCCACCAAATTTTAGAAACATTGAACTTTTCTTGAATCTTTTTGTGTAACCGTTAGCTCACAAAACTGCATATTGGATGGTAGTTGGTACATTATAAATCGTTCCGTTCCTCACCATGTGTTGTACACGGGCCAGACTATTGTTTGTCAAACATTTTTCTTAAAAGTTCTTGTAAGACATAAATTTTTTGAAGAGATTTAATATATATTTTTGAACTTTATATTGTCTTTTAATTGTGTCTTTTCTAACAAAATTCCCTTTCAGGTATAATTTTAAGAAAGTGTTATAGTACTTCCAGTGTTAGGTTTACGACGTCCAATAGATACCATCAGAGCAGCAGTTAAGCAAAAACGAACAGTCGTTTCGAACCCTTATTTTGTGAACGTTAGGATTCATTTTTTTAAAATATATATAAAGTCCTTCAGACTCCAAAAGATGAATCGTTCACATTGGCACAGATGGTAGTTCTATTAAAGACCTTAAACTAAGTTTGCCATTTTGTATAAATCATCTCATAAATATTTTAAATACCTGTATGCTTGATGGTATATTTCCATACCGCTGGAAAAAGGCAATAGTTAAGCCTCTTGCAAAAATAGCTAATCCTGTAGAACTAAAAGATCTCAGACCTATTAGTATCTTATCTTCCACTTCTAAAATTTTAGAAAAACATATTCACAACCAAATTTTTCCTTATTTCAATGAAAATTATTTTGTTTCCTCGATACAATCAGGCTTTCGTAAAAATCAACTACACTTATAAAAGTAACTGATGACATTTGTTAAAATTCAGATAATTTGATTTGAGTAAAGCCTTCGATACACATCACTCCCTATTTAAATCAAAATTCTGTCCTAAATATGAAAATTAGGCGTATACTACACACACACGGTCTTATTTATAAAGATATGCCTACTGGTGAGCCTAGTTACCTACGAAGCAAGTTTTCATCTTATAATCACGATCAAAACACAAGGCACATGCGAGATTTTAGAATGCCTAATCACAAATCGTCAGCTTTTCAAAAGTCATTCACATTTAATGCCGTCCATTTGTGGAACAAGCTTGACTGGTATCTGAACTAAGGTAAAAATTTGTGTTCTTTGTTTTTTTGAATAACTCGATATTCTGTATTCTATTCTGATTTTCACCAAATTTGGTGGTTCTGTTTTGTAAGGAAATAAACAATTTATCACACCATTTTTTGAGATAGAGGGTACTACTTGAGCTATTTATTATGCATCTGATGAGGAATTATTTAGTTATTTTGTTAGACAAACCATATAAATAATAAAAATATAATTTTTATGTGAAACTGATATGCTGTGCTTGTAATGTAATATGATGATATATGAATAAATTTGATAACCCCAGAGTAAACCATCGCTATACAGGGTGTCTCACTGTGAACTGAATCGATCGATATAGAGAAAAGTACGCATCAGAAAATTTTGAAAATTTAGATAATTACTAATGTCGGTGTGACCAATTCAACTAAAATAATTACAAGCAGCTGGCCACTTCCGCTTATACCGGAAGTCAATACCAACTTGCTTATTTCAAATAGAACATCCTATATATTTTAAGGTTTTTGAAAAGAGCATAACATTATGAGTCAAAAATATGTAGCATATCCTATACCTAAACCTAGTTGTTCCAGAAATATTTGACATTTTATAGAAAATTTGACAGATGCAACGGTTTGCAAGAACCGTTATAACTTTCTTCGTGTAAAAGGTCCTCATTTGCTTCTTGTTACATAAAAAGAACACAAGGAGAACTACGTTCTACAACTGAAATAAATTCAATAATACCATACCAAGTGTTCTGTTTTTCGCGTTACATTTTGTCAACTTCAAACCGCGAAAACTTGTTTAGGTCATATGGAACACCCTGTATTTTTTTACGTTAAGTTGTGTAAAATTGAATTCCCTTTTTTCTGATATTAGCATTGTGGGGGTTAAAGTTACAACTTTTTGAACTATTTGCGATTTTATTAGAAATTCATGAATTGTTGTAATCATTTCATCAAAACAGCCCTGACTAGAAACAATCAGTCATTATCTTATGTCAAAAAATGCCAGCACGTTTAAATTACACCCACGAAGACTTTTTAAATTTGTTTATTATTTATGGAGTAAGTGATAAAGTAATATCAAGAGCTTGCAGCACATTTGCTACTCGATATCCAGAAAAACGGAAACCGTCACCAAACACTGTTAAACGCATACTGAAAAATTTTAAAAATTATGGCTCTGTCAAGGCAAAAATTCAAAGAAGAAAGCCTATTGTTGATGACGAAAACATTGAAATAGTCATTCTGGGGTATTTTCATGCATTTCCAAGGATGTCATTAAGACAAGCTGCTCTGGAATCGGGATTATGCAAGGATTCAATTCACAGACTCTTATTAAAACATAAGTTTCACTCGTTTTCATTCCATATGGTCCAAAGATTAAAAGAAACAGATTTCCTAAGAAGACAGAATTTTTGTGAGTTTATTCTAATAAGGCCTGAGGGTCACGATTCTTATTTGGGATATATTATATGGACAGATGAAGCAAAATTAAAAATGGACTTTTTAATAGACACAGTTCGCATTATTGGAGTGACTCAAATTCTCATATGTTCAGAGAGCGAAACTTTCAGGAAAGTTGGTAGTTCAATGTTTACTGTGCCATAAGAAGCGATAGAGTGGTGGCATTACAATTTTGTCAGGAAAATTTAAACGGTTTTGTTTTTTTTTTTTTTTAGGTGAAAGATATCTGAATATCTTACAAAATTTGAATAATAACTGTTTAGAAAATTTACCTCTCGCCGAACATAGAAACATTTTTTATCAGCACGGCGGTGCTCCCCCACATAACGCATATTTAATTAATAATTATTTACAAGAAACTTTTTATGATCATTGCATTGCCAATAATGGACCTTTCTTATGGCCTCCTCGCTCGCCCGATTTATCAGTTCTGGATTATTTCATTTGGGGAACTATTAAAAATAAAGTTTATGAGAGTCCATTAACAACCATTGAAGATTGTATGCAAAGAGTACGAAATGCATTTCAAAACATATCACAGGATTCAATTAGAAGAGCTACCCATGAGGAACTAATCCGAAGGTGCGAAAAATGTGTCGAGGTTCGAGGGCGGAATTATGAGCAATTATTAAATTAAAATGAAATCATATTTTAAATTGGTCTTATCTTTGCTATTTTAGTTCATGCCATATCTTCAGTTCGATTAATACGCATGTTACAGTGTTAGTGTTATTTTGCGTTATTGTGGATATCGAGTAGCAGATGTGCTGCAAGTTCTTGATATTACTTTATCACATTCTCCATAAATAATAAACAAATTTAAAAAGTTTGCGTTGGTATAACTTAAACGTGCTGGCATTTTTTGACATAAGATAATGACTGATTGTTTCTAATCATGGCTATTTTGGTGAAATGATTACAACAATTCATGAATTTCTAATAAAATCGCAAATATTTCAAAAAGTTGTAACTTTAACCCCCACAATACTAATATCAGAAAAAAGGGTATTCAATTTTACACAACTTGACGTTAAAAATACAGGGTGTTCCATATGACCTAAACAAGTTTTCTCGGTTTGAAGTTGACAAAATGTAACGCGAAAAACGGAACACTTGGTGCGATATTATTGAATTTATTTCAGTTGTAGAACGTAGTTCTTCTTGTGTTCTTTTTATGTGACAAGAAGCAAATGAGAATCTTTTACACGAAGAAAGTTATAATGGTTCTTGCAAACCGTTGGTTGCACCTGTCAAATTTTCTATAAAATATCAAATATCTCTGAGACGGCTAGGTGTAGGTATAGGATATGCTACATATTTTCGACTCTAAAATATATAGGGTGTTCAACTTTTTTCATAATAGTTTCTTTCTCATTTTTTTTTTCTTCTAAATTGGATGTTAGTTTAAAATTTAACGGCATCGAGTATGAACTCTTTAGCTACCATTTGCAGTTATTTTCATAACTTCGATTACTTTTGTCCACCTAGTTCTTGAACACCGTCCTCTGTGGGTCGTGTTAGTTAATACGCGAGATATATCACTTCTTTATCAATTGAAAGAAAGGCATACATTGAAAAACTTCATATATTAAAATCTTACCTTTTGCTATTGTTTCTACACGGTCCTACATTCTTTGGAACTATGTGGAAAATAAATAAACATAATTATTGCCAGTGAAGAAGCTGATAAGGGGCTACGGAGTGCATACTATCCCAGATTCTAATTTGATAGAATTTTTATTCTCTCCGGCTGTTTTAACAATATATTTTGAGATACAAGTGTACTATAAACCACTTTCTTTTGCCTATTTCAGTGGTCAGAGAGGCATTTTAACCTCATAGAAAGAATTAATTCCAAGTTGCTAGTGAACGATAATGTTCATGCAAATATTAACAATAAGTAATTAATTATTAAACACAATTAACAAATAAAAGTTTAATAATAATTACAGGTCACTATGAAAAAATAATAATTATTACCTTTACTGAATTAATCTTGGTGATCATCAAACCGATACGATTAACACAACGCACAACACAGATGACAAATTCACATTAAAACGTGGTTAAAAGTTACTTTACATAGTACATATTCATATGAAAATTTATTTCACACCACAAACAACTCGCAACAGATTGTTTAAAGTCAAAACGGTCGATCTACAACAATGAAATTCAAAGCGTCGTCGGTCGCTTCGTGTCAGTCGCATTCAGATTTTTCCATGGCCTACTACAGTTTTCAGTGCTGTAGTGGTGTTGGGCGATGAAACAAATCCAATGTAATATTTATAATACCGATCAGCTTGGAAGATTTTGTCGGAAAATGCGGGGTTGCTGACAATGCTCACTCCTCAAATAGAAATGAAGAGCTTGAAGATCAATTGGCAACATTGCATATGGCATAACTTCTAGCACTAACGTCGCGAAAATGGTGAGAGGACAAAATTTCAGATGGATAATTTAAGAAGACACAAAAATTAAAATACAAAAGTTCTGTAAGAGAGATGAAACATGAGCAACCCCTGTTTTCGAGGACGCTGACCACGATGGTTATATTTTTAAGCTTCCCACCCCTCAGCAACTACCCCTAAGCTCGAAAAATCACCCCTATTTCGCGTTTATTTCCATCGCGGGCATGCTGATCGGTGTTTTGGGCAGGATTCGGGTAGGCCGTATGAAATTTAACCATACAACAACTTATCCACCCCCGGGGTTGAAACTACCCCATCCCCTAATATTAAAATATACCCAAAAAAATCAAAGTGCATGAAAATTTGTTTATCCCCGTTTTCGAGGATGCTCAACACGATGGTAATATTCATTTCTCCCCCACCCTCCACTAACCACCCTCCCTTTCATATTTTTTGTTACTGGATGTGGGGAATCGTTGAATCGGGGGTTTTAAGGGGATTTCGACATTGTAAAGGGAGTTGAGGGACGAGACATGACATCAACCCCGAAATTGAAAAGGGGGTGGTTCTTTTAGGGGTGGGTTTTAAGGATTTTTTTCATGGACTACGAGTATTATGTGTAAATCTGAATAAAATATTTCAAATAATTAATGAATGAATTATATTTTTTTAATTTTTTTTTAATTCCTTTCCTAATATTGTCAGTTAAAATTAGCGAAAATGAAATGTTGGAAAGTTGAAATATTACGTTGCATCTAACGTAATTTTCACCAGGACATTTAAATACTGCACGTGAATACTCTACTCGACGTGTGTTTCGCCCACCATATTGGCATCATCTGGAGATGCTTAAAACTAAGCGTTAAATTGATAGCAACACAAGAATGTTCTACTCGTTGTGGATTTTGGCCACTATGCTGGCCACTGAGCTTCAATTTGAATAATGCTCTCGAACACTTTACTTGATGCGCGTTTTGTCCACCATGTTAACATCATCTGAAGTTAAGTTTTAATTTGAACACTACACCCGAATACTTTACTCGACGCGGGTTTCGCCAGCCACGTAGGCAAAACTGAGCTTTAATTTGAAGGAAATACTCGAATAACTTACTCGATGTGCTCTTCGCCCACTATCTTGGCATGATCTGGAGATGATTAAAATTGAACTTTAATTTAATAGCAACACTCGAATGTTCAACTCGACACGTGTTTCGCCGACCTTACTGGCATCATCTAGACATGATTAATTAAAGTTGAGTTTTAATTTGAACACTTAAATTCAAAAAATAAATCCATAGAAACCGAGATTATTGTTTTAGTTATCATAATACGAAATAAATAAATTTAGTTTTCACAAACAGCCGAATGAAATAAGAGCATGTAAAATTTTCAGATTTCTCAGGTTTTTCGGATTTCCCGAATCTGTCGCGTCCATCATGCTTTGATCACTGCAGATGATGAAAACTTAGCTTTAATTTAAACAATACATCCGAGTACGCTTCTTAACGCACGTTTGACCAACTATGTAGGCATAATATGGAGATGCTTAAACCTGAGTTCTAATATGAACACTACCATCAAATACTCTACTCGACGCGCATTTCGCCCACTATGTTGGCATCATCTGAAGATGAAAAAAACTGAGCTTTAATTAGATAGCAATGCTCGAATGTTCTACTCGATAGGGATTTTGCCTACCATCCTGACATCACTGGAGATGATGAGGACTGAAATATAATTTGAATAATACATCCAACATTTTACTCGATGCGCGTTTCGTCCACCATGTTAACATCAGCTAGATATGATTAAAGTTGAGTTTTAATTGAACATTATATCTGAATGCTCTGCTCGACGTGCGTTTCGCTAACCATGTAGGCATAATCTGGAGATGATGAGGTCACAGGAGAGTTTGAAAAGTAAACTATAATTTGTACAATAGACTCAAACACAGTATTCGATGCCCGTTGACATCGTCTGAAAATTGATACCTCCTACATTTTTTATAGACATGTCATAAACAATTGCAACTAAAATTTCGAAGATTATAGCAATATCTGGAAATATGAGTTAAATATTTACATTAATCAAAATTTGTTACAGATAGATGATGAATGAAAATATTTGCTCAGTAATATTGCAGTTTATAATATACGGTTTTTAAACGTCTATCAATCTGCATCGATTGCGCAGTCGCCAGCAACCGGGTTAGTATTGTTGTCTTTGTTGCAGAATACATAAGCATTTCTCATAAATATATGCATCTCTCTCATTGTCTCAACAGTACAGAGGATAAGCAACTGCGGATCGTCGTGTTAATTGCTGTTTCGTGTGGTGGCAGTCAACCTTAGTAGTGTGGCCTTGTGATCAAAACAAAGAATATTTACTTGTTTGTTTTTGCGTATATATTATTTGATTGAAATTCAAGAAGTGTTACGTTGATGAGCCGCCCTTAGCCTTAGTTTTCACGTTGTAGTGCGTTAATGTTACAAGAATGAACCAACTTGTGATTGGTAAGAATTATTGTTTATCTGAGCAATTTCATAGTAATTGCATTTTTTTTATCACAGAAGGTGTAAAACTCTGCATGGCTAGCGTTGAAGGCGTGGGTGAGACCAATGACAATAAAATTAGAGGGACGATTCAAGATTGGTTGAAGCTTGCCAAAAGCTGCTGTAGTTGCAATAATAATAATAAATAGAATCTATTTTTGGATTTTAATAAAGAGTAATGAACAATGTTTTGTTTTGTTATCGACGTGAAACATCCTAGGTCCCCAAGAATGAAATAGTAAATGATAAAATAGTTTTACGTATTTAGCCAATCCCGCAGAATAGGTAAAGCTTAATATAATATAGAAAAGTTAGTACTAAATAATAAATATTTTTAAAAAGACTACTATCTGCATACATATATACAATTGAATTATTTTTCCTTCATATCAGTAGTTATATACAGGTAGGAGGTTTAAAATATGTACTTTTAAAATATTGAAGATCATTAACTTTCGTATTTAAAAACGGGTACCTTCTATCTTTTTTATAGTGTTGTAGACCGATCAATTCTAAATAATTTTTCAAAGGGAAATGTATCGCAAGTCAAAAAAAACTTTAATTCTAATTTCCCTGTTATAATTAAAGAAAAATTAATATATTTTACAAAATAAGGCACTTAGAAATTAATTTGTTTCAATGTCATCTTATTATTGTTATGCAGCAATATATATTAACAATTTTATCATAAGTAGCAAATGATTTCTGATATAAGACATGATTTGACTTGCAAAGTTATTTGAAATCGATTAGTCTATAATACTGTATAACAGAATTTCCCGTTTAAATTTTGAAGGTTAAGGTAATTTTGGGAAAGATAAAATGATGGAAACCATTTAATCATTTATTAAATAAGCTCTTAGTTTATAAAACAATATAAAAGAAGGTCTAAAGAACTTATTGTGTATATTCATTAACAAAGATACAAGGGTGGATTCCCTTTAAAAAATCTCTCAATATTTTCTATCTTTTTATTCTAAATTTTTTGAGAAAAACTAAATTCTTCAGAAAAAGTTCAGATTTTCAAAAGAAAAAAAAATTAAATAAAAACAATTATAATTTACGATTACATCTAATTTCCTTTTAACTATATAGTTCACCAGCTTTATGAGGCTTTGAAACTTCTATATTTTTAATTTGAAATATGTTCACCTTACGCGAAGTCAGATATTTATATTCTTTGAATATATTACCTAAATTTTGGCATTGCCAAAAAAAGTTTGATAAGCTGAACAACACTATAAAAAATGACTCTCAAAAAATGTAAAATAAGAAAGTTTGTAAGTATTAGATATTCCATACAGGGATACGATATGTATGTATGAATTACAGTGGATAATAAAGGTTTATTACACGTATACCAGAAACTGGAGAAAAGGTTTTTCATAACCGTGAGAAAAACCTTTACATCATACGTATTATCGACGTATATGGAATACGTTCATTTGAGGTTCCACTTAAAAGTATATATCTCGTATATGATGTGACAACAATATAATGTTTTCTTAAGACGTATATATTTAGAGTATGATGTACCATATATATGCGTTTGTAGCGCGGACATTCGAACGTTTAATATAGGTTGCGATACACATTATATATACCAGTCGTATAAACGAAATCAAAACGTGTATTAAACCATTTGCTGTTGCTTTGGCTCGTAGAGTGACTATAATTCTCACTCCAGTTTTGTCTACTGAAATCCTGAGGGGTTGTTCCAATCTGTGTAGTTGTAAAAATCTCCGCTTGAAGTACCAAATGATCAGTTTCTCCAGGGTCTAATACAAATGTTATTTCCTTAATTTTAGAGGTGCTTAGTTTAGTTTGTAAAAATTTAGCTCCCATTATAAAAACGGAGCCATCGGCAGATTTTTCTGTTTCGCAAGAAACATTTTGTAAAGTTCGCGTGCGTTCTGATGCTTCCTGTTTTTGAAGCGTCTTCTTGTAGAAACGACAATATTTCTTTATATATCTCTTGTGCCCACAATGCCTGCACTTAACTGAATAATGTGATTTCTTGGAAACTCTGTTTGAATAATGATTTGGGAAAAATTTTCTGGTACCTACTCTGAAAACTATTAGCTTTTTCATTTATCTTCTTGTATTGTTTTCTCTGAACTTTGCAGACCGCTGAACATCAACCTGCAATACTTTGCTGCTAGTATCACTTTGTTCATTCTTTAGTTTAATTTCGTAATCAAGAAGTTTCGTTTTCACGAATGCAAGATTTAAGGTTTTATCCGTAAGTGTATGGATTGCAGTTACTCTACCATCAAAGGATTGTGGCAAAGTAAGAAGAAGATGTGCAATTTTTTACCTTTCTGTTTGGTTTCCTCCTGCAGCTAATAGTTCAATCATCATATTGTCGAATATCAGGAAATGGTTAATTAACGGCATATCTTCGGTTAATATTTCTTTCTGAACTGCTGTGTTGCTAAACTTTTTCTTTCATAAATTCCGTCTAGGCTCCATATAATTTCCCGAGCAGTTTCTTCTTCTCTCACGAAACCAAGCATTGTATTACTAAGGTACTGAACTATAGTAACCTTAGCCAAGCATCTAAGTTTTTGTCATTGTTCATCAGGATCTTCGGGAGGGTCTTGATCGAGCACTTTTACTGCGTTTTCTTTTGAGAGTAATCCACGTAAACGGAATTTCCAAATACTATACCGGTCACCATTAAATGGTTCAATATTTCGTCTATGTTTATTTCCACTTTTTACTGAACACGTTAAACGCAGTTTTCATTCCACTAATATTTAAATTGTTCTATTCGGAAGAAGCTGGACCCATAACCTATAGTAATACAGTCATTCAACGTTAAAAAGGGGCCAAATCTCCGAAATCTGAAGTACTGCTCCGATCTTCTTGAAAATTTAGAATTAAGTTCATCTTACCCTCCTCTTCAAACCTGACTTGGTCACAAAGTGTGCTTTTTGTTTTTAAGGGGTCAAAACTACTCCTTGCTCCAATAAATTGAAAACTAATAAATTAACGCAGTGATGGGCTATAATTATGTTCAAATATGTTAAATATCAATTGTTTCTAATCATGGATCTAATATTTCAATATTTTACTATTTAACTACCCTTAAAAACTACCCGTTACACGAAAATTAATAAAAAAATGTGTTTAAAAAGCATAAAACCTTTTTATTTTGGATCGTAATAGGAGAATTTTTCCCTTTAAGTATAAGAAATCTGATACTTCATTTTTTTTATGATGCAACCCCCAAAAGCCACCCCTAACAATAAAACTTGGGAAAAATTGAAAACTAATAGATGGAAGCAGTGATAGGTTATCATTATGTTCAAATATGTTAAATATTTGTTGTTTTTTATAATGTAACTAATATTTCGATATTTTACTATGTAACTACCCTTAAAAACTACCCCTCACACAATTATTAAAAAAACTGTTTAAAAAGCATAAAATCTTCTTATTTTGGATCTTGAACAGAAAAAATATATTTTTTAAGTGTAAACGACCTGATACATCATTTTTCAATATGATTCAACTCCTAAAAACCACCCCTTACAATAAGAATTAGGGAAAAAATCCTTTTGAAAGCTCCAAGTAGTGGAATGCGTAAAAAATGAAAATAAATTGCTGCTTATGATATAATGAAATTTTTCTAAAATTTTCATCCCTTAATAACACCCCTCTCAGGGAAATTAAACTCTTAAAACTTCACATTGTAATTATAATAAAAATATAAGAGCCCCTTCCTCTATTGAAAGTCGCCTTCAGAGGAATTTCGCCTAGAGAAGCGCACCTTTCCTTTTCTACCTTTTACTCATATTATCTATATAACATCTTTTTATGTATGTGTTTATACATGTGGGAATCCAGATATGTATGTATCAAGAAGACACAGCATGTACAAAAGAATAAATGCTCAAAATTTAGGCGCTCCGTAATTTTCCTACGTTATCTCTAGAAAAATGTATTTAGTTTTTTAACGATAACTCTGCTTACTTTTAAGCTTCTTGCATTCACCCACACATCATTTTGTAGGGAATTTCATATGCTATAAAGTCATGATGATTACAATATTTCTACACCCTTTGGTTCAGAGAATTTTAGGGTTGAAGGGCTAAAAAGAGGTTTCCTTCGCATAGAAATCAAAGCTTTAAATGCCCATATCTCGCTTAATTTTTAAGCTACATGAATTTAAAAAAAAGTACAATTTTCAGTAAAAAGAAAGCTAAACTTTTGTTGGGAACACTTTTTTTCGTAAAACCGTTATTTTTTGAGTTATTTTGAAAAAACAACGTATTTTTTGAAAAATTGAAAAAAAAATTACTTAAAACAACTTTTTTCAAAATGTACATTCTCTAAACCATACAAACTTTTGGAACGTATTACTGGGACATAAATAAAGTTAATTTTTCATGGACTAGGATTAATTTTAATTTTGCCGCCCATGGCGCCAATTTTATTGTCAATTCTTTTTCAAAAATTCCAGAGACTTAACTTATTTTCGTCGTAACTTCCTTAATTTTCATGATAGAGGCTTTTATAGAAGCTTATTTTAAAGGTCTAATAAAGCACTTTAAAAAAGGTTATGAACATTTTCTCCGAAAAATTACTCATTTTTCCGTTATTTGAGTTTAAACCTTTAGATAAATTTACGACAAACAAAAATTCGCCTTCAATGACTCATAAGTCGCTTAGTATGACCTAAAACATTAAATAAAAACGACAAATCGCTTTGTTTTTTATAAGCTTCAATTTCGATAAGAATAGTTTTTTCCAGAAAATATTTAATTTTCGAGTTATTCACGAAAAACTTTTGAAAGGCGTGTTTTTTATTGGAATTTTCAATTGCGAATAACTCAGAAATTTTTGGGTTGTAGAAAAAACTTTATACTACATTTTCCTCTTAGAATGTGATCCTCTATCGATTTCCGGTGTCATTTTGAATTTTTAAATTTCCATCCCCGAGAAAGGGTTGCATTCATCCCCGGGGTGGAAGCACATATCGGCACTAAGTCAGGTTTGTTATTTGCATCATTTTTGAGCTACTGTCAAAATTTCAAACAAATCGGTTGAGTTGATCAGATTTCGGAGGTGAATCGGTTCATTGATTGTACTATAGGGTTTTAGGGCACAAGCGGTTGAATTAAATTAAAAATATATTTAAAGGATTATATTTATTCCCTTAGTTCGCTCTGGTTACAAGTTAAGTTAAACTTATTTTATTTTATCATAGTCACAGGAGTTCTATGTATGTGTCAGCTTATTTAAGTTTTATAACATTCTCAAGACCAACAGAAGCGGTTCAATAATATTTAACAGCAGTAAAAAACATTCTCGTCTAGTCCTTTTTCTGCACTGCATTTTGTTTGAACTGAAATTGGAAAGACTATATCACATTGTTTCACATTATATGAAACTTGAATGATTGAATTCTCGTCAGTTCGAATTGAATAGGTGTTAAACTTGTTCAACAGATGTGGTGACTGTTGTTTTTAGTTTTTAATCTACTAGCTTCCTTTTCCTATTTTTAAATTCGGGACGCTAAATCTAAAAATTCCAATAAATTTCTTCCCCTGTCAAATTGTGCCTCATTTAAATACCGAGACGGCCACATAGTGGTTTATTTTCCTAAAATAAAGTTGTTTAGGTTTTATGTACACGACGACCCGGAACTGTTTTTATTGAGATTTATGTACCCCAAATTTTAGTTTGGTGTATTAATCCAAAGTAAACAAAAAACAAACGTATCATAGCTATTAATTCTGGATAATAGAAATAATGGTTGTTTTAATGTAGTTGATTTTTATATAGTCCCTGACATATACAGTATGTCTCACTTAAGAATGTAACAGAGTACTAATTCTTTTGTTTTTTGACTGATTTAAATCAAACTGATCTCAAAAGACAGGGGTCACCGAGGTCTAATTTGGTAACATTTTTACTAACAGTTCTTGAATTTCTAAGAAAACAGCAAATATTTCAAAAAGTAGTAACTTAAACCCCCACAATGCAGAAAAGAAAGGAAGTTAAGTCTACATATGAAGTGGTTTAAGCCCATCCCAATTAATTACTAAAAGAAATCCTGGTAATTATGTCACCAGTATATTTAATTACTATTTATTTATCTGAAGGATAAACAAATAAGATTGGTCATTTGCGTGATCGTCTATTTCTGTAAAGTTAGGACCCAAATTTTGTTGTGTGTGTAGTAACCCTTTTTAATTACCCCAGGTTCTTTTATATAAAGTTTAATATTACTTGTTTCTGTCTGATACTATATACCTTAGAATATTAATCACTCTGTTAATTTAAATACTTGGTAAACTTGAACGCACTGTCTATTAATTGAGAGACCTAGTTAATTATATATGTTATTTATGTAGTATTTTATTACTCAAGATTGCACTGTACATTTATAGTTGAAGTTTGTTTTCTATTTTGCTTTGAAACAAAACCATTTATTTAGTTTATTACTTATATGAAGAAAATGGTAAAAATGAAAGAAAAGACAATAATTGATGGGAAAAAATAGTAAAAAAAACAAGAAATTGATGCAACAATAGTCGAATATCAAATCAAAAGTAATCCAAATATTTGAGACAATTGTCTAAATATTATAATAGGAAATTTGCGTCGCTATAGTAATGACCATACTATAGATATGCTGAGTGTTTTGATGCAATAACAAGAACTTTGTTATACTAAAGTATGCTGTGTTATTTTAACAATAATTAGGGTTGTGGCAATGGCCTGATAATGATAATCTATAATAGAGCTGTTAGAAATCGCTAGGTAATAATGGTTTATAATTAAAGTTGTTGTTAGCAATCGCTAGATAATAATGATTTATAATTAAAGTTGTTAGCAATAGCCAAATAGTGAATCGAATGCAAAACAGAGGACAAGAATCATGTCTATACATTATCAAAATTAAGTTGAGAAATGAGCATTAAATACTCATGTAAAAGATCATAGAATCTTGAGGAAAAATCCTTTGATTATAATTAAAACAAGCAGTCTACAAAATTTTGTATGACTGTCCAACAACGTAAAACAGGGTGGGTAGATGTAAATCAAACAGACCAAACGTCCCGGTTCAGTACTCGACGAAAAGTAAACCCTTCTTAATACGAACAGGTGTACGGGCTAATTAACCCAGCACTGACCGATGGCCAGTACAGTTTGTGAGCGCAAGGTAATTAAATGGATGGATCGTTATTAAACAATCATAGAAAACCAAATAGATCGCTGGTGAGAAATCTCAGATAATCATTTGAAAGATAAAAATTACTATGACATTTGACATGTCCAAAATTAGGCACACAGTAGCCTTAATAAGTACATCAAATAATGGAAGTGAAAGTTTCTTGTCGTTGCATAAACGCAGAAAATATATAGTTCTTGAATATAAATTTGTTATTTTGCAAACGCAAATTTCCCTAGTAAAATATTCAGAAAGTAAAATTTTATGAATTAAATTTGTGAATGAAATCATAACTGAATAACTGGTAATATAATATTATGATAGTTAAAAATCAAAGCTAAGATTTCATTTAAAAAATCTAATATTCTTTTAGTGCCACAAATGCGCCAATTTTCCCCATTACACCCCGACGAAACCAGAATATGAATGCAATTGCAAATAATAAAGTAGAGTCTCGAAATAAGAAAGTAATCACCTTTAGAAATTTATGCCAGCTGAATTTTTGTGCGCTCTGTATGGCGTTATATCGCTCGTAAGTGCTCTCCCCCAAGTTCTACATGTTTAACGTCCTCGTAGGGCATCGTAGAGACATTGAAACGGCACTTCATAAAAAGTACGTTAAATAGTGATTGTCTTCGATGTAAGTACAACGAACACGAAGTACTGCGATGCAATGGTGTATTAGAACTTTATTTCCTAAGTACAGCTGACCGAAGTTTGCAAAGTACCTTAGGTGGGATTCCAAATGCATCTCCTCCACTGAACAGTCTGATATGGTTCCTGATGTCACCCTTCTACCCGGATTATGCATCTCCGCTTGTTTCTTGTGGGAATATGTTTATTTTAGCTCTATTATAATATTCGACACGACGTAGCCCTGTGCAGCACTTTAAAGTGACGCTCAACTTTCTATCTTTCCCTATGGTTAAGCTAGATTTCATACTATGGGAATACACGAAGTACTTGACGTTTATCTGAATATACGATAAACAAACCCTGCGACTCGACTAGATTTTATGTAAATTCTGTCTCAAAATTGTAGCGTTTAACTTTGCTTTAAAAATATAATTTCAAAATGCATTCTGGTAACTTTATAGTGTTCAATATTAGATGAGTAAATAAATGTAAAAATGAAATGAATAAACTGCAATAATTACTTGAGTTTGGAAATAAATAAGAAAAAAACTACATTTATATATGGGGTATATACAGGGTGCTTCACATAACTTGATGTAAATAAATATAGGATGTTCTATTTGACCTAACAAGATTTCGCGGTTTGAAGTTTACAAAATGTAACGTCAAAAATGGAACACTTGGTATACTATTATTGAATGTAATTCAGTTGTATAGTGCAGCTCTCCTTGTGTTCTTTCTACGTGTCATAAAGCAAATGAGTATCTTTTACACGAAGAAAGTTATAAAGGTTTTTGTAAACCATTACATTTGTCAATTTTTTTTTTAATGTCAAATATCTCTGAAACGGCTGGGTTTAGGCATAGGGTATCCTACATGTGTTTGACTTAGAATTTTATGCTATTTTCGAAAACCCTAAAATACATAGGATGTTCCATTTAAAGCAACCAAGTCGGTATCGACTATAACCGAAACTTTTGCATACATTTCCCTATATCGATCGATGCAGTTCCTGGTGAGACAGCCTGTATAGGAGCGCTCATATAAGGCAAGGACATACAGTGGTTTAGACTTTTTATCATTGTTACAATACGCCATATTATTAACTGTCTCATTAGGAATTTATCAGTTTTGTACAGGATATTAAAACTTAGCCATCTTTCGACTTTACTCTGTTATTTTTAGGTCGATTAAATGGAACCTTGTATTCCTTAATAGCCAATCGCTTGACTACAAAACCTATTCTAAGCGGTTACTTCAGTCCATTGTTGTTCAAAGAGTGCTCGAAAAGACGCCGACGCGACGTAAACGTTAAAATACATTTTAACAGATTTCACTTTTTCCCTGAGCATCATACGATGTGATGAAATGCTACTTTACTACAAAGGATTACTTGATTGCTAGTTTACTACAAAAGATTACTTGATTAATGTGATGTAGAATAGTGCACGTAATTTCAGATATAAGGAGTCTTCAAACGATAGTATACAGGGTGATTTTTTAAAAGGGGAAACACCCCTCAATCTCCTTTAATATTGTATTTATTTGGAACTTTTTTATATTGGCTTGTGAACTATCTGATAGCGGCTGGAAATATTTTCCATCACCCTTTTCCCTTTAAAAAAATAATCCGGTATTTATTTATATTGTGCATGAAAATACAAGACACGCATACATATACCGATAAATTACCTACGATATTTGGAGCTAAATATTTGTACAAAAGTTTTTCTTTCCTAGTGCAAGTCAAACTATTTTGACACTACACACCTATTTGACTTTAAAAACACTAGAAATTATTTCCAGTTGTTCGATTAAAATATTTGGCAGGTTTCATACATGATACTATATTAATTCTCGTAGTATCATGGGTTTCATATAATTATTTATCTTAATTCTGTTAAGAACCTAAGGTAAAATATTTCTCATACAATTAAATTAATTTAAGTGGAGAGGCTTCCTTGTTTTTATTTTCCCAATTAAAATGATTAAAATTCTGGATGTAATAACTTTGAATATGTTTCCTCTTCTTAATTTAAAGATATGGGGAAGCGGACTTGGGTAACGCAGATTAATGAGTCCATTTATTTCTTTCCTCCTTTTAGTTGCTATGGATAAAGTTTTTATCTTTATATTCTTCTTTCGATGTCGAACACGATCAGGGCAATTAGAATAATGAACCTACAGAAAGTTGAATCGGTTGGATTAAATCCTGAACTTACAGTGTGTACATTAAGCATGGGATAAATTCGTTATATACCGTCTCACCGGGAATTGAATCGGTCGATATAGACAAAAGTACGCATTAGAAAATTTTGAAAATTTAGATAATTACTAATGTCGGTGTGGACAATCCAACTAAAATAATTACAAGCAGCTGGTACTTCCGCTTATACCGGAAGTCGATACCAACTTCCTTATTTCAAATGGAACACCCTATATATTTTAGGGTTTTCGAAAAGAGTATAAAATTCTGAGTCGAGAATATGTAGCATATCCTATACTAAACCTAGCCGTTTCAGAGATATTTGACATTTTATAGAAAATTTGACAGGTGCAACGGTTTGCAAGAACCGTTATAACTTTCTTCGTATGAAAGATCCTCATTTGCTTCTTGTCACATAAAAAGAACACAAGAAGAACTACGTTCTACAACTGAAATAAATTCAATAATATCATACCAAGTATTCCGTTTTTCGCGTTACATTTTGTCAAAGTTGAAAAGCGAAAAGTTGTTTAGGTCACATGGAACACCCTGTATTTTTTTTACGTCAAGTTGTGTAAAATTGAATTCCTTTTTTCTGATATTAACATTGTGGGGGTTAAACTTACAACTTTTTGAAATATTTGCGATTTTATTAGAAATTCATGAATTGTTGTAATCATTTCCTCAAAATAGCCATGATTAGAAACAATCAGTTATTATCTTATGTCAAAAAATGCCAGCACGTTTAAATTATACCAACGAAAACTTTTTAAATTTGTTTATTATTTATGGAGAATGTGATAAAGTAATATCAAGAACTTGCAGCACATTTGCTACTCGATATCCACAAAAATGCAAAATAACACTAAAACTGTAACATGCGTATTAATCGAATTGAAATGACATGAACTAAAATAGCAGAGATAAGATCAATTTAAAATATGATTTCATTTTAATTTAATAATTGCTCAAAATTCCGCCCTCGAACCTCGACACATTTTTCGCACCTTCGGATTAGTTCCTCATGGGTAGCTCGTCTAATTGAATCCTGTGATATGTTTTGAAATGCATTTCTTACTCTTCGCATATAATCTTCAATGGTTGTTGATGGGCTCTCATAAACTTTATTTTAATAGTTCCCCAAATGAAATAATCCAGAACTGATAAATCGGGCGAGCGAGGAGGCCATAAGAAAGGTCCATTATTGGCAATCCATTGATCATAAAAAGTTTCTTGTAAATAATTATTAATTAAATATGCGTTATGTGGGGGAGCACCGTCGTGCTGATAAAAAATGTTTCTATGTTCGGCGAGAGGTAAATTTTCTAAATAGTTATTATTCAAATTTTGTGAGATATTCAGATCTTTCACCTAAAAAAAAACAAAAATTTACCTATACATATTAGCAGAAGAGAAAATTTAATTTCTTGATAAAATTGTAATGCCACCACTCTATCGTTTCTTATGGCACAATAAACATTGAACTGCTAACTTTCCTGAAAGTTTCGCTCTCTGAACATATGAGGATTTGAGTCACTCCAATAATGCGAATTGTGTCTATTAAAAAGTCCATTTTTAGTCAATTTTGCTTCATCTGTCCATATAATATTTCCTAAATAAGAATCGTGACCCTCAGACCTTATTAGAATAAACTCACAAAAATTCTGTCTACTTAGGAAATCTGTTTCTTTTAATTCTTGAACCATATGGAATGAAAACGGGTGAAATTTTAATAAGATTCTGTGAGTTGAATCCTTGCATAGTCCCGATTCCAGAGCAGCTTGTCTTAATGACATCTTTGGAAATGCATGAAAATATCCCAGAATGACTATTTCAATGTTTTCGTCATCAACAATAGGCTTTCTTCTTTGCATTTTTGCCTTGACAGAGCCATAATTTTAAACATTTTCCAGTATGCGTTTTACAGTGTTTGGTGACGGTTTCCGTTTTTCTGGATATCGAGTATCAAATGTGCTGCAAGTTCTTGATATTACTTTATCGCATTCTCCATAAATGATAAACAAATTTAAAAAGTCTTCGTGGGTGTAATTTAAACGTGCTGGCATTTTTTGACATAAGGTAATGACTGATTGTGTCTAATCATGGCTATTTTGATGAAATGATTACAATTCATGAATTTCTAATAAAATCGCAAATATTTCAAAAAGTTGTAACTTTAACCCCCACAATGCTAATGTCAGAAAAAAGGGAATTCAATTTTACACAACTTGACGTAAAAAAATACAGGATGTTCCATTCGACCTAAACAAGTTTTCGCGGTTTGAAGTTGACAAAATGTAACGCGAAAAACGGAACACTTGGTATGACATTATTGAATTTATTTCAGTTGTAGAACTTAGTTCTCCTTGTGTTTTTCTTATGTGACAAGAAGCAAATGAGGATCTTGTACACGAAGAAAGTTATAACGGTTCTTGCAAACCGTTGCACCTGTCAAATTTTCTATAAAATGCCAAATATCTCTGAAACGGCTAGGTTTAGTATAGGATATGCTACATATCATCGACTCAGAATTTTATTCTCTTTTCGAAAACCCTATAATATATAGGGTGTTCCATTTTAATTAAGCAAGTTGGTATCGACTTCCGGTATAAGCGGAAGTGCCAGCTGCTTGTAATTATTTTAGTTGGATTGGCCACATCGACATTAGCAATTATCTAAATTTGCAAAATTTTCTGATGCGTACTTTTCTCTATATCG
Source organism: Leptura quadrifasciata (assembly GCA_963675555.1). Lineage (NCBI taxonomy): Eukaryota > Metazoa > Arthropoda > Insecta > Coleoptera > Cerambycidae > Leptura > Leptura quadrifasciata. The sequence goes on from OY776679.1 coordinate 3,315,362, forward strand.
ATCGATTCATTTCCCGGTGAGACACCCTGTATATGAATACGAAAATGTTTTGCAAAAATCCTCTGACAGGTAGATTGATTGGCTCTGATGTTTAAAACAAGTTAAACAAATGGGCCTGTCCTTTAATAGTTTGGAAAATAATTGAGTGCGTTTTAAATTGAAAATTTTTATCATTAATTCTATTTTTTACTAACAAATTTGATTTTAAACAATAATTATCCAAATTATTTTATTTCTAGTATCGTATTTATATTTTAACTAGATGGGGAATCTTATTTCATCTTTTATGTGTATCGTATTTTATTGATCTCACAATACATTGTTCCATTTGATTTGAATTTGTTTTATTGCTGTGTGTTTTCTAGAATTGTGTTTGATTTCATTGGTCCGAACTTACGACTTTCAGATCTAAATTAGAATTGTACACGCGCTCGGTTTACAGAGGAATGTCGCGCTCTTGATTTCTATATTGTTTTAAACTGAGATTGGATAACCTCTACCTTCACTTTTAATATTTTGTGTGTATTGACACAAATAATGGATAGATAGACTATTATCCTGATTATTTTCCTTATAATGAACGAAGACTACTGACTTCACAATAATTGTTTGAGAACAGTTGAATGCTTGTGTTATATGAGAATAAATAGGTAGAGTAACTAAATTAAAACAAATAAAATTAATTGTCCTTCATGTTAATAATATACAGTTTAGAAAACTAAACCTACTCCCGTAAGATGGAAAAGGAGTAAACAATAATAAATAAATAATTCAATTATTATTTCACTCCTCAGAGCAGCGAACATAAAAACTTTCCAAGAAAACGAATTCAAGGGAAACGTAGGAAACGGAGACTAGACAGAGATATTTTCCTTGGTGTTATGTTGAACAAGTAAAAGAAAACACGTTTCTATTTTTAACACTGCAATGGTCCCAAGTAGACATCTGTGAGTTTTACCTTTATATTGTCTTTTTGAAGGGCCGAGAACAAGCGGGAAAGCAGAAAAGAAAAACAATTAATTAGGTAACAACAATTCGCAAGCCTGCTACGAAATTCATTCGCAATCGCAGTAATGGCCGGCCGGTGCCGTATTTCTGTGCAGAGACGTTGCACGTACACGGGTTTCAAGTTTCTATGTTTGTATTTCATACCTAGGATTTGTAGCCTCTGTCATATTAATACAAATAATTCGATCGGAACTCTATGTAAGCTTACGTTATAAGTGTTTAATTTTTTATAGGTTGCCATCTCCAAATGAGGCCAAGATAGTGGGCGAAATGCACGTTAAGTAGAATATTGGAGTGTAGTGTTCATGTTAGAGCTTCAGTTTTAAACATCTCCAGATTATGCCTACACGGATGGCGAAACACGCGTTGAGTAAAGTATTCGGGCGTATTGTTCAAATTAAAACTCAGTTTTCATCATCTCTAGTAATAAAAGCATGGTGGACGAAATTCGGGTCGAGTAGAACATTCGACTGTTGCTATCAAATTAAAGTTCAGTATTAAGCATCTCCAGATGATGCCTACATGGTAGGCGAAACGCGCGTCGAGTAGAGTATTCGAGTATTTCAAATTGAAACTCAGCTTTAAGCATCTCTCGTCGATGCCGACGTGATGGGCCAAACGCGCATCGAGTGAGTGTTCGAGTGTATTATTCAAATTAAAACCCGGTCTTCATAATCTCCAGTGATGTCAGCATGATTGGCGAAATCCGTGTCGATTAGAATATTCGAGTATTGCTATAAATTAAAATGTATTTAATTAATTCATTAATTTTTTGAATTTTTTATTCAGATTTGCGCATAATACTCGGCAGATACAAAAATCTAAGAAAAGGGCTTATCCCCTGCCTGAACAATTAATTTTGATGATATACCGCCACTGACCCCTAATTTGAGGGTGGTTGATGGAGGGTGGGGGATGACATCGGTCTTGACATTGTTTAGCGCCCTCGAAATCAGGAAGAAAACTTTTCCAGTGTTTTGTATTTTTCGGTGAATTTCAATGTTAGGGGTGATGATAGTTTCAACCCCGGGGTTGTTGGCATGTCTCGTCCCTCAACTCCCTTTACAATGCCGAAATCCCCTTAAAAACCCCGATCCCACGAATCCCCACGTGCCCAGTATCAATAAATATGAAAAGGGGGTGGTTTTAGGGGTGGTTGGTGGAAGGTGGGGAGAAATGAATATTACCATCGTGTTTATGACCCTCGAAAACGGGAAGAAAACATTTTCCACTATTTTGTATTTTTTTGTGGTTTTCAATGTTAGGGGTGGTGGTAGTTTCAACTCCGGGGGTGCATAAGATGTTGTATGGTTAAATCTCATACGGCCTAACCGAAGCCTGCCCAAAAAACCGATCCGCCTGCCTACGATGGATGGAATAAAACGCGAAGTAAGGGCGGTTTTTCCAGTTTAGGGGTAGTTGCTGAGGGGTGGGAACCTTAAAAATATCACCATCGTGTTCAGAGCCCTCGAAAACGGGGGCTACCCATGTTTCATCCTTCTCACTTTTGTGTTTTATCCCGTTTTTGCAACTTCTTTATGAAGTATTTTTGAAATTTCTTGCTCTACAAAATTACTTATTATATCTGAAATTTTGTCCTATCTCACCGTTTTTGCGGTGTTCGTGCTGGAAGTTATGCCACATGAAATGTTGCCAATTTGTCTTCAAGCTGTTCATTTCTATTCGAGGATTGAGCATTGTCAGCAACCCCGCATTTTCCGACCAAATCTTCCAAGTTGATCGGTGTATTAAAAATATTGCATTGTATTGAATTTGTTTCATGTTTCATCGTCTAACGGCGCGGCACTGAAAACCATGGTAGGCTATGGAAAAATCTGAATGCGACTGAGATGACTCTTTCAATTTCATTGTTGTGGATCGAACATCGAACGTATTGATTTTAAACAATCTGTTGTGAGTTCTTTGTGAATTTTTTGGGTGAATTAAATTTTCACATACGTAAAGTGATTTTTAACCATATTTTGATGCTAATTTGTAATCTGTGTCGTGGTTAGTATCGGTCTGTTAACCGCTAAACGCGAAATTAATTCATTAAAGGTAATAATTATTGTCTTTCCATAATGACCTGTAATTATTGTTAATTTTTATTTGTTGTACTTCGTAGACCAACATCAAAATAAAATTTGAATTTTAACATTAACAAATGTCAAGACAAAATTCTAATGAAAGTGCGACTATTCGTTTCTTTTATCAAACACTATTGTGGGCAAAAGACGCCCCACAAATTAACGCAGGCAGAGACATTGTATGTTTCGTTTCCAAAGAGATAAGGCCTCCTGCCATCATTCGTACAATTAACCCACTCGTAAAATCGCAATGATACGGAGGCCTGTCTAGTATTTGCAATCAAATGGCAACAGATAACATAATAGCATGCAGAAGTTCAGGTGGAAATAATGTCTGCACTTGATAACGCTCCTACAAATCGTCGCCTTTTATCCCTGTTTTTCACAGGTGATAAATATGACATACTAAAAAATTAACTGACATACGTAATTGGTTTAACGCTCAAACAATTTGCTAAATGAAGAGGAAAGTGAAAACAATTTAATATTATCTGAAAAAATAACAGAATGCTCATTTTAAAATTAAACTAGATATGGGGTTAACGCCCATTTCTAGTTCTTGCGGAGGCGCGATGCCCTCACCATCGCATGGCTCGGCCTTCGGCCTCGCCCTCCCGTATGGCTCAAAATTCTAAGATCGGTTAGCCGATTAAGCTCCAAATTCTAAGAAATTTTTTCTAAATGTACCTCAAAATTAATCATTATTATTATCAATATCAATATCAGAATTAAAATCAATATCAATATGAAAATCAATACCGATATAAAGTTTAATATGAAAGTCAATATCAAAATCAACATCAAAATTAGCATCAAAATCAATGCCAAAGTCAGTATCAAAGTCAATATAAAAATCGTTATCAAAATCAATATCATAACTAATATTAATATCAAAATCAATAATAAATAATAATAATAATAAACGCCACAGGTAAGTACGACCCCCTTTATCCCGGAAGGCTTTAGAAGAGCCTTGTGTGGGAGGGGGATACACATTTAGAGACAAGGGACACACACCCAATATCCGTGTATAGTGGAAAAATCCCTCTCACAGTATTTTCCACTACCACGACCGGGGATCGAACCCGGAACTTTTGGGTGAGAGGCAAGTGCGCTTACCTCTCGACCACCAGTCATACGTTCAGTTAATATCAATATCAATATGAGAATCAATATCAAAATCAATACCAATATAAAAATCAATATGAAAGTCAATATTAAAATCAACATCAAAATCAATATCAAAGTCAATATCAAAATCAATATCAAAGTCAATTTCAATAAAAGTTGTGAGATTAATTTTCTGAAAATGATGAACACATGTTAACAGAAATGTTAAAATTTTGGACCGTTTTTCGTAATTAAATTCATAAAAAAATCACACCTTTAAAAACATTTCTGTTAATATCTGTTAAGGTGCAAAAATAGAAACAAAAAGCGAGTTGAAAAATGGGAATATATGAAAAAAACAATCTGTAAAAAAACGACACCACGAAAAAAAAATAATGAAGATTTTTTCAATTTTTATTGCATTTACACTACCTACCGGGTGTCAACGGATCATGGTAAACCCCCCCTTTTTTTTACATTTCAACTGAACAACATGACATGAAAAAAATTTAACTTAAAATTAAAATAAGAAAAAAATTGCTTTTGGGCGCACCCACCGATTCCTTAGAACATGCGCTATTTTATGGTATTATGGTTCCGTTGAAAAAAATTAAGTTTTGGTAAAAAAACTATTCTGGCCAAATTTGATGGCCCACAAAATACACATTCTCAAATTTTTATGCTCGATTTGATTTTTCTGACACTACACCGGTCCATTATAAGCAATTTTTTCTGGTCATGGCGCTCTAGATGTACCAACAACTTTCGAGTCAATTTTTTTTCATGAAGTCGAAATATCACTTATGGGGCATCACTAGGACTCCAAAAATATAATAATATACTGGGTGGTCCATTTAATAATCAAAAGTTGGGGTCATTTCCGGTGAAACCGGAAGTGGAAAAAAATGGCAGTTATGCCACAAAGTGTCTTCTTGATCATATAATACATCTACCAAATTTCATTCTGATATTCTTAAAAATAAGGGAAAAATGGGAAGTCTACCATGATCGTTCTTTTTAAAACCTACTACTAACATAAAAATGAAATTTGCGACAGCATCAGAAATCTGAAAAATTGTAAAGCCCCGGGTATTGACGAAATTCGTGCTGAAATATTAAAAGAAATACTAGAATATATCTCAGAGCCAATAGCTTATTCAATTAACAAGATATTCACAAAAAGTATTTGTCCAACAGCATTTAAAATTAGCATTGTTAAGCCGCTATTCAAAAATGGTGATAAAACAGAAATAACAAATTATAGACCAGTGTCTCTTATAACTAACCTTACAAAAATTTTCGAAAAAGTTTTTAAACTGAGAATTGATACATATATTAAAAAGTTTAAACTTATATCGCAAATGCAATTCGGCTTTAAGGAAAAATGTTCCCCACAAGATGCTATATCAGGCCTAACTACCAAAATTTATGAAGCTCTAGATGCTAGTAAACCTGCTCTGTGCATAATTTTAGATCTAACTAAGGCGTTTGATTCAGTTAGCCATTCAAAATTATTAGACTCGTTAGAAGATATAGGTATCAGGGGAAATAATTTAGGTTTAATTAAGAGTTACCTTACCGCAAGAATACAATTTGTGGAGGTAAATTCTGTTAGAAGCGAAGCGCGAACTATAAAATACGGGGTGCCTCAAGGCACAGTTTTGGGCCCCTTATATATATATATATATATATATATATATATATATATATATATATATATATATATATATATATATATATATATATGTTAATAACCTTTTCAGTCTTAAAATCGACGACACTGCAATTTTTTATCAAGGTAGTTCCTGGGACAAAATAAAAGAGGATGCTGAAAGATTAGAAAGATTATTCTTAAAGAGTGGTTTGATTATAAACTTCTTACAATAAATTTTAAGAAAAGCAAATATTTGCCCTTCTCTTGCGATAAAAGAGGATTACCCCATTTTGCAACACTCAAAATAAATAGTAATGACTCTACTTCAGAAATTATTGGTGATGATACAATAAAATACCTATGCATTAGAATCGATAAACATCTAAGGTGGGAACAGCACATTAACTTAGTTGCTCAAACAGTCCGATCATTACTATTTAAATTTAAAAATATGAGGGCTATTTTAGGTATTAATTACTTAAAAATGATATATTATGCCTTAGTGGAATCCAGGTTATCATACGGAATCATTGCATGGGGTAGTGCCATCTACCGCAACATAAAAAAATTAGAAATATTACAAAAAAAGTTATTAAAAATAATGTTATATAAAAGTAATACTTACCCATCTGATGAACTTTATAAAAATGAAAGGCTGTTAGATTTGAGACAGTTATTCTTTCTATATTTGAGCATATTCCAATATAAAAATAAACACACATTACAAAGCATTGATCATATGCATGACACGAGATACAGAAGTGAAAAGTATAAAACCCCCATTAGTAAAAAAAATATTGGTCAACGCGACCACCACTATCTAGCTCCAAGGTTATTTAATCATTTGCCATCTGAAATATCTAATATTAATTGTACGATTATTGTAAGATTGGTAGTATCATTTTAAGGCATTTTAATGTATTGTGAATTTTAAAGTATTGTGAATTTTTTATTATGCAAATAAACTGTTATTATCCGTTGACACCCGGTATACTTTAGAAAATTATTTATAACGCTCCTGTTGATAGATCTTGAAGTTGTATTTTTTACACAGTAAGAACTGAAAACCGGTTTCTATCATCTACTGATGGCAACATAATTAGCGAAACAATAGTGTAACCAAGCATTCTTCAAGTGATTTGATGTTTTGCGACAACACCGCCACAATTTTAAAATAAATACTGAATAAGTTACATTACCTGACATCAACTGTGTAAATTTGCTACTAACTATGTATTATATTTCAATCTTTACAGGTTTCTCTCACTGGCATTTCCAGACGAGAGATTTTGCTTAAGAATGTCCCCTGAGGAAGATTTCATTTAATTTGATTCATTCTGTGCATAACACGGTTGACACGTTGATAGTTAGATGGCGCTATGACATGCGCATGACAGATCGTTTTTGACTGTTATTTTGGCATTGTGATGTGACGATTGTTATACCGGTTTTTGGCGTTTCCTTGGCTCACGTTTTTATATTTTGCAGAAAATATTGAACATTTGTCTGAATTAACATGTCTGCAAATAATCCCGGCACTTCAAGGTACGTTCCAGAATAATTATATTTTACTACATTGCTAAGAAATAAACTTTTAGGTCTAGACCACCTTCACTAAAGGTCTTACCTCATGTTCCTGTAAGCGAATTAAAAGAAATTCGCGTTACACTACGTACGGGTAATGTTACCGCATCGTCCAGCTCACGGGGATCGATCGAAAGGGATATAGAAGATCCAAAACAAATAACTGCCATAGTCCATGCCAGGAAGAGTAAAGGTTATTTATTTCTAAAGGAAAATGCTTTGGCAATAATGGCGAAGGTCTACGAAGTTTTAGACCTTAAGTTTCACCTCATGTGCTAATTTGGTCGTTGCCTTGGTTTCATAAACCTTTAGGAATGTATTTCGAATGTCGAAAACGCAGCATTTTATAAATTCTAATGTTGCTTCGTAAATCTGAACTATTTTGCCAAAGCACTTTTTTAAATTTCTATACTTTCTCAATATCCCTCATGTTGCACCAGTTCGTAATTCAGACCATGCAGATGTGGAGTATATTAGTAGAGAATTAAGTTCTTTTTCATCCGTTCACAGAGTTTGATTTGAGTTTTAACTATATATTTATGCCATGTGACACTGGCATTGGACATGTTGAATGAATGAATAAATTAACTTTCAAAATTTCGTGTATAGAAAGCAAAAAATCATATTATTCTGAGAACTGGCATTAATTTATTTAAGGTAGTGAGGTCTCGTCTTCCGCTCGGTAGCTTGAAAATATAGGCAACATTAACACTTTTAAATTAGGTCCTTGACCCTACAAGCAAAGGGTCATGGGGAAGGGAAGAGGCCAACCTTTTTTAACGAACTTTCGATCGAAATGTTTGATAGGACCTTCTAGTTGGGTTCTGTTGACATCGGGCGATTTCATTGGGCAATGCATAATAGTGCCTTCTAACAATTCTCAGATCAGAACTCGGGTATCGTCTACTATTTCTGTGCAATAAACGAGGCCAAACGAACTGTATATTCTTGTACAATAGGCTCAATGTGCCTGCCCAAGTAACAATGTAAGTTTTGTAGTAACCCACGGAATTTTCATAAGAACCCTTTATACAGGGTTAACCATTAATAATAGGCCATAGTTCAGAGGTCTTTGGGTCAAAATATGAGGATATACCCAAATATGCTTTAGTAAAATGTTACTGTGGAGAAAGTTGTCAAAGTTCAAATAATTTTTTCGGTTTTTTGCAATAACTCAACAGCTTCGTGACTGATCTTCGTCAAATTTGCTAGAGGAACTTTTTATTTTTTTTTCTATTTAATTTATGTATTACATCACGTTAGATCATAGAGGGCGCCGCAGGACCTGTGTCTGATGATGAATTTTTTTCTTTTTTTTTTTTTTGATGAGGGCGTCATTTCCACGTATAAAAGGTACACTTGGTAGAACTTGATAACTCCAACCATTTTCGAGGAAAGTGCCGTTAAACATTTCAATAATTTTTTTCGAAAGACAAATTCAAATTTAATGAAACAAAGTGTATTTATTAAAAAAAGTGCAAAATGTAATGGAAAACAAAATCGTCATAATAGCGTAAACTCTTTCTCACTTTCTTATGAACTAATGGATCCGTTATAATTGGTTATCAATGAATACTTTCTATCTGGTAAGTTTCCTGATGAATTGAAGCATGCCAAATTGTTACTCGTTTATAAGAAGTGAAAAAAGGCAGACATTAAGAATTATAGGCTGATACCTTTGCTATCTGTATTCTCAAAGATTATTGTATAAACGCCTGTTTACATTTCAGAAAGACCATAATATCCTGACAAAATTTCAGCATGATTTTGTTGAAGGCAGATCAACGGAAAGTGCCATATACGAGTCGTTGAACTATATAGTTTAGTGCTTGGACAAAGGTGAATGTGAGGTGGGAATTTATTTCGACCTGTCTAAATCCTTCGACACACTTAATCATAAGAAACTATCTAATAAGCTTAGTAGATATGGTATCAGGAGTTGCGCTCAAATTCTTTAAATCATATCTCTCTGACAGAACACAGAGAGGGTATGCTTAAAGACTAATGATAACGATAAAATTAGTTTCCACTATTCTAGCCCTAGGCTGTTAATAACTGGGGTGCCTCAAGGTTCTGTGCTAGGACCTCTCTTATTTTTTATTTATGTTAATGATTTATCTGCATCCCTATCTGTAAAATCTGTGTGTGCATTTGCAGATGACACATCACTAATTGTCGCAGCCAAGTACATATTAGGTTGTCAAGTAGTAGAAAGCATGTCTAATTACTGTTGAGATAATGATTTAATATTAAACGAAAATAAAACTGTATCAATGCAATTCAAAAATAGTACTAATATCAACAGCAATTATATTAAAATTAATGGAAAATCTATACCAGAGTCTCCAACGACAGAGTTTTTAGGGATTTATCTAGAATTCCGATTAACTTATGAAAATCACACCAACTGCTTTGTTAGGTAATAAAATTTGTTGTGCCATATGTAACATTCGATCATCAGTTGACATTAGTGTATTAAATAGTACATTATATCCTAAGGGAGAGAAACGTCTTATTTTCCTGAAGTGTAATTTGAGGCCCGAGGGCAACAAATACATCGAGGAGAAAAATGGCGGTTTCTCCCGAGGTGTATATACTATTTTTTCCACGACACGAAACATTTCTTTCATAAATAAAGAATTATAATAAACTGGAGCGAAATTACAATATTTAGAAGCCTTTGGGATATTTCCATTCAACGTATCATGGCAACAGATATTTGTTTATAAATGAAATAAAATAAAAACTCCCCTAGGGAAATTATTGTCTTATTTCGTCCCTAGGGAGTAAATGATGTACTTCTGTCACAATTTCGATGCCATAGAAATCGATTTCTACTCCCGGTCGTGGAAAAAATATATTACTTTGCCCATGTTCAGTCCATCCTTAGTAGTTATGGTTTAATATTCTGGGGATTATCGCCATTTGCCCAAAGTGTATTTATAGCTCAAAAAAAATCATTAGATGTATGCTTAAGAAGTGTATATATGAACCTAGTAAGCCACTTTTTAAACAATTAGAACTTATGCCTCTTCCTTCATTATACATTTATTTGTTAATTCTATTTGTTAAATAGAACCCAAATAAATTCTCGAGGAATTGTGATATATATATAATAAAGAGCACAATATAGTATTGTTACAAGGCATCATAATGTACTACATATACCTCTCCATTGCACCCAATACACTCAATAACCTTTATAAAACGAGAGTGGGACTATAAACAGTATTTATATTGTTACTTGGGTTGTGGCAGCCAAAATAAAATCAAAAACTAAAATGACCAAAACATAGGCCTCATATTGACACAACACCACTAATTCCTCCATCAATCTTTTTGTATTTCGTTTTATTTTTTTAATTTCTTTCAGATTTTATTCTTTGGGGAAATAAAATAGAAATAGAAAACGACCTTTTCTTTTTCGTGGGCGTTAACTAAAGTGTCGCTTTTCGTAATTTTGTCATACCCCAAAAAGCGAATTCATATTTCATTTATTTATATTACAATAATTATACCTAATGAGTCCAGTGCAAGTGTTTTTACTACAGTTGGTTCTATTTTCTGCAAGATACCACAAAATGTAGATCTGCGAAGAAGTAAAAATTTGAAAATGCTATGATTGTAATAACATTTTTTTTTAATACCAAGCTTAGTTATTTATAAGTGTTTTTGTAGTTAATTTATTTTGAAGTAGGTATTTCAGCGGATTGCACTTACAAGAACGTAAAATCACGAGGAAGCCAAAGAAGAGAAGATTCAAGAAAGAAACCAGAAGCCCTCAATTAATTGTAGAATTTGTAAGTAATATTTTAAATAATTGTGCTTATAGACATAGCTAATAATTAATATTAAAGTTTTGAAGTCCTCAGTTTTTTTTATCCAAAATAATACTAGATTTTTTTGCATTCTTTAAACATTTTATTTTATTTTTTACTAAAATTGCCTTTTCAATGAAATAAAGAAGATAACATTCACGTAGGTCATGAAGAAGAAAGAGGATTTTCATGTACACCAACTATGGGAGAAGAAGAAGAAGAAGACAATCGTGAGGGTACCAGAAGGGATTAGTTTTTCTTGAAAGTACTACATTTTTATTAACATTTTTAAATTTGATGAATAATTAAATCAGTAATTGCCTACTTTTGCGAATATTTAGAATTAATTTGAAGTACTATTATTGTCATTTTTATTAACCAGTCATTTAATTTGAATGAAGTAAATACTATACAAAATCATTTTCATCATCAGAGATTCCAAACTCAAACACATCAGACTACTTTATTTGAAGAGCGAAGCGAGAAGATACGAAGAAAGAAGCAACCGTCACCGAATGTTTTCTCATTCTTACACATCATTAATTTTTTATTTCCCAATTAGTATTGCTTATCAGTGCACGGTTAGATATAAGCATTCTGAAAGGCAACTTCGTTATTTTTAAGTTACCGTACCGTTTTCAGATGACCCACGAAAGTCGAAACTGATATTTGACAGGGACGACATCGTGGTGAACCAAGAAGAAAGATCGGAGGCGCATAAGCCCAGAAGCTGTAGTCGATGTAGATTGAGAAGCCCAAAGAGAGACAGGAGTGGGTCCTCTAGCTATCGCAGAAGAAGCAGAAGCAGTTCATGCAGTAGAAGCCGCAGCAGAAGTTTAAATGTAGAGAAAAATAGGCTGAAAGTTGTAAATATCGAAAGAAGAAAGAGCTTAGATAGAGAAAGTGATAGAGGCAAAGATAAAAGAAATTTGGACAGACGAGGGAGTTTCGATAGAGACAATGGGAGGAACTTGGATAAGGAGAAGGAAAGGAGCGTGGATAGAAGCAGAAGACTGTATAAAGATAAGCCGCATTCGAGGGAGAGAGATGAAGACAGATATAGAAGAAAGTCAAGGACGCCGCTAAGACCGGGGGAATATAGGCCGTCTCATGCTGATTTGCGACGTAGGAGCAGGTCGAGGGAAAGGGAAATTCCGCACGATAAATATAGGTATGTGTTTGTTATGTTTTAAGTAAGTCACGCGCAGACTTTTATTCCGAAAGCCTGCTGTAAATATTTACTACTCAACAAGCTGCTTGAAATTTCGTCGGTTTTCCCGTACCATTGCTTACAGCGAATATGATTTTTTTTGCCACAAGAGCTGAAAAAATAGTGCATCAGTAAATGTATTGCTTTTATCAAGTTGCAAATCAGTTTCTTCTGGCAATTAAAAACTCTATTAGTAACCTTTCCCTTACCCAAAATACTAAACTTTTATAGATTGGTAATGTTAGAGGGAATAATAAATATTTAATGCTCCTTTGACATATTTTCTTTGTATAGTAGAAATATATTATATAAATTCTTACCTACAGTGTGAATAGGCAAAATGCATGAATTTTATAAATGCATATAATTTTTTCGTGGAATACAGGGTGAATTTGAATACAAGCTTCTTTGGATCTTTTACAGTACCAAAAATTTAAAGGGACATTAAAAATACCCTAAAATGTTCCCAGCAAACATTTTCTATAGAATTAGCTATAACTATGGTAAAAGTCGAATTTACTTATTAAGGTATAGTTGAAGTAATCAGTTCTCGGGAAATAAAAAACGCAACAAAAACTTCGCGACTTCATTAAAATACCGGTACTCTTTGTACTGTCATTCGCAAGTTGATTCGCTTACCTTTATAGGTTTTTAATGTGGGTCGGGTCATTTGATGACAGACATGGCGTCATGGCCCGCGGCTATATAATTATGTTGTAAAGTTTTTGTTGCATAGCAATAGGCATAGTAGGCACGTGCGTAGGGCAGCAGAAAGATGGGGGCGGCAAAATTGAGTTGGGGGGCAATATAAAAAAACTCTGACGTTTGCAGCAGGAGGTTCTGTGAAATGATATATAACAGTGTTTTTATTGAAAGTTATTTTATAAACAAAATAGTCTTATTCTATGGTAATATTGACTCTTCAGGGGTGGCAAATTTGGCCATGCCTTGGGCGGCACCAAACCCAAATCTGTCGCTGAGTAATGCAGGGAAGTAATTACTTGCACTATACTTATTACGTAAAATTGACTAGAAAAAGATACATCCGGTTTAAATTTACCAAATGGTTCTAATTTATATTTAAATTTACGTAAATTATACCATAAAATCTACCTCATACACAAATCTGCTTAAAAATAACTTAACCAAATCAGAAAGGGAAGAACTACTAAAAATTGCCCCAGGGGTAAATTTCCTTTGAAGTAAAATTAAGTACCATAATTAGGTAATATCTACCGCAACTAAAGATCGTCTTTATATAGTCGAGGCAAGAATTCAAGCGATGCACGTCACAGATCGATTCTATAAATAAGACAAACTGCTAAGAATCATGAAGCCCCATTAAACTGTACCTATTTCTAAAAAAAAGCTTAATAACTTGGTGTCAAGAATTACTCTTTTTAACGCATTTAATGATTAAAAATTATGTTAGTATTAAAATTTCTTTAATGAGATCACTCGTGACGTGCATCGCTTGAATTCTTGCCTCGACTTTAGTAGAATATCCTACTGGTAGCCGCAATTGCATTTCTTTTACATTCCCCATAAATAATTAACATGTCCACTTTTTCATCTCTTGTATAAATTTGCGGCATTTTGAACACAATTAACAAGAATTTTAAACAATTTTTAAAAACAATAAAAACACCGTTAAACCAACAAATGCTTGACAAGCTAAATATTTCATTGTTTTCAAAGCCACCTTAGTTACTTCTTAACATTAATTAGAACAAAATTGTATTTTCTTATTTTCTTTTAGCTGTAATTTTGTTTGTATTTATCGCACATTTTAATACGACATGAATAATTTCCTTATTAATAGTATTAATAAATGGTACCATGGTACCGTTATGGTTCCATTTAATAAAATATAGTTTTGCCCCAAAAACAATTTTGGTGAATTTTATTTGCTCATAAATCACGTAATTTAGTGTTTAACGGGATTTCGATTTTGGTAGTATTACACAGGTCATTTAGAATAAATCAGAACCGTCATAGCACACTTAAATGGAAAACTAAAAATTATATTATAAAAAAAATTGGTGTTTGAAATGTCGCTGATTTGGCATCGTTGGATTCAGAGAACTATACAGAATTCAAAAATGCAATAATATACAGGGTGTTCCATTTAAAAATCGAAAGTTAGTCATTTCCAAAAAAAAAAGATATGTGAAGTACTTGGGGGTTAGACTAGACCAACGACTGACTTTCAATACACACATCAACGAGACGATATGGACGGTCTACTCCCTGTCCAGGCCGTCCATCATATACACGGCGCCGATGTAGTGTAGCATACCGGCCACGACAATGAGAAAACTACAAGTGTTAGAACACAAATATATGCGCCTCATATGGAAGTCTGGAAGATACACTTCTCTCAGAGGCCTCTACAAATGCTGTAACGACATAACCCCGATAGCTGACTACGTCCAGCACATCTCTCAGAAATTCTACTCATTCAAACTGGGTGATGTCTGCTAACAAGACACATTACACAAATTAGACAGCATAGTGCCCCCTTTCGAATGAAACACCCCCTACCTTACCAGACGTTGCCAATTTTCCGGCAGCCACTATAGCCAAACTTCACCAACTATACCTTTGTCTAATCCTATCCACCTTTGCTAATATTTCATACCTTTCGCTCGCCTTTAATTCTGTCCTGTCTCCCTCTTCGTTTCTGTTTGTACAGTTTTGTTTCTGAATTCATTTTCCTTCATTAATCTTGTAACAGAACTAAAATCTATTTAAACCAAATCAAAATTCTTAAAGCCGCAGTTTAGGCCAGCCTAGCGCAGCCTGCCATTGGAGTAACTCGGCGGAAGGCGCCTTGTTCGAGTTGTGGTGCCAACGTCCAAAGCAAAATTTAAAAATCAGTGTTGTTCGCGAGTGATCATAATCTTTTTAGTGTTCTCATCGTTGTTAAGCTTTCTTTTTTAAGCATTTCTTATTAATTATACCACCTGTTTTTATTTTTATTGTTAAAAGGAGTATAGGTTTAAGTTTTGAATTGTTGTTATCGCTGTACCATGCCTGTATCGTCAGACCTTGGAATCCGCCACCGCATCAACGCGGTGGTATTGTCTGAAAGTTATTTGTGGCATTCTACGAATATTCTTTCCTATTATTTGGGTTTTCTACCACATGTACTATTATCCTCTTCAAAACAAATCACCGAATCTACAAAATAATAGAATTATTGGAAAAAAAAAGCCTCTGCGCCCGTGACGTTTACGCCAAAGGAAAAGTCAGAGGTTATGTTTTGCAAATAATATAAATCGGAATAAACACAAAAATAATGTATTTTGCTGACGTTTCGGAAAGTAATCTCTTTCCGTTTTCAAAGCTATTTTTTGAAGAACTCTTATTTTGCTGTGTATGTCAAATACACAGCTTTAAGATTCTGTTTATGTTATTTCCATAGATACTTACTACTTACACAGAACATAGAACTGATGATATTTTTTAGATAATGTTGAGTTTGTTAAGTTCTTCTTTTAACATTGGTAGCCAGGTTGTACAAATATCTACAGAACAATTCGATACGCACTTATCTTCATTTAATAAGATTATTGCTGATTCTTTAATTTTTCTTTTTTTGGTATCTGTTTCTTTTGTTAAAATTTTTGCCGAGTCCCAGTTTATTCTATGTCCGTTTTCCCAAGCATGTTCACAAATCTTTGATTTCAGAATTTCATTCTTTCTAATGTAGTTCTTGTGCTCATCCAACCTCACACTGAAAGGTCTGGATGACTCACCCACATAACATTTATCACATTCGTACGGGATATTGTAAATACAGTTTTTTGAATTCTGCTCCCTGTTTATCGGTTTTGTTTTTGTTAAAATAGATCTTAAAGTGTTCCCCGTTTGAAATATCGTCCTAACATCAAATTTGTCACCTATACGGCGTAGCTTTTCCGATAGTCCGTATACATAAGGAATTATTGCTGTATAATGACGTTCAGGTTTTTGTCGTACCTGATTGTCCCTATTTTCAACATTTATGAAAATTCTATCAACAAAGGCTTCAGGATATTGATTTTGTACAAGAACCTCTTTGATAAATTTTTTCTCGTTATTTAATATTTCATTATTAGATGAAATTATTTTGGCCCTATCGTATAAACATTTTACAACACCCCTTTGGTCGGTTCCGAGACAGGTCCTGAGGACGCAACTGTATTGTGTTAACATGAATAAAGTTCTTTTGAATTGAGTTGAATTCAGAAAATTATGCAGAATTCAAAAATGCAACAATATACAGGGTGTTCCATTTAAAAATCGAAAGTTAGTGTCACTTCCGGCGAAACTGGAAGTGAAAAAAAAATCAATTGTATGTCAAAAAGTGCCGCTTATTATATATGTAGTATATCCTGAATTTCAATCAATTATCTTCAAAACTAAAGGAGAAAGGGGCCGTATACCATGATCCTGTGTTACACCCGGTATAATATGTTGTACAAACGAATGGTATAAATATAACTAGATTCAAAGCACGTATGGGCCATCTCAAACCAATATGGAAGAACCCAAAATTTGACTGTATCTCAAACCACTTCAAAGATTAGATGTAACGGAACACCCTCGGAGACAGTCCTTTAAAATTATAATCTCTTGGATTAGTTAAGGTATAAAGCGTTCCTAGTTAAAAATATTCACTTGTTTCAAATTCACCCTGTACATTCGTATAACTCGTTTTAGGTGTGTTTATGCACAGCACCATTGACATGAAGTGTTTAAATTCTTGGCTAAAGTAAAAATTATATTTGAATGAAAATAAATTGAAAAATACGTTTTTTAACAGTTCGTGCAGTTGCGACACCAATAATTCATGCGCCTTGCCTATTTGGAATGTACGCGTTAAGTCTATATTCATAACAACTAAAAAATTTACTTTTATTACAGAAATTAAAAATTTGCAAAACGCAAGGTTGCCCGTTATAAAAATTAACGTGAAATATCTATAGAATCACTAAAATATGAAAATAAGTTATTGAATAAGCTTAATTCAGAACTGAGACTTACTAATAATCTTTCAAAAGAAGAGTACTTGCATTTCAAGAACAATTAATGTGCGTGAAAAGTATAAAGGCTGAAACAATCTTAAAAACCAAAAAACAGTAGCAAGGCAAAACAAAAGCACCTGTCACGATCAGAATGAACAAAAAAAGGTCAGCCAACAATATTAAAAGGGTAAATTAATATGTAGCAGGTACAGAAGAAAAATTTAAGATAAATTTTGCAAGGTGCTAAAACAATTACCAAAAACTAGCGAATACTAGTATTATCATAGCCTAAATGTGGAAAAATGGCTGCTGTTTAATAAACTGAAGAATAAAATAAAGTTTAGCCAACTTGTAGAGTAGGGACGACTGGCCATAAGAGTGTCAGGCACATGCCTGATGGGCTAGTGCCAAAATGATAAAAGTGGGCCGGTCCGGTCCTGACGGTGTATTTATTTTTACACAGCAAAGCTCTTTATTTTTTTCTAAAGGTTTCATCAACTTCTACACCTGGTATAGAGATGCAGAAGTCAAAAGCTACAACTAAAAATATAAATAATTATTTAACTGCAAACGAGATCTAAAGGATAAGAGTCATATTTGAAAAGCTTCAGTTAAGAAGCCAACAAACAAGGTCACTTAGAATATTGCCAAATTATACACAAGTGGATAGTGTTTACAACCTTAATTTCTTGCATGAAGGGGTTGACAACCAGACACAAAAGTGGGAACTACAAATCGAAACAGAATGGGAGTTAGTGCCCCAATATGTTCGGTAAACGCAATGAAAGTTTCTTTTAATGAAAGAACGAATAACTAGATGAAAGTTACAGGAAATCATATAGAAACAAAAAGATAAATATAACTGGTAGGAATGCAGAAGAGAAATCACGTTGACGTATATATTAACGATAATAAATATTTTAACACAGACAGATTAAATAATAATACCTCATTCTGTAGAACCGAATATAGAAGAGAAGGGTTGGGCTAAAAAGTCCATGGCAACAAAGCCTTGTACAATACATTTTGATTTTTTATTGTCTTTAGATCTCCACTAGGACATTTTAAGTGTTTTAAAGCTGCTATAGGCAAGATACTAGATATAAACATAACTGCAAGGTGCATATGTGATAGCTCAAATCGATATTTTAATAAAAAATGCAACAAACAAGACTGAAAAAACAAAACAAAATACCACGCATATAAACAGCTCCGAAATTTAAATTAATCTGGAAGGGAGTACGAGGACACATGTCCATTACCCACCGATATTGCCCAAATCCCAGAGAATTCGCTACATAAAGTGCTCTAGCCATCTGAGCTACCATGGCGATGATTGATAATTGATAATATACTTACATTTACCAACATGATTGTTGAAAGGATGTAACAATTTCAGGCATTTGTTTACCAGATTATACAGAAAGGAAATATTCTTATTGACGAAGCTGTTTGTATGAAATATTAGAATATGAAGAAGAAATGTCAGAAAGTAATAATTATTATAAAAGACTCTTTAACTGGGAAAATACATTACTATTGATATAGTTCCCTCCCCTGTAGGATTGTTTTTTTAGTCAAACCGTGGTCGCGAGGTATCAGTCAGATACTTCAAGCTCGCGCTTTATTGTTCAGTTATTCATATCTTTTTTATGTGTAAAGAAATTTAAATGTATTGGCCATTTACGTGATAGTCTGTCTACTAGTTTTGCAAAAGTTAGGACTTAAGTTCTTGTATATAACGTTTGATATTGCTTGTTTCTATATTGTTAGCGTTTGTTTTGAATTAAAACTGTTTTATTCATTTTATCACTTATTTAACCTACTTCTTGAATTTATTGAATATTGAAGTTTGGAATATAATAGAAACAGTTTTATTATATATGCTTAAAAGTATATTTTGTTGCTTAAAAGCTAATAATCACCAAATACAATTTAAGTGTGCGTTTGCATGCACCAGGAAATCGTGAGTGAATTTATAGGTAATCGAATTACATCGTCCTGTCGATAATACAAAAGCCACACCAGTCTAGGCGGCGTACAGGACCGTACGAACTATAATCACGACGCGATTTTATGTTTATATGTACCAGTTACAACAAATTTTTGCAAAACCTCGGTGACACACAGAACATCTTGAAGTATTGTGGGTTGAGCGTATTTAGTTGGCAACAGCGCACTTTTAGTCTGTGGAGTGCAAAAAAATTAAATAGTTTGTACCAATGTACCACAAAGCAAAAGTGCTTTTTAATTCCTCCTGTAATTGATCCTTCACACTCGGTGATAAATGTAGTTAGTCCTTTGGTATAATAATTATAGTACACTCTGTATAGTAATGGTATTTTCTAATAAACAGTACAACGTTTATTAGAAAGTAATATTTAAGAGTTATGTCACCAACAGGTAGTTACTGAAAATGTGTGAACAAAAACAAATTACAACTATTTTGTAGACATCAGTTTTACTAAAATTGACAATCGTACATAATTCTTTCCAAGGTTTAATATATTATTCACATATTAATTCGGGAATTGTGCAGTAAGTTTGAATGAAATTGTAGTGTTCTAATACAGGGTGATTTACCTAAACATGCGGAAAATTATTCAGTGGGTTGTCCCCACCAAAAGCAGTTAAAAAAATTTGGAAAAAAATTACCTTATTTTTTTTTTGTAGAAGTGCGCCTATGACTAACGTAATACAGTGCAACGAAATCACTTCCTTTCTTATGTGTTATGGGTAAAAATGATTCTCGCGTATAGGGTACTTATTGAAGGGTCTTGTTCTAGTAATTCTAGAACTTCTTCGTCTACTTCAATAGGACAATTTACTACACGTTCTCTGTCGCCTGGTAAACAAAACCGGGTGTCACGAACTCGTTGCACTGCACTTAAATTTTTTCTCTCATTAGATTTCGCCTAAGGGGAAATTTTCTCCCATATTTTCGTACAGCCCTTGCAAGACTTTCATTCATTGCATCATAGGTTAATATCATGTCGCAGTACTCTTGCGACGTTAACTCTGGCATAGTCGATATTTGCGAATACAGTTTAAAATTTAACAAAAATGGGAAATGCTCTAAACAGAAGTCGAAGAGTCACTGAACTGAACAGTGAACGCGTGGCGCACTGACCTTAGACAACTAAGACAGCTGATATTACCTGCTAAACAAACAAGCGACACGTGTGTGAATGCGTCGAGATAGTATAACTCACCCGTTCAGAAGTGTATCTTTGCAGATTTTAATGCAAAAAAATATAATAAATTACCTCGGATCGCTTTAAAATTTTCAATCACCCTGTATAATGAATGCAACTGGTGCATCTTTTGCAATTTTTCAATTATATATAAAAAACATAGTAACTATCTACTTTTCTTCAGAGAAACAGGAAAAAATTAAAAAGAATATATAAATAGCCATTACTTCATTTGGACAGGTTTTTTCGTATTGGGGTAGAGATCAAAGTACTGTAAATCTTAATAAATAAAAAGTAATTAATCCCAAAAATATATAATCAGCAACACTTTTAATGACAATGTCATTTCTTAACATTAATATGAGCAAATAATTAAAGCCAAGTTTTAAACGCTATTCAAACCCTAAAAATGACAAATAATGAGCCAAATCCTGCTTTGCCGCTCACGAATCAATGTCATCGCTATGCTGCTGCCTTGTAGTAGCAAAACACCCAACTATTTTACACGAAATTTAACATAGTTCAAATGTGCTTTTAGAGGGCGGAATATTAAACATAATATTTTTAGTCGCAAACTCCTCTATAAATCCTTATTTTACTATAAGGAAAGTAACCAGACTGCAACCAAAGTTACAAGTCTGGCGCGTTAAGTGTAATAATTGCATATTACCATCAAAATGCTAATGCTTCGATTGCAACAAACACCAGCCGAAAGACTGATCCTACTTAAAGGAGCTCTCTTGCCAGTCGTCTCACACCACTTGCAGACTGCAGTTTAGTGTATTTTTTTGTATGATTTATAATAGTTTACATCAGCAGGATTTTTTTGTCTCTATCATAACTTTATTTTTTCCCACGAAATTTTTACTCCGCGTGTTGTCCATGTATTTCTTCCTGTGGCATGCATTGGTGTATATAAAAGAAAAACTTACATCTATATAATGAGACCTGTTGTCTATAAAGGTTTTCCAACCCTCATCCAAAGTTATTGCGCTGCATACCTCAAAGCAATTTTATTTGCTAACATTGTTTTAAAAAATTTGATAATTAGCGTCACTGTACGTTCTAGTTCTAACAGTATTATTTAAATTTCTGGATATATAATTAGGAATATCAAAACTTAAAATTTGTGGCGTGTGGTCGGATATACCATTAATAATAATAATAATAATGTATTTTATTCATCATATCAAGTTACACATATGGTATAACTTATTAGACAAGTCAGTGGTAAATAACACATACAGGTAAAAAACAGGCAATAGTAACAATAATAAAACATACAAGTATAACAACAATATGAGATACAGTACTGAAACATATTAGTACAATATATTACACTTTAAAATTAAATATAAAACTAAGAGTGTAAATAGTCATCTACAGAATAAAAAGCTCTACTCATTAAAAATTTTAGCAGGGCATTTCTGAATAAATTAAAATTATCGAATGGGCCAAACAGTTGGGTAAATTTATTATAACAATTAATGCCTTGACAGATGTGAGAATTTTGGCCCACACTTAGTCTGGAGAAAGACACCCGAAGCTGATTGTTGCTGCGAGTAACATAGCTGTGAACATTACTATTTTACAAAGATATTCTCCTTTTTTTTTTATATTTGTTGTAATTAAGAATATGTACAGAGATGGTAACGTTAAAATTGATAGTGCTTCCCCAGAACATCCATCCATAAGATATCTTAGACTGAACCAGACCAAAATAAGCTAGCTTCAGCATATTAAGTGATACAGTGGATTTTAGATATCTAATAATGAAGCAGGATTTACTTAATTTCTCTGATAAATCATCAGTTTGTTTCTCCCATGTCATTTTGTGATCTATCCTTATTCCCAAGAATTTTATTTCATCTGTTTGTACAATTGACTGATGACCAGCCTTAACTAAAACACTTGAATTGTGACCAACATTTTTGGGCAAAAATGACATACAAAATGTTTTGCCAGCATTTAGAACCAAACCATTGCTCAAACACCAATCAGAAAATTCACCTACTGATTTATTGCTCTACTGATTGTCAACTACAAGGTGTTACTAGATATTAAAAAATTTGTGTCATCTGCATAAACAATTGCAGCATTCGGTGAGGTACAAGAATTGGGCATGTCGTTTACAAAAATTAAAAGGAATAGGGGTCCTAGAATAGAGTCTTGAGGCACACCAGTAGCAGCGTCCCTAACATCCGATTTGTATGAGCCTATGACTACAGCCTGCTTTCTGTTGTTTAAATAAGAAGTGATCCATTCGTGGGCCACGCCACGTATTCCAAATCTAAAGAGTTTATCTAAAAGTAAACCATGATCCACGGTATCAAAAGCTCTGCTGAGATAAAAAAAGTAAGGCTATTGGTTGCTGTTTGTTGTTCAGTGCATTATAGATATATTCACATAACTGTTCAATAGCGGTTATGGTTGACTTGTTTTTTCTGAACCCATTCTGACATGAGGTTAAAAGATTGTGATATTCAAAAAAGTTGATTAATCTATTGTTATAACAAAGTTAAAAAAATTTAGCTAACTGGTTTTGGACACTAACATTTCTATAATTACATGCTTCTAGTCTAGATCCCTTATTTTTATAAATCGGTATGGATTTCGAAATTTTAAGAACATCTGGATATTGGACACTGGCAAATGATTCATTAATCAGATAAGACAGTGGGGTACAGATTTCATCAACTACCGCCCTTAGTACTTGACCATCTACTTCATCTATCCCTGCAGCAGATTTTTTCGTTGTTTTGAGCAACACTTGTCTAATTTCTGCCGGGTTGGTCGGTAATAAAAAGAAATTATATATATTATTTGGAAGTAATATCAACTTATTAGAATCCGGTTTAGGACACTGAAAATTTGAAAAGAAATTATTAAAACCAATGCAAATGTCTTTGGTATTAGTAAATGTTTGCTCCTTAACTGTTAGCCTTGTAATATTTTGTTTTGGATAATTTTTTGCCTCATTAATTATTTTCCAACTTTCTTTCATTATATTTTGTGTATTATTTATACGCTCATCATTGTTATTGGCTTTATCCATCACAACCTTTTCCGAATACAGCTGTTTTTACCTAACATACCTGTTTTGAATTATTATATTGTAAGGATAATCTTTACTTAGCTTATGTAGTTCACACAAAAGATGGTGTAATTGTTTTAGGTCATTGTTGAACCATTTTTTCCCTTTAAAGAGTGGTTTAATTTTTTTTATACGTTATGGCATTATTAATTTTTTTTATACGTTATTGCATTATTAAAATGAAACGTAAAAGATGCGTAAAATGAATTAAATTTTTCAGTAAAATTCGTACTATTAATCATTTCTTGCCAATCCTCATTGTTTAATAGATTTTTTAAGGTAATTAAATTACTGTCTGACATGTCACGCTTAAATGGTATATTATTTGCATTATTAATGTCAAAGGGACTTTTAAATTTGCACATCTGTTAGGTATGATCGGATAAATAAGTATCATTAACTGTAATTTCACAGGCTGTTAAATTTGAAAAGATTACATCAATTGTAGTTGTGCTTCTACCAGTTATGCGTGTTGGTTCATCGATGTGGTTTTTCAAGTTAAATTCATTGAATAAGTTAAAAATATGCGTAGTTTCACAACTATTATTAGCTTTATTAACATTTATATCACCACATACTATAAAATAATACTTATTCTGATATAGATCACCTAATAAACCATACATTTTATCGATGAACATGCTAAAATCACTATCTGGGGTCCTATACTACGATAATTACTAATTTAGATTTAATTTTCGCCATATCCATCACAGCTATCGACACCCCAAAGTGCCTTTCTAAACTTAATTCATATTTCATTGGTCTTAAATATATATATTTTCTTTGGCAAATATACATACGCCACCTCTATTCATTGTTCTACGACAAAAACTGTTTATTAAAGTATAATTTTCTAACCTAATTAGTGGAAGCTCCTCTGCATTCATCCAATGTTGGATAGTACTTTGCAAGTAAAATTACAGTTATCACACTTTAAAAAGTTACTACATAATAATATAGTCTATTCCAGATGATAAATGCAGATCAAACCTAGTAGGTTCTTGTATGTGAAAACTAATTTTGAGAAAATTAAAAAGATCAGATTTCTCTTGAATTTAATTGGAAATCAATATTTAAATCCCCACACAGGACGATCATGGAGTTATCTAGTAATAGTTTACTTAAAACCATCTCTAATTTATCAAAAAATATATTCAGATTTCCTGAGGGTGGTCTAGATTGCCAGAATATAAATTTTTTTATTGTCAAATTTTATTTCAACTCCCGATACCTCAAAACTTTTTTCAACTGATATTGTATTTAATTCACTAATCTCTAGTATGTCTTCACCAAGCGATGATTTATGAAATATAATAACTCCTCCATATTCTTTCCTATTATTTGGGTTTTGTGTATTATTATCCACATGTGGTAGAAAACAGAAATAATAGGAAAGAATATTCGTAGAATGCCACAAATAACTTTTAGGCAATAATAACTCCTCCCTTTTCATGGAGGATTCTACAATAAGCTGTTGTTTTTACATAACCATAATATCTATGTTATTTATATTTAGTTGAACTTCCAATTCATCAGTTTTATTTCTTAGAGAGTGAATATTTTCGTGATAAGAATTAAGCTTAAGTTTTGTACTATTTAAGCATACACATTTTTGATGATTTTTGCCATTGTTCGCTTACAGTGTAATTAGTTTTTTTCGTTATAATTTCAATTTTTTTTAGCAAATACAGTGCAATTTAAATCATAAATCGAGTGATTGACATTCAAAAAAGCAATATTACTGTTTTATTGTGTTTTTGTCAATAACTTTTATGGGTGAAACAAAAAAATCAAAATAATTAGATGGTATTCTATACTACGATAGAGAAATAAAAAAATCAGTTTTGTAAAATTAATATATCGTAATTAATATCATAAAGAAACTACTGTAATGCTCTCAGCCCTATTCAGTAGGAATTCTGATTTTATTATATCGACACATTTACATACGATCATACCCTTCTTTTCCATATTTTGCCACGCAGTCCCAGATGATTGCACCACCACCTAAATCCACATATTTGCCAAACAGGAATTTTGTGTGCATTTGAGTCTTACAGAGTACCTTTTTGACATATTAGACTGTATGCCACATTGGCATAATTTAAATGCAATAATACTAAACTGTTTAAATTATTAAACGCTTTTCCTAAAATTTAGCTAACAAGAAAATTGAAATAATTATATGTATTATCTATGGCACCATCTATATAATAAGAACTGCCATCACATTTATGAACTTCTCATATGGATAACAAGAACAGAAGAGGACCTATTGAACCTGGAAGCACACGGTTCTCAACTCGGATGAAGTTTCTGCCTTTGCCCACCATAGACTGATAATGATCGTATAAATAGCTTTTCAATAAATTTACACCATTCATTGGAAAGCTCAGGTAACGCAATATTGAGAGGAGCAGCTGCAGGCTTATATTGGCAAACGCTTTGCTTTACTGTAACCAAGGACAAGGATTCAGAACTTATTATTGTCAACAGATTCCTCTATAACTCTTAAAGAAGCTGTTGTACAACTATGTATGAAACTCCCATTGATGTACAGGTAAAATATTAGAATTGTTAGTGTGAATACATATTTGGTTAATTATGATCTTTCTAGAGGTTTTAAAAATGCAACATAAAACGCATATAAAAGTGATCGTGATTTCTTTGGGAGCACGTAATGGAACCACAAATTAATATTTATCTTATCTACATTTACAGCTAAAGGCTTGATGGATAATAAAATTGCAAATACTTCATTTTCATTTTTTCATTCTTCCCATTGAATTGAAACGTATTATATTTTTTAAAACACTGGTCTAAGTAATAAATAGTATCATATTCTGGAGCGTTGTAACTGCTGGTCGACTTTGTCGAAGTATTTCACTTTAACTTATTTGTTATAAATTCATTTAAATCCTTTGAAATATTCTTCTAGCTTCTATTTACTCTCTGTTTAATTATTGTGTTAATTCAGTTTCGTAGATCTTTACAGTTATTATTCCAGTGACGAGCTTTTCTTGTTTTTCCTAAATAATTTGCCACCATATATCTTAGATTACCAGCGAGCTATGGAACTTTCTTTTTGCTAATTCTACCTAATTCTATATGTCATAAACAATACTTCATTTACATCAATTTTATTATATTCCGATTTGTACAGATACTCTAAAAATTAATAAAAAGAATGATGGATAGTCTATAGTTATAATGTCGTTAATCACTTTTTCTGAAGCAATAGTTATCTTTCTATTTTAAATTTCAGCAATGTGGTTTAACAGTTTTAGTACTATAGTCAGCAAACATCTATAGTGAGCCATTATATAGCTTGACAATTCATTTACATACAAAACAAAAAGTAAGGGCCCTAGACATGACCCCTGAGGTAACCCATTGGATACAACATATTATGTCTTAGATACCCTAAAAGCTGCTTATGAATGAATAAGATCCCTAAATGTAATAATAATAATTAGTTATTCCGACATACTTTAAATTACAATAATTTTTATAACTAATTTCGTAAATTCTGCACCTTGCATTTATTGAATTTGCAATTTTTATACTACCAAAAATTATTGTAATGGATAGATACTCTCATATCTCTACGAAAAGCCCCGCAGACAAACCTGGGATTATAAGTAATTGAAATACATTTTGAATTTTCTCGTTCAGATTTGAAGATAAAAGAATTCCAAAGCATTTTCTAATTCTTTTATTGAGTAAAGTTAGAGATAAGATTTTTCTGTGTCTGCTTTCCCAACTTCTCCTCATTGAGAGAGAAACTTGATAGAATATAGAATTCAAATTATTATATTAGTCTGTCCATTAGTTCAGCGGAGTTTATAAAAAAAATTAGGTAGTATTTAAGAAAACCGCTAAAAGAAATGTTTAAAATTCATAATTTTGTATATAAAAAAATTTCTACATAAAATAAGCAGTTTTGCTATACATTTTGCTGTTATTTAGTTGATAATATCTCCAGCTAAGGCAATATTTTGGCATAAGGGGTGGCACAGTGACAGAAAGACACGGAAAGACATTTAAGGGTGTAGGATCAGGAGAACGTGCTGGCCATTCTAGCGATTCTCGCCTCCCTCTCCACCGATTTGGAAATGTTAAGTCGAGGTATTGCCGGACATCGATTCGGTAATGTGATGGTGTTCCATCCTTCTGGAAACATTCATTACTATCTTATTCCATACAAATTTTTAAAAAACCTACTTTTTTTACTATGTCTTCCTGAATTACCTCTGTTTTGGTCTATTAAAAAAAACTGACCCACATTTATTATAAGTCTAAATATTTTTATCTTCCAACACCAAGAAATTTTTATTCAAAGTGTCATCACTTTCTTCACCAATATATTTGTTACCATTATGGATTCAATCAAGTGATCAATTTTACTCCAGATCCTACATTTTGTCTTCCAATTTTTAGCTATATGCAACTTCTGTCAAACATCACATTATTACCTAAATGATTGCAACTCGATGGACGCCTGTAGCTCATGCTTCCATTACTTCTCTGAATTACTGTACAGACTATAATTACACAAACGGAAGAGTTCAGCATAGTTGCTGTTTAACGCTTTCCAAATCTACTGGGAAATACAAATCGTACTATTGGTACCATATGTTTCTACTTACATAAAGACGTTATAAAGAAACAAAGTGATGTTATAAATAAATAATAGTATACTAAACATTAAAAATATTATACATATTGAAAGTTATGACTGCAAATGAAATAGTTTCTAAATAAGTATTCACCTATGCCGAGATAGAGGGGACTTTTCTGTAGCATCTTACAGCAGCCATACACCCCAAGCAACACCAAATGGTTTAATAAACGTTTTGATTTCGTTTATACCACTGGTATATATAATGGTTATCGCAACCTATATTCAACGTTCGAATGTCCGCGCTACAAACGTATATATTTGTCTTATCATATATTAAATATAAACGTTTTAAAAAACGTATATATGTCGTACATAATATTCTAAATATATACATCTTAAGAAAACGTTATATTGTTGTCACATCATATACGAGATATATACTTTTATGTGGAACCTCAAATAAACGTATTCCATATACGTCGATAATACGTATGATATAAAGGTTTTCTCACGGTTATGAAAAACCTTTTCTCCAGTTGCTGGTATACGTGTAATAAACTTTTATTAATCACTGTAATTCATACACATACATGGGATATCCCTGTATGGAATATCTAATACTTACAAACTCTTTTATTTTAAATTTTTTTGAGAAATTAATTTTTTATAGTGTTGCTCCAGCATATCAAACTTTTTTTTGGCAATGCCAAAATTTAGGTAATATATTCAGAGAATATAAATATCTGACTTCGCGTAAGGGGAACATATTTCAAATTAAAATTATAGAAGTTTCAAAGCCTCATAAATCTGGTGAACTATATAGTTAAGGGGAAATTAGATGTAATCGTAAATTATAATTGTTTTTATGTGCAATTAACACGACGATCCGCGGTTGCTCACCAACTATACTGTTGAGACAATGAGAGAGATGCATATATTTATGAGAAATGCTTATGTGTTCTGCAACAAAGACAACAATACTAACCCGGTTGCTGGCGACTGCGCAATCGATGCAGATTGATATATACAGGGTTACTGGTAATTCGATACATTCCTTTGGAGATGTGATGGGGCATGATCGAAAAGTAAATTTAGCCCTAACATATATTATGCAAAACTCAATAGTTTTTGAGGTATTTAATTTTTTTTGTTTTTCTCAAAAAGTAGATCTTATTGTCCTAAAAGTTAATTTTCGAAAAATCTATTTGACATTTTTAAATTTTTTTTTACTGGATTACTTGTCCAATATTATAGATATCCATTTGGAATGAAAAATATCTGGAAATATTTCGATCATGTGAACATCTGAAATAAAAACTTGCTATGAAATTTACCTATTAGGTTTTTTCAAAAAAATATTAACGTAACACGCATATAAATTATTATAAAAACTGCCTTATTTCAATAGCTGTCTAACAAGGTACAAATGTTCAATGTACCCTTAATAGTTCTAAGAAAATACTAGTAAAAATAACACAAGTAGTAAGAATTTTATTATTAGATAAACAGCAAAAAACATTTTAAAAGTAGAGTTTAATTCTTCATTAATTTCAAAGTTGTACTTTATTTTTTATATGTCTTGCTCAAAATGGGAGCCCCTATTCCGTATACAGACACGGCAGCGTCTTCTTATTTCCGTCCTTGTTACTCTGGTTGTCAGATTATGCCTTATATGTTGGGCAGCATCGGCTATCCTTTGTCTAAGGTTTTCTATAGTATTGACTGGTGTGGCATAGACCATCTCCTTCATATGACCCCATACGTAATAATCAAGGGGTGTTAAGTCAGGGCTTCGCGCTGGCCAAGGTATTGGGCCCGCTCTTCCAATCCAACGGTTAGGGAAACGTTGATCAAGTAACTGTCGTACTGTCAGCCGATAATGTGCTGGACAACCGCCGTTCTGAAACATCATTCGCTGTCTGACGGCGAGAGGAACATCTTCTAAAATCACCGCCAGATCATTCCTTAAAAAATTGTCATAGATTTCCCCGTTTAAATTTTGAGGAAGAAAGTGTGGCCCTATTAAATAGTGGCCAATGACTCCCATCCACACATTAATAGAAAACTTCATTTGGAAACTAGTTTCACGTGTTAACTTGGGATTTTCCTCTGCCCAATAATGTAGGTTGTGGAAATTTGTTATACCCTCGCGATTAAATTTCTAGTCGTCCGTCCATAAAATATTTGTTAAAAAATTTGCACTTTCTGCATCTGAATTTAACATAAAGCGGCAGAATTCCACTCTCCTTCCAGGATCACCTTCCTCCAAGCCTTGGACAGAGGTATAGTGGTAAGGATGACATCCAACTCTACGTATCGTAGACCAAACTTTCCATTGTGACGCTCCGGTTAGTCTTGCGACTTTATTAGTTGAAATAGTTGGGTCTTCCTCAAAATACCTCAATATTTCTTCCTCATCATCTGGTTCATAAATGGGAGGAGCACCAGCGTCACTTCTTCTACATTTCACGGAGCCAGTTTCAGCGATATTTCGATATGCCGTGCTGAATACACGTGCATTTGGTAAGCGGCGGTTAGGGTACCAAAGACCATATTCTCGGCGAGCTTCAGCAGCGTTGCCGCCACAGTATCCATAGACAAACAAGATGTCAGCGTATTCTGCGTTGGCATACGCGGCCATGGTACAGAAAATACAATAACAACTAATAACAACAACTACGAGCAAAGTCAAAATCTTCGATAACTAATTTAACAAAACCAGCAAACTTAAGGGACACGGAGATAAGAATATCAGTTAATGACTATATGCACAAACGTCAAAGTCAAGGACTGACTGACTTAAATGAAAATGAACGATTAGTCGTTTAATAAATTCCGCTACCAGCATTATCTTTACTAATTTTTTATTAGAACTATCATGGGTACATTAAACATTTCTACCTAGTTAGATAGCTATTGAAATAAGGAAGTTTTTGTAATAATTTGTACGCGTGCTACATTAATATTTTTTTGAAAAAACCTAATAGGTAAATTTCATAACTGATTTTAAAAAAAAAATTTACAAGTTTTTATTTTAAATGTTCACATGATCGAAATGTTTCCGGATATTTTTCATTCCAAACGGATATCTATAATATTGGACAAGTAATCCAGTAAAAAAAAAAAATTAAAAATGTCAAGTAGATTTTTCGGAAATTAACTTTTAAGGCATTAAGATCTACTTTTTTGAGAAAAACAAAAAACTTGAAACATCTCAAAAACTATTGAGTTTTGCATAATGTATGTTAGGGCTAGATTTACTCCTTAGCTCATGCCTCATCACATCTCCAAAGGAATGTATCGAATTACCAGTAACACTGTATAAATATCGTATATTATAAACTGCAATATTACTGAACAAATATATTCATTCATCATCTATCTATAACAAATGTTGATACATTTAAAAATCGTATATTATAAACTATAATACGGCTGAAAAAAGTAGTGTCAATTCTCAATTAATTATTTCTCAAATATTCTGCTATACTCCAAAAATATTCGGAGAAATACATTTATAATATACGATAACGAAATTTAAACCAGAATTTCATATAATAAACGTTTATTAAACCATCATGTGTTGCTTGAGACTCGAAACTGCCATCAGATTTACTTATACAACACTCAGGAGTTGTAAAGTTATATTTTGGAATGTTAACATAATGAATGTCGAGTATTTAGTCAGTAATTCGTACAAGTAAATTTGCATGGTAGTTTTATGCCATTTATGGAAGAAAACTTGAAACGGGCAGCTATATCATTTTATATTTCTACTAGATTATTCTTTCATATTAAGGTAAGTTGCAACATGTTCTCGAAATGAAGTAAGATTTGTATTTTTTGTTGTTTGTTTTTGTCAAATTCAGTATAAATATTTTGCATTCGAATAAGTTAATGAATCATTTTTGCTTCTGATAATATAAGATTCTATTAATACATTGTTTTCAGTGTCATAAAAGAATGCTTAAAGATATTATTGATGTGTAAATTCATATTAAACATCTTTAACGAATTTGATAATCATTTAATGTAACATAATTGCCAATAAGTTGATACGATGAGCTAGTGTTCATTTTGATCCGGGTGCAGGTGACAAAGCGTTAAAATAGCATAAATAAACAAGCTTAAACTATAATAATTGTAATTTTCAGACCTACCTCTCGAAGGAGCAGGTCTCTGTCGAGGGAGAGACACAAACCGTCCCACAAATCACCGTCTCCGGATTACAGAAAGCCTTCCACTTCGAGAAAGCCCAGCCGATCTCCTAGAAGGTCTATTACACCAACACGTGCACATGATAGGCCGAGATCGCCGAAGTATGGGGAGACGTCGAAAAGCCAGAGATCCACATCTCACGTAAAATCAGAGAAACCATACTATGTGGAGAAAAGAGGAAGAGAAAGATCGCCAGGTTATAAAAGTCCCATCGACAAAAACAGGAGAAGCAGGTCTCCCTCGAGAGACAGGAACAGGTTAAGATCCCCGAACAAGTATCCCGAAAGCAGCAAAGCCAGACCCAGAAGGTGAGTCTATTTATACACCGAACGCATCATGCAATATGCCATTAATCTGTTAATTTGAGACTTAATATAATAAATTTATGTCAAAGATTTTTGATTATAGTTCTACTCTCTTAGTTCACCCGGTGGATACGACAAGTATTCAAGAAGATTCACTCCTTCTCCGGGTCAATATGACAGAGGTCCAACGAGTAAGAGAAGCAGGTCAAGTCGGTCCCCTCATCCACCAATCGTCACTTTCAGTAGAAGTCGTTCAGACCACCGGCGTTCAAGCAGGTCACCTGGTTATGACAGAGATAGGGGTTATCACAGGTCAGATAAACGCAGAAGGAGCCGGAGTCGGACGCCTAGAAAACACAGGAGTCGGTCGCCGCATGGACATCGTGAACCCGAGTACGCCTTCTACGAGGTAATATTTGCCAGAAGGGTTTTGTATATATTTTTTTCTGATCAATTACATGATGATATAGATGGTTCAGAACGGGCTTCCGGTTTTATTTTATGTGCACTTCAATATTTGCTATCTATACAGGGTGTCTCACCGGGAACTGAATCGATCGACATAGAGAAAAGTACGCATCAGAAAATTTTGAAAATTTAGATAATTACTAATGTCGGTGTGGCCAATCCAACTAAAATAATTACAAGCAGCTGGCACTTCCGCTTATACCGGAAGTCAATACCAACTTGCTTATTTCAAATGGAACACCCTATATATTTTAGGGTTTTCGAAAAGAGCATAAATTCTGAGTCGAAAATATGTAGCATATCCTATACCTAAACCTAGCCGTTTCAGAGATATTTGACATTTTACAGAAAATTTGACAGGTGCAGTGATTTGCAAGAACCGTTATAACTTTCTTTGTGGAAAAGATCCTCATTTGCTTCTTGTCACGTAAAAAGAACACAAGGAGAACTACATTCTACAACTGAAATAAATTCAATAACATCATACCAAGTGTTCCGTTTTTCGCATTACATTTTATCAATTTCAAACTGCGAAAACTTGTTTAGGTCAAATGGAACATCCTGTATTTTTTTATGTCAAGTTGTGTAAAGTTGAATTCCCTTTTTTGTGATATTAGCACTGTGGGGGTTAAAGTTACAACTTTTTGAAATATTTGCGATTTCATTAGAAATTCATGAATTGTTGTAATCATTTCATCAAAATAGCCATGATTAGAAACAATCAGTCATCATCTTATGTCAAAGAATGCGAGCACGTTTAAATTACAGCCACGAAGTGTTTTTAAATTGGTTTATTATTTATGGAGAATGTGATAAAGTAATATCAAGAACTTGCAGCACATTTGCTACTCGATATCCAGAAAAACGGAAACCGTCACCAAACACTGTAAAACGCATACTGAAAAATTTTAAAAATTATGGCTCAAGGCAAAAATGCAAAGAAGAAAGGCTATTGTTGATGACGAAAACATTGAAATAGTCATTTTGGGATATTTTCATGCATTTCCAAGGATGTCATTAAGTCAAGCTGCTCTGGAATTGGGACTATGCAAGGATTCAATTCTCAGAGTCTTATTAAAACATAAGTTTCACCCGTTTTCATTCCATATGGTTCAAGGATTAAACGAAACAAATTTCCTAAGAAGACAGAATTTTTGTGAGTTTGTTCTAATAAGGTCTGAGGGTCACGATTCTTATTTGGGAAATATTATATGGACAGATGAATCAAAATTTACTAAAAATGAACTTTTTAATAGACACAATTCACATTATTGGAGTGACTCAAATCCTCATATGTTTAGAGAGCGAAACTTTCAGGAAAGTTGGCAGTTCAATGTTTACTGTGCCATAAGAAACGATAGAGTGGTGGCATTACAATTTTATCAGGAAAATTTAAATGGTAAATTAAATTTTCTCTTCTGCTAATATGTATAGGTAAATTTTTGGTTGTTTTGTTTTAGGTGAAAGATATCTGAATATCTTACAAAATTTGAATAATAACTATTTAGAAAATTTACCTCTCGCCGAACATAGAAACATTTTTTATCAGCATGACGGTGCTCTCCCACATAACGCATATTTAATTAATAATTATTGACAAGAAACCTTTTATGATCAATGGATTGCCAATAATGGACCTTTCTTATGGCCTCCTCGCTCGCCTGATTTATCAGTTTTGGATTATTTCATTTGGGGAACTATTAAAAATAAAGTTTATGAGAGCCCATTAACAACCATTGAAGATTGTATGCAAAGAGTAAGAAATGCATTTCAAAACATATCACAGGATTCAATTAGAAGAGCTACCCATGAGGAACTAATCCGAAGGTGCGAAAAATGTGTCGAGGTTTGAGGGCGAAATTTTGAGCAACTATTAAATTAAAATGAAATCATATTTTAAATTGATCTTATCTCTGCTATTTTAGTTCATGCCATATCTTCAATTCGATTAATAGGCATATTACAGTGTTAGTGTTATTTTGCGTTTTTGTGGATATCGAGTAGCAAATGTGCTGCAAGTTCTTGATATTACTTTATCACATTCTCCATAAATAATAAACAAATTTTTTCGTTGGTATAATTTAAACGTGCTGGCATTTTTTGACAAGATAATGACTGACTGTTTCTAATCATGGCTATTTTGATGAAATGATTACAACAATTCATGAATTTCTAATAAAATCGCAAATATTTCAAAAAGTTGTAACTTTAACCCCCACAATGCTAATATCAGAAAAAAGGGAATTCAATTTTACACAACTTGACGTAAAAAAATACAGGGTGTTCCATTTGACCTAAACAAGTGTTCTTTTTACGTGACAAGAAGCAAATGAGGATCTTTTACACAAAGAAAGTTATAACGGTTCTTGCAAACCGTTGCACCTGTCAAATTTTCTATAAAAAATGTTAAAAATCTCTCAAACTACTAGGTTTAGGTATAGGATATGCTACATATTTTCGACTCAGAATTTTATGCCCTTTTTGAAAACCCTAAAATATATAGGGTGTTCCATTTGAAATATGCAAGTTGGTATCGACTTACGGTATAAGCGGAAGTGCCAGCTGCTTGTAATTATTTTAGTTGGATTGGCCACACCGACATTAGTAATTATCTGTATTTTCAAAATTTTCTGATGCGTACTTTTCGCTATATCAATCGATTCAGTTCCCGGTGAGACACCCTGTATACATTGCAGCCTTCAAATTGTATAGTTTTTTTTTGTAGGTTTGCGGGGTTGTAGGGTGTCTACTGCGAGTGTAGATTCAAATTTTCGACTACACTAATTTCTGTTTCTCTGGGATGTCTGAAAGTTTCTTTTAGTCATTGTCTTGCTGGGGGTTCGATCATTTTACAGGATATCCCCCATTTTTCTGAATTCCCTTATTCCTTCAGTTTGTTTTGGTGCAATACTACAATGGTATTTACCATCTCGAGTGCGTAAAGAAATTCATTTTACTATTATTTCTCATTCATTAGTCTGTTTACAGTATTAAATCCCTAGCAACAGAAGCCACATGCGGGTTTTCTAAATGACCAAAAATATGGCTTAGGTTTGAATATGAGGGTATGAAATTTATAATATGTCGACTGTCAGGACTGTATAAAGAAAAAAATCACTACGAGAGATGAGAGAGATAATAAACTTTATTGGAACAAGTCTCCAAAAGGCCATCGACCTAGGTCTTTCAGCCAGTGGTAATACATATTAATTTTTTCCAAATTTAACATATAGAATGATAATATACAGATTTAAATTAAAAAAAAAAAAAAAGGCGCAAACTTAAAATGTAAAGAATGAATCATATGAGCATGTTTTTAAAGTACACAAAACATCGATTTTATTTTAGTGTCTATTCACTTCCATCAGCAGCTCTGCGATTGTTTTTTCTGGGTAACGTCTCTTTCTTCGAAGGTTTTCTGGTATCGGTGCTAGCTGTGGTCGAATAATTTGCAGGTTATTTGGTGCTTTTGAGAATTTGGTAAAGCGTTCGATATGTGTCATTTCGTAAAAGAAATTGTTGGAAGGATTATGAAGAGGATTTTGAGGGTGACAAATTTTTGTTATTGCATGTAGACAGCTTCTTTCAGCTACTTCTATGTTGTTAAGTGTGGGTTTCCTACAGGTACTAAATAGAATATATCCATATTCAATAACTGGCCGACATTTCATTTTATAAATGTTCAGTGCAGTTTTCCTACTGATACCCTTGTTTTTGTAGGTCATGGACCGGAAGTGCGTGGCTCTATTAACGGTATTTTTCTTAATTTCCTGGGTGTGTCGTTTGAAATTTAGTTTGCTATCCAACTTTATTCCTAAATATTTAGCTGTTTGGGATGGTTTTATGATATTATTACTAATCGTGATTGTTGGTGAAATGTCTGTTATTTTATGGTGGAATAAGATGAGCTGCGATTTGTTTGGATTGGGTTTTAATCGCCATTTATTAAACCAATTGATAATACGGTCAACTTTGTTCTGCAGGGTCCATGTAACAATGTCGGTTGTTTTACCATGTGCTATCAGAGCTGTGTCATCTGTGAACTGGAGAATATAGCTGTTTAGGTTATTTTGTTGGACAGGGTTTAAGTCATTTCCGATGTCATAGCAATAAATATTATATAAAAGAGGGGATAACGGTGATCCTTGCGGAACCCCCTGTTGGTATTCAAATTCTTCAGATAATGTTTGATTAATTTTGATTTTAGCTTTTCTGCCTTCTAAAAAGTTCTTTATTAATCTTAGAATATAGTGCGAGCAGTTCAATGAATATAATTTGAATAGGAGTCCTTTATGCCATACGGAGTCGAAAGCCTTGGTAATATCAATAAATAGAGCTGCAGATTTGTTACCATAAATACCATAAACTTGAACATTCGATGCTAGTATGACTAGTGGGTGTATAGTGGATGAGTTTTTTCTAAATCCAAACTGATTTTGTGGAATTAGGTGGTCAACTTCATCATTTAATCTATCTTTAATAATTTTTTCTAAATTTTTTCCTAAAACAGGAAGCAGGGTAATTGGGCGGTAATTCTGAGGAAATCTATGGTCTTGTTTCGGTTTTGGTATATTGATTACTATGCCTGTTTTCCATTCAATAGGGAAATACTGGGTTTTTAAGCAGTAATTACAAATGTTTATAATTTCTTGATGAATAATTCACTACGAATTTTATTAATTTATTCCAAATTACGCGTGTCTCATTAGTACATAGGAAATATTATAT
Organism: Leptura quadrifasciata; assembly: GCA_963675555.1. Taxonomy (NCBI): domain Eukaryota; kingdom Metazoa; phylum Arthropoda; class Insecta; order Coleoptera; family Cerambycidae; genus Leptura; species Leptura quadrifasciata. Next base: position 3,353,479 of record OY776679.1, read on the forward strand.
GAAATTACAATATTTAATTAACAGGTTTATAGAAATTCTGGATTATTATATAAAATACATTCTATAGTCCACGCGTTAGACTGTGATATTTAGGTTTATAGCACACAAGTGGTACCTAAGTAATTTATAACTAGATTTGGCCATCCACAGTACACAGGGTTATTCACTATATTTTGACACACTCCCCCCCCCCCCTAATTTCTGTTATTATTGGGACTAAAATAAAAAGCAATCTCTCCACTTTCATGTTTCTTTTGCAAAAAATATGAATTAAAATTCTCGGTTAATCCCCTGTACTACCGGTGAAGTTGTGAATTTAAATTCGATACTGTTTCCGCTGTTTTTTGTAGCCTTTCGATTTACTTTCAGGGAATTCCTGGAAGCGAATATTGGATGCCGGGTCCAATCAGGCCTGGTTTCCCAGGGGGAATTCACCGGTTTTACCCACCAGCATTCTACCCCAGAATACCGGCGGCTCCTATTCTTTTCCCGCCGAGAATGCCAATGGTGACGCCGTACCCGCCGTTCAGGCAAAAACTGCCTGTTTATAACAGCAAGCAGAGGCCAAGAATTTCTACGCAAACGCAACCTGCGAATGACAGTGTTGTAGCATCAGGTAGCGCTGAGTCCAGTACCGTGACAGGCGCAGGTAATAATGAGGAGGGTAAGGTCACTATACAAGAGGTGTCGGATTCAGAGGGTCATAGGACTGAGGGTGTCGAGAAGAGAAGTGCCGATGACGACTTCAGGGATAGTTCGCAACTGAATGAGTGACTGTGATATACTAAGATTTAAAGAAATGTAAATATGAGCCAAATTGTTTCCGTAGAAAGAATGGGCGAATGGACAATATTTTTTTATTATTAAAGTCGCATCTTTGCCCTCAATTTTGGGGTGTCACGGTGTCAAGTAATTGAGTTATGTGGAAAAACAGCAAAGTGGATCTTCATGGGTCTGCCGGCTGTCGAGCTGCTGCATTCTCTATAGTGCCATGGACTATCTCACCTAATGTCAAATCTCAGCTCTGGCAGTTGGCAATGTTGGAGGTAATGGTTGTACAGACACGTTTTCTTCAAAAATGTAACCCGAAACTTTCTGAGATATCTGCCGGCTATGCAGACCGTCAAAATTTAATCGACCTTGTAAACCAGAAACCAGATAGATTATCCTTCGAAGGTTTTTGACGCGCTGAATGCGAATCCGACCTTACAATTGCTGCATCATGTTAGTTTCTCGAGAGATTCTAACCTGAAATTGAAAATTCGGTGTATCGCTCTATTTGAGGTTATGTTACATCACGAGGTAATTTTTCCCCACAGAAGTCGTTGCGACATCTGAAAGTATACTACTCTTAGACCCTTTCAGAAACATTCAAATACCGCAGATATTAATGTTATTAAGGTGGTCCGGTGTAAATTCATGTCACATTAAACATCCATATATTTATTTGAAAGATTAGTCTTTCTGCATCTATAAAAAAAACCACAAAGGTTTATTTTTGCTATAGGTGGAAATGTAGGTGTTAGTAATTTGATCCTTGTCTTTTGAAGTCGCCACCTGATGCTACTCAATTTTCGAATATCCACTGATTTGCCAAACTCGTAAATCTCAGCCAACAATTGCTCGGAGTGGAAGAAAGGTACTGAAAAAATTCCAAATTTATTTTGTGGGGGAAACGCCGTAACGAGTTTTGTGAAGAGAATTGACCTCGTGAGGTAACATAACCTCAAATATATCGAAAAAACTGTTGTTTTTTTTTTCACATTTGGGTTAGAATCTCTCGAAAACCTGACGTGATGGAGCATTTCTGAGATCGGATTCGGATTCAGCGCATCAGAAACCTTCGAAAAAGTATAGTTCCGTTTCTAGTTTAAAATTATGTCGGCCTGTGATATTTTCGTTCTGTAAAATAACAATTTATATTGGACAAAATTCAAAGAGTTTTGAAAATTGTGGTAGAAATGTTAAGGAAAGCATAAGAATTACTAAACCTAAAAGTTCCCAGCCCTAAATAATGTGCTTCATCCTCTAGGACGTCGTTTCCACTCCCATTTTGAAATTTTCTAGATTATATCGGGAACGGAATTATTCCTTATAAAATTTCTCTATACTTTTTTCCTAAAATGAATATAGTACCGTTGAAAGTAAGGCCCACACATAAGAGTTGGGTCCAGTTAACACAATAAATTGTAATCTTTACTCTAACCTACTTTAAAGTTCAACACCTAACGCTAAAACAGCAGCTATAAACTCCACTTTTTTCTTTTTTTTTATGGTGGAGGGGAAATCCTACATGGACACCCGGCGCTAGGGTCTGCCGCGCCGGGTAATGTCGGACTCCTACCGACTAAAACCCCTCCTGGATCAGTGTTTCCACGTAATCTGGAACTGCTTTCGCTTTCCATCAGGCCACGGGTCATTCGTTTTTATTGGTGTTAATAAAACTTCCCACATGTTCCCTTACATCCCCCATCTGTTAAAGCAAGCAATTAGGGTTTCGGGGCTAGATTTCTTCTATTCTCTTCCTTTGTCCTCATTATTCGATTTAGAGCATGTGCTGCATTTTCTCAGTTCTCCTCCGATTCCAGCATATACCTAATTAGGTTATCAGAGTTCCAATAGTCTCCTGATCTCTCGGCCCTCCACCGGTTGCAGTAGAATACGGTCTGTTCTGCGTCGTCATTCTCCCCAAGTACACACACTTCCGTGTGCCAACCTTTCCTATATCAAAGAGATATTCCACAAAGCAACCATGTCCCGTGAGAGCCTGGGTGAGGTGGAAGCTCATCTCTCCATGCACCCTCCCCGTCGACGTTCTTATATTTGGGATAAGTCGTCTTGTCCACCTCCCTTTAGTTGAGTTGTTCCAACTAGTCTGCCATCTCTCGGGGAGTCTCTCCTTTGCCTCTTGCTTCCCCGTCCCTTCATATACCTCTCTTCTCTCCTTGGCCAGTAAGTAGATGTATCAGAGGGACCCCCTATAAACTCCACTTAAAATCATAATAAATGTACTGCTTCCACCCTTATAAGATAACGTGATTTTTAAGGAAGCGATAATATTGTATGTTATACATGTTTCTACGTCACCCCAGAGGTAAAGTACATGGCGCGTTTTTCTTTTACGCGTTATCCCCTGGCCTAATCAACTAAAGATTGTAAATCTCGGGAACTATAATTCCATTTGCTGGTATTACCCTGTTTTTCTTTTAAAAATTGAATGTCTTTGTCAGAGGGAGAAAGAGTAATAAGAAAGACTAGCAGGTCAATATCTTGCCCTACGACAACAACTGTGTCGCACTTATATCATTTTTCAGTAGCAGTATGTACTACTAATAAATCGGCGTCATCCGCAGCAGCTAACACCTTGATTCCTCCATTCTTAATTTTTTTTTCTAGTTCTGCAATATTTGTTATCAACTCCCTCATTCTAAATATAACAAAGTGTAAGGTCTTAACTTACACACGAAAAGATGAACTCATTGATTACGATTATCATATGGCACACAAAATTTGTCCCGTACTAACTCAACCAGAGATTTAAGAGTAATCTTTGATAACAATTTATCATTTGCCAAACATATCGAGTTAACGGTTTCCTCGTGTATGAAAACATTAGGGTTTATTTTAAGACTAAGTTGAGTCTTCCAGGACAATGGCATCTTAATCAAACTATTTAATTGCTATATTCGGTCTAAACTTGAGTACTGCTCACTTATTTGGAGCCCTATTTATGATTATCAAGTTAAATTACTTGAGTCTGTTCTTAGAACATTTTTAAAATTTCTCTGCTTCCGCACTGATGGTAGATATCCAACCATGAAGATATCTGTTAAATAGGTTCAACTTTGACTCATTACAATTTAGAAGGCAATTTTACACTGTAAAATTCCTGTATTCGCTCATACACAACAGGGTTGCTCTAAGTCAGTTGAACTTCTTGGTTCTAAGAGCCGCCATAACGCATGTAACACATTTGCTTCACAAAACATATTTATATTCAGGTAATTTGTTGCACCAATTGTATTATCGGAGTGGGCATCAGAATTGTTGTTGTTAGGCGTGTATGCAGTTTGAAGAAACGAAGCAAAAGCATTAACAATGTCTAACGGGTTTCTATGTTCAACGTCATTGAACATAACATAATCGGGTATGGAGGCAGTGTTTCTTTTAGAGTTTACATAGGACCAGAACCGCTTAGAATTGGATTTAATGTTATTCTGTAATCCATTGAGATAATTTTTATAGGAGGTATTAACATCATTTTTAATTTTTGTTCTCAATTGTTTAAACTCATTGTAGGACTCTACATTATTATGTTTTTTATATTCCCTCCATAGAATCATTTTTCTCTTGATATCCAAGATAATACTGTTTGTATACCAGGGCAGATACTTCCTGGGAGTTGGTGGTATATTTACTGAGCAGTCAAAAAACGCAACAAAAACTTTATGACCTCATTAACATCCCGTTACTCTGTACTATCTCGCCTGTAAATCGAATTACTTTTATTTATAGCTATAGGTCATAGGTACGTCGGCTGGTTTGATAAGACCATGCCGAATAGTTCTCCGGCGTTAATAATTAGCTCATAAAGTTTTTGTTGCGTTTTTTGACTGCCCAATAAATATACACCCGACTATACCATAAATTTCAATAATGAACAACCCTGTTACATTTTATTGTCAACCGGCACGAACTAATATAATGCTGAAGTCTCCTATATTCAGTATTTGCTCTAACTACAATTTAATTTGTAATGCTTGTGATATATTCGACTGTTCGATTAATACAATTTATACTTCACTTAAAGATTGCAACACTCCATAAAATAATCTACACATGTAGTAATTTTAATTATTTTATATTGTCTGTCACTCATGTATGTATGTAGTCATGTATTTTTTTGCCACTTTCTTGTCCTGTAATTGTTGGTTCTTTTGTACTGTTGGACAAATGTATTGAATAAATAAATAAGTTATTAAGAAACTTCTGCTGAATTTCAGAAAAAAACAGTGTTTTCATTAAATATAACCCCAGGACAGGTTCTTTTCAGTACCCGCCTTTGTCGTTCTAGGCACTTCGTGCTGTTTGCATTCTCCAAATAACCATCAAACACGACAGTTGTAGATTGTTTTACAGAGTCGTTTGGCTTCGAACAGCCTTACTTCACTTCGACCTAAAAGATCTTTTGTGATTTACCCTACACCTAGTGGTTATCCAGGATTCCCAGACTTTTTACAAAGCTTGTGATTTTCCTGGGAGCTAATTTCCCTATGTCTTCAGGGATTAATTCCGCCTGTTCTAGGAACTGTAGCCTAGTGCGGACTAACACCTTGCATTCGCAAAGTATGTGTTCCGCAGTTTCAATTGCAGTATCGCAATATCTGCATTTATTATCTACCGCCTTGCCCATATTCTTGAGATGGTATCTCAAGGGGCAGTGGCCAGTTAGAAGGCCTGTGATTAGCCTTAATTAAGACTTTTCAAGTTCGAGAAGCCTTGTGGCATTCTTCGACAGTTACTCTATTATGTTTTCTTATGTGACTAACGTAAGCGTTGTAAACATTAAATGTCCCTTTTTTTGGCCATATTAGCGGCGAAGTAAGTATCCTCCATCAAACACATACTAAGTTTTGAAAATATGGTCTATGGAAGACGACGAGGATTAATTAATGTAGCTAACGTTTTAATAATTAGTGGATTAGGTCTACAGGAGAGACACCACATAAAAAAGAACGTGCCAAGTACCTCTTGGGTGATGTGGAAACAATTATAATAATAATAATAATTTATTCACCATATGTAATGATACAATAGTATATATTATGGTAAGTCAAGATAAAAATACAATAAAAATAGCAAAAAGTAATGAATAAATGGATAAAAGAAGTAAATATAACCTTAACAAGTCAAAGACAAACAACATTTACTATAAACAGATAAATAAACACAATATTACTGCTTCTTTAAAAATCACATTATTTTATAGGGATGAGAGGGTGGAAGCGGTACATTTATTATGACTTTAAGTGAAGTTTAGTAGCTGCCGCTTTAACGTTAGGCATTGAACTTTAGACTATAGTAAAGTTTACAACCTAATGTATTAACCGGAACCAACCCTTATGTGTGCGCCTTATTTCCCACAGTACTATTCATTTTAGGGAAAAAAGTATAGAGACGTTTTTAATTAGAGAATTTTATAAGGAATAATTTTATATACAGGCTGTCCATTTTATCAGGGCCCTCGAGAATATTTCACTTAGCCGATTTATATAACCTACAAAATGGTTTAAAGACATTTGAAATCCATGGCTTATTTTAAGAGTTATGGCGGAAAATATCGAAAATGCGGAAAACGTCTAGACCAAATATCTCCGTTATTTGAAGAGATACGAAAAAAATTCTAAGGCGAAAATTTCTTGCAAAACAGACTGTTTCAACGAGGTCTTATCTAATTTTTTTTCAAAACCGCTGTATTTTGAGATTTACTCTTCAGGCTGTTAAAAAAATTATTTTGAAATGGGCGGGAAATGGCGCCATTAAATAGAGTATTTTCCTCCCTTTTCAACGATATATCACATGCCATATTTATTCATTGGTACTACGTTAGTAATTATAGACATTTTTTTTAACAAGCATTATACTTGCAGTGGAGAAGTATGATTAAATAAAACGATAAAATAATTCAATAAGTTGTTCAAATCTTTGCAATAATAAAACATTAACACAATTAAGAAGAATAAAGTAAATTCAGATAACAAAAACAAATTAATAATAAAAAGAATATAGCACACAGAACATTAATATTTATCTAATCCTCAAAATAATTTTTAAGATATCATATCAGGCGTTCAAAGTGTCCACCGCGGTTTATTATGCACAATTGAACGCGGCGAGGCACTGCATTTAAAACATTACTCAGCATTTCGGGGGTAACTGTAATACATGTCTGTTGAATTCGAGCCTCTACATTTTGCGGTGTCATCGAAAACATCTTATCTTTAATATACCCCATGGAAAAAATCCATTGGGGTTATATCTGGAGAACGAGGGGGCCATCGAATAAATCCATTGGTACCTATCCAATGTTGAGGCAAAATTTCGTCTAAATAATCTAGGCAAATCTGGGAATTGTGGGGAGGAGCTCCATCTTGTTGAAAATATTGAAAGTTATGTCGATTCTCAAAAGGTAGGTCATCTAAGAATTCATTAAATTCATTTCTCAAAAAGTTTAGGTATCTTTGACCACTGAGGTAACCATCATAAAAATAAGGACCTATTAAATTGGTGCCTAAAATACCTATCCACACATTTATTGAAAAACGATTTTGAAACCCAGTCGGTCTATGCCAGTGTGTATTTTCAGAAGTCCATTTGTAATGAATATTGCGATTAAAAAATCCATTATTGGAAAAATTTGCCTCGTCGGATCAAAGTATTTTACTATATATTAATGGATCGGCACACTTCTTTTCCAACAGCCACCTACAAAAAGTCGTCCTCCTTGGTCTGTCCCCCACTTGTAAATTGTGAACTTTTTTGACTTTATAACACCGGTAACCATTTTTTTTTTTAATTTTCTAGCACTTGTTTTATTTATATGACAAGCAATTTGAATTTCTCTTAACAATGTTTCCAAATTTTCTGTATTTTTATTTCTTACATAATTAATAACTCGGTTTACCTTATTTATATTATCAGCAACACTGTCCAACCTTGTCTTCTTCTTTAAAAATGAAGCATTATTTTTCAGTTTCGTAGCCAATTTTCTGAACAGAGTTTTACTCGGCTGTAGTGCTTGTGGAAATCTGTTTCTATATTCTACTTGAGCTAATCCAGAGTTAAAATTGCATTGGCAATATGTAACGAACATATTATAACGATCAATGTGAGTGAAAATCATTTTTGAAAATTCTAAATTCTTAAACGAGTGTGATTGAGTGGGAATTTAGATATTAACGGAGGTGATCTGTTAAAAAATTGAATTATGAAGTTTGTTCGTAGCCAACTATTTTAAAATAATTGAAATAATAGTTGAAAAAAATTATATAAAACCTCCTTGAAACACTCTGTTTTACAAAAAATTTTCGCCTTAGAATTTTTCTCGTATCTCTTCAAATAACGGAGATATTTGGCCTAGACGTTTCCCGCATTTTCGATATTTTCCGCCATAACTCTTAAAGTAGGCCATAGATTTCAAATGTCTTTAAACCATTTTGTAGGTTATATAAATCGGCACAATTTTCGTAAAAAAAAGTTTTTTGTACGACCGATATTAAGTGAGGTATTCTCGAGTGCCCCGATAAAATGGACAGCCTGTATAGGTATTTTTATAAAAAAGTGCACCGTCCCCAAGATAATCTACACTACCTCAAAGTGGGGGGGGTGGAAACAAGGTCCTAGGGTACGATTTAGGGGTGGGAACTTTTCGGTTTAGTGATTCTTATGCTATCCTTAACATTTCTACCAATTTTCAAAACGTTCTGAATTTTGTCCGATACATCACAATTTTAACTGTTATTTTACTACATTATTTTCAACATATGTATCAGGAAATAAATTTTTACCTGCCATACTTAAAATGAAGAATATCTCACTGCAAGCCCTTCTTAAACTATGCAATTTTTTATACATATCTTTTCCATTCAATGTGTATGGCTCATCTCCCACTTCCTTCTTTATGGAAATATTGACTGTAGTTTTAAAGAAATATATTATTTAGGAGTTTTTCAAATAATCATTGTTAATAACAAAAAAACAGAGTTTCTTCCTAAAAAATAATGATATTCACACATGAAGTTCATTCGTGTCTTTGGCCATTTTAGCAATTTTAACTCTTTTAAAAATGCTTTGTTAAAGTACCTAGTTACTCACTTTATTACGTTTTATTGTGTTTTCAAATATATTGACTCGTGAGTCACATTGTCTGACCTAACATGATGAATAAAGAATTCGATTCAATTCAATATCTGGCCAGGAGTTCTTCAGCAAATTTATTTAAATTCCTTTTTATTATTGGTTTTAGGCCCCATCTTATTTAAGATTTTTCTTGTTTGTATGTTTAGGAACAGGGCCGGTCCAATAACTATTTTCAGCCTAAGCAAAGTTCAATTCTGGCGCCCCCTTCTTCTCAAATCGTTTTATAAAAAATGTCAAAGAGCAAGACAATAAACAATAGTGACATATCAATATTATAATTTTAAGTTATTGTTCAAATTAATTTAACTGGCATTAGAGTAAAACTTAAAATAAAATAGGGCAAGCACTTTATTTTTTAAAATACATGTTTGAAATAAACTAAAATAACAACTTCTTCTGTAATTCATATCGGACAGTGTTGTCGAATTTTTTATTTCTTATTTTATTTGATGCATAAAATATTTTGCTTTTTTTAATGGGCAAGTAGACAATTTTTTAATTATTATTATAATAGTATCTACACATAAAAACAGTTGACCCGTATTTTTTATTTTATTTTTTTAATAATGTCTAATAGTAAAAAAAAATCAAGAAGTTTATGGTTAGATATTGCAGCAAATGTTTGGGATATTCTATTGGCGATGACGTAATAACGTAATCAGGAGAGAAACGAACGCTAGTGGAATCGCGGAGCCAACAAAGTTGTGCAAAACGTATGTGCGGCGCTGTCGGAGTTATATTCAATGCGCGCACATGTTACGCTATTATGTCACAAGATAACCAGCAAACTACCTTATTTTAAATCGACTCTGATTTTAAGCATATTCATTTTACAATAAAACCAATAACAGTCGGTAAAATTACCTGGAAATTATATTTACAACATATTGAAGAGTCATACTATAATGCTATATTATTACTTATGTCATTTTGGTTATTGTCTACTAGCCCATTGTCACTCGAGATTTGTTTAGCGCTTGGCGCCCTAGGCAGTTGCCTGGGCCTACGACGGGCCCTGTTTAGGAAACTATACGCTGTATTGAACTGTTTGTTAATAACTTTTTGCCTAATGCTTTGTATTAACACATTCAGAATTAACAATGTTCGTAAAAATACAAAATGTTGGGTATTCTCTTATTAGTTTCTTTTAAACTTAATACTTTTATATGGCATGTTCGGAACGAAGAAATCGATATAAATATAAAGAAGCTATGTTATTTATTATTAGTGGAAAAGTTTTTCTTGAATAATTCTTAAATAATGTGTTTCTTCAATACCTTCCTACTAAATGATAATTGACGGATGTTTTCAAACAATATTTTACATTTTACAACGTTTATGTCGAAGTGTGTCCATTTTGCATTTAATGTTACCTTTATAGGCTTTTTTTACAGTCTTGTGTAAAGTGTTTAAGACTTTTCACATAAAGAAATCTTATATTTTATAGTAATTTTTTGCCATAGCAATTTAATAAATTGTCCCAACTTGTTTAAAATACGCAAGTCAGTGTCAATTTTTTTAAATAAATTTTATATGTAAAACATGGATGTTGAACTGTATTTAATTGCAATAAATATTATTTTTTTGTTAAATGGATTTTTATTTTGTCTTTTTGCCTTAGTATAGTTGAAATCATGAATGGTTTCTATTACGTCATCGTTATTTAATTTCCGAAACAAATCAGTTCAAGGTCACACAGAAAGACACGCATGGGCCGGGCGTATCAATGTTTGCAAAACGCAAGTGTTTTGTAATGAAAATTTTTGGACAATAATAGCGTGCGATACAATGAATCTTAACATCTGTTGCTGCGTATAATTCACTTCGTGAATTTCTTGCAAAGGTAAAAAGGAACGTCCGTTACGTTTTCCCTGATTAAAGTACTCATTTAATTTCATCACCATGTCTTTCGCATTCAGTCCTTTATACACTGCACGCTACTACATTGACAGTGAACTGACAGAATGCTGAACGTTGATGGTGGCTACGACTAACGCTTGTAATATTCATTTGTAAAACGCATCGTTACGCTCGGAACTTCTATCGCAACCTCAGCAGACGTGGCTTTCTGTTATTCACATCCTATGCGATTTGTATTTGCAAATATAGAAAAATTGCATGTCGTTGATAAGTGCATAAATTGAGGACGTAATAATAATAATAAACATCGCAGAAATTAGACAACCCCCAATTCCAGAAGCCAGGGGCTTGTGCGGAAGGGGGTTACACATTGAAAAAACGCGGACACACAACCATTTCCTCCGACAGTGCCGGAGCTAGGATTCGAACCCGGTGGTGCGATGTCCGTGTGATTAATCGCGATTGCCACCTCGCGCCTTAACCCACTCGGCTATCGATCAGACCATACGTAAACGAAAACATTCGTGATTTCAACTATATTATTGTGAAGGCCCTATGGACTGCGCCAAAATTGCTGTATTGAATTTTCTGGACAACGGTGAGTTAACTACAATGATATAAAGACTTGCCAAAAGATTTGGACTTCTACGTTTTGTACCTTCCCGACAAGGGAATTTCTTACATTAAAAATAAATCCTTTATTAGACTCGAACGCAAATTTCCTTAATATGACTGGTTTTATTAGTTGATTTGTAACCAGTACATACATTATTCCTTACAGCAGAACAAGAAAAACAGCTGGAAATCCTTTCGTAAGTTAAATGTTTATAATCGCCAAGGTTCTAGTAACATACCTCCTTCTTTGGGTAGTGTTGATGACATAAACAAATATTTTATTTCCTCTAGATAAGCTGGAAATATTGCCGATGAACTCACTGTGTCTATTCAAAGGGATAATATAAAGTCTAACGTTGCGGGTTTTTATTTTTCGTCTGTAACTGAGGAAGAGCTCAGTAAAACACTTGTCAATAAAATCTAAAGTATGCGGATCTGATCACATCTTCATAACCATGTTACTCTATCGTTGTCCAATCATTCTGATATATCTAACTCACAATGATTTGAAGATATACACCGAAATACAAAATTTAGATGATGGGCAGAAGCTGCAAGCTGATTTGAATAATATTCAAGTCTGGTGTGTAAATAATAAGTTACATTTAAATCCTGTGAAATGCAAATTTTTAAGTTTCACAAGGAAACAGTCAGTTTGTGAATATCACTATCAAATCGACGGTAATTTACTAATACGCTGCACTACTTACAAAGATTTAGGCATAAAATTTGATGCTCAATTTACTTTTAGAGATCACATAATAGAGAAAATATCAGAAGCATTGAAAATGTTTGGCTTTATTATCAGGAACTGTCGAAATTTCACGGAGATTAATGCTTTTAAAGTTTTATACTATTCATATGTGCGTACTAAACTGGAATATGCGTCTCTAGTTTGGTACCCTAACTACAATTGTCACAAAGATGCAGTTGAGCGGGTACAGAGAAGATTTTTAAGATACTTGGTATTTAAGCTGGATGGTGAGTATCCTGTAAGAGGAATTGATTATATGTACCTGACAAAAAGGTTTAATATTATGAGCCTAGACACAAGGAGGAAATGTGCCTCATTATCATTTTTATACAAATTGCTACACAACGAAATTGATTGTCCTGAATTATTAGCTCAGATTAACTTTTATGTACCTAGACAGGGGTCGAGACAAAATGTATTTTTTTATAACAATGTTGCGAGAACAAATTTGTTATTAAGGTCTCCGGTGTATGTAATGTCTAACAATTTGAACAATATCTCTCATTTACGTGATATTAACAACTGTACTTTAGAGGAATTAATGAATAAGGCAGTCATTGTGGATGAGGAACATATGTAGTCATACAGGTAATATGTTATGTACTTAATATTTTAACATTTTATGTATTTTAATATTTTTCCGTTATATTGCTCTGTAAATTGCTTATACTGTTGGGCAATAAAGCTATTATTATTATTTTAATTACTGGTTATGTTACCGTGATTAATTAACGAATCTATAATCGGCCCTACAGGCAAGATCATAGTTTCTCATCTACGGTTCCAAAAACGATCTTACTATATTAATGGCATCTTGGATGACCGATTTTTGCATGAGATGGTAGGTATTTTCTGGAATGTTTAAAAACTTTCTTTTAGATTTTTCGGAATTAGTCCCATAGAGGAAATTACTACTGGAACGATATCAACTTTCTCCAGGTTCCATATTCTCTTTACTTCTTTAAGGTGAGAATATTTATTGATCTTTTGTTGGTGTTTTTGTTGCAGGTTAGTATTACTAGGGACAGAAACATCAATCAGGAGAGCTCTTCTTTCTTTTTTGTATAGAATGGTTATATCTGGTCTATTGTGTTCGACGGTTTTATCTGTGATTATACCTTTGTCCCAATATACTTTAACTTCTTCATTTTCTACTACTAGCGGTGGCTTGATCTTATAATATGGTTCTCGTTCTTCTAATTGGATCTTGTGTATCCTAGCTAATTCTAGATAAATAATTGCAGCGACTTTGTTGTGTCTTTCTAGGTATCTTGATCCCGCTAAATGTGGACACGACGATAAAATATGTTCTATGGTTTCAGGTTGGATTTTACATTTCCTACACAAGTCCGATGGTATAGATTCCTTCAGAATGTATTTTCTGTGGTTTCTCGTGTTGATCACATTATCCTGGATACCCAGCATAAATCCTTCTGTCTCGGGATAGAGGGTACCTGTTTCTAACCAGTGGAGAGATGCTTTCCGATCTACTACATCATTACCTAGATCTTTGTAGAACCTCCCGTGTAGTTCTTTAGGGGCCCATTCTCTTTTCTTTATTTCGTCGGTGATCATGTTCGGGAAAGGTACATAATCTCTCTTATTCAGATTTAAGGGTGTGCTTCCTAGGTCGGCTTTCACTATTGCTTCATGAAGATCATTGACGGATGAATGAAAATATCCACGCAATTGTGTAATCTGGGTACTACATACTTTTATTGCGTCCAAAAAATCCCGCGTCCACCTTCATGACGAGGTAAACTGATATTATATTATTATTACTTGATAAATCATTGCATAGAAACTAGTCTTTCCTTCTAAATGGAAATTAGCGTACATTCTGCCTATTCCAAAAATAAGTAACCAGTGTTATCTAGAACTCTTGAGAAAATACTAAACATTCAAATAAAAAAATCATTTAAAAACTTATGATCTGTATAATATCGGAGAGTGACAAAGACCACTTAACAATATTGGTCCTGCTCGATTATTCCAAGGCTTTCAACTTAATCAATCATGAAATTCTTTTATCTGTACTTCATTACCTGGGAAAAAATATGGCCCTGTATGTACCAAATTTCATGACTTGGTTAAAAGTCAAAGAGGGAAGAGATTTGCTACTTAATTCATAAGATCATTAAAAATGAAGATCCATATTCATAACATATTGCGATTGCGAATTAAATTTATTATGGGAATATATAATTTTATTATCGATAATGAAATTGATTAGAATTTCTCTAAATTAGTGAATAACTTCAACATGTTCATCATAAGACATAAACAACACAAATTGACAAGAAATTAAATTTATTGAAAAAATACCTTATAAACGTAAATTAATGTTATAAATTTGCGAGTTAAAAAAAGCACCCATACATAAAATCACTTGAACACAACGGTATCCAACATGGAGCCCAAACATTGAACGATATTATTTGTCATGAGAACATCAACTTTTTCTTCCAAATGCCTCTTCGGATCTTGCTTGCCGACATTCTTAATCGCCAGCTGTTCTGGCGTCATCTTCTCTTCCTCCTCCAGAGCTTTGTTGTAATTTTTCGCTAAATCAAGCATATCCGCCACAGTTTTTTCGTTCACGCTACAATTTTCGGAATAGTCGGCCAGCGTCAAGCCATCCATCCACGACTTCTTATGCAAATTGAGCAGCATCTTTTGTTCAAGCTCATTTTTCCTATAATTGATGCTTATGGAATAGTAATGTCTATTCAGTCCGTGGATCAAAGCTTGAACTGAAGGTTTTTGGAGGTGCCCGAGGTTCGACGTCGTTTGACGAGGTTCTTGACCAAGAACCATCATATTTGGGTTTATTAACCTGAAAACAATGTAACGTACACTTCATTTCACTCGAACAGAATAGAATTATCATGTAAAGTGGATATTTCAAACATCACTCAAGTTAGTCAATAATTTTGTAACAAACCGATATTCATTCGTACCTGAAAGCATCAATAACGACCTTCCCCTTAACAGACTGGATGGGGTCTACAACAACGGCTACAGCTCTCTCCGAAAGAGCTTCAAAACTTTGTTGTGTGTTGATATCGACTCCCGACAACCAGCAGCCGAACCCAGGATGCGAATGGTACCAGCCGACTACCATCTCTGGTCTACCGGTTTGTCGTAACATGTCCAACATCTTCGCTTGGAATACAGGATCTACAGCCTCAACACTGACCCCTGTACCAGTCTGGGGCATGGCGAACACGTCTATCACTCTCACGGTATAATCATCGACAAATTCACCTGAGAAAATGCAGAATTAAATTGCAAGTCATACTTTTAACCTCAATGTAATAATATACCCAACATGAGACCCATAACTTCCATAGGTACACCAGCTCGACCGTGTTTTAACATTTTTAATAAAGCCAAGGAAGAAATATATACTTGTTCGGCTGTGTCCACTACGGGGGCGTCAGACGGGGCTGGTGGTTGGCTTAAACTGGGCATTCCACCACCAAGTCGTAATAAGCGGTCCATGTTTACTGAAATTTGAAAAATCTGCACTTAACTCACGTCAACAATATATTAAAGCTAGTAACTACCTTTATATAGTTCTGTTTATTTCTAAAATATGAGAAACTAGTCACCGCTTTGTTTTCTCTTGCAGTGTCAAAAAACTGAAATTGCAACTCACAATTCACGTTTCAATATCGGTAAAGTAGAAACTGGAAACAGTAGAATTCACTAAACTACAATACTGTAGAAATCATGAACATTGCTACACAGAGTACGTGCGCGTGAGTCATGGGGCTACATATAGGTGGAGGGGTCCACAATAAAAAGAAATAGATATCTTTGTCGTCATGAACGAGTGCACATTCAAGAATTGCTAACAAAGAATCCTTGATGCGCATTGCATTATTAAACAAGGAATGATACAATGTACTATCGATTATTTTTCTCCTTTTACTAGGTATAAACGTATTTGGATGACTAAAGGCCGGTTTATCAATGCAAGCAGGTTAAATTGTAACCAAAGGATAAATGTCAAACAAAACAATAGATACCCATTGTTTCGTTTGACATTTATCCTATATTGATAAACCGGCCCTTAGACACTTAAAGCACCGACAAGGACGAACGTATAAAATTAAAATGACAGCTACGCAGACGCAATAGCGAATTGTTCTACGTTTGTACTTACGCTAGTTACTCTTGACGTAAACTTACATGCTCCTACGTACACCTAAAACGTATCGTATCGAGCCGAGTAATGGCTATGGGACCACCGATTGTATCATTGTAATTGTCAAAGATGCCACATTCGTATAAAAACCATCGATTTTTCTTATTTTTGGCCTATTTACAAAACTATGCAATTTAAATAAAATAAAGACACCAATACGGCGCTAGTGTTGCTTTAAGTGTCTATATTATTACTCTCCTCAGTTTCTTCTCCGTGTATCAATACACTTTTGATTGGTTACTTATTAGAAGTTCATCTACCCACCCATAGACGGCGCATCCATTTGCGAATACAGAATTTTACTAGTTTTATCTTTTATTATTCCCCGCTACTTTTTAATTTTTCCAACAATCACTAAAAGGACCAAAGGAATTTCAGTATACCGTGATAAAAAAATTGTGTTCCGCAAAGTGTACTCGAGTAAAGTTTCTACAAAGGAGAGAAGAGAATAATAAGATTAATTCGTTTAGGTAGGACATTTATTACTATATTATTAATGGTTCACCTTTTTCTGATGTTAATATAATGTTTATTTGATCAATAACTGATTAGGATTAGTATTTATTATCTATAGCATATAATGAGCATTAGCGTGTGTAAATTGATGGTGGTCCGTTTATCACCATTTGTTATTTCGGACCGATATATTCCAATAGCTACAGGTGAACGGAAAATAATTGTCGCAAATATTTTTTAATAACTATTCACAGTTGTGTGCAGCAGGTAAATAGTAAATTTGGTTGTTATTCATATTTAGATGCCAAGAAGTATATAAATAGTTGATATGTATACTGTAGAGAATTGTGTTTTATGCATCAGTGCAAGGCAGCATCACAAAATTTAACGTAAATTGTATTTTGTGATAGCTCTGACGTCTCTTCTTGTTATTTTATTAGTATACTAACAACAACCTTCATAGACATAAAATATATGCGTTATTCATATGCTTACAATAACCACAGCTGAAAATTCAGTTTTGTAAACATACTTTTATACATGAAGTTTATAAGATTAAGGAAAGTTTTGAAGTTACTCTAACAAGAAGAAAAATGTGTTGACAACTTTTCAAAGGCGTCTATATTTATGTTTGTCTAGTCGAAATTAAATTAATCTAGTAAGATAACTTAATTTCGAGGATCTGTCTATACATCTACTAAATAATCAGATATACTGCAAGACCGGACAAATTATATATTAAACATTTTTTAGAATAAAGTGAGAAAAATAATTTTAGCTTGCGGCAAATTGTCCTGCAAGTGCAAAATCACTTAAAGCTCACTAAAGTCGTTCTGTAGACACTTTTAAGAGCGCTCCGGATATAAGCCGGAAAGACTGTGCAAATTACTCTCATATAAATCATTATTTTAAAAAACGACTTTCACTAAAAGACATTAAAAACATGTTACAATGTGGGACGATGAGAGAAAAAAAGTATATATAAAAAAATAATTTTTTTTCTTCTATTATCGATTTGCAAAAATAATTTTTATCGTCCCGCATAGGTATCATTAAAATAAACATTTTCCCTTTTGTAGAACTAAAATAAAATTAGCCCTAATGTCCTCAAATGCACAGAGAAATTTAAAGACGAGGTATAATAAATTTGTCCAATGTCATATTCTACTATATCTCTATCTCTCGCCTTCCAAGCACACCGTACATTCAGCTGCATCATTTTATTGACGTGAAGTCATTTACAATTAAAATTGGAAGCATGGATGACTAATACACTCCGACCAACTCTTAAAGAAGGTAAATGTACTTGGAACTTGTTGTGATGGAAATAGGCTTTGTGTACGTTGCTTAAAAAATACGGGCCTGGGAAGGTTTATTCATTTGTGGACCCTTGTGCCTTTATTTTGTTTCAAATTAACCATACGTCAGTTGATTGTTTCTTTACGGGATCGTACTGAATTTTTCAACAAGTGTCTGAATACCTCCTTCAACTTGTATGGTGCGTAGTGCTGTTTAAGAAGACAATCTTAAACAAATACTTAGTGCCTAATAACCACTTTTACAAACCGCCAAACATTTGAAAACTACGTACGAATACACTAAGTGACGCTCGACTCGCTAACTATGTTAGCATCATCAGTATTATTCGTCCCCCGATGATGTTGACATGGTTAGCGAAACGCGCGTGGAGTGGTGTATCCGAGTGTAGTGTTCAAATGTTTTTGCGCTTTGTAAAAGTTGTTCATATTCACCGCCCCCAGCGTAGGGTTGTCTCTTTAGACAGGACTATGCATCATAAAAGTTGAAGGAGGTTCTCAGACGCACGCTGCAAAATTTAGTAGCTCTTTGGTCTATAAATAAAAGATAGCTGACGAGACTGACGAAAATAAAATAACAAATGTTGCCATGTGTTTATTAGATCGAAAAGTAATTTCGGAAATTTTCAATAATTTTTTTAATACTTCATGTGAAAGCCCGCTTATTCTTTGAGCTGTATGTTGTATTTTTACAGCAAAACCACCTACGCAAGTAAGTTTTGAGCCTCCATTCTCTTTCAAATCATGTTCACGGAACACACAATGTTATAGAATAGCTTCGACGACGCCATTTTTGGTATATCTATATTATTTTATATATTGATATGACTTTCACTTGTACTTAAGCTAAAGAACACATTCAAGTCAATTTGAGTTGTGTATTGTGGGCAAGATGCATTATATTCTGAGTAGAGAGTTGCATGCATGTTTCTGTTTTCTTTTATTTGTTCTGTTTGACAAAATTTTTGTATTTCAGCCATAAAGATAGATGCACTTAATTATTGTTATAATAATTATTAAAACATCTTGCACTGCATGTTTACGCATCTAATATGTTCAAGTAGATACAAGATTTTAAATGAATTCTTGCGGGAAATTGATAAAAGTGAAAAAGGCTCAATATCACGTGATAGAAGAGAAGAAACTAATTTGTTTTGTTACACGCTTTATATTAGCTTCGCCTATATATTTGTTTGTATTGTGTAAGTATGTAACTTTCTGAATCTTTGAACGTGATTCTCACCCACTTCAAAATATCAGATTAAACAAACTGTGCACCCTTATCAAGGACCGACGACAATACAATAATTTGACAACTTTGTCCTAATGTTCTCACCACGATCATCAGGATAAAATTAAATTAAATAATATGACTAATCTATTGTCGACATTTTGCCGGAGGCGCCGGGGTTATTAAAATTAAACCTCTGGGAGGGTTGACCCTTTAATTGTCCATTACTCGTCGGAACGACAATGAAAAATGAATCTACAACACAAAAACCAAAAAGAGAAGACTGGAGAAAAGAAATGCTAGTTTAAAAAACTAAAAAACACGCTTTAATAGCAAACCGAACTAAAAAGTAAAAAATAATGTTTAAATATTTTATTGTAAAAAAGTGTGGGGTGGGGAGTTAATAGTTTGGATATAGGTAATTAGAAATATTTTAAATTGGAAAATCTTGATAATTGACAAATTTTATTTTAAACTTGATCATATCCAAATTATTTAGTTTTAAAATCATATTTATTATATTTAGCTAAATAGGAATTTTATTTTTTCATTGTATGAAATACCTGTTGTCGCAATACATTGTTCAGTTGATTTGAATTTGTTTTATTGTTTATGTGTTGTGTTCTCTTCATTGATTCTGATCTTTCGACCTTGAGAATTAAATTTAGAAATTATATTGTGTGTGAAATTTGAGCTTGAACAGGCGAGATATCATATAGCATATATCTCTATATATTTCTCAATATTTCTAAAATATATTTTGAAAAAAAAATTCAAAATATATTCTTGCTCTGTATATGGGGTACGGTAAAAGCAAAATAAAAAAATAAAGGCGGGAAATTTTGCCTAGTCCGCTTATCTGACACACCCTGTACTCAAAATGTACCATTACAAGTAAAATAACATCACTACTTGTAGATATTAAAAATCAATTTATTGTCGCCAATTCTGTTAGATGCGTCATAATTTGTTGTCCTAAAATATATTAATTTGTTTTGTACCAAGTTTTATTGAATTATACCAGTGGCACAGACAGTGGCACGCAAACAAAGATTCAATTAGATGACGTAACGATGAGTGCGAACTTTAATAAGGAAATCGAGGCATGTATAAATATCATGGGCCGATCACGTGGCCGCTTTCTGATAGGAACAACAAGATTCATGAAGTGAATGTCCTGTTATTTAGAAAGACTTCTAGTGCTGATGTATTAGGTACGTTTTAAAGCATGTTTTTTTATTTACAGACTAGCTCATATATATTTTCATCTCGCTTAAATTGAGAGAGCGCGAAATATTGAAAATGAGTAAATTTATTAGTACAGAGTGATCCAAATAAGGGTGTGAATATTTTTAAATCGAATATATGTATCGTTCAAGTCCAGCACTTCCCGACACTCAAAAGACGCAACAAAAATTTTACGACATAATTATTATCGCCGCGGGCCATGCGGCTTGCCTGTCATCAAACAACCCGGCGCACATTAAAAACCTATGGAGGTAAGCGTAGTGTAGTTCGCCCTTAGACTATTAAATGTGCCACTCAGCGGCACGTTGAGAGTCCGCCTGATCAAACTCGCGACCAGTCGCTGGCTTGTGTATACGTCGTGTATAGCAGATACCTATTCTTTTCATTAAATGCAAATTATTATGAAGGTTATTACCTATCGCTAATCATAATCAATAATTTGGACTGAGTGATGACCTCGGCATGATCTACAATCTAGCAATTATAAATATATAATTTTGTTAACAACAACATGCACATATCTATATACCTCTTTTTGAGTATAGGTACTCGACGTACTCTAATTTTAATTCAGCGCCAACGTTGACTTATTTCTTCAAATAAGGCTTATTATGTTTTTTTACGTCATATGCAATGAATTGACGTGCAACTTTTATTTTTTATGTCGCATGCACCTACACCTCTTAATAATAACATAGACAATCTTTCATTTGCAACGAATTTAGTAGAAGTTGTGGAGTCCCAAGGCACACGATGAAGGCGACCATCTTGCGCGTCATCGTGCCTGCTGAAACTTAATTGTACGTATGCATTTTTTGAGACGTGTTGCGCTTATTTGTTGAGTTATTTCGAAATATTTGTTGTTTTTGTGTTTATAATCGTGCAGTTATAGTTATTTAGTGTATAATCTAATTGACAATTACTGTTAAAGAGAAAAGACTCATAATATATAGAAGTTTGTAACCTGTGTACAGAAATAATTTTAAGGTAAACAGTTTTTGTTATTTTTCGTTCTAATAATAACAAATAACAATGTTACATACAATTATTAGATGACTGGATTTACAACAGAGTTTTTTGAAAAAACATACTAGATAAAAAATCGATTACTCGCAATAGTACATGTAAAGATATAGGTATGTGTATATTTTGCATTTTGTTATGTAAATACTTATCTAATATAAAAGTTTTGTTGTAAAAATAGTAGTAAATATGTATATATAAATAATGTATTGTAATATTTTTAGAAATAAATTACTTAATACAGGAAATAAAATTTATTTTCATATGATACAAAGAAATATTTAAAAAACCAATGAGTGATTTTTTCTTATTAATTGCTGTGTCTAATATGACATGATAAAATTTAATGGCCCTCTTGTTAAATTTTATTAATAAATTATTGTATGCACATCTAATTCTAATAAAAAATTTGCATTAAAATTTTTTAATATTACATAATTGTAAAGGTTGGCTTGGGGAAAAATTTCTACTCAGTACACGTCATAAAATGAGAAACTTTTCTAAGTAACTCTTTTCGTTAGGGCGAAAATTAGTATCATGTATGTTTCTTCATCTATCTTATAACTTATTAAATTCGCTAAGAATTATATAAAGCAATGAAATCAAGACTGAAGTCTCGGGCAAGAGATTGCACACAAGATTAAAAGAACCTACTTCTTTAACTGCATACATTAATTAGTTATAAATTTGGTATATAGTAATGTCAATATTAAATTCCAAGGAAAACGTTATCGATGTTAATAATCATTAATAAAAAAAGTCAATTTATTAATTTGTGCTTGTACATTAAAAAATACAAAATACGGAATTCAAATTCATAACTAATTATACTTCTATACTAATGGTTTGAATGCCAGAAATTCGAATGAGTAGGCAGAGTGACGCGTTCCCACATTTTAAATAGTGATCTCTGATTGGTCGAAAGTTACCATGCTACCTATCTTACTTTACAAACCTTGGTGGAGTCCGTTTTAATTTTGGGACGGTATTTGGGGGGACTTTGTTTTTCAAATATTTTTCCAAATGAAGTATAAGCTACTTATACTGTCTTGAGTAAAAAAAATAGGACAGCTATTTTTTTCTAATGTAAATCTGCCTCAATTTGAATATGTAATGCATGGATTGTTAACTACACAGTCCTTGTATGTAATAAGTAGCCGAAAATGACAATGACAATAATGTCACAAAAATTAAAGTTAGATGTAGGTACACAACTAGATTTTAGCAAAAATACGTTAAGATTTGTCTCATTTTTTTTGCGCACTACATTATATTCTACTACTCTTTTCCAGATAGTGCCATAACCCATAGTTGATGAAATGTGCGTGGGGTATATTTTGAAATTTTGGTCTGAATAGAGCCTCCAAATGTGATACTGACATGTTTGCCGAAACGTTTTGAGTATAGTGTACGTTGAAGTGTTTTTATGTGGAAACTACTTTATCGACAGAGTAATCTGGAATAGTATAGCTATCTTATTTTCTGAAATCCCATACGCGAATAGTTGAAATGTTGAAAAACATCAAAACACCATATTATTTCAGCTTAAGATTCACGTGTATAATTATCGACAAACAAAAAAAGAATATAAGTAATCTCTCATTTTTAGACGTGGAGAGAAAAATGGCAACTAAAAAATTCTGTAAATCTCCCAAAGAATATTCTTTAGCATTTGCATAACTGCTGACCTTTGTACCTACATCTTCAATCTCCGATTCGCCGGTATACCTACTGTTGTATTATTTGTGATAGGGTGCGCTAAATTGGACCTCTCCTCTAACCTTCGGTACGATCGTTGTATTAAAAGTAAGTTCCACACATAATTCAGCGATCTAAGAATCCCGTATAAAACATAAAGAGAACCTACCGCATATCAGTTCCAGTTTAGTTACAAAAAAGGCCGTAAAGAAGGTGTTTGGTTTCTTTTAAAAAATCAAATAAGTTGAGCGACGTATTGCGTCAAATTTGTGCATCTAGTCAACGTGAACTTCTAGGGGTGGATTAACTGCTTCTTTGCCATAAAAGTTTAAAACATGTTTTATTTGTAAAATTTTAAGAAATGTTATTATTTTGTTTATATCATCTTTCCAAAACTCTTCCACTTTTTTGACGCGAACTCTTATGAAATGAAATGTAGGCAAAGACCCTGCTAGCCCCGGGTGAAGGATGAAGCCGGCTCATGATGGCTAGCATTTTTGTATTTATGAAAACGTGAGATAAATAAATTTATCGTGTTTCGTCTGTATTAAATACAATCTTTGATTTAAACAAAGTACGTCCTTCATTTATGAAAAGAGATGTAAGTAAAATAAATTCAGTTGCCACCATTTTTTGGGAAGCTCTTTGGTACGAACGAAAAAATTTTCTAGTGTGAGTCTACCTTCTGTCTGTAGGAATATTGCTATCTTCATGTTAGGTAGGTAACAAAACAAACTAACAAACCCATATAACCATTCTGTCATCTGTCATTCATAATCGGTATTGGTAACCTAATTTTATGATTTACGATGCCGGAAGCCAAGAATATACGAAATAAATATACAGGTGGACCTCACGGTTTAGGTAAAAACATTTATTATCTTTCTTAAATGTTCATTGTTCTGTATAAAACACTGCTGGAACCATTTACGTTCTAAAAATAACTTATCGGCAGAGAACGTACTAGAATTACGTCTTTTTTAAACCGGGATGTTTAAAATTTTGCAGGTGATCCCGATGATTTATCTTTGAGAAAAGTTGAGAAAGATGTTATGGTTCCGAAGAAAATGCGTGATATAGCTAAGACAGAAAAGTGTTTTAAACAGGTTGAAGAATTTACGAAATGCTGTCAGACTAATCACATTTTAATGACGTTTAGATGTAGGCAAGAAAACGCTGCATTAAAAGAATGTTTAACAACGTGGTACCAGGATGAGGAATTTAGAAATAGGTGTACAAAAGAATACTTAGAGGAAAGGTCGAATTATAGAAGAACTGGAATCACACAAAAGCAGATGAAGGAAAGAAGTAATAGAATTGGATCTTCCATGTAAACATTTTAAGTCGTGTAATTTTTTAATAGAATTTAAGTAGATTTATAAAAACAATATATTTATTATTTATACATCTTCCGCATTTCTTTCTTGGGTAGATATCCACCTTCGCATTAATATTTCCCTAATTGTAAAGTCTGAGAGATTATTATAATGTACTTGTGCATTGTTTGGGCATATAATTTGACAAATTAGTAGTTCCTTTCCTGCTGTTTCACATAATCTGTTCAAACTCATCAGAGAAACATTGTTCATAGACCTTCTTGATAAGCTCTCGATTCTCTCCAAATTGTCATTAACAAAATCGATAATGACCACATAAGATGCGTGATAAAAAGGCGGGCCTTGTTTGTAGAGTACTAAAAAAAAATTTTTTTTAAATTATTTTCATTAATGAACGATTAACCCGGAACTTACAAAAATCTCCTCCAAATTTGATGGCAGGCTTTACAACCCAATTCTTTGTCCTAAAATAATAATATGGAATGTAGTTTTGGGCAAAATATGAATCTGTCTCTGAGAATAGTTTCCAGCATTCATCAGGGCTTAACTTTTTTTTTTCGTAATATATATCCATACAGTCTACAGCATTTATTAAGAAAAATGATTCCTCTAGACACAACCAAACTGTTTCTTTTATACCAGACGCGTCTATTTGGTATTCTGGTTTTAAATTAGTAAAATAATCTTCAGTTTCCTCATCGCTGTCTCGTACTACAATAACTTTTTTCTTGTGTTTCTTGCCGGGAAATTTTTCCGCCCAGTCTTTCCTACGCTTGTACTGCCTATCTCTAATTACTTCTGTTTTGTTTTGACTAAACTGAGGATAGCTTCTCGAGAAATTTGCCTTGCCAAAATATCCCATGGATATAACATTCCTCATGTCTTCCTCGTTTTCAATTACTACTGAAAAACCATTAAAAACTCCTTTAAATTTAATTAGAGTTCCATCTTTTTTTAAAATAACTGGTGCTGCTAGATTGGGACGCAATCTACAATATTTTTTGGGCCTAGGATGGATTAATTCCATATTATAAATAAATACTATCACAGACTATATTATTCCCTGTAGATACTAAAATACTGCCAACGCAAGTTATCTACCATCTTTGTTGCACTTGCGAGGGCTTCATGACCTGCGCAGGGAAGAATGTTGCTCACCCTGATCAATAATCACAAGACTTTTCGTCAGCTGTGAAGGGTGTCGAGCCGAGTGAAGTGAATTTGTGTAGTTTTATTAATAATTTTGTGCGTTGTTTCCGTAAATAATGGCTTCGAATCTTGTTGCAGGGGCCGACCCTAAAATTAAAGAAATTATCACGTCCCTGGATGATGATAAAATTGGTAAATTATTATTTAAATCATTTGACCTACCTAATTAAGAACACTGCGTATTTAAAAAAATATATGCTCCTTAGTAGGTAATATTAAAGTTTTATCACACAATTAATTCGTTTTCTTTGATTTCATCGAAACTATTAAAAATTAGCGATTTATTCGAAAATTAGGCGTGTTTACATTCACGTGACATATCTAAAATAATTTTACACTAAACCAGTGACTACCAAAATTTTACGTATTTAAAGTATTCAAACTATTTTTGGTGCTCCAAAGAATAGCTACGTTATTAATTTCAAGTAATAAAATACTAATGCCAAAATGATGATTTCAGATATGTTGGCCGCCACTAGTGTATTGCAGCAGAGGGCCACAGATATTAGAAACCAACGGGTAAACTGGCAATCATATTTCCAGTAAGTAAAGCAACGTTCTATTTTTGCAATTGACACAAATTAATCATAAACCACGTACAGGTCTCAGATGATATCTCAAGAAGATTACAATTTCATTGTCGCCTTTGATGTCCCCGATAGTGCCAAACGTGAAGCTTTGCTAAAGAGGGATCCCAATCAGTGTGCTCAGACGTTCTTGAATTTACTTGGACATGTTTCCAAGGATCAGACCCTGCAGTACATCCTGGTATTGGTTGATGATATGTTGCAGGTTAGTTAATTAAATTGACTAATGGTAAATTTAGAGGAATATTCTGTAGCAATGCATCAACTGTGATGATGTTTATATTCTTTAAATAGGGTGCTAAATTGAGTAACACCATGAGAAATGTAAATTTTACATAAAATTTTCTTTTGTGATTGTCAAGTCTTGGTGTACTGAAAATATAAAATCCGGTGCATTATTTTATATACCTATAGTGTGATACTAGTACCTATAATATTTTCTAAGGTTTTATTGAATGATAGACGTATTACTTATAAAAACTTTTCTTACCTAGAACCCTGATTTCATGTAGGTACATATTTGTAATGAAATGTAAAAAAATCACAGACATTTTTTGGTGAACGTAATGTGATATTCAATTCGAAACAAGTCCGTCTAGAGGTTTCGATGGAGCAACGTTATTTTTATTTAGGTTGTTTATATTTGTATAAATTAAAGATTAAAGAGCTGTCAAATGAATTTAGGCCATCCAACTTTGTGAAAACAAGATCCAATATGGCTACCGTAGGCAAACAAAAAAGAATCACTGTGACTGTTAACCTAAACCGTTAATAGTACCATAATCAATGTGTAAGATATTAAAGAGGCGACACTTCCCAATATGAAGTTAAATATATGATGAACGTAAACATGTTAATATAAAGAAGTTGTTGAATGTTAGCTTGAGAAATGGTCATAGGGAATATTGTGGGCCTATTCCTTAACCAACAAATACC
Organism: Leptura quadrifasciata; assembly: GCA_963675555.1. NCBI lineage: Eukaryota > Metazoa > Arthropoda > Insecta > Coleoptera > Cerambycidae > Leptura > Leptura quadrifasciata. The sequence goes on from OY776679.1 coordinate 3,380,881, forward strand.
ACTTTGTAAAAGGTAGTTATATGTTTTCTTATTAATGATTCATGCCTGAATGTTACAGGAGGATCGTTCTCGTGTAGAGATCTTCCACGAATATGCCAACAGAAAGAAAGAATCCGTTTGGGGCCCATTTTTGAACCTGTTAAACCGTCAGGATGGTTTTATCACCAACATGACCTCAAGAATCATCGCAAAGATTGCGTGTTGGTCACAGACGCCTATGGAACGCTCTGATTTGCACTTCTATCTCACTTGGCTGAAAGATCAGCTGAAAACGCAGGTAATTATCGATGGTTTTTGTATTTCGCTGCACGAGTTTTTATTTCTATTTTAGAATGGTGATTATGCTAACATAAGTAGTTTGCTAGTAGGTCTGTACGATATGCATTTATATCTCTGATAGGTGTGGTACACTGCGTGATTATAGCATTTGGCGACATTGATTTCAGGTGAGGATCAAACGTCGACACCTTTGATATTTTGTGTAAATAAATGCAATAGTTATGGAGCCTACTATACCTAATGAATTTATTGGACTATTTTGCTATGTTTCCAAAATTTTGTAGGCCATCTAGCCCATTTGAAGAGTCGGGATTTATGACGAAATTACCGAATGTGTACGCCTCGGACTAGACCGGGAACCAATTTTTCTACCTCGGCAACCCTTTCTAATTGGCCAAAAACCAGCGGTTTACCAACGTAAACGTCCCCTTTTTCGTGAACCCGTTTATTTTCCCTACCAGTTTTTCGCCTAATTGTTGTTTTCTTAAGGACTCTCGAGGGATTTGACCTCAGCCACCCCTACCCCACCATTGCAGGGGGTGGAAAATTGAAATTTGTTTTTGTGAGAAAAAAATTGATATTTTTAGGAAGTGTTTTTTGAGGAGGGTGGTATGTGACCAGGGTTGTGTAACCGGCCCCGGGGGGGGGGTTGTTTTCACCCTTCAAAGGGGTGAAAAATTGATTTTTTTCTGGGGAAAAAATTAATATTTTGTAGGAGGTGTTTCTTTGAGGAAGGTGGTAAGACTGGTAAGTGGCCAGGGTTGTGTAACCGGCCGGGTTGTTTTCACCCTTCAAAGGGGTGGAAAATTGATATTTTTTCTGGGGAAAAATTAATATTTTGTAGGAGGCGTTTCTTTGAGGAAGGTGGTAGGTGACCAGGGTTGTGTAACCGGCCCTGGGGGGTTGTTTGCACCCTTTAAAATATAAACATATTTTTTAATTATAGACAAAAAAAAATTCCACCCCCCTCGAAGGGTGAAAACAACCCCCGGGGGTGGTTACACAATCCTGGTCACCTACCACCTTCCTCAAAAAAGCACCTCCTAAAAATATCAATTTTTTTCCTCACAATAACAAATATCAATTTTCCACCCCCTACAAGGGTTGGAAGCCTAGGGTAGGGGTGACTGAGGTCAAATCCCTCGAGGGACCTTCCGTTCTACTCGAGGGAACAACAATTAGTCGAAAAACTGGGAAAAATAAACGAGTTCACGGAAAGGGGGACTTTGGGGGTGGTTTTGGCCAATTTGAGGGGGTTGCCTAGGTGGAAAAATTGGTTTGACCCCGGCAATCGATTCATCACCCTCGAAAACGGAGGAGGGACATTGTCTAGTCCGAAACGCAAACATTCGGTAGTTCGTCCGACTCC